>JAGIQG010000004.1:108414921-110814921 GCA_024679065.1 Sphyrna mokarran
AACAGCTTCTTCCCTGCTGTTGTCAGACTTTTGAATGGATCTACCTTGCATTAAGTTGATCTTTCACTACACCCTAGTGACTGTAACACTACGTTCTGCATTCTCTCGTCTCCTTCTCTATGAATGGTATGTTTTGCCTGTATAGCACACAAGAAACAATATTTTTCACTGTATGTTAATACGTGACAATAAGTCAAATCAAATCAGAACAAATTGATACAATTGAACAAATTTCTTTAATATGAGAAACTGACACCCAAAAGGCCTGTGTGATATGCTCAGAAATATTTCAATGTAATAAGTTAGTAATGTCATCATAAGGTGAGGCCATGGAACATTTGATATGAAACAAGGAATTACCGTTAATGTTTCATTTCATCTTTCTGCAACTGGTAGATTTATTTTTGTTGCAAAGGATTTTTTTTGATTTGATTGACAGTTCAGCACAGTATGTACACATGGGATTCTGCAAAATATGGCCACCTTTAAACTTCAGCATTTGCCATTAGGGTTTGATGACACATATGACTCATTCCCATCATTGAAAAGATGGAAATGAATTCATTTCAGCTAATATCTATTTAGATGGTTTAGCTGATTGCTAGCAGAATTTACAACATTCCCGCTTGAATAATAGAACTCTCTCAAGTGCCCTATCATGTCCATAAGTCAGAATATTACTCCCAAAGTACTGGCAATTAAAATGTTTTGGGATCACGGTATCCTCATGATGCAAGTCAGTGGTGGCTATCATGATGGAGCTATGGAAACTGCCTAATTAGCCAAGGGCAAATAATCATACAAGATCAGTTTTCTGTTTCTGTTCATTTTCTTTCTTAAAACACTTCAAACACATTTATATTTCATTACTCAGTTAACACAATTTAATTTCACCAAGATGAGGAGGTGCCGGAATTGGACTTGGGTGGACACCTCACAACACCAGATTATGATGTGATAGCCAAGTTCCACATGTACGAGGACAATTTCAACTGGGATCTTGGGTTCATATCACATTATATGTAGCACCCATCATTTGGCCTGTGATGGCAAAATTCTACTAACCGCCCTGACCTGTGACAATTCACATCTCTTTAACCTGTGATTATCCCTTTCTCCACTCACATTGTCAGTACCTGTAACGACTTGATTACCAGTAAAGATGCGCATTGCAACCATTTTCTTCAATTGTGTCTCTATTGTTATATGCCATGTTTGTGAACCTACCTCTCCACTCACCTGAGGCAGAAGCAGCACTCCGAAAGCTTGTAATTTCATATAAACCTGTTTGTCTTTAACCTGGTGTTGTGTGTTGTGAGACTTCTACTCTCACCAAGATGGTCAATCAAACAGGTTCATATCTTGTTTCTTTTGCATGCTGTGAGCTAAGTTGCCTGAAGTACGCATTTTTAAATATCCAAGTAATTAGAACTGCATTTGTAAAACAAATGATGTTTAATTTCAGGTTTATGATTTCTACTACCGGATAAACATTAACGGCACCATAAAAGAAAGTTTAATGAAGATTGATGCGATCAACAGCCTTGAGACCTTCACCACAGGAAATGGCAGCGAAGAGTCTGTGGAAATCCATGATTTTAAAACTGTGAGTCAATGGTATTTTCTTCAGCCCACAAGCAAAAATAATGCGAGTATTGAATGCACAGATAGGGAAATTCAATGTTAGCTTCAGCCAGTCAATAGGTGCTACATTGTAAACAATCATAATCCATTTCTTCATGTGAGAATGTTTTTTTTTCCCTTTGGCATCTGCAAATAATATGCTCAGTTTCCATCCAGAACAAATCATCTACTCTGCCACTGTCTATGCAAGTGAGTTATAACACGAAATTCAAACAGCACGAAGACGTTTTAGAGAATATATAAATATGTATCATGATGTAAACAGAATATCAAAGATTTCCAACCTGACCTTGACAAGCCTCTTATGACTTTGTTGCTCGTAGGTTATGCTGCCAGGTGACTCTCTTAATCTTTATAGTAATCACCAATTCATCACTGGAACCTCATATCCATTTCCTTTGAATTTTATCAAATAGTTCAAATAGTAAATGCCAGCACAGTCCTGTGAAGTTGCAGCTATAATGATCAACATTTAGACGGCAATTGCTATTAATTCATCACCAAGTTAAATGGAGAAAAAATGTTCAAATTGGGAGTAGGTACAATGTAAATTCAAAGCCTATCTAAAGCCCCATTCTTCCCTTAATGAAGTTACGAGAAAGTAATTGTGGTGGAATGTCAGGAGCAAGCGGCAATAGGTCAATGCACAGAATCCTTTTCTTCAAGTCTCTCAGAACTAGGTGAAAGCAAATTACTGCGGATGCTGGAATCTGAAACCAAAAGAGAAAATGCTGGAAAATTTCAGCAGGTCTGGCAGCAACTGTAACGAGAGAAAAGAGCTGGTGTTTCGAGTCAAGATGACCCTTTGTCAAAGTTAAAAGGCTTAGAAAGTGGGAAATATTTATACTTCAAGGTGAGAGAATGAAAGATGAGTCACAGCCATAGAAATCAAGGAAAAAATGCTTGTGACAGTCCACAGAGATAATAAAGATTGTGAATGGTTTATTCTCTCTGTGGACAGCCATTAACAATTTTTTCCTCTGGTTTCTGTGGCTACGAAAGGTATAGATTTGACAAAGGATCATCTGGTCTCCAAACGTCACTCCTTTTCTCTCCTTAGAGATGTTGCCGTATTTGCTGAGATTTTCCAGCGCTTTCTCAGAAATAGTTTAAGTTTGTACATGGCATTATGACTTTACAAACAGAGAGAGTTTTAAGTAAGAAAGAAGAATGACCCATTAATGCAAGAAGCTAGAACTCTGAGCCACTGTTGCGGATATGCCAGTGAATGAGACCAAAGTGGTCTTCAGCACAGAAAAATGGGTAGGACACCATAGTAGCACAGCGATTAGCACTACTCACTCACAGTGCCAGGGTCCCGGGTTTGATTCCAGCTTTGGGTTATTGTCTGTGTGGAGTTTGCATGTTCTCCCTGTAACTGCCTGGGTTTCCTTCAGCAGCCCCAGTTTCCTCACATAGTCCAAAGACGTGCAGGCTATGTGGATTGGCCATGCTAAATTTCTCCTTAGTGTCCAAGATGTGTAGGTCATGGCGATTTGCAGAGTAAATGCACAGGGTTAAGGGTGTAGGGTGGGGAGGGTGGCGGGCCCTGGGTAAAACGCTCTATCAGAGAATCAGTGCATACTCCGGTCATACAGTGGGCTGAATGACCTCCTTCTGCACTGTAGGATTCTATAACTCTAGTTTATAAGCCAAACCTGGGCGTACTATAAGCAACAAATATACCACATTAGGATCAACTGCCTGACAATCTAAAAGGATGGAAATATACCACAGAGGGCAGTAATTATCATGAGATGGTCATCTTTATGCACTACTAATGGCAGTGTAGATAATTACATCTGAGCAGGTTATGGATAAACTGTTTTAGAATTTGCTTCTCCACTAAGGAGGCAACTATTTATTTAGACTGCCACATACATTTCAGCCCAAACTAAGAAACACCAATGTATAAGACTCACCCAGTTCTTTCAGTGAACTCTATTGGAAATGATTACATTTCTTTGGATGTAACTACAACCATGGTGTTCCTCTTTGTCTTTTTCTTACTGTGGACTGCCTGGAGTGAATCCTGACATTGTATGTCAGTGTCAAGTGGGTGATGAATTAACAGTCCATTTAATTATCCTCCATTTTAATGTTCACTGCCTTCAATAGCTCACCAAATTTTTAATATCTACATCGCAAAAGAATGACAGATTGAAATACAGTTCTGTAATTTCATGCAGAGAGCTGTGATTTCTGGAGGATTGGAGTTGAAATGTTTCTGCCCCATCTTCATCCCACAATGGCTTCAAGAAAAGCTACCCTGATGGGGGACAGAGAGCTACAACCATGAAATTGCCTCTGTAACCCTTCATAGTAATGATTTCTCCAATAATATAAAATGCTTGGAATACTCAGTAGCTCAGGCATAATCTGTGGAGAGAAACACGTTTCTTTTTGTTGGCCTTCATCAAAACTGAAAGTGCTTAGAAAAGTCATAGCTTTTAAATGTGCAAAAAAAAATGAGGATGGTGAGGTGTTGTATTTTTATACATCATAGTGGAGCAGTTAGCTCAGTTGGCTGGATGGCTGCTTTGTGATGGTGAGCAAAACAGATAACGCAGGTTCAATTTCCGTACTGGCTGAGATTCTTTGTGAAAACCCATCATCTGAACCTTGTCCCCTCACCTGAGACATGGTGATCCTCAGGTTAAATTAGCACCTGTCAGCTCTTCACCCCCCCCCCCCCACTCCCTACCCTCAAATTTGAGCAGCTTATGGTCATCTGGGATTCTGGCTTTACCAATATCTTAGAAATGACACTAGCTACCAAGTGAGCAACAGATTTAGTTACAAAAGTTTTAAAATATCACTGTAATCACAAAGTGCCTGCACTCATGCTTAGTCCAGTTCTAGCTTCTAGCAGCTTCTATGTTTGTCTCCTTATCTCTGAGTATACACGCAGGCTTAAACAATCAAACAGTGAGCATAGATCAGTTACCATACTTCCATAATCGAACAGCTGAACAATTGAACACTACAGGAGGCAAGAATAAGTGGGCAGGACTGACAGGGTGGAAGCCAGGAGAGAGTAAACTACAAAAGGGATGCTCGGGGCATGTTCTACACAGCAGAATACATTACACCTGTTGCAGCTGAACAAATAAATGATAGGCATTCACTTATTCATTCCTAGGACAATGCTGTGAGCAGAGTCTTAAATTTTAAACAATGCTTGGCAGTTTACTGTCAGTCACTAGCAACTGTTGCATTCTCCACAGCAATGCCTCTACAAATAAGTGCAGATGTCAACTGTTCAGCAACATCTTGACGTACAATAAAAAGTTGTTGTTTCCCTTGTCATTGGTATTCTTATGATTGTCCTGATCAGTAAAAAGCTTCAACAATATATATCTTGTACAAATATATATTTTGACAATATTCTTTCCTGGCATGTTTCCTCTGGGGGTTGAGACCAGAACCATAGACACAATTTTTAAATTAGGGGACAGTCTTATAAGACTGAGATAATAAGAAGTATTTTCTCTCAGGACACTGTGAGGCTTTGAAACTCCCTGCCTCAAAAAGGTGGTGAAAGTGGAGTCACTGAATATTTTTAGGATGGAGTTAGATAAATTCTTATTCGGCAACGGAATAAAAGGTTATTGGAAGTACATAGAGAGTATAAAACTCAACACAAACAGATCAGCATGTTGTGTTCGTAGAATCAGAGAATTCCTACTGTGTAGAAGGAGGACATTCAACCCATCAAGCCTGCCTCAACAACAATCCCACTCAGGTCTATCTCCTAACTCATATGTTTACCCTGCTAATGCCTCTGGCACAAAGGGGCAATTTATGTGGCCAATCAACCTTACTTGAACATCTTTGGACTGTGGAAGGAAATTGGAGCACCTGGAGGAAACCCACACAGACACAAGGAGGATGTGCAAAGACAACACAAACAGTCAAATTGGAATTGAATCTGAGTCCTTGGCACTTTGAGGCAATAGTGCTAACCATTGCGCCACCATGCCAACCTTGAATGGTGGAGCAGCCTCGAGGGGCCAATTGGCTCTTATTTCCTATATTCATTTAGTCAAATGTATGGCCTGTGCTCGTACTAAATAGTGCCTTCCCTTAGGCTTCTCCTTAATCAACGCATCTTCTTCTTGACCTGCTGCCAGATCTGCTGAATGAAGAAAACCACATTTAGCACTGTTAGGAACAAAAAAGTCATGATTGTTTTCTACTATTTTCTTCGGGCAATTATCCTTCCCAACCAGAACTATGCTCCTACTTCAATAGCTGTACCCATGAGCACTTGCTGATCTTCTTCACTTAACTTGAGCTACCTTCCATCCTGTCCTCCACAGTCAATTTCATAGACTTTGCAATGGGTGGGTTGGTTTTCGGGGTGGGGCGGGGGGTGCAGATTTAGGATCTCCTAATCTGCCTTAAAAGCATGAAGATATTCTCACCACAGCCACCACATTTTCCTCGCCACTTTGGAGTTTTCAGCTGTCGACTAACACCCAGGAAAGCTGTATGCTGCAGTACTATTGACAGTTCATGCATTAAAAATGTGCAGATTAAAATAAAACGCACATTACCTTTTTCAAATCAACCCAAAAACATTCCACTGTAAACATTTGGCTGAATAGCATGAAGTGACTATGCTGCGCAGCGCCACGTTTTTCTTTATTGTTATCATATTCCTCTTTTAGTGCACTGAATTATGCCAAGTATTGTGTCAAATTCATCAAGCGTAACATCAGACTGAGGAGGAAGGAGGTCTGTGTCTTCGACAGCTTCAGTCACCTTTCTGTTTGACTAGAAAAAAAACTTGCCACTGTTACTTTAATTTTTTTTTATTTTGTTTTGCGAACACATCACGTCTGTACAGTATGAGGAACAAATTACATTTTTTTTTAGGGACTAACAGGGATACGGTTCGCTGGAGGAGAAAAATGTTACATCAAAAGCCAAAATAAAATCACTCTTCCCGATACTGCACCCATCAAGAATGATGAAGAATTGATTATTCTGGTAAGTATGAAGAGCTTGCAATTTCTAAAGTCTTTCCTTTGAGTTTGAATAGATGCTTAACCCTTTCAGATTTACAGATTGCAAGTGGGAGAAAACAAAAGCTTTAATCAACAATTTCTACCAGCCTACTTCAAGATCATTTCAAAATGGCTGGAATATTTTATTTTGCCGTTGGATTTTGACAACAAAACATTCTGAAAGATGACAAACTCTTTCAGAAATTGAAGGGGAGTCATGCAGCACTTCTAAATATGGCAGGCATTCGATTCGATAGCAAAAGACGTTCAGAAATCCTGAGTTGATCATCAATTCTGTAAAGGCTGTTTCATGTGAACATCACAGAATCCTACACAGATGTAGCCCAATGAAAACAAATTGTTACCAAGACAACCACCTTAATCTTTTTCCAGCAATTCTTACAAGGCTAATAGTGGTCATGTGCATGCATTTTTGGACAGTTTGTGATTTTTCACCACTGCCCATTTAGGATAGATAAACACTTCTCTCGTAACACTTGCACATTGGAGAGGAAATCGTTGCACTCCTCTGTTTTTGAAATATGAAAAAATAATATGGGAAGGGGTATCATTTATTGGAGGATTTGGGCAGCTATGTTTGAAACTAAGGAGGAGACACATTGTTTGGTTGGAGTGAAATGAGTTTTATTACACTCTGCGACCCACCCGTGTTAAGTTGGTACGCTTAACTTCATACGAATCTGAATATTTGCAATTGCAAATTGCTGTACTGACATGTCTCACAGAATTTGTTTTAATGAGTATCTTTTTTTAACATCCACACATTTCACACACACAAGAGATGTTAAGCATCACTAAGTCCAGCGTATAGAAGTGGAGAAAATTTATAATATGTAGTCATAATGTCCATTGTTTAATACAAAACAGCAGAAAAGTCCATTAAGTCTTGGCCCTGAAAAAAATACAGGTCTTTTTCAAAAAATGTGTTCTTTCAGATAATGTGATCATCACTGGCTAGGTCAACATTTATTACGCACCCCGAATTAATCTTGAACCATTCACTCATGGCTGATAAGTTTTTCAACTGCATTCTCACATTTTTTCCCCATTACTTTTGATCCCCTTACCAATTAAGAACCTATCTATCTCTGAAATCATCTCTTTTGAAGTGCTTTACTGAAATCTTTCCTCATATTCCAGCAATAATTGCTCCTTCAAATATTTATCCAATTTCCTTTTGAAAGTTGCTTCTGAATATGTATCCATCACACCATTAGACAACTTATTTCAAATCCTAACCACCCATTGCCAAAAAAGATTTTCGTCAAGTTGACTGTGGTATTTTTTGCCAGCACTTGACCTCAGCCCACCTCCCTCCACCACTCCCCCCCCCCCCCCCCCCCCATCAGCCCCTTGATTATCTTCCCTTCAGCAATTGGAGACAGTTCATTTTTTACTTTAACTAAATCTTCATGAATTTAAACATCTCTGGCTAATCTTCTCCAACATGAATTACTTTATCAAGCAGATCTTGAAAGTCTGTATGCACAACAACTGCACTGCCCTCAACTATCCTGTCTGTTACATCATCTGAAAATGCAATCAAGTTCATCAAACACTACTTTGCCCTCGACAAATCTGCACGCCTCACCTTTAGTAGGCGATTTTCACAGTGGCTTTGTTGTAGTGTGTATAGAGGGCAACTTAATAATTAATTAATAAACTAATTAATAAACTTTACTGTAACTAAACATCATGGGCTGAAGGTTCTGTTCCTGTGTTGAATTGTTCTATGTTCTATTTGTGATCTCCATTTAGAAAAAGGGAATAGAGGCACTGGAGAAGATGCAAGAAAGATTCACAAAAATCTTGTGCATTTTATGCATTTATCCAAGTGGCCATTAATCTTCTCTCAGAATATTGTTTCTAAAAGTTTTCCTAACAGTGGTGTGTAATTGCCGGGTTTATCCTTGTCCTTTTGTTTTTCAGTAAGGAAATATTGGGTGGGATGGATGGAACCTGATAGGAGGAGTGGGTGAAGGGAGGGGGTATTCTCCTGGCTAGCTCCAATTTCAAATCACAATCGCCAGAGAATCAGGCATCAGTGCCAAATGCCAAATCATTGTGACACTCTTGGCTCACCTGGCTAGCCACAATTGGGTTCCCACAATAAATATTGAAATTAACTAGTCTAAATTATAATTAGCAGGATTGAAGCCTGATTCAATTATCTCCCACTGTTCACCTGCCTCCCCAGCATGTTGGATGGATCCAGAGGGTCAAGGAAGCATCAATAACCCATTAGCAATGAAAGACATCTTCCCCCCGCACACTACGCAGACATGGGATTGATTCAATGAACCCTTCACTGAGGCCCCCTCTTCTCTCAACCCCCTCCGCCCTTCACCCGCTCAGCCTCTCTTCAGATCACATGCCTTGGCAGTGCCCACTTAACACTGATTCCTGGCACTGACACTGTGGCCTGGTGCCTTGGGCCCTGAGGGAGCTTAAGATGTTAGGTCCAGTAACAATTAGCCTTTCTGCTGCTGTGAGACTGCAGGGGACAGGTCCCTCAAGATTCTGGGAGTTGGGTGGATTCAGGCTGGAAAGCAAGGGGTTGACCCCTCCAATCTTTATTGGCCTGGAAGTGTTATGACTACACTGTCCCTTCTATCCCTAGCAGACCTGAAGATCACTCCTGCATTGTGGATTTTAAGCAACCCTGTGATCAACATCTGCATTCCTGCCTGTTATGTGTGCAAATCCCTAAGTGGCTGGGTCACTTTAATCTCCATTCCCTCTGGTCACCTGGCAAGCTTTTAAATCATTCTAATGCTCCATTCTGCAGAATAGATGGGGCTGCAGACCTATTTGAAATCATCTGACAGAAAGGAGATGTCAATTTCATCTGCGGTGTGAGGGCTGGAGGAAGTCGGGGCTCAGCGGTGGATGTTCCAATCTGTCAACTGTGCACTCAGCCCCAGTCTATGTGCACAGTTTTGATTTGAAGTTTCTGAGGCTTTCCAGCTAGCTGAAATTGTTGAAGCTCTCTCCATTGCACTTGGAGTCTTTGATCTCTAACAAATTCAATGTGCCGTGCCTGGTAACAGATTCAGCTGCCAGCTCAATAGATTTCTATCATCGTTCAACCACCTGCATTTTGTTTTTATTTTCCTTTACGGTTAAATGCACCTCAAGTACCCCTGACCCAAATATTCACAGAGTTTCAGCCTGACTGACAGTCTGTGGTTGAACTTGACACAGACCCAATTCTGGACAATCACAGCCATTGTTTGAAACTGGAAGATTACGCCAGTTTCCAAAATTTCTACCCTTCCCTCTGAGATGTGTTCCATCCAAAATGGATAATTATCTACTTTAAATATAGCCAGCTTTCCAAGTAAGAAGTCTGACAACATAGGTTAAAGTCCAACTCGTTTATTTGGAAGCATTGATGAAGGAGCAGCACTCTGAAAGCTTGTGCTACCAAATAAACCTGTTGGATTTTAACCTGGTGTTGTGAGACTTCTTAATGTGCCCACCTGTGTCCAATGCTGCATCTTCCAAGTCAAAGCTTTCCTAGGGCCTTGTCTTTTTATTTTCATACTCATACTTCTGATCTGTTAAGCAATTACATTCTTACTCCCACCAAATAACATACATGTGCTCACATAATTCAGTATAAGGATTCAATCCTGCACAGTATTCCCCACAGATGCTCACTCACTGGCAAAGATCTGCAGACGTGCAGATTTTAACATTGCACAACTTAGAGCTGCAATGCACTAATTAATAAAAGTCACCTGTCTCTCTCCTTGCACCTTCTCAATTTATTGTATTTGATTAGACTCCCCACACCCTGTCTCCAGGCCATCTTCATTTTACAGGATTCTATCATTCATTCCCATAACTGCTGTGATGACACTTCAAAATTTTTCCATTCTTAAATTCATTGAGGATTGCTTTGATTTGTAGAAGAATGTTTGTTTCTGAATTTCTCGATGCAGCTGTGGAACGTGCCAAGAGTTTACCACCTGCAGTCTTTAAAAAAACAACAAAATTTTCTTTTTTTGGAATTTGGATGAACAATCATTATTTAATTCCTACATAGATGTGAATCCTCAGAGACTATTCAGCCGAGATGAATAGTTCATTAGTGCTTTTTTGCTAATCACCACATTTTCCTTCTAACGATATCATTAAAATTTTGGAGAAGGGAAAACATGAACGTTTTGAGATTTCTGCCCACTTAAGACTTCTTCATGCCTTGCTGCATGAATTTGAAGATGAATTAAGAAACTAATGCAGGGACCACTAGATTACGCTGGTAAGCACACGTTACATTTTGAGATTCTTAATATTTTTTTTCCTTTGATGGAAAGGGATTTTTTAAAAAAAAGTCAGCTGCAATTAAATGTTAAACAAAATGAATTAATGAAGATTTAAAAAGAATGGTTTAAAAAATCTCCGTCTATAGAATACATACACAGGAACCAGACAGTCCAGGTTGTAAAAGGTCACAGTTTGGAGTCTGCTGTAAACTGTTAGAACATGGGTCAATTGTCCCATTCCAGGTTCATTAGCCAAGGCGGCAGCTATTCATTTTGAGAACAGCAGCAGATGTTTTACTTAAACCTACACCCCAAGAGAGAAGGGGATGAAGCCAGTTTTATTGATGTGTCTACTTGTGGATCACTAATGGAGAGGAATTCAGTGTCACAACCATCTGCCTTGCTGGAAATGCATGAAGTGCTACATGAGCAGTCATGTTTTTCACAGGAGAATATGCGATGCCCTCATGTAACCTGAACCTGGGAAACAAAGATGTGGGAAGTCAGTGCTCGCTCATGGGTTGGAAGTTGCCTGGAAAGAAATGCAATTGAAAATCATCCAAAAAGGATTGGAAAACGTGATTTTTTTTTATCTTCCTAGTTAGCAGTAGGATTTTTTTTAAGTAAGGGGAATTTGCTTAGATAATTACTTGGCGTAAAACAAAGCATTTCAATGCTTTGCATTCAGTCGAATTTCACCAAATGTTTCAGTCTGCCTTCAATAGATAACCAGCCAATCCTACTTCCAGTGCCGATCACATGGGGTTTATACTGTCAAAACCCTGAATTACACTACTGCCTCATTTGGTTTCATAACGCAAATAAGTTTTAAGTTTATTTATTAGTGTCGCAAGTAGGCTTACATTAACATCACAATCAAGTTACTGTGAAAATCCCCTAGTCACCACAATCCAGCACCTGTTCGGGTATACTGAGGGAGAATTTACAATGGCCAATGCATGTAACTGGCACATTGGATTCTGGGCCCTGGTGACAGTCTATGTGCTGTTTTAACATTCTCCTCGTATCTATGTGGATTTTCTCTGGGAGCTCCAGTTTCCACCCGCATGCAAAAGGTGTGCAAGTTAGGTGGATTGGCCATGCTAAATTGCCCATGGTGTCCCCAGGCTAGATGGATTATCCATGGTAAATGCATGGGATTACAGAGTTGGGCCTGAGTAAGATGCCCTTCTGGAGAGTCAGCACAGACTCAATGAAACAAATTGCCTCCTTCTGCATTGTAAGGATTCTATGGTTCTATAATTGTGGCATCTTGAGCATTATAATAAGTATCAGTCTTCTTTAGTGTAGCACTGTGGCACAGTGGTTAACACTGCTCCCTCACAGTGCCAGAGAGCCAGATACGATTCCCAGTTTGGCTCACTGTCGTTGTGGAGTCTGCACATTCTCCCTGTGTCTGCGTGGGTTTATTCTGTGTTCTCCAGTTTCTTCCCACAATCCAAAAGATGTGCTGCTTAGGTGCATTGGCCATGCTAAATTCTCTGTCAGTGCACCCAAAAACGTGCCGGAATGTGACCACTAAGGGTTTTCACATTAACTTCATTGCAGTCTTAATGTAAGCCTACTTGTGACACTAATAAACTTTAACTTCATACTTAAAAAAAAAACTGATTAATCCATCTAACAAGGAAATGAAAAAACATTGACCCTATTGGAAGAACGATCTAATGTAAATCTCTGACACCATTCCAAGGAAATTGTTTTAAAAAAAGCATAGAATGTTCAAATACCCACAAGTAAGCCAATAAATCCCTTTTGGCCTTTTTGCCCGCACCAAAAGTTAAGTTCTGCCAAATGATCCTGATTGATTGTGACATTTATAAAGTTAGATCAAGTGTTCTGTGGTACAAAATAAGCAGTTAAGTAAAAACAAAAAAATTCTCAAATGGAGGATGGCATTTGACTTATCATGTCTGAACCAGCTGAAAAAGAGCCAACTAGTCTAATCCCACTTCTAGCTCTTGGTCCATAGTCCAGGAGGTTACAGCACCACATCCAAGAATTTGTAAAACGCAATGTGACTTTTTCAAGCAGTGAGTTCCAGATACCCGTAATCCTTTCATTAAAAACAATCCTCAACACCTCTCTAATTCTTTTACCAATAACTGTGCAGCTATGTCACTGTGTGTGTTTGAATACTAACAGAAGCAAGTCCATCCTATCCTGTCCACTCAGCCTAAGCTCTTCATAATATTGCACACCTCAATAAAGTCTCTCCTTAGCATCCAATGAAGATGTTCCAACTTACCCAATCATTCCTCAAAGCTAAAATTCTCCATTCTTGACAACATCCATGTAAAGCTCCTCTATAGTCTTTTGGTGCAGGCACATTCTTCCTATAACGCGGAGTCTGGAGTTTTACACGTGACTCTAGCTGCAGTCTAACTACTATTTTGTGCAGTCCTAGCATAATCTCCCAGATCTTATGTTCTGTGTCTCACCTCCAAAGTATCCAATAAGTCATCTTTGGCCACTTGATCTACTTGCCCTGTTCCCTTTCGAGATCTGTGGATATGTTTTTCAAGCTTTCTCTGTTCCTCTAGGCTTCTCGGATTCTTGTCACAGACAAAATCCCAGAGTAATCAGGAATCCTAAGTCCCACTCTGAACATAGAAATTTCTAGTTTCACAGAAGTGGACTAGAGTTGGGCTGGGTTTTGTGTGTGCATGGTTTCCAGACGCAGCTAGCCATTTATTGAACACCTGTCTCCACTGAAATAATAACTTGGTAGGCTAGGAGCGTGAAAGTGTGCAGTGTAGACCAGGTAAAAAGTCTGAACTTGGCAAATTTGTTTGGATAACTAGGATAGCCCTTCAGAAAAGTATGGTACCCTGGTTATTTTCCTGGGATACCATTGCAAGAGATAGAGTATCATTTGGATTTGTTAAAAGCAGATGTGATTGTCCATAAAAACACATAAAATCAAAGTGTCAAGTATCTGTCAAAGGACTGTCAAGCTGCCAAGGAACTGTCAATCTGTAAAAGAATTGTCAAAATATACTAAGTGTGTTGGCATAGAAAGTGTAAGGACAAAAGGGATTTGATGGAGCATGGGCTTAGCATGAGTTGGCATTAAATTGGCATGGGAATGTGGGGAGAATTGAGAGGATGAGGAGCCTAAGTGGGTGGGTAGAAAGGATAAAGATTGTCTTTCAAAGTAAGAGGGACTATGGGGAGTGAAAGGAGACATGAATGGCATAGATTGGTATAGAGGGGAGTGAGGCGCCTAGGAGGCTGCTTTTTTGTTTTAATCTTTTGGAAAACAATATAAAGTACCAGAGCACAGAGGCAAGCCTTGAACCAGCCCATTTCGACCTCCAGCAATCTACCGAAGTGGGCTCAGTTTCCAAAGCAGTCCGTCCTCTCGTGTTCCCAAAAGCTAAAGTGTTCCCATTTTAAAAGTGTTGCAGAGCAAGGGACTCTGTTTCTGTGCATCTGAGTAGGGAGGAAAATTCTGAGCCAAAATATTCATTGAGAACCAAGCCCATGCCTTCTTGCTCCACACACAATTTACCTTTTTGTTTCTAATTGGGTCTGAGCACACTAGATAAAAACCATTTATGTATTCTTCGAAGCTGAAGGGAAATGGATTCCTACCTCTATTCAGCTCTGAAAAAGAGTCATGTAGAATCAGATTGTTAACTCTTTTTCTCTCTTCACTGATGCTGCTAGACCTGTTGAGTTTTTCCAATTTTCCCTGTTTTTATTCGAGATCTCCGGCATTCACACTAATTTGTTTTACTAACATTATCTCCTTTACTTTTCTGAAAAAACTATAAGTGAATTTCAGATCTAGATTGTATTATTGGAAATTTTCCTTTTGCTCACTCCATTCTAATGACAAAAGACCTGATAGTTTTAAACCAGCCACTTTATCAGCATTGGAGGCAATGTTAATTTTACAGTCTGCCCAATTTTACAGTCTATTGACACCACAAGATGTAAAATTAGCATTCCCCCCAATCCCAAGGCATCCCTGTCCAAAAAATTAGATTAAAATTATCCTCTAATGGTATCACACTTAAAAGCTTCAATTCTTGAAAGTGTCCAGCAGGCAAAGGATACAGTTGTCTCTGATGTCCCACAAAAACAGCAGCAAGTCACAACTGACTAGATGTGGAAGGTATCTATGAACACATAGCAAGCATGTTTGAAAACTATTGATCAAAAACTCACACTCAAATAAACAACTATTAAAATTGACTCCATTTATAACTCCCGCTGCCTCAGCAAAGCAACCAGCATGACTAAGGATCCCACACATCCTATTCTCTTCCAGCTTCTTCCATTGGGAAAAAGATACAAAAATCTGAGGTCACTAACTCAAGAATAGGTTCTTCCCTGCTGCCATCACACTTTTGAATGGACCTACCTTGCATTAAATTGATCTTTCTCTACATCCTGCCTATGACTGTAAGACTACATTTTGCACTCTCTCCTTTCCTTCTCTGTGATCAGTGTGCTTTGCCTATACAGCGTGTAAGAAACAATACACTGTATGCCAATACTTGTAACAATAACAAATCAAATCAAAAAATAACTGGTAAGGACAATGTAGGAATTCAGCTAAATGCCAGCTTTCCATCACCAAATATCCTTTACTTTGCACCAAAGAGGAGGGCCTCGTATGTAGAGTACACCTAAACTATCGACACCTTGGGACCTACAACAGCAGTTCAGGTTGAGCAGAGTTTAAAATCCCCACATTGACCACTTCTCATTTGGCGAACCTCTGCTTACTCAATAAGCAAGCCAGTGCACAACACAGTCCACAAGAAGATCCATTGATGACCACCACCCTCCCCCATGGCCTTCGTAACAGACTTGAAGCTAAACAAATGAAACCATTCAAATTGTTCACTATAAATGTTTCCAAACATTTTGTTGGTGACCTAAGTGCTAATAATGAGTAGAATTCCAACTTAAAAGAAGGAGGTGAAGAAATTGCAGATCCATTATCAGAATTTTATGAACCTCTTAAATTAGGGGATTGTGCAACAATCTTGTGCAACATTGTTCTTTCCCCATAGCCCCATATCATTTTCTATTTCAAATATATATCTCCTTTTCCTTTAAAAGATGCTGTGTTTCCTGTCTCAAATATTCCCCATGGTGAAAGCATTCTATGCTCTAACTAGTCTCTGCATTAAAGATTTCCTCCTGTCTTCTCTGCGCACTCCTTTATTGACAATTTTAAATTAATGGCCCTGAGGCATCGACTTTCCCACAAGAGGAAAGGCTCTTAATCATTTTTCCAGTGGGAGTAGATTTTGTTTCCTTTGCCCATCTTCATAGTTTAGTGAACTCAAAACAAGCATAGCCTTTGATGTCTCTTACTGTATCCTTTCTAATGTCTGTTACTCCTATTTTAAGCCAACGTGAACAACTAATTTCATTGAGGGGAGGGGTTGTATTTTCTTCCTGGTGCATTCTAACTACTCATCATTTAAACCACCAGGGTTCTGACAGCAGAATAGTCACCTCAGATAGGCCTAACTAAAAGTGCAAAGGTCGCTTCTTGATAACATCATCAGTGCCACAGTATGATTTTAATTGCCAGGATCAGGCGATCAGCGTGAGTTTTTTTTAAAAAGGCACATTGATGAAGTTCCTTGCATCCCTCTAAGAGCAGATGTGTTCTTGTAAGGCTAACAAGCAAAACTCCCAAGCTCCTACACTTCACACTTCCCCGAAAGTAGTTAACCCAGCCTTCCTCCAAAATTCCCCCACTTAGCTTCCCTGGGTTAAATCCCTTGGGACTCCACTGTACTGTATAGTACCTGCTCAAACATCAACCCTCTCAACTTTGCATGGATGTTTGTTCAAAAAAAATGTAAATCAGGCCTGGGAATTAACTTGCCTGGGTCTTATGAGGAGATCCTTGGGGACTTCACTCCCTTCTGCACCTGACTTATAACTAATGAAGAGAGTTAAATTCATCAATTTTCCAAAATGGAATGGCCAAAATTGCATGTGAAATGCAGTCATGTTCCAATAAGAATAGCTACCATTACACTGTATGTCTAAAAATCAAACTCATGCATTCCAATATTTAAGTTGCATTTGCAACTGGTACCCTACAAAGTGATGTTACATTGCCAACTGTCACTTTTGGACCATCTTCTGGATATACTTACCAACATTATACTTCTCATCGCCAATGATAATTTTATAAATTCCTCCTTCTGGTAGCCAAGTTCTCATAAATTTATTTGAATGTTGTGTCTCACTCAGACAAAGAAGGGCAGAATTTACCTTCCTGTAGTTAGTACAGTGACAGAGCAGATTGGCCATCCTTCATGGAATCCAGTCAGATTTCTCCACATATGTTGGCATCATCTGTGAATGTAGGTGTTGTTAAGATCAAGGTCATTTTCAAATCTCCTAGAGAGAAGAGACCAGGAATGTCCCTGGGATATTATTCTGCTGCTTGTAGCTATCCAACTTGTACTGCCACCACTCAGTGGTCTCCTCTACTTCCTGTTCTGCCATTCTATCATATGATGGATGTGAATCTTAACTCAATCTATCCATCTTAATTGTGTAACCCTCTAAAACCCTTATCCAGCAAAAGCCATCTCAATTTTGAATTGTTCAATTGTGCAATCATCAACAGCTTTTCAGGAAGAAAGTTCGAGATTACCACAACCCAGTTTTTTCCTACCTCAAAGATTTGTCACCACTTATGCCCAACAGCGTTCATTTTCACCCATTTAGTATCAGTTCCGCTCAGAAGCAATCAGTTAGTTACCATTTAACATCACTTCCTCGCAAAAGCAGTCATGCTCAAAAGCTATCATTAATCTGCCATTCAACAACAATTTCCCTCAAAAGCAATCATGTATCTTTTAGTTGAATACTGCCATTCATTTTATCAACATTTTGAAAATCCTGAACCTGACGGATTTTAATTTATATCTTACGATTTCATCAAGATTAATTAGATCCAATTTCTCGTATTACACCCAACTCTTCAGTTGCTCTCTCTCCATTCATCCTTACTTTAGTACTCCCTTCCATTCATCCTCTTACAAATCACAATTCATTATTTTAAAAATATCTTTATTTCTTCTGAAAATAAAGCTTGTTAATCATAAATATTCATTTACCCAAAATGTTCTTTTCCCTTCTATACATTTTCTCCTTCTTGGTTCCCAGACATAAATTTCTCAATTCTGTTTATTGAGGCGTGACCTCGCCTCATTAAACAGCTCTGTCTTCTCTCAAGAGCTATCCCATTTTCAGTATATCTTGCTGGTTCCTCCACAATTCTATAACAAGGGTTTGACTCATTTCCTGCCACACAGCAGCACAGGATCAGACTAGAATCATAGAACCCCTACTGTGCAGAAGGATTTATTCTTCCCAGAGGCTCAAAAAAAAATTTGTAAGTTAATCTGGAGATACATTTCCAAGTCAGAAAATATGAGTATTCCTTCTCTTCCTCATTCACCACCCAACCCCCCACCAGCCATCCCCATTCCCACTATATTGGTCAGCATTCAGTTTTTTTTTAATTTAAGGCTATGTTATGGCCCATCGAATCTGCACCAACAACAATTCCACCTCGACCCACATATTTATCCCATTAATCCCTCTAACCTACCCTTCCTGGGAACTAAGGGGAAGTTTACCGTGGCCAATCCACCTAACCTGCACACTTTTGGACTATTTCTATGCTTCTTTCCGATTTTACTAACCTTTTCCTTATATATTTATTTTAGGATTTTAATTACCATTATGGGTAAGTGACAGTGTTCTTGTAAATGGTCTTTTGTTGCTTTTGTAAGAGAGACCTTGACATCTCTGTCACCGGTCAGGATTCTTCATTACTAAGTGTGGTGATGGGGGGACTGTAGCTGACCAGAATGGCAGGATTTCACATCAAATTCTCACTTGGAAACTCATTAATTATGCACACGTGAATTACCTTCCCAAGCACTTGGCAGGTTGGCAGTTGACTTGTCTGCCCATGCTCAACTGGTGGGTTCAAATGTCCCACACACTCATTTCACTCTCCAGCTCACCTGTTTTCAGAAAACCATCCAGGAAACAAAAAACATTTAAAAAGTTTAATTGTTATCATTTATTTATTAGTCACAGATTGATTTGCGATGAAGTTTACTGTGAAAATCCCCTAGTCACCACACTCTGGCACTCTTCGGCTACACTGAGGGAGAATTTGGTATGGCCAGTGCACTTAACCAGCATGTCTTTTGGACTGTGGGAGGCAACCGGAGCAGCCGGAGGAAACCCATGCAAGAGCCCAGAGCTTGGACCCGGAATCGAACCCAGGTCCCTGGCACTGTGAGGCGACAGTGCTGACCACTGTGCCACCATGCCATCCCAAAGTACCCAGATGAAGGCGACAGCACCTGCCTTCACTGCCAGGGCCCTCGACACCCTTATTCAAAGAGTCTTGGCCCACAGACACATGCTCAAAAAAGCACATCAACCCCACCTCTCCGGCCTTGGAGACTGTTCCCCAGGAGCTCAACGTGGTATCACCTGCCCACGAAGAGCCTCTCAGTGCGAGAGGCAGAAAAATGATGTCATCCACTTCACCACGGTAAATCATCCCTCAAGTCCTTCCACTATCAAACTCTCAGCATGGCATCAAACTCAAACAACCACTCTCTTCACGAATCTCACACATTCAGTTGCGGGGGACACATACCAGCACTCACCCTCTCAACAAGACTTTCACAACACCACCATCCCATTTGTCTTGTTGCTAAAACTCCAATCTGTGTCCTTCCCGGGTGGGGCTAATGCACACAAGGAATGTGCAATTCACCCAACTTCTGCTCCACCCTGTCTGATCACATCTCATTCTTTTGTCTTCAGACAGGCCAAAGATGCATCAAACAAACATGAGCGAGGCCAAACCCTGGAGAGATGGCAGAGATACTTATCCCCTGTGAATATGAAGGGGTTGCAGCAATGCTTGCCAGTGAGGACCAGGATCGGGTTCTGTAGCAATGCAGAGCTTTGCATGCTTCAACAACCTGATGTGGGACTCAGCTCCAGCTATTCACCCAGCCTTACAGGTTACAATGAGTGTCATGGACTCAGAATTCGCTTCAGCTCTTCCACTCAAATTGTCCTTTCCATTTTTCAGATACAACTAACCTATGGCCAACTCACAGTCTAGAAGCTTTGGAGCACTGGTGAGGATGAGGGGGTTCAGAAAGAATCATCGCAGCACTCCCCCACACCTTCCACCAGTGCAGAGAGACAGACTTTGGTAGGAGCAGGTTTATATTAGAAGCAGAATCACTTTCTGGAGTGTCCACATGGGTAACTCTTCTCCCCCAAAAACCATCCTTGTAGATCATAAAATCATATGTTAATCATAGAATCTCTAGAAGGAGGCCCATCGAGTCTGCACCAATCACAATTCCTCCCAGCCCTAACCCCATAGTCCCACGTATTTATCCTGCTAGTCCCCCGGACACTAAGGGACAATTTAGCATGACCAATCAACCCAACCTGAACATCTTTGGAATGTGGGAGGAAACTGGAGTACCTGGAGGAAACCCACGCAAGATACGGGAGAATGTGCAAACTCTACACAGACAGTGACCCAAGCTAGGAATCAAACCGAGGTCCCTGGAACTTTGAGGCAGTATTGTTAACCACTGTGCCACCATATCTCCTTAAATGGTTGAGGAGCCAGAGGTTCTGATCCCTCAAAAATTCCAAGTACCATGAGTCGTGGATCTGTACTCAGTCCATCTGGTGATCATGTGTACCACACTTTGCAAGGGCTCCCTTTCCAAGACAGCCTCACATCTCATACAGCCACATTTCTATCAATGACTACTATTTTTTAAATCTGGTCATTATTTCCTGAAGGCATTGTTATGTAAGTTCTCTTTACAAATTATTGCTATTTTACCATGTCAACTACTTCTTCACACTGACATTTCCTAAAGCTCAAATAAATCAAATCGATTTTTCTATTGTTTAAATAATTCATTACAGCTCTCTGCCCTGACTTCTTTATTTCCCTTTTTGTTTCTCTTATACGCTTTGACAATTTCCCAAGAATCCTCATTTTCCATCAGATGTAACTAGTTCTCTCATGTACCCTCTTCTGCTACTATAGATCAATACATTTGTCTTCTCTCAATTCACAGCCCAAGTTCCCGTTATCTCATGCTTTCTGTATTAGCACATTTATTCTTCAATTCTGTGCAGAAAGGGAGCCCATTCTCCCTGCTGTCTTTTTATATGCAGCGATATTTGACATACTTGTACATCTCCAAGCGAGCATCAGCATTCACTGCTGCTCCCAAATTCTTAATTTATATCAGTGGACTTATTACACTGATTTAATAATAATCTCCTAGATCAAACAAAACTGAAAACATATGTTCAATTTGCAGGAGAAGGGAGGGGGATACAGAGTTCTTTTTATTTCCTACGGTCAAAAAATTATTATTTATTTGCATTTAACACACAATATTTATCAGTTATGAATAGTTTACATTACTTAATATGTAAATTCTTCATTACTGAAAACAAATATTCTCCTATGAAAGAGAAAGTCTTTTATATATTGAAAATGGGTAGTCATTTTCCTGTGATTGGGATGCTTTGTGCTTTTAGAACAACTTTACGCAATCTCATTGCCAGAGACAATGAATGTTTTGGTGTTGTTGTGGCGAGGGAGGGGCATCAGGAACATGAAAGTTTGAGCAGAGGGCTTTCCAGTGACTTTTTTTAAAAATGAACCAGAGCTTTAGTATCAAACTGTAAGGTTTCCTGATCTGTTGGCATAGGTAGGTATAATGATGACCCACATTCGACTGCTTACAGAGATTCTGCAAATACCAGAATGGACCCATTCTACACATGTCGAGTGAAAGAGAGAGACACAGCTACCTGAGTGTCTGATGAGGAAAAGTTGCACTACTGTTCTCAAATGCATCCCTGGTCGTTTGCTGCAAATTATAAGGATTCAAATGAAATTCTATTTCCAGCGAATGGAAGGAGGAATCCTGCCTCAGACACCAAACAAGAGTGCCCAGAAGCGACAGAGGAGGTCATGAGTAGGAATGTGATGCCCCGCAATTAGGTACATTGTCACAGAAGCTAATGATTTCATTAGGGCAGGAAAGGTGAATGGTAAACAACATTCAAATGCAAACTCCCTCCTCTGACTTAGCCAATCTTCTCCTCTTCAGCACTCCCCAGACCTAAGTTGCAGACACCCCCATTCCTCTCTCTCCAATCATCGCCTCACATCCCCATCCGACCAGCGGACACTGACCCTCACCGGCCGTTTTATTGCAATGTCACACTTCTTCTTCAGAGAGACCTTCCACAAATGTTATCATTCCATCCTGTCAATATCTTTCAGTTCTCTCAGTCGTAACTGCCTTCTTGTTAGCAGGAGAAGAGAATGCAGAACACCAGAGAGAGACAAAGAACCTCTGACCACTGTGGAACAGGACACACTGGAGATGAGCAAAGTCTGAGCACGCATGTCCCTCAGCAATGGAGAAATGGATAGTAATATTCTCTGAACCCATTCATAGCAAGCACAAATCCCATTACGGCAGCTAACTCTCATCTGAATATCAATGGGATTTACAGCCACTGTATGTCAGTTCGAGATCTTCCCCACTGGTGACATAATCACGTTAACAGCTGCAGATATCGGATTGATTCCTGATGCCAGCAGCAGTGATGAGCTATGGCACTGAATCGCCCTATACCCAACAATAAAGCTGAGGTGAGATGCCTTTGATTTGAGATCGGAGCAGCCTTTAAAAAGGATGATCACTGTGGAGCTTGGCATGCCAGCTCTATCAAGCTTTATGCTACTAAAATGACAGTCAAAACATGCACCCTCTGCTTTTTATTTTTGACAAAGTGTCAAAGGATCTAGAATGAGAATCTGTCTGTGTTTCTGGAAAGGAACAAGCCGGTTTTCAGTCAGAACCTGACACATTGACATTTTTTGGGAACATCCACCTGGATCTCCCAGTTACAGTGTCAGAATTAGACATCATGCAACAACATGGCATATACTTACACAGGCTGACTTGATATTAATGAACAATGAAAATTGATGATCTGCACTGTGAGAACACTTCACCTGACCAACTACAATTTATGGACTTCATCTCTGACAGGTTTTGCAAATGTTCTTCAGGAGGTGGTACTGGAGAAGGACAAAAAATTCTGAGAGAATACATGCTGCTGAGGCACCGTCATATGATTCACATGCAACCACCAGCAGTTCAGATGCACACACTTCAGTGGGGTGTCCAAGCTGGGTAGTCGGACTCTCACATGGAAGGTTCAATCACGTGAACAGGTGCAGGTGTGGCATCCAGTGAGAGTTCTGGAGAATCTCTGTTAGAGGCTGCAGAACCCTCCAAGCTCTGTCCAACCAAATGCAGATGCTGAGCATCAGGAGACATTGACGAAGAGGAACATTCTGGTAAACAGCAGAAAGTATGAGAGATTCTGTCTTCAGTTCCAGTCACACTGTGCACAATTGGAAAGAGATTGGAGAAGATTGTCTCTACTATGCTACCTCCAGCCTATATGTTGCTGACTACCTTCATGACCACCTGCACAGAGAATCAGATGTGGCAGATAATTAACTGCCTTCTGACCTGGACCAATAGCCCATATACTTAGCCTGCCAGCTTGTATAGGAGTGAGATCAGCCTTACTATACTTCAGTGAGATGCTGAAAGTGCTCTCTAGCCATTGACTAGCCGGGAGTCCAAGTGGGGCTTGAGTAGGAAAATGAACAAAGAGGTTAATGAAACAGAGACTCTGTCGAAGTGCTCTGAGACCTTCCCCCTTGCCCTCCAACTCAGTCAGAGCCAATACAATGCCCCCTGTCCCCATGACCGAGTCAGCCTCTGCACAGATGCAGATGGGGCAGTCTTTGGAAGGGCCATTACAGGCTAAAAAAGCCAGAGAACATTGGCCAAGAGCTTCTGAGCAGTTAGATCTGCCTCTCATTGCCCTGATGCCATGAGGATGGCATTAAGTAGAACTGACAGAAGAAGGGAAAAGAATTTGCAGTGACAATGGATAGCGTTAAATTGCCAATTTTATATTCAGTGTTTACGCACCAACAACTTTATTTCAAAGCTGCATTGTCTTCTCCTCCCCATTGTTAACTGTCGCCTACAAAATGAGGAAAACAGTATTTTTTTAATTCACTCATCAGATGTGGGCATCATTGGCTGGGCCAGCATTTATTGCCCATCCCTGAGACACTTAAGAGTCAACCACATTGGTGTGGATCTGGAGTCACATGTGAGCCAGACCAGGTAAGGCTGACAGATTTCCTTCTTTAAAAGATATTAGTGAAGCAGATGGTTTTTTACAATGATCGATGATGGTTATCATTAAGACTTTTAGTTCCAGATTTGAATAGAATTCAGATTTCACCATCTGCTATGGTGAGATTTGAACCCAGGTTCTCCACCCCTGGATTGCACCATAGCAAGTTAAAATTCACCCCCACTCATCCAATAGACAGGGCTTTCAATACTGGCACAGTGTATTACAAGCATGAATCATTTAAGTTAATACATGTTTTTACACTTGTTGAAATTCACGCCCAATACAGAGTCTACTGGTTGATATTGAGATGACAGCAATAGATTTTTAAAGTGCACTCAACCAAAGGACATACTAGATGAATGACTATTTCATCCTGACATGCTTTATTCTGTTACTGTTGTATCATTGCACAGAATTACACAACACAAATGGTGACCACTTGGCCCATCATTCATGTGCTGCAGTTATGAAAGAGCTACCCAGTTATTTGCACTCATCGCCTTGGTCTGCAAATGTTTCCTACCCACTACCTATTTCCAAACCCAAGTCCCCCTTAGACTTTAAGTCAACAAAATGAGTGCAGCGCACACTTCAGGAGAAATTCAAATGACTTTTTACTCCCATTAAGTTATGATGTATTCATTCGACAACAGCAATTATCGATCAATTTTATCAGATTTTAATTTTTAAAGAACATTTGCATTCATAATGAGCAGTGACCTGAATACTTTCCTCTTTACACAATTTTCAGTCCGATAAACTAATTGCCTTATTCCCAATCTAATTCTTTTAATCATTCAGAGAATACTGCTGAGGGATAAGTACCCTCAACCTCAAGAGACCAAAGCTTAAATGAAGCTCAGGGATGCATGAGAGAAAAGGTAATGGCTCCTTAAGCTGTTATGGGTCATAAATTATATAAGTCTGGCAGTTTTAGTCAAAGTCCCCAGCAGGCTTAGGTTAGTCCAAACAACTGTCTGCATTTCTGCTATCTCAGCTGTTCCGGCTCAAAGCACACCGTGTTTGAATGTCACACAGTGCAGTGAAGGATGGACTCCTTGTCGTAGGTTGATGGTCCATTGATTGCACAGGCATTTTCAGGATGTGCACCATTATCAATAAGGTAGGAAATTTGAGCCAAAAGTACTTTGTCAAAAAAAAGTATCTTTAGAAGCACCATGAAAGAAGATCAATGTTCACATATAAAGGATGCAGCCTTTCAACAAGCGTCAGAAAGTGTTATCAGGAACGTAGCTGAACAGTAACCAGTAATATCCAGGGTTCGATCCTCATTCTCTGCTGTTTTTGCAATGAATAAAGTATAGGTGTATGTGTAGCCTGTTTTGAATGACACTGGGAGAATTGTTTTCAATCAGTTCATTGCCCATGCTTAGAACCAAATGACCAGTGCAAAAGTGGGGAAAATCTCCAACTTTGAAGGAAGGAGGTTGAAAAAAGGGGCTGAATGTTAGAAATATTCAACGAAAGAATTTCAAGGTAGGATTATAAGCAGTATTGTGAAATGCGCTGACCCCAGAATTTGAATGATGCCCTAAACAAACACATGCTTATTCGATAGCCAAGACTCGTGCTTGCAACAGGCAAACGGCAAGTGGTGCAGTACTATTGTCATGACACTAGCAAAGCAAGGACCCAGAACAAGATCTGGAGACCTGGGTTCAAATCCCACCACAGCAGATGATGAAATTTGAATTTTATAAAAATCAGGAAATAAATGTTGAGTGATGATCTTGGAATCATCGCAAATTGTCATAAAATCCCACTTGATTCATTAATGTCCTTTAATGCCATTCTTACCCTGTCTGGCCTACATTTGAGTCTAGATACACAGTAATGTGGTTGTCTCCCAAATGCTCTCTGAGAGGATAGAGACAGGAGTGGCATGATGGCACAGTGCTAGCGCTGCTGCCTTACAGCGCCAGGAACTCAGGTTTGATTCCTGGCTTAGATGTATGTCAGTGTGGAGTTTGCACATTTTCCCTATGTCTGTGTGGGTTTCCTCTGGGTGCTCTAGTTTCCTCCCACAGTCCAAAGGTATGCTAGTTAGGTACAGTGGCCGTGTTAAATTCTCCCTCAGTGTACCCGAACAGACACCAGAGTGTGGCACCTAGAGGATTTTCGCAATAACTTCATTGCAGTGACAGCCTACTTTACTTTAATGGCAGGCAATAAATGCTGGCCAGGCTATAACCGCTCGTTGTACTCACAATTATGCAGGTATGCAGACCGTATAACTGCAGTGCATATAACCACAGCATGCGCATACAAATTGTGTATCTGTACGTGCTGAACAATTGAACCCGGCTGCAGCCAGCCACCATTTAACCCCAACCTGGATTGTCTACCTCTGCCTGCAGGTGGAAGGCTGGGATTATGCCCCTACCTCACACCCACCCACTCCCCAGGACCAATATGCAGCCTCTAAAGCTACAATTCTCCAAAACCCACAGGGGCCTGCCCAACCTGTAGCCCTGACACTGGATCTCAGCCAGGAGATAGTTTGTGGAGGCATTTGGGATGTGAGCATATAAATGAAGGAAAATGAAAATTGAAAGCATGAACAAAAACAAGTTGGTGGTAAAAGCTGTCGAGGCAACATATATCGAAAAATGCAAATGTTACTTTTATAAATTATAGGAAATAAAAACATTGTACATTTAAACATTCATTTTTCACACCACAAATATAATTATATTTACTGCTGAGTGGTTTGTACTTTAGAGTAAAGTATACCATTAAATTCAAATACAAAATCATTCAGCAGTAAACAGTGATTCCTTCATTCATGCCTTGACAAGGGAGATAGTCTGCTGTCTTTATTCAATGTGTTCTAGGCGTCACTCGAGATCCACATGTAGTTGACCCTTGAGTGCCTTGTTAAATGTCCCAGCCAGTCACTCAGCTGTATTCAGGACAACATTTTCTCAAGGACAATTAGGGATGTGCAATAAATACAGGCCTTACCTGTAACACCCACTTCCTGTGAATGAATGGAAAGCCTTAACAATTAGTTGCCACCTCTTAGACTGGAGTGAGATTTCTGGTCTTGATATATTCAGCTCTGCATTAATCCTGGTTGATAAGCGTATATCTGTCCACTTGCACTATGTTACAAATGTGCAATTCTCACAAGAGAAGCAGCACAGTGACACAGTGATTGGCATTGCTGCCTCACGACAGCAGGGACCCAGGTCCGATGCGTGGTTTGAGACACTGTCTGTATGGAGTTTGCACATTCTCCCCAGGTCCCTGTGGTTTTCCTCCAGTTTCCTCCCAAAGTCCAAAAGATGTGCTGGTTAGATGCGTTGACACGAACAGATGCTGGACTGTAGCAACTGGGAAAATTTCACAGTAACTTCATTGCAATGTTAATTTAAGCCTTACCTGTGACTAATAAATAAATAAACTTCTTACTTTAATTGTTCAATTTCAGGATTACTCTTCTTTGCTCTGTTCTGGTTTCATGATAATAAGTCCTAGACATTCTGTACTTCCTTGTTCAATTTGGTATTAATAATTCCATCTTCTCTTTTAGACTTCTGATCAGCTGCTGATACTGATCTTGATAGCCTATCGTTCAAATATCAGGTAATCATGATCCCAGTGTTCAGCTTTCAAATCAGAATACAAAGTGCGCCTAGTAGTGAACTGTAGAAATAAATCTATATTTTCCAGGGTGTCAACTTCACTTAACCTGATTGAAATTCTTCTGAATATCAACTTACTGTGTTACGATCATGATAGTGACTGTTAACATTTAAGGAAGAAATCCAAACACCCAGCAATTAACCAACAAAACTACACCACAAGATTTCACTTTTTTAAAACAAAAAATAAGTTTTATTACATTTGAAAAGAAATTAAATAAAATCAGCATTATTAAATTAACACTATTGTCCACAGTTACATATTAGCCGAGAATGTTGGAATCCTACAGTGTAGAAGGAAGCCATTCAGCCCATCGAGTCTGCACCGACCACAATCCCATCAAGGCCCTATCCACTTATACTAGCTAATTCCTCTGACACTAATCCGCATATCTTTGGACTGTAGGAGAAAACTGGGGCACTTGGAGGAAACCCATGCAAAGACAGGGAGAAAGTAGAAACTCCACAGTAACAGTGACCCAAGCTGGGAATCAAAGCTGAGTGAGACTGTAGTGCTAACCACTTTGCCACCATACCAGCCATTATAAACTCAATTTTACTTTTCACTTTCCCCAAAAAGATCATTTATCTTACAAAATCATGACGGTTCATTCACTTTTCCTAGGAACAACCTAAAAGAATGCCACAGATCTCTAGAAGTTACTTTAATTCTTCTCAATGTTCCAACTATACTCCAGGTTAAGAATCTATGGGTTCCTTCCATTAGCTTTGTGGCCACACCTTTTATTTACAGAAAAACCTCCACCTTTTCTTTACAGCTCTCATAATTGTGAATGCTTCAACTCCTGGTGTCAGCAGATATTCAACTGCCTTCCCATAGTTTTCAAAACATACTCTGTTGACAGCTTTCTGTCACATGGTTCTTCTGAGGACCACTGCAGATTTTTTCCACTACCTACAAATTATAGCAGATCTGCCATCTGCTTTTCTGTCATGAAATTGAGCCCTACCCTCATTCCAAATGGTGAACCATGAGGTTAGCATTTTCTCTACTGTAAATTAAGGTATGATTATTGCCTCCTGCGGACTTTCTCCATCTGATGAAATGCAGCCTATGCCACAGCAAAATCTCAAATGGCATTGCTTGTTCATGAAATTGAACTGCTTGCTTTTGTCAGTAAAGCCACACAGATAAATAAAACCAAATAACCCTTGAACCAAAGCTGCAGCCTGAATTACTATATGGCAAAATGCCATGGTTTGGAATGATTCAAACAGGATTGCAAACAAGTTATTTTACCTTTAGATGAACTTTTTAAAGCTCATAGGAATAATTTCTCTATTGCAGTTTTGTGACCTTCTTTCCCAAAGTTGCTTGCTGTTAACTTTTTTTGTGGAGATGACGATAGACAACATGACTCTACCAAGAGATCCAGAAATGGATTACATACTGTTGAAGTATTCTGTTCACAATCAACTCTAACCTGATAAGATACAGATAGGTTAGTTTTTAATTGTAATTAACTCCAAGTTGGTTGAACCAAGTTGATTAATCAGAGGCCTCAATTTTTTTCTATTAAAACTTTAGTTTTTAAAATTAAATTCCATATTCTAAAATATATGAATTATGAACTAGATTTTCATAATTTTTTTTTGGAGGGACTTGAAAAGGGCACATGCTCAGTACATCTTTCAATGCAGCTGAAGAAGCAGTTATAAAGTTGACCGTCATCATGTGCTGGATTAAATATATAGTTGTAAATACAAGTGTAAACACAATCAACAAAAACTTACATTTATCGAACATTTTTATTACACTCCATGGAAGCATAATCAAATAAAAATTGCAAGTTTGTATCATCTTTCTTTCTCAATCTTACTGCCCATCTGTTTAGTATTTGTTTACTACAGAAGGAATTTGCTACCTTATCTCTCCAACTATTCATACTTGTGAAGTTGTGTAGAGTACTTGTAGATTGGGAGGTAGGAAGTTAGAATTTAGTGTTTGCAAAATCGTAAAATGCTAGGGAGAAAAGCATTGTGATTCCACTTAAAGGTGTGTATATTTATGCTTGGGGGGTTTAAAAATGCAAGTGCATAGAGAGCCCAGACTGAAACATTTGTATGAAAGGCCAAGCAGCAGTTTTTACCAAGACAACAGGCTTTTGAATTTAGCCAATCAATTTGAATTAGGCACTTAGATACCAAAAAACTATTAAATTTAAATTAGATGGTTTTGACAAGTTAGGGCCAATTGTATTGTGGGAAACATTGATATGTCATTGCGGGTATAAAAGAAGGGAGCAATGGGACAAAGAGGGAGAGCAACTAACAACTGCCAGAGCTAATAGCTCTCGACTCTCAAGAAAGAGAGAATTGCTAGCTGATGTAGCTTCATCTATGTTTTAGAGAAAACATCATCTAGATAGCAAAGGTACCAAAGAAGAAAGAAGTTCCAGACAGAAGAATCAACAGAGAAAGCCCAGAATATTACCCAAGACACAAAACCTTGTTGTAATTTAGAGAATGATTAAATTCTGCTTTGTTAATGGATGGAAATCGTATTTATTTGAACAGCATACCATTAGAATCTTGTTTTATTCAGGAACAGTTAATAGAAGTGATTTATTTGGTTTGTTAATACTTTAGTTAATTTGCTCACTGTTAGATAAATAAATAGTTATACATTGATTTTAGAGAGTGTCAGGGATTTATTTTTACTTAACCACTAAACATTGCTGAAGAGCCAGTTGTATCACTTCACACACACACCTTTTTACAGATTATAGGGTGAGGTACTCCCCTTTGGGTCTTTCAGTGTTAGTTCTCAGAGGGCAGAGAACTAACCTCTGCTTTATAACGGTATGGGATACTTAAGTTGCAGGATTACAAAGGGCAACAGATAGGTGCAACCAATGGATTTTATCCCTGTGAATGTTTTCTGTCACTCAGCTTTCCTTCACTGAATTGTAAGTTGTATATGGAAACCACCCCATTCTGGTATATGGACTGCTAGTTGGGATCGGATGCTAAGAATTAGTCTGCTGTGTTCTGAATGATGCTAGATAGCCTGTCTTCAGGTTCATTGATAAAATCCCTTCTTAGAGTGACTTTGATTCATAAGGTGATGACTTAGGATGGGGAAAATGCAATTTCTCTTTAGTTAAACTATCATTAGCATTCCAGAAAAAATGTTGCTGACCATAAAATCAGGAATAAATATTACACCTCAGCTGCAATAGTGCATCACATGTTACCTCATTTATTCTAATCAGCACTTGCTGCTAAATGAGGCTCCTAATGTTCTTTATTCTTCTAACAAGAAATATGTCTGTGGTAGCATTAGAATTTGAGCAACCCTTTCACTCAAGCTTTTCTGCACAAAAAAATAAATCTTGTGACTGACAGCAAGGTTCCAAATGATGGATCAAAGCATTAAAGTTTGACTTTGCATCACAAAGTCTCCTTCTGAACAGAATTGCTAAATTTTATCCAGGCAATTGTCAAAGTTTATAGACCTTTGAAAAACTATGGTTGGCTACCATTTAATTGTTGTCATTTTTTAAGAAAAGATATACAGGTGCAACCTTACTTTTGCTGCAGTTTTGCCCTTGATTTTAATTATAAATATCTCAAACAGAAGCTTTTCTGCTTTCACCTTGTCAAAGTCAAAGTGTTGGTGAGGAGAGTACCTTGTACCTTTCATCACAAGAAGGCTTCTAATGGGCAAATCCTATTGCATAATTCCTGACACATACAACCTAAGAGCAACATTTCAGTCAATTTTAGATAAGCATTTGCTATTCAATAGCTATTGTATTTGAAAATATAATGACATTTATTGTGAACTGTACCATAATTCACACTTCAAACTCAATTAGCATCTGTATCAGCATGCATTTCCATCCTACAAAGATCTTATATCAAACAATAAAGACAGAGTAATTCACGCCAGTTTTGCTTATAGAAATTAAGTTTTTGAACCTCAAAAGGGCAAATCAGCTCAAATATTGCTGCACCTTAACAGAAGGATATTATATTGTACATTATGATATAATACTTCAATATTTATAATTTGGTTAATCATCCGAGTTATAGTATAGGTGCCCCACTGATTTGTTCATTTATTTCCAATCTATCTTACTTTAAATATCATACTTCCAAGTTCCCAAGCTATAGAAGGAAAGGCAGTAATTTCACACTGAGTTTGGAGGAGCAGCCCATATCCACATGGAAATACCCATCAGCAATTTACTTCCTTTCCACATCAGTTAAACTTAAGATTAAGGCAACAGATCTGGCCAGAATCAATGGAATAAGGACCAATGAACTGCATGCTAGGGTTTTAATGGATGTGGTTGCAGAGATAGTGGATCCCTGAGTTGAAATTTCTGGTGACTCACTAAATTCCAGGACAGTACCAGAAGGTTGGAGAACCGTCAATGTGACGATCTTTTTCAAAAAGGAAGAGAGGCAGAAGGCAAGAAAATACAGGCCTAACAGTTTTACTAAAGAGGAAATAGTTAATCACGTAGGAAAGTTGAATATTATCAAACCTAGTCAACATAGTAGTACAAAAGGTAAATCAGATTTGCGAAATTTGCTTGAAACCCTTGAAGATGTAACAGGGAGATTAGATAGAGGGGAACCTGTAGGTATAGTGCATGTAGATGTCCAAAGGCATTTAGAAAAGGCGCCATATAAGAAGCTGGTCATAAAATGAAAGCCCATGTGATAGTATGGATTGAAAACTGGTTGATACATAGAAACAGAGAGTTGAATAAATGGTTGGGGGCCGGGGGGCAGATGTAACTAGTAGACTATCACAATGATCAGTTCTTGGCCTGCAATTATTCACTATTTACTTTAATGACTTGGATGAACAAACCGAATATAAACTTGCTGATGACATGAGATACATAGAAGGACAGATTGTCATAAGGACATTGTGATTCTGCAACCAGATATAGGTGATTTGGTGACTGGGTGAAAACCTGGCAAATGGATTTGAATGTGGCAAGGTGGGAGGAATCAGAAAGCAGGTTATTACCTAAATTGAGAGAGAGACTGCAGTAAGTGAAGCCTGAAAAATCTATTTGTTCCAGTGTGTGAATCACAAAAGCAAGCAGGCAGGTCCAACAAGTAGTTAAGAAGGCAAACAGCATTTTGGTCTTTATTGAAAAGGAGCTGGAGATTAAAAATAGGGAGAATTTGTTGAAATTGTGCAAGGTGAAGCCTGTAATTTTGGTCCCCTTACATAAATAAGAACATTGCAACTTTGGAGGCAGTAAAGAAGATTTACCAGACTGATGCCTGGGATGAGAGGGTTGTCCTATCAAGACAGACTAAGTAGCCTAAATCTGTATTCCTTGGAGTTTGGAAGAGTAAGGGGGTGACCTTATTAAAACACATACAATTCTGAAGGGTTTTGGCGGGCTAAACAGTGAGATATTTTCACTACTCGGAGAGCCTTGAACAGGCTCTTTATTCACAAAATAAAGGGCTGGTCATTTAAAACTAAGATGTGTAGAAATTTCTTTGCACAGAGGGTGGTAAAGTGTGGAATCCTCTGGCCCAAAGGATGGTGAAGGCTGGATTATTTGAAGTGCTTAAAGTAATGGATAGATCAAGGAATAGAGAGCTATGGGAAATGGCACAAAGAATTTGAGGCTGGCATAGATCAGCCATCATTGCATTGAATGGCAGGGTAGGCTTGAAGGGCTTGATGGCCTACTCCTGCTTGTATTTCTTATGTGTTCTCCTAATAGATTATGTATGATATGGTATAACACCATTAACAAATACACCATTTGATTTACTGTCAGCAAGGCAGGAAGAGTTCTGCTAGCTTTTGATTAACTTAACATAAAAGTATTCCCATAGGCTTTATAAAAATAGGATGTGTTTTTGAGTTATTAATGAGGGCATAAAAAATGTTTTTGTGCAATAAGGCAGCCAAAGGTGCTTGACAGAATGTGCACCACATTGGAAAAATGGGTTTCAAGACAGGTAAATGCAATGCACTATATATTGGAAGCTAAATTTGGATGAAGGGGTGTATGAAGAAACTAAAGATATTAATTAATATGTCAGACATCAGGGCAAATTTCCCTGCTCTGCCCACCACAGAAATCATCCATTAACCTCGGGCAGGACTTTCTGGTTTCGGGGCGAACGCAGCCAGAAAATTTCACCCATCAAGTCCAAAAAGAGAGAAACCACATAATCAGAATGCTGGATTGAGTATAAGTTCCAAATTCATACAGGAGCTACATACACTTTGTTTAGACCATAAATGTAATTCTAGTCAATACAACAGAGAGGTATGTGACAAATTACAGGTCAGCACTCTTGGGTTTGGGGCTTTCCTGTAAATATGCCCAATCAAAAATACACATCTACTCTCTAATAGCCTCCCATATGGTAGGCAGTGTGGTCCAAGAATGAACAATGAAATTCCTCCTTCTGCTGATGTTTAATTGTACATCTTTCCTGCCTTTTGGAAGGCAGACTGATCAACTGTAAGTTACAAACTAGTTTATCTTATATATATAACATATGAATAGACACAATACAGTTTACATGAATTTCAATTTATTTTTCACAATATAGAAAACATCAAAACAGTGTCCAAAAGATAAACAAAACCTCTAAGCATAGTTGACTCTAATCATCAAGAGCAAATGCCAGTTTTCGTTTGACTTCATTGCATTTTGAGTTACGACCAATGTAATTTTCCTGCCCAGTTGGGCAGCAAATCAAACATTTGAGGCTTGATCTTACTGGCTCTTCACGCCACATGTCTGTTGCAGCGACATTGGAGAACTTAGCGCCCAGCCAAATCTCTGTTCACTGCAGTGGAATGAGAAAATCCCACCAACGTGAACAGTGGCAACGTTCCAGCCTTGATCTTTGATCCTCAGTGGTGGGGATTGGCCAGTTGAACAACTATTCATTCTTCTGCACCCATGTAGCTCTGAGATGTTGAGATCGATATTGGTTTCAATTGACTGAAACTTTCCAGCACATTGTCTATAAATTTAACCAGTTAGGTCTCTGTTGTGCTCCGATCTCAGAAAATTATGGGTTCAATTCCAATTCTAGAACTTGAGCAGAAAAATCAAGGCTGACGCTACGTTGGAGTAGTGTAGGAGTGTTGCATTGTTCGATATTCCGTCATTTAGCTGAGATGTTAAATCAGGTGAATGGTGAATGGAAAAGATATTGGCTGGAACTCTCCAGTCTCACACACCCCGCTACCAGTGATAACAGAATTTGGTGCTCAGCGGAACTAGAGAATCCCAGGTGTGGACAAGGTCAGAGAATTCTGACTAACATAATTCCATTTTTGAAAACAAGCAGAAGAGTTAACCGTGATAACCTGTCCAATATTCAACCCCCAGTCAATATTATTTTACAAACTATAATCTGATTATTATCACAACACTGCTGGTGGACTATGTGTGTGCAAATTGGCTGTTGTGTTTCTTATGTTACAGCAGTCATTTAAGCTGATATGGAAACAGCTTTATTCAGTCATTTAATCTGAATCTAATATGCATTTTCAGAACCTTGGCTTGTATAGTGGATTTAGTTTGTTATGGCCAGAATTTAACACAATGGCCTGAATTTTACCAGCATGCTTGCCCCAATTCCAGAGGTGGGCAAGGCTCGGAGGACACTATTCTCCGTTGGCCTCGGGTGGGATAGTACAAAACTTGGACAGATGTGCTGGTAAAATTCCATCCTATATCTTCAAATAAATGAATCTCGGATGAATAGACAAAACCTTTTGTGATTGGGGCCATCCAGAACGTAGACTTGGTGCTGAGCAAAGCAACAAACTGATCCTTATAATCTTACAGAAATTATTTATGAACAGTGATGACTTATTAGGGCTCATCTGCCTGAAAACCAAAGTACAAAGGGTATTAAATCAGGAAAAACACTTTCATGTAGATTAATGCAGAAGAACAAGAGGGCACAGGTTCAGAATTGTGAAGGGAATATTTGAAACAGATGCCAAGAAGTAATTCATTAGAGAATAATGAGTAACCTCAATGGGTTGCCAGAAGGAATTGTTGAAGCCAGAACATATGTAAGAACCAGCTAGATGCTGTAATGTCAGGATTGTGAGTTGATATTCAGAAAGATAAAAAACCAAGTGCATGGAGGGGCATCATCAGTAACCCCTGCACATTCTCACCATTGTTTGTACTGTCTTGACAGAATTTTTCAGAATTCGCTGAGTCGGGAGAAGAAACATGATTGCTGAAATATGATTAGATAGCTTTATCTTGAAAGAGGTTTACTCAAAAACAGTACTACAAGAAAAAGATATTGCAAGATAAAGATAAAAATTGTTGGAAAGCCCAACCCAGTGCTAAAATATTTCATTAATGCTCAGTCAATCCATTGGCACCCTCAATAATCTATAGTGTAAAACATACATTTCCAATGTTTTCACAGCTAAAAAAACATTCATCCTGCCACCCTTGGAATGTGGGCATCACTAACATTTATTGTCCATCCTTAATTGAGAAGTTGGTGATGAGTCCATATGGTGTAGGTATATTCACAATGCTGTTAGGAATTGAGTTCCAGGAATTTGACCCCGCTGCATTTCAGGTCATGGTTGTGTGTTACTTAGGAATTTGCAGGTAATTGTATTTCAATCCTCCTGCAGTCTTTGTTCTTCTGGGTTGTAGACATCATGTGTTCAGAAGATGCTATTGAAAGAACTATTTTGAAGTACTATGATGCATCTTGTAAGTGATACCCACTGTTGCCATGATATGGCAGTGTGGAGGAAGTGAAATCTTAAAGTGGTGGACAGGGTACCATTCAAATGGGCCACCTTGTTCTGGACGCTGTTGAGCATAGTGAATGTTGTTGAAGCCACACTTATCCAGGGAAGTGAAGAGTATCTCATCACATTCATGGTTCTGTCATGCAGATGGTGGAAATAATTGGGGGACTCAGGACATGAGAATTCAAAATTTCTGATATGCTCTTATCACCATTGGAGTTAAGTGGCTAGTTCAGTTATGTTTCTGGCCAATAGTGAGCGTCAGAACATTGAATGTGTGGAATTCTGTGATGTTAATGTCATTGAACATTATGGTGAGATGGTCAGATTCTCTCTTGTTGGACATGATCATTGCCTGGCATTTGTCTGCTTCAAGTGTTACTTGCCATTTATCAGCCCAAACCTGAATTTCTTCCAGATTTTACTGCATATGTGCATGGATCCTTCATTATCTGAGGATGGAACTGAATACTGTGCAATCATGAGCAAACTTCTGCACTTTTGAACTTATGATGGAAGGAAGGATCATCAATAAAGTAGCTGAAGATGGATTGCCCTGCGATTATTTGTGAATGTGTGTTGTTTAATAGTACTATCAGCGATATTTTCCATTATTATGCTGATGTTCGAAAGTCGGCTGATGGAGTTGGATCTGCTGAATCAGATTCATCCTGTCTTTTTTTGTGGACTGTCGTACCATTTCTACATTGGCAGGTGGACAAAATCAGCTCTTTGGCTCACCAGGGAGAAAGAGTGCACAATCCAGGCTTATACAAAACTACTTTTTCAACATAGCCTGAAGTATAACTTAGGTCTACTCTCAGACTTAGTACCTGTACTGAAGCAGCATCTAAAAGTCTTGTCTGATAAAAGTGCAGCACACTAGATATGGCATTTGAAGTTCTTTTTTGCATTGCCTAATGATGAAAAATAGGTTAGCACACAAAGTTTCCTAATGAAATTCTGCTAATCAGTACTTGTGGAAAAACCAATTATACCACACCATATGTTCAAACTGAAGTTGAATTTAATTAGTCTTGTCATTTGCTCTTATTGTACTATTAATAAATTCATGGTTTTCTCCAATTCAACTTTAGATGAAACTGCCAAATTAAAAAAAAATAATGAATTCCTGCTTTTATTTGGCAGTTGACAAAAAATGTTAACATACGCCATTCATTTCAACAGCAAGATGAGATTATGCCAGTGAAGTTTGATGAGTCCCTTGTTTGGGTGGCAGCTGAACAACCAATTAAAGACCAACAGTTTCTACTGAATTCAAAAATCCTGGAAGTGTGTGGGAATCTTCCTATTTATTGGCTCCGTCCATCCGATTTGCAAGGTAAACACAACAAAAGTGAAAGTATCAAAAGATTTTGCATCTGATTTCATGTTTGCATCAATGAGACTATTCTGTCGTTAATAAAGTGATATGTTCAAGTACTCTTGTTCGATCATACAATACTTATAAGACAAAACTGCTAGTGCAGACTGATCACATCAATAATTAATTTTATATCATTACTTCAGTATCTTGCACATTTTAAATTGAATGGCTGGTTCCTTCCTAGTGAATTATGTAATCATGATAATGAGAAAGTAAAAATTATTGACAAAAATAACTTCAGAGCTAGATTTTAAACTTTCACTTAACCATCCAAAGTGATTATGTTGCATTTTGTACAGAGAATATAAGATATCCATCAGTGAGTAACAAGATAATTGAGGCAGTCAAACAAATAATACTTCTTAAAAGGGAAAAGGTCAAAAAGTTTCTAATTACTAAATCCCAAAATTAGATTTTAGCTCGCAGCTCACTCATGACAATTTGTTCTTTTTTATGACAGATAAATGTGAAGAATATAGTGGGTAATGTTGGTGTGTGAGCACACAACATGTTCACATGGCAATTCTATGCCCAATATTTTTATCCTAGCATTATTTCAAATGAATAGCACTCTTGGTAAAGAAATGAATCAAAGAAGGTTAAATGCTTGCCTGTAAATGATCACTGACTATAATTCCTAGGCTACAATGTTTAGTTTGCCAGTAATGGGTTTAGTTATATTTTAAGAGGTGTGCACTGCCAATAACTATATCCTATTAAAGGTGGTGGGATAACATCCTAGTTTATTAATGGCCTTGAACACTGATGAAAGAGTAGTAATAAGTTAAATTTTACTGTATTTAACAGATTTTAGCTCATGAAAGGTATACAATTAATTGATAATATTTATCTTTACAAATGTTCTTATCAAAGCACTGAATGAATATTGACCCAAGAACCACTAATGCTTGACACAAAGCGTAAGATATAGAAAACCACTAATTATTTTCATAAACCTATAATGGATGTGCCAAAGGCAAGCTTTGAGGCTGTATTGATCACAAATTAATGGCTAGCTGCTTATAGATTGCTACTCGTCTAGACAAAAGTCATTTCTGGTTAGGTTTTTTTTCTGGAATAGAAAAAGACGTCATTTCAATCTTCTGTTCCCTTACTCCCCCATGCAGTTCAATTTCTACCACATGCACTAGATGAAATGACTGCCTTTGCTGACGGGAAATAGAATGTCAACAATTTCTGATAACAAAACCCATATTTTTCCTGCAAGCCAGCAATGCAAAAAAAGTCAGAAACATATTTTAAAAATGAAAGCGTGCTCTATCTTCTTTTGAAGAGAATGGTAATCTTTTTGAGTATAACATAGATATTTGCCAACAAAGGGAGAGACATTGATTCTCGGTGAAGTATAAATCAATATTTTACAATTCCAATACAAAATATATATATATGGTACTGGAGCACCAGGGAGTAAATTAACATTCTCATACTTGTATTCTCTATATAATGTCTGGAGGGCAGTATTATATACAATACGTGTTAGGAAATAGTTTTGGGGGACCCCATGTCAATATTGTGCATTGATGCTAATGGATACATAGAGCCCACAGTGTTCTCATTCAATATTGTAACTTCTTTGACCTAGGATTTTATGATGTTGGAAAACCTGAGGATACAAAAGTACACACCACCAAAGTGGAAACCAAAGCCAATGGAAAGCGTCCATCACGGTCCATAGACCCCGATGTGAGTTCCTTCATCTACCTTAAAACAAAATGGTGCCCATTTTCAAATACGCTGCTGTCCTGTGCAAAAATACTTTGCTTTGTGCTGTAGTTTAAACAGTGTGAGAACTTTAATAACATGGATGGCCCATCAGTAATGCAATTCCTTCAATTCCATCTGCACCAACAGAGGGGTGCAAATTAAATAAAAATACATTTCCAGCCACATTGGTTGGAACGAGCTGCTCGGGAACCAGGAAGGGCAAGAGTGATATTTCTAATTAAAGCTTGGGGTCAGAATATTGTGTAGGCAGATTGAAGGTAATTGCTGTCTTGTATCCCCTTGTGAGACACAAATAGTCATGCCTTCACTTCACACAAACTCACAGCACCTGTGGTTTCACCTGGCAATGCTCACAGTCAATCCACTCACGATTACAAATCTAGCGAACTTGGATCATAGGAACTGGTGTCATGTTAGCAACTAGATTCAGGGATTTCAGATAGTGTGATGTGATATGTATCAGCCAGGCTCTCATAATATATCTGTTTCCATATCTGTTTCGCTCTTGGCAAGTGGAGCGGCACGGTGGCACAGTAGTTAGCTCTGCTGCCTCACAGCACCAGGGATCCAGGTTCGTTCCTGGCTTAAGTAACTGTTTGTGTGGAGTTTGCATGTTCTCCTTGTGTCTGTGTGGATTACCTCCAGGTGCTCTGGTTTCCTCCCACAGTTCAAAGACATGCTGGTTAGTGCACTGGCCATGCTAAATTTTCTCTCAGTATACCAAACAGACGCCGGAGTGTGGCAACTAGGGGATTTTCACAGTAACTTCATTGCAGTGTGAATGTAAGCCTACTTGTGGCTAATAAATAATAAATAAAATACTAGAATGTAGGTAGTTAATTGATCAGTTACTGTCATTACATCTGTAGCAGAATTAGTTGCTAAACATGAAGTAATAATGATGAATTATGTCTTGAGACAGATCTTGTTAGAAATTATTTTCATTTACTACATTATTGCTACAACTTAGACAACAAAATTGAAAACATTCTAAATGAGCTATCCATTATGTGTCCTCAAGTTACATAATGACCAATCTAGAATGATTGAATGGACAATGCAAAAGAAAATCATTCAAGTCTGCACTGAGTCTCTGAAAGGGTGTCTTATCCAGGCCCACCCCTGCGTTCTATTCCCATGTATTTGCCATGGTTAATCTATTAAACCTTCACATCTTGGGACACTAACTAACGTGGGCATCTTGGGACTGTGAGAGGACACTAGAGGACTCAGAGGAAACAGGAAGAATGTGCAAACTCCACATAGACAGTCATCCAAGGCTGTAATTGAACCCAGGTTCTTGGCGCTCTGAGGCAGCAGTGCTACTACTGTGCCAGTATGAGAGCTGGTAAGGTACTAATGAATCTGTTCCTAACATTCTTACAAGTAATTCATTCCAGAGCATAACATCTTCCGTATCTTCCAAAGTAACAAAGCCTGAACTAAGTCAGTTGAAAGATAGGCACATACCTTTCATAGATGGACTTTCTTATCTTGTTCTGAATTCAAAAATAGTTATACATAATTAGCCCAAGGACCGCAGCCTCAAGCACTCACTTTCTGAAAGAGAGGCAGAGAAGTACGGAAATGTGCCGGGAACAGGGCCATCACAGAAAATGGCCAGTGTGTATTGCAGCCAATGAGTCAATGTAAATATAAACAACTAAAGTTTTTTTTTAATTAAATATTAAGCATTTAATACAAGTGAATTTTATCTTCTAATTTTAAGTAAGTTTTTTTATCACTCGAAAGGTAAAGTAAGTATTAGTAGGGTTTACCAGTATTAATAAGAAGTAATTAGAGTAATGTTTATTAATTGGAGTAATGTTTACTGTATATGGTAAGGTTAATTTCCAGTAATGAAGTTTATTTTCAGTGACAAGGTTATTAATCAATAAATAGAGGAATGACAGGGCTGCTACAACCGCTAGAGTGCACATCCTGAGTTATGTGAGAACTCTAGGACAATTATTGTGTCCAGGACAACCATTTGTGTGGGAAATGTTGTCAATTGCATCAGCTAAACCTGAAGTTTCTGACGTTGAACAACAGATGGCTTCACTATGTGCATTCAGGAGGTTGGGAACTTTGTGGATAATGCATTTATAGATGTGATTGGCCTTCTGTTTAGGAGTATGTAAGGAAAGAGGGAATGGCTGACTACCAGGGAATCAAAAAGAAACAGGCAGATCCCATACAAGCTGCTTAAGTGCATCCCACTCTCCAACCAGCATTCAATTCCAAATACTGATGAGAATGATGGTTCATCTAGGGAGTGCAGCCAGGAGCTGAACTGTGGGTGGCTCAGCTGTACAGGGGAATACAAGGAAGGTGAATTGATAGTGATAATAATAATGTGATCATAAAGGGAATAGATCTGGGCCGCATGGTGGCAGAGCGGTTAGAACTGCTGTCTCACAGTGCCAGGGACCTGGGTTCGATTCCCAGCTTGGTTCACTGTCTATGCAGAGTTTGCATGTTCCCCCTGTGTCTGCATGAGTTTCCTCCAGGTTCTCCAGTTTCCTCCCACAATCCAAGAGATGTGCAGGTTAGATGCATCAGCCATGCTAATTTCACCTTTGGTGTACCTGAACAGGTGCCAGAATGTGGCAACTAGGGAATTTTCACAGTAACTCCATTGCAGTGTTAATATACACGTACTTGTGACTTGTAAATAAATAAACTTTAGGTGTTTCTGAAGCTGCTGGTGTGAATCCAGGATGGTGTGTGTCCTCCCTGGTGCCAGGATCAAAGATGCATCTGAGCAGTTGCAGATCAGCCAGAGGAGGGAGACTGTACATCCAGTAGTTGTGGTCCACATTAGTACATGGACAGAAAAAGTGATGCTGTTAAAATTTAGGGAGCTAAGTAGGAAATTAGCAAGGAGGAACTCAAAACTATTAACCTCAGATTATTCCCAGTACCATGCACAAATGAGTACAGAAGTAGATGGATAAAACATATGAATGCATGACTGGAATGATAGTGCAGGAAAGAGGGCTTCAGATTCTTGGAACATTGGAACTGTTTCTGTAGGAGTTGTGACAGGTACAGGCTGGACAGGTTGCACCTAAATAGAGTCGGGAATGAGTTCTTAGTGGGGCAGTTTGTTACTGCTAATGAGCAGAGATGCAGGAACCAAGAAAAATATCAAAGAGAAATACCAAGGTGCACAGTACAATGGGACAGAGAAAAGCACCAGAATAGGGAATAGCAAGTTACAGGTGAGGTCAGAGTAAGGAGGAAAATAATAAAGCCTAAATCAGGGTTGTAGTGCAAGTATGTGAATGCATGGACTGTGGCAAATGAAGTACAGCTCTACACTGTCATGTGGAAATATGGTATAATGACTATGAGAGATCTGGGGAAAAGAAGGGCAGGACTGGGTGCTAAAATATACCTGGTTTTCAGGAAAGGTGGGAAAGGAAGAAAAGGGAGGAGGGCGTGTGGCATTGAATAAGGAGAGCAATGTTGTGCTAGAGAGGAAGAATATCACAGAGAAGTCAAGGACAGAACTTACTTGGCAAGAGCTAAGGAGCAAGTAAGGTACAATTATATTGCTCAATGCAGTCTACAGATCACCAACTAGGGACAAATAATGTCGAGGAACAAATTTGCAAGGAAGTACAAAAATTGCCAATTAATTATAATGGGGAACCTTAATAACATGAATATAGACTGCAATAGTACTAGTATAAAGGGCAAAGCACAAAGAAAATTACAGCACCAAAACAAGCCCTTCAGCCCTCCAAGCCTGCACCAACCATGCTGCCTGACTTAACTAAAACCCCCTACCCTTCCAGGGATCATATCCCTCCATTCTCATCCTATTCATGTATTTGTCAAAATGCCCCTTGAAGGTCACTACTATATCCACTTCTAGTACCTCACCTGGTAACAAGTTCCAGGCACTCACTACTCTTTGTGTAAAAAATCTATCTCCTACATCTCCTTTAAATCTTGCCTCTAGAACCTTAAACCTGTGACCCCTCGTATTTGACTGTTCCACCCTGGGAAAGAGCATTTGACTATCCACTTTATCCATGCCTGTAATAATCTTGTAGACTTCCAGAAGGCTTCCTTCAACCTCCATCACTTCTGAGAGAACAAGCCAAATTTCTCTAACCTCTCCTCATAGCTAATACCTTCCATAGCCTGGTAGATCTTTTCTGTTCCATCTCCAAAGCCTCCACATCCTTCTGAAAATTGAACACTATATTCCAAATGCGGCCTAACTAAGTTCTGTAAAGCTGCAACATGACTTGCCAATTTTTAAACTCAGCATCCCAGCTGATGAAGGCAAGCATGGCATCTGCCTTCTTGACTATCTTCTTCATCTGCATTGGCACTTTCAATGACTTCTGTACCTGTACACCCAGATCCTTTTGCCTATCAATACTCTGAAAGGTTCTGCCATTTACTGTACATTTCCTATCTATATTAAATCTTCCAAAATGCATTACCTCACATTTGTCCGGATTAAACTCCATCTGCCATCTCTCTGCCCAAGTGTCCAATTGATCTATATCCTGCTGTATCCTCTGATGATCCTCATCACTATCTGCAAATCCACCTTTGTGTCGTCCGCAAACTTACTAATCAAACCAGTTACATTTTCCTCCGAAACATTTATATATATTACAAACAGCAAAGGTCCCAGCACTGAAACCTGAGGAACACCACTTGTCCTCCATTCAGATATGATCCTCCCACTGCTACCCTCTGGTTTCTTAAACTGAGTCAGTTTTGTATCCACCTTTGCCAGCTCACCACTGATCCCATGTGACTTTACCTTTTGCACCAGTCTGTCATGAGAGACCTTGTCAAAGGCCTTATTGAAATCCATGTAGACAACATTACTACCCTCATCAATCATCTTCATCACTTCCTCGAAAAACTTGATCAAGTTCGTGAGACACGACCTCCCCTTCACAAAACCATGTTGCCTCTCACTAATACGTCCACTTATATCAAAGTGGGAATAAAACCTGTCTTGAAGAATCCTCTCCAATAATTTCCCTAGCACTGATGTAAGGTTCACCAGTCTGTCATTGCCTGGATTATTCTTGCTACTCTTCTTAAACAAATGAACAATATTAGCTATTCTCCAATCCTCTGGCACCACCCCTGTAGCCAGTGAGGATACAAAGATTTCTGTCAAGGCCCCAGCAATTATCTCCCTTGTTTCTCTCAGTTTCTGGGGTATATCCCAACAAGCCTAGAAGACTTGTCTACTTTAATATTTTTCAAGAACCCCAATACTTCCTCCTTTTTGATCTCAACATGACTCAAACTATCTACACATCCTTTTCCAGATTCATCATCCACCAAGTCCTTCTCTTTGGTGAATACTGATGCAAAATGCTCATTTAATACCTCACCCATTTCCTCTGGCTCCACACGTACATTCCCTCTGTTGTCCTTGAATGGGCCAACCATCTCCCTGACCACCTTCTTTCTTTTTATATATGTATAAAAAGCCTTTTGTAATCCTGCTGGCCAATGCTTTCTCATGACCCTTTTTAGGCCTTATTATTTGCTTAAATTTCTTCCTATTTTCCTTGTATTCTAGAATGAGGGGGACAATTTCATTATATGTTCATGAAAACCTTCTACAGCACTGTATTTTCAGTCCAGTAAGAAAGGAGCACTGTTAGATCTGGCTCTGAGGAATGAGGGGGATCAACTATTAGTAGTAGAACATGTAGGAAACAGTGACCCATAGTATCACAAGATTTAGACTGGCGATGAAAAAGGACAAAGACAATCCAGAGTAGAAATAATTAGCAGGGAAAGTCAATTTCAGTAGGGTAGGAACAGTTCTGGGTTGCATAAATTAGAGTTAAATGTTGACAGGAAAAATGGACTTCATCCAAAAAGTAAGAGTTCAAGCACAGTCAAAATACGTTCCCTCAAAAGAGAAGTTGGATGGATGAGATAAAAATTAAGATGAAGAAAGAAAGAGGACCACTTATTATGACAAGTATCTGGTAGAAAATCCAATTGAGAACCAGGTTGAGTCGGAACATTGGAACATGAGAAGGCCATTCAACCCATCAGGCTTGCTCTGCATTTAATATAACCATAACTGATCAGACACATCAATGCCTTTTATACACTGTACCTCATACCCCCTTTACATTATTGTTAATCAGAAATCTATCAATCTCTACCCTAAAAATATTCTTTGTGTGATATTTTCTGGCTGCACTCACTCTAAGATCAGAAAATCCCACTGAGGTCAACAGACCTTTGGATGTTCTATGATCCACCCACTATGATTCCCGTGGCAGGTGGCATGGGAAAATTCCAGTCATGATTGAGTTTTCATAGCCCTATGGAGTAGAGAATTTCAAAGACTCTCACACCTTTGGATAAAGAAATTGCTCCTTGTCCCGGTCTTAAGTGGCTTCCCTCTTATTTTGAAATTGTGCTTCATACTTCTGGATTCCCCAACCAAGGGAAACATCTCATCTGTGTCTACCCTGTCAGTTCTTTTAATCATTTTGTAGGTTTCAATGAGATCACTTCTCATTCTTCAAAACTTTTGAAAATACATTGGCCCAGTTTGCCTAATCTCTTATTGTAAAATAGTCCAGCAACTCCCAGGATAGAGAGCTGCCCTGTCTCGATAACCATAATATCCTTTCTGAGGGAACCAAAACTGCACTCAGTACTCAGGTGCAATCTAACCAAGCTTCTATACAATTGAAGCAAGACCTCACAACACCTGTATCAAATCCTCTGTCGATAAAGGCTAACGTTCCATTAGCATTCCTAATAGCTTGCTGCATCTGCTGCTGAGCCTTCAGTCACTTATGGACAAGAACCTTTGTACATCTACATCTTCCAATGTCTTTCAGGAAAATTTGTTCCTTTGACCAAAATTGATTAACTCACATTTTACCACATTACATTTTGTCTAGCATATTCTTCCTCATTCACTAAGTCTGTTAAATCCTCCAGCAGTCACATTACATCTTCCTCACAACATTTATTCCCACTCTAATTTTGTATCATCCAATATTTGAAAATATTATATTTGGTCCCCACGCCTAAATGATTGATATTTGTTGTGGACAACTAGGTTCCAAGTACTAATCGTTGCAATACCCCCATGAGCCACAGCCTGCCAATGGGAGAATGACCTGTTTATTCTACTCTCTATTTTCTGCCTATTGGCCTATTGAGTTTATGGCCTAGAGAGTTTATTCTACTCTCTATTTTCTGCCTGTTGATGAATTAGGATGAATTCATCCTAGTATATTACCTCCTATTCCATGTACTTTTATTTTGCTCATCCACCTCTTCTGGCGATTTTATCAAAAGCCTTCTGAAAGTCCAAGACACTACATCCATCAACTCTCCTTTATCAATTTTGATAGTTAACATCCTCAAAAACTCCAACAAGTTTGTCAAACATGTTTTCCTATTGATAAACCCATGCTGACAATGCTCAATGAGATCATGATTATCTAAGTGTCCATTTATCGTATCCTGTATAACAGATTCTAGCATTCTGTATTGTAGAAGGTTCAAAAGGGAAGTGAACAATCATATAAGAGGTGCCAAAAGAGACAATGAAAAAAGATCATAGTGTTCTCTCAGAATAAAAAAAGAAAAGTTGGTAAAGTGATGTGGGGCCAATTAGGCTCCAAAATGGACATTTATTCAAGGAGGTAGAGGACATAGCTAAAGGATTACATGAACACTTTGCATTGTATTTACCATGGAAGAAGATGCTGTATAGGCCATGGTGAAAGAGAAGGTGTTTGAAACTGATAGGGAGTGAATATTGGATAGGCTGTCTGTACCTAAGATTGATAAAGCACCAGAGCCAGCATCCAAGGATGCTAAATGCAGTGATAATGGAGATTGCAGAGATATTGGCTATTATTTTTCAGTCTTTTTTACAGTCAGGGATGGTGGCAGAGAATTGGAGATTTGCAAATTTAGATTCCTGTTCAAAACAGAGTGTAAAGATAAGCCTAGCAACTAAGACAATAAAGCTTAACTTCAATGGTGGGAAAATTCAAGAACCAGTCAGTTGTGACAAAATTAACAATTACCGGAACAAATGAAGGTTAATTCAGGAAAGGCAGCATGGATTTGCCAAGAGAAATGATGGGGGGAGCTTTCCTGTGATTGGGGGATAGACCATGCAAAGATCTGTTGACCTCAGGTTGGATTTTACAGATTTGAAATGTGAACAGATGGAAAATCCTGCCATATGTTTTAACTATCTTGCTGGAGTTTTTTTGAGGAATGGCAGAGAGGATTGATAAGAGGTACTGCTGTTGATGTGGCCTGTACATGGGCTTCCAAAATGATGGTGCCACACAACAGACTTGTGAGCAAAGTTAGAAGTCATGGAATAAAATGGATACTAACAATCTGGATATAGAATTTGCTAAGCAAAAAGAAACAGAGCAGTAGATAGTGGATCGTTTTTTAGCTGGAGATAAGTTTGTAGTCAGGTTCCCTTGGGAGCCAGTATTGGGATCCTGGCTCTTTCTAATGTCTATTAGTGACCTAGACCTTGATGTACAAGGCACAATTTCAAAATGTTCAGGCGATATGAAACTTGGAAGCATTGTAAACTGTGTAGAAGATAGTGTGGAACTTTAAAAAGGCATAGGCAAGTTGGTGGAAGAAGTGGACAGGTGACAGATGCAGTTCAATATAGGGAAGTGTTAGATGATTCATTTTGGTTGAAAAAACATGGAGAGACAGTGCAAAGTAAATAGTACAACTCTAAAGGGAACACAAGAGCAGAGGAACTTGAGTGTGTATGTGCATAAGTAATTGAAAGTGGCAGAGCAGGTTGAGAGAGTGATTAATAAAGCATACAGTATCCATGGCTGTTTTAATAATTGCAAGGAAGAGGACATGTTGAACTGGTATAAGACACTGGCTTGGCTTCAGCTGGAGTAATGCAGACACTCAGTAATGCACTTTGTGAAGGATGTGGACGCTTTGGAGAAAGTGCAGAAAAGATTCATGAACATGGTGCCAGGGATGAGGAATTTCAATTAGGTCAATAGAATGGAAAGTTAGGGCTGCTTTCCTCGGAAAAGAAAAGGCTGAGAGAAAATTTGATAGAGATATTCTGGATCATGACGGGTCTGGACAGAGTAGATAGGAAGTAACTACTCCCTCCATGAATGGATCAAGAATGGGAGGAGATAGATTTAAAGTAATTGATAAAAGCAGCAAAAGCAATACCAGAAAAAAAATACTTCTTTGTGCAAAGAGTGTTTAGAATTTGGAATACACTGTGAGTGTGGTGGAGGTAGGTTCAATTGAAGCTATTCAAAGTGAATTAGATTTTTATCTGAACAAAAAGAATGCAAAGGTTGCAGCAAGGCGGGAGAATGGCCCTCAGTGACTTTCCTACTCGGACAGCCGATGCAGACACAATTGGTCAAATAACAACCTTATGAGCTGTTAACAATTCTTCTGTGAATTCTATGAATCTTTTTTCAAGCAGTCCTTTTAAAATAGTCATGACTGAAACTTGCAGTGCACTAATAAACTCAAGGAAATAACACCCACACCAGTCAGAGCGACCATCCTGCCTGCCTGTAAAGGTTAAGGTAAAATTTGATCGCTCACAATCATCCCTGCAATTCACAATTAGAGGGCTGTGTTAATAATAGTCTAGCATAAACTGATGAAAATGTGACCTATCACGCATCTGCAAGATAGAATCATCAATACAATATCAAGGCCAGTTGATGATTATAAAGGCCCATATCCTTGCTATTTGAAATGTTTATAGATAGGATGTGTAAAAAATTATTTTACCCATCATTTTCTTTTGAACATATCTTTGCTCAAAATCTTTAAGAGCAAATGGAAATTGAGTGACACTTTTAAGCAAAAGAAGACTCTAAAAGCAAATCTACTACAAAAACTCGGATTAATCACAGGGAGGGGAATGAGATTTGCCTTGTCTTGCAAGTCGGGCAAAAGTTCATCGCCAACTGGTTTTACACTCGTCCTGATTTTCAAAGGAAAGCTAGCGGTGTAAAACAGGCAGATGGGCTATTGTCCATTTTGTGCTACGGTTCAAGTCATATGGCACCCCCGCAGTGTCTCTCAACCGGCCATTTGTAAAACTGCTTAGAATTCATGCCGAGAGAAAATAGACTTTTTATTTCCTGTCCCTTGGAGGTGCTGATTTGTCAGGGTACAGCAAACACAGGAAAATCGGTCCATGCTCCCATTGGGACTCACACCTTTGCCATCCATTAATTTGACAGGGAATGAGATGGGCTCCCTGCCTCAGTTTCCAATGTGTCGGGTGACCCAATCATTCCATTTGATTAGTTTGCAATAAGTGAATCGAACTTCTCATTTCCTTACAACTGACCAATTGTAAATTGGATGGGCACCATCTAATTTGAGCTACGTCAGTTTAGCCTGGCCGTAAACACATGAGGACGGTCTTAATAGGGATCTTGGCTTCATGACACACTATCTGTAACCCCCGTAACTTGCCTGGGTTAGCAAAAAACCTCACTTACTGTGCTGTCTGGAGAAAATACACAATTCTCTAACCAATGCTCAGGATTCCCTTCACACACATTGTTAGCCACTTTAACACTTGAATAGCAGGTTAGATGTAAGGATTCGCATTCTAATCAGCAATCTATGACTGTCTGTGTTGGTATGAGTGCTATTGCAGACCAGAACACTGCATTTGCCTGACGAAGGCCATAGTGTCGAAAGCTCGCGAATTTACTATTAAATAAATTGGTTGGATTTAAAATTGGTGTTGTGAAACTTTACTGAGTTTACCCCAGTCCAACGCCAGCATCTCTACATCGTAAACACAATACATGGACCCTGCAGACTAATCCTACTGTTTTTCTAAGAAATTAAAATTACTATCTTCAAAGTCTCCCAAGTTCAATGATGAGGCTTTAAAAACGATCATGGCTGGCTACACTCTTCATTTAATTCCGTGTGAACTGGTTGCAGACTGCTGCTTATTTCATCACTTTTTTTTTAAGTTCCCTCCTGCTACAAAGAACAACCCATAAATAAACCAATTTGAAGATTTCAGCTTAGTACTGAACTATCTGCCATGACTGATGTGAACCATCTTCTGAAGTGAGGCGAGACAAAATGGGCTTCCAACCCGATTACAATGAAAGGGTTCAGCGTTTGCTCGCAGGGCAAGTTATCCCAGCTTATTTCATGGGTTAGATCATCCCTCAATTAATGCAAAGGGTTTGGCTCAATTGCAGAGCACAGGACATGCGGGAGGTACCTGCAGGGAATGACAACAGGAGCTAAATGTCAGAATATACCTCAGTCCTTTTTTCTAAGATTTTCTACAAATCATCAATCTCTATCAAATGTCACAGTCACAAGGTCACATTTTACTTTATTTGATTTTATTTTTCAAGGAAGGAATTATTCTTCTTTTCATATATTTTGGCTGACTTTGTGAGAAAGTAATTTAGCTTAATCTCACACTTCTTCTGTAGCTCATCGGGTGAAAGGCACAGAGCATTGCATTACATTATTCAGGTCAGGAACTTCCTGAATCCAACCCATAGGAACAGAAAGAGGACATTCAGCCTGCTCCACTATTCAATCATTCAATGGCTCAACTGTATCTCAACTCCATTCCTACCCCTGGCTTATTCCAGTCTTACTCCTATATGTTCAATTTTTTAAAACTTGCATGGGGTGTAAGCATTTCATAGAATCCTTACAATGCAGAAGAAGGCCATTTGTACCATTGGGTCTGCATCGACTTTTCAATAGAGCATCATACGAGGTCCTATCCCCATAGCATCAAACTGGCACGGTGGTTAGCACTGCTGCCTCTCAGTGCCAAGGACCGGGTTCGATTCCTGGCTTGAGTCACTGTCTGTACGGTGTTTGCATGCTGTCCCCGTGACTGCATGGGTTTCCTCCAGGTGCTCCGGTTTCCTCCCACATTCTGAAAGACATGCTGGTTAGGTGCATTGACCTGAACAATCACTAGAGTGTGATGCTTAACAGAATCTCACAGCAACTTCATTGCAGTATTAAAGTAAACTTTACTTTTGACTAATAAATAAATTTTACTTTGTTCCTACCCTGCCAATCCCCTGAACATATACATTCTAGGACACTAAAGGGTAATTTATCATGGCCAATCTGTCTAACCTAATGGACCAACATTTATTATCCTTTAGAGGACATTTAAGAGTTAACACTGCTGTGGGTCTGGAGTCCGCCAAACCAGATGAGGGTGGCAGGTTTCCTTCCCAAAGAACTCGTAAACAAGAAAGGTTTTTATGACTATTAATGATAGTTTCCTGGTCAGCATTAGACCTTCAATTCCAGATTTTTATTGAAATCAGATGTCACATTATACCATGGCAGGATTCAAATCCGGGTCACCAGGGCTTTATGCCTGATGGTTAGTCCATTGGCTATACCACTACGCCACCCCTTTCCCATTGTCCAAGCATCTATTGGCCTTTGAGGACAACATTCCAGATTCTACTATTCTTTGTGTGGAAAAAATGCCTCCTGATTTCACTTCTGAATGTCTCATGTGTAATTATAAGACTATGCCTCCACTGGAAGAAATCGTTTTGCTTTTAATCCTCGATCAAATCTTATCATTTTGAAACACCCCAATTAGAGCATCCCTCAGTACTCAAGGGAATGCAAGCCAAGTTTGTGTGACCTGACCTCACATTCCCTTCTGAGAATCTCAATGAAAGTAGTAATGGAGACTGCACAACTGACCTGTTCCTGAACTGGATGTCTGCTCACAATCTCCCCCTGGCTGGAACAGAGAGAAAAAAAAATCATTCATTCTTATCTTAGCTTTAAGATTTTATCCCTCTTCTAGTTAAACCTCACTGTATGACAAACCAGGCCCATACATGGGCCAGTGACCACTGACTAATAATAACGATGGAAAACTACTGGTGCCCTTGGAACCATAAGCTAAATTAAATTACTGCCTTGAAGGGAAGGAAGGACATTCTAAACTCTTTTCTTCGATTTATTGATTGGAAATATGCACAGTGGCACAGTGGTTAGCACTGCTGCCTCACAGTGCCAGGGACCCAGGTTCGATTCCCAGTTTCAGTCATTACCTGTGTGAGGAGTATGTTGTCCCAGTGTCTGCATGGATTTCCTCCGAGTGCTTTGGTTTCCTCCCACAGTTCGAAAGACATGCTGGTTAGGTATGTTGGCTGTGCTGAATTCTCCCTCTGTGTGCCCGAACAGGTACTGGAGGGTGGCGACTGGCATATTTTCATATGAAAATATTGGCATAAAGTTATTGCAGTGTTAATGGAAGCATACTTGTTTAAGAATAGTCAGTTACTTTTTTAAGCATAGTCAATGTGCCTAGGCTCCTACTTACAATGTATGTTATAGATCATTCGCATTTTGTTGTGGTGTACAAAGAATCTTTCAATAGAACAGAGAAAGAAGTAAGCAATTATTTTTCTGTCAGCTTTCTGAGCTGAAGAGAAACTTGTGCTCCTCCAATCTAAATAGAATCAATTATACCCGAGTTTATCTTCAATTGAATTCAGGATTTACTTATTTACAACAATTAAGACACAGCTCCTTCTATATAACTGTGTGCTGCATTTTGTAGTTTGTTGAGTAAAAATACATATGTACTATAAACAAGGCCCTGGGCCACTTACTGATGACGGATAAAATCATTCGAATTGGGCTTTTTATTCTACCTTGCCAGATAGTTGCAATAAATATTTATCTCTGAGGTGATGAACCAATGGACAGATCTGAACTGCTTACATTTTTAAAAAGTCCTTTTTGTTCCCTTTATAACCTTGAACACGAGAGAGACTTTAGCATGACTTGCCACCCACTTTGCAATTTTCTCCCCTCTCTCCAGTAGCCTCCTACAAAGGCATCTCCACTGTAGACTGACACTCCTCCATCAGCAAGGGAGGAAAAGAAAGTCAGAGGCAAGCATAGGAAATAATTATTACTAAAATAATAATGGAACATCTGTGAAGGGAAAGTATGGAAGGATTAGCAATATTATCTATCGCAAATACACAACTCACTCAGTGTCACATGTTCTACCATTATCAATCATGAACTTCCATGTTCTGGTCCATGGTTATACTTGACATGATATTGTAGTGGTTTGTCACTGCCTTCTGCAGGTTCTGGCTGACCAACAAACCTTTCTGTTCTTACAACCTGCTGTTGAACTGTTACAGCACAGAAGAGGCCATTTGGCCCGTCTTATCCATATCAGCCTGACTTACACTCAGCACAAAGCCCTGTACCTATAGCACTTAAAGATAGGAAGTTTAGGATCTCTACCTCCGTCACCAGTTCAGGCAGTGAATTCAAGACACTGAGTACCCTCTGTGTAAAAAAGTCCTTCCTCACGTCCATACTAAATCTTCTGTCACTTATCTTGAATCTATGTCCCCTAGTTCAAAAATTCTCTGCCAAGGGAAACAATTTTATCCTATCCAGTCTATTTTTTACCCTCATTACTTTGTTTACCACAATCAAGTCAGCTCCCAGTCTTCTTTGTCCTAAGGGAAATAATACCAACCTATCCAGTTGCTCCTCATAACTATTTTAGCCGTGGTAACATGCTTGTAAACCTCCTCTGCACTCTCCCCAAAGCAGTTATGTCCTTCCTGTAATATGGTGGCTAGAACTCCACACAATACTCCCATTGCTGCCTCACCAGTGTTTTATACAATTCCAATATCATAGATTGGTATGAACTCCCTTGCTCTGAGATGATCCAATGCTTCTTCAAGGTTATTCTACACTTTAATTTTATATGATACTGATCCTGTTTTCTCCATGACATAATGTGGAGATGCCGATGTTGGACTGGGGTAAGCACAGTTTACGTGAAGAAGGAGCAACACTCCGAAAGCTTGTGCTATCAAATAAACCTGTTGGACTTTAACCTGATGTTGTGAGACTTCTTGTTGTTCTCCATGACAACATGAGGACCCAACTGGGACCATCGCTAAAGTTTGTCTTAAGAACCAGATCACACATTGAAAAAATTCTGTCCTTGCAAAATCATGATTTCTCTTCTGGTTGTCTTGTTGGGATTCTGCCCTCCCAGCCATGTTTGGAAATAGTAGGCCTAAACTGGTATAAAGCCATCATCCCATAAACAGCTCTGCTGGGGCAACACCTGTTGAGCACAGTGTGGTCCTATAATTGTACAAAAATCATATCCCCTTTGGTTTCCATCGTTGCCACTGATTGCTTCCTACCTTTTTGATAGTTTGAAGTGCCTGTTCTGCCAGTCCATTTGATGATGAGTGCTAAGGTGCAGTTCCGACATGTTGGATATGACTGGAGTGCACAAAGTTAAGGAAATCACCACGAGTAAATCATGCCATTATTGGAAACCAGGACTTGTCACATCCCAAATACACTGACGCTTTGCTGTAATTTCTTGATGAACCTGGGAAGTTGTGGAATGTGTGCAGTGCAACTCCAGTCATTGGAAGGGTGTGTCCACCATAATAAAAAACATGCAAAGTCCATGTGTAGACACACTCATGACCTGCAAGGCCACTCCTATATGTGTAGGGAGGCTCAGCATAGGAAATTTTGATTTTCCTGGCACAGGTCACATTGGCATTTCAGATTTGGTGAAGCAGAGTCAAGATCAGGTCATCAGATATAACTCCTAGTCAGCACCTTCATTATTGATGCTGCTTCATTATTGGTATTATTAACAATAGTTTTGTTAATATTGAGATGTTGTCCTGGATACAAAACAGTTACTTGGTACCCCCAAATAATGATCCCATCCTCAACATTAAGTTCATCTTTCTTACTGAGATAGGATTTCATTTCTTTGGAGGATCGTCCTTGGAATCTCCTGTCAGGATCCTGTACTTAATTTTAGATAGGATAGGATTTCTTTGACTCCTGGCTTTAATCAGCCTTGCTCACACTGGCAAAGTTGCCAAGAATTCAGGGTCATTGTGATTTCTTCAAATGTTGGTAAAAGAGCTCAACTTGTAGATAATGGGAGCAATTTAGTGCCTCAGCATTGGCTACCTGAATTCCAAGACAGTGTTCTAGCAGATTAGTAGGCCACTAATAACACGTCCCAATGCTGGACCTGAGCAGAGGCAATGAGGGAGATTTTTTGTTATCTTTGAAAAAACGATCCAATAAGGTTTAATGTTCGTTAACTATATAAATCTACCACGGACATATTGATGGAAAGTTTTTACACTAAAAACAACGATTAACCCTTTTTTCATAATCTGAGAATACTCGGTAGCCTAAACAGGTTACCTCAGTCACTTGTAAACTAATCTCTCTCGCAATATTTCATTAAGAGACAGTCCAAATTTGCAATATTTGGAGATTTGAAATTCCACAACCTAGCTAAGAACTCAGTAAGAGTTTTGCAAGGAATTCACCCAGTCATACTGAAGCAGTATCTCTGGAAGAATATAGAAGGCTTTGGATTATTGTGGTTTTTGACCAAGTTTACTAGCTGATTATCGCTCACTACAGCAACTGACTTCACTAATAAGTGTGTAGAAGACTATGTATCAATGAAGCAAATCTATGTGTTTCCCAATCAGAAACCAAGAATGAACAAGGATATTCACTGCTTGCTGAAGTCTAGGTCTTAGACCGTCTAATCTTGTAATTTTGACCTATACCAGAAATCCAGACCTATGGAGATCCATCAAACTTACCAAAGTCAGTACAGGATCAAGTTAAAGTCCCAGGTTAGCTACACAGATTCCCAATAACTATGGCAAGTTCTGCAAAATATAAGAGGCTACGAGATGAAAGCATGTAAAATCACTGTCACCAATGCACCCTTTCCTGATGAACTTAACACATTCTATGCCCATTTTGAGAAAGAGATCAGCAAGAGCAAACCCTGCATCCTACCAACCTCGGCCAAGCCCATATCCAAAGTCACCACTGCAGATAACAGATCAGTTTCCCGAAAGTCAACCCATGCAAAGTGACTGGTCTGGATGGGGTACTCGCATGAGTGCTCAGATCCTGCCTGGACCACCTGGCGGAGGTACTCGCAAGCATTTTAACCTCCTTGCTTAAACTGAGGTCCCTTTTTGCTTCAAGACAACGACCATCATCCCTGTACCAATTATCATCCAGTGGCCCTAACATCCATCATTATGAAGTCTTCAAAAGACTAGTCACGACACAAATCAATTTCAGCTTCCCAGATTGCCCAGATCTACTACAGTTTACCTGTCACCACAACAGGTCCACAGCAGATGCCATCGCCCTGGCCTAACACTCAACCCTGGGACTCTGGATAACAAAGACATCTATGTTAGATTCCTATTTATTGACTATAGCTCAGCCTTCAACTCCATTATTCTTACAAAACTTATCTCCAAACTCATGGCCTGGGGTTTGGTTCCTCCCTCTGCAATTGGATCCTAGACTTCCTAATACACAGACCTCAATTGGTAAGGATAGACAACAGTGCCTACTTGGCGATCTTCCTCAACACAGGTGGCCTATAAGGTTGTGACCTTAGCCCCCCTACTACATCCTTATACATTTACTACTGTGTGGCTAAATTCTTCTCCAACTCGATTTTCAAGTTTGCTGATGACACCATCACAATAGATTAAATCTCAAATATTGATGAGAAAGAATATAAGAATGAGATATAGAATCTGGTGAACTGGTGCCATGACAATAGCCTCTCCCTCAATGTCAACAAAACGCAGAAGGTGGTCACTGACTTCGGAAAGTTTAGTGGAGAAGATGCCTCTATCTTTATCAATGGAGGTGAAATGGAAACGGTTGAGAGCTTCAAGTTTCTAGATCTCCAAATCACCATCAACCTGACCTGGTCCCTCACACCAACACTATAGTTAAGAAAGCCCACCAATACTTCTGCAATCTCAGAAGGCTGAGGAAATTTAGCATGTCTACTAAACACTCTCCAACTTTTACAGAAACAGCATAAAAAGCATTCTTTCTGGTTGTGTCACAGCTTGGTATGGTTTCTGCTCTGTCCAAGACCACAATAAAATAAAAAGGGTCATGAACGAAGCCCAGTCCATCACTCAAACCAGCCTCCCATTCATTGATTCCTTCTACACTTCTCGCTGTCTCAGAAAAGCAGCCAGCATAATTAAGGACCCTATGCACCCCCGGCACACTCTCTTCCACCTTCTTCCTTCGGGAAAATGATACTGAAGTTTGAGGTCACGAACCAACCAACTCTAGAACAGTTTCCTCCCTGCTGCCAATATCAGTAGTCCATTCTCCTGCTACACGTCAGGCTGTGCTGTGCATCAAGGCTAGATATTAAAGGGACATAGTCTTAGAACTGCTTGACATTTATTTGGACTCACCTACAATATAATCATGTTATTGTATTTCAGTTGTTAATATTGTGAAATAAACAAATAGCACGTCACCTGCTAGGCAAAATATGTTTTCTTAAGTGTGTATTTGGACACAGTGGGGGAAAAGTTTGGTCACTTAGCACTTCCTCTTGAACAATCCATATTTCATTCTTCATTGACGTCAGTGAAGAGAGCTGTGTATATGCAGATAGCAGCCCACTTCACTGCCTGTGCCTGCAGAATTTCAGCCTGCCCGGTGCTCCCAGCTGTGACACTGCGCAAACCTATTTCCCCACCAGTGTCTCTTTAATTAAATAGAATCAATCCAAGTTAAATCAAATCCTACTACTCGACTATAATAATCATTTGGAGGCTGAATTGATGATCATTTTATGCTAATTGAATTCCTGGTCAGTTTTTAATTCTTCATTCTTTGACACTCAATTGTTTTTAATTGAATGTGCTTTTGAGTCACTCATTGCCTTGCCTTCTGCTGCAGTGAGTCTAATTCTGCAGCCTTTGATTTAATGTAAAGTTTCTGATTATTTTTAAGGGAAACATTCCCCCACTGTTTTCCATTTTCACATTCATTTTATGAAAAATTGAGCATCCTATTTTTAATTTACTCTTTCATAGGATAGGGGCATTGCTGGTCAGACAAGCATTTGTTGCACATGCCTAATTTGCCTTTAGCTGAGTGATTTGCTCACCAATTTCAGAGAGCAGTTAAGAGTCACCTACTTTCCTATGAATCTTGGTGTTACTTAGAGGCCAAACCGGATAAGGTGGCAAATTTCCTTTCTGACGTGACATGAATGAAACTAGGTGGGTTTTTACAACAATCAATGTTAGCTGCCACATTCAGCGTTATTGAGACTCTGCATTCCAGATTTTATTAACTGAATTAAAATTTCACCAGCTGGTGTGATGGGATTTGAACCCATGGACCCAGAGTATTAGCTTCAACCGCTGGATTACTAGCTCAGTGACATTGCCACTGCACCACCATCACTAAGTGCTGAGATTTATACATGACAATTTGTTCTTCCTATGTAACTTACTCTGAGAGATGTTAGACCACACTTGTGTGCTTTTAGTGATTTTATTTTCATCCTATCACAATCTCATCAGCAAGAATTTATCCTGGACAGTCAATTCTCTACCCCTTAAATCTAACATTATGTTGAAAAAGCCTTGCTTTTAGCATAAAAATGAGATTTACTTGGATTCTTGATTAAGAAACTCAGTTGAGAAGCATGAGTGCTGTTCAATAAGTGCTGCTAAAACCTTTTGCTAAGGAACTGATTCTTCTTTATTGTTCTTTATTATTGCTCAGAACAACCATCTTTTAAAATTACTTCAGAGAGAAACCTATTGCCTCTTTGCAATAGCAGTGAAAAATAAGAGAAGCACTTCAGTAAAAATTATTTCCCTTGCCATAAAAGTAGCATCTTAGTTTATTGCCAGATTCGAGGATGCCAGTGGAATGTACTGCTTTCCAACCTCACAAGCAGGGAGAGAAGATTGTTCTCTTTTTGCATTACATAGCGTGGCAATCTTTGCCTGAGCAATTCCATTAAAAATTGAAGCTCGCAAAAGTTTAGACTAAAGCGCCCTGAGAATCCGCAGTCTTCGCAAGCCTGCAACCAGCTGAAAAATAGTGTAAATATCAACAATTTGCATTTATATTGTGTAGCACCGTTAACATTGTAAAACATCCCAACATGTTTTACAGGAATGTTATCAAACTAAATTTGACACTGAACCATTTATGGAGATGTTAAGTCATGTGATCAAAAGCCTGGCCACAAAAGTGATTGTTGCAGGAGTTATAGACACTCCTACCCTAATAAATATGTCTTGGACAGCATGGTGGCACAGTGGGCAGCACGTGGCACAGTGGCTAACACTGCTGCCTCACAGTGCCAGGGGCCCAGGTTTGATTCCTAGCTTGGATCATTGTCTGTGAGGATTCTACACATTCTTTCCATGTCTACGTGGGCTCCCTCTGGATGCTCCGCTTTCCTCCCACAGTCCGAAAGATGTACTGGTTAAGTGCATTGCCATACTAAATTCTTCCTCAGTGTACTGAACAGGTACCAGAGTGTAGTGACTAGAGGATTTCCATAGTAACTGCAGTGGAAGATTACTTGTGGTGTAAACACATAAGCTTCAGACTTTAAGGACTCAACCTCACCATCAAGTTGTGCCTGTTTTCAGGCACGAAAAGTCAGGCATGAGGCAAATAGTGCTACCCGCGCTCGCTTCCACTCCGGTTCCCCCTTTACCAAGGTCTGAAAATTGCTGTGATCGGGACCGCACCTGAAACAGGTGCGATGGGCAATTAAATGCACATGCATGCATTTAAACTGACATAATGGGTTGCACATCCAGTCTTACAGGCACCTCCCGCTTTACCACCACGTTCGCCCATTCAGATTTGGCGCAAAACGTACATGCTCTGCACAAGTCAGATTTGGGTACTCCAGTTAGTGAGAAGGTAAGTGCCAAGTGAATGACGACTCTCTCCTTTAGATGAGTTGCAGGGAGGAGGCTGCTACTCTGCCTGTGATCAGTGAGGAAGAAGGAGAGGGAGGGAGGTCTGCTGCCACTCTGCCTGAGATCAGTGAGGGGGAAGGGGAGGGGTCTGTTGCTACTCTGCCTGTGATTGGTGGGGCATAAGAGGGGTCTGCTGCAACTCTGTCTGACATCAGTGGGGGAAAGGGTCTCGTGATTTGTCTGGGTGGTAGAGAGGGTAGGGGGGATAAAGGGGTCAGTAATGTTGTGTGAATGGGGCAATGTCTGTGGGGGTTAGTGGGAAGCATTATCTGGCCCAGGAACAATGTAGTAGGGGAGTTGCATTCTATCTTTTTTTTCTGTGCATGCACAGTTTGAGGTGCCATTCGGAGCTGCAGGATTTTGGACGTGTTAAGCCCTGCCCACGGGCTTCTGCACAGTGATTCAGAATTGCTGATTTTTTGCAGCATCTGAGAAAGAATCTAAAGGTCAGGTCTGAAACACTCCCAGTTTCAAGTTCGCCCAGCACTTATAATTAAAATGATAAAATAGGCCCTAAGTATGAGTATTTTTAAAGAATCAGCTTATTTTTCAACGTCTTTAATAATTCTGTTTATTGTGTTAGTAAAAATCAAATCTTTGGAGGCATGGTGGTGCAGTGATTAGCACTGCTGCCTCACAGTGCCAGGGATACAAGTTCAATTCCAGCCATGGGTCACTGTGTGGATTTGCACATTCTTCCCATGTCTGCATGGGTTTCCTCCAGGTGATCCAATTTCTTCCCAAAGTCCAAAACTGTGCAAGTTAGATTGATTGGCCATGCTAAATTGCCCCTTAGTGTCGGGGGATTAGCAGGCTAAAGGAGGATTATGGGAATTGGGCTTGGTTGCGATTGTGGTTGGTACAGACTCAATGAGCCAAATGGTCTCCTTCTGTAGTATTCTATGATTCTTTATCTCTAGAAGCACCCACAGTTTATAAAGGGCCAATTCATGAAGAAGTTAAGAGTATGGATTTGGAGCTGGTGATTCTGCCCATATCCCAGTTTCTCACAGCCTGAACGCCTTGTTTATTTAAGATATATCGGCAATAATCAAATTTGCAGCCATTTTCATGTCAAGTAGCTTTTACGTCAATTTAGCTATTTTGTACTGCTCACCTGAGATTAACTCCATCAAAGTTCCCCATCAAATATGTGAGCTTTCTTTAACAATGCAATATCAATTTGGGAAAGATAAGGCATATTCTTTGAACATGCATAATGTTTCTAACCATTCTGTGGTTGATTTGGATCACAAATTGGCAAAGATGACTCTGAGTGAGGAACTCTTTTCTTTCATTCATTTGTGGGACTTAGGCATTGCTTACTGGCCAGCATTTATTGCCCATCCCTAGTTGTCCAAGGACAATTGAGAGTCAACCACATTATTGTGACTCTGGAGGAACATGTATTCCAGAGCAGCTAAGAACGGCAAATTTCCTTCACTGAAGGACATTAATGAAACTGATGAATTTTTCCAATGATCAACAATGGTTCCAAGGTCATCAGTAGATTCTTAATTCCAAATATTTTGTATTGAATTCAAATTCCACTATCTGCAGTGGCAGGATTTGAACCAGGTCCCCAGAACATTAGCTGAGTTTCTGGATTAATAGTGTAGCAATAATACCACTAGATTATCCCCTCCCTTATACTATATCACAGTGGTTTCAAAGTCCTAGGCATACTTAGCTCCTTAAATGTAACAAAACATTCCAAGGTGCTTCATGGAAGCATTGTATAACAAAGCTACGTTAGGAGTTATTAGATTAGATCACTGAAAGCTTGGTCAAAGAGATTTTTTAAGAAATGCATTAAAGGAGGAAAGTGAGGTAGTGAGGTCAAGAGATGTAGATTGGGTATGCCAAAGCTGAGAAATGAGGCAACTGAAGGAATGGCCACCAATTAAATGGAATGATTAACATTGGAGATGGACCAGAATTTGAGGAGCACATAGATATCAGGAAGTTGTGACACTGAAGGCAGACACACTATTTAATGATTATTAAACTTTTCACATCTAATAGATGAAAAGTCAACCTTCACTCAGCTTTAGATTTTATTGCGAAATGTATAGCTTCTAATTCTATAATCACCCCAGTGCCAGTGTTTCTCTTCATACCCTTTTGAACAAATCAACATTTTAAAGGAGTACTGTCATTAAACTGAAGGGAAACTTATCAAATTAGAATAACATTTTAGGGGAGATGATGCATTCCAGCCCCTTTACACCTGAAGTCCTGGAGTGGGCCTTGAACCTTGGCCCTTCCAGCCCTGAGACCATTGAGCTACCCATTGAGCTATTTGGACTTGAAAGATTGCTATTGTATGTGGCTGTCCATCCAGATGTTAACCAAGGCTAAGTTAACATCGTTTCTGAGATCAGATGAGATTCGGTACTTCCAGACAAAATGGCCCTAGGCTGCTTCATCTTTTATACTTTTTGGGACATCTAAACAAATTACCCAATGATTCACCCCTTTTCGAGGGGCTTTCAAATTCTGTTGTGACAAAATTAAAATTTTAATGGAAACTTGTCAAATCAAACTGTCCCTTTATACCTTTTTGAACAAACTGAAAGCAAATGAACTAATTAACAACGCTGATTAGGTTTGCTCCTGTTCCCACATTGTTCCAGTTGGAGCTTCATTTTAACACAGTGATGGTGTGAGGAGGAGGGAGGTGGTAAGTTAGCAAGTGCATTTGGAGAAACAAAAGGCAAATGTTCCGCAGAACAGCAATAAAGTAAAATAAAGTTTATTTGTCAGTCACAAGTAATCTTACATTCACATTGCAATGACTTTACTGTGAAAATCTCCTTGTCACTATACTCCGGCTACTCTTCGGCTACACTGAAGGACAATTTAGCATGACCTGTTCACCTAACCGGCACATCTTTAGACTGTGAGAAGAAACCAGAGCACTTGAAAGAAAGCCACACAGACCCAGGGAGAATGTGCAAACTCCACACAGACAGTGACCCAAGTCAGGAATCTAACCCAGATCAGTGCTGTGAGCAGCGGTGCTAAATACCATGCCACCATGCTGCCCTGGTATTGACGTAATAATATTGATGATAATATAATATTGATGAAATAAAGGTGAGGACCTATACTTAAGAGATTGGAATCTAGATAGAGAACTCTCTTGAAAAAAATGCCTCTTTTTCACGAGTGCTGTGCACTGAATAAAAACATGATTTATAGCTTTTTTTGATGCAAGCTGGGAAAGATAAGCACCATGGCTTGACAGATATATTTCACCAACGTCAGAGCAAAACCTGATTCAATCATATTTGTTTTTTTTTTCTGAACAGTTATTTATTTTTTTACTTGCAAGTCAAGAGCAAATCAAACCAATCAGCAACCTTGGCTTTTTTTTAAAATGCATCAGTCAAAAGATGACCAAAATAAAATTTAAAGATAATTTTTAAAAAGAAAAATCACCAGCAGAAAAGAATTGATGAAGTCTTCTCGAAGATAATGCTATTTTCTATCATTTTCAAAACAGATAAAGAGACCGTCAACTGTCTCATTAGATATAAATTAGATTGGCTTGTGCTATGTTAGGCAAGACAAATTGAAGGAAAAATGAAGATGACTAGATAAGCTTTGTCCCTCTGAAATTGTTCTACTTGAACCTCTCTCTGCATTGCCCACTTCCAGAATGACTAATTCCTTACATAGATAAACCTAAAGACAGTCATACATCACCTAAGATTAGGAATTACTTTTGATAATATTAACACATGCACTTAATACTTTCAAGGTGAATTTTAGCCCGTATTCACCATTGGAAAGAATGGCTGTGAAGGCGGAAAATATGGGGAAGTTGAGAAACCTGAATCTCACCAGTGAGATTTTCCACATCCGTCATCACAAGGTTTATGCCCATTGATGACAAGAACTTCATTTTCGTGTCTTTGAATATATTTCAATGTAATTACCCCTGATATGAAGCCCTGCCTCACTAAATATTGAAACACATTGTAAGATTTACAAGATATGATTCAATCAAAGGGTGCCCCCAGATGCGCAAATATAAATACAGCCCCACGAGGGGAGAGAGACATGTCTGGGCAGTGCTCGGCACAGGCTGTTGCTACCAAGCTGCCTCTGTGGTGGAGGGTGGCGAGGGGAGAGAGAGTTGAACTTCAATGCTGATCAGGGCACCCTTTAAGAATGGCACCTAATCTCTGTGGTGGCGGCCTTGCCAGCTCTATCGGGGCCCACCATGCCAGAGTGATGGCCATGCCCATTCATTTTTGTTCTTCAGTGAAGCTGAAGGTCTGGACTAAAACCTCAGCAGTGCAGCTGGTGAGTTAATATGCTGGTTTCCAGTCAGAGCCTGATACTTCAAAAAAAAAAGAAAATTGTACCCTAGTGTTAAAAATAATGGAATGGAGTGGGTCAAAAAAGCTGAAGATATATTGATATGATAATATGATCGTAATTCTAGGAACCAGTTGCTATATATTAATCTCCCTCCCAATGATTGGTAAATGGAGGGTAAAGGTAAAATACAGGGCTGTAACGTCTGAGCTCCAAGATGTTGATTCAGGAGAGTACTCCAATGATGCACCAGGGAACTGGGAAGTGCAAACTTTCTTTGGGCAATTTTGCTGCACTCGGAACAATCTGAAAATGCAATTTAAATCACAAACTTTAGATGATACTGATAGTTACTAAGCAAAAGGTAAAGGAATGAAAAGCTCATGGGTAACTACTATACAGACCCAAAACTGACTAGCAGCACGTTCCCAAATATCCTGGGGATTCTCATATTAACCAAATCATAGGGCTTCCCACCTCTCCAGGATTTCTCAAAACCCCTAGGTTTGCCCCCATCTCTCTCAAAGATTGGCCCATCCCAATCACCCCACCCATTCACCCACCCCACCGCTGCCGATTCTCTCCTTCTCCAAATTAATGTGGCAATGGGAGAGCATTTTAGTAATAGTGACCACAACACGATATGGCTCAAGTTTTTTTCAGGTCAAGGAGAAAAATGGTCCACAAAATAGCTTTAGATTAGGGGCAAGAATATTTCATTAAAATAAGGCAGTATCTTGCCAAAATTGACTGGAAACAGCTCCTTAAAAAAAAATCTACAGCGAAGCATGAAGAGTATTCAAAAAAAGAAAATGGAGAGACTACAGGTCCAACATGTTCCCTATGGTGGGAAATATAGGAGCAATAAGTTTGGGGAACCTGGATGTCTGGGACATTTCAGGACTGGATAAGAAAGAAGAGAAAGGCTTTTAGCAAGTCCAAAGGAGCAATTCAACTGCGGCCCTCCAGGAATATAGGAAGGGCAAGAGGGAACTTAAGAAAGCAATCAGAAGAGCAAAAGTAGAGCATGATAAAGAACTTGCGAACAAGATTAGGGAGAATCCTAAGATATTCTATAAAAACATTATGGAGCAGAAGTTTCCCAGGGAAAGAGTAGAGACCAAGAGAGAAATGTGTGCGTGAAATCGCAGGACATTAGAAGAGTGTTAAACGAATACTTCTCATTGGTCTTCACTCAGTAAAAAGAGAATATAGGTACAAAATTCAGGAAAAGGGACTATGAGGCGAATCTGGAACGCACTGCCTGGAAAGATAGTGGAGAGTGGAAACTTTCCAGCCTTTAAAAAGCATTTGGATGAGCACATAAAACATCATAACATTCAAGGATATAGGGCAAGTACTGGAAAATGGGATTAGCGTAACTTCAGCAGTAGTTATTGTCAGTGGAGACTCGATGGCCAAAAGGATCCTTCTTCATTATACAACTCTATAACTGCCTCCCTATCCCGAGTACCTGACTCCCTCCACCATCTGGAATGACTGGCCAACATCGCCCTAACTGGCATAACCCCCAACTCCTACTGGTTGACACCCACCATTCCTCCCCTCCCAGACAGGCTGACGCACAGCCCACCTACCCCCACCTCCCATTCCTCCCCCACACCTCGCCTCCTTCCCTCCCTCCACAAATGTCCAACACTCCTAACTGGTTGACACTGTCACCCAATTAGCCAACATCATCCACCACCACCCAACTGTCCAAAATATGCTATCTCTAACTGGCTGACACTCATCTCATTCCAACACCCCACCCCCATCATCAATTAACCCACTTCCCCAACCTCCTATATTTACTTCCTGACTACCCATCAGCTCCATCCTCTGGCATGACCCCAAATTGTCAATGCCAATGACGTAAAATGGGGAGGGGATTGGCAATGGCCTCCTTGCTTCAGCAGTGCTCGACTGAAGAGCATGCTGCGCTACACAAGTTTGACCTGGCTCAGGTTGGAAGGTTGAAAGAGATAGGATCGAAGTAGGAGCAGAATGGCATTCCAACTGCAGCTTCAAGGAGATCCCAAGCTGCTGTCCATATTTAATATACAATGGAAATTAAATTTGAAGTCTGCAGGTTGGTAGTTTCTTTGCAATATCGGTCTGGGAGCTGTGAAGCACAAAACTAAGGTTCTACCACTGATGGGAGAGTTTAATTAGAGGATAATATGTTTACAGAGGCATTTCCTTCTATAAATGTGGACATTAAAAATTTATAATGGAAAAATATTGATACCAAGTGGTGCAGACCCAAGCGTCACATTGGTATTCCCTTCCTCTATATATGGATTGCCAGAAGCAAACTAGTGTTCATACTCTTCCGAAAGCAGAGAAGATTTATTATGTTTATATTTTTACAGGAAGCGAATAGCCTCGACTTTGATATGCTTGACCGTCAAGGATTCTGTTGTGCTGTATGTTACCGTGGACACCAATATTGCCAACGAGTTTGTGAACCGCTTGGGGGCTACATGCCATATCCTTACTACTACCGAGGTTGCCGTGTCATCTGTCGCACTATCATGCCATGCACCTGGTGGGTTCAGCGCATGCTCGGGTTGGTATAAGAGGCATGTGGCATCAGAGACCAGAGTGTATATCCCAGGCTCATTAATTGTCCCTCTTTGTATCCAGTCAGTGACAATTTAAAATTGTCAGTTAATGGCTCGGTTGGAATAAGGAATTCAAATGTTCCACTTTCCTGTAAGAGCACTGTAAGGAAGATCACACACTTCACCTTCTGAGCATCATTCTAGTCATCTTCTGTAAAATGAACGTTTCATTAACTGCACTGGAGTGTGTTTATGACTCACAGCCTGTGTTCGTTAGTGAACCCCAAGCCTGTGGCTCTAATTTACTATCAAACGCCAAATATTCTGAGCCAGGAGGAAATCTGTTCTCTATTTCAGGATTTTGCTTTTAACATTGACTTTTGGGCAGTTACTAGTATTCAAGTAAGGGAATACATTAAACTACATGCCAGAGGGAAAAAAGCTAATTTCTCAAATACACAGAGTCAACCAGTCTTCTTGAGAACCACGAACTCCACATAAGATATAATAAACAATGACACCCACACAACTGAAAGTATCAGGTACATTTTCTTTTAAATATTAAACTTTGTAAGCATTAATCATATGATTTTTATGATGCCCACATAAAGGTTCTATTTACTCAGCAGGGCACAAGTTGCAAAGAATTTCTGTACTTCATCATAGTTTGAAAATGGAAAGTTATCTCTTCTGCTATTCATGGTGTTATCTTTTAATATCCCCTTGCTCTGCTTAAGAAACCCACTTCCTCTTGTAAATGTATTGCATATGTAACCTGAAGTTCCATACTGTAAGTGTTTTAATCCATTATTATAGTCTTTACACATTATATGTAGGTCAATTATTGTAGGAATGTATTGTATTTAGACTGGGATTCTTTTCCACAAAATTAATAAATGTATCTTGTGATAAAAAATGAGACTACATTTAATTTCCATCATCCTCTCATATGTTTTGTCACGCTTCATATCTCACACACAAATTAATGTTCTTGCATGAAAGAAGGGGAAAGTCAATCATTGCCAACGTGAAGGGAAATGTCCTTCATCTGACCTCTAATTGTCGTGCTAAAAGCAATTAGTCTCTAACTGGCCCAGATGAGTTGCAATTATACTATTAGACAGTGATGTTTACAGACTGAAATATGCATACCTGTGCTTTAGTAATAGAATGTATGTTATTTGTAGGGTAACTTTAATATAGCCAATCCAATGAGACAAGATCTAACCATATTCTAACCCACTTGATTTTACTATCTATGAAAAGTAAAATCATCTGTGAATGACCTTGGAGGACAGTCACTTGCAATTTCTAAACAAAAAGTGGGTTTCATGAAAACAACTCATACTTATAAAAAAAACTTCAGCTTATTCGGTTGATTTGCAGTCTATTGCACTTAAAATCACCTGTCATACAGGATTCAATAGGAACAAGCAAGGATTATGCAAGCAATTTATTCAACCCACCTTGATCACCCACAAATCTAAATTAAATACACCAAATGTGCACATGGTGATATTTTCACATTCACTGCAAGTAATCAAAGTGAAAGAAAGACTGAATTAGCGACAAATGGGGCAAAACCAAGTCAGTGATTTTGAAAAAACTAGTGGAGCACAGATACCAAGCAAGCATGCGACTTGCACGATAACAGTGCTGAGACAAGGGTAGCGCTTCATGGATAACTAACAGACCCAATTTTTAAATATGTGTGATTATTCTTTTAATTGGATCCTTGGGGAATTAGGAAAATTCTGAAGCAGCACAGTAACATTTGCCACAGTCCTGAAACTGGACTGAAAGAAGATACATTATGTTACCGAAGGCCCAACTTCACAATACAAACACAGTTTACAGGTCAGTAAGAGGTGCAGCGAGTACCCATGCATTGTGCTTATGGCAGCATTTGAAAGTGCAATCAGTTCAGCTTTCCTTATTGATGAAGAATTAAAAGCCATTATATTTCGACTGTAGAATGTACTCATGAGTTGAAATGGATTAAAACTGGATAAGCTATCCTGATTTCTAAAGCACTGTAATTGCTGTCTTTGTTGGAACCAGATACGATTGAAGTTGCATATGCACTCAGTATATATGAAAGGCAATATGGTCTCAAATCCCTAGATGAGTCATTTTTGACAGAATTTCATCGTTTCAAGCCAGACTGTGTTAAGAACATAATTGAATTGGTCCTGTGTAAAATCAGAGCTTTTTATAGCAAATGGGTATTCAATTTTTCTAGCTCCCAGAAGTTAGCATATCTTTCAAGATGCAAAGAACATGCTCTGTCTCTCATGCAGCACCAGTAACATCCATTGAACACCAAGAAGAAATCAAAATGCTGGCAATTTAGGTTAGAATTTTGGGTTTTGGTTTGGAATTTTCACTTTGAGGTTAAACAGGGGTTCCGGGGGGAGAGGCTGTGGGTCTCACACACACACACACACACACTGCGCTATGTGGGAAGTGGTCATCTGACCAATTAGTGGCTAGAGGGCAGGTTCACAATTCATTTAAAGATGGCGAGTGGACTCACAAAGCTACAGGATCATTAGGACAGCCTCCAGCTTCAAAGAAGATAAAGCCTGCAGTCAAGTTTTGACCTCCAGTTTGAAACTTTTAAAAACAAATATAAACAACAGCCAGGCCACCACTGTGATGGAGGAGAATCCTCCACAGTATAGCCTTTGGACAAGGTGTATCTGGTTTGCTTCCCTTACACCCCCTGGTTTGTCAGATGGCTGAGTCCAGCAGCTAGATCAATCCCCACTGTCTCAAAGAAATGATCAGGGTTAGGGTGGAGTGAATGGAACTGGTAAGCAGGCACACCAGTTAACAGTGCAAATCTTTGCACACATCCACATACAAACATTCTCACATCGGGGCCTAAAAATCCTACCCTTTCCATGGCTTGTCCCAAAGGAATTCAAAGCATCTGCATCCTGATTAAAAATTCCTGGATTTGTGATGTTCTGTTCTGGTGACATTCATGTCACATTCTGACTTGCTTTGGTTGATGCGTCCCCTTTTTGCTCTCCATAAATTAACACACCTTCTCTGCCCAATTCATCATGGTTTGCAAATATTGTAAGGGTCTCATATTCATACTCTACTGCAATACTTGGGATTTTTGCTGCATTTAGATTTTAAGAACATAACAGACATTATTCAACAGAGAGAATTGAGTGGGATGGCACAGTGGTTAGCACTGCTGCCACACAGCATCAGGTACCCAGGTTTGATTCCTGGTTTGTCTTGGTCACTATCTGTATAGAGTTTGCACGATCTCCCTGTGTCTGTGTGGGTTTCCTCCTGGTGCTCTGGTTTCTTCCCACAGTCCAAATGTATGCAGGTTAGGTGGATTGGGAATGCTAAATTACCCTTCAGTGTCAGGTAGACTTGCCAGGGTAAATGCATGGGGTTATGGGGATAGAGTCTAGGTGGGCTTGTAATCAGTGCAGACTTGATGGGCCAAATGGCTTCTTCTGAACTAAGGGATTCTGATTTTCTTTGATTCTATGAGTTGGTGTGATGGATATCGCAACTACTTTAATTTACAGCTTTCTTATATAATGTCAATATACTTAATGTATACTTTGTGAGGAGCCAAACTCATTTACACTTTATGATATCGCAAAGATGTTTTATAGTTATCTCAAAAGTGTAAAAGTGTTGCAATGCAGGATTTTAAAAATGTTGTAATGTGCAAGAATAGTTTTATATATCCCACACAATTTAATCTACCAAGGTAGTCTCATAGCGGAAATATTTTTCCCTACACCCTCTATCTCAAGGGGGTATTGAAGATGGATATGTTCATCAAAGCCTTTAAATCTTTTAATGAATAAAAGTCATCATGGTTCTATGATTGGTCAAGCAAACTTTGCAACTCAGGGTTTGCAAATGGTTTGGCAGAAGACAAGGAAAATCCATTCCTATCTTGAGAGCTGCAAATCTGAACTTTTTTATTAATTTGTGGGAAGAGGACATAACTGGTTGGCAAGCATTTATTGCCAATCCCTAATGGGCAGTTGGGAGTCAACACATTGTTGTGGCTCTGGAGTCACATATAGACCAGACCAGGTAGGTTCGGCAGATTTTCTTCCCTAAAGGGAAGCCAGATGGGTTTTTCTGATAATCGACAAGAGTTTCATAGTTATCTGTAGATTCTTGATTCCAAATTTCTTTTTAGTTGAATTCAAATTCCACCATCTGCCACGGCAAGATTTGAACCTCATCCCCAGTAAAATTAGCTGAGTTTCTGAATTAATAGTTTAGCAATAATATCACTGGGCCATCACCTCCATCCTCACTTTTGTTGGTTAAATGTTCTTGCATAATAGTGTGAAATTAAATTAATCATGGAAACAATCTGTTTATTATTCAAACATCTAACAATACCCAACTTAGCTATTCAACACAATGGGTGCTGGTTCAGCACAGCCATAATGGACCTCATTTTGATTATATGCAAGAAAAATACAAAGTATATCGTGACATCAGTTAACACCAATTGCCAATTTGACCTGAGTGCAGTTTCCTTGCACCTGAATGCTTCCTTGCTGGGACAGGCATTCATTGGTGACAGAGTACAGTGACATAGTGATTAGCACTGCCACCTCACAGTGCCAGGGATCCAGATTCAATTCTAGCCTCAGGTGACAGTGTGGAGTTTGCACATTCTCCCATATCTGCGTGGGTTTTCTTCTAGAGTTCTGGTTTCCTCCCACAGTGCATAAATGTGCAGGTTAGGTGGATTGGCCATGCTAATTTGTCCTTTGGTGTCAGGGGAATGAGTAGGGTAAATACCTAGGGTTACAGGGATAGGGCCTGTGTAGTATTGTTGTCAGTGCAAGCTCAATGGACCAAATAGCCTCCTCCTAGACTGTAAAGATTCTATAATTTTAGAGACTCTGTTTTCCAGGTAAGGTTATTTCATTGTTTCCTCTGAATAGAGAAGCAGAGTCAGGTGCATGTGATTTTTCCAGGATAACAATATCCCCATTTGTGCTGCGTGCCAACAAGTTCACACAAATAATTTTTGATGATACCACATCTCAGTGGTCAGATATGGCAAAACCACAGCAGTTCCCATCAACTCACTGAGCATGAGCATATATCAATTGCACAGAATATCAATGCTGTGAATGCTCACTATCCTGGCAGCAATCATGAATATTTACTCTGCACTAGTCTGTTGTTTTCAGCAATTGTTCACTCCGGAGGATGGCTACTAGGTGACAAGGGCTCTCTGTAACCCAACTACAGCATTCAAATCATGAGAGCTGTGCCATGAGAAATATCAAACAGTAATGGAAGTCATGAGGCAATGGTTCAGTTGTCTTTACCACCCGGAATGAGTCCTCCAGTATTCATCAGACACCCTGATTCAATGGTAATCTTCTGCATCCTCCAGTACCTGGCCATCACGAGGGCAGAGTCCATACCACCAGCACAGAGGAGGCAGAAGGGAAGCAGGAAGTAGAGGACAAGACAAGGAGGAGGCAACTAGTGCATCCACATTCTGAACAGGCTGTCCATGAGTGAACACATCATTCAAGTTGACTTCTCCTGAATGAAATCCCATATCACCACTGGAGAGCACCCAACACTTAACATCCATCTGTTACTGACTATCACAGTAACTTCCTGGAGCACAGATTACTGGACTGATACAAGACCCTGAAAAGCTCTTTAAGAACTGGTATTCTCAGCTTGGAAAGCAGCAATTTAAATTTGCATCACAATAGACTGCAGTTTCACAACCTCAGCCTGAGGTTCCACTGCAGGGCTTGGGAGGTTAGACAGGATCTGTTTGTTCTATAATGGAAGCTGAGACATCTGCCACTACATTATAGTTGGAGTGCTCCAACTCAAGTTGACTATTCATCCTGCAAAGCACTATTTGTGCTGGACTCCTCCATGTCCCTTCCTCACAGGTCTGCTAATGCATCAAGCATTTCCATTTTCACTCAAATTAGTGTTTTTCTCAACAGAGCCCATCAAATTCCTCATCCAAACCCTCTGTGACACAACTCATGTAATCTCATGCAGGGAACTCTCAGTCACACTGTCCTGACCCCCACCCCCGAGCTGCCTGCAGTAAATCAGAATTCACCAACTCACCACATATAAATCCTGATAGTACGCTGCCTTTTAATGTTCAGACAGAACCAGAGTCTGAGATGGTGGCTGATAGTGTCTGGTTACGTGACAGTCTTTCTTGCTTCTCAGTTTCTTATCATTGAAAGCTTTCAGCATCTTATTCCACTGTCTCCCCAAGAACCAGTTCTTGGATATCTGAAATATAAAGGCAAGAGCAAGGTTGGTGTGGAGGAAGTAGAGAGAGACTGAAGACAAAGACAAAGAAGTTGTTATAACAGCTTCAGGTTGTAGGAGGAGGTTGAAAGGGGATTTGAGTGGATGCATTAGGGAGATAGGAATATATTCGTATAAGGTAAAGACAAAATGTTTCGGATGCTGAAAGCTGAAACAAAAACAGAAAAGCCAGAAAAATCTCAGCAGGTCTGACAGCATCTGTGGAGAGAGAATAGAACCAACATTTTGAGTCAGGGTGACCCTTTATGAGAAGGGAATATATTCATTAGCATTCAAGGATCTTGAAGCTATGCTGCTAGCTGTCATTTGAGTGATGGCCATTGAAATAATGACCAGCCCCATCGCCTCCAAAATGGTGAGCAGATGCAGCCATGTCTTCCCCCACCCTTCTCCCAGTTAGCTGCTGTGCAGCCGATTATGGGCAATCTTGATCTGCAAAAGAGTGTAAAGTGTGTCTATTAGTGCATGTAATGTGCCTGAGTAATGCGACTGGCATAGTTAAATTGCTGGCAATGTGCACAAGCTGAAAACATATAGCTGAGGGCAGTGTTAAGTGTATGAGGCCATGGTTGTAAAGATTTGAGCTGTGATTGAGATTGTTGGTAGACAAGTGAAGTGGGCGTGAAGCATTGAGCAGTGGATGTGAGGCTACTTGTGCAGTTTTTGCATCAGTTCAAAGTTTCCCTTGGGTAGTGTGGTGATTAGCTGCCTTCTTAAATCATCACAGTCCATGTGTTGACACCCAGAGGAAGAAAGTTCTGAATTTTGACCCAGAGACAGTAAAGGAACAGAAATATAGTTCAAAATTGGGATGGAATGTAATTTGGAGAGGAACCTGCAGCTATTGGTGTCCCCATGTACCTGCTACCATTGAGATGGTAGAGACCACAGAAGTGGAAAGTGTTGTCAAAGGAACCTTACAGTGCATTTTATAGATGGTACACACTGCTGCCACTGTGTGTCAGTACTGGAGGCAATGATGGTTATCGTGGTGAATGGGGTGTCAATTAAGTGTGCTTTGTCTTGAATGGTATTGAGATTCTAAAGTCTAGTTAGATACATTATACTGTCGAGTTGAGCCTGTAGATGGTTAACAGGCTTTGGAGAGTCAGGAGGTGAGCTATTCTCCAAAGAATGTCCAGTTCTGAACTACTCTGGTGGTGTAGTATTTATATGGCTGGTCCAGTTCCACCTCAGGTAAATGGTAACCTCAGGATGTTGATTTCAATGGTAATGCCATTGAGTGCCAAGGATGATGATTAAATCCTCTCTCTTTGGAGAAGGCCATTGCTTGGCACTTAATGTTACTTGTCATTTATTCGTGCAATATGTTCAGGTCTTACTGCATTTCGACATTGTTTGCTTCAGTATCTGAAGAATCATGAATGATGCTGAACTTGTGCAATCAGCTAATATCCCTATTATTGACCTTATGGTAGAAGTAAGGTTAACAGCAAAAGTTGCTTGGGCCCAAGACACTACGCTGAGGAATTTTACAGTGATGTCCCAGGACTGAGGTGATTGATCTTCAACAATCACAACCATCCTCCTTTGTGCTTTCCAGCCAATGGAAAATACTCCCTCCTACCCTCCTCCCTGTTGGCTTCTCTTTTGCTAGGGCTCCTTGATGTCATACTCAATCAAATACTGCCTTAATGTCAAGGATAGTCATTTTCACTTCTGTTTTGTAGACAGAAAGTCTTGTTTGGTACAAGGCTGTAACAACAGTAGGATCCGGCTGGTCCTGGTGGAATCCAAACTGAGTGTCAATGAGCAAATTATGTTTGAATAAGTGCTGCTTGATAGCACTGATGATTGACAGGGGCAGTAGTTAATCAGGTTGGATTTGTACAGTTTTTTGTAAACTGGAAATATCCAAGCAATTTTCCACATTACCAGACTGATGCCAGCATTGTATTTGTCTTGGAACAGCTGGCATCACTGGTTCTGGAGCACAAGTCTGCAGTACTATTGCTGGAAACTCCCAACACCCAAATCGCAAACTCCAACTTGTTCTGCCATCAGCCACCACCTTCCCCTCTTACCCATTCTCCACACCACCCCCCACTTCCCATTCACTTTCCTCTTATTGTTCCAAAGTGCACCAGACATGAGGGCACCCGAGAAAGCTGGCATTGCTTCTCCAGCCTACATGACCTCCCAAAGCCCCAGTGAATCAGGTTGCAAAGCAAAGTAGCAACAGTTGATAAAAGGTTTCTTTTGTTGCACAGCTGCCACTGTTCACCAGCAGCCAAATGCACCTAAAACCAGCCAGTTCATTTGCCAAATGGCCTCTCAAACATGCAATGTGCTTCTGTTACCCATTCTCATTCAAAATCATTGCAGGGGACTGACTTGCCTGGGGAGAGTGACAATAGCATGTTAATGATCTGGCTTACCATATTTAGCCACACAGAATCCTATTCAGGGAGCACATTCCTGTAGCTACATATATAAGTGCCCAGGGAAGAAAGAGTCAAAAAATAAAACATTCTTCTTTTGCAATATAAATCAGTTTATTTTGGGCTTTAGCGAAAGGACATAAGGTATTGTGTTGGAAGAGGGGTGGTGGGTTGGGGCTAAGTGAAACAGCACAGTGCATGGTTAGCTAAATAGCTACCTGCCTGTTTTAAACATTTGGGCTGAATAAAAATTTAGAATCGCTTCAATCAATTTAACTTTGAATCCCAAATTCGTAATTCCTATAGGTTCTCGCTGAGCTTACCTGCAAGGTGCAATCTAGTGGTAGAGGTATTCAGCTGTCTTGAATCAAAATAGAATTTGCTAAGCAAGAATGATTTAAAAATATTCAACAAAAGTCACTGAAGACAGCATGGATTAACTCTCAAAGGTCACAGATCCTCTGAGTGCTGACAGCAGAGGCAAAGTATGTATCTTGATCCTGATTGATGTTGAGCTGTGACTCAGGAGATTTATCACCATAAGACTGATTGTTTGAATGTGCTAATGATGGCTTGAAACCTTCAATATTTAAGATCATAAGACATATGAGCAGAATTAGGCCACTCGGCCTATTGAGTCTGCTTTGCCATTCAATCATAGCTGATATTTTTCTCATCCCCATTCCTCTGTTTTTTCCCTACAACCCCTGACTCCTTTATTAAGCAAGAATCCATCTATCACTGTCCTAAAGACAGCCAATGACCTGGCCTCCATGACCTTCTGTGGCAAAGAATTCCACAGATTCACCACTCTCTGGCTGAAGAAATTCTTTCACATCTCTATTTTAAAGGATTGTCTCTTTAGTCTGAGGTTGTGCCCTCTGGTTCTAGTTTTTCCTACTAGTGGAAATATCCTCTCCACGTCCACTCTATGCAGCCCTCGCAGTCTCTTGTAAGTTTCAATAAGATCCCCCCTCATCCTTCTAAATTCCAATGGATACAGACGCAGAATTCTCAACCGTTCCTCATATGACAAGCTCTTCATTCCAGAGATCATTCTTGTGAACAGCTTCTAAATCCTTTCCAAGGCCAGCACATCTTTCCTTAGATATGGGGCCCAAAACTGCTCAAATAGGATCTGCCCAGAGCCTCATACAGCCTCAGAAGTACATCCTTGCTCTTGTATTCTAGCTGTTTCAACATAAATGCTAACATTGCATTTGCAATGTTAATTCTGAGAGTCTTTGTGCCATATTTAGCCATGGCTGTATTACCCCCTTCAACTGGTTGGAAGTGCGGTCACTTGCTTCCTCTCCCCAACTTCATTGCTCAAATTATATAATAAATGTTATGTAACTCTAATAAATAAAAACAAATGACTTAAATGAATTAAAAGTACTAATAACATTTCCAAGAACCATCATAAATTGCATTCACTCCCATCAAACCCTTTCAGATTTTTTATGGTTCAATAAGATCACCTCTCATTCTTCTAAACTCAAAATTATAATTTACTTAGCCTGTTATCATAGAAACTAGATGATATGGTGAGTTGGCCTTTGAATTATTTTCATACACGCATACATACACAAACTAGTCATGCATGTCCTAAAAGCCATTAGTACCAGGCATGAGGAGATGTCACTCGTAATGAAACAAGAAAGATAAGCCAAGATGATTTCTTATCTTACTTACTCTGCTGATATTCTTGAATAATCAGTGTGTTAGAAAACTATTCTAATTAAAAGGTGTGTGTGTTTTACTGACACCACTTCAGGGAGGGATTCACACTCAGGATAGAACTATTATTCTTTTAAAAAGACCTAGAGCTGGTTCTTGTTGTGACTTTTGAAACTAAAGGATGTTGCAAATATTTTAGAGAAACAGGCCGAGCTCTTCTCAATAGCAGTTTCTCACAGTACTGACAGTATGCGTTGATATAATCTATCTCGCAACGGTAAATTGCCAGTAGCCTATCTTAACCATTTAACTTCCTCTTCTCTCTGCATGATTTAACATAATCTATTTAAAGTATGGTTAATACGATATCCCAAAATGTTAGCCCTGGTTAATACAATACCGCAAAATTAGTATTTGATTGAAATCATACAGTGCAATTCCACAATGACACTGTTTTATTGTATGGAGCTGGTCATTGCTCCAGCCAGACAGGTTTTTAGCAGCTACAATATCTGGGTCTCAACTTCCTGCTCTGTCTTCCATTCTGCTTCTTGTCAGGTTACAAGGCCTCAAGAAGCTTTCAGCAGCAAACTAGTTTATATACAACATTTAAATTTCCCTCAGAGAAACATTAAGAGGGACACAAAATCTGCTAATGAGTATTCCACAACAACTGAAAATCAACCAGCCGTTCTTCACAAGTGTTTCTTTTCAGCAGTCTCAATTTGAAAGGGCTGGGGAACAATTACAATGATCAACAGCAAGAGTTATGTTAGTGAACATGAGTTATGTACATAGCAATGAAGTGTCAATTAAAATGAAGGTAGGTTATGTCAGGTTAACAAATTAATAATAATGTAATTAGGTATTGAATCATATGGCCTATCATCACATCTCATTCTGCACTCCCTAATAAGAAATGATGAAAAACTTCAACATTGCATTTAATATTAGAACTGAGGTAGAGATGGGCAAAACCTTGCCTTGGCTTAGTGTATGATAGCTAATTTTTATTCATTCATGGGGGTTATCGTTGGCATTTATTATCCCTCCATTATTAGCCTCAAAAAAGTGAGCACTTTCTGAGGCTGTAGCAGCCAGGGTGGATAAAGTACTCTGATTGTGCTGTCAAGGAACACCAGGCTTTTAGCCCAGTGACAATGAAAGAACAGTGATAGCGTTCCCAGTCAGAAATGAGGGAGACTTGCATCACTGAATTCCCTGCACCTTGCTGCCCTGGTTGAGGTTGTAGGTTGGGAAGGTACTGTCAAAGCAACTTTTGCAAGTTGCTGCAATGCATTTCATTCATACTCCTGCCACTGTGCGTAGGGGGTGGAGGGAATGAATGTTGAAAGCGGTGGATAGGGCGCCAATCCAGCAGGCTCATTTATCCTGGATGGCGGCTTGAATCTTGATGTTGTTGGAGGAGTTCCTGTGCTACAATGGGTGATATCCCTGCTTCTGAGACTGAACTTCTCAGTTCAAATTCCACTGTTGGTTAAGACAGTTGTATTTATAATATGAGCAAGCAGATCAAGTATCAACTTGTAAATTTTATAAACATAAATGCCAAAGACAGATGGTAAGAGTGGGAGAGACTCCTAATCAGGCATGTGAATGATAAAAATGAGTTGTTGGAGCTGCATTCAACCAGACCAGTGGAGAGAATTCCATCACACTTCATACTTGTGTCTTGTAGATTGTGGACAGTCTTTGGAGCATAAGGAGGTAAATTACTCGCACAGAATCCCAACCATCTGACCAGCTCCTGTAGCCAGACTATTAATATGCCAGTCCAGTTCAGTTTTGAAACAATGGTAACTTTCAGGATGTTGATAGCAGGGAATTCAGTGATGGTAATGCCATTGAGTATCAAAGAAAGTTAGTTAGATTCTCTCTTGTTGGAGAGTGCCATTGGCTGGCAATTGGGCAATGCAAATGTTACTTGCCACCTCACAGCCCAAGGCTGAATATTGTTTAGATCTTTCAGTGTGCTAACAAGAGCCATTTCACTATCAATTTAAAACTAAAAGTAGCAGGAAAATTGCTGCTGCTAAAGTTTGCATGCAATATATCAGATACACCAGGAAGGATTAAGCTTCATAACAAGAAATAATGCAAATGAAGATGAGAGAGGAGACAAGTGGTCCATCCAATTACATGTATGGATGTCTTATGACTCACTACACAGCTGCTCTTCACTACACAGAATTTCCTCGCCCACCCTGACTCCTACACAGCTGCTCTTCACTTCACAGACACTCCTTGCCCACCCTGGCTCACTACACACCCACTTCCCACTACACAGACATTTCTCGCCCACTCTGACTCACTACGGAGACACATCTCACTACACGGACATTCCTCAACTTCCCTGACTCACTACACAGACACTGCTCACTACACAGACACCCTTGCTTCACAGACACTCTTCGTTACACAGAGACTCCTCACTACACAGACACTCCGCGCCACCCTGACTCACTACAGACACTCCTCGCCCACCCTGACTCACTACGAAGACACTCCTCACTCCACAGACACTCCTCACTCCACACCTACTCTGATTCACTGTGCAGACACTCCTTGCCCATCCTAACTCACTCCACAGACACTCCTCACCTACACTGACTCATTACATAGACACTCATCAGTCACTCAACCTTGTAATCTCCAGGGGAAGGTGAAAAAGCAGATTAAGCACTTAAAGAAAGACACACATGTGGATTATCTTCAAGAGACCAGAAAACTTTAATCCTAGTGAGGGTTCAGCCTCACATACATCATAGGTGGCGAGAAAACATATGCGTGGAAATATTGGATGGAAACGGTATCAGAATATTGCAAAGAATGCAAAACATGTACAGATAGACAGGAAAATAAGTGGAGCAGAGGTAGGGATTAGATACAGCATATTACAAACTCTAATAATGCTTACAGGGGCATTACAGCACTGGAAGAAAGCAAGTAATCTGGATAAGAAGAGTAGCAGTAAGATACAAGAAATGGAAAGCAAATTTTAGATAGCCAGATTTGCTTGTTCTCCTGAGTGAGATATAAAGCAAGAGAGGTGGTTTGTTTTGTCTTAGGGGAAGGCTGAAGAATTATTTGAAAAAAAAACAAAAATTAGTTTCCAAGAATTTTGGAGTAAAGCTTCAGAGTCTGCATTACCTAACAGGTGACCTCAGACATGATCTGCCTAAGGCCAGTAGCCACTCAGATCCAGGGCATAGTTCAAATGGAATCACTAGAATCCACCTGCATGGTGCCAATCTGTCTCTTCAATATAGTTGCATATCTTTTTGCCAGAGATTCCTCACACCCTCCTCCTTAGATGGCAGGCTTAGAGGGCCAGGCCATTTTGCACCTTCAGTGGCAATGCCTCCTGTTCAGATTCAGAATTCCTAAAACAAGCATCATCCAAGTCTCAAGAGGGTCAAGTTACCATAGCACAGCCAAATGTCCTGTGCCCCTGATATCATGATACAGGGATGCCGGCGTTGGACTGGGATAAACTCAGTAAGACGTCTGGCAACACCAATTTTAAATCCAATCGATTTATTTGATAGTAAGCTTGCAAGTTTACTGTCAAATAAAATTTAAAATTTAAAATTGATGTTGCCAGACCTCCCCTTTATACCAAAGAGGATTTAAGTGCAGCACTAGGGTACATTTAAGAACTTCACAGAAAGTCAAGCAGTGGTGAACAGAAATATAAACGTAAGTAAATATGTGCAAAGTCCAACTCTTTTTATAGGTCTGACGTCATGTGGGTGGGACTGTGTTCCTGAGTCCATAGACCTTTGGCTTGGTCATTGACCCACCTGCAATGATTCCCATGGTGACTGCGACCAGAAGGTTTAGGCAGATGTTCTGCAGCAAGTTTGATCTTTGTTTCAGTGTTTGGGAAAACGACTGACAATCAGTTTCCAAGGGAGAAATCAGAGTATTTGCCGTCTCAACAAAAAACAGAAAATACTGGAAATCCTCATTAGGCTGCATACATGGAGAGAAACAGAATTCAGCTTTCAGCTCAATGACCTTCACTAAAAGTGGAAAATGTGATGATGTGGAGATGTCAGCATTGGGCCGGGGTGGGTGACTCATCTGATGAAGGGGCAGCGCTCCAAAACTTGTGTACCAAATAAACCTGTTAGATTTTACTCTGGCGTTGTGTAACTTCTAAAAGTGGAAAATGTGAGAATGTAGCAGGTTTTAAGTAAAGAATGGAAAAAAGGGAACGTCTTTGACAGGAAAGAGGCCGGTAGATTAAATTGCGAAAGGATTGGTGCTGCAATTAAGAAAGAAAGGGAACAAAACAAAAGCAAAAAGGTTGAGAGAAAATGATGCAAAAGAAAGAGGGAGTGTAACCAACAGTTGTCACTTGAAAAAATAGCAGCATGGTAAAGGTCTGAAATTGCTGATTTGGGGCCGTAATGTCAGAGCTGCAGGCATCATATTCAGAGCCTATCCCAAAGAGACTTTGGAGAAGCCAACCCTCCACCCAATCCCTCAAGAATCATAGAATCCTTCAGTGCAGAAGGAGGCCATTTGAACCATCGAGACTGCACCAATCACAATCCCATCCAGGCCCTATCCCCATATCCTATGCATTTACTCTGACTGGTTCCCCTGACACTGAGGGACAATTTAGCATGGTCCTGTACCTAATCCACACATCTTTGGACTATGGGAGGAAATCGGAGCACCTGGAGGAAACCCACGGAGACATGAGAATGTGCAAACTCCACACAGACAGTGACCCAGCTGGGAATTGAACTCAGGTCCCTGGCACTGTGAGGCAGCAGTGCTAACCACTGTGCTACCGTACCTCCCATTGCAACTGCTCAGGAAGTGCAAGCTTCTGATGGGTAGTTTCCCTGCACTGGGTATCATTTGAAATGTAAATTAAATCAAAAACTTTGAATGGTTCCAATTAAGTTATATATATAGTCCCCAGAAAAAGTTAGAATTAAAACCTCTTCCAGCTGCTGGCTAACTATTCTACAGATCCACACCAATGCATTCACCCACTCACTTCTGACCATGGGACTCCCAACGTACCCCCAAATCCCCAGGGGATTTGCTAAGCCAGACTAACCCTCTCCTTCCATCAATGGAACTCCCCTCTCACCACTGATCTCCCCATGTGACACCCCCACATTTTGTTTCACACTCCCCAGTGGATTCAACTCACACTCGTTCCAGCTGCTCCCCTACCCCACCAGGTCCAAGTGGCACCCCACTTCCTGCTGCCATCAGGCATGATTCTCACTCTTAAGGCACAAGCCAAATCAACATCACACCCCCAACCTAACACGCCCACATTCCCCCACCAAGACAATCCAACAACCCCCTGCCTCTCTTTGCCCAACCCGGCACAATGCTCCTTTCCCCTTCCACAGGGCCTGACCTGACCCAACCCAACACCCTCCCCTCCATCCTCCTATCACAACATATCAATTCTGCCCATTTACTCTATATAACTACCTCCTGTCTGGCTTGACAAGGGAGTTTAAACCAGGCTCAACCTTTAAACTTACCTTCTTAATGGCAGCTGGTGCTGTGAGAAGAAGCTTTACTTACCTGCACCTCTACACTCCCGACACTAGGCCCTGGGGACATGCTGCACTAACCAGATCTCACCTGGCCCTGAGATAGAAGGTTGAGCAAGATAGGATCACCTGATTTCAAGGTGGGCAGAGTGACAATTCAGCTCAATTGCCCCTCTCTCGCAAGTTACAACCCATGTCACTGAGTCCAGAAGAAAAGCAAAGTGCCTAATTGAAAGATCAGGTCCGGTTGCTGGACCATATACTGAGCTTCATTCAAAGGAGATCAAGAAGAGAGAAAGAGTGTGACTAGGATGTTGTATTAAATGACAAACAATCGGGAGCTCAAAGGGATTCTGCAGCTTTCTACCTCTTCTTAAGCCAGACTCCCCTGAGACCTCATTAAATGAGTAGATCGGTTTGTAGGTTCTGGTGGCTGTCATGCTTTCTCCTCTGGCCAAGCCTCACTCTGTGTATTTCTCCAATTTCTCTTCCATCCTACCCCCACCAAACACCACGCTCCCTCCCTCCCACCCCCCCATACTACCTTCATTTTAAAGCAATTGATAGGATGGCCCGTGGTAAAACCCACGATACAGTGCCGCGATAGAGGAGTGAAAAGAAAAATAAATCACTAAAAGGCAGTTGTAGAACTCATCCTTATTTGCATCGCTCTAGTCGGAATCATGAGAGAATTTTAAGACAAGAACCGCCTCCTCTCCACCTGAATGTCCCATTATCCTCAATCTCCCCCAACCCCCCAACACTGTACACCGCCAGGCATGGACAGAGGTAGAAATTGATTAGATATGTTATTATTATTGGTCTTCTTGCCCACTGCCAATTTGTCAGTATGCACTTCCACATTGACCAAGCCTTCTCGGAGAGACAAGTGGACGGCTTAATGAGTGCCTTTCAAATTAGAGTCCTGTGAAACATGAAGCAGAAATTCTTCCCATCACCGAAACCACCTAGCTAAAACAAGGCATGATCACTTTTTCATACAGTGAGAGATTAGGCTCGGGAATGCCCCGCTTCCCAGTGTGGTGGAGGCAGGTTCAACCGATGCATTCAAAAGGGAATGAGACATCAGTCTAATTCCCTTTCTGGAATGGAAGAATGGAATGGAAGAATGTGCAGAGTTACAGGGAGAAGGTGCGAGAACTTGGCACTTAATGGAGAGTTAATTCGGAGAACTGGTGCAGGTATGATGGGCTGAATGGCCTGCTTTTGCAGCACAACATTTTAGAGTTGTGATCTGTAATTCCTGCAGTGTGCTGCTACTGAGGTCAACAAGATGATGGGACACTCTGATCAGGACTGAAGTTGGCAATTTCTCACTTGGAGTATTTGCTCCTTTGCCACGCTTTCTTTTGTTCTCTCACACTGAAGAAGCAGGGAGCACTGATTGCGAATGCTGCTCTTGCTGCATTTATTGAATCCTGACAGTGCCAAAGGAAGCCATTTGGCTCATGAACCTGTACCAACTCGCCAAAAGAGTATCTGATCCAGGCCCACCACCTGCCCTATCCCCGTAATCCCTCACACCTACTCTGCTAATTCCTCTAACCAATCCATCTCTAAGAAGTCTCACAACACCATGTTAATGTCCAACAGGTTATTTAGAATCACAAGCTTTTGGAACACTTCTCCTGCTTCAGGTGAATCCATCTTTTGATACTAAAGGGCAATTTAGCATGTTAATCCGCATAGCCTGCACACCATTAGACTATGAGAAGAAACCAGAACATCTGGAGGTGCAGAACACAGGAGGAACGTGCAGACTCCACACAGTCACACAAGGTTGGAATTGAATGTGGGTCTCCGGCACTGCGAGTCAGCAATGTTAAATATTGTGTCATGGTGCAGCAAGAGGGAAAAGAAGTACAACAGGAGGGCAGAGGCCTCAGTGTTCCAACTGAGCAAATAAAAAATTGCTAGAAATTGCCAACAATGAATCTGTGGGACCAGACTTTTTCCAAGAGGTTCGTCTTCTTCCAACTTCTCCAGGCTTGGCATCATGAACGTGAACTGCTGCCCAACAGGCAGAGCTTGTGGAGTTGAACGATATTACAAGATATGCTTGTATAAAGACATGTTCAATCTAATTCTTTTAAACCATTGTGAACTATGACCACCAGGCACATGAATATAGTTGTTGCATAATCATTACCATTAATGATCATGAAATTCACAAGATTTTCTTGCAGAATGACACCAAAACACATGACATGGATCTTATTTTCCTTTCAAGGAAGCATCCTATTAATTGTTGCCAGGTTGAATCATAATTCCATAAGATCAGAAGATCACAAATCTAGTCAAGGACTTTTACTTAGTGGTTTCCTTAGCTCATGCTAAAGTACTGCAGACCCTCTTTCATAGTTTTTATTTAATTTGTCCTAACGTTCCAAGATTGGCTTAAGATTGAGAGTCCTGACATTTTCAGTTGTTGGGGTGAATCCATTCACCCCCATCCATTGACTCTGTCTATGCTTTCTGCTGCCTTAGCAAAGCAGCCAGCAGCCACGCACCCCGGACGTTTCACGATCTTCCGTCAGGAATAAGATATAGAAGTCTGAGGTCAAGTACCAACCAACTCAAGAAGAGTTTCTTCCCTGCTGTTATGAGACTTTTGAATGGACCTACTTTTCATTAAGTTGATCTTTCTCTACACCCTAGCTATGACTGAAACACTACATTCTGCATTCTCTTCTTTCCTTCTCTATGAATGGTATGTTTTGTCCGTATAGCTCCAAGAAACAATACTTTTCACTGTATGTTAATACATGAGACCATAATAAATCAAATCAAATCAATTCAAATTAAAAGAATTTTTACATCTACAATCAGCAGAACATCTACAATTAATATATCACCCAGTTCTCATTTCTTCATTCACTTCACCAGAAACAAAAATGGTGCCACTTGACCATAAATATGAAAATTCACCCCATTGGGTCAGAAGGGCAGGAAAATTCTACTAACAAAATGGCCTGGTGCTGCGTGTCACAACAACTTACATTTAATATTAATGTAAAATGCCTAAATGCAGAAATGTTATAAGCAGTTAGTTAAAATTAAGCACAAGAATTATAGATAGTGTCATGACAAATTGGAATTACTGCGTTAATCTTTATTAACACTCCAAATCTATCTGACATATCTGAGGTAAATGCAAGCAGCGGAGGAAAGCAATTAGCTTGACTTTTCCACATATTTTCAATTAACCAGTTATTCAATTTCTGGCCATTTCAAGAAGCGTACAGTTTTGATTTTGGAAAGGAAAATCGAAGAACTAGAAGCAGGCATTTTGTAGGCGAGATAGCTGGTTCTGATTCTAGGTCAAACATCACAAAGGACACTTAACATAATTGGAATTAACTGGAATAATCACTGTTGAAATTTGAAGTGTTGACTGAGCAATTTAATAATTGGGGATTTAATAATGGCTGTCTTTTGACTACAAATTTGACATGTTGAGTTTATTAACACTGGTAGTCATGGATTGCATTGCCTTGACAAATAAAAATTCTCCATGAAATGAATTGTTAAGCTTTATCTAAAATCGTTGCAGGTAGCAAAGGCAGTGAGAGAAAAGGATTAAATGTGAGGGCCTTGGGCAAACTAGATGCCAACCCTCCTCCGAATGCACTTTCGAAACTCATGACCTCTACCATCTAGAAGGAGAAGGGTAGAGAAGGTAAAAGTAGTAAACCACAAGCTTCCCTCTGAGTCAAATATCATCCTGACCTGGAACTAGATTGGTATTTGCTAACTATCAAACTCCCTTCCTACAAGCTGTGTACCTACACCACATGGACTGCAACATTTGAAGAAGGTAGTCCACTACCACAAGGAAAAACAGTGATTGGCAACAAATTCTGTCTGCTATGTATGTCTCCTGTAAAAGGATTTTTTAAAAGTTTATTTGAAAGCATCATACTTACTCTTGCAAATGAATTGCCATTTTAATAATGGGCATAGTGAGCAGATTAGCATTATTATTAAATTGACACCCGACTCATTTTCCCCACGAAGCACATGGAATATGGACAGGTGTAAGCGACAGATATCTCTTATCACCTCCTGGGATCAACTGGGGAATTTGCACCAACTGCACTCAATAAAAAAACTAATTTAACAAAATTGATTTGAAAATCCACACTTTCAGAACAATACATCATAATTCAATTTAAATGTATAAAAGAATGAAGCTTATTACTATTTAAAATCTGTCGATTATTTGACATTGGTTTTTTTAGTCCTTCAGATGTAGTTTATAACAGCCAGAATATTTCAGAAAAATTATCTTCTGCCACTCTTATCCTGTGCAGGCCAGAAGTGTCTGTCTTCTCAAAGACCAGGATTTCCTACTCCTGTTTTTTTTGATGGGAATAACAACAGGAACACAAAATCTTGCAAGAGTCCATTGCAGTTTCACCTTTCTCAGCCTGTGGAGCTGAAGCAGTCACAGTAAGAGGGATTCGGGTAGGCCTGACATTCCTGGAGTCACCTGGGTGAATGCCTGGAGTCACCTGGATGGATGCCCCTCCCCCAGCTGTACGTCAGCTGATCCTCCTGTCTCTGGGTGCACGAGGGCTCTGGCTTCCTTCTTGTGACAGAGGGGCAACTAGAGTGACCTTGAGAAGCCATTGGCACTCGTGAATGCCCATATGTGCCTGCATATTGGAGTGCACCTCTTGCACAAAGAACAAGTCCTGCAGCAGAATCTCCTCTGTGCCTCGCTATGTTGACCTGGTTGGAGTGTTGGTACTACCTCCTCACACACAATGCAGCCAGACTTTCTGCCTTTCTGAGGCGAATAGCTGACATCCTTTTCTGATATTCCCAACTCAGCTTTAGCAACTGAGACATGACTGAGTCCAGAGACACGTCATCTGACTGGGCCTCAGCATGTTCCTTGCCTATAGCAATTCTCCAAGTGCCGGAACCATCAAACATCCCTGCCTCCATCTGCTGTGGATCTGCTAGGGTACTCACCAGTTTGGGATCCCGAGATCTGCATGAAGGCAGATGGAGAGAGTGCCAGCAGGACGAGTGCCAGGCCAGCTGATGTCAGTGGCATGTGGGTGGTGAGTGGGAGCAGTGAGTTGATGCAGAGACAACCCACAGGGGAGATGAAGATGTGTATTCGGAGAGAGCAAGTAGAGGTGTACCTTGAGCTGGCAGTGAATGAGTTCCCTGTGTGTGTGTTTAATGGTGTGTGTTATGTAATGTGTGTGCATGCGAGGAATGGATGTGCATGTGTATGAGTAATGGGTGTGTTTGTAATATATGTGTAATTGTGTGTTTGTGTGTGTAATGAGTGTGGGTGTGTGTGTTTGTAATAGTGTTGTGTGTGTAATATGTGTGTGTGTGATTGGTTGATTGGTGTCTTTGTGTGTGTGTATGTGTAATATGTGTGTGAATGGTGTCTGTGTGTGTGTAATAGTGTCTGTGTGTGTAATAGTGTGTGTGTGTGTAATAGTGTCTATGTGTGTGTGTAATATGTGTGTGTGTGTAATATGTGTGTGTGTAATAGTGTCTGTGTGTGTGTAATATGTGTGTGTGTGTGTGTGTAATAATGTCTGTGTGTGTGTGATAGTGTGTGTGTGTGATTGGTGTCTGTGTATGTGTGTATATGCAATGGATGCGTGTGCATGTGTATGTGTGATGGGTGTGTGTGTGTAATGGACGTTTAAGTTGCGAGGCCTACTTCGTGGTTCCTCTTACATGACCCTTTGCTAAAGACATACATAATAATTATGGCATCAACTTGGATGAACCTGCAGTGCATATTAACAGGGCTACCATATTACAAATACAAAACCAAAACAGCAAACAACAAACAAAATACAAGATGCCAAAATGCATCAATTCACTCTGAAAAGTTGGTACTGAGGATCATTAGCAAACCATCTGAAAATGCCAACCATTGGGATCCCATTTCTCACACGTCCTCGCATTCACATATCAGCTTTAGCCAGAGACAGAATTTGCAGAGAACTGTGCAATTAAAAGGACATTTTTTTAAAAAAAATTCCAGCAATAAAGGTAACAAAACAACTACAAAAAATAGCTGCAGTGCCAGATTGCAACATTAAAATGTTTCTGTTAGACAAACGCACAGAAAAGGCACAGAAATCTGCTGCAGAACAAAAATCAGGAACTCGATCGATTAAAACATAACAAAAAATAAATAAAGCCAGCTCGTTTCCCAATTCCCTACCAACAGAGTCTACTGTTGTCACACATAGCTACCGTTGTCAAGGACAACTGAAAGATAGCAGATCCAGGGTGTGAACTGTCTTCTTGTCAATAATCTCCAAAAGCATTGAGTTTAAGTCTCATGAATTCCAATCCTAAATTGCTGCTGCCCTCAATTTCAGTGCTATATTTTTGTTTGGAAGAATAGAAAATAAAATACGATTTGATCACAATTCTATTGCAGCTCTTTCAGTGGATTTTGCATCTACGTTTCCACACATACACACACCAACAATGTCCTATAGCCTTGCTCCCAATTATCAGGAGAAATATTATGTGTGGCGGCACAGTCCCATGAAAGGGACATTCCTGAGGGTCATGTGGTCAGGGACCATTGAGGCAAGAAGCTGTGCCAATCGAGCACAAGCACTCCGATCCCAGTTCAGGAAGGTTTGGAACCAGAGAGTGGTGTACAGTTGCCAAACCCTGTTTATATATGTAGTGTTTTTTTATTTTGGCAATAAAACCTTATTGTTCTCGGTTTATTACACTGAGGACAAGGAAAAACTTTCCAAATTTCTGAGGGTTAAAGGAAGAAGAGACTGGAGCATCGAAAAGAATAAATACCAAAGTGCAGACATATGTTAAAATACCTTTGATTGGGAATTTTGAACAGTTATGAAGCAGAAAACTGGGGCCAATATATCAAGAGGTTGTTACTCTTGTAGTAAATAACAACTGAAGAAAAGTGGAAGGTTATTCTGCAGTTGTAAAGTGAAAGGTGGATAAACATACCCTGTCAACCTTGACCTGTTTGCAGTAACCCTTTTGAACTCAGATGAGTTACACAGTGAGATATACAAAGAGGACAAGAGTCAGGTAAAGATCCAACTCAACTTTATTGAACACTTTATCAAGGAAAAATAATATTTTTACATTATTGGATTCAATTCTTGGCTTGGGTCACTGTCTGTGTGGAGTTTGCACATTATCTTTGCGTCTGCGTGAGTTTCCTCGAGGTACTCCGGTTTCCTCCCACAGTTGAAAGATGTACGGTTTAGATTGGTTGGCCATGCTAAGAAATTGCCCCTTAGTGTCCAGGGATGCATAGGTTCAAGGGATTAGTGGGTACAAGATGTGTGGATAAGGGGGTAGAGCCTGGGTGGGATGGAGCTTGATGCAGACTTGATGGGCTGAAGGACCTCTTTCTGCACTGCAGGGGTCTATGGTTCAATGATTCTGTCTCTTCACAGGACTCTGTAGAAAACAGCCTTAAATATCTAAGTAAACAGTCTCAAATCTACACAGCTATCTACTTCTAATTTGCACTTCCAAGGATTTGCTGCACCCCATCCATTTGAAATGGAAATACCCATTCAATAAGGCTGGGACAGACTCTTCCTCGGTCCTTGAACATTGGTTGATGTCTCAGGCTCTGCAGTCATCAAATTGTCGAGGGCTGATTTGGTTTCGGATCATCTCCGAATGATTTTCGGATCTGATCAGTCTGATGATGATCACTATGAGGTACAAGGAGCTGAAGATGCTGTACTGTTTGGTAGACAGCCGAAGGTGCTCTCTGGAAATGCTGTTCAAGAAAGCACAAAAAGGCATAGAGAGAGAGCTATGGTTCCAGATAATTCCTTTCTTTCCCTTCTCAAAGATTTTTATGTATCCTTGTTAGATAATGCCGCTGACCTCCTAGTAAACAGGGTACCAGCAAGGCTGTGGGGCATTCCACTAATAAAGCAGGTTGACTGGACATGTAAACAATGGTTTGTTCTGAAACAATGTGACTAATAACTCCTGGCCAAGACCTCCCTGGTTTCAATGAGAAGTTGATTGCCAAAGTTGATTGGCTATTTGAATACTGTCTGTTCCAGTTCTGCAGTTTGCAAATTGCAAAGTCCAGCCAGATTTAAACTTGGCTTCCATGTTGAGTTTTTAAATCCATGCTCATGAAAAATTTTTTTTTTTTAAGAGCAACACAGCACGGGAAACAGGCCCTTCGGCCCAACGAGCCCGCGCCACCGTCATAACTGTATAGTAGCAATTCCATTATCCTATTATAGATTTAGGTTATTCCTAATATGGAAGACTCTCACTATAGGGACAATTTGTTTCCCAATCAGCCTAAGAGCGAATTTTTGGGTTGTGGGAGGAAACCGGAGCGCCCGGAGAAAACCCACGCAACCACTGGGAGAACGCGCAAACTCCCGCAGACACCGGCCCAATTCCAAGTGTCTGCACAGCTACAGCGATAGTCTCTGAGCTGTCATGGTGCCCTTCAGATGGTCCACATATAGCACTCATTTACGACATGAAGCACCAGGCAACCCATGAATCAACATCCAAGAGCTGTCCTCGCACCACCTGCCAAATGCATGCTCAATGTTGGTCAAGTATGGACCGAATTACCTGTGGAAAAAAGCCGTAGTTAAACAGTCCTAATATATCCCTCTATCTGCATACCGCTCATGTGGCTGTCCAAGAGACCCTTAAACAGCCCCAGCGTGCCTGCTCCCACCACCTTACTCGGCAGTGCATTCCACACCCCCACTACCCTTTGTGTGAAAACCTGCCCTCTAATATTCATCTTATACATAGCCCCCCTCACCCTAAGGCCATGACCCCTCGTCCTATCCATTTCTGAAGGTGGAAAAAAAGTTTACCACCATTTACTCTATCTATAACCCTTATAATCTTATACACCTCTATTAGATCCCCTCTAAGCCGACGTCTTTCAAGGGAAAACAACCCCAGTCTATTTAATCGTTCCTCATAAGACAGTCCTTCCATACCAGGCAGCATCCTGGTAAACCTCCTCTGCACTGTCTCCAAGGACTCCACATCCTTCCGATAGTACGGCGACCAGAACTGGACGCAGTATTCCACGTGAGGCCTAACCAACGTTCTATACAATTGCAACATCAAACTCCTACTCTTGTATTCTATACCCTTTTCTATGAAAGCTAACATACTATACGCCTTCTTTATCACCTTTTCCACCTGTGAGGACACCTTCAGAGACTTGTGAACCTGCACCCCCAAGTCTCTCTGCGTCTCTATGCTCCGTATAATTTTACCTTTTATGCTATAACTCTCTTCTACATTTTTCCGGCCAAAATGCATCACCTCGCATTTATCCAGATTAAATTCCATTTGCCATCTATCTGCCCATTCTACCAACCTATCTATGTCCTGTTATATTGCCTGACACTGCTCCTCTGTACCCGCCAATCCAAGCATCTTGGTGTCATCAGCAAATTTGCTGATCTCACCACCTACCCCAACTTCCAAGTTGTTTATGTAGACCACAAATAGAAGAGGACCTAGTACTGAGCCTTGTGGCACTCCACTAGTGACAGGCTTCCAGCCTGAAAAAGAGCCTTCCACTACTACCCTCTGTCTCCTCCTCCCGAGCCAGTTCTCGACCCATCTACATACCCGACCCTGTATCCCATGCGCCTTCACCTTCTCTATCAGTCTACCATGAGGAACCTTGTCAAACGCCTTACTGAAATCCATGTATACGACATCAACAGCCTGTCCTTCATCAACTGTTTTTGTCACTTCTTCAAAAAATTCCACTAGATTCGTAAGACAAGACTTCCCCTTGACAAAGCCATGCTGCGTATCCCTGATCAGATCGCAGCGCTCCAGATGCTCATACATCCTGTCCCTAAGGATCCTCTCCATTAGCTTACCTATAACTGAAGTCAAGCTCACTGGCCTATAGTTCCCTGGGTGATCCCTCTGACCTTTTTAAACAACGGTACTACGTTTGCTATCCTCCAGTCCTCTGGGACCTCACCTGTGTCCAGGGAAGAGACAAAGATTTGCGTCAGGGGCCCAGCCAAGTCTTCCCTCAACTCCCTTAGCAGCCTGGGGTAAATGCCATCAGGCCCCGGAGCTTTATATGTCTTTAAGCTGCCTAACAGCCCCAACATCTCTTTCCTCGTAATCCCCTCAACCGATCCTCAACTTTGTCAACATCAGGCACAGACATCTGTCCAGTCTCCTGCGTAAATACCAATATTTCTGTAACAATCCGAGAATCATGGGTCACCCGAACACACTACTCACAGTTTGCGGCCCACAGACTTATAGTTTAATAAACTCAGCATTGCCTGATTCTCTAGATACCCAACCTTTTGATGGAATAGTAAACTATGATGATAGATTTTTATAAAATGTATCTACCACCTTAGTCCCACTTCACCTATTGTTGAAGAAACATCAACGATAGAGGTGAGGTGAAGACCAGAAAGAGACATTCACAAAAATCAAACTGGCATTAATGGTATGATTCAACAAAGCCTTTGGTGGTGACATGTGATACATTCTTAAGGAGTGGGAGCAGCTTTGTCCCACAGAATGTTTGATCGAGCAATTGCCTTTTCCTCAAGGACATTGCCTGAGGCAGAAAAAAAATTCCAAGTCGATAAGAAAGGCTTAGCGATCAAAGTTTCATCAGTACATTTATGCTCAGCATTTTACAATCGTTTCAGACCACAAGCCATTGCAGGGTTTATTCAGAGAAGATAAGCCAGTGTCACCTATAGTCTTTGCAAGAGTGCAGAGGTGGACCCTCTTATTGGCTGTGTACAATTATAATTTCCAGCATTGCTCTGGGACACAGGCAGAAAAAGCAGATGCGCTCAGTAGATTGCCTGTGCCACAGACAGTGGCATCGCTGCCAGTTCCATAAAACACAGCACTGGCACTGCACGTGATAGAGACATTGCCAGTCTCAGTGAAATGTATGAGGATGTGAACAGAAAGACTCTGCTATTATCATAGGTTTAAAAGATAGTAATGTAAAGGTGCAGAGAAGTCTGGGCTGTTAAAGCCCTACCAACAAAGGATGATGGGGATAACCTATGAATATGGGCATTATTGTGGAAAACTAGGGTTATAGTCCCACCCCAAGGAAGACAGATTTCTTGCAAGACTTCCACGACTCGCATCCAGGTCAAAGCAGATGAAATCACTAGTCAGAAATTGAGTGTGCTGGCCAGGTCTTGATTCAGAAATGTACAGGATGGTTAGTAAATGGCCCAGTTTCATGCATAATGCGCTTTCCATGCCAGTTAATCTGAACCCTTGGAACTGACCAGGTAGATCTTGAACAAGAATATATATTGACTTTGCCAGACCCTATATAGGCCATATGGTTCTGACTACAGTAGAGACACACTCGAAGTGATTGAATGTCCAGCTGGTGAAATTCACAACAGCTGCTGCCAACGTTGACAAATTGAGAAAATGTCTTGCCATTCAAGTATTCCAGAGGTTCAGGAATTTGTCAAATCAAACAGCATTCGCCATGTTATATCAGTACCTTACCACCCAGCATCAGATGGGTTAACGAAATATTCTGTGCACATTTTCCAGGCCTCAAAGAGTAAATAGACCTTTATTTTTATAGATCATCAGTTGTTTTTGCCTTACAAGACCGCACCAAATATGACCACAAGGCTTACATCAGCCGGGCTGCTGATGGGACATCGTTTAGGGACATATTTAGATGTAATATTTCCAAATTTGACAGGGATGGTGGAGGATTGGTAAGATTCTCAGAAAGAAAATCACAACTCACAGAAGAATGATATAGTCTTCCAAGATGACCACTTAGTCATGGTCAGAAATTTCACAGCAGGACTGGCATGGATGGCTATAACACAGAGATGCAAGGATGTTGCATTAAGATGCACATGGATCAGCTGAGAAAGAGAGTAAAGCCTGACACAGGGGATCAACAAGTGACTCCAGCAGCATGTGTAGATAAATCTGGATTGGGAGCAGTACTCCCAGTTATAAATGTGGAACTAGCGAACCCAGTTGATCCAGTGATGGAGAATATAGAAGCTACCGAGGATGAGGAGTTTCCCATATATCTAAGCCCACCCTGATTTTTCATATTCTGGTGAAATTAGCGTGGAGTTGAAATGTTCTATAAGTGGCTGGGGGAGGTCACCAGACCGACCAAACTTAACAGTTGCTGTCATGCATTTTGTGTCCTTGATGTTTTCTCTGTAATTTGTGTTAATTATTATTTTTTGTTTTCCACAGAAGTGACTTCAGGAGTCAGAGGGGGGAGGGAGTGTGGCCCCTTTAATGGGATGTTCCCCGAGGGTCACATGGTTCAACTGGATCTGATGGAGTATCAAAGTAGGAAGGTAAGCCAACTGAGTGCAAGGGTGGGTATTCAGGTTGGGGAGGATCAGCAATTGGAATCAGGGAGTGGTGTACAGTCACACAGTTAACCCTGACAGACCTCATTTGTATTTATTGTCAATCACTGCTTTGGCAATAAGGTCTTTTTGTGCTGAAGCTTCATTGAGTCACCCTCAATTTATTGTGCTGTGAGATGGAGGAGGATGGGCTGAAAGATGATCCAGTGAAAGGGGCATTTAGGAAATTAGAGCAGGAGACCTTGGTGATTCGAGGGAGGGGGACTTTCAGGGACATGGAGATGAGCTTCCTATGAGCCAGGGCTTTAAAAGATTTTGCTGCTACAAAGTGTAAGTCTAATGCTAGTGAATGACTGCATACTCTGGCAACATTGGCGGAAGGGGTTTACCTGGGATAGAGAATGACAAGTTATAAAGGTCTGTAGTCATTGTAGGAAGGCTAGTTGAAGAGAATGTATGCTCTAGCATGTCCCTGATCATTGAAACCATTGAGGCGGCACTTTGGAACAATGGTTAATACTGCTGCCTCACAGTGCCAAGGAGATAGGTTCAGTTCTTGGCTTGGTTCACTGTCTGTGTGGAATTTGCACATTCCCCCATGTCTGCGGGGCTTCCTCCAGGTGCTCCAGTTTCCTCCCACAGTCTGAATGGTAAATTGCTACTTAGTGTCAGGGGACTAGTAGGGTAAATACATGCTATTATGAGGTTAGAGCCTGGGTGGATTGTGGTCCTAACTATGGGCCTCCTTTTACATTGTGGGGATTCGGTAGATTCTCTGAAACAATAGGCAGTGCGTAAAGTAAGACAGCAGTACAACAAAGCATTCCGTGGTGATACTATGCTGTCGATACGTTTTACGTTTAAGGTGACTATTTTTAAGTTCAGTTTTTTCTATAGGGGGTTAGTATGCCTGGAAGGAATTCAGCTCAGATGCTGGGAAAGCACGATAAATACTAATTTTAGCGATGTAGTGTTTACTTAGGAGAGAGCTATTGGACTTTGATTTACAAAACTAAACCGTCCCCTGGGGTTTTTTTTTTTGATCAAAGAAATGGAAGTTGGGTTCAGGTACACAGGGTCAAGAGATAATGTGGTTAATAGGAGGAGCTAGCAGAGAGAGAAACAGCTTTCTATTTAGTTTGGTGGCTGGAGTTGTTTAAAACCAATATTTTCCAGCTGCTCTGAAAATCAACAACTCTCTGGGAGCTTCAAGGCACAATTTATAACTAGTATGCCTAGGTTTGCTAACTGTATTAAAGTGGAATTTGACTCAAAAGAAATGTTGATATTTGGAATTGAAATGGTGATAAGTTAGAGATTAGAATCATTTCTTTTCAATTTTAAAGATTGTTCAACCATTAAGTGTTAAACTGCTTCATTTTGTTTGAGTTAACTGTGTTACAAATAAAACTTGTTTCAATGAAAGATCTGTAGCTTGTCAACTAATATACTTCTGCAAATGAAGATTCCTTTCCTCACATTTATGCCAAAATAGAAAATTTGTTAGGGTGTAGTCTAGTTTCCTAATGTAACTTGGATTCTGGGCAGGGATCCTAACAATTCCTACTATTAGTTTTGAAGGATTACTTTGAAGTTAAAAGTTTAAAGTTAAATATTAATTGACCAGTTTCTCAGTGCTTCAGTTTTCTCCAGGTGCTCCAGTTTCCTCCCACAGTCCAAAAGATATGCTGGCTAGGTACACTGGCCATGATAAATTCTCCCTTGGTGTCCTTGAACATGATGTGCAGATGTTGGCATTCAACGGCAGTAGGCACACTAAGAAGTCTCACAACACTAGGTTAAAGTCCAATAAGTTTATTTGGTAACACAAGCTTTTGGAGTGCTGCCCCTTCATCAGCACTCCCCTGATGAAGAGGCAGTGCTCTGAAAGCCTGTGCTACTAAATAAACCTGTTGGATGTTAACTTGATGTTGTGAGACTTCTTACTATCCCAGCACAGCCACCAGAATGTGGCAACCAGAGATTTTCACGGTAACTTCATTGCAGTGTTAATGTAAGCCTACTTGGGACACATAGAATATAGAACATAGAACAGTACAGCACAGTATAGGCCCTTCGGCCCTCAATGTTGTGCCCTCAATGTTGGTTTGGTGTCCAAACCAAAGATCAAGCTATCCCACTCCTTATCATTTTGCTGTGCTCTATGCGCCTATCCAATAACTACTTGAAAGTTCCTAAAGTGTCCGATCCACTATCACAGTAGGCAGTGTATTCCACACCCCAACCATTCTCTGAGTGAAGAATCTACCTCGGACATCGCTCCTATATCTCCCACCATGAACCTTATCGTTATGCCAAAATTAAATTAATAAATAAACTTTAAAAGCTCTAACAACCAGTGGTGAGTCAATTGTAGCAAGATACCCGGCCTCACACCTACTCTTGGAGATACCATATTTATGCGCCTGGTCCAGTAAAGTTTCTCTTTCATGGTGGCATCCTGGATGTTGATGTTGGGAAATTTGATGATGGCTATACCACTGAATGCCAACAGGAGTTGGTTAGACGCTTGCAGGAGATGGCCATTGCCTGACACTTATGTAGTGTGACTGTCACTTGTCACTTATCAACCCAAGCCTGATTGCTGTTGGTAGCATGTAGAGCTCAATGTTCAATAATAGAGATAAATTAACGTTCCAGGGATTTACTTCATTACCCTTGGTGATCAGGGTCCATTTCTCAGAGCATTGCAGGAGAAAATTAAATTGACAAGTAAATTCTATGCCAGAGTAGTTTATAAACAGCCTGTGGAAGAAGAGGCATCTTCTCTCTCATTCGGCATAAGGCTGTAAAAATGTATTCCGTTGTACTAATTGCCGAGAAGTTAATTGAATTTCCAAGTCACAAATGCAATCCGAGATTTGATCAACTGAGCCAAATTGCCAAGCTGATAGCAGGCTGTTATAATTGGGGAAGCTGAAATAGCATTCCCTGCAATATGGCTTCCCTGGATTTGAGAAAACGGCCAGCAAAAGCACTAGTTGAAGTTATCAAGATCTAATTTTGGTTCTTTTTCTTGAGTTAAGTGTGTTGTTTGCAGTTTCCCATTCAGACAGAACATCGCTTGCAGGCAAGGGAAAATTGAAATGTTTGACTTGAAAAAATAACCAGTATTTCAGCTGAAGCTTGAGGAACCAAGTCACTGTATGATAGAGACACATTTCTGAGATAAAGGGTGGAATTTAATATGCAACATTCTGACAAGGTTAAAACTGTTGATCACCATTGCTTTCATAAGAGGTTATGTGATACCAAATTAAAAACATGCTTGTAAATTACCTTGTAGCATCCCTTGGAATTCTGACTGTTAAGGAGCAAAATATAGGTGTTAAATTGATTAACCCCAAAAATGGCTATGGGGTTGAGGGGCAGATATTGAACTTGGAGCCTTTCATTGAAAAGCAAGAAACATGCCAAATTGATTCTTCTTGCTGTTTCAAATGTTTTTTGTGCACAGCCAGCGCTACCCTCAACAAGCATCAACAATGGACCCAATATCGCAGACACAATTTTAAAATTTGTAGATCAACACAAAACTGGTATGGTTTGTGAACTGTTAGGAGCTTGAGTGATAGACTTCAAAAGGAAATAGGCAGGTTGGTGAAATGGGCGTACATGTGGCAGATGAACTGTTATGAAAAGGTATATAAGGTGACAGAATTGGACAGGAAGTAAACAAAGAAAGGCAATACAAAATGAATGGTACAGTAAGGGGGTGTAAGAGAAGAAATACTTGTGGGTGTATGTAAAGCCAACAGGGCAGGAGGTTGATAAGGCATAAAGAATCGCAGATTTTATAAACAAGCATATAGATAATAAACAAATGAAAACATGAGATACAGCAAAGGTTTTAGGTCCTGACAATAACCAGGCTGTTGTACTGAAGACTTACATTGCAGAACTGATTACCCCCCACTCCCCCGCCAAGCTACAACATTGAAAATGTGTAAGATTGCTCAGATATATCCTGTTCACAAAAGCAGGGCTCATTCAATCCAGCCCATTATTGCCCCATCAATCTACTCTCATCCATCAGTGAAGCAATGGAAATTTGCTACCAAGTAACATACTCTGAGCTAAGATCTGCTCACTGATGCTTAATCTGAGCTCTAGCAAGGGCACTCAGCAACTGACCTCATTATACCAAAGGTTGATCTAAAGATGAACAAATGAGCTAAATTTAAGAGGTGAGGCCAGAATGGCTACCCTTGACATCAATGCAGCATTAATGTAGTGTCAAACAGCTCTGTGAAATTGAAGGCATTTGGAATCAGGTGAAAACTTCACAATGTTTGAAGTAATGCCTCACACAAAGGAAGGTGGCTACAATGGCTAATCATCTTAACTCCAATACATTGCAGGGGTTATTGTTCAGCAGAAATTGAATTGGACCAGCCAGTTTAATACTGTGGCAGGCCAGAGCCTGGGAAATCTGCAGTGCGTATATCATCTCCTGACTCACCATAGGCTGTCCACCATCGATCAGGCACAAGTCACAAGAGTGACAAAGTATTTTCAACTTCCCCGAATGAAAAAAAATACTCAACACAATCTAGGACAAAGCAGTTCTCTTGAATGGCACCAGATCCATCACCTTGACAATTTACTCCCTTCAGCAGTCGTACACCTTCCCTGTAGCATGTACCATGTTTCAGATGCAAATTGGGCTTTTTGGCAACATCTCCCAAAGTCACAAACTCTACCATCTGGAAGAATAAAGGGAATAGGGACAAGGGAACATTATCTCTGTTATGTTTCTCCCCATCCCCATCTCCCACAAGTCACATACCGTCCTGGCGTTAACGTGCTTCCACTTACAATCTTCAGCTTTTTAATCTCAATTGTGGCATCATCTGTTTCTGTCTTTACTTTGTTTTCTGTCTTATTCTTTTAAACCTTAGTTGAATAGGTTGTACAATGGACCTTGATCCCTCGCAAGAGTTTTGCAGTGAAGGATTTTACCATAACTTCTCACTAGGAAGAAAACAGAAACTCTTCAAAAGTGAACAATGAAGAAATATTTTGCATTCCATTCAGGCCTGAAGTTTGCATGGAATTGCAGCAGCCTGGAATTTTATTTCTTTATTAAAGACACTTCTGTCACCATTTGACAAAAATAAACTGTCTGTACATAAAAAGCAAAATAACTTGAAACTTTGTGCATTTAATTTGTCATCAGATTAAAAGAATCAAATATCAATGTCATAACACATTTCGTTTATAAAGTCTAGATTGGCAACAAACCATAATTTGTCTCTATGTTCATAATATTTTGTAATTGCACTGTCAAAGATTTTCTGTACATTTATTTAATATCTATCTACATTTTGCTGCAACATTTTATGCCAATATGAAGGTAAATTTAAAGGGCTGGAATTTGAGATCTTTTGTGTTGCTTTTTGCAGCACAATTTGTCAGAAGGCCACAGAAAATCAACTTAGCAAGTTACATTACTTCAAGTACCAAAAACATTCAGCACAACCCCAAATTAGGATAATTCTTCTACAGAAGGTAGCATTTGGCCAGCCAAGTCTGTGCTGGCCCTCGGAAGGAGCAATTCACCTCATGCCACTTCTCCCTTGTCTATTCCCTATAGCCCTGCATTTCCTTTATATTGTACCATCTATATTGTTCAGGTAATGATACTGTTCCCTTCTAAAGCCTCAACTAACCTTGTCTCAATTGACATTCTCAAACAGTGAATTCCAGATCCTTATCATATACTGTGTAAGAAAGATTTCATTATGTCACCATTGCTTTCACAATCTTTTGCAGCATTTTAAAAAGAGCAATCGAATTCTCCTATTCTGGGACTAAATGCTGTACGGAGGTGAGAATATAGAACATAGAAATAGAACATTACAGCGCAGTACAGGCCCTTCGGCCCTCGATGTTGCGCCGGCCAGTGGACCCTCTAACCTAAACTATTCCAATATCATCCATATGCCTATTTACTGAACATTTGAATGCCCCCAAAGTAGGCGAGTCCACAACTGCTGCAGGCAGGGCATTCCACGCTCTCACCACCCTCTGTGTAAAGAACCTGCCTCTGACATCCGTCCTATAACTACCACCTCTTAATTTAAAGTTATGTCCCCTCGTGTTGGTCATCACCATCCGAGGAAAAAGGCTCTCACTATCCACCCTATCCAATCCCTTGATCATCTTATACGCCTCAATTAGGTCACCGCGTAACCTTCTTCTCTCTAATGAAAATAACCTCAGGTCCCTCAGCCTTTCCTCATAAGGCCTTCCCACCATACCAGGCAACATCCTGGTAAACCTCCTCTGCACCCTTTCCAATGCTTCCACATCTTTCTTATAATGCGGCGACCAGAACTGTACGCAATACTCCAAGTGCGGCCGCACCAGAGTTTTGTACAGTTGTAACATAACCTCACGGCTCCTAAATTCAATCCCTCTACCAATAAAAGCTAACACACCGTACGCCTTCTTAACAACTTTATCAACCTGGGTGCCAACTTTCAAAGAGCTATGTACTTGTACCCCAAGATCCCTCTGCTCGACAACACTATTAAGGGTCCTTCCATTAGCCCTATATTTCATATGCCTGTTATTCCTACCAAAGTGAATCACCTCACACTTATCCGTATTGAATTCCATTTGCCACCTCATGGCCCAGCTCTGCAACCTATCTATGTCCCTCTGCAAACTGTAACATCCATCCTCGCTGTCTACAACTCCCCCCACTTTGGTATCGTCAGCAAATTTACTAATCCAACCCTCTACACCCTCATCTAGGTCATTTATAAAAATGACAAACAGCGGTGGCCCTAAAACAGATCTTTGAGGTACATCACTTGTAACTGCACTCCAGATTGAATATTTCCCATCAACCATCACCCTCTGTCTTCTATCAGCTAGCCAATTCCTAATCCAAACTGCTAATATGGAATGTGGAATATGGAATGTTGGAACAATATGGAATGTTTCCTACCACAGAGGCCAGCAGGAAAAAGTACCAAATCATCCAGTCCTGATCTGGGGATTTTGGACCATTTTCTGTGGTAGGACAAGCCAGTGGTGCTTAGTCTAATGTATTAGGCACCAATATTTTGAAAAGGTGCCCAACATTACTGACCAAGTGTTGAAGAAAGGAAGTCTTCTGAAAATAAAGATGGATTTCTGGGAACATCCTGAGGCTGGAAGATGAGTCCCCTCCAGGACACTGAACCTGAGAGGTCCACCTGAGATGTTCTGGGGTCCAGGGTTGCTGTTGACCTCCATTCTGAAATCAGGAGACAACCCCAGGCATTGTTCTTATCAGCAACAGCATGTTTTCCCTCTGGCGTCATGGATGATGGGGCATGAACGGGATGAGCTTCTATCTATATTCCATTAGCAGGATGCAAGTAAGTTTCATGCCATTCTCCAAAGGTTTTGTGTCTCGCCACAGAGGGCACCAGCAGAAAACCTTGATGGAATTTCAATTTGGCACAAACCAATTTTTGGGCCTCAGCAAACTCCTCTAAAGCTGCCCGCCATTAAACCAGCCAACAGAGCCCTGGGAGAATTTCGCTGACTGTGCCAGCAACAAACCTGGTCACAAAACTGGCCACAGATTAACTTAATCGTGATGGTTTGCTTCTGCTAGTTGCTTCCTGTGCAGGCCTATGAAAAAGCCCTTAAAACTGAACTGCTTCTTTTGAGGGCAACAATATCAATAGGTACATTAAAATCTCTGCAGAACAATTCTCCAGTTGCTCAAGGAACTAACTTGTGAACACCGCTATATCTAGTTAACGGATCTGCTTATTCCCTTTGTCAGTTTCAGCTATTTAAAATCAGGTGGTGGTCTGGTCACTGATTAAGATATTTCTACATTGTAATGAACCTTTTTTTAACTACATTATAGAACATAGAACATTACAGCGCAGAACAGGCCTTTCGGCCTTCGATGTTGCGCCGACCAATTAGGAAAAAGCAGTGACCCTCTAACCTAAACCATTCCCTTTTCGTCCATAAATTTATCTACTAACCTCTTAAACGCCACCAAACTTGGCGCATCTACAACTGCAGCAGGCAGGGCATTCCATACCCCTACCACCCTCTGGGTAAAGAACCTACCTCTTACATCCGTCCTATAACTACCGCCCCTTAACTTAAAGCTATGTCCCCTCGTGCTAGCTTTCTCCATCCTAGGAAAAAGGCTATCACTGTCCACCATATCTAAACCTCTAGTCATCTTTTTTCTGTTTCAATAAGGTCTCCTCTTAGCCGCCTTCTTTCTAATGAAAACAACCTCAAATCCCTCAGCCTCTCTTCATAAGACCTGCCCTCCATACCAGGCAACATCCTGGTAAACCTCCTCTGTACCCTCTCCAATGCCTCCACATCTTTCTTATAATGTGGGGACCAGAACTGCACACAATACTCCAAGTGCGGCCGCACTAGAGTTTTGTACAGTTGCAACATGACGTTGCGGCTCCGAAATTCAATCCCCCTACCAATAAAAGCTAAGACTCCGTATGCCTTCTTAACAACCTTATCGACTTGATTGCCAACTTTCAGGGATCTATGCACATATACACCAAGATCCCTCTGTTTTTCAACACTATTAAGAGTCCTACCATTAGCCCTATACTCTACACATTTGTTATTCCTGCCAAAGTGAATTACCTCACACTTTTCCGCATTAAACTCCATTTGCCACCTCTCGGCCCAGCTCTGCAACTTGTCCAAGTCTCTCTGCAAACTATAACACCCCTCTTCACTATCTACCACTCCTCCGACTTTGGTGTCATCCGCAAATTTACTAATCCATCCTTCAATACCCTCATCCAGATCATTTATAAAAATTACAAACAGCAGGGGCCCCAAAACAGACCCCTGAGGCACACCACTTGTCACCGAACTCCACGATGAATATCTCCCATCAACCACCACCCTCTGTCTTCTATCTGCTAGCCAATTCCTAATCCAATTAGCTAAATCACCCTCTATCCCATACATCTGCATTTTCTGCAGAAGCCTTCCATGGGCCACCTTATCAAACGCCTTACTAAAGTCCATATATACCACATCAACTGCCTTACCCCCATCCACCTCTTTGGTCACTTTTTCAAAAAACTCAATAAGGTTAGTAAGGCACGACCTACCCTTCACAAAACCATGCTGACTATCCCCAATCAATTCATTTCTCTCTAAATAACTATAAATCCTATCCCTAATAATTCTTTCCAATACTTTGCCCACAACAGAAGTAAGACTCACTGGTCTATAATTCCCAGGAAAGTCTCTATTCCCCTTCTTGAACAATGGGACCACATTCGCTATCCTCCAGTCTTCCGGCACTATACCTGTAACCAACGACGACCTGAAGATCAGAGCCAGAGGCTCTGCAATCGCCTCTCTCGCCTCCCAGAGAAGCCTAGGGTAAATCCCGTCCGGCCCAGGGGACTTATCTAACTTCAAACCCTCAAGAATATCTAGCATGTCCTCCTTATCTACTTCAATACTTTCCAGTTTGTAACCCTGTATCCCAGTGTTCTCCACAACTACATTATTCAAACGATACCAGCTTATCACTAAATACACCAATTTATTTTTTAATGTTGAATTATATAAAGAAATAGGATCCAAAATGTTGCCTGGTTCATAGCAAATTTTGCATTTAGTGAGATGCAACTTGAGAGAAGTTGTAATTTTGAGCACAATTTGTTCCAGAATCTTCAGTTAAACCGAAAGCCAGAATTCTATTCCACCCCTTTATCCCCGGAAACTGGAAGTCATATAGAAGATAGAAGGAGGAGTAAGCCATTCACATTATGAGTCCAGATTTCAGGACAGCTGCACTGTCAGAACAATAGATTCTTCGCAACAAAAATATCAGTTTAAGTGGAGCTAAGAAACAGCAAGGGACAGCAAACTTTTGCAGCAAAAGGAAAAACGCTGGAAAATCTCAGCAGGTCTGGCAGCATCTGTAAGGAGAGGAAAAGTTGATGTTTTGAGCCCAGATTACCCTTTGTCAAAGCTTTGATAGATTCCAGATCCACAGTAAGTTGCTTTTAAACTTTGTAGTACTTGTTTATAAGCCGCTGATTGGTAGTGGTAATGTAGGGCGCAGTATAAATCAGAAAGTTAGAGGTGTATGTAACAAGATTAACACAGTAATCATACAGAGATTTCATACTACATGTAGACTGGGTAAACTTTTGATTTGATTTGATTTATTGTTGTCACATGTATTAACATACAGTGAAAAGCATTTTTTCTTCCATGCAATATAGATGAAGCATACCATTCATAGAGAAAGAAACAAGAGGATGCAGAATGTAGTGTTACAGTCATAGCTAGGGTATAGAGAAAAATCAACTTCATGCAAGGTAGATCCATTCAAAAATCTGACAGTAGCAGGGAAGAAGCTATTCTTGAGTCGGTTGGTACGTGACCTCAGCCTTTTATATCATTTTCCCGAAGGAAGAAGACGGAAGAGAGAATGTCCAAGGTGAGTGGGGTCCTTAATTATGCTGGCTGCTTTGCTGAGGCAGCGACAAGAGTAGATAGTCAATGGATGACAGGTTGGTTTGCATGATATATTGGGCTACATTGATGACCTTTTGTAATTCCTTGCGGTCTTGGGCAGAGCAGGAACCATATCAAGCTGTAATAGAACCAGGAATAATGCTTTTTATGGTGCATCTGTAAAAATTAGTGCGAGTCTAGCTGACATGCCAAATTTCCTTGGTCTTCTGAGAAAGTAGGTGCATCAGTGTCTTTCTTAATGATACCGTTGGCATGGGGGGACCAAAATAGGTTGTTGGTGATCTGGACACCTAAAAAGTTGAAGCTGTTAATTCTTTCTACCTTGTCCCCATTGATGTTAATAGAGGCATGTTCTCCTTTATGCTTCCTGCAGTCAATGACAATCTCTTTCATTTTGTTGACATTGAAGGAGAGATTATTGTCGCTGCACCAGTTCACCAGATTCTTTATCTCATTCCTGTACTCTGTCTTGTCATTGTTTAAGATCTGACCCATTACGGTGGTGTCATCAGCAAATTTGAAAATCGAAAAGAAGGGGAATTTAGTCACACAGTCATAAGTGTATAAGTAACGTAGTAGGGGGCTGAGAACACAGCCTTGTGGGGCACTACTGTTGAGGATGATCGTGGAGGAGATATTGTTGCCTATCCTTACTGATTGTGGTCTAAGAATTTGTGAATTAAGAAGTTCAGGATCCAGTCACAGAGAGAGGGGCTGAGGCCCAGGCCACGAAGTTTGGAGATGAATTTTGTGGAAATAATAGTGTTGAAGGCTGAGCTGTAGTCAATAAATAGGAGACTGACGTAGGTTCTTTGTTATCTAGATGTTCCAGAGTTCAGTGAAGAGCCAAGGTGATGACCTATTGTGGTACTTAAACTGTAGTGATCTAGTATTCTGGGAGGCTGGAATTGATTTGGATCACGACTATCCTTTGTTGAGGAGGACAAGTTCCTGGAATGTATACGCAATGGTTTTCTAGAGCAGCATGTTGAGGAACCATCTGAAGGACAGACTATTTTATATCCAATGTTGTGCAATATGAAAGGGCTAATTAATAATCAAAAAGAACTAAAGAATCTAAAATGTAAAGGAACATTTAGCAAAGAGTGACCATAAAATAATGAAATTTTACATGAGGCTTGGAAGTGATACAGCCCAATCTGAAACCAGGAACTATAATCTAAACAAATAAGTAATTAATACATAATTGGCAGCAAATGTACATTCCTTCAAGGCACAAAAATTCAGTAGGAAAAGTGATACAACCATGGCTAACTAGAGGTTAGAGGGCTGCATTCTCACATGCCCTAGCTGAAGAGTTCAATGGAAGGTAGCAGGGGAGAATTCTGCAGACGGCCCAAAAATCAATTTCATGCTGAAATGATTTTCCACAGCATCTTCTGCTGGTATCCGCCGTGAAGACATCAGCATGAAACTGATTTGCATTTCATGGACAGGATGCAGACAAAGGCCCAATTGGAACCTCCCCTCATCCTCCTATTCCCAGCAGAAAAACACACTGGTGCAAAATGTATCTGAAAGAACATAGTATGCAGATATCCAGATTCACCTAGACAATGTCTGGGGCTGTTTCCAGTGTTTGCAACAGAGACCACCAGCAAACCTGGACCCCAGAACAACATAACAGTGGATGGTGGAAATATCCACAGGTGGAACTTCCAGCTTCAGAGCCATTGAGGAGGTCCACCTTCTTTCTTCAAAAATGGATCAGTGATATTAGGCTTCTTTTCAATATGGCATCCGGATACAATGACGGATTGTTACCATTGGGTCTACTTACTATATGATTATGGTGAAAAACACTGGTTGTTTAATTAAGGAGGTCGGGACTGGATGACATGACATGCTTTTCCTCGGCCTCTGCAGTGGAAATTTATATACATATGCATACACACGCGCACACACACACACACACACGCACAACCCACATATGCATACACATATGCACATGCGTACTCATGTGCACACATGCACGCACATACACACACACCCACACACACACACACATCCAAATACCATGACCCCATTGCCACTGGACTTAAATGGGAAAATTCTGTCCAAAGATCCATTGGGTTAAAAAGAAGAAGCATATAAAGTTGCCAAAACTGTAGTAAGCCTGAAGAGTAGGTACATTTTAAAATTCAGCAAATGATAATTAAGAAATTGATCAAGAAAAAGAAAATAGAACATGAAAAAAAAGAAGCAACAAACTTAAAATCAGACCTCAAAGGTTTCTATAGCTATGTAGAAAGGAAAAGACAAATGTGGGCCTATTACAGGTATGGAGAATTTATTAGTATGTTATAAGGAAATGGCCTGTCTTCACGGAGAAAACCTCCCAGAAAAAATGAGGAGCCAAAGAAATAGTGAGATTGAGGATCGGAGAAGAATTATTAGCAATAAAAACAGTACTATGGAAGAAATTAATGGAACAGCAAATTGATAAATTTCCTGGACCTGATCCTAATTCCATTGTGTTGAAAGAGCTAATAGATGCATTGGTGATCATCTTTAAAAATTCTACACATTCGGAAAAGGTGCCTGCAGATTAAAAGGCAGCCAATGTCAATCCACTATTTAAGAAAGAAGGGAAAGAGGAAACAGCGAATTACAGACCTATTAGTTTGACATCAGTGAGATGGAAAGTGCTAGAATCTATTCTAGTGGATGTGATAACTGGGCACTTAGAAAATAATGGTGAGATTGGACAGAGTCAATATAGATATATAAAAGAGAAATCAGCTGGAATTCTCCAGTCATTCACACCAGTGGGATTCACTGATACCACTGGCAGCATGCCCGTTCCTGTAGGTTTCCCGCCAGCTTGGGGTGATGTCAATTGACAGTAGCGGGACCAGGGAATTCAGCTGCTAGTGAACAACACGCCACATCCTGCTGGTGAGAAACTTGCTGCTAGGAGGCCTGAGAGTCTTGCCCATCTTGTTTGACAGAACTGTTGGCAATCTTTTGAGAATATTATAAGCAGAAAAGATAAAGGGGAAGTAGTGAATGTGGTGTACACAAACTCATAAGGCTTTTAATAAGGATGTTAGAAAACAGCATTAAAACTCATGGGTCGGAGATGATATAGTGTCATAGATTGAGGATTGGTTAATGGACAAAAAACAGAGAATAGGGATAAATGGATCATTCTCAGGCTAACAGGTTGTGACTGCTAGGACACTGCAAGGATCAGTGCTTGGGCCCCAGCTTTTTGTGATCTATGTCAATAATTTGGATGTGAGGACCGAATGTATTATTGCCAAGTTTACTGATGACAAGAAAACTTGTTGGATCTGTGAGTTATGAGGAAGATGCAAAAATGCTTCTAGAAGAATTAGGGTAGAGTAAGGAGCATAGGGTAAGTTGATGGACAAGAACATTGCAAGTAGAATATAAGATGGGAAAAGGTGAAGGAAAAGCAGAAAGGCAAAGTATTTCAAAAATGGTGAGAAACTGGGAAAAGTTGATGTCCAAAGAGACCTGGGTGTGCTTGTTCATAAGTCACTGTCATGTCAGTGCAGCAAGCAATTAGAAAGACAAATGGAATGTTGGCCTTCATCACAAGGGGATTTGAGTACAAAAGCAAAGATGACTTGCTAAGTAATATCTAGTCTTTGTGAGACCACACCAAGAGTATTGTGTGTAATTTTGATCTCCTTACCCAAGGAAGGATATATTTGTCATTTAGTGAATGCAGTAAAGGTTTAGCAGACTAATTCCTAGGACGGTGGGATTCTCCAAATGAGGAGAGATTGAGGAAACTGGACCTGAATGAGAGATGATTGAAGTGTACAAAGTTCTTACAGGGTTCAATTTGGTGGATGCAGGAAAGCTGTTTACCCTTTGGGGGGGTGGGGCAGTCTCAAATTAAGAGATAGGCCACTTATGGTTGAGCTGAGGAAGAATTTCTTCAGTCGGTGGATGGTGAAGCTTTGGCATTCTCTACTCTAGAGAGCTTCGGAGGCTCAATCATTGAATATGTTCAAAGTAGATGGCAATTGATTTCTAGATACCGACATCAGGGAACACGGAGATAGTATGGAAATATGGTGTTGAAGTAGAAGATCAGCCATGACCTATTTAAATGACAGAGCAGGCTAATGGGGAAGGTTGGCCTATTCCTGCTATTATGTTCCAATGTTCCTTCTTACAAAAGACTGATGCAAGAGAGAAGACTGAAGGACATTAATCATTGGATGCTCTTGAACTAGAATATAAGAAATTAGGGGTGGAGGGGGATGGTTGTGGGGGGAGACAATGCTTCCAACCTGCCACGTTAGATTTTTAGCAAAGCGGGCTGGGAGAATCGTGTGTGAGCCAATTCACAGGATTTGCGCATGCGTTCCCGCTACTCGCACATCTCCAAGCGCCGGGTATAGTTGTAGTCAGGACCATGCTGGAAACTGATGGGAACAGCAGGTATGTGATTTAATTCTGATTTTAGTGTATTTGAATGTGATAATTGGGGGCCCTGAACTGAAGTCTCTGGGCTTGCTAGCATCTCCCATCCCACCAATACAATTTCACTCCGGTGGGTTTAGTCATTCTAAGAACACTTAGAAGCAGGAGACACTGCTGGAGGGAAGGGGACGGTAATCGGGGCCCCCTAGGGGTTCAGGCAGCAGGGGAGTGTAGTGTCCCTTGGGCATGGGAACACTGGCAGTGCCAGCTTGTGCCCCCAAGAACACTCGATGGGCAAAGTGCCCATGGCCAGGAGGCATCTTGGCATTGCCCATCAGGTATTGGGCAGTAACAAGGGGGCAGTTCCTATTGGCGATGTCAATCAAAAAAGCAATGACCCTCCAAACTAAACCATTCCCTTCTCTTCCATAAACTTATCAACTAACCTCTTAAACGCCACCAAACTTGGCGCATCTACAACTGCCGCAGGCAGGGCATTCCACTCCCTAACCACCCTCTGGGTAAAGAACCTACCTCTGATATCCGTCCTATAACTATCACCCCTTAATTTAAAGCTGTGTCCCCTCGTGCTAGCTTTCTCCATCCTAGGAAAAAGGCTATCACTGTCCACCCTATCTAAACCTCTAATCATCTTATATGTTTCAATAAGGTCTCCTCTTAGCCGCCTTCTTTCTAACGAAAACAACCTCAAATCCCACAGCCTCTCTTCATAAGACCTGCCCTCCATACCAGGCAACATCCTGGTAAACCTCCTCTGTACCCTCTCCAATGCCTCCACATCTTTCTTATAATGTGGGACCAGAACTGCACACAATACTCCAAGTGCGGCCGCACTAGAGTTTTGTACAGTTGCAACATGACGTTGCGGCTCCGAAATTCAATCCCCCTACCAATAAAAGCTAAGACTCCATATGCCTTCTTAACAACCTTATCGACTTGACTGCCTACTTTCAGGGATCTATGCACAAATACACCAAGATCCCTCTGTTCATCAACACTATTAAGAATCCTACCATTAGCCCTATACTCTACACATTTATTACTCCTGCCAAAGTGCATTACCTCACACTTTTCCACATTAAACTCCATTTGCCACCTCTCAGCCCAGCTCTGCAACTTGTCCAAGTCTCTCTGCAAACTATAACACCCCTCTTCACTATCTACCACTCCACCGACTTTAGTGTCATCTACAAATTTACTAATCCATCCTTCAATACCCTCATCCAGATCATTTATAAAAATTACAAACAGCAGGGGCCCCAAAACAGACCCCTGAGGTACACCACTTGTAACCGAACTCCCTGGGCATGAGCACTTTGCCCCATGCGCAGTTCTAGGGTGCACAGACTGGCACTGCCAACATGCCCATGCCCAGGGCCACTACCCCTACACCACCCGATCCCCTAGGAGGTTCTGACTGTTCCCCCCCCCACTTCACTCTGGCAGGGACTCCCACTAGTTCCCCTCAAGTGAGAAGCTACTGTAAACCCCGCCGGAGTGAAATACACCTAGTGGGGCGGGAGGTGCTATTAGGCCCAGAGAATTTGGTGCTGGGCCAAGTAATTACACTTAAAATATATTAAAAGCATATGTAAATGACATACCTCTCTTCCTGCCAGTTTCCAGTGTGACCTCGACTGCGCCTGTGCTCCAGCTATGGAAGTCACGCATGCATTGGAAACACATGCGCAAATCCCATAAAATAGACAATATGCGATTCTCCCATCCTGACGTGCCAAAAAAACATGCTGATCATGATAGGAGAATCGGGCCCATTGCCTCTTTTTGAGGCTGCTCCAATGTGGGCAATGGGAAAATTGTTTGAGGATATTAAGATAATATATCATCATTTGGGATGAACTACATGAAGTAGAATTTCTTATGGACAAATTTCTTGCATAGGATTCTAAAGCTTTCGAAGTACAGATTAGATTGTGCCTTAGTATCTGTTCTGAAGAGCTGCTCCAGTGAGATGAAGATTTTCAAGTGGGATTGAAGTATAGGCACCAATTGGCATTCCCCATGGAAATTGGTACTACCAAATCTTTGTGATCAGTGTGATCCTCTATGGACTCTGGCAAAGAATCAGACATGTTATTCTCCCTAGGATACTTTTCATGGTTAGCTAGTGATAGACTATTGGTGGGATTTTCCAGCCATTCCCGCCAGCGGGATATTACGGTCCTGCCAACAGTGCCCAGTCTACCCCAGATTCCTGGAAAGTGTAGGGTACAAACCAGTGCAAACCCCACTGTGAGTAGCAGGACAAGAAGATCTCACCACTGCCAAAGGCAGGCTGCCTTCCCCACTCCAAAACACATCATGGGGTTGGGAGAATTGCTGCCCGACATATTGCATTGGTAGGTTCGGTTGAAAAAAGATCTGAATGCTATACAGCCACTAGAATCACAGCTGACTCCTTTCAAAAGCCATAAGAGATTTCTTGTGGTGCATCTGTCAATTGCAATGGCAGAACAATCTCCACGACCTCATCCTTGGACAGATCAATCAATGCTGTAATAGTTTTTCCTCATTGTCTTCATCAGGAAACAACCAATCCAGACTCAAAATGTCTTCACGTGAATTGTTACTGCCTGCCGTAGAGTCTTCTGTATCTGCTTCCTCTGGCCTAGCTTTGTAAAGAATTGAGATATCCATAACCTCAATATCCGCTTCGAATCTGGTGGATGGTGTCTCTGTAATGGAAAGGAAATCACTGCTCAATTGCAGAATGAGGTTCAACTGCTTTTACATCAAACCTCGATGACTTTTCTAAGACAGACACAGAATTGTTAAAGCACTGGCCATCATCTATTTTCCTTAAAATTCCCAGTGGTAGGCCAATATCTCCACTCAATATTGATGTGCATTGATTGTGAACAATATAGAAAGAATCAATGATTTGTCAACCCTCGTAATGAAGAGGAGCAATTATCCCACCTTTTATTGAAGGGCTTTAATGTCACCTGGATCTGCCAATTTAATAACTGATGGACGAAGAACTATCTAGTGAAGCCAGTTGAGGGAAGATAAGTCTTGCAGACCAGAAGCCAGGAACCGCATCAAGAGTCTTCAGAACCTGAAAGAACTACAAAGTATGGTAGTAGCGGTGGAAACACGAATCTAGCTAGACATTGGTTTTGCCTTCTCTCTCTCCAGGGCTCCATCAGTCACAAAGTTGCTATCATGCTTTGTACTGCCTCAATGTTCTGTAGCTTCTCACATGCATGGCCTTTCCTTCCAAGACAGACTGCAGTCTTTCACTGGTACTTGCTTCAAACTGGTTTCGGAGCACTCTATATGAATAGATTGCAGAGTAAATATTCCTCTCTGGATACAGAGTGTTCCAGAGAGAGAGAAAAAGAGTCAAGCACATGATATCACTGATAATCATCATCTACTTCACTTATCAGCACATTTATTTTATGAACCCATTACACCACAAATCACATTTCAATTTTGCAATTTCCAATATCTTAGCCTATGTGGCAAGGGAAATCACAGAAGCATATAATCCCTACAGTGCAGAAGAGACCATTCAGCCCATCGGGTCTGCACCAACTCTGACAGATTATCTCACCCAGGCCCTCTTCCCCTCATTCCTTTAACCCCACATATTTAACATGGCTAATCCATTTAGTCTACACATCTTGGGACATTAAGGAGCAATTTAACATGCTAGTTCACCGAACCAGCATGTCTTTGGATTGTGGGAAGAAACAAACGTAGACATAGGGAGAACAGAAAACTCCACATAGACCGTCACCCAAGACCGGAATTGAACCCGGGCCCCTGGCACTGTGAGGAAGCAGTGCTACCCACTGTGTCGCTATGCCACCCCAAGATCTTTGCTGCAATCAGTTCTTTTACTCTGCTTTCCAAGATGTCATGATATTTGCTTTTTAAGAACATAAAACAATCCAATAAAACTAGGACAGGGTGACTTTAAAATGAGGACTTAATTATCCACATGCCCTGGTCCAATTATCTTCTGCCTTCTAACCCCACTTCACCTACTGTTATTTAGGTAGAAAAAGAATTAAACAATACTTTCTCATCATTTCTGATATGCGCATTTTAATAACTCCTGGCTGTGATCTTGTGTTTTGCTTGAATCATTTTTACATTGAGACAAGAAAGAACTGGAATTACAGTATCATTATAAAATGATTAACAGAAATACACAAGTCCCAAATTAATTCCAGCATTTTTGACTTTAAGCTCATGAGGCATTTCTACTGAACTATTACATAAACTCTCTGTACGCTGCAATTATCCAACACTATTCAAATACTAATGGCCATTAGTTCAGTCAGTTTCACCTGAGGATAAAGAGGAAAATCAAGAAGCTCATCTTTACACAAAGTGCAATCGGATGAAAAGGTTTGAATGAAAGGCCACTGACCTCAAGCTTTAACCCTGTTTTTCTCTCTCTACAGATGTTGTCTGGCCTGCAGGTTACTTCCGGCATTTTCTGCTTTTATTCTAGATGCGGACTGATGTATATGTTCCCTATGAGCCTCTTTCTATCTTTCTTCATCTAAATGTGTCACAGCCAAAATGGATTTGGCAAAGATGCAGAACTGCACAATAATTTGCATAAATGTAACCTCTCTCAAATTAGGAGAGCCAGTTAGAAAATGGCAAGTTCTACATTTTTTGGCAAATCCTAAAGTGGCTGAGAGTTACAAAATTGTCAGGATTTGTATCTTATGTCTGCTACTCACTTCAGGTTGGAAGCAATGAGTGAAAATGCCTTTCAGCAGTTGTTTAGGAAGATTGGACTGCTTGCCTACCTTGTTGCTGCCAAAAGCATTCTTGCCATCTGCAAGATAATGGAGGCCTAGTAATATTCCCATTATTCCTCATTTTCTGATAAACTGATAAAATGTTTCCTGTTAATGAACTAAAACACCAATTTAGCTAATTATCCGTGAGCAGAACATGTTTCCGTTATTCAGTTTGCTGGTGTCCAATGTTTCTGACCTATTAAGCTGTGTTATAAATTATAATCCAACAGCTCTTGTCGCTGAGTTTATCTCAAGTTAATTTGGTTTATATCTTTCCTTGTGATTTATGAAAGAATTTGCAAAATAAAATGAGCACTCAAGCTTAATGACGTGTTACGTTTTACTATAATGCAAAATAAATGGTGTTTATCAATATTACACCCGGGACCTATGCATATCCTATTAATACTGCCTTAAAGAACCATATTGCTCTGAATGGCCAGTTTCTGCTTCTGCTGTAGCTGTGCTGGCATCACAGGCTAATATCCACATTGTCACCCACAATATAAAGAATGTAATAATGAGCTGGTAATCTGTTTTTGTCATTTTGATTGAGGGAAAAATATTGGCCAGTTGACCAGGGATAACCTTCTGCTGTTTTACAGAATACCACCATGGTATCCATCTCAGCAGGCAAGTGAGACATCCATTTAACATCTTATCCAATGTCACAGTGCTCCCTCAGCACCGCACTGCAGTGTTGACCTTGCTTCTGTGCATTCCAGCTCTTTGATGAGGGACTTGAACCTATAACCTTGTGGTTCAGAGTGCCATCAACTGAGCCAAGTTCACAAACATTTGTAAAGCAAACAACACGCGTGTTTCAACCAGTGCATGCCAAATCTGGTTCCTGCATGAACATATTAAGCATGCAAAAGATTCAAGAAATAAATGAGTGCAATCCACATTTTACGTGACTGAAGGGGGAAATACAGCGTCAGATTAATTTTTATACTGTGCCTGACATAGGAATGGAAAGTCGTTTAGCCACAGGATAAATGTTCAAAATTAAATCATTGATTCTAGTATTTTGCCACCATTAATTAATTCCACCTTTTAACTTGAGACACAAATATGAAATATTGGGTCTGAACTGGCTGTGACCAAGTGCTGGAAAATGGGATTAGAATAGATAGGTGCTTGATGATCAGAACAGATACGATAGGCTGAAGGCTTTTTATGGTGTAAAATTCTATGGCCAGAAAATTTCTGGGAAACCCCATTGACAACGGCGGCACTAGAAAATTCCACTACCAGCCAATGGCGGGCCATCTCTGCCACCATGGAACATGTGGTGGGTTCTACAAATAATCCCGCTACCAGGATGGTATATTGAGCCCAAATTAACCATCAGCAAGAACCACGATGCAAAACAAAATCCTGTGTGAATGAGGAAAGGCAATTCTCGCTGGCAACATTGTGTTTCCGATTTTCCACACACCTTTTACTCAGAGGGTAGTAAGGGTGTGGAATGCCCTGCCTGCAGCAGTATGGACTCGTCAAGTTTAAAGGCGTTCAAATGAGCAGTAGATAGGCATGTGGATAGCATTGGAATAGTTTAGGATAGAGGGTCATAAAATTGGTTATATTTGTCGGCACAACATCGAGGGCCGAAGAACTGTAATGTTCTATGTTCTATGTTCTACCTTTCCAGTGACGCAATGAGGTTTCCACCCAGGAACCTCACTGACCTACAAACAAAGAACAACACAGCACGGGAAAGAGGCCCTTCGGCCCAACGAGCCCGTGCCACCGTCCTAACGTCTTAATGACATATAGAGACCTGATTTAACATCTCAGTTGCAATCCCTCCCCTTGAACCTCCCACCTGAATGTTCATTGCATGCTGGCATGATGCCATCCTGGCATGATTTACAACAGTTATGGGGGAGGGAGCCAGTTGAATCTTGACATCGTGGGTGTGGGGTCACTCACAGGCCCTATTGCCTTTCACAGCTGTGAGCTTCTAAGTATCTGGTGGCTGGTGTGTAGCTAGTGCTCCCATGCCCTGTTTGGTGGGCTTGTGGTGATATCACTGCTGAGGGATTGCCCTTCTAGGGTGGCAGCTGGAAGTGGGTGTGAGTTCACAGGGTAAGCACAGTGAATTCACAGATAAGCAGGGTAAGACTTGAGTTCGCTGGGTTAGGTCCCATGAAATGCCAGGCTGCAGACTGGGGGACTCTGAGAAGGAGTGATTGTGGTTTGTTGTCCAGTATTTCCCCAAAGCAGAAAAGCTATGACACTTTCTCCGAAGCCTTCAACATGTCATCAATGAAGATGAATATCTCACCAAGGCCATCAGAACACCCTCACTTCTTGCCTTCAAACAACTGCACAACCTCAGACAGACCACTGTCCACAGCAAGCCACTCAGCCTTCAGGAGAACAGTGACCATGACACCACACAAACCTGCCACAGCAACCTCTGCAAGACATACCGGATCATCGACACAGATCCCATCATCTCACATGAGAACACCATCCACCAGATACACGGTACATACTCTTGCAACTTGGCCAATGTTGTCTACCTGATATGCTACAGGAAAGGATACAGACACTACAACAACAGATGAATGAACACCGCTCGACAATCACCAGGCAGAAGTGTTCTCTTCCTGTTGGGGAACATTTCATCAGTCACAGGCATTCAGCCTCTGATCTTTGGGTAAGCATTCTCCGAGGTGGCCTTCATGACACATGACAACGCAGAATCGCTGAACAGAAACTGATAGCCAAGTTCCACACACATGAGGACAGCTTCAACCAGGATCTTGGGTTCATGTCACACTATCTGTAATCCCACAACTTGCCTGGGCTTGCAAAACTTGACTAACTGTCCTGGTTGGAGACAATACACATCTCTTTAAACTGTGCTTAACCCTCTCTCCACTCATATTGTCTGTACCTTTAAGACTTGATTACTTGTAAAGACTGGCATTCCAACCATTATCTTTTAAATTGAATTTGTGCCTATATATGCTCTGTTTGTGAACACCATTCCTCACTCACTTATGAAGGGGTAGTGCTCTGTAGCTTGTGCTATGAAATAAACCTGTTGGACTTTAACCTGGTGGTGTGAGATTTCTTACTGTGCTTACTCCAGTCCGAGGACGACATCTCCAAATCATTTCCCAGAAAAATCAATCCTTCGAGAAAATATCCAAAAACTCCATCATATGGTTCTATGACTCAGAAACAGATATTAATTCAGTTATTTAAACACAAAAATGCAATGAAATTAAATTAAATATGCCTTTAATTCAAGATTATTTTGATCTACAGTTTTAGATGGGGCTGTTCTGCTTTGAGAGGCTGTTTGTTCAAAGGGTATTTGGTGGAACTGTTCTGATCGATGTGACACATCAACTTCAATGGAGCTAAGTCCTGTCCTGGCAATACCTACACACTGACCTTCAAATGGTTCAAAGCAGGGCTCTGAATAACTATATTTCAGAGTTCCCAAAAGAAGGAATTCTGGTATCTAACCACTGTGATGAGCACTTAACAACAGAGCCACCTGTTCTACTAACTGTGCCCAGGCAAATTGAATTATATGATGCCATACTGTCAGGTCAATATGTGTTCAGATGAATCCTGACTGCACAGTTTCATAAGACATTTTAAATAGCCTATGGTACTGGGCCAATAACTTCCTTCTGTGTGCTCAGGTGTATGATGGGGGTAATGGAGGGTCAGTCACAGTGTTCACAGTGGCTGATCTATCACAATCTGTTTAACTAGCCCATCTGGCTTGTGTAACATAGAGATTGCCCATTGCAGGTTTTACTAAATGCTCAGTGTCCTCTCTCAGGTTCAAACGCCATTTGAGAAATTGGACTCTGAATCACTCATCCGAGATCTCCTCATGATTATCATCCTCTCTTCTGCAAACTGAAACTGATTGTCTCAGGGTAAAATCCTGAAGCTTCAGTAGATAGATGAGTGGTGTTGTAACGAGTTAATGTGGACTGCCTTTCCAGTGACATTTCTGCAGAAGGCAGAGAAACAAAAACTATTTTTCCACATGAGCAGAAAATAACCAGGAACCGAAGTACTGCACATTGGATCTTCGAGTTCTCAAGGGATGGGCAATAAATGCTGGCCTAAATAAATATGAATGCTGGAAATAAATAAGAATATATAGGCCCACATTATAGAAACTATAGAAGTTGCTACAGTTGTTTTTTTTCTTTGTATATTAAAGAAGAATATCATTTATCTGAATGTAAAAAAACAAAATTGTCTCACTATATTGAAGAGATTTCTAATCCATTTAAATAGGATATATCAGATTATTTTAGAGGGTTGTTCTATCTTTATTCTGTGCTTTTTTGAAATAATTCATATTGTCCTATCTGCTTCAAGAAGACCATCACCCCAGTATCTAAGGAAAACTAAGCAGAGTGCCTTAATGACAATTGGCCAAGTGGCTCTGACATCCATCATTATGAAGTGCTTTGAAAGGTTAGTCATGGCACGAATCAATTCCAGCCTCCCAGACTACTTGAATCCACTATATTTTGCCTACTGCAGCAACAGGTCAACAACAGATGCCATTTCCCTGATCCTGCGCTCAACCCTGGAACACCTGGATAACAAGGACACCTATGTCAGACTCCTATTTATTGACTACAGCTCAGCCTCCAACATCATTATTCCTGCAGAGCTCATCTATAAACTCCATGGCCTGGGTCTCAGCACCTCCATCTGTGACTGGATCCTGAACTTCCTAACTCACAGACCACAATCAGTAAGGATAGGCAACAACAACACGATCATGCTCAACACCAGTGCCTCACAAGCCAGTGTTCTTAGCTCCCTTTTATACTCCTTATACACCAATGATCGTGTGGCCAAATTCCCTTCCAATCTGATTTTCAGGTTTGCTGATGACACCACCATAGTGGATCAGATCTCAAACAATGACAAGACAACGTACAGGAATGTGATAGAGAATCTGATGATCAGGTGCGGCAATAATAATCTCTCCCTCAATGTCAGATCTTTCCAATTTAGTGAGGCAACTTTGTTTCTTTACATTCATCAACTTCAGGAAGCGTAAAGGAGAACAAGTGCCTGTCTACATCAGTGGGACAATGTAATAGCTTCAAGTTTTTAGATGTCCAGATCACCAATAACCTGTCCTGGTCCCCCCATGCTGATGCTATAGATAAGAAAGTCTACCAACGCCTCTACTTTCTCAGGAGACTAAGGAAATCTGACATGTCAGCTATGACTCTCACCAACTTTTACAGATGTACCACAGAAAGCATTCTTTTTGGTTGTATCACAGCTTGGTATGGCTCCTGCTTTCCCAAGACTGCAAAAAAACTATAAAAGGTTATGAATGTAGCCCAATCCATCACGCAAACCAGCCTCCCATCCATTGACTCTGTCTACGCTTCTGCTGCTTCGGCAAAGCAGCCAACATAATTAAGGATCTAATGCACCCTAGACATTCTCTCTTCCACCTTCTTCCTTCAGGAAAATGACACAAAAATCTGAGGTTATGCACCAACCAACTCAAGAACCCTGCTGCTGTCAGATTTTTGAATGAATTTATTTTACATTAAGTTGATCTTTCCCTACACCCTGGCTATGACTGTAACACTACATTCTGCACTCTCTTATTTCCTTCTCTATGAACAGCATGCTTTGTATAGCACGCAAGAAACAACACTTCAGTGTATATTAATACATCTTACAATAATAAATCACATCAAATATTTTAGATTGCATTTTTGAAGTTTTTCTGTCCAAATATTTTGAGACCCCTTTGAAGGTGATATTTTTGTGCCACCTTCAATTTCATGCAATATTTCATTTTGAGTAATTCTATGGGTGGAATTGTCCCATTCTGGGACGGCTTTCTGTGGGAGTGAGAACGTGGAGAGTTCCCCACTGCAGAGGCTGGCAGGAAAATATGACAACTCCTCCAGTCCTGAACTCACCAATTATTCAGCTCTGTTTTTTTTCTCCAAATTCTTTGGTGGCTGATGGCACATTGTTGGTGTCTTAGTTCAGTGCTATGCTGAAAAGGCGCATAACATCACTGACCCACTATTGAAGAAAGAAGGTGGATATCCTGAAATTGAAGATAGATCTTCGGGACTACTCTGAGACTGGAGATGGACCTCTTGAGAAAGAAGATGAATCTTCAAAGACATTCTGAGACTGGAAACCTCTTGAGAAAGAAGACGGACGTTCAAGGACATTTTGAGGCTGGAAGATGAACTTTTCTATCAAACTGAATCAGGAAAATTTACAGCATCTCCTCTACCTGATTCACAACCTTTCTTAGATTAATATATATTGTGTCACTAACTTCTAAAGAATTGTTGATTTTGGACACATTTTATTTACAATTAACCAGATGGGTGACATGGGGTTTTGAATATTGCCAATAGTATGGGTTTGATTTCAGCCTCTGCAGCTGGAGTCCTTTTCACTGCCTCCAAATTGTTTCCATGGGCTGACTGCTGTTTCGTCTCCATGACCCCAGTACTCCCCAAACAAAAATACCACCATTTAGGTCACTTTCTCTTGAGGTCTGGTTGGTAAATCCCAGAATAATTTCAAACCTGTTTTTCTAACTTGGGAGCAAAAATTCAGACCTCAGTCACGCTGCACGAATTGCAATGGCAGAACAATGGGTGCTGACCAGCTACAGGCTTCAGACTAACATCTGTGGCAAAGCTTGCCAAACTCTTTTCCAATGTCATCCATTTTAACACTTGCAAATGAATGTATCAACCAAAGGCCAACTAAAACAAAGCCACAACAAAGCATCACAGCAACATTCAGTATACATGCTGTTTCCTTGGTGGTTTATTTGTTCAGGGCTAGTTTATCATCCATTCTGAGGGACAGGGTGAGGAAACAGGTCCCAAGTTTACCTCAACCCTCATAATAACCTAGTGCCAATTCATGTCAACCCATCCTGACCATCCTTGTTCTTTATAACCTCCATGCCAACTCACCCAATATTCGCCATAGGCAAATGTCAGGACCCATGCTGAAATGAAATAAAGTTCTGAAGGAAGATATTGGCAATTTCATTATTTTTAAAAAACACTGCTGTTACAATCTCACCTGATGTCAATACTGGACACGTCGGATCCCATACTGAAACCTGGCTTTGATAGATCCTATTTTTTTTCAGAAATCATGGAAGAAAGTTACGTAACAAATTCACAGAAGTCCATTCATGAACTTTTAACAAAAAGAACAGAACATTTATTAAACAATGAACAAAATGAACTATGTTACATCAGGCAAAAAGATTGGGAAGATCTCAGTCCAAATGGAAGAAAATATTTCAAGCTCGCACCATTCCTTTTACCCCGGCAAAGCCCTACAGATATGAAACCCAGAGTAGATTTACCACTATTGTAACACCAAAGCTTCTTGTTCATTTTGCCCAGCTACGAGCGGTTTCCTTCTGGTGGATTTCTAATTTCACCTGATGCTTTTTCCCCAGCTGCTAATTCCCTGAAAAACTTTCTGAGGGAAATCTTATCAAGCAATGGTAATGTTGTTTTTGGTGAGAAAACGAGTATGCTTCTCTCTAAAGAAATACATTGGTTTTCTCACCAGATCTTAGAACATTTTGCCAAAAAAAAATCAAGGGGGCATTTTTCACACCAACGTGCAGGAGGGCATGGCCTCAACATACCAGCAAAACCCAGCTGCACAGAGATCTATAAAGGATGCCCTGATCATAACTTTGACAAACCTCCCTCCATTCCATCAAGGAGATTTTAGGAGCTCCCTTCTCAACTTTTCATTGAAGTTGACATACCTGTGCCCCTCTATCATCAGCCCCTTAGCCCTCCCTAATCTCTGCCCCCTTCCCCCACAGTCAGAGCCATCACCCGCCTTCCTCCCCACCTTTCCAATAGCCATCACTGGCATCCCCTGCTCCTTTGTCTGCTCACAGTTACAACCAAATATAAATTGAGACCCCCTCCTCCACGTGGCTCTCACTGGGACCCGCCACTTGGCACAGATTGACACTGACAAGTTAGCATGGTATTAATCTGACAGTGCTAAATTGTACTGGGGACAATGCCAGGCCATTGTCTGGCTATGTTTCTCTACCCAGGGGCTATACTTACATTTGCATCCCCAGGGAGAACCGCACGACAGGTTCATCTCTGTGTGAACCTGTTGTGAATGGTATCAATGCCACTGTGAAGTGGGGAGAGGTCAATATTTGGTGAGGTGCGGGCTAATGATATTAAAATTGTTTGAAATTTATGCAAGTCAGATTGACACCCATTATGGGTGTGAGCCTGATGATGGCATTGGCAAAGGGTGGGGAAGATCTAAGATTAAAATCTCACTGACTTGATGTCCGACTTTCAGATCTTCAATCCTCACCAGCATTCGCATGGATGGATAGCTCAAGACCACCCCCATAGTTTTTAGTGAGACACAGGGCCTTATTTCACCAGTTTGATCTTAAGTAGTAGGTGGACTTGAAACTGGGAGTATTTCAGATCCAACTTTTAGACACATTTATAAATGGCCCCCTATGCACTCTGCCTGAAAAAATATCAGCAATTCAAGATCACGCAGAAGCCTTTGGTGGGGCTTAACACGCCCGAAATCCTGCAGCTCTGATCAGCATCTCCAATTGCACACATGCAGAGAAAAATGGATAGAATGCAGCTCCCTTGCTACATTGGTCCCGGGCTGGATAATGCCTCCCGTAGGCCCCACAAACATTACCCCACCCTCACAATATTACTGACTCCACCATTATTCCCCCACCTACCCACCATCCAGGTCAATTGTGGGCCCACTACCTTCCCCTCACTGATCTCAGGCAGAGTGGCAGTGGACCCCCCTTGCCCCCACTGATCACAGGCAGAGTGGCAGCAGAACCCCCCCTCCCCCATATCGATCTTATGCAGAGACCCATCGGATGCTCGGCACTTTACTCCTCAATAACTGGAACGTCCGCGTCAGACTTTTATAGAACATGTCTGTTTCGTGCTGAATATGGACAGGCAAACATGGTGGTAAAGGGGGAAGTGCCAATAAAGTTGGGCGTTCAGCCCATTAAGTCAATTTAAACACATTCAAATGCATTTATATGGCTGTCGCGCCTGTTTTGGGCGCAGTCCCGATCGCAGCCATTTTCAAGCCTTGGTAAAGGGGAAACCGCTGCAGAGGCAGGCGTGGATCGCGCTACTCATTTCACGCCCAACTTTACCAAGTTTACGTGCCGGAAAACAGGCACAACACAATGGTAAAATTGGACCCTGAACTACATAAGTGATTCATAACAGAGAACTTAAACTCCTGTTTCCAATCTCTGACATATACACTCGGATATTCTTTTCTGTCTCTTTCTGTATCTCTGTATTTCACTGGATCCCATCACTGGGCAATAGCACAGTTTTTCTATTTTATGTTTTCTCCCCAAAATCACTGAACTATGAACTCCTTCCAGAGTTGTAAATCCCATTAAAGAGATATGTGTACAAATAAACTCAGAAAGCATGATGCTTTTGCTTGGAGACCCAAAATGTACCCAAAAATATTTAAATGAAGCTTAAATCATGTTCCATCTTTCCTAATTTACAAATATAAATATAAACTAAACTTCAAGTTAAATTACTCCTAACACCTCCCAGCAGGAAGAAGAAATGAAAAAGCATCTTTAAAAGGCATTTTCATTTTCTATTACAATCATCTCTTAATATTATTTCTACTTCAGTTTACAGAATTTACTCCAGCAGCAACAATGTATTTATATCAAATATACAAAGGCTTTTCCATAAAAATCATCCTCAACAGGTCCATTCTGATCATGTCATCCCTGTCTCTCCACATTTGCTCTTGATAAAACATCTGCTATGATATTGTCTCTTCCCTTTGCGTTAATGATTTTTAAATTAAATGGTTGTAGCATTAAATGCCAACAAAATAGTCTTAGATTCTTGTGATGAAACTTTGCTAAAAAGGCCAAGGATTATGATGCATATAAATAATAGCTTCTGCATGAAGCTTGGTATGTAGGGTGACATTTGACTTTGGTAAGGTAGAGGGTTATGGGTAAGCCTAGCAGCTAGGGATTTGTTCAGCACAATTTGAAGGCCGCAGGGCCTATTTGTGCTGTAGCTTTTCTATGTTCTATGTTCTTTACCGTCCGCCCACCACGGGAATCAGAGCGGGCAAGGAACGGACTATGGAAAGTTCTGTTGACCTCAGGTCAGATTTTCCGGTTTCGGGACAAACAAAGCCATAAAATCCCATCCATAGTTTTCAAAATGTAGTTGAGCCAATTCCAAGCTCAAAATGTATTTTTCCATAGTTGTACACTTCTTTCCCAAAATTTGACACAAAATTGGAAAAGTAATCTCTGAGCTTTGCTTTATACATTTTTCTTTAATTAATTTGAAGGATTCTCACACCTCATAACTACGTACCAGTTCAAAATGAATTATACCCGTTGACTCATTAGGGGTATCTCCAATAGCAAACAGTCAAGGTGGAATTCCTTTAGGACATTCCTGACAATAGGCTTTAATCATAGTCTTTAAAATTTGATACCATATTTATAATGCTTTTTGTGACTGAGGATGATACGCTGAAGATCTTAATTGTTTTATTCCCGATTCACTCATTATTCCATTGAATATTTGTACTTAAATTTGAGTCTTGATCTGATTGTATTTCCTTAGGTAATCCATACCTTGTAAACAAAAATTGAACTGACTTTTCCACTATCGCTATTGCTGTAACTCCTCCCAAAGGCATTGCCTCAGAAAATCTTATTGAAACATCCATAATTGTTATAAGATACTGATTCCTACTTCTGTTTGTAGGCAGGGGACCTGTGCAATCTAATAAGATTGTGCTAAATGTTTCTTCAAAAGCTGGTGTCAGGATGATTTAAATAATGGTTGGGATTTTCCCATTAGCTAACATGTATGACATGGCTGGTAGAATTTAACCACGTCTTTATGCAATTCTGGCCAATAAAAATGACTTGTTATTTTAGCCTTCATTTTCCTAATCCCTAATCCCAATTTCAGGTTTCTCTCCTTTTCATTCTAAATGCTGGGTAATTACTTTAATCATATCATCCTTATGAAATCCTGCTTATATTTCTACCTACACTTTGTCTGCTAATTCTCTCAGTTTAGCCTTAGCCAAGGATTTCAAATAATCCACTATTACATTTCCTACTCCCAGAAAAGCTTTAGTAACAGTCAAAGACATTTGTTAGTTTCAATTTATATAAATAGTGCACAGCAAATGCTGCTCCTTCACTCAGTGCCTCCTCATTGTCATTTCTTGAAGCATTCACAGATACGACCTAAATTCAAGGATTTTTGCATCCAACAAGAACTTCAACCTTGTTGCGGTCATTTTGTCACATTGCAAATGGTTTTTTTTCTGAACATTCATTGAATACCCATCTGGTATTTCACTTTGAGACACCCAAAACCATACTCCAAACTCAGTGTTACTTCAACTGCAGAGCAAACACAGGAGACCCCTAAACTCAATCTGTTTTGCAGTAATTGTAGTAACCATTGTTATCTTCATTGTCTGACGTATACACTCTAAAATTCTTTTCTGTCTTTCTCTATACCTTTGTGGGTCACTGCAGCCCTGTCACAAGAGCAATGGCATGATTTCCTTTCCTTAATTTTATTTTTTTAACCCAAACTATTGTGAGGACATCTAACCTCACCCAATGGTATCTGAACTAACCCCTTTGTAACCCAGCTGTTTACTTCAAGATTTTAAAACCTCACTAAAAATGAATGTTATATCAATAAATCCAGAAAATTTGACTTCTTTGCTATTAGACTTTGCTGGCACCAACCCCATAAAAAGACATGAAACTGAAACCATATTCCATTATCCTTAACACACAAATTTAAATATAAATTAATCTTAACATTATAGATTATTACCAAAATTGATTTAAAATATTCATTACATTTAGCTTCTTTCAACCACATATGAAAACAATATTTGCAATTATAGTCTGACTTCAAAAATTTCATAAAGAATTGGAGTTATCAATCCAAGTATGACTGACAAGCACTCTCTCCCTCCATCCCCCATTATGATAATGATAGATTGTGAAATCATTCATGCAATGCCAATACAATGATTATTTGCCTCAGGTTTAATTCAATGGACAGAGTGAAATAGCAATATAGTGTTTAACAATATTAAAATAGTGTTTTAATATTGCAATGATTTTTCAAATACTTGAAGGACAGAGATTGTGTTATCCTGACAGCTGCCTTTGGCGTCTCCTTTTGACAGCATCAATGATCTTGGCAGCGCCAATATTTGGTGCACATTGAGCACAAATTTATGCTTCTTTTAATAATCCCAAAGTGCACTTTATTTCTCCTGTAGGGCACCATGCTTCTTCAAAGGGTACCTAACCTCACGCAGCGTTGTCCCAGGACTATCTCCAAAAGGCCATCTTCTCTCTATAGAGGAAATCAGTAAGTTTGGGCATTTACCTGTTATCTCTAATGTGCATAATTTGTGGCTTGGACTTCTCACAATCAAAAAAATCAGATCTAACTAAAGGCAGCTGCACTTTAACATGTCAAACTGCCTCATAAACCATGGATAAGCAAATTGAACTCATCCACATTACCCTTCCCTTGTTGAAAATTATGGTGGCCGGGTTCGGGAGGAAAAGCTCTGAAGTTGGGCATTCAGCATCATTTTTGCTATGACCTCAAAAGTTCAGGCCTGATTTTACCAGTTGGCTTCAGTTGCAATGTTACCTTAGTTTCCTTGCACTGTCGGGCTTCCTAGAACCAGCATTCACTATTTAATTTGCTGCTTTTAGATACAGTTTAGTTGATCAGTTGAGTGAAAAGTAGCACTAAATATTATGAGCTATTGTGGGAGTACAACATTCCAACCCATATTTACAATCCCTTCACAATCCAAGGCAATCTTATCATTTTAATTTGATTAGACACATATCAAGCGTATACTACAACATTAGGTTAATGACCCTGTTCTTACCTTTTCAGTATCCTGGCACTCATTACTTCATCAGTTTAATATTTCATAGTTCATTAACAATATAGTAAAAGCATTCTGAATGTGACTTTTCACTGTATTCTCTGAAAAAAGTGTTGCAGTTAAATATCAAATAACTTGCAAAGAATTATAATTAACTTTTTCCAGCAACTGGCAACAGTCTTAATTAGACAAACAGTGTGACAGAGTTGGGTTAACATCACAATGGATGTCAATGCCAGAGATATTCAGAAATCAGGTAAGGGTAGGAGAAATTAATTTTTGTTTGCAAATGTTTGATTCAAATGCATTGATATTACAGTCTCCCAAAGGCAGGTTTAAGGTGAGGAACATGTAAAATCCAACAGGAGATCTTCCACCCGTTCCTGCTCCCTCTGCAATTTCACATGTGGCAGGGTGGTATCAGGTAGTCTGCCTGTCACAAGGCCAATTGAAGCCTTTCAGCCTTACTTTCCATTTAAGGGCTTCATGCCACCGTTGGGTGGATTTAACAGAGGGTAGGAGAGGCCTATTGCAGGAATCCAACCAGCAGTCTCCCAGCACAAGCCAGTGGTGAGCATGCATTGTTTCCCTGGGCCCACTGAGAACAACCCATCTACCCCCCACCTCCCATCTCCCATCCATAACAAGGTCCTGCCACCTACCCACTCAGACTTCCCTTTCATCCAAATCCCAGTCCCCCTCACGCCCTAAATGTGGGTCTGCCAACTTTGTACCAAGTGAGAGCCTGATCCAATGCCACACACATTGAGATCCAGAAATCTATCAGCCAGCTTTGAAATGGGACCTCCTGATCCAAAAGGGCAGAAATGCCACCTAGTAACAGTCAATTGGTCATTAAATTGCTGTGGGTTAATTCTTGTTTTTATTTGTTAATCTTTTACAGGATCTGGGCATCAATGGCTAGGCCAGCAATTATTGCCCATTCCTAAGTGTCATTGAGAAAATGGTAGTTTGCTGCTTTCTTGAACTATTGTAGTCCATGCGCTGTAGGAACACTCACAGTGATTTTGAAATCAACAGTGAACATCCCCATTTCTAATCTTATGATGGAAGGTAGGTCATTGGTAAAGCAGCTGAAAGTTGCTGGGGCTAGGACACTACCTGAGGAACTCCAGCAGGAATATCCTAAATTGGAAATAATTGACCATCAACTCCCACAACCACCTTCCTTTGTGCCAGGTATGACTCCAATCTGTTTAGAGCTGTTCCTGATAGTCACTACCAACTAGTGGTAGTTGATGGTCAGTTTTGGGATTCCAGTCATTTGAAACTGGCAGTCTCAAAACCGGAGACACCAGTTTTGATAGCGCTCCGTGATGCCATGCTCAAATTGGTGTCAAGGGCAGAATCACTTTCATCTTATGTCCTGCATTCAGCTAAGTATTGAATTGAGTGTCAGTGAGCAGGTTATTATAGAGCAAGTGCCGCTTGATAGCACTATCAACAACCCCTTTCATCATTTTGCTGAGGATTGAGAGTAGGCAGATGGGATGGTAATTGGCCCGGTTAGATTCATACAGAACATACTTGGGCAAATTTCCAGATTGTCAGGTAGAAGCTAAAGTTTCATTTATATCGGAACAGTTCTTCTTAATGACTGTGCTAGTTCTGGAGCACGAGTCTGCAGTGCCTGTTGTCAGGGCCCACACCAGACACAAGACACAGTAAACCACCCACCTGACTGAATTTCCTAACTTAATCCTAATCGAAAACCTGTAAAAATTTCAGCAACATAAACCCAGATAGGATTTTCCAACCCCGCCACAATGGTGTGATCTCTAGTGATGGAGATGGCTGCCAGTGGGATTTTTTGGTCTTGCCAATGTCAACGCCATTTTGCATGTTTTGCTGGTGACACAGCCAGGGAACCTTTCACATGGATCACCTTCAGTGGGACCAGAAGAGGTGGGAAGAGCTATAAAATTCTTCCCCTGCTCCAAAGATCCACCTGGCTGAATTATACAGAGTGCCATAGACTCTGCCATGTACTAGTAAATCATGGGGTGGGGAGGCCTTCCCAGGAGAATAATAGTCGCTTTTTAGCCATTTCATTGTTGGGCATGGGATTTCTGGTCAAAAATATAGAAGTCCCACCGCAGGGAGCTGCTGGAAAATCAGGGGATGGTGATTCTTTGTATGATACAACTAATAATTCTGACTCATTGCTTCACCCCTCAGATGAGCCATCCACTAGCAAGGAGGTGGAAGACTCTCCACTGACATTGGAACAGGCGACAGTGGAAGATGTACCCATGGCACACATTCTCTCAGCACCAGCACAGGTAGTACGTCAGTGGGCAATAGGGCGTTGGCTCAGCTGGTAGTACACAATATTATAAGGGCACATTACATCCACTTGAGTAGATATTGGAGACAAGGAGCGCCCAAGATGGAGACAGGGAGTGCCCAAGGTGCGGGTAGACAGAGGACTTCTGGGCACTGGGGTCATGCTGAGTCTGAGGCAGATGATGAATTCCTGGATTCTTCCATCAGGAGGCAAATGCTGGATGTCCAGATGGATTTGGGGGGGGGGGTAGACCTAGTGGAGATGCCTGAGGGACTGCATGCTGCAGTCCCTGTCACAGAGGAGTCCATGTGGAGCATGAGCGCTGCGTGAACACTGAGCTACAAGCACGTAACCTCATCCATTGAGAATGGTGACTTTCATAGAAATGCAGCTCTAAGAGACAGAATGAGGGCTTCCTTATGTTGCATTTAGACCTGCAAACCCACACGCAGGCAATAGCCTCAGGAGCTCACTGCCAGATGGGAAAAGGATGCAACGTCCAATCTCTCAGTTCAGTGTCCATCCATCAATGGTGAGCAGGACTGTGCCGACACACCTTACAATGTTGTCTCTGCAGTCTCCTCTCGCAGCGTCCTGGATGAGGGCGGCACCTCCCACCTCTCTGCCTAGCACCACATCATTCTTACAGTTTGTGTTAATTGAGGGGTGATTTTTGATTTGATTTATTATTGTAAGATATATTAACATAGAGTGAAAAATGCTGCTTTTTGCATGCTATACAGACAAAGCATTCCATTCATAGAGAAGGAAACAAGACAGTGCAGAATGTCGTATTATAGTCATAGCCAGGGTGTAGAGAAAGATCCACTTAATGCAAGGTAGGTCTATTCAGAAGTTTGATGGCAGCAAGGAAGAAATTGTTCTTAGGTCAGTTGGTACATGACTTCAGATTTTTGTATCTTTTCCTCAGGGGATGAAGGTGGAAAAGAGAATATCCAGGGTGCGTTAGGTTCTTAATTATGCTAGCTGCTTTGTCAAGGCAGCGGGAAGTATAGACAGAATCAATGGATGGAGGTTTATTTACATGATGGATTGGGCTACATTTACAACCTTTTGTAGTTTTGTACTTTGTTGTCTTGGGCAGAGCAGGAGCCATACTAAGCTATGATACAATCAGAAAGAATGCTTTCTATATGCATCTGTAAAAGCTGATGAAAGTCGTAGCAGACATATCAAACTTCCTTAGTCCTCTGAGAAAGTAGAAGTGTTGATGCGCTTTCTTAACTATAGTGTTGGCATGGGGAGACCAAAACAAATTATTGGTGATCTGGACACATCAAAATTTGATGCTTTCAATCCTTTCTACTTCATCCCTGTTGATGCAGACAGGGGTATGTTCTCCTCTACATTTCCTGAACTACATTTCAATCTCCTTTGTCTTGTTGACATTGAGGGAGAGAGTTTTGTTGCTGTATTAATTCATCAATATTGCTAAATAAACCCTCTCAAACAGAGGATATTGAGGCCCTGCCAGCCAGAGGACAATTGCCAAGGTCATCTATGCCAGTAGTTAAAAACAGGGAGGTTAAGTATTTTAGAAGCATTTAGATGAGTACTTGAAATGCTATAGCACACTAGGGTGGAAAATGGGATTAGGATAGGAGCTTGATGGCCAGCACAAGCAAAATGGGCCAAAGGTTCTCTTTATGCGACTCTGATGGGGGTTGTACCAAGACAAAGCACCCGCAAATGTAAACTTAAGACATAGTGAACACAATGGGTTCGTACAGGTAACTTATGTTCCTATCATGTGTCTTTAAATCAGTTATTTTAGAAAGTTCTCTGTTACTTTCATTTAAATGTCATGAAGAAAAATGTGTTTTTTGTTCACCAGCCCTGAATTTCCTGTGTGTTCGATCGGGTTTGGCCTCACCAGCATTGGGTGAAAGATGGTTGGGGCAGTAAACTTTATTACTGAAGCAGTGATGAAACATTGGGGTCACAGCATGGTTTGTGTGAAATGTTTGGGAAAGAAATCTCAGATGAAAGGCACGTCTTGGCAGCCAAGCTGAAAGGACAATGAATCCAGGTGTCCCTGGTACCCCTATCTCCCTGTGGGTTCCTAATTTCAGCCTGGCTGCATCTCTCCTCTGAGATGATGCTTGCAACCTTCTGGTCTTTCTCTTTGGCCCCTGTTCTCTACAGAAGTGGTGCTCCTTGCTAGTAGAGTATACCCATCAGCAGAGATACAAATGGCGCTGATCTCTACACTAAGGTGTCAAAGGGTCACAACTTTCAGATGTCACAAGACTGCAGTGTCCAGAAAGTTCCAGACAAGATGCATAAATCTCCACAGAATGCAGAGGAGTTTTGTCTGCATTACAATGCTCCAAACAAAACCCTCACCAAACTCCTAAAAACCCCAACTAACTCAGCCTGCCTTTGTTCACAGCCTTATTATCCCACTTTTGGATGACAAAATGACAAAAATGGCTAGTCTGCCACTCTATATTGCCTATATGCCCATCTAAAATCACATGGACAATATTAAACTCTGGTCAGTAGCCCTTTAAATCCTCTAATTGAGCTCCCTAATTGTCAGCAGGTGTACATCTGATCCACACTTGTATCTGGTGACTTAAATATCGTCCAAGTGCCACAATGGTGCTGGAATGCATACCCAACATCCTTTTGCGCACTTTCATGTGTTTCCAGGTCAGGTGCCTGACTGCCCAGGCAGTGCAAAGTTCTGCCTGTAGTTATAAGAAGTCTTATAAAGGAATGCCAATCTTGATTCTCAAAGTGCCAACACATTGAATCTCAAGCAAGATTCACAGAAAGACCAAACATTACAGGAACTTGGTCCACCACACACTGATATTATTGTGCTTACTCTGAATTCCCAGGAGCAAAATATGTGGAATGATGAAGTATTCTACTTACTTAAGGAGATGCCATACAGTTTAATATGAAAAGGTAAAATTTGAGGAGGTTGAAGTTACAATGCTTGCACTTATCCATTCATCTTGTGTCCTCATATTCTTTTCATGCTTGGCAGATGTTTACAAGAGTTATTTTGATTTGTATGCTTCTTTTATTTTCACTTTAATTCAAACACGTGTTTGGTCACAATATTCATTTTAGTGGAGGTAAACATAAGGGACTGTGTAATAACTGTCTTTCGAAGCCTTCTGGAGTCTCATAACAGTTCAATTTGTTCACTCTTTTATTGGCAACATCTGGAAGTTTAAAACAAACAGCTAGCTAGAAATGTTGAATGCTTCCATATGTCACAGGAATGGCCTCCCATTATTGGCATCAGTCTCAGACAGTAACTGCTGTCGGCCTATTCATCACATTGTATTTCCCAGCCTGACATGTAATGATGGATTTATATTTCACCAGAAAGCTCTCTGTAAACTAGCTTAATTTCTAGCTGAGCCCTTGGCAAGTGGCTGTGGGGAATATTCAAGTAACAACTCCTTGTTTTCGTTTTCTGATCACTTATCCTTTAGTATACGCTCCAAGACAATCAGTCCCATTGAGTGTAATAGGCTTGTTCCACATGTAATCTTAAATAAAGACCATTGATAGCTGAAGCCAGCAAGTGCTTTCATGAGTATCCTCAAGGAACGAGAATGCTATAACCGACCGATGCACTGGCAACCTTTAAATATAACCTTCCAAATACTGATAGATGTGTCAAAGCAATCTAATTGCTTTGTGTTGTTAAAATGCAAGGGAACTTCTAATGTTAAATTTGAAATTGAATATGCATAATAAAACAAGTACAATTAAATATGACTGACACAGGTTCTTTTTACTTCACGCAGCACCAGAGAGAGTTGTGAAACCCTATTGGAATTTATCAACAAATTGTATAATCAAACTACAGTTTGGAACCAATTCTCTGGTTGTTTTCTGTGACATCTTTTTGAGGTTAAAGCCTTCATCAGAACAACAGTGGCATAATGTCGACTTTGACAATTGTTAAAAGACATTGCTGTTTTTCTCAGCTGCTGATATCTTAGCAATTGTGTGTTCTTTTATTCAAAGGTGCATAGTGTTGCCCACAACATCTATGTATTAAAGTCAAATGGGATGCAATGTTCAATGTCTAAAATGTAAATGGGAAAAAAAAAATGCTATTCCTTCTGACATGGATCCTTCTCTAGTACAGTGGTTAGCACTGCTGCCTGCCAACACCAAGGGCCAGGGTCCAATGCCAGTTTGGGTGACTGTCTGAGTGGAGTTTGCACTTTCTCCCTCTGTCTGCCTGGGTTTCCACCAGATGATCTGGTTTCCCCCCACAGTTCAGAGATAGGTGGATTGACCAGGCCAAATTGCTCCTTCATGTCCAAAGACGTGCAGGTTAGATGGATTAGTAAATGTGTGGGATTACAGAGATAGGGTGAGGGTGGGCCCTGGATAAGATTCTATGGCTTGAACTTTAGACAAGAGTCTTGTTCATACATTATACTCTGGTTTCTGTTTAACATTTGCTCGTTGGTTCCATTTTTAATCAGATTATAGTGTAGGCATGCTGTACCCAGCATGATTCCAAACTGTCTAAAGAGAGAGTCTAACATAAGCCAGTAGTACATCATTATCTACATAATACATTAGCATATCCCACTTGTTAACCCTTTATACTACACTGTTGATGCCAATGTAAAAGGAAAGTTATTTTTGGTACACTGCTGTCATACTGTGTTGATGAGATGATATGTTGTCACTTCATGATAACTTTCCCAGTTATCTATTAGCCCCTGTTTCTATGGTAATTTATACGATCCATTTTGAGAAGGAATGGGGTGGATGCAGAGTAGAAGTTGCTGTCACATATTAGTGATATACTCCATGATGGACCAATTAAATGTCTTAAGAGTGGATGATTATGGGTTGTTAATGGAGCCTTTTGTTAACTCCAACTTTGCATCACTGCTGAAGTCTAACTTTTTGTAAGAGCTTAAAACAGAAGTGTTGCCATCTGAACTCATTTTTTTTAAATTGACCTACATCAAATAATTATGTTCAATACCTCACTGCAATAGTGGCATCTGCCAGCCCACTGCGGAAAAAGTTTACTTAGTTCCACTTCTTAGTGACTGTAATTTTCCTGGATTCCTCATATCCTTCTATTTCCTGATTTGTTGCTCTTTTTGTGATGTTATTTCTACTTTCTGTCGTGAAAAAGATACAAATGCTTGTTAAATTCATCTGTCATCTCCTTGTTTTCCATTATTAATTCTCCTGCCCTCTGGGCTCCTTCACCTGTCTCGCTTGCAGTTACACTCTCCTATCTTTGCTCTTTGATCAGATTAGAAGGCTCTATCCTAAGGGGTGTGACTGTTTCCTAGAATAGAGTGCCCAGGTAACCTTCTTCCATCCTGACGTGCAGTGTCTGCAACTCAACCTCCAGCTCAATAAGCCTTAGCCAAAGTTCCTGCAGCCTCAAACACTTACTGTTAATATGTTTCCCTGAATCACACCAGTATCAAAAAATATCTTGCAGTTGTAGCACATCACTTGCCATCTCCAATATGTGTTAGTTATCTAATAATTAGCTTATCATTAATAAAGCCTACACATCCCAATTGGTTTTGGCACTGGCAGGCACTGTACAATACTGATAAAAATTAGTTTCTAATAATACCAGTTATTGGTTTAACTGCTCCTTCTGTTGTGGAAATCAAATACCAAAGTCAGAAAAAACGTAGAATACATAGAAAAAAACAAAAGCACTTCCTCTCTGTCCTTCCCTGGACTCACCATCATCGCATTTTACTTCTTGCAGTAAACTTGACCTCAAACATCTCTTTCACCTGATTCACCAAATTCCCACTTCAAACTGATTTCACAAACCTACTCATTGAGTCTCTGTCTCACTCAGGTGAAGTTTCCCTCACTGGTGGTGTGATTTATTGACTGTGAACTCTTATATAGAGCTCAGTAAGAAGTCTCACAACACCAGGTTAAAGTCCAACAGATTTATTTGGCAGCATGAGCTTTAGGAACACTGCTCTTTCATCAGGAGAGTGGGAGATGGGATCACAAAGAGCACATATATAGGCACAGGCTTAATTACAAGATAATGAATGGAATGTGAATCTTAACAGGTAGTCAAGTCTTTACAAGTCCAGACAATGTGAGTGAAGAGAAGTTTAATCACAGGTTAAAGAGTTGCAAATTGTCTCAAGCCAGGACAGTTAGTGAGATTTTGCAAGCCCAGGCAAATTGTGGGGGTTACAGATAGTGTGACATGAAGTCAAGATTCTGGCTAAGGCTGTTCTTATGTTAAGATTTGCATTCCATCCATTATCTTGTAATTGAGTTTGTATATGTGCCCTGTTTGTGAACCCAACTCCCATTCACCTGATGAAAGAGCAGTACTCTGAAAGCTCGTGCTACCAAATAAATCTGTTGGAATTTAACCTGGTGTTATGAGACTTTTTACTTTGCCTGCCCCATCTCCACATCAATACATAGAGCTGCTATGAGTCACCTTCACATATCAATATCTATTCAGGAACTATTCAGGGATGGGGGAAGGAATGTTGGGTCATTAACAGATAAATATCACTATAAGGTAACTCCTTATTTAATTACACTATTTAACTTAGTTTTAGATTGCTACTTTGAGGACAGAATCTCACTCTTATTCTAAACTTGAAATTGAAAAAGATGTACCTGTTGAATTCCCAATTTATACCAAATTTCCAAAAATACTCACTCAGTCGCTGTCTCATTCAGGCAAAGCCTTTGCTTTTAATCTCATATCCTTGGATAAAGTATACGGCAAATAGGTTTCAGTTATAATCTTTTTACAGAAGAATGTACTCAAGTTACTACCACTGTCATGGATCTTTTCTTGCTAGGTCTCTCTAATGGTATTAGTGTAAGCAATTACTTGATGAATCAGTTAGAAGTGAATCTATTGCAAACAATGGGAAGGAAAAGATGCAGCTTCAAGTCTGCTTTTGAGCAAATAAAAACACCTATTTCCATTCACACCATTTAGTGTGAACTTTGTGTTTCCATTCTCACCTTGCAGCGAAAAGCGCCTTACTTCCACTTGTGGATTATACCATGAACTTTACATTTCCACTTATGGATAGTATTGCAGGCCATTCTTTTCCACTTGTGGATAATATTGTGAGTCATTCATTGCCTCTTGTGGATAGTAATGGGGGCCATACATACACGGATAGTACTGAGGACCATTCATTTCCACTTGTGGATGGTATTCAAGGACATTCATTTCCAATTGTGGACAGTATTGCAGGCCATTCATTTCCAATTGTGGATAGTGTTGCAGGCTGTTCATTTTCACTTGTGGACTGTTACAATCGATCCATTTCAAATATCTGCACTGTTAATTTTCAAATGTCTTCACTGTTAATTTTCTGAGGTGACCAGTGTAGAGCTTCCTTTTAGAGTGTCCTAGAGTTGTGTCCTGTGTTGTTTTCAATTTATATCCTGCAACTGGTGTTAATAGAACAAGGAAGGAGAAAGACTTTTATATTTTTTTTAAGAGCAACACAGCACGGGAAACAGGCCCTTTGGCCCAACGAGCCCGCGCCGCCGTCATAACTATATTTTTTTTTAGAGCAACACAGCACGGGAAACAGGCCCTTCGGCCCAACGAGCCCGCGCCGCTGTCATAACTATATAGTAACAATTCCATTATCCTATCCTAATTTTAGGTTATTCCTAATATGGAAGAGTCTCAATGTAGGGACAATTTGTTTCCCAATCAGCCTAAGAGCGAATTTTTGGGATGTGGGAGGAAACCGGAGCGCCCGGAGAAAACCCACACAACCACGGGGAGAACGCGCAAACTCCCGCAGACACCGGCCCAATTCCAAGTGTCTGCACAGCTACAGCGATAGTCACTGAGCTGTCATGGTGCCCTTCAGATGGTCCAGATAAAGCACTCATTTACGACATGAAGCACCAGGCAACCCATGAATCAACATCCAAGAGCTGTCCTCGCACCACCTGCCGAATGCATGCTCCTTGTTGGTCAAGTATGGACCGAATTACCTGTGGAAAAAAAAGCCATAGTTAAACAGTCCTACTATATCCCTCTATCTGCATAACGCTCATGTGGCTGTCCAAGAGACCCTTAAACAGCCCTAGCGTGCCTGCTCCCACCACCTTACTCGGCAGTGCATTCCACACCCCCACTACCCTTTGTGTGAAAAACTGCCCTCTAATAATCGTCTTATACATAGCCCCCCATATCTACAGAAATATTGATTTCACAGAACTTCTTTTGTGTTTGTGCCTTGAAAAGTTTAATTTCTTATGTAAAAGCTAAACTAAAAAGATTTTCTGCTGTCTTTTCCTTCCCCTCTAAGCAGTGTAAACTGATTACATCATCAGAAAAACATGACCTGACAAAGTTCTGGAGCTGACTTATACGAGGCATCGCTTTTCCCATGCCCCTGGCAAAACCATCGGGGGTGTGGACTGCTGAGGGAGTCGATCAGTGGGAGAACCACAGCTGGTGGGTAATACAGTGGTTTACAGTCAGAAGGGAGTAGTCTTCAGAGTCTTCAACATTGAGTCCAGATTCCATGAAATCTCACAGCATCAGGTTAAATCAGGGAAAAGAAATATCATGCTGATTAGCACCAACCCACACTCACCACCACCCCACTGCTAACGAATTAGTACTCTTTCATTTTGAACACTATTTGGAAGAAGCACCAAAGATGGCAATGACAACTTGGACAGTTCCTTGACAGCTAGTCAGTTATCTGACAGCTGGACAGCCCCAGTGAGTTTTTGCATATGAAGTGCATGATCATGTTTAATTTTAACAACCCCAATGCTTTAACGTACCTCTCTTAAAGGGTCCCTCATCACTCTGAAAGGCATCTGGAGTGGATCCAAACTGTCCAAATGAATTCATAAATTTCAAACCTCCTCTTACTTAATCTAGTCTGCACATCCTGACTTCCCAAACTTCCATTACAGTGGAGGCAACTCATGATTTAAATGGCCAGCTGTCTCTCTGAATCACACTTGTGTAAACCCCAACCCAACTCCATTCCTTGTCCCATAAAGATGGGAAATACTGAGTTCAGGGTTGGGAATTAAAACCTTCAGCCATTTCCAGGATTTTTGCCATAGGAGATAGCCTTGCTTTTGTGGTTAAAAAAATTTGAGCATAAGTCAGATGACCAAACGTTTTGTCATTCTTTAGGAGTATCCTAAAGAGAGGTTTGAAAACAGTGGTGTCATAGAGTCATAGAATTCTATAGTGCAAAAAAAAAGCCAGTCAGCCCATTGAGTCTACACGGACCACAATCCCATCCAGGGTCTATTGCCACAACCCCATGCATTTACCCATTTGACATCAAGGGACAATTTAGCATGGTGAATCCACCTAACCCGCATATCTTTGGATTGCAGTGGAAACCGGAGCACCCAGAGGAAATCTACACAGACACAGGAAGAATCTTCAAACTCCACACAAATGGTGACCCAAGCCAGGAATCAAACCCAGATCCCTGGTTCCAAGGGGCAGCAGTGCTAACCACTGTGCCACCACACTGCCATTGATTAAAAAAAACAAGCTCAAGAATTCTGGAGAGGCAAGGCAAACAGAAATGCCTATAATAAAGTGAAGTGCCCCATAGCAGTTCATAAGAGTATTATCAAACAAAAATTGACATTAGGCCAAATATGAAATGTTAAGACAAATCGGGAAAAGCTAGGTCTAAAAGGTAAGTTTTAAGAAAATCTCTTAAAAGTTGAAAGAGAGGTAGAGAGGAGAGGAGAGGAGATTCGGTGAGGAAATTTCAAAGCTTGGAGCCTTTGCAGCTGAATGTAAGCTATCAAAGATGCAGTGAGTAAAATTGGGATGCCAAGTGGCCAGAATTAAAGGAACACAGCTATCTCAGAAGGTTATCAGGCTGGAAGAGATTACATAGATAGGGAGGGGCGATGCCATGGAGAAATTTGAAAAGAAGGAGGGCCAAGAGTCAGTGAAATTGATATATGAGGCTTGGTGAATGGTACACGTACACACACATACACACAGAGCAGAGTTTTGGACAATGTCAACTACTTAATCTCTGATGATCTTTTCTATAACTTCCACATGGATGCTGACATATAGAATCCCTACAACGCACAGGGAGGCCTTTTGGCCCATCAAGTTTGCTCCAACCAGAATCCCACCCAGGCCCTATTTCCTGTAACCCCACATATTTACCTGCTAATCCCCTGACACTAGGGACAATTTAGCATGGCCAATTAACCGAACCAGCATATCTTTGGAATATGGGAGGAAACCGGAGGACTTGGAGAAACTGACACAGACATGGGGAGAATGTGCGAACTCCACACAGGCAATGACCATTGCCGAATTGAACTGAGGCCCCAGGCATTGTGTAACACCAATACTAACCATAGTGCCACCTATCCACTGTGCCACCATGCCACCCATATGCCTGGTATCATTTTTCCAGCACAGGCTGCCCCAGATATTTCAACCAAGTTGCCATTATTCATAGTGAGCCTCCCCGCCAACCCCCCATCCCTTGCAGTCTGATTGAACATAGTTGGGAAGTGGCATCATACAAACACACAAGCACTGAGTGTGTGTGTGTCTGTGTGTGTGTGTGTAGAGAGAGGGGCTGTGAAATTGGTATATGGGGCTTGATGAATGGGTAATAATAATGATCCTTTTTTGGACCACAAGTCAGACACCTCTTGGATACCCAGTTTTGAGTGGCAAGAATAGGAACTTTGACTGCGTTTTTGTTTTTCTCTTTCATTGGTGCTAATAAACAAAAGTCAATTATGATGTTCCTATCATTGCTTTCCTTGTGTTCAGCCAGTTGAAGCCAGTTGAGATACAAAACAAAACGGTGACCTTCCAGTTCATGCAGGTTGCTTTCACAATAGGCATCTTTTCACACATTGAATTATCAGAGGAATTACATTTCATTATTTGAATGTTATTGGAGAACAAATGAGTTTCTTCCATTATTTGAGATGTATTTTAAAGTGTAAAGCCATCCTTAACTTTGGTATTAAGTGATGAGGAAAAAAACATGTTAAAACAGCCTGTTTTTTCCTCATCATTATGTTCCTTTATAATAGGGTGAACACAGGTCAAATTGAGGTCTAATATGTCTTGCTCCCCATTACCCTTACACCATTGAAACTTGAGGACATTGTTGCTTTATCTTGGATGCAATGCATTCATGCTAATGACAGCTGCAATATACTTATCCTAATGCAATTATGTAAGTCTTATGGTTGTAAATGATCAGTAGGATTTTTCATTTCAACAAATCATAATAGACTTCTCCATGCAATGACAAAACTAAAACAAATATTGCAACAGTTCAACTGAATTTACATAGCATAAAAGCTATGATTCTTAGCAAAATGACAGCTAATTAAAAATAATCTTTGTATGGCATGATCCTATTTGCCTAGATTTAATACAACTTTAACAGCTGCATAAAGCGTTTCACAATCATCTGATATTTGATAAGCCAGCTTTTAGGTCCAGTTTTCCATAGGATTTCATTATACATTATAATGTTATTTCTTCCTGGATTGCTGACCTGATGTTAAATACAAAACACCACAACAGTGGCAGAACTCAATTGCAATGGCTGAAATATCTAGACTCTTTGTCACATTGTCTTTTTTAACTATTCACACTTTTCGGCTAAAATCTTCCTAACTAAAGCTGTCCACCTATGATCCCCAGTACCAGTCCTGATAAGAATGTATTGTACTGATGAACAGTGTGTTTTCCAAACTATACCAATTTACACCATAAACTGTTAAACCAGCAGATTCAGACTCACTGGCCCTGATTATACCTGCACGCCCACCCCAAAATCAAATATATAGTGTATGGGGCTTGATGAATGAAGTTTATTTATTCGTCACAAGTAAGGCTTACATAAATACTGCAATGAAGTTACTGTGAAATTCCCCGAGTCGCCACAGTCCGGTGCCTGGCTGGATCAATGCACCTAATCAGCACATCTTTCAGACTGTATGTGTGCGGGGGAGGGGGGAACCGGAGCACCTGGAGGAAACCCATGCAGACATAAGGAGAATGTGCAAACTCCACAGTCAGTGACCCAAGCCGGAAATTGAACCAGGTCCCTGGTGCTGTGAAGTCAGCAATGCTAACCATTATGCCACTGTGCCGCCATGGTACACGTACACAGCTGAGTTTTGGATAATGTCAACTTACTTGAGTTCCAATGATGGTTTCTGAAACTTCCCCGTGGATGCTGACACAAATCCTGCAGATTTACAGAACAGCATTCTTTGTTGGCCTTGAGCACGATCTTACAAGCTGCAGGCAGACATGCCGGTAAAATTCGGCTGCTGGGTCTAAATGATAAACCGGCAAATTCACTTTGACAAGGACCAATTATTGGTTAGACATAATTGTTAAATGATTTTGTTTGGGATAATTACAGACCAGTGTCCCAAAAGCATCCTAGCACCATTTAAAAGACCATGTAACCATCCATCTGTCAAGGTTTGCAAGCTCTGACTGGAACTTATGCAATTGCACCCCAATGAATTGGTGTTCATTGAATTCTACTCCCATTTAATTGTTTTTGTTTTTGCATTATCACAAACAGTACTTTAACAAATTGACCGAGATGGACCAAACAGATTACTTCAAGTGTCAAAAAGGGTCTGAAGTGTGTGAGGCAACCCTGTAAGGGACAATGAACTGACAGATGAAGTGTCGGATTAAATATGTTTGTTGTTTTATTTGGACAGACAGTAGAAAATGTAGAAAGGTAGATTAATAGTGTCTTTAATCAAAACTTTCAATTAAGTTTTTTGGTGCAGATTTGAAGGTTGCCATTGACTGAAAACTGTAACTAGCTTCAGAAGCCCATTAAATTCTGCAGCTACAGTCACTGCCAAAATTAAAAGGAACAGCCACAAGGGATTTAATTAATATTCATTGAATTACTGATTGCCATCATATCTGAATATTAATTTGCTACTCAAACTTGTAATTGTTTAATTCCTATTTCTAAATTGTAATATGTTGGGAAAAGTCTCAGTGGAAAAAAATTGCTTGCGTCAGTAAACAGTTACTGATCTGAAAAAGAAAAAAATTGACAACATTCGAGCTTCCTTCATTTGTACTGCACTGCGTAATATTGATGCTTCATATCTCTCACTCTCTATTCCTCAATAACTTTGGAAGGAAGCAATGCCATGGTTCTCCAATATAGCTGCCTGCCCACTGCTGATCTTAGGGATAGTGGCACATTGGTCAGATCACTGGGTCAGTAATCCAAAAGCTTAGATGAATGCTCCAAACATGAGTTCAAATCCCACCACAGCAGGTGGGAAAAATTCAATTAAATAATACATCTGGAATAACATGATAGTCTCATTAGCAATGATGATGGAATTATTGCATTGCCATTAATACCCCTTCGGGGAGGAAAGTTTTAGCTGGTTAGGCCGCCAGACCCACACCAATGCACTTCATAAATTCCCACAGAATCCCTACAGTGCAGACGGAATCCATTCAGTCCATCAATTCTGCACAGATTCTCTGTTGGAGCATCTTATCTAGGCCCTTTCACCATACCCTATCCCCATAATTTATTTCTATGAAAAAGGTGCAACATAAGTGCCAGCTTTGGTGTTGTGAATCTCTTCAGAATTACCTCAACAGTTCCCACAGAATTGAAGAAAATAAATTGACTTTGGTAACAAAAACAGAAAATGCTGGGATATCTCAGCAGGTCTTACAGCATCTGCGGAGTGAGAATAGATGTGGAGGTGCCGGCATTGGACTGAGTTAAACCCAGTAAGAAGTCTCACAACACTAAGTTGAAGTCCAACTGGTTTGTTTGGTAGCACAAGCCACTAGCTTTCAGAGTGTAGCCGCTATCCATTTACCTGATGAAAGGGCAACGCTCCAAAAGCGAGAGAACAGAACCGATGTTTCAAATCAGGGTGATCCCTTGAAGACCCATCCAGAGATTTTCCAATTTTTCCTCTTTTTGTTTTGCACTCCAGGATCCGCAGTATTTTGCTTTTAAATTGACTTAGATGTTTGATTACAAAATAAGTCGGGTATTTATTTTTGGGATTAATTCTTTTCAGCACAAACAAGACGAACAAATAGATTTAATTTCTATTCAAAATGGTACAATAGTACAGCTGAGAGCAACACAAGTTGCTGAGAGCGTTACAATAGTGGCAAATGCTTTGTTTAATTTGCTTATGTAAAGCAGGACAAAGCTAAGGATCGCAAGTGAGGAGTATTAAAGGGCATTGAATATAGAATTGATATCATGTAAATTTGACATGGAGAGATAATAAAGTGCAAACAAATAAGGGAGTAGGGACAGCCCGTGTTAGATGAGCAGGAATTAAATCAGTAAACCAGGATCCACACAACGCAACCCTCCATCCAGGCATCCACCCTACCTAGGCTGACAGGCAGATGGAGTTTCTAAATATCTAGCCAGAAAAAGCTGGCATATCTCCACAAATAAAGTAACAAGGAATTATGTTCATGGGTAGCTAACAGACTATGGGAGATGCAACTGCAACTTGTATTAACATGGGAAAATAATAATGGACAGGGAACAAATACATGTTTTGTTTTACAGTGAACAATACCTGACAACGTCTCCAAACATAGAGCCCCAAAGGAGAAAATGGTGCTGTGCTGAAGCAACTGAATACAAAATGAAGGAAAATCTCACCGAGCAGCTTTTCGGGTAAAAACACTGGTCTGAATTTTCCCAAATCCATATTATCCTGTGGCCAGAATTGAAAGCGGGAACTTTGGTAGCATTTTGAAAACAACTGATATTGGTAGATTTGTCACGCATGAACTGCAGAGAGAAGGAAAAGGTTCTTCCCTGTTGAGACGTTCCCAGAGGCAAGGTAAGTATTTTGTTTACTTTGTGAAGGCCAGGCAATTGAATGGTGATGCCACCCACTATGACAGCATCATTGCAATGGAGCGTCCATTTCCAGGATGACCCGAAAGAAGGTGACCCTACCTACCCTGAAAATCTAGCTGGCTGCTTCCTTTGTGGGACCAACCCTTTCTCATGCTGGTAAAATGCCAGTGGGAGTGGAAAATGATCTTTATTTGGCTACTTCATTGGTTTATTGTACTTACTTCCAATTAGTGAGCAATCGCACCACTGCAAGTCCCATTGCTTCCCATATCCCACAGAAGCAGGGAAGTGCCAAGATCTCCTCCTGACACTTTCTGCCATCATTTTACAAGGTCTCCCAGGGCAGCGCCTGGTAGAATCTTTGATAACCAGAGTCAAAGAAGGAATCCATTGGAATTCACAAGGGCAGGCTTCATTATGGCATGTGGTTTGTTTATTCCAGTCCCACAACTCCTTGAAACAACCCCTCCCCCACCCAATCAGCCAGCAAACCTTTGCCGCCAAATGAGGCCAGTTTTCACATTTTCTTCAATGCTGGTCCATTTTTGGTCACACTAGACTCCGCATCACAATCAATGACAACCTAATAAACAGACAATGTATTTTACAAATTTGGGAGCATTTTAAATTATGCCCACTTTTGAACTGATCCCTTTTTTTACCCCCGAATAGCATACCTGCTCTGAACAATAGAAAACCAACTACTTAAATATCTGGACATGATTCTCTGTGAATTGTGAGAGGGAAAAGATACAGAAGGGTCCAAATGGGGGATTTTTCCACATAAAGGGTGATGAGTGTCTGGAACAAGTTGCCAGAGGTAGTAGTAGAGGCAGGTACAATTTTGTCTTTTAAAAAGCATTTAGATGGTTACATGGCTAAGACGGGTATAGAGAGATATAGGCCAAATGCAGGCAATTGGGAGTAGCTTAGGGGTTAAAAAAAGAGCAGAATGGACATGTTGAGTTGAAGAGCCTGTTTCCATGCTATAAACTTCTATAACTCTATGAACTGATACAAAGTTATAATCCTAGGAAGTACAAAGACCATTTCCATTGATAGCCCTGTCTCAACTGGTCCCTGTTCAATTCTTGTGACTCTGTCAGTGACATCACATAACTGCAATTCCACAATCCCAGCTCCTGCTGCACACGAGTTTAATTCTCTTCTTTTCATCATTGTCCTATATTGAAAAATTAAGCATCTGTCTCGCGCAAGCAGATCACCTAATGCCTCAACTCATTTGCCGCTGTAACCATGGTATCTGAAGGGGCAATATAATCACTATAGCTTTCCCTTGTTGGAATTGAAAGTTGGTGAAGTTACACTGTTGAGTTTCATCATTAGTCTTTCTCCTCTGCAACCCAAGTTTGAATCCAATTCAGACTGATGAGATGAAAGTTCCCTGCCTCTGACAGATGGAGGAATATCTTGTGAAATAAGTCTAAACATCTACAATAGGAATGGAATTTTAAAACCTCATAGAACATAGAACATTACAGCACAGAACAGGCCCTTCGGCCTTCGATGTTGCGCTGACCAATATAAAAAGCAATGCCCCTCCAAACTAAACCATTCCCTTCTCTTCCATATACTTATCAACTAACCTCTTAAACGCCACCAAACTTGGCGCATCTACAACTGCTGCAGGCAGGGCATTCCACTCCCGAACCACCCTTTGGGTAAAGAACCTACCTCTGATATCCGTCCTATAACTATCACCCCTTAATTTAAAGCTGTGTCCCCTCGTGCTAGCTTTCTCCATCCTAGGAAAAAGGCTATCACTGTCCACCCTATCTAAACCTCTAATCATCTTATATGTTTCGATTAGGTCCCCTCTTAGCCGCCTCCTTTCTAACGAAAACAACCTCAAATCCCTCAGCCTCTCTTCATAAGACCTGCCCTCCATACCAGGCAACATCCTGGTAAACCTCCTCTGTACCCTCTCCAATGCCTCCACATCTTTCTTATAATGCGGGGACCAGAACTGCACACAATACTCCAAGTGCGGCCGCACTAGAGTTTTGTACAGTTGCAACATGACGTTGCGGCTCCGAAATTCAATCCCCCTACCAATAAAAGCCAAGACTCCATATGCCTTCTTAACAACCTTATCGACTTGACTGCCTACTTTCAGGGATCTATGCACATACACACCAAGATCCCTCTGTTCATCTAGACTACTAAGAATCCTACCATTTGCCCTATACTCTACACATTTATTATTTCTGCCATAGTGCATTACCTCACACTTTTCCACATTAAACTCCATTTGCCACCTCTCGGCCCAGCTCTGCAACTTGTCCAAGTCTCTCTGCAAACTATAACACCCCTCTTCACTATCTACCACTCCACCGACTTTAGTGTCATCTGCAAATTTACTAATCCATCCTTCAATACCCTCATCCAGATCATTTATAAAAATTACAAACAGCAGGGGCCCCAAAACAGACCCCTGAGGTACACCACTTGTCACCGAACTCCACGATGAATATCTCCCATCAACCACCACCCTCTGTCTTCTATCTGCTAACCAATTCCTAACCCAATTAGCTAAATCACCCTCTATCCCATACATCTGCATTTTCTGCAGAAGTCTTCCATGGGCCACCTTATCAAACGCCTTACTAAAGTCCATATATACCACATCAACCGCCTTACCCCCATCCACCTCCTTAGTCACTTTTCAAAAAACTCAATGAGGTTAGTAAGGCACGACCTACCCTTCACAAAACCATGCTGACTATCCCCAATCAATTCATTTCTCTCTAAAAATGTGCCTGTTTTGCTGCGGGAAAATGTCACAATATCCAGCATGATGCCACTAGTGGGAATGGCACCCATTTTTGAGCCCATTCTCATTTTCCTGAGAAAAAAATGGCATAATCGAAAGCTTGCCGAAATCAGGTGAAGTGCGTGTTGCTGAGGGCGGTGAGGGGCTATAGGGAGTGTGTGTTGTTGGGGATGTATGTGGGTTATGGGGATTGAGTCTTGCTGAGGGGCTGAGAGGGATATGGGGAGTGTGTGCTGCTGGGTGTCTGTGAGAGGGTGTGGGGAGTATGTGCTGCTGGGGGTCTGTGAGGGGGGTATAGGGGAGTTTGTGATCCTGAAGGTCTGTGGGAGGTATGGAAGTGTGTGTTGCTGAGAGGCTGTGGGGTGTATGAGGAGTGTATTGCTGAGAGTCTGTAGCGGGTATAGGGAGTGTATTGCTGAGGGTTTGTGGGAGTATGGGGAGTATGTGTTGCTGAGCGTCTGTAGGGGACATAGGGAGTGTATTGCTGAAGGTTTGTGGGGGTTATGGGAAGTGTGTGTTGCTGAGAATCTGTAGGGTGTATGAGGAATGTATTGCTGAGAGTCTGTAGGGGGTATAGGGAGTGTATTGCTGAGGGTTTGTGGGGTGTATGGGGAGTGTGTGTTGCTGGGGCACTGTGGGAGGGTATGGGGAATCTGTGTTGCTGGGTGGCTGTTGGGGGGGGGGGGGGGGGGTCGTATGGAGAGTGTGTGTTGCTGGGAACTGTGAAGGGTATGGGGAGTGTGTGTTGCTGAGGGTCTGTGGAAGGCTATGGAAATCTGTGTTGCTGGGGGGCTGTTGGGGGAGGGGGGGTCGTATGGGGAGTGTGTGTTGCTGGGAGACTGTGTAGGGGTATGGAGAGTGTGTATTGCTGGGAGACTGTGAAGGGTATGGGGACTGTGTGTTGCTGAGGGTCTGTGGAAGGCTATTGGGAATCTGTGTTGCTGGGGGGCTGTGGGGTTTAGGGAATCTGTGTTGTTGGGGGCTGTGGGGGTATGGGGAATTTATGTCGCTGGGGTCTGTGGGGGGTATGGGGAGTGTGTGTTGCTGGAGGACTGTGCAGGGTTATGGGGAGTGAGTGTTACTGACGGTTTGTGGAAGGGTATGGGAAATCTGTGTTGCTAGAGGGCTGTGGGGGTATAAAGAGTATGTGGGAATTTGTATGGGGTATGGGGAGTGTGTGTTTCTGAGGGTCTATGGGAGGGTATGGGGAGTTTCAGTCACTAGGGAGCTGTGGGGCAGTATGGAGAATGTGTGTTGTTGAGGTCTGTGGGGGGTATGGGGAATATATGTTGCTGGGGATGTGTGGGTGGATATACAACATAGAACGTAGAACATTACAGCGCAGAACAGGCCCTTCGGCCTTCGATGTTGCGCTGACCAAATAGGAAAAAGCAATGACCCTCTAACCTAAACCATTCCCTTTTCGTCCATAAATTTATCTACTAACCTCTTAAATGCCACCAAACTTGGCGCATCCACAACTGCAGCAGGCAGGACATTCCATTCCGTTACCACCCTCTGTGTAAAAAACCTACCTCTGACATCCATCCTAAAACTACCACCCCTTAATTTAAAGCTATGTCCCCTCGTGCTAGCTTTCTCCATCCTAGGAAAAAGGCTATCACTGTCCACCCTATCTAAACCTCTAATCATCTTATATGTTTCAATAAGGTCTCCTCTTAGCCGCCTTCTTTCGAACAAAAACAACCTCAAATCCCTCAGCCTCTCTTCATAAGACCTGCCCTCCATACCAGGCAACATCCTGGTAAACCTCCTCTGTACCCTCTCCAATGCCTCCACATCTTTCTTATAATGTGGGGACCAGAACTGTACACAATACTCCAAGTGCGGCCGCACTAGAGTTTTGTACAGTTGCAACATGACGTTGCGGCTCCGAAATTCAATCCCCCTACCAATAAAAGCTAAGACTCCGTATGCCTTCTTAACAACCTTATTGACTTGACTGCCTACTTTCAGGGATCTATGCACATATACACCAAGATCCCTCTGTTCATCAACACTATTAAGAGTCCTACCATTAGCCCTATACTCTACACATTTGTTATTCCTGCCAAAGTGAATTACCTCACACTTTTCCACATTAAACTCCATTTGCCACCTCTCGGCCCAGCTCTGCAACTTGTCCAAGTCTCTCTGCAAACTATAACACCCCTCTTCACTATCTACCACTCCTCCGACTTTAGTGTCATCCGCAAATTTACTAATCCATCCTTCAATACCCTCATCCAGATCATTTATAAAAATTACAAACAGCAGGGGCCCCAAAACAGATCCCTGAGGTACACCACTTGTAACCGAACTCCACGATGAATAATTTCCATCAACCACCACCCTCTGTCTTCTATCAGCTAGCCAATTCCTAATCCAATTAGCTAAATCACCCTCAATCCCATACATCTGCATTTTCTGCAGAAGCCTTCCATGGGGCACCTTATCGAACGCCTTACTAACGTCCATATATACCACATCAACTGCCTTACCCCCATCCACCTCTTTGGTCACTTTTTCAAAAAACTCAATGAGGTTAGTAAGGCACGACCTACCCTTCACAAAACCATGCTGACTATCCCCAATCAATTCATTTCTCTCCAAATAACTATAAATCCTATCCCAAATAATTCTTTCCAATACTTTGCCCACAACAGAAGTAAGACTCACCGGCCTATAATTCCCCAGAAAGTCTCTATTCCCCTTCTTGAACAATGGGACCACACTCGCTATCCTCCAGTCTTCCGGCACTATACGCGTAACCAACGACGACCTGAAGATCAGAGCCAGAGGCTCGACAATCGCCTCTCTCGCCTCCCAGAGAAGCCTAGGGTAAATTCTGTCCAGCCCAGGGGACTTATCTAACTTCAAACCCTCAAGAATATTTAGCACATCCTCCTTATCTACTTCAATACTTTCCAGTTTGCAACCCTGTATCCCAGTGTTCTCCACAACTACATTTACATCTCCCTGCGTGAATACCGAAGAGAAATATTTATTCAATGCCTCTCCAATCTCTTCAGGCTCCACGCACAACTTCCCACTGCTGTCTCTGACTGGCCCTAATCTTGCCCTAACCAATCTTCTATTCTTAACATATCTAAAGAAAGCTTTAGGATTCTCCTTGATCCTATCAGCCAAAGTCTTCTCGAGTCCCCTTTTAGCTCTCCTCAACTCACTCTTTAGCTCCCTCCTGGCTAATCTATAGCTATCCAGTGCACTAACTGAGCCTTCAAGCCTCATCCTGACATAAGCCTCCTTTTCCCTTTTAACCAGCGAATTAACTTTTTTAGTACACCATGGTTCCCTTACTCAACCATTTCCTCCTTGCCTGACAGGGATATGGGGATTGTGTGTTGCTGGGGGGCTGTTGGGAGGGGGGTATGGAGAGTATGTGTTGGTGGGCTGAGGATGACCAGAGTTCTTTAATCTCTCCATCTGTCTCTTACCTTCCCAAATTTTCCACCCATTTCAGATTGATTAGATAGCTTTTGCAATGCAGCCGATTGATCTTTCTTTTGGTTGCTGCTGGGGCTGAAGAGGAGGAGCTGGAGGATGAATTGTGGGCAGAGGAGACACAGGCCTTAACACTCGCAGGAATAGACAGAGTTGCCAGAGGCAGGATGTAGTCACTGTTCGCCCCGAGGGGAGGACAAGAGAAGTAGAGAGTAGAGACATTGACAGTTCCACAAGCGAGTGCCCTTCAAGCAACTGTCAGACATTGCGTGTGCCAACAGCTCCAATTCCAAAAGAAGACATTGTGATGCTTGTACCATTTTTGCAGGACCTGGCACCTCAGGGCACGGGTGGCATCCACTCCAGGTGGCTGTGAAAATGACAGGTGCCTTAAACTTTTACACCATCAAGTCCTTCCAGACAACCAGTGGAGATCTTTGTGACATTACCCAACCTTCTGTCCACAAGTGTGTATAGGAAGACATGCCCAGGATGGCCAGTATATTAAGTTTGACCTTGACCAGGTCCAGCAGGAAGCCCAGATTGCGGGATTCACAAATACCAAATATATTGGAGGTTATAGACTGCACCCATTTCACCCGCAAGGTCCCGGTGAAGAATCTAGCAAGATTTATGAACAGAAAGGATTTCCATTCAATAAATGTGCAGTTTGTCCGTGATTATCAGCGAAGTATCATGCACATTTGTGTCCGATACCCCAGCAGCATGCATGACACCTTTATATTGAGAAATTCTGATGTCACAGAATCATAGAATCTACTGTTCAAAAGGAGGCCATTTGACCCATCAAATCGGCACCGACATCAAACCCACTTAGGTCCCATTCCCATAATCCCATATATTTACCCTCCTAATCTCCCAGACACTAAAGGGCAATTTTATCCTGGCCAATCAACCTATCCTGCACATCTTTGGACTGTGGGAGGAAACTGGAGCACCTGGAGGAAACCCATGCAGACACGGGGTGAATGTGCAATCTCCACATAGTCACTCAAGGTCAGAATTGAACTCAGACACTTTGAGGCAGCAATGTTAACCACTGTGCCAATGTCCCTCCATTGTCCCAGAGGTCTTTGAAGAGGAGCCCAGGATACGGAAATGGCTTGTGGGAAATATGGCTGACTTGGCTGATGACGCCTATGCAGAAGCCTGAGACTGATGCAGAGACCTGATATAATGATGCCCACATTGCCACCTGTACAATAGCGCAGCAGTGCATAGAGCTCCTCAAAATGCGGTTCAGGTGCCTGGACCACTCTGGTGGGGCTCTTCAATGTAATCCCCTGATATTGTCCTGCATTGTGGTGGTTTGCTGTGCCCCACACAAGCTGGTGCAGCAGCGAAGAGATCTTTTTGAGGAGGAGGATGTGGAGGCTGACCAACCGGGTGTCACTGAGGAGAAGGTTGCCCAGCATGAGAAGGAGAAAGAGGAGGAGGACAATGAGGAAGAGTAACATCACGAAGGCACTGAAAGGCTGGTGGTAGAGAGGATCAGCTATGCAAGGCCAGCGAGGGAGGCCTTGATCATTATGCGCTTTGGTCACTAGGAGCTTGTGTTGCCGCACCTGGATTCCATTATATCTTCCCTTGATGTCCCACAATCTCCTGCAACATCGTAACACTAGAGTGATGGGCTGAGTATGCTGTGTTAGTGAGATTCTGTAGCAGGCAGGAGGGTGATGAGACTTACTATACACCATTGTGATGGTGCCCCAGGAAAACTAGTCTGACTTCTACCTGAGCTCGACATGCTGGCACTTGGTTCCACATCTGGGTCATAGATCTGGGAGTGCTCAACCCCCATGTAGGGCCTCAGTGCAGCTGCGGTCGGAGAGGAGGAATTTCTCATGTGTTCTGGAGATGGCATAGCAGATGCTGTAAGTTACTGCCAATGCATGTCACCTGCCGCAGCCAGTGAATTATTTGAGTACCTTGATTTCCTTAGTAGCCACATGTTGAGGGAGATCCCCCATTGACATCAACATGCAAGGTTTCTCCATTAGGATAAGTACATTTCTGTTAGAGGCTAATTAGAGACAAGTTAGTCACATGGGTGGGGTGAAATAACATTTATTGATGCCAATATTAGTGCTTTCAAAATAAGTGATAGCATAAAACGATGTGAACATGAGACTTTAAATTGTCTAAATGTTCTTTCTACCTAGTGTTGCCATCCTAATGCTGCTACAACTTCCTAACCTTATATGGCCTAACTATCTCAGGATGTATAATCAGAGGTGGATCTAGCCAGCTGCCTACCACACCCCATGGCTTATGATGCCCTTGGCAAGCATCCTCCAGACGTTCTGGATCTTGAGGGTCCTGATCGCTTTCAGGTGTCGGGCACATGTCCATGACACCCTCTTCATCGCCCTACCCCTGAAATTCCCTGATATCAGGAAGGAAGAGTTAAAAGGTGCAGCCAGGTGCAGTCTCCTGGGTGGAAGGCTCTGGCATGGAATCAAGACCTTCCTCTTCTTTTGGGGCTCCTGTGGGCCCCTGGGCACTCCATGGGATGGCAGTGATTCTGCAGTGAGTTCCAGAGACTCCAGCATCACCTGGCCCTGCCAGTCTTACATCCTACCCATGATGGTTAAGCCCACAGTGATGGCCTTCTGTATCGGGGGCTACCAGTCAATGGCAGCAGCAAATGCACTGAGACTGGGCCGTGCTTTGCAACCCCCAGTTATGATTCTCTGTGACTGGGCCACATTCTCAAGTGCTGCTGCCACAGCCCGCTGTGCCTCAGAGTTGTCCAGCTGGGTCTCCTGCAAACTCTCGAGCCTCTCAGCCATGGGCAGCAGAATCTTGAGAAGCCTGTTGAGGCCCTTAGCCACGGCCTGTCATGGCTCAGCCATCGTTTGGAATCCGTCATTTATAGTGAGGATTTCCTGCCTTAGGTTTTCTATAGTCAATGCCACCCTTGCAGTGTTTGCCTAGGAAGCACGCAAGACAGGCAGTAGCTAGTCCATCTGAAAGCTTTGGGAATGCTCCCAACAGCTCACAGTTGATCCAGTATCTAGTCCGTCCTGAATTCCCTGGCTCAGTTGCTGCATCTCCAATAGCTGAGAGAGAAGTGACCTCAGAGGTCCAGCATGTCACATGGGGCCAGCTGAGTCCTCCTCTCCAGCAGGCCCCTGCATGCCAGAGGCCTTAGACACTCCCTCCGCCACCTGATGTACTATGACCCAGGTATGGGCCCAGGTGCCAGACGTGTCATGCACACCAGTGACCCACATTCCTCATCACTAACTTAAACTGCTGATGTGAGTGTCTCTGGGATGGTGAGTTGCTTGATGGAAGTTGACGCAAAATTGGTGCTGCCCTCAGAGGTCCCTTCATCCATTCTTCCAAGATATCTTCTAACCTGTCGGGACAAAATGGGTGGGAGCAGCAGTGGGGGTTATGGTGCCAAATGACCCAGGCACATTGGGGCCCTTTCCTGCAACATAGGACACAAGTTTAAGTGTGAAGGAGAGAAATCTGGGCTGCATGCAAATTCTTCAACAAGTAAAGGGTTGGTAGCTGCTCATTTTTATGCTCCAGTCCAATCACCCTCTGGAGGACATGGACCTCTGCTCCTGAGATGCCCTGGTGTCAGAAAGAAGGAAAGTAGAAGACATAGCCACAGCTGCAGTTAAGTAAGTCAGCCATCAGGGCCAGTGAGGGCAATGAGAGAGATATGTGCAAGTGGGTCCAGTTGGGGTGAGGGTTTGGAGAGCGTGAGTAATGTTGTGGGAAGGGGGGTGTCCAGTGTCTAGATACAGGAAGGGGGAGTTAGAAGGTGTAACCAGGTGCAGTCTCCTGGGCAGAAAGCCCTAGCATGGAATCAAGTCCTTCTTCTTCCTTTGGCGTTCCTGTGGAGAGGGTAGTTGTATCTAGCCTGGGTCCAGTCCTTTCTGCATTCCCTGGTTCAGATGCTGCATCTCCAACAGCTGAGGCAGAAGTGACCTCGGAAGCTCGGAAGCTTCTGGGCCCAGCGGAGCTGAGTTATTTCCTGCTTTGCAGATCTGATCTGAGCTGCAGGTTGTCTGGTGAATTTGGCCCTGCCCGCTGCCTGTAATATCTAGAAATAGTCTAGCCCATTTTCTCAAACACTGTTGCGTATGATTGGATGTGAAAAACAGATTAGGAACTTTGCCATTTTCACACCAGCTGACAACTAGAAAAATCTCAAAATTCCACCCTAGGTTTCTAAAAGAGTCAAAGTCCTAAGCATTATAAACATCCAAAATGTGTTGTGAAGGAGCAATAAACTAGCACTCTCACATAGACAGATTGTGGGAAGTCAAACTAAATAGAAGCATCACTCTGGTGGGATAGCTGGCAGTGCTCCAAAGATTGGGTTAATATGATTGGGATATTATTTGGAATTTTGTACTGTACTATACCTTACTACCTTATTATTGTTAGGCACAGAAAATTCAAAATATTTCATTCCCTGGAACATGCTAAGTAAAAAAAAAAAAATGTTTATTCGGATAGAAATTATTGATATCACTCAGAATAAGTCCAAGACCTGCATTTTGAATGAAATGAGTCAAGTCCCAAAGGTGAGTATACAAATTAATTCTTTATTCGAAATGAAAGAGTTTCACATGATTACAGACATAAGTGATACATAGACAGACGGACAGGAGCACTTTAATAGTGAGCAGGACTCATTAAAAAGTTGACTGTTCTCGAGTGGTTTAAATAAAATAAGATCTTGGAAACTTGTTAAACTTTTGGTTGATTGTTTGTGAATGAAATTGAATTTCAGCCATTGGGCTAATTGGCAGTTACAGTGGACAGGGTGTATTACAGACTGCACACCTTCAATAACCCATTTCATACACTGGTTAATGACCAAATTTCACTCCCGCACTAGTTTGCTGCAACATCAGATAACTCGCCCAGTTTAGATTTTTCCTCCTTTACATTTGCAAATTTCACACCAATAAAAAAATGCTGTCAGCAAAACCTAAAGTTTAAAATATTTCCAACTGCTCATCAATCTTATACAAGTAATCATTGGAACCAATGTAAGAGAAGTAATTGCTCCAAAATCGTGTATAACGTTTAAATGTTCCACCTGCCACTTCATGCTATCGCCCCCCCCCCCCCCCCCCCCCCCCCCCCCCCACCACCGAACACACCCCTCCACCCCCCAGTGTCGGGTGGCACAGCGATTAGCATTGCTACTCACAGTGCCAGGGACCCAGTTTCAATTCGGGTCATTATCTGTATGGAGTTTGCATGTCCTCCCTGTGTCTGCATGGGTTTCCTCCAGGTGCTCTGGTTTCCTCCCACAGTCCAAAGATGTGCAGTTTAGATTGACTGGCCATGCTAGATTGCTCCTAAGTGTCAGAGGGATTAGGAGCATTAATATGTGGTTTTACAGGGATGAGATCTGGGTGGGATTGTTTTCGGTGCAGCTCAATGGGCTGAACAGCCTCTTTTTGCACTGTAGATTTTAAGGTATGACTCCCATCATGAAGGCCAATTTGGAAAAACGCTTCCACACAGAACTTCAAACAAGTTTGTTAGATGTACTGGCCATGCTAAATTCTCCTTCAGTGTACCTGAATAGGTGCCAGAGTGTGGCAACTAGGGGATTTTCATAGCAACTTCATTGTAGTGTTAATGTAAGCCTACTTGTGACAATAATAAATAAACTTTAAACCAAACTCCACCCAGACAAATGAATAAAAATCATTGAGCAGGACAAATAAGTAGCTGATCTCAAAAACCAATCCAATAACTGTCTGGCTTCAACCTTCTAAGGAAGGAGTGGTCCATCCTCAACAAGTTTAGGACAGGTCATGGCCCTGCTTGACCAACCTCCATAGATGGGGCATGAGTGCCAGCCTCTATGTGCCAGTGGGAGAGAGCAAACTGTGCACCACATCATAGAAGAATGACCAATCCACAAACTCCGTGGAGGCCTATTCATGTTCAACATAGCAGGACTGGGAGAAACTATTTGGCTTGAGGATTTTGCATTCACTAAATAAATAAAATCCTTATGCACATAAAATACTGTGTTTTTAAGAACAGAAAATAGCATGTTCCGCAGCCAAATGTACCCTTTGGCAGCATTTTGTTTCCAGAAGACTGTGGGCAGTCAGCTGAATGCCTACACAAGGGTGGGCTTTGATACCACTCCTTCAGGAAGCTTAGAACACCTTGGCATTCAGAGTGAGTCAAAACTTATGTTCTTCATGAAACTCACTAATGCAGGCAAGGTAAAGCAAGCGGGAGTGGGGCATATGCAATGAACAGGAAACAATCTTAGGTGAGGATCGGGCATCATAAGCTTCATTTTGGTGGTAAATAGGGGATGTTAATGCTCCTCCTGACACCACAAACTTACAAACCTTTATCTTAATGCCTCACAAGCAATCAGCAGCAGTATCTTTTTGGACTTCTAATGAGATCACAACTAATGAAACGAAGATGGGGGTAACATATGATTCACTCATTGGACCATAAAAACTGCATTGGTTGCTGTAGGTGACACGGGTCCCCAATTTGCTTTGGCTCACAGTGCTCAGTCCTCTTTCTAGCAGATATCTGGACAGCTGACTTTGATTTGCCCAGTCATTACCCTGCCCCGCTAAGCTAATAGAGGACCTGATGCTAGCAAAAATAGGATGGATCACATCAGCAGGATTACTCTGTTAACCTGATTAGTGCTGAAACCCATCCACAGAAATCCCCATACTTTGCTCTGGGGGATAAAATGTACAGATGTCAGAAGTAAAGACTGGCCCATGCCATGTGACCTGTTACCAGGCACCTTCACGCTTGAAAGCCTTTTAAGAATTCAAGAAGAGGAAGCAGAGTGAAAATCTGCAGAATCAATGCTCTGGTTCAAATTTAAGGTTGCATGACAAGAGGGGAACTCAGGCTTTACCACAAAATGAAAGCTGGGCTATTTTAACATTTGGGTCTTATTAAGGTATTGCTGGTCCAGATACTTATTCAACCCAACTGACGACAACGCCCACAAACAAGGCCTTAATAACCTTGACTCAGCAGTGGATAATAAACTCTCAGAATGTTAATAAAATTAATCGCTTGAAATTTCTATAGCTTTCTCCTGATTTCTGACTTAACCCGGTGAAGTAAAATCAGGAAAATCTACCAGATAAACATTTCCAATAACTCAGCCTTTATAATGTTTGATATTATTCACATACCATTTACATTCCAGCTCAGTTCTTACTCAAATCTTCCTTTCATCTTTTGTTCCTCTATCTCCTGTATCACATTGTCCCTCAATTACCTGGAACTCGAACACAGAAACTCTTCCTACTGTGTTTTATTTGATAGTTTTAATCTGGGTTTTATTACCTGTATTCTTTCCTTCTACAGTGTTCTGCTCCAAGATATCAGAATTAATAAAGGAAAAGTATTGAAAGAAAAGAAACTGTAGCTCAGCGCCGACAGAGCTGCTCACTTGTCCGTAGCAATATAAACCTCCCCACAATGTCAAGTATCAGCTTGTAATGTAAAGATTAGTTTGCAGTCGTGAAACACAATGCCATAAATAACTGAATTCTTTTGCCTTGTGTACACCAACAGTCCCAGGGCAAAATTAAATTGGCATCAGCAGCAATCCAACATGGTACTGACAGAAGAAATGCCAATGAATTGTGCACTCAAATAAACAGTGTGTCAAAGAATTGTATTACTGAGAATAGGCCATTCGGCCCAAACAAGTCAAAGCTGGTGTTTGTGCTCCAAGCAAGTCTTTGCCACCTTATGATGGAACAGTTCAACTGCCTTTTGAGGAACCTACTTACATTTTATTCCACTGAAATCACTAAAACTCAGGGAGACTTCATGGTGGCAGATCATCCAACTCAACCAGCCAGGATTTAATGTGGTCGATAGGGTTCTCATTCATTGGTTGGAGAATGAGTGCTTGATGGTATTCTGAGGTAATCAGGTATTTATCCAGGCAGCATTGGGCCTTCTATCAGATTAATCTCCTATAGTGTGGGAATCCTGTCCAAATGCGCCAGCCAAGCAAAGGCTAGAACAAAAAGCCCTAAAACCTTTCTTTCTATTTTTAATGGCTGGGAGAAAGTCTCGGAAGCTCAGACAAGGAATACACATGCATTATCGAAGGTCTGAAGAGGGGAGAGTTATGAGAGGTGAACTTCCAATCGGTATAACCTGATATATTACCTTACTGTACTGCAAACCCAATCTGCCATTTTAACACAGATAGGTAGCCTCACAGAAAAGAGACTCTGCCTAAGTACACATACCTGGCTCCATCTATACTTCTTCTGCTGAAATTTATGAACTCATGTACCATTGCCTACATTTATATCCATGGAACTAAAACATTGTGGATATTATATTAATTGGAAAAGTGAAGTATACAGCATCAGTTTTCTATCTTTTTGAAGCAATACCTCATTGGACATTGATTCTGGACTCTCGATTTATTTTCTGTGTGGTCTTTGCACGATAGATCTTTCTTTTCTCTGTCCTTTTATTGTACAAGTGCACAAAGGGCTACAGGTCAATTCTACATTTTGAGTGTGTGCAAATAAACTCTGAGTTCATCCTATCTTGAGCTCACTGTGGAGTTTATTTTCCAACCTTGTACTTTCAGCATGATGCAATTTCTATTAATAACTCCATAATGAGGGTTAAAAGATGCAGGGTGCCTTTCCCCCTCCCATTTCTTGCCTCTGCCTGCATGAACTTGGATGACATCTGACCTCCCCTCCCCCCAAGGATACAGGACTTCGCTCCTTCTTTCCGCTATTTCAGGCAAAGATGCCCAGTGAAAGATCTGAAAAGCTTGACGTATGCCACTTCCCTCGGTCAGCCACTGGCATTTCTGCACCGGCAAAATATACAGAATGATCTCAGCACCACCAGCAGCCAGCTTCTTCAAGGATGCAGACTAACTTTAAGTATTGCGGGTTAGTTTTTAGTGCAGGCTACTTTAAATAATGCTAGGTACTCACAATATTGGATTCCCTGCTTGCAGCTAATGAGAAGAGCTGGGAACAGTAACTTCATGGACATGAGCACGTAGCCCAATGTCTGCATGCTGCCAGCAGTGCAATCAATAGGCGTAGGTTAATCACTCATCACAGTCCGGCTTTTGGAGGGTTATCCAGTTTAACCTCCCTCTTCCAAGTTCTGCAAGCTTAGCCAGGATATTTAAAGTCTATTTCAGTTATATTTAATGGAAAACAGTGATGTGGCATTTGAATAGATGCAAACTAATTGGACAAATGGTTAGAGTCTTTCAACTTGAAGGAAAAAGATGAATTTTCATTTGTTACCATTTTTAAGCTTTAACGAAACGAAGGATCAAATTTCACTCAGCTTTGGATGCTTGGACTGTTTTGTATCAGTGTCCCTCTTCTGAAGCTAAACATCAAATGAAAACACTTCTTTTCCATTCTACATACAGAAATCAATTAGCATGGTTAAAAGTATTTTATCTTTTCAAAATAAAGCATATAGGTGTTTTTTCCTCCTGAATCACATGAAAAGATATGATGGCTTGGCACTTGAAAACTGGGCACTTACCAATGTAGCTACCAAACAGTACACTCATTTTCAAATATATTAAATTTCAAAGCACATTAATGATTTCCTTTCTGTTTGAAAGCAAACACGGTTAAGTTATTGAAGTGTGAACTAAGGAGTCAATAAATCTGCGCAGAGTTAATTAATGAACCGATGCAAAAAGCAATGTTCAAAGTGTGTTTGAATCCAAGAAATTGTTTGGGGTAAAAATGCAATTGGTCAATGTGGAGATTAACATAAAGTTAAAATTAGTGTCAGTTAATTCTGATTATGATCATCCGTATAGGATCAGGCAACTCACATTAATGCTGGGCAAAATTCTGCCCAAATAATTCCAACTGTTAAATTTGCGTGAAAACTGGTGCGATTTATTTTTTTTCAGTGGGAGTTCAGAGAAGAATCTTCCATACTTTGAGCACTATAGGAGCCACCAGTGTGAATATCATTAAATTTCAGGGGGTGGGGTCTATCCCTGTTGTAGAGACTGAAATCAGCACACACTAAGGGGGCTGTCTGTCAGCGCAGAGATCAGTGCATGCGCAGTGGCCTCACACTGGTGGACTCCCAATTCTCCCAATTGCTGGCTGGCTCAATCGCTGACCAGCCCTGTGACCCCCACAATGCCAGCCTTCTCCCCACCCCTAGCACAGGACAATTGCTGACCCCCACTGACCATTCCTGGGCCCAGCCCCTCCTCTCCCTTGCTAGCCCACCCTGATCTTCAACCTCACCCTAATCAATTCCCCCCCATCAACAGTTAACCACCCACCGCAGTCCAGACCGCCCCCCCCAACCTCCCTCCCCCTCGCAGTGTCCAGAAACTTTGTCCCAGGCCCGCTAATCTTATTTAAATGATATTAAAACGATTACATTAATCATCTTTGCGCTTCACTGCTTATGAAGCAGATGCTGTTTTAAATTCAGCACTCTGAGACACTAAGAGAGCACAAATTGTCAGGCAACTCTACAGATCAGCCAAAGCAGAAATTTCCTGGAGAATCGCAGTGACTGTCTTGTGACAGATACCAAAGCCTAAATCTTTCGGCATCAGGCACATGCACACAGTGGGCCCCAGAGTGCATATGAAATCGAAATGCACGTCCAGCTTTAAGTACAGGCCTGAAACGCAATTTTATGCTGGCTGGCCAACTAAAGGGCAATCAGCATGATCGGCATGCTAGAAAAGGTCAGTGCTGCTACAGAATCATAGACTCCCTGCATGGCAGAAGAGGCTCTTCAGCCCATCAAACTTGCACCAACAACACTCCCACCCAGACTCTATTCCATGCATTTACCCTACTAACTCCCGAGTACAAAGGGACAATTTAGCATGGTAAGAGGTCTGACAACAGCAGTTTACTATCAAATAAATCCAACTGATTTATTTGATAGTAAACTCGCAAGCTTTTGGCTCTATAGCCTTCTTCAGGCAAATGAGGTGTTCTGGTCTGCAATAGCACACATATCGGCACAGACAGTTTACAGATTGCTGAGTAGAATGCGAATCTTTACACCTAACCTGCTATTCAAGTTTTTTAGCATGGTCAGTCAACCTAACCCACACAGCTTTGGAGTGTGGGAGGAAACCAGAGCACCCAGAGGAAACATGCAAACTCCACACAGACAGTCACCCAAAGCTGGAATTGAACCCGGACCTGGTATGGTGAGGCAGTAGTGCTAACCACCCTGGCACCGTGCTGGAGAGGACAAGAGGTGAACATTAAGAATAGGGAGAGTGAGGGTTGGTGCTTCTAATATGTTCACTCAGAGGGATGGCCACTGTGGAGCTATCACAGGAAGCCCCAGGCCTATAAAAATGTAAAACACGGCAAAGAGTATCTAGGCAGCACATCTAATACAAACCACCGTTCCCAGATATCCTTTTAAAATTTATTTCAGTCCTGAGAGTTTCTCCTGACCTGGATTGAAGTTGCAGCTGAAAAATAAAAGCCACCTGGTCAATTAGCCACCCGCCAGCTATAAACAATGCAGATGGGTAAAATTGCATTCAGTTGGTCTTAGAATTGGCTAAATTGCCTGCTTGATTGTCAGCAGGCACACTTCCAATTCCCACACGAACTCATCACACACAGGACCCTAACGGTTGAGAGTTTCTTGTTTTTACGTGTCCAGATCATCAACAACCTGAGCTGGTCCCCCCATGCTGACACTAGAATGAAGAAAGCCCACCAATGCCTCTGCTTTCTCAGAAGATTAAGGAAATTTAGCATGTCAGCTCACCAACTTTTACAGATGCACCATAGAAAGCATACTTTCTGGTTGTATCACGTTTGCCCTGCTATGCCCAAGACAACAAGAAACAATACTCTTCACTGTATGTTAATACATGTGACAATAATAAATCAAATCAAGCACCCACCAATGAAAATACTGCATGAATGCATGAAGATGATGGGACGCACACCTGACAGCTTTTCGGGTGATTTTGTGTGCTTCTAGGTAAGATGCGCGCCCACCCGGGCAACATAATTATCTGGTCTAATAAGAGGAGAACAATTTCTTGGACTTAAGTCAAACAACAAATGTGGATTTTGAATCAGCTGCCTGCAATCCTGAATCAACTGTATTTTCACCTCATAAATGGTGAACCACAAATAAGGAAGTTTATAATTCCAGCAGGTAGTGTTTCATTACAGTGCGTCACAAGCTAGCATTGGCTATCTGCTTTCTGATTCTGCAGTCTGTTTAAATGTGGTGGAAAGGGAATAATACCCTTCCCATTTCTTGCCAAAATTCACATTCATTTATTGTCGTTAATGTTGAATAAATTTTTTTTTTTTTTTATACAGGATACACATACACATTCCTTGCTCTGCAAGAAGTTCAGCTGAGGAGTTTTCCAGAGATTTTTCCTCCTTACTGGCCACAGGTATTTTCTGCTGTTTTGTCTCTTGCGTGACTGTGATGTATGAGGATGGAGACAGGGGTGAAGAGGTGGGAGATAAGGAGGTTGGAAAGGAACAGCGTATAATGGTCAAGTTAGTGACCTCATAATCCAGACACCTGAATCGATGTTCTTGAGAAACAAGTTCAAATTTCACCGTGGCAGCTGAGGAAACTTAATTTCAATGAATAAAAAACCTGGAATAAAATGCTTGCATCAGCAATGATGCTCATGAAACTACTGGATTGTCGTAAAAACCCCATCTGGTTCACTCATGTCCTTCAGGAAAGGAAATCTACTTTACCTGACTGGCTGTCATGCCAGACACACAAACCTTCTCAAATGGCTTAGCAAGCTGCTCCCTTACAGCAAACTGCACAAGTTGAATAAGAATAAAAACAGATGCACCACCTGACATTGAGCTAGGTACTAGAAATAATAAAGACACACCCTGCCAATCAATCCTGTAATGTTTTCCCCCAATGCCTGTAACAAAAATTGAGAAAACTTTCCACATAGACCATTCAAGAATCAACCTGTAATAGTCATTGTTATATCATATGGTTCCCACAAGTCTGAAATAACACAAATACTGGAACGTAGATCGTATGTTTTGCTTTCAGCTCCCTGTGTGCATAGCCAAAAATACTTTGTTAGTTCAATCCACAGACTGCTGTAGTGAGAATAGTGACAGCCTGGATAATTATGTATATATGCACATAGCAATAAGGTTCCTAACCCATTGTGACTAATATAACATTCCTCTTTCTTTTAAAAAGAAACAAATAATGTCCCTTTATATCAGTGCAACTTTCCCAGTTATTAAGCATTTCTGTGCCTTTTTATTTGACAATTGACTTCTGCAATTAAACTGAACACATCAAGAGTCTTGTTTTCTTTTCTCACAAACATTATTCGTGGTATTGCTCGAGTGCCTCCTTTTCTGAATTAAAGCCACACACTGCAGTTGGTCTCTGACCTGGCAGAATTTCTTCTCAACATCTGCATTCGCTTCTGACCACCTGTCTCCCATCAGTTTCTCAGCTTCCTGCTGTGCTTGCTTCGCTCAGCTTTCCACATTTGAATTTCTTCTTTTAAACTCCGCAGCTTTTCTCATAGTTGGTTACATAGAACATAGAACATAGAACATAGAACAATACAGCACAGAACAGGCCCTTCGGCCTTCGATGTTGTGCCGACCAAATAAAAGCATGCCCCTCCAACTAAACCATTCCCTTCTCTCCATATACTTATCAACAACCTCTTAAACGCCACCAAACTTGCGCATCACAACGCTGCAGGCAGGGCTTCCACTCCCAACACCTTTGGTAAGAACTACCTCTGATATCGTCCTATAACTATACCCCTTAATTTAAAGTGTGTCCCCTCGTGTAGCTTTTCCATCCTAGGAAAAGGCTATCACTTCCACTTTTTTTTTTGTTTGTTTGTTTTTGTTTTTTTGTGTTGGTTGTTTTTTTGTTTTTTTTTGGGGGTGTGTGGGGTGGTTTTGTGTGTGGTGGGTTTTTTGTGTTGTTTTTTTTTTGTTTTGGGTTGTTTGTTTTTGTTTGTTTTTTTTTTTTGGTGTTTTTTGTGGTGGGGGTTGTTTTTGTGTTGGGTTGTGGGGGTTTTTTGGTTTTTTTTTTTTTTTGTGTTGTGTTGTTTTGGGTTTGGGTTACGGGTCTGTAGTAAACCATTCTCCAACTGAGTGTCTTTAAGACAGAGATTAATAAGAGGATCAGAAGTTATGGGGAAAAGGCAAGGAGAACGGGGATGAGAAAAGTATCAGCCATGATTGAATGATGGAGCACATTCGATGGCCAAGTGGACTAATTCTGCTCATGTGTGATGGTCTTATGTGATAGAAAATGCATCTGTGTTTTGCTGACTTTCAACTTCTGAACTAATATTGCCATTCTTTCTTGTGCAACTCTTCTATTTGAACCAGATGTTGGAGTTTTGACTGAAAGTTCAGGGTCTCCCTCTTGACTGTCTCCCCTGCTAACTGTACAGCATGTAGTCTCTCTTCCATATGCTCCTTTTCTGTATGCCACGTAATGTCCCAGCTGGCTTCCAGTCTTTCCAGGTCTACAACTTTATCCTCCAGTTCTAACTGAAGTGTTGCCTGAACTTTCTGTATTAGCTTTATTTTCCTTTTCAGCAAAGAGCTCTTTGTGTCTTTCAGTATTGGCCTTGATAACTCCAATATCCAATTGAAATTCATTTCTTTGCATGTTATCTCTCATAACAATGGAACTTACCCAATCTGTTGACTCTGTGACTTTGACAATCATTTTCCTTTTTTCAAACTCTTGAGCTTTCTTTTATCTTTTCTTTGGGTTTGATTGGTACTTGATGTGGGGGATGAATCACTCATTTCTTCTCTGGATCAATGGCGATGATGTGATTCAAAAATTATCCAAAGCATCAAATCAACTCATCAAAACTCTGTGAATACATTTGAATCAGAGTTTTCTTGTGCCTAGCAGAGGGCAATTTTTAATGGAAGTGCAATAAAAGGGGGAGCTTAGCGGAGGCAGTGGCATAGTGTCACTGGATTAGTAATGCAGAGACCCAGGATCACGCTCTGAGAACCCATGTTCAAAACTCATCATGGCAGATTGTAAAATGTGAATTCAATAAAAATCCGGAATTAAAAGTCTAATGCCGACAATAAACCATTGTTTGTTGTTGTCCTTTAGAGAAGGAAATATACCATCTTTACCCAGTGTGGCTGGGCCTACATGTGATTCGAGAGCCACAACAATGAGGTTGACTCCTAAATGCCCATAGTTCAAATATAAATAGGGATTGTGATAAGTCATGGTCCAGCCAGTGACACCTACGTCCTTTGAATGAATTAAAAAAAATGCATCTTCATGACACCACCATCTTATTGGTTACAAACAGGACCATTTGTTACAGTGATGTGGAAAATGTCGGGGTGATTCTTCCAACCTGCTGTGCTGTTCAAGTAGCACAATGGGCTAGGAGACATCTGTAGTGGGACTTGCCCCTGGCATCTGGCCGTTTGCGACTCCCCCAGACAATGCTTTTAAATGTAATCAGCCTCATACCAGGAATTGGCACAGAATTGAGTATAGTATTGAAATATAATCAGTTTATAATTTAATATAATCAGTCAGCCTTTAATATAATCTGGGTAGTCTCCAGATTCACTCACTAGTGTGTCCACTATCCCCACCCACAGTTCCTGCCACCCTCCTCCACTGAGAGAGGTTTCCACCAGCGAGGATTAAAACTGGTTCCCATCAAGAGAAGGAGCTTGGTGATCACTCTGCTGGGTCAGCACGGAGGCCACTGAGGTCAGGGAGTGGGGGGGTGTCCCTTGGGCAGAGTCAGGTTGGCCCTGTCGGCCTGGGGCACTGGCAGTTCCAGGTTGATTCCGTCTCAATCTAATGCAGCATTTATTCATAACTCTTGGATTTTATTTTCAAATACCTATTGCCATAGTATCATCTCTTGTCGATCCTAGAAATCTGAAATTTTCACACTTCTAGAGACAGATATTGGAACTTTCATCTACTTTCTTGCAGTTCTTTACTTGCACTACAGAATGATACATTATTAGGAAAAGGGAATAGGTTGGAGAGAGGAGGAGGAAAAAATGACCCCATGTGCATTCTTCTATCTATCCCGTCATCATTGAGGATCTATGAATCAAGCTCCCTCCGTCCCTCTACACTTCTCAGTATCCTACCATTTATTTTGTATTCCCTTGTCATGTTAGTCTTCACCAAAAGAATTGCACCCATAGTTCTTTCAACTCCATTTGTCACTGACTAGACCATTAACCACACAGCCATTAATCATATTTTCTTAATAATATTCCCTACATTTAAATTCAAATCATTCTTCACTCCACAAAAAGGCAGGGACCTATCACTGAGCCCTGCAGAAACCTACCGAAAAGCTTCCCAGTTACAAGCATACCCACAGACCATCAGTCTTCACTTGCTACCTGTGAGCCAATTTGGATCCAAGTTGCCACTTTGCTTAGGACCCTTTAGACTTTTACTCCCTTAACCAGTCTGTCTCTTGTCAAAATCCCTTAACCAGTCTGTCTCTTGTCAAAATCCTTAATAAAATCCAAACAGATTGAAAAAGCACCACATTCATTGACCCTTCTTGCTATCTCTTTGAAAAAAGTTTCGTCATGTTAGTCAGATATGACCTTAGCTTAACACATCCATGCTGACTGACAATTGAGGCAACTTTTTAGTCTCATCTTCATCTGTTGGTGAATTTCTCAGCCAGTTTACCAATTTGTGATAAGCATTTTTAAACGTATAGGGATATAAATTTTATAAGTGGTCGCGTAGCCAGAATATGAAGGCTGCAAACCATGAGTGGACTTTTGCATTTGGTCCTCCCCCATGCTTACATGAGACAATGCAGATAGTCTCCCTTAACTGTGGTGTAATTATTGGTAAACTGGCACTCAGAGTCATCAAATGATGCTGAACGCCATGCTACTGAACCAAATTGATTATTTTATTCCTTTTTTATTGAGGTATGCTTGATTACTATTAACATCAGTCCTTACGTCAGTTCTAATAGGACCAGTAGAACTGTATCATTAATCAAGCCCCTGGAGGAGCAGATCATTAAAATCATCGCTTAGCATATCATATTGAAATGCTTAGGACTCAAGAATATGAAAGGTAGGAATGAAATTGAGTGCAGCAGTAGCTGCTGCAGCCAAGATGAATTGAATACTGTCAGCTATGATTAAACGTAAACCTGCAAATGCCATGCTCCTGGAAATTATTATTTTAAAAAAGGAAAATCGTTCAGTTTTATCTGTTTTGATAATTGTGCAAGGTAATATTTTGTACTCAAGGTACATCATTCAAGCTTTAATAAATACCTCTTGCTGCTCTCAAAGCAATTACTCATCAAAACTCTGTCATTTAATGCCCCGTCATCTGTTACCTACTCGGGTTTAGTCCACATGAGTGTTCTGATTCAGAGGTCTTTGGTCTAACCCAAACCATCACACACAACAACAATTCATATTTACACAGAGTTTTCATGGTAGTTAAAATGTGCCAAGACACTTCACAGGGTTGTTACCAGATTGCTACGAAAATTTTACTCACAGAAAATGGTTCTCATCTTCAAGGATGAAGAACATTCTGGAAGAATTCATGTTTTATAAGATTCTTCCTTAAAAGTGTTAATGTAGGACCCTGATTGCTATTCTTGAGTTTAAAAAGAAACATAGAAGCATAAAAAATAGAAGTAGGAATAGGCCATTTGGCCCTGAGTCTGCTCCACCACTCATTTTGATCATAGCTGATCATCAGATTCAATACCAAGAGGTATATCTAATTTCATCTTGAATTCACACAACATTTTGTCCTCAACTACTTTCTGTGGTGGTGTATTTCACACATTCACCACTCTCTGGATGAAGAAATTTCTCCTTACTTTAGTTCTAAAATGTTTACTCCTTATCTTAAAACTACGACCCCCAGTTCTGGACTCCCTCACCAACGAAAACATTCTTTCTGAATCTACCCTGTCTAATCCTGTTAGAATTTTATAAGTTTCTTTGAGATCCTCTCTCACTCTTCTAAACTCCAATAAATACAATCCTAACCGACTTAATCTCTCCTCATTTGACAGACATCATTTTAAAAGAAAGATAATTAAGCAGTTGTGAAAAAACTGGAAACTTCTTAATCTTGGTGGATTGTGTACAAAGATGGAGGTATCACAAGCTATTTTATGGCTCTGGTTAAAAAAATGCTTGAAACTTGTCATAAATCCACGGAGATGAAGGCACCATTACCAAAAGATCCTTTATTTACAAAGCATACTATACAACAGAGGGTTGTCTGTGTGCTTCCTGCTTCACGGAATTCATCTTCTCCCAATTTGACCTTAAAAGGCTTTCAGCTTTCTCCATGGAATAAAGCCAAAAGCATGAGCTGGAATAACATAAATCCTAATGACAGGACACCAACATTCTGCTCTCGCCAATCCAAATGCACGTATTCAACATCTCACCTGGAGGATAGTGTTCCAGAATCTTATCAAGAAGCAGTTTCATTAAATTCTGATTAGTTGCATAAATGTCAAACCAGTGAAAACTAGTTTTTGCATTATAAATCATTCCTCTGTAATGCCTGTGCTTTTAAAATCTAGTATAAAGATCAAATTCAGTTTAACTAAAGTCATTAGACTCTTAATGAAGAAATATTAAGTGCAACGGTAATGTTTAACAAATAAATATTTAGCACTGGTGGCAATTAAATGGGAATTTGCAATCAGTCCTCTACATTATAGAACATAGAACATAGAACATTACAGCGCAGTACAGGCCCTTCGGCCCTCTATGTTGCGCCGGCCAGTGGATCCTCTTACCTAAACTATTCCAATATCATCCATATGCCTATCCACCGAACATTTGAATGCCCCCAAAGTAGGCGAGTCCACAACTGCTGCAGGCAGGGCATTCCACGCTCTCACCACCCTCTGTATAAAGAACCTGCCTCTGACATCCGTCCTATAACTACCACTTATTGACACCAACATTTTAGAAATGCTACACTAGTTTTCCAGTACAGTTGGAAATTCCAAGATATGAATTAAGTAAGGTCTGCATTATCTTTATCCCCAACTGTTTCATTTCTTCTTGTCCCCCTTGCTCCAGGATGTGTCCCCAAGAAACAGTAAATAGTTTTTTTCTCCCTTCCCATCCTTTGTCATTACTGCTGCACTAGTCATATGCTGCAGTATCTCACCATGATGGATTCTCCGTTTTCTTTGAAAGAGGAGGTCTGAAGTTTTGCTTCAGACACATACACGTAAAATCCATGCTGACACTCCAAAGCAGCACTGAGGGAGTACTGCACTGTCAGAGGTGTCATTCCTCTGGTGCGATATTAAATAAAAGTTCTCTCTACTCTTTCAGGTCGACATACAAAAATCCCATGGTGTTACTTTGGAGAAGAGAAGGGAAGTTCTCCGATGCCCGATCAATATTTATTCCTGAACTATTCCATCACTAAGAAACAGATTATTTAATCATCATCGCAGTGTTGTTCATAGCACCTTGCTATGTGCAAGTGGGTTGCCAGATATCCTCTTACAACACTCTAAAAATGCTTAATTGGGTTTAAAAGTGCTTTGGAGTGTCTGAATTGATGAATGGCAAGTCTTTATTCCTTTATTTCTTATTTCTTTCATTCCATTGCCTAGCTTCCATTTGGAATCTACACCAAATGAAGTTACAGTTCTGGGAATCTTCCTCCTCCTGTGCGATGCCATGATGTGTTGGTTCTCCACTAGACTGTGTGAGTTCCCTTTCTGTAAACAAGTTTGTCATGTTTTTCTACCAACTATTGTGCCAACATTATCTAGATTTGCTGACTTCCGATTCCCATAAATGTGAGGTGGTTGACAGCGAATAGTCCCAACATTTGAAAAGTTCAAATGTCTTCTAATCAACTAATATTCCCAACCATGCTATCTCATTTTTTTTTTCATTTATTCATGGGACATGGGCATCACTGGCTGGCCAGCATTTATTGCACATTGGTTTGATTTATTATTGCCATATGTATTGGTATACAGTGAAAAATATTGTTTCTTGCACTGTGTATAGACAAAGTATACTGTACATAGAGATGCAAGGAGCAGTTATAGCTAGGGTGTGGAGAAAGATCAGCTTAATGTGAGGTAGATCCATTCAAAAGTCTGACAGCAGCAGGAAAGAAGCTGTTCTTGAATCAATAGGTAAGTGTCTTCAGATTTTTGCGTCTTTTTTCCAATAGAAGAGGGTGGAAGAGCGTACGTCCGGAGTGTGAGAGGTCTTCGATTATGCTGGCTACTTTTGCAAGGCAGTAGGAAATGTAAACAGAGTCAATGGACGAGAGGCTGGTTCACACAATGGACTGGGCTTCAGTCATAACCTTTTGTAGTTTACCGTAGTCTTGGATAGAGCAGGAGCCATACCAAACTATGATACAACCAGAAAGGGTGTTTTCGATGGTGCATTTGTAAAAGTTGGTGAGAGTCGTAGTGGTCATGCCAAATTTCCTAAGCCTCCTAAGAAATTAGAGGCATGGTGGGCTTTCTTAACAATAGGATTAGCATGGAGAGACTAGACAGGTTGTGGATGATCTGAACACCTAGAAACTTGAAATTGTCAACCATTTCCACTTCATCCCCATTGATGTACACAGGGACATGTCTTCCACCATGTCTATCTCTTTAATTTTGTTGACATTGAGGGAGAGATTATTGTCATCTCATCAGTTCACCAGATTTCTGTCCCTTTTCTGTACTCTGTCTTCTCATTGTTTGAGATCCAATCCAACACAATAGTGTCATCAGCAAACTTGAAAATTGAGTAGGAAGGGAATTTGACCACGCAGTCATCAAAATGGGCAGAGTGTATAAGGAGTACAGAAAGAAACTGAGAACACAATCTTATGGGGTACCAGTGTTGAGGATGATCTTGGAGGAGGTATTGTTGCCTATCCTTACCGATTACTGTAGGTTAGGAAGTCTGGGATCCAGTCGCAGAGGCAGGAGCTGAGCACCAGGTCATAGAGATTGAAGATCAATTTCATAGGAATAATAGTGTTGAAAGCTGAGCTATATTCAATAAATAGGAATGTGACATAGATGCCTTTGTTGTTCAGGTGTTCCAGGGTTGAGTGCAGGACCAGGGAAATGGCACCTGCTATGAATCTGTTGCGATGATGGTCAAACTATAGTGGATCCAGGTAGTCCGGAAGGCTGGAATTGATTTAAGCCATGACTAGCCTTTCGAAGCACTTCATAATGATGGATGTCAGAGCTACTGGCCAATAGTCACTAAGGCACGCTGTTTGGTTTTTCTTGACACTGTGATGTTGGTCATTTTTTTGAAGGAGATAGAAATCTCAGATTGGTGTAAAGAAAGGTTGAAGATTTCTGCAAATACCCCACCTGGCTGATCCAGGCAGGATCTGAATGCTTGTCCAGGTACCCCAGCCAAGCTCTCACAAGTTGACTTTTGAGAAAGTTGATCTGACATCTGCGATGTTGACCTCAGATATAGGTTCATCCAAGATTTCTAGAGTGGAGGGTGTGCTCTCGCTGACCTCTTGATCAAAATGGGCATAAAATGTAGTGAGCTCTTCGGGGAAGGGTGTATTGGTGCTGGCGATTCTACATGTCGCGATCTTGTAGTCTGTTATGTCTTGCAGATCATGCCATAATCTGAGGGAGTCTGCATGACTAGCCTTGAACTCTAGCTTGGTCCTGTAATGTCTTTTGATATTTCTGATGGATTTCCTTAAGTGATATTTAGCTTTTTTGTATAGGTCAGTGTCACCAGACTTGAACTATTTGTCCCTTCCCTCCAGCACCCCCCATCAACATGCATTACCCCTGCAGGCCCTGGCCCTATAGGCCTATCCCCTATAAACTTCACCCCCTGCAGGTTCTGTCCCCTGGCTCTGCCCACTGCAGTACCAAGATGTAAGCTGGCAGTGCCCAAGGGACACACCCTTACCCTTGGCCTCCCTGGGGTCCTCAACAGCTTCCAGTTTGACTGGCAAGAGCAACATGACTGCTCCCCATTCATGGGGAGCAGATGTATTCTTCACTGGAGGGAACCTCTCCCAGTGAGGCCATAAAGGCAAGTGAGCCCAGACAATTGAGTGCCGTTACAACACACTGATGATGTTTAACATAAATTTAAATAATTCATTCAGCCTCTCATTGGAAATGGGTGTCAGAAATTCGGTTCTGGAGAGATTGCAAGAGCCAAAAAAATGAGACTTGATCCTGATTTCTCAGCTGTCTCGCAACGTTTCTGGCTCACTCTATCCATTGATGGGCGGGGCAGTAAAGTCATGGCCTTTATCTTCAAAGTGAGAGTCTTTGACTCCATTCCACAGCATGCTCCCCACCATCTCAGCACGACCCCAGCCCAGTATGAAGTACAAAACGCCATCTGACAGCTAAAGAACAACAAGGCATCTGGAGCAGATGGAATCCCTGCCAAAGCACTATGTCATGGTCAAGAAGCTCTATTGGTGTAAGTAAATGAACTAATTTCCCTTATCTGGAAGGAAGAGGACAGACCAGGAAACTTCAGAGACACTAGAGTTGTGATCATCTTCAAGAAAGTTTGATTCTCGTAACTGCAGAGGAATTTTCCTACTGGGAGGTCATTGCTAAGGTCCTCCTTAATTGCCTTCATCCTGTGGCTTGAAGAGCATCTTCCAGAGTCACAACATAGATTCTGTCTATGATGGGACACAATGGAACATAATCTTCACTACATGGCAACTACAAGAGAAATGCAGGGAACTGCACCAATCCTTGTAAAGACCTTCTTTGACCTCATGAAAATCTTCAACACAGTCAGCCACCAGGAATCATGGAGCATCCTTGTCCATTTTAGCTATGCCTAAAAATATGTCACCATCCTCCGCCTGTTCCATGATGACATGAAAGCCGTGATCCTGACAAATGAGTCCACCACAGAAATGGTAGCAGGGCTGCTCTCAAAGTCCCTGGTAGAACAATATATGTATCAAGATCAGGTGGGGGCTAGAATTATTTCACTGTGCTTTCTTTGAAAGACCGAGTAATCTTCTGGTTCACACTTGCCTTTTGGGCAAGTTCTAGGCCAAGCATTACTGCTAAAATATCCAACTTATATCGGTTAGACCAAAACTCCAGATAAACTTAGAAGGCTAAAATGAGTAAATTGGATCTTAAGCAGCTGACTAAACAGACATCATTGAATAGAAAATAGTTCCTCACCAGCTAGATATTATTTAACATTTCAAAGAACAATCCTTTCAGATACATATCTGGAGTTCAGTAATCCCTCCCTCGTATCAACACAAAGTTTGACAATTTCATGTTTGTATTGCAGTTGTCTAATTTGTTTGTCCTTATTTAGTTTGTTCAATCTAATCTAGTTTTCTTGGTCTGGTTTATTTGGTCTTTTCTAGTTCATTCAATCTGCCATCTATGTTTTGATATTGCATCAAATATTCCATCCTGCCCTAAACTATAACTTATTCTTAAACTACCTGTGATAGTACTGTACCTTTAAGAAATATATTTTAATTATGTTTCTCTGCAGGACGTTTTGCTGGCACTGTGCTGTCTGAATCTGCTGTTCTTTAATGTTAATAAAAGTGTATAATTGATATCATGTTGATTTTAATCTGAACTAATGCAGTGTTCTGTGGTTTTAATTTTTCCCATGGGATTGCAGAATAGAGTTTGATTTGGAAAAAGTGACATGTCAAGTGATATGCATGGGACCAGCTATTTTTCACAGAATATTCCAGTTTTTTGGTTTGATTCAAGTCTTTAGTTTCATTTTCAGAAGCAGTTTGAAGTTAAGAGAAGCAAGTTTTTCTCTCTGAAGTTGGAGTTTTTGCTATTTAAATATTGCTGTGTTGCAAGCTATCAAACACTGGATTTATCCCTCTGAGGTTTGCTGTTTGGAAGCTATATCCTTTTCTGCAATAGCTGGCTTGGATTTTTGTCCATAGATGTTACAAAGCTGGAAATCCAGGATCACATGAGCATACTTGTTTTTGTGCTAATTAATGCTAAAGAAGGGGGTATGACTATGTGCTGTTGCTTTACATTGGAACAACAAAGATAGCTACCTGTTAAGAATTGTCCTGTGTCATATTTAAGTACAGTAAGTGGCAAATGTTATGCTAATCCTTTTTTGTTATATTTTAACTATGTTGTTAAATAAACCTTGTTGGATAAAAGCTTCCTAGTGAGTCACTTAAAGCATATCTTGAGTGAAACAATTTATGCTCACTAATGCCAAGACCAATGTAAAACTTAGGATCTAGGCTAACTTCACAAGACACCTTGGGTTTCTAGCCTGGGTTTTAACGCTAACATCACTTTTTTTTCTATCATGCATCCATCTACATTAGCTTTGCAATATTCTTCTTTTTCCTGGGATAGCTATAAAGAAAAGATCATTTTAAAATGACACATGGCATGCTAAAGCATCCTGGGTCACCAACATGTATTGCAGCAAACGTCAACACTCTCCTATTCCCTCCCATGGAAGATCAATGAGTAAACTCCAGTATTTACCATTGATGAAGCATTGAGAATGAATGAGATACAGCCAGTGCACATGGAACCAAAAGAAGATCAACTTTAAGGTTCTTTCCACTGCTGATGCCAAGGAATTAGACCTCAACAGAGTTTGGCCACAGAATATAATTTATCATAAACATTTTATGGGACCATTTGATAGTGTGCCATGCATCTGTGTAGTTACAGGATTTTTATGAAGTAGGTAATAACCCATCTGTGCTGTGTTGCATGATTGCCTGTCTGAGTAGCAGACCACCAGGGAGACTGTGGCTATTCCAAGATCCACAGTAGAGCATCAAGGTCATAAGCTATGGCTTATCCTCCCTAATGAATGCTTCATTACCTACAGACTGTCCATATGAATCATAAATCCCTGAAGCGTCGTGTTCTAGGGTAATCTGCTATTGGCTAAATTTGAAGAATTTGTTCACTTATAGTATTACTTTCAAGAAGTTATGGTTACTCTTTATTGGGTGTTGTCAATGCTGATTCCAAGAAATTGCATCCTCTTAATTTTGGGTCCACAAAGACAGTTTACATTTTAGTGAATATTTAGAAAGCTTTCCAACATTTATAGTGTGCAGAAGCACCCGATCAAATCAGATTTTTCAAAAGCCCAAAGTAACCTAATTAGTTCTTGGCAATGAAACCTCAAAACAAAGCAAAACATGAACTTTTCTGTGGTAAATTATATTTTGTAAAGGCAAATATAACAATATGACTTTACAATTTCTTATGACCAACAGTAAGACTATCCATTCAAGGTAAGCCAAAGCTTGCTATTTTTTTGTGTTAGGAAACAGAGACCTCTTTAAATAAGTTGTATTTGTATTTGTGGTTTGTCTCAGCGACTGTGAGAAATGGCAATATATTTTCAAGTATGGATGGTGAATGATTTGGAGGGACAAAATGTTAGTGGATGGGTAAAAATCAAACAGACTGCTTTGTCCTTGATGGTGTCAAGATTTTTGAGTGTTGTTGAAGGCGCACTCGCTCTGGCAAATGGAAAGTATTCCATCACACTCCTAATTTGAGCCTTGTAAATGGGAGACAGGCTTTTGAGGTGAGGGGGAAGGGTGGGGTGCCACGGTGGGGTGGCGGGGAGTGTCAGAAGGTGAGTTACTAGTCTTTGTCCTTCTCTGGTAACCACAGTATTTATATGGTTAGTCTAGTTCAGTTTCTAGTCAATGATAACTCCCAGGATGTTGATAGTGGGCGATCCAACGATAGTAATGCCATCGAATGTTAAGGGGCATTAACTAGATCATTTCTTGTTGGAGATGGTCATTGCATGGAACTTATGATGTGAATGCCAGCCCAAGCTTGGATATTGGGTCCGTGTCTTGCTGTATTTAGACATGAACTGCTTCAGTATCTGAGCAATCACAAATAGCGTTGAACATTGAAAATTAATATGCAAGCATCCCCAATTTTGACCTTATGATGGAAGGAAGGCATTGGTGATGCAGATGAAGATAATTAGACTTAGGACACTACCCCGAGGAGCTGTTGAAGTGATGTCCTGGAGCTGAGATGGTTGATCTCTAATCATCACAACCATCTTTCCTTGTGTTGACTATTGACTATAATTTTCATTGACTATATTATTGACTATATAGTTCCATTGACTATAATTTTGCTCAAGCACTTTGAGGCCATATTTGGTCAGATATGCCTTGATGTCAAAGGCAGTCACTCTCACCTCACCTCTATCATTCAGCTCTTTTATCCATGTTTGAACCAAGATTGTAATGCGTTCAGGAGTTGAGAGACGCTGGCAGAAGCCAAACTGAGCATCTATGAGCAGGTAATTGCTGAACAAGTGTCACTTGACAGCGTTGTAAATGTTTTTTATCAACTTGTTGATGATCAAGAGGAGACGGATGGGGTGGTAATTAGTCGAATTGGACATGTCCTGTTTCCTATTTCCAGAACATACCTGGGCAATTTTCCACATTGCCGGGTATTTGCCAGTATTATAGCTATATTGGAACAACTTGTTTGAGGATGCTGCAAGTTGTAGAGGACAAGTCTTCAGAACTATTGATGGAAAATTGCAACATCCAGTGCCTTCAGTTTTTCTAGAAATCACATGGAGTGAATCGAATTGGTGGAAGACTGATATCTGTGATTCTGAAGATTTCTGTATGTGTGCATTAGAAATGGGGAAGCTGAGTTTTGATTTCACTTTTAAAAATTGCCTGCACATCCATAAGCTTGTTTGTATACCTGGATTTTAATGAGGTTTTATAACCCTTGGTGTGGTTTAGGGCATTAGAAAGAAAGGAGAAAAAACAGTGTTACTGCTTCACCATGTAGGGTTGGATAGAGAACCACAAATATCCAAGGTGGCCCCCCAGAGGAAAGTAATATTCCACAGGAATACCGGAATAGTCAGGACAGAGAAGGGACAGTCAGCAAGTGCTAAACTAAAAATGAAAATCAGGAAGGTACAAGGAAAGATGCTAAGATGACAGTTAGGTCAAGGAACAAGGACAGACACCAAAAACAACTCCTGTTCAGTGAAGTTAAAACAAGAATCATGGAAGAAGGCTTTACGTTAAAGAGTGAAAGCTGCAAGAAGCAAATTTAAAACAAATCAGACTTGTTAGAAGCCACATGATCAGGAGAGGCAGCCAAAGTTTGCTGACACCTTACTATGGGATGTGAAGCAGTGATGTTCTGGTGATATGGCTTAGTATCTCAAAGTGTGCATGGAAGGTGAAGCATGAATGTGTATGGCAATCTCAGGGAGATGAATATTGGAAGGAGAGATTGAAATCATGGAGGTGGACCCTTGGAAAAGTATCCAACTGAAAGTGTAGTTTGGGTGAAAATTCCAAGGTGTGTTCTTTGAGAGTGGAAACCATCATATGAAAGAGGTCAGTGGAACCTGATGGCTCATGTGTGACTAGCATCAAAAGGGGGTTAATTAGAAATCCATAGAAGTTGCTTTCGGTGGCATCTGTGACTTGATATTAGAATGTGGTGTTTCTGACCATATTACTTCCATTGGATTATGCCAGCAAGAAAAATGAGAATACAAGACAGATTTTGCATGTCATGTTACACTTACAAATCTGAATATATATTTAAAGAAAGCATGCTTTAAATATATATATACAAATTTGTAAAGATAAGTAGTACTGTAATGTAATTAATCTTTTCTTATTTATTAAGTGTTTTATTATTTTGTCAAGTGTTTACCAGGAGAATCTGTGACTCTGTTTGGGGCCCTCACCCCTCCCTATTTCTGAATAAAAGTTAAGATCTATCAAGCCTGGTTCACTCTGGGACCAAACTTGTCCAGTGGTAACATCAGCTGGCATCATGGTGAAAAAACAGTCTATCCAGTATGATTTTTTTCTGATCCAGTGAGAAAACCAATTAAAGCAGACTGTGGACGGGATTTTGCAGACATGCATGCTGAAAACAATAAAATCCCACCCAAGGTCAATGCACCTTAGCATGGTCCGCCCCTGCCCCGCCTCGCTCACTACAATTCACATGGCACATGGGAAGAGAAAATCCTAGTGCATAGTTTAATTTATTCTTTGTATTGAAAACATGGAAGCAATGAAAACTAAAACATTAGGATATTTCCTAGGCAGATACTAGAAATTACTGTGATTGCAACAGGATCAACTAGTCTCAGAGTGTGACATAACTTGTTACAACTGAGTAAATAGTTCAGAAATTTCTTTCCCCTGAAATTAACAAGGCACTGCGCCTGAGACTTGGATTCAATTCCCTGCTTGGGTCACTATCTATGTGGAGTTTGCTCATTCTTCCTATGTCTGCGTAGGTTTCCTCTGGGTGCTCTGGTTTCCTCCCACAGTCCAAAGATGAGCAAGTTAGGTGCATCAGCCACACTAAATTCTCCCTCAGTGTACCCAAATAGGTACTGGAGTGTGGCAACTCAGGGATTTTCACAGTAACTTAATTACAGTGTGAATGTATGTCTACTTGTGATTAAAAAATAAATAAACCTTTTTTTAAAAAAATTCCAAATCTTGTCTAATTCTCCAGGAAGATGTCTCACAAAACTAAGTTAAAGTCTAACAGGTTTATTTGGTAGCAAATGCTGCTAGCTTTCAGGGCTTTGCCCCACTCACTTGATGAAGGGGCAACACCCAGAAAGCTAGTGGTGTTTGCTGCCAAATAAACCTGTTGGATTTTAACTGGTGTTAAGAACATAAAAACATAAGAAATAGGAGCAGGAGTAGGCCATCTAGCTTCTCGAACCTGCCCCGCCATTCAACAAGATCATGGCTGATCTGAATGGATCAGTTTCACTTTCCCGCTTTCTTCCCATAACCCTTAATTCCCTTGTCTATCAGAATCCTATCTACCCATGACTTAAATACATCCAGCGCGGTAGCCTTCACCATTTCAATGAGCACAGAATTCCAGAGACTCACCACCCTTTGAATGAAGAAGTTCCTCTTCAACTCTGATCTAAACTGCCTCCCCCTTATTTTGAGCATATGCCCTCTAGTTCTGCTATCCTTTCTAAGCGGGAAGGATCTCTCTACCTCTAACCTAACTAGCCCTTTTGTTATCTTATGTGTCTCTATAAGATCCCCCCTTCAGCCTTCTAAACTCCAACAAGTACAGACCCAGTCTATTCATTCTCCCCTTATGCTAACCCCCTCATCTCCAGTATCAGCCTAGTAAACCTTCTCTGCACTCCCTCCAAGGCCAATATATCCTTTTGCAAATGTGGCAACCAAAACTGCACACAGTCTCCAGTTGCGGCCTCACCAGTACCCTGTATAGTTGCAGCAAGACCTCCTTGCTTTTATATTCTATCCCCCTTGCAATAAAGGCCAACATTCCATTCGCCTTCTTGATCACCTGCTGCACCTGCAGACTGGGTTTTTGCGATTCATGCACAAGGACCCCCAGGTCCCTCTGCACCGTAGCATGCTGTAGCTTTTTGCCCTTTAAATAATAATCCCTCCTACTATTACTTCTACCAAAATGGATAACCTCACATTTGCTAACATTATACTCACTCAGCCTATCCAGATCTCTCTGCAGAGAGAGTTGTGAGACTTCTTACTGTGTTACCCCAGTTCAACACCGGCATCTCCACATCATAATTCTCCAGGAAACAGTTAAAATAAAGATTGCTTTCTTAACATCATTAAATAAGAAGGTCTCACAGACAAGCTGCAGAAGAATACACTGTGCACCACAGAAAATGGGTCTGCAGCCCTAGAGCATATTATCGGATTTGCAATGAAGATATCATTCAGCTTTAAATATAGTAATTTTGTCACCTTTTCCATTAAAGATTCCAAAGTAAGTGCCTTCCGACAGACTTTCATTTTCTAAAGATCCCATCTATACACCAGTTTAATTGCCTGTAAGCACATTTCTTTCATTGCCTATGAACTGACACTTTACTAGCACTTCCAATATTAGTCACAGTGCTGAAGTGTAACACATGGACTGGTCATGGACAAATACATTGAAGACTCCAGCCTCCAGGTGGTGCTGCAGAGCTCCTTTTTAAAAGGAAATTCCTTCATCTCTATTGGCCATGTTATTTTCCCATCTATGGGGTTACCAGCCAGGTAAGTCCTAACCATTATTTAACTTTCCACTTTTCATATACTTTGAATTTATGTTCACTTCCCCCTGCATGCCTTCATGTTTGACAGGAAAAATGTCCCAAAACACAACGTCAGCTTGAAGGTTGACCACATAAAATGGACTTCAGTGTTGAGCCGAATATTGCAACAAGACTTCTGGCCAACACAAATTCACACCTAGTTCAATTCATCCCCCAAATTTGGTCATAAAATCAACATCAGAAACTAATTAAAGCTGTAAAACCTCTATCAGTTTATTTTCTGCTCTGGCCCTGAACGTGAGAGTGGGCAGCTTTCATTCCTACATCTCCATACTACGGGTAAAATCTTACTGTCTGTGAGATTGCTGGTGTGGATTCAAGACCTGAAGTCGTAATTCTTGCCAGCAAGAATGCCACTTTGGATCTTTCCTGACCCTCGCCGGCAACATCATCAGGTTCATGCCCATGGTAGGAGTGAACCTGCTTCACATGTATTAGCATACATTTTAATACAATTAACCACCCCCCTCCAATGTTTTTCTTCCCCTCCACCACCACCCCCTCCCCTCCCCCCCAACATCATACCTTGACTTCCCGGGGACATAAAGATAAAGATGAGTATGGCCCCTGGGGGAGATGGACATAGCCAGGCAGTGCCCAGGCAATGCCCTTTAGCACTTTTTTTTAGTAAAATTTCACGCTGTATTTTAATGCTTGTATATTGTAAAAATATGCATCCCACTAATCAAATAGTGCAGAATTCTGAAGTGAACTATAATGTTTTGTTACAGAATATTAAAATTAGACTTAGCTTAAAGCTGTTCATAGCCCTCACCCAGACAGTTCTGCATTGTGGGCACCAATATCATTGTCTAAGATGGACTAAACTACCTCTCCTGTAAGTAAAAAAAATTGCAAAATCCTGTTGCAGTGACAGACGCAGGCAATGAGCAAAATGAGAAGTTTACATCAATCAACAAAACTAACACCAATCTCAATCAAAGTAAGCTTTAAAAGCAATTACCTCTTTGCCTTTAAAACCAAAGAACAGCCAATGACCCCTTCACAAAACAGCTTCAGAAAGATGATTGCCCAGGGAATAGTTTTTTTTTAGCTTTTACACTATCCTTAACATTACAAAGCCAGTGCTCAGAATGTACTGGACAAACACAAATTAATACCTTGCTTGGTCCAAAAACCAAATTCAAAATCCAATTCATTGTTACCACGGTTATAGAATCCCTACATTACGGAAGGAGTCTATTCAGCCTATTGAGTCTGGACCAACCACAGCCTCACCCAGGCCCTATCCCCAAAGTCCCACACATTTACCCTGCTAATCTCCATGACACTAGGGTCAACTTAGTATAGCCAATCAACCTAACCTGCACATCTTTGGACTATGGGAACAAACCAGAGCACCCAAAGGAAACCCACACAGATACCAGGAGAATGTGCAAACTCCACACATACAGTGACCCAAGCCCAGAATTTAACCTGGGTCTCTTGGCGCTACCACTATGCCACCCTAAAGAGACAAACAAAATCCAAGCTAACAAGATAAAGCATTGCACTCCAACTTGCACTTGGTAACAGAAAAGTGGCTGTTATTGTTCCACCTGAAACTTGGTTGAATCAATCTCTTTCCACTGATCCTCTATAAGAATAAGCCAGAATAGATGCTTATCCAGACTATTCTTTCAATGTATGTCAGTGTGAGGGAACTATATTCCAGAATTCTTCACCTGATGGAATTTAGAAAACTTTGGGAATCTGTCATGACTCACATTTCAGTATTTGAAAATGGTGCATCATACGTGTTGGTGTTTTCCCATTATTCTCTCACATCCAGTTTTGTACTATTTCCACTACTTGTTGCTACTTCTGGTGGCACAGTGGTGAGCAACAAGGACCTGGTTTCAATTCAGGCCTTGGGTGACTGTCTGTGTATAATCTGTACATTCTCCCTGTGTCACATGCTGGTTAGGTGCATTGGCCATGCTAAATTCTCCCTCAGTATATGAACAGGTGCTGAAGTTTAGCAACTAAGTGATTTTCACAGTAGCTTCATTGCAGTGTTAATGTAAGCCTACTTGTGATTCTAATAAAGAAACTTTACTTTTTTTCCAGAAAACCTGCTCTGCCCAAAGTCATACTTGGGCTATGCCACAAGCGATATGTGTGCACACACACTGATAGCTTTATTTGTGTATGCTTAGAATCTATCATATTTTAGATGTTGCTTTGCAGAATCACTGTTTAATTTGTTATTGACTATATAATACTTTAAAATGGTAAGAATAAAATTAATTTATTGTTGTATTCAGAATGCTAAAGCAATGGTATTTCCAATTATTTAACCTTTAGCAGTGACAATAATGATTCGATTCATCGCATTTATTCAAGGGAATGACAGACTTACAAGGTTCTTTGATCAAGAAAGAATGGAAAAATGTAGTTAAGTCATTTTCCCAAGGCCGAGCACTCACCAAAGATGGGTTGTTCCATCAGGGAGGGAGGACTGATTTGGTTCTATCAAACTTTATAGATAAATATTTCCACTGGACGCTCACAGGCAAGTCTTAATAGAATTCAGAGAACTTTCTGTCTTGTCCAGAGGTCTTGATAAACTGTGTGAATAAACGTTTATTTACTCATGTTATACTAACACTGCAACAAGGTTACTGTGAAAATCCCCTAGTTGCCACATTCCGGTGTCTGTTCAGGTACACTGAAGGTGAATTTATCATGGCCAATGCACCTAAACAAAACATCTTTTGAACTGTGGGAAGAAATCAGAGCACCCGGAGGAAACCCATGCAGACACTGGAAGAACGTGCAAATTCCACACAGATAGGACCCAAGCCAGGAATTGAACTCAGGTCCCCGGTGCTGCTAAAGGTGTAATGTTTGGAAATACCATTGCTTTAGCTATAGCATTCTGAATACAACAATAAATTAATTCTACTCTTACCATTTTAAAGCATTATGAAATCCAGTAACAAATTTAACAGTGATTCTGCAAAGCAACATCTAAAATATGACAGACTTCAAACTTTGTTAAATGCACAGCTGTGTGCGTGTGCGCACACGTATCCTCTGTGACCGTAGTGCTGCCGTGGCCACCACAATAATCTAGAATAGCCACTGTTTCTTAGTCTTGAGCTTCTTGGCATCTTTTTGAGGGATTCAAATCAATGGGATTTTATTTCATCCCATTTCCCTTCCACCCCCACGTCCTTGGGGAGAGGACCCAATGGAATTGGGCACCTATCCTGTCTCCTGCCATCACTTCATTTAAACCAGGCAAAAGGAGCAATTCTTCTGCCATCTGCATTATCACATTGTCTTGAAGCATCTTCCTGTCTGATGGGTGCAAACAGTGTTAGCATCTGTGCGACTAAAGCAAGGGAAGATTTCCATTGGCCTTGTTACAAAAGCAGAAATACTATCGGGCAGAAGCTTTGACTGCCATTTTGACTTACTGGTGACCTTTTCCAAAACTCTGGGGATACAATTATTTAAATAATAGGGATGGACGTTGCTCCTGTACTATAGTGGCTTAATGGGATGTCCGAGAAACAGAGATAGTAAAATAGGGAGTGCCATCTGTCAGATTAAGAGGGAATGCAAGGCCCAAAATGGGTTGAAGATAAAGGGCCACTATTTTTTCTCCTCGATTCTGGCAATGTCAAGGCAACAAGTAGTTCTACTGTGATCAATTGCCATTTTGTCTTTGTGTATTCCGAGCCACAATGTTCAAAGGGGAACACATATTTCCTGTCACTGAACCTATGAGGAACCAACATCTGATAAAATTCATAAGGGTGACCAAGAACAATCTAATAACCCCACACAGCTGCCAGGACAGGGAAATTTATTGCACAAATCCCGTAGCCCAGAATTGTTTAAATGGGGTAAAAAGATGGTTTTTGCCCCAAAAATTATAGCTCTTTACTCCACCTATGCAACTTCACTGTCATTGCTGTTGCTACTCTGACAGATTAAATCACTTCAGAACAATTATAATACAGACATTTACTAAAAAGGTGGAGAATCACATAGGTATGTCCTGCCCACAAAAATGCAAGAGAAATCCAACCCGGCCAAATACCACCCAATCAGTGACCTTTCAATCATCAGCAAAATGAAAGATTGTGTCATTGACAGTGCTATCAAGTGACACTTACTCACCAGTAACTTGCTCATAGATGTCCAATCTGGGTTCCACCAGTGCCACTCAGTTTGAGATCTCTTGGTCTAAACATAAATGAAAGAGCTGAATTGCAATGGTGATTGTGATTGTCTTTGGCACGAAGGCAGCATCTGTAGCTCGTACAAGGATGTGCTTTTTTGAATAAAAGATACTGGCGTAAATTTTCTGGTCCGACCCATTACATGAATCATCACAGACAGGAAGAGAAAATTTGACAGACCACTTAAAGATCTGTTGACCTCGGATGGAAATTTCCAGTTTCAGGACAGGTGCAAATATAAAATTCCCACTCCTGTTTCCAAATTTAGTTTCTCTGCCTAGATTGTTTAAAAAAAACTGAAACTGTCTCAAAACAATGGAGACAGTTAAATGGCCACAACGTATAGCCTGCATTCCAGTAAGTGGGATGAAACAAAAAAGGCACCCAAATTCTGGGGAGTATAAAAAAACTCTGATGGGATTTTCTGACTCCCTCCTCTCCACGGCAGATTTTCCAGAGGCAGAAATTCTTTGCTATTGGAATCTTCCAGTCCCACCAATGCTTACATATTTTGCTAGGTTTGCCTGTCTTTTCTCCAGGGAACCTTTGACCAGATTGGAAGATCCCACTAGCTGGTAAATCTGGAAAATCCCATCTCTTGTTGTTTTTGCAATATAGAACATAGAACATTACAGCGCAGAACAGGCCCTTCGGCCTTCGATGTTGCGCCGACCAATTAGGAACAAGCAGTGACCCTCTAACCTAAACCATTCCCTTTCCATCCATAAACTTATCTACTAACCTCTTAAACGCCACCAAACTTGGCGCATCTACAACTGACGCAGGCAAGGCATTCCATACCCTTACCACCCTCTGGGTAAAGAACCTACCTCTGACATCTGTCCTAAAACAACCACCCCTTAATTTAAAGCTATGTCCCCTCGTGCTAGCTTTCTCCATCCTAGGAAAAAGGCTATCACTGTCCACCCTATCTAAACCTCTAATCATCTTCTATGTTTCAATAAGGTCTCCTCTTAGCCGCCTTCTTTCTAACGAAAACAACCTCAAATCTCTCAGCCTCTCTTCATAAGACCTACCCTCCATACCAGGCAACATCCTGGTAAACCTCCTCTGTACCCTCTCCAATGCCTCCACATCTTTCTTATAATGTGGGGACCAGAACTGCACACAATACTCCAAGTGCGGCCGCACTAGAGTTTTGTACAGTTGCAACATGATGTTGCGGCTCCGAAATTCAATCCCGCTACCAATAAAAGCTAAGACTCCGTATGCCTTCTTAACAACCTTATCGACTTGATTGCCAACTTTCAGGGATCTATGCACACATACACCAAGATCCCTCTGTTCGTCAACACATCCTGCAACATTGCAAATCTCTCCGAGATGCAACATCAAGATGCAATTACCTGTTCTGAAACAATGACTGCAGCAGTATTAACTAATAAAATTTCTCTAGAATATACAGCCAGCAGGATATTTTAAGAAACTATTATACCGAGCAGGAGAAAGATCAATATAATGCTGTACTAAAACAGGCTAAAAATGTGTGTTTGTCTGTGCGTGTGTATATGTGCAGTTGTGTGTGTGTGTGTGTGCACGTGTGTCTGAGAGTGTGTGCATGTATGTGTGTGTGCACATGTGTGTGTGTGCATGTATGTGTATGCACATCTGTGCGTGTGTGTGCATGTGAGTGTGTATGTGAAGTGAAATCTAGTGCAAACTGACATTTTTTGGGACTAAAATGTGTGGGGTGAAATATTACACTCTCCAGCTGGGTGTTTGCAAGTGGGATTGAATGTGAAATACCTCAAAGGGGCTTCCCTTTGGGTTCCTGCCAATTCTGACCCTCCCTGCAATTTCATACTGGGGCAGGCAAGGCTCCCATCCTTGTCCCAATTAAGGCCTTAAATAGCCAATTATTGAGTACTTAAGGGCCATTTCCCCTCCCAGCTTCAATTTTCAGGCTGACAGGAGGATTTCAGGGACATGGAGAAAGCCTGGAAACAAATAATCAGTTTCAAGCCTCAGGTTGAAAGGGGGATCAGCCACCATCAGCTGGTCTCTTTTAACATTAGGCAACCTCTCTCTCAGTAAGGTCCACCAGGATCTCCCTCTCATATCTTTTGATGCTGCACAGACTGGAGAGCTACTGGCCAATCAAATTGTTTTATCTTTTATTTTACTTTTATCACAAACTGAAAGTTGAAGCTGGGCAGGGCTGCATTGCCTCAGTTAGTTTTGAGATTCTTGGGTGTTGTTCAGAGCTACACTTATCCAGCTTGCACTCAATACACTCCTGACTTGTGCTTGTAAATAGTAATCAGGGACTGGGGAGTCAGAAAGTGAGTTATTTGCTGCAGGATTCCCAGCTTCTGACCTGCTCTTGAAGCTTAAGTACTTACTTGTCTGGTCCAGTTAAGTTTCTGGTCAATGGTGATCTCCAGCATGTTGATAGTGGGTGATTCAGCAATGGTAGTGCCTTTTTAATGTCAAGAGTGGGAAATTCAGCCAGGCTTTGTCTACCCAGAGCTTCATAAAAGAGCTTACCCTATCTTCTTACTCTGCTATCTGTAGTAGTGTGCTTGTGGGCATAGATGAATGTGTGTGACCTATGAATGGTAGTTACGATCTACCTAGTTTTTTTTTTACAATCTGGGAATTAGTTTCAATAAGCATACTGGGTTGGAGATCACTCATCTCCAATCCAACACATGGCTGCAGGGATCCTCAAGATGGTGTCTAGACCTAACCATGTTCAACTGCTTTATCAACTTTCCCTCCACCCGAAGGCCGTAAATGAGGATATTTGCTGATGATTACATAATATTTACTACCATTAACTCTTCCTCAATAATGAAGCAGTCCCTATTTGCATGCTGCAAGGCAACAGTATTTGGGTTCAGCTTAATTACTAACAATTAACATTCATTCCAATAAGAGAGAATCTAACTATTCCCTTGACATTCAAAGGCATTGCCATTGCTGAATCACCCAATATCAATGTGCTGGAGATTACTATTAACCAGAAACTTAACTGGACCAGACATTTCAATTCTGAGGCTTCAAGAGCAGGTCAGAGGCTAGGAATTCTGCCACAAGTAATTCAACTCCTGACTCTCCAACTACTATCTACCATGTACAAGTTACAAATCAGGAGAGTATTGAATGCAACCTGGATGCAATTTGAAACAACACCCAAGAATCTCAACACCAACTAGAAAAATGCAGCCCATTTGATTGACACCCAGTCCACTTGCTTATACCTTCATTCCCTCCAATATTGACAAATAGTGGCAATGAACTACAGATTGTACTTAGCAATTCACTAAGGTTTATTCAATGAAATCTTCAAAACCCTTCATCTCTGGCACCTAGCTAGCCCAAAATCCAGAAACTCCATTGCTAGCATTCCTGTTGAGATAGCTCTTCAGAGGCTGGTATCCGTTCACTAGATTCCCTTTATTTACAAATTTGTCTCTACTCCTAAGAGTGCTTCTGACAAATAGGCAGAATCCAGACTGTCAGTCAGCCTGACACTCCTCATAAGTTTTTAAAGTTTATTCATTAATGGCATAAGTAGGCTTACTTATCCTTATCTCATCGCCACACTTTGGGTACACTGAGGGAGAATTTAGTGTGGTCAAGGCACCTAACCAACATGTCTTTCAGACTTTGGGAGGAAACCGGAGCACCTGGAGGAAACCCAGGCAGACATGAGGAGAAAATGCAGAGTCCGCGCAGACAGTGACCCAAGCAGGGAATCAAATCCATGTCCCTGATGCCGTGAGATAGCAGTGCTAAATACTGTGCCACCAGGTCACTGTAATCTACACAGAACAGTCTCCTTGAGTTTAAAGTTTATTTATTAATGTTACAAGTGGGCTGTATTAACACTGCAATGAAGTTATTGTGAAATTCCCCAAGCCGCCACACTCTGGCATCTGTTCAGGTACACTGAGGGAGAATTTAGCATGACCAATGCACCTAATCTGCACACCTTTTGGATTGTGGGAGGAAACTGGAGCACCTGAAGAAAACACATGCAGACACGGGGAGAACATGCAGACTCCACACGGACAATGACCTAAGCTAGGAATTGAACCTGGCTCCCTGGTGATGTGAGGCAGCAGTGCTAATCACTGTGCCATCAAGGATTGGGCAGGCAATCATTATCTCAATCAGGGGGCTCATACTCCAAGAGGCCAACCTCATTGACATCATTATAAGTGTGGTAGTTATACAACACAGACAGCAGCAATTAAAAAGGCTTTTCACCACTACTTTCTCAAGGACTATGATCAATGGGGATGATCAATAAATTCTGGCCTTGCTACTGATGCTAACATCCCATGAATATATTTTAAAATAAATACAATATTGTCAGTTCTTAATCCCAGCTTCACATCTACAATCTGGAGCTATGCAGTTTGAGTGGCTTTGTGTCAGTAACTATATAGGATGCACTGCAACAACTCACCAAGTTTACATCAACAGCACCCTCCTCCTGTTGTGATGTATAAGTACCTTTAAGGATAAGGATGTTATACTGGTATCCATCACTATCGATCAGGCGACATGAGGTGATGTATGATTTCATGACTCTGAAACAGAATACAGCAGCAGTCAGAGAGGTCAGACATGTCTACATAATGTATGCATATGGTCTTATCTTCAAATAAAGAACACATTGTTGTTTTACCCATCTTTGTGTACCTGTTTGCAATAAATAAAATAATGCATTCCTCCCATGAATGTCTTGTACAGAGATGAATAAAGCAACAAAATGTTAATCACATCATCATCTCGAAGCCATACACTGGATGTATATTGCAATACGTGATGTGCCAATGCTACAACAAAATCATGCTTCTGCTGACCCAACACTATTGAAAGAGAACCATCATCAAAAGAATTGTCATGGTTCAAGGAGAAGATCCACTATTACCTTTTCAGAATAACTAAGGATGAACAATAAAAATGGATAATAAATCAGTGCTTGCAAAGATAAAGGACTGAAAGAAAAGTAAATTAAATCAATGAGGACATGACGTCTAATTGAATGACAATTGGCTTTGCAGGAAAATCTTTTCTCTATTATTCCCCATATTCATTAAAAGGTGCAAAAAAAAAGCAAATTTCCTCCAGCATGATATGTATTGAGTCTGCTAGAGCAAGCATGTTAACAGGACCTTCTGTAGACTAAGATGTAAAATGGTAGCCAGTGGTCTACAATTCAGAGGGATTCACTGGAAAAATAAAGAGAATCACAAAACATAATTACAATTTTAAAAAAATCTTAAATCCATATAATCAAAACATAATTTGACTCCTTTGGGACAAATTCCTTTGGCTCCATTTAAAGACCTCCATTTGAGAGGAGAGCAGGTCAGAGATAGGCATTGAATACTGCAATGCAGATTTTAAAATATGCACTCACTTTAAGCTCTGCTGTTGGGATTTTGAGATCAATGCATTGACTCTATTCAATCATTATGAATCAGTGGATGTAATTATAAAAGGACAATATCATAGGATTTATATTGTTGCTTTGCATTCCATGTAATAAAAAGAATATTTGACTATTCAGTCACACTAGCCTTGAGTGTAATACAATGTAATAACAGATCAGTGAAAAATGTTGAAGCTTTTTTAAAAAAAAGTTCAAACATTCTAATGGATTTAAACTCTGCTTTAAAAATTTTCAAGTCCTAATTTTTTCAGATTAATTACTTTCCACACTGCTCCACATAGCTTTCAGTCCCTGGTCCCACAAGCATCAATTCCCCTCCAGAATTTCAGCCAAGTAGCCAGTACTCAGATGTGACATTTAACATTATAGGAAGCATTTGCTGCTGACAGTAAGTCGTATATAATAAATTGTGCTATTATGCTATTTGACTATGAGGGCATCATGTTTAAACTGGATTCCATCCTCACTAAACACCTATCCACATGCACCTCCACTGCTAAGATCACAATCTAGTAATCAGATTTAGTACCAAGATCTCTGTAAACCGCAAGACACTAAGGCTTGGCATAGCATCTCTATTCAGTTCCGATAGAGACTAAGTACATCAACACACATTGAATCTGTGCTTTTTCTGGTGTATATAATTCAGCTCCTCATTAGAAAAACCATCTGCACCATAGAGAAAGCCAGTGGGTGCGACCAGGTCCAGCTACAACACACTTCCCCTTTAAGAGATGTGAGCTATACTTTGAGCAGGCTAGCTTTAGGTGGTGTTAACCACTCACAGTATTGATCCCGGCCGACAGATGAACAATTCGCTTAGCGCCAGTTGGAATTTGAAATCCTCAAAATGAACAGACAGCTCAAAGCTGGCATGTGGCCAGCATCGTGATCAATGGGCATGAGTTAATCACATGTCAAATTTAGACCCCAGTATCTCTCACCATTTAGAATATCAACAGAAGTACAAAAGCTCCCCAATTTCATTGCAGCTTTGTGTTTCATTCCCCATACCAAATCAATACCAACCGGTACACAATCCCCTGTCGTAACTGGTTCTTGAGGCTTTTATGCCTTGAATTTTAATGGCAAGAAATTATCCTGTCCAAATTATTTTTGGAAATTTCTGTAACAAACAACTTACAAACCAAGAACTACATCTTCATTGGAAATGACAGATGTGCTCATTTCCATCTCTGAGCTGCTGTGATGAAAATTGGTGAAATTTAAAGTCTGAAAGTTGATGGAGTGGAGGTGACAGGAACTGGAATCTGAGGCCCCTGCTTGGGTTAAACATTCATTTCACCTGGCAGCCTGTGGACTCATGATGTTAAGTCAAGCACTGCAGCTCTGTTCCTGCTCCCATGAAAATACAAACTGGATTGTTTTTTTTTCCATCTGTTCAGTTGGGAATGAACCTGTTCACTGCTGGCAAACGTTCCTTCAATTTACTCTGGATACGGGCATCACTGACACTATTTGCATTTATTTATTGCTCATTCCCAGTTGTTCCAAAATGTAGTGGTGGACAATGGTGGTGGACATTTTTGTTAGACCACTTCAAATCAAAGACCATTTCAGTATGAAGTCATATATAACCCTGACCAGGTATGTTGTAAATATTCCTTTCATGTGATCCAGTCACTTTTCATTGAAAACTGTCAACGTGACTTCAGCCACCTCAATTTCTCTGCCTCTCTCACCCATTCCAACCTGTCTCCCTCTGAACCTGCTGCATTCCATTCTCTGAGGTCTAATCCTGACCTTGTTGTCAAACCTGCTGATAAAGGTGTGCTCTGGTTATTGACCTCTATCTCACAGAGACTGAGTGCCAACTCTCAAATACTTCTTCCTACCTCCCTCAAAACCATGACCTCACCATAAAACATCAAGCTATTGTTTCCAGAATTGTAACTGACATCATCGAATCTGGAGATCTTCCTTCCTTCAACTTATAGGCCCCCAACCCTGAACAGCGTGTTCGCATCCCTTTCCCAAAATCCACAAACTGGACTGCTCATCATATTAGTCTGTTCCTGCTGCACGGAACCTAGTTTTTCCTATCTTGACTCCATCCTCTCTCCCCCTGTCCAGTTCCTTCCCACTTACATTCATGACTCCTCTATGTCCGAAGCCATATCAACAATTTCAAATACCTTGGCCTTAACTAGCTTCTTTTCACTATTGGATGTCCAATTCTTCCATCCCTCACCAGCAAGGTCTGAGGGCTCACCGCTTCTTCCTTGAGGAGAGGCCCAAACAATTTCCATCCACTATCATTCTCCTCCGCCTGACTTGACCTGTTCTGGCATGAAATAATCTCCCTTTAACTTGTCTCACTTCCTACAAATAAAAGGTGTTGCCAAGGACACCGACATGGGTTGCCGTTGTACCTATCTTTATTTGGATTACGTGCAACATTCCTTATTCCAATCCTACTAACGTTCCCTCCCACAGCTATTTTTCCATTTCATCAATGACTATATCAGTGCCTCTTCATGCATTTGTTTGGACCTGAAAAAAATTATTAATTTTGTTCGGATTTCCATCCCTCTTTCACCTTCACATGGTGCACCTCCAATATTTCCCTGCCTTGATCTCTCTGGATTTCTGGTGATAGACTGACTACCAATATTCATTACAAATGCTCCGACTTTCACAGCTCACTTTGATTCCAGTAAATCACACCCCGATATCTTTAAGGACTCCATTCCATTCTCTCAGTCTCCCACTTCTGTTCATCCCTTCTGAGAATGCCGCCTTTGAAAATAACACTTTTAACCTGTCTGCCTTTTTTCCTTAACTAAGGTTCCGCCCACAATGGTTACACTATGGTTCAACCAGTCTGACCCATTTCCTGCACCTCTGCTCCTACCCCTTCTCTTTCCTCCCTAAACCTTGACTGGGTTCCCTTTGTCCTTACTTTCCACCCCACCAACCCATTCATTCAAATGATCATCCATCGCCATTTCTGTGAATTCCACTATGATGCCACCAACAAGCACACCTTCCCCTCACCTCACCCCCCCCCCCCCCCCCACTCCCCGCCCCCAACAACACTGTATAGGGACTGCTCTCTCTGTGACACCATGCTGTCCTATATTAATAGTAGTACTATTTATCTCAGTATCTCCAATAAAGCAACCTGGTTTCGAAACCGGGTCCCTGGCACTGTGAGGCAGCAGTCCTAACCACTGTGCTACCGTGCCACCCCTCAGCTGTTAACCTTTCCTGTTTAATGGATATGCACTATAGTGCCATGATTATGATCAACTGTAAACCTATAAATTAAACAGATGTTGAACAACTGGAGCGTGGACATTGATAAAGGGCAGTTATCACACAGCATGATTAACATAAGCCCATTGCCTCCAATGGAGGCACTGCTAGTCTGTTTCCAGTGTACAGCCAAGGCCGTACACTACACATTGTGGGTCGCTGCACGCCCAACCAGAGGCACAGAGCATTATCTAAATCCAGCCTGGTCAACTTAAAGAAGAAGCTAATTTTGACAACAGTTAGTGTGGTAATTGACTGTGGAAGAATATTTATGCAGGAAAAACATTAAGTAATGGCCCAGTATGATAAAGAGTGGGCCCTAAGATTGTCTGGCACAGTGCTGGAGACCTTGGTACACAAGGTGAACAGGAGGAGATAGATTCTCTACCAGTGAGCAGGAGACCTTCCAGGCAAATACTGCAAAAGCCAATCCCCGTCAAAGTGTGCCCCCTAAACAGCTTGTCTCAGAAAGCTCAATGGCCTCACATGAGGGATCAAGTGCAGTAAATGCATCTTCAAATGCTATATTGCATGACCCTCACTCACCATTCAACACATCAGCCCATCACCCACTTACAAACAATCTTTTTCAATCACAACTCACACCTAACGTTCACATCTACATTTCACAGCTTGCACACATGATCTGCTGTTCAACGATGACACACCCATCAGCTTGACACATTGCAACATTCTCATCACTCTTACAGGACAAGATGGCACACAACCACAGACCCCAGAGCCTAGTAGTCATCATGATTGGAGTGGCTGAAACAATAGAATCCATACTGCAGAAGGAGACCGCCTGGTTTATTGAGTCTGCATTGCTTCCAAAAGAATGTTCCACCTAGGCTTTTCTCTCCATGCTATTCCAATAACCCTCTGCATTTAGCAATGTTAATCCACCAAACCTGCATACCTTTGGACACTAAAGGTCAATTTAGCATGGCCAACCTGCAAATCTTTGGATTCTGGGAGGAAATCAGAGCACTCAAAGGAAAGCGTTGCAGACACAGGGAGGACGTGCAAACTCCACATTGACCCAAGGCTGGAATTGAACCCAGCCCCCAGCGCATGAAGCAGTAGTGCTAACCATTTGCCACCGTGCTGCCCCATTGAGATGATGGTATTTTCATACCTAATTTCTTTTTATTCATTCATGGGATGTAGGTGTTGCTGGCAAGGCCAGCATTTGTTTCTGATCCCTAATTGACCTTAAATCGAGTGGTTTGCTTGGCCACATCAGAGAGCACTTAAGTATCAACCACATTGGCGTGGGTCTGGAGTTGGATGTAGGTCAGACCAGATAAGCTCGGCAGATTTCCTTCCCTGAAGGACATTAGCAAAACTGGTGTGTTTGTATCAGAATGGTTTCATGATCACCATTACCAAGATTAGTTTTCTATTCCAGATTTACTAGTTGAATTTAAATTCTGCAAGTTGCCATAGATGGGATTTGAACCAATGTCCCCAGAACATTACTAGTCCAGTGATGTTACCACTATATCACCATTGCCTCTTACACCCCACATCCCAAAACTCTTCTGACTTAACAGCTGCAGATGGTTTAAGGGGACATCTCTTACGTTGAGCCCCCTCCCCACATCACAATTCTACTTTTGTACCCTTAGATACTTTCAAATATCCAAGAATTGTAACTTGACTGGAACTGCTGCTGGAGCATGAAGTGGATGATGAAGAGGAGATTGATGATTATGAAAGACCATCACTCAAAATCAGCAACTGATGTTACATGCACTTTAGAGCATTGCACATGGTGAGACATTGGGGAAGATTGGCCTCTAGAGGCCAAAGGGAAATAGTGGTACAATTGCCAGCTTATCAGAGGGTGAGGTTGAACACAATTTCTGCTGCAGAAGACTCAAATGAGGATTTCTGCTTGGGCACTTCCCAAGTGCCCTTGCTGCTGCCTGTCAACCAACTCATCTACTTCTGCCCATGTAGAGATGGTGCAGTCCGCAGCTGGGCCTTCTGGGGCCAAAGCTGACTGAACAGTATGTTCGTATGTATGTAATAGTCTCCCCCACCAAAAATCAGAACCTTGTGACTATAGAATAAAGGATAGTTTGATTTCCACAAGTTGGTTTGGAATTTGTTTTCTGGTAGCTTTTATTTCAACATTGCTGCTAAGAGGATACCAGGATGTCCACCTCCATTGCCAATACTCCAGCAGCCAGAAAGAAAATTGCTCAGGAAGTCTGAATCAAGACCCTCACTTCACACTGCTCCCTGCAGTCTTCAAAAACTTCAGTTATACATAGAACACTTTTGTTAAACTCGGTGCTAGAAATCAAGCAGGAACTAAACAGAAAGTAGCTGACGATCCCTTTAAACAGTATAGGTACGGTGGGAAGAGGGGGGGAGGGGCTGGTTGGCAATGGTTCCACCCTGCTTCTCAATGTATTTTCAGTTGTACTGGGTTGATAGAGGGCATCGGACCAGAGCATTCAGATCAGGAATGGCACTGGCTAGCATCAAATCAGGGTTAAATGCTGACCCACATCACAATCTGCCTACTCTGCAATCTTCCATTTATAACACCTGACCTATCCAAAATAACATTCCCGCTGCCAGCAGAATGGTGCATGTTTGGCACCTATGGTGCCAGAAGGGGAGTAGTTGGCTGGATAGCTGGTTTGTGATGTGGTGTGGAGCCAACAGCACGGGTTTAATTCCTGTACTGGCTGAGGTTATTTATGAAGAACCCACCTTCTCAACCTTGTCCCTCACCTCAGATGTGGTGACCCACGGGCAAAATTGCTCCCTTTCTCTCTCTCTCTCTCACACACAAAAAGGCGGACAGCTGCCCACTGCCCTCTGTGACTATGGCCATTTTCACTTCAGCATTGAAAATATAGGCACCCACACAACTGAACTTTGAGGCCCTGACTTACTCCAGAAAAATAGTCACTCTAGGATATGGTACCAACAAACACAGATACTTTCTGGAAGAAAGCAATCCAGAAAAATAAACAGGCTGGTTTGAAAGGAAATGAGCGTTTAGTTAGACATGAACAAAATCGAATGCTTGCTGTAAGGTTTACCATTGAGAGACTAATTGCCTCAAGGCAAGATGAAGATGATAGTTAAACCCTGCTGACTTAAAACCATTCTAAATGTACACCTTTGTGTTTATTATTGCTGATAGGTTTTCTTCAGGTTCAGATTTTCCCAACTTTATGACAGACCTCTGTTGCAAAGCAGTGAAAGACTCCGAGACAGAATTAAATTCCCTGCATAGAAATCAGAGCTTTTTTCACAATGGTTTTGAGCAAATCGCAGCCGTCCTTTATCATTACATGCAATCTGTTGAGCGGCAAGAAGTGCAAGCGGATTCCCTGTCAGTTCGTGGGGGTAAATCTTAAAGAACAATACTGCGGTGCCAGGACATTTTTCTGAAGCTCGCCTGTGATATTTGACATTCAAAAAAATAATGGAAAACATGTCCTGTTTTAAAGCGTGCAGAGGTTCTTTCCAGAGGTTAACAAAGACCAGATTAGTGAAGCACAGAAATATCTTTGCATTTGCTGTACCTTCTTAAAGCCTTTCTTTGACAACAGATGTAATTTATTAAATTTCAGCATCATAACCTTTGTAGGTAACGAACTGAAAGCTTCGATCTTTCTTGCTGGATGGGGAAACGACAGGAAATCTGAAAGGATTCCATCAACCTGAAAGTCCTAGCAGATATTATTCACTGAGATAAAAAGGCGCTTAAATTCCTCTCACACATATTCTCGCCATTAAAATCACCCAACCATGACTCATTTATTAAAGGTGGGAATTTGTGCTTTTAATGTCAGAATGAACAGCTCTGTGGTGTGTAATCTGAAAACTTCAAACAGGCTGATGTCTTGAATATTAATTCTTCAATATTCAATCCAGTTCTGTCAAGAACAGGCAAGAAACAAGTTGATTTTTTTTTTGCCAAAGTTTTCTTTAGGAATCTTAAATACTGGCATCCAAATCGAATGGCTAGAAATACCATCTGCCCCTACATCTGTGATGACAATTAGACCACTCCGACTAGAGATTTCCTATTCCCCCACCATTCATCCCCTATGATTCTACATTATCTCCGGAGAGAGGCAACCAAAACAACTACAAAAAATTCACAGCCAATTAGCAAACCAAATAATCTGGAAAATTTTTCTCTAGGAAATCAATCAAAACTAATTGAGGACATCACACACTTGCTGAATCTGTAAAACCACTCGTTCCTACACTATGTGATCACTGCTTCATCCCCCAGCTCCTCCAGATCTCTCTTGAACATCTGTAGACCAATGCCAGCCACACCCACTGGTTCAGTAGCTGATCTCATAGTTCCAAACCAGGCGTGATTGTTCGTTAACAGCTAACTCAACCAATTTTACTTTGTTTGCTAGCTCACAAGAGTTCTTTTCATAGATTCAGCATTATTCTTCACTGGCCACCTATAGGAGGTGAGGGGTTCAGGTAGTATGAAGGATTCACCTTGCATCTTCTATTGTCACATGTTTCATCCTTTAGTACTTCAATATTTAACCTTGATGAATACTGAGGGAACCCTTCATTATCAGAGCTACTGTATTTTGGGTTAAGCATTAAACTGAAGGATTTCCTGACAGGTTCATGAAATGGGGCTTATTGTACCCTGCAAAGAACATCAAGTCATGTTCTAAATAACATCCTATTCTTAACCACCACCCAAAAGTAGTTTCCCTGGTCATTTAGCGCATTGACATTTGTGAGATCTTGCTGTATGACAGAGCAACTGTTTCATTGACTTATCTGACAGCAGTGACACAAGTGGCTGCTCATTGATCGTATTTACAATGTCATTTTATATGAAGCGCTTTAGGGCATTTCTGAGCAACATGATAATAATAAGCCCAAAGCTCCTATTTTAACCCTAGCCCTGACAAGAAAGGGCTATGAGTAATAGGCAGACTACTTCCTTCTTACTTCAAACTGCATTCTTTTTTAAAAAAATTATTCCATTCTTTAAGTTAGAGAAACAATGTGCAGAGTGGACAGGGAACATATGTCACTGCTATACTAGGGCTTCAAAAGATATTTCAAAGTCAGAACATGATATTCTCATTCAGAATGAATGGAAACTTTATGTAGCCTGTGCAACTGCTAGAGTGCTGAACACAACCTGAGAGACTGATTATGCACAGGAAACACAACCTGAGAGACTGATAATGAACAGGGAACACAATCAGAGAGACTGATAATGAACAGGGAACACAACCAGAGAGACTGGCAGTGAATGAAGAACACGCCAGGGAGACTGGCAGTGAATGGAGAGCACACCCAGGATGTTGGCAATTACTGCACTTGGGTCCAGAAAAGGTTGCACAAGTTAAGATTTTATTAGCTTTTTTGCAGTTGAGGAGAAACAGATATGTCTATTTACTCCTCTCTGTTGACTACCATAGGTAGTTTCCTACAGTCCTCAGCACAGCATCCATTCACCCTAAATCTAATTTCCCCAATCACCTCTACCTCACTGTCATCGCTATTGAATTGTATTCAAATCCTTCCATGGCCTTCCTATCCTACTAACTTTCTGCCAATCCTACAGCCCCACAATTTGGCCTCTTGTGCATCCTTGACTTCCATCAGTAGCCAGGCTTTTAGTTGCTTAAGGCCTCAGCCCTAGAATTCCCTTCTAAGGCTCTCAATCCTTCATCTTTCTTCCTTCCTCTATGATATCTCTTTCTGCTTGCTCAGTGTTTTATTTTATTCATTCGTGGGACTGGCTGGCCAGCATTTTTATTGCCCATCCCTACTGAAAAGATGGTGGTGAGCTGCTTTTTTAAATCGCTGCATCCATGTGCTGTGGATTCACCCACAATGATGTTAGGGGCAGAATTCCAGGATTTTGACCCAGTGACTGCGAAGGAATGGCAACATATTTCCAAATCAGAATGGTGAATGGTTTAGAGAGGAAATTGCATGTTGTAGTATTCCCGTGTATCTGCTGCCCTTGTCCTTCTAGATGGAAGTGTTTGGAAGATGCTGTCTAAGGATCTTTGGTGAATTGCTGCAGTGCATCCTATAGATAGATGCACTGTTGTTATTAAGCATCAGTGATGGGAAGAGTGGATGGTTGTCAATGTGGTGCCAATCAAGAGGGCTGCTTTGTCCTGGATAGTGTCAAGTTTCTCGACTGTTGTTGGAGCTGCACCCAACCAGGCAAATGGGGAGTATTTTATCACATTCCTGACTTGTGCCTTGTAGATGATGAATAGGCTCGGGGGAGTCAGGGGGTGAATTACTCGCTGCAGTATTCATAGCTTCTGATTTGCTCTTTTAACCGCTGTGTTAATGTAGTGAGTCTGATTGAGTTTCTGGTTAACGATAACCCCAAGGATATTGACAGTGGAGGACTGTTGTTTGATCAATTTCCCATGAAGCATCCTGGAGTGGTTTAAGGGCATTATGTAAATTCAGGTTGTTGAATTGAGGACCGGCAAATCATACCAGCCAGCGGCCCATCTAATTTTAAGCAATTGCCGCTTAATTCTCGTGAAGGCTGGCAGATTCATCAGTGTCATATGAAACTTGTATTATCAGAAGCTCACCTCTTTACCCACTGCATATTAATTTGGATTTGGTGGAATACATTTGGAAGAAATAGCAAATTTCAACTGAGTTTGGAATTACCGAAAGTACTTAGCGCTCACTGCAATTACTGCCAGAAATCTTGTTTATTCAGCAGCATAAGCACTAATCTCTCGGTGCTGCCATGGCTAAATTTTAAATATATCCAATGACTTTTAAGTATGCCTTAAGGAAGCAAAATCCCTTGGTCTCCCTCAATATGTGAGTTAATAGTGTCAGAAATCAAATGATCCTATTAAAAAGCTTAAATCTTCTTAAAAATGATTTATCTTCTTTTTAAAAAGTCAGCTTGATTTATGGACTTTTTTTGATTAACTTTTCCTCAAAAGAAAGCAATGGATTCACATACACTGACTCAAATTACTTTCCACATTTTTAGTATTTACATGTGGAACAAATCTGCACTCACGTTAGCTAAAACAGCATGTAGGATGCACTGTTGATGCTTTTAACAATACGATATTCAAAGCCACACAAAAGGTATTGTTATATCCCATAGGCTGAGACAGCACATTTTGCAGTTATAACAAATTGATGGTTTTCCACCTTATTCAGAGGATAATGCTAATGGAGAAACATTCAGCTGCCTTTTGACATCCTCAGGCTCAGGTTTGTAATGGTTAGTTTTAAAAACCTTTGAAAAGACTTTTTTAGTGACCCGCTGTACATTTTTTGATAGCTGCAATTTAAATCCGGTGGTCAAAGAGTTATTCCATGGTTCCTGAAGAGGGACTCCCTTCAGAGGGAAACACAAGAAAAATTAGGATGACATAGTGGCACAGTGGTTGGCACTGCTGCCTCACAGTGCTAGGGATCAGGGTTCAATTCCTGGCTTGGGTCACTGTCTGTGTACGTTTGCATATTATCTCATATCGGTGTGGGTTTCCTCCGGGTGCTCTGGTTTTCTCCCACAGTCCAAAAGACATGCGGGTTAGGTGGATTGGCCATGCTAAAATTGACCCTAGTGTCAGGGGGATTAGCTAGGGTAAATGTGTGGGGATTGTAGGGTAAATGCGTTATGGGGATTGGGCCTGGGTGGGATTGCAGACTCGATGAGCGGGCCAAATGGCATCCTTCTGCGTTGTATCTCTATCAATAGATGTCAGCTTTCACTGTGCTTTCCCACAGGATGCATTGAGAAGCTAAGTTCTGTCTCTGCCATGATTTATAGTTTTTCATTTCTCAGCTGTACATCAAGAGAGAGTGTCCTTGTTAAGACTGTGAAGGTAGTGCTAGTCTGATCCAAGGGACAAAGCAGGGAGCTTGGATTTTGCAGGGGATTCATTTGAAATCTGCATCCAGCTGCTGGTTGCAGGTTCCAGATGGCAGCTCGCTCTGCCAAATCTTTCTTCTCAGCTCTGAGACGACTTCTTTCTATTTGTGATTATTTCAAAAATAGAAGAAAATGGTGCCAGCCACACGTGGGGATTCTCTTGAAAGATTCACATTCTGAGTTCAAATTACCCAAGTGATTAGAAAACGTCTGCCTCACCCACTGTCCCGTTCATTGTACCACAGGCTTTGGGAGATTTTTACTACCTTAGAAAACACTTTGGGAGCATACATTTCTTCCAAGTAATATTTATCTCGAGACGGGTCATCTTCACTCCATCCCCCCATTCTAACCTTGACCTCCTACCTATATTGTCCCAATGAAATTCGGTGGAAGCTTGAGGAACGTCATGTGCCCTCTCAAATAAGCGCTTCTCAGCCTTCCGGAATCAATGTTGAGTTATAACAATTTCAGATCAAAACTGTAATGGAGCGAGAAGAGAAGAAAGCTATGATAGTGCAAGGCAAAAGGGGTTATAATAATTGCAAGAATTAGTGACCACCAGTTAGAAAAAGAAACTATAATTAACATTTTTTTGTCCCCCCACCTTCCGTCCCTCATCCAAGAGAATTAGTAATGTTGCTGTTTTTGAATTTGCACCTCATCTAAACTTGTCTTTTGTTTCTTTACTAATCCCATTTTGGCCTATTTTAGTAGTTGGCCCCTTGAAGAGTGTACACAGAGAGGGTTATGTAATCCAGTTGCCTAATGGGGAATAAAGCACAAGTTCTGGGTGCAGTGCATGGCTTTTGTAGTCAGAGTAATTATTTTCTATATTTCTATGTTAATATCTTGTGGATGCTATATTGGTATAATTTTATGGGTTATTACATATTCTTCAAGTGACTTTATCTTCAGGATAACTTACTTCCCCCATCCACTCCTGACTCCACAGCGAAAAAAGAGGAATTACAAACATCTAATTTAGATAAGAGATCCTAGAGCTGGAAGTGTTAACATCGTGAAAGTACTCTGTACATCTGTTTGTTTGTAAATTATAGTTTGTTTTTCTAACTGGTGGTCACTAATTCTTGCAATTATTATAGCCCTTTTTGCCTTGCGCCATCATAGCTTTCTTCTCTTCTCGCCCTATTATAGACCATGTTTCTTATTCTTCCCTTCCCCGTTACCCTTCCTTGCTCTGTACCTTTTTAAAACCTTCTGAAATAAGAAGCAAAAATACTTGAATGTTTTCCCATTCCATATGTAACAGACCTGAAGCATTAATTCTGTTTCTCTTTCCACAGCCTGGCCTGCTGAGCTTTCCAATATTTTTGCTTCTTATTTCACGTCCCATCATCTACAGTCCTTCTTTCTTTTTCCCCCTTATGATTGACTACATTAACTCCAATGTTAAATATCAATATTTCTTTGAGAATGTAACAGAGTTAACCAAGGAGGATCAGTGAGTGTGGTTTATCTAGACTTTCAGAAGGCTTTCAACAAGGTTTTGCACAGCAGACTATTATGTAATGTTAAAGAATGTGGGATTGTGAGTGGTGTCTTGAGATATAGAATGCTGGTTCACAGGTAGGAAGTAAAAGGTTAGCAAAATGGTTTTTTTTCCAATTGGCAGGCAGCGATTAGTGGGATACCGCAGGGATCTGTGCTAGGTCCCCAAATGTTCACATTATATATTAATGATTTGGCAGAGGGAACTAAAGATATTGTCTCCAAATTTGCAGATGATATAAAGTTGAGTGGGAGGGTGAGTTGTGAGGAGGATGCAAAAATGCTTCAGTTTGATATGGACAGGCAGAATGCATAGGTATATGCAAAGCAGATGCTGTATAATGTGGGTAAATGTGAACTTATCCACTTTAATAGCAAAAATAGAAAGATAGATTATTATTTGAATGTGTTAATTGAGAGAGGTAGATACTCAGCGAGACCTTGTTGTCCTCATTCATCAGTTGCTGGAAGTAAGCATACAGGTACAGCAGACAGTAAAGAAGGAATGGTATGTTGGCCTTCTTAGCAAGAGGATTTGATCTAGGAATAAGGACATTTTACTGCAATTGTACAGGGTGTTGATGAGGCCACACCTGAGTATTGTGTGCAATTTTGGTGTCCTTATCTGAGGAGGGATGTCCTTGTTATAGAGGGAGTACAGTGAAGAGTTACCAGGCTGATTCCTGGGAGAGCAGTTCTGTCACATGAGGAGACACGAGGTAAGTTAGGCTTATATTCATGGAGTTTAAAAGAGTGAGAGAAGATCTCATAGAAACTGATGAAATTTTAACAGGGTTAGACAGGGTCGATTCAGAAAGAATGATCCCGATGTTGGCATAGTCCAGAAGTAGGATCATTCTTTGAGGATAAAAGGTAAACCTTGTGGGATTGAGGTGAGGAGAAATTTCTTCATCCAGAAAATGAAGAATCTGTGGAATTCACTACTACAGAAAATATTTGAGGCCAAAATTTTGTGAGATTTCAAGGAGAAATTAGATTCAACTCTTTACGCTAATGTAATCAAAGGAGATGGGAGAAAGGTGGGATCATGATATTGAATTTGATGATCAGCCATGATCAAAATGAACAGCGGTGCAGGCTCGTAGCTGAATGGCCTGCTCCTGTTTCAATTTTCTATGTTTCTATGTTAGTATCTTGTGGATGCTATATTGGTACAGACACCCCACAAAACAGACTTTATTATATACTCTTCAAGTGACTTTAACTTCCCGCCCCTAACTCTACAACAAGAAAAGAGGAATTGCAAATATTTAATTTAGATAAGAGAGAGAATTTTGGTGATAGCCCTTTATGTATGATTAATCAAATTTGAAAAGATTTTACCCTCTCAAGTATTATAGCATTTACATTATCCAAGGCAATTGCAAGCAGTGTCTTAAAGAATCTATTCAATTTGCAACAGCTATAATTGCTCCAAGGTTGTCATTGGAAACTCATTCATCCTGCTATGTTGGATTCAGCAAGCTTCCATCCAAAGACTGTTCCAACTGACAACAGGAGTGACTTTATATGGTTGCAGGGAAGATTGGGGATAAAAATGAAAAGAAATCTGTCATATAAATATTCATGATGAGGGAAAAAAATTTTATTCAATTTAAAAAATTGGAAATTTATTTCCATTCAAAACAAAGAGCAGTCTGGATGTTTGATGTCACTTTGCTGCACTTACAGCAACCAGGATGTGATTATTCAAAACAATCCTTCAGAAAATGAAGCAGAAATGCACGTCTGGTTTACGTTTGGCAATTTAGTGCACGCGTGCTAAATAGCACAAAGCCCATGGGTGCATTTGCAGAGGAACTTGCTCAGCGTTCAGCTAACGTTGAGTAGATTTGTGAAGGATATCAAAGACATTCAAACGCCAATATTATCCCGGTAACTCTGTTTTACACTTGCCCTGACTTTCTGTTTTTTTGTCAGAGTAAAGTGCTACAATTCACCTTCTGTATGGATAAAATGGCTAAAGTGGCAGTACATGTGGCAGAGAGTAAACAGAATGAAGACTTTTTGTTATCATCCCTATGTCTATTTGTTGTTTAATTAGTTATTGGGCCAATACAGGTACACTTTAGATCATCATGTTACAATGGAATTCATCAATGACATGAGACCTCAGGAAACGTTTTGTTTTAATTGAGACACAATTTTCTTAATTAACTTGAAGGCCAATCTCATATATTTCCTGTACTCGTCAACAATGTGTAAAGCAAATCTCAGAATATATTGGGGATCAGTGAGTTTTAAATACAAGGCTTCCTGTTTGAAGATGTTTGCTAATAGATTAGCAAACCTTACAAGCTGGAAAGATCATGGGTCTGATTCTTCTTCTGTTCTTTATTGGCTCATCTCAGTTGAGCCAGAAATGGGGCCTGACATCTTCTGGTGTAGGAGGGGAAAAACTGTGATAGAGAAACGCAACAAAAAGGTTCTTTTTCCTGATCTTCAACCCACAATCCTGACTGCAATTTACTTGTGTGGAAGTCAAGGTCGGCCAAGTGGGGTTGTTGGGGGGTTGGGGGGAGTAGCAGTGGCTGGGGAGTGATTTAAGTTCAGCAAATGGTGATTCCCAAACTTGAACAGCCTGCCGAGAATGTCTGTCAGACTGGCACAAAAATCTTCTGGGTAAACTACTGGAGGAGAGAAGGCATCCACTGAACTGCACTGGTGATTTAAAACCAAGACAATGCACCACAAAAGTGCATTTACTGACTAGCTGTCAATTAATTGATCAAGTGACCTCTCAGTCAAAATGTAATCCCACCAGAACCCAATACAGAAAAATGATGCAAGTTTTCTCCTGATTTGATTCCCTGCACATTTTATCAGTCCAATTATTTTGGAGGGAAAGTGGGCAAGCAGGAAGATTTGAGACACCCACCACAAATATTTCAGGACGATTGGCCTGAGATGGTGACAGTGGGAAAGTCAGTCTGAGATGCACCTTGCCCTAATGGATCTTTGCATTATAGATTTAATCTTTGTGGCCAAGTCCCAGGACAGAATGGAGACAGGGCATTTCTCTGCATTATGGATTTAATCTTTGTGGCCAAGTCCCAGGACACAATGGAGACAGGACATTTCATCTACAGTTACAGAAATGGCGTCAGTGAATAATCTCAATATCCTCATTCCACATTCAGTCAAACAGCTGTTTCTTTTCAAATAGATCCACATTGCAAATTTTAAAGCAAAGTAGAATATTTGTGTCTAAAATGTTATGAGCGGTAAATAGCTCCTGATTTTGATTAAATGTATTATTCTGCAGCCTTGCTGCTAAAACCACAAAAGCAACTGTTAGTTCAGCCACTCCCAATGAAGTGTAAGTAATGTAACAAGGCTTTTGAAACAGCACAATGGTGGCAATGTGGCTCCTTTAAAGGGGCAATCCATTGCTAGCCACGTCATCGGGCCGGTCTCTATAGAAAGGCCGCACAGGAAGCTAAGCAAGGGTACAAGTTCTGCATTGGAGGGGAACTTCTCTCAGCAGTGGCTGAAGTAGGAATTGATTAATATGTCATATTCATTTATAAACCATTCCTTGTTGAAGCCACAATGAGTCACTTCCAAATTTACTACATTAGCGACAAGGAAAAACTACGTCAGTCTTTGGGAGACCATAGTGCATAATTAAAGTGGAAGAGACTAAAATCTCTTTGGGAAAAGCAATAGAGATTGTCCAAGTGGCTGAATGCGCTCAGCAAGGAATGAACTACAAGGTGTGCCTAATGAGGTGAACCATTTGTCAGAAGAAAAGGCTACAGTGAAGAACGGCCCAAGTGAGGGCACAACAGAACCCGAAAAAGGCAGTACAGTGTCAGGACTGTACTTGTCAGAGTAGAAATTACACATTCCTATTTACAGGCATGGTACAGAATGAAGCAGGCAGGATAGAATGCTCAAAAAAAGGACAGTTTAATATGGTCAAAACAATTGGCTAAGAGCCCAACAAGCCTCCCAGAAAGGAAACCACAACTTGAGAAAAGGGACAGGTATTCCAGGTTGATGATTTAGTTTGGTGAGGAACTTTGGTGGAGAACTGACATAGGTGGCAAACAGAATTTTGGAAAGAATGGAACTGGTTTCCTAAGTTGTAGAAATGCAAGTTTAAAAAAAAATGTGGATCATTTGAGGAAGAGTTGGGCCTAACCCAGGAGATCCATAGGTGTATCCTTTGGTGGACTCATGGGTGCCAGCTGCTCTGATGTAGAAATGCCAGCATTGGACTGGGGTGAACACAGTAAGAAGTCTGACAACACCAGATTTAAGTCCAACCAATCTATTTGATAGTAGACTCACACAAGCTTTCGAGGCTATCCTCTTTGTCAGGTAAATGAGGTGTTCTGGTCTCAAACAGCACATATAACAGCACAGATTATTTGCAGATTACTGATTAGAATGCAAATCTTTACACCTAACCTGCTATTCAAGCCTTAAAGTGATCGACAATGTGTGTGGATGGAGAACTGAGCACTGGTTAAAGAGATGTGTATTGTCTCCAGACAGCATAGTAAGTGAGGTTTTTTGCTAATCCAGGCAAGTCATGGGGGTTACAGATAGTGTGACGTGAATCCAAGATCCCTGTTAACACCGTCCTCATATGTGCGGAACTTGGCTATCAGTCTCTGCTCAGCGGTTCTGCACTGTCGTGTGTCATGAAGGCCCCTTTGGAGAGTGCTTACCCGAAGGTCGGAGGTTGAATGCCCGTGACTGCAGACCCAGGGAGACCTGTGATTAATGTGGAGTCTAGATGACTTGTGGTTTCTAAAGCCGATGAGGAGGAAGTTACTGAGAAAAACGTTGACCCTGGATTGATTAGCTTGCCATTTGCATCTGCCAGCCCAGATTCAACGCTCACTGAAAGAGCCAGAAGTGAGTTGGAACATCCCTCCTGAATCTAGAAGTTTCCAGATCCATTGATTTTGTGAATGGACTTTTCCCTTGGATGGCCCTAAGCTGTTTCTGCGCCTACATGCTTATGTATTTTGATATACATTTTGTTTTCATTCACAGGTGGGCTTGGGAATTAAGGGGGCAGGAGTGTGGTAACATGCCCACCTTAAAGGAGAAAATCCTTTGTGAGCCACACAATCAGGCCGGCCCTATGGAAAGATCACCAGAGAAGCAGAACTATTTGGGTACATTAGCGCATGTCTTGGGACAGGGAGGAAATTCAATTGGAGCGGGGAGGAGAGGAAGTTAAAGTGTATTACAGTTCTGTCAGACCCTCATCTTGTATCTATACTATATTCGTTAATAAACCATTCCCTGCTGAAGATATAATGGCTCTATTTTACTGGCAGGTCTGCCGGCGGTTCATAAGATTGCTCCCAAAGCCAACACGCAGTGCTTTTCTGCAAGCTTCGCCCACTCCGATTTCAGGGTGGCAGTGCCAATAAAATCAGGACCTTGAGTCGCCTTCCAATTTACTGCAGTGATGATCGCAATGTGAAGTTCAGCAATGCATCCTGTTCATTATCTAGTGGGAGAAAATAAACAATCATGCCAAAGTTGTCCAGATTCACATCCGAGAGATAAGACTGAGCTGAGGATGACCTGACCCTAAAGATAAGTCAGCAGCAACATTTACTGTCTTCAGGAAGGCAAGGCATAACAGGGAGTGTGAACCAGAGACAAGATGATCTCAGCTGACATCAAAAAAGAGGGAACATGCATTCATTTATGCACCTTTCACAACCTCACAACATCCTGAGGTGCTTTACAGATAATGAGGTATTTTTGACATATCATCACTCTGTAAAGTAACAAACAGAGCAGCAAAGTTCCACAAATTGCAGCGTGGTAAAGATCAGATCATCTATTTTAAATAATATTGGTTGAGGGACAAATATTACAAGAAATGGGGAGAATTTTCCTTCTCTCCTGCAAAATATTATCATGGGATTGTTTGCCCAAACTGAGGGGCAAACGGGGCTTCGGTTTAATGGTCTCCACCTTCTGAAATAGAGAGCAGAAAATGACAACATAAATTGGTAATGTGCCTCAGGGCTTTAAGGAAATCCCAATGTACACACTTGATGGAACTTAAGCTAGAAGTTTCAATTTCCAATTGTTGTTTTTACATTGCTCAGACTGCTGCACAAATCCTCACAACAGTGAGATTGGATGGCGAAAAGCCTGGGGACTTGGATTCTTATTGTACAGCTACCCTGGTTTTTAATGCAGATTTTCTTAAAGAATGAAGAACAGTACAGCAGAGGAACAGGTCCTTTGGCTCACCAAGCCTACTCCAATCATGTTGTCCTACCTAAACCAACCACCTGTATCCCTCTATACTCCATCTGTTCACGTGCCAATCCAGATAAGTTTTAAATGTCACTAATGTATCTGCCTTAACCACGTCACTTGGCAATGCATTCCAGATCCCCACCACCCTCTATGTAAAAAACTTCCCCACATATCTCCATTGAACCTTCCCCTACTTACCTTGAATTGTGCCCCCTTGTCATTGTCATCTCTTGCCCTGGGAAAAAAACTTTCAACTGTTCATCTTACTTCTAACCCTCGTAATTTTGTAAACATCTATCAGGTAGCCCCTTAGTCTCCATCTTCCCACAGAGAATGAACCCAGTTTATTCAATCTCTTCTCATAGCTAATACTCTCCATACCACACAACATCCTGGTAAATCTTTTCTGTATTCCCTCCAAAGCCACCACGTCCTTCTGGTAGTGTGGCTACCAGAATTGGACATGATATTCCAAATGTGGCCCAACCAGCATTTTAGATAACTTTAAAGTTAAAATGTTTATTTATTAGTCACAAGGAAATTACATTTACACTGCAATGCAGTTAGTGTGAAAATCCCCTAGTCGCCATTCTCCAACACCTGTTTGGATACACTGAGGGAGAATTTTAGCACAGCCAACTCACCTAATCTGCACATCTTTGGTGTAGGAGGAAACTGGAGCACCAGGAGGAAACTCACACAGGTACAGGGGGAATGTGCAAATTTCACACAGATAGTGATCCAAGACAGGAATCGAATCCAGATTCCTGGTACTGTGAGGGAGCAATAGAAATCACTGTACCATTGTGCCACCCCATACTTTGCCAACTTTTATACTTGATGTCCCATCCAATGAAGGCAAGCCATTCATATGCTTTCTTCACCACCTTTTCCACCTTTTCTACCACTTTTAAGGACCTGTGGATCTCTACTCCCCAAGTCTCACTGTGTGCCTAGCTCCTGATCATTCTGCCATTTATTTTATAGTTTTTAGCTGAATTGGATCTATCAAACACATCACCTCGCATTTATCCGGATTAAGTTCCATCTGCCATTTCTCTGCCAAATTTTCTAGCTTATCTATATCCTGGATTCAAACTGAAACCAGGACCAGAAGATGTGAGCACACTAGTGTAAAACGGTAAGTGAATTGTTTAAAATTGCAGTTAGTTCACCTCCTCCTCCACTGATCAAAGGTTCTGGGTTCTTGGCTCATCCTAAAGATGGCACTTTCACCAGAGCAGCACTCCCTCTGTACTGCACTCAAATGTCAATCTAAATCATACAGTCAAGAGAAGTAAAGTTTCTTTTTCTCAGCAAAGTAACTTTTATGAAGTAAGAAAAGAAGAAACATCACATTATAATATTATGTATAATATTAATATTTAATGATTATCCAGGAAACACAGAGTGAGCAAGTTACCTGCAGGCGCAATACTTTGATGTGCTATTCTTACAAAGTATGCAACCTGTGCTGTTTTGTTTAAACAAAATTGACAGAATTCTTCCAAAACATGAGTCAAAAGAATAATGTGGTTTCTTTACTTCAAATGGGTTTTGTTTGCTTCTGCTTGAGAAACTGGTTGAATTAAGTAGGTGGACATATCAAGTGTAAGAGGCAAGTCCTGTTGTTCTGCAGGACTCTATACATTGATCACAGCCATTCCAGTTAGAATTAGGAATTGTTTTATATTAATGTCACCATCACATCATCTCAGACTCAAATATGATTTTCTATTAAAAATTTAAATAAAATACTGCAAATACTAAAACGCTGAAAGTTGAGGTACAGATCATGCCTCATTGAATAAGCTTAAGGGCCTATTCCTGTTCCAGTGCATTTGGGACCGAAAATGCCAGAAACAGTAAGTAGAAAAGACGCCATCTGTGCAGAGAATAGTCAAATGGATTCTCCAGGAGTAGGCCCTTTTGCAAAACTGGAGGATATTGCAAATAAATGGGAAACAGATGGACCATAAAAAGCACTCTAGGGCATAGATCAGCTAGATAGTCAATATCTTTTCCCAAAGGTAGGGGAGTCTAAAACCAGAGGGCATAGGTTTAAGGTGAGAGGGTCCAGAGAGGCAATTTTTTGACTCAGAGGGTGGTGAGTGTCTGGAACAAGTTAACAGAGGTAGAAATAAATACAGGTACAATTTTGTCTTTTAAAAAGCTTTTAGACAGTTACATGAGTAATGTGGCTATTGAGAGAAATGGGCATTTGGGACTAGCTTAGTTGTTAAAAAAAAGGGCAACATGGACAAGTTAGGCTGAAGAGTCTGTTTCCATGTTTTAAACCCCTATGACTATGATTTTATGGTTGTATCACAGCTTGCTTTGCCCAAGACAAGAAACTACAAAAGATTGTGAATCCATCACACAAACCAGTCTCCCATCCATTGACTCTGTCTACAGTTCCCGCTACCTCGGCAAAGCATCCAGCTTAATTAAGGATCCTACGCACGCTGGATATTTTCTCTTTCAGCTTCTTCCATCAGGAAAAAGATACAAAAGTCTGAGATCACATACCAACCGACTCAGGAACAGCTTCTTCCCTGCTGCCATCAGGCTTTTGAATGGATCTACCTTGCATTAAATTGATCTTTCTCTAGCTATAACTGTAATACTATATTCTGTATTCTCTAGTTACATCCTCTATGAACAGTATGCTTTGTCTCTATAGCATGCAAGAAATAATATTTTTCACAGTAGGCTAATACATGTGACAATAATAAATCAACTCAAATCAAATCAAAAACACGCAAACATCCACAAAGCCAGCAGCAAAGTGTTGGAGTGGCAAACAGGAGATTATTAAAGGATAGAAGTGATATAAATATGAGACAATAGGAGATACAATGAGAGAAATTTCAATGAAAAGAGATTTGTTTTTCATTTCTTTGATTCTTATTTATCTGTGCACGTATCAGTATATACTTGTTTGTATCTGTATTTGCCCTTCTCATTTCTTTGCTAATGTTATCAGTGCTGCCAATCTACTATATCTTCCACTTCAGATGAGGGGTCAAATCTGAAAGGTTAATTCATCTGTTCACTCAATTGGGAACATTTAGGCAGTATCTGTGCACTTCAGGTTAAAAATGAATAGCTGGCTCATCTGCAAGTAACAAGGGCTAGCTAACTGATTAAAATGTTTTCCTATTTTAATGTTCTTTATAATTTTTTGGATCACAAATAATAGAAGAAGGAGGTCATCCAGCTCCTCAAGCCCATTCAGTGCTAACATGGCTAATCTGATTGGGCCTCCACTTCATTTGCTGCCCCCATCCTCTTCCTATTAAGTTTTTGCTCATCTTCTATACCCTCCCTACTTCCAATCCCACAGTTCATGCCTTCAGTCCCAATTTTTGGCCAAATATCAAACCTTTTGATGTGTCCTGGTGCAAAACTTATTGATAGCTACATTGAAGATGGCTGTTCACTCCTCATGTCCAAGCATGTCAACATGCGATGTCAAGGCTATCATCTCACTGATGTACACTACATCCTCTAAAGGTAAAGTCAGGCTAAGTTATTATCACAAGTAGGCTTACATTTACACTGCAATGTAGGTACTGTAAAAATCCCCTAGCCGCCACACTCAGATGCCTGTTTGGGAACACTGAGGAGAATTTTAGTTTGGCCAATTCACCTAACCTGCACATCTTTGGACTGTGGGAGGAAAATGGAGCAACCAAAGGAAACTCACGTAGACACAGAGAGAACATGCAAACTCCAGACCAAGACTGACCCAAGCCAGGAATTGAACTTGGGTCCTTGGTACCGTGAGGCAGCAATGCTAATCTCTATGCTACCATACCACCCCTCTCAAGCAACTCATGAAAGAATGGTGGATACACAGCACTGTTCAAATTTAAAGTCATTGAGATTATAGAGCAGAAAAATAATTGTTCAGCAGCTAGAGAGTTCAAGAAATGAGAGACAAATGTTAGACATTGAAAGAAGCTCTTCTACACAGCTTATGTAGGTGCCTAAGGATAAATGTCCAAACAGCACTTGACCACAGTTGGAAGATGGAGTTGTAAAATACATCACTGAAAATCACTAGAACGGAGACTCAGGCCAGAATTTTACAAGTCCACTATGACACTAACCCTTGCAGCGACTGTAGCGAGCCACTCAAATATTCGTAAGTACAGCAGGACTTGAAGATGCCACCAGCAAGAGAGGCTGGAGAATTCTGGCCTCAGTTCCTCAAAGATCAATCTGAATTTCACCTGAATAAAGCAAAAAAATTAGGCAATCTAGAGTTCAAAGCCAACCCTGGCTGGTGTAGCAGGTTTGTGAAGAGGAACAATTCTGTCCTGTGACAGGAGACCAAAATTTCACAACATCTCCCAACAGAACTTGATGACAGGTCTATTGCATTTCAGTTTGTCATCAAACAATTGACAAAGAACGAATACAGATTGACCTGTATTGGGAAGTTGGATGAGATTCCTATGAGTTTTGACATGGCAGCCAGTCAAATGGTAAACAACATTGGAGGCAAATGTTGATGAAGACATCTAGGCACGAAAAGAGTAGATTCACAATTGTGTTATTGTGTATCTCCAACAGAACAAAGCTTAAGACAATGCTGATGTCCAAGAGTAAAACCTTCCTAAATGGGGTCATCATCCACTTTTGCAATAAAGGATGGATGAATGAAAGTGACTTGGAAACATGGCCAGTGAAAGTTTGGAGTTCCCGACCAGGGGGATTACATCAAGGCAAAGCTTTTCTCACTTGGGGCACATACAAGTGACACCTTGTTGTTGCTGATATTAGATCCCAAAAGAATCATAGTGCTTGCCCAACCAATTGGATTTCTCTTTCTCTCAAGGCTAACATGAGAGAAAGTTAGATCGATAGATGATCAGAGGGAAGAAGAGGAGGATGAAATCTGACTGGAGATTGTCATCAAATTATTCAAGAATTATTCAGTGTTTGCTGGCACAGGAGACAATTATTTGTGGAATGATATAGCCAATGATGACATGATTGCTGATGAAGATGTTGATGATTTATTTGAAATTGCCAGTCAAGAAGCAGATTACTTGTGAAGATGAGGGGGAGATTTTATGGATTTAAAAATGTGCCGACTGCGTGCTCTGCTGCCAAACAGTATTGTTTACTGCACTGAAAAATGACTGAGTGAATTATTTTTCAAATTATATATATGACTTGTATTTTAATGAATTCCAAAATTTCCTATACAGAAATTAATATCTGGAGATTTTTATTAATGGACAATAATTGAATAATAAAAACACTTTTCCCTCCTTCTGCTTTACTTTTGGACAGAAGTTAAGAAAAACATTCTCCAAACTGGCAACTCTGCAATGAGGGAGTGATAGGAGACGGTACATTTTAAGACTTAAAACCAGCCACCAACTTTTTGAATTAACATTTAGGGCAAATTTTCCCATTCCGCCTGTCACGGGAATCGTAGTGGGCGAGGGATAGGCCATAAAAGGTCCATTGACCTCAGGCAGGATTTTCTGATTGGGGGTGGCGAATGTGGCTCCCCCACATTCCCCCATAAGACTAAGACCCACTCTTAGTCTTAGAAACTGCTACTTCTGCATGCGTAAAAATGATACTGCTGTCTGCTATTATATTTCTTGTTGGTTTATACTCATATACTAATTTCTCCCTGTATTATTTTACTAGTGCTTTGCAGATATCTTATATGTTTCTGATCTTTTCTGCCACCACAAATTTTTGCAGCATTTATACCTTTTCCAGCCGATACCATCTTTAACTTTCTAAGATAGCCACGGATGGTGCCTCTTTCTCAAAGACTTTCTTCCTTTAAAATTCAACAGCAATGTATATTTATATAGCACCTTTAACACGGTGAAATGATCCAATGCACTGCACAGGAGTGTTATTAAAAAGGACGTATTCGCTGCCAACACCATGTGTGCTCAGTTCGAGCATTTTGAGAGTTTTATAGCTATCACTCTCTGACAGCTGAGGTAGAATATTTATGATTTATCATGATAGTGACCTCCAGCAAAATGAAAGGATTCCTACTTCTGCCGTGAATTTGATCGACATTCAACTCACGATCTAATTCACATCCAGTCTGTGTGCTATGTGGTTTGAGTAAAGAAACCAAGTATTATCTGTTTATCGTGAATCGCAAGTGCACATTTCCTGAAATCTGCTTCCAGCTTCGGGACAGGAATCGGCTCATTTCTAAGAGACATGGGTGGCTCTGGGTTCAGATGTTTGCAGTTTCCTCGGGTGGTTTCACTTCATTCCTTTCTTAGGTTGCTTTCTTTGCCTTTGGTGCTCTCGCTTTGAACTTGGTCTTTGATTTGAAAAAGCACTTTCTGGCAGGCTGCCCACAGCTGAGTGGTGTCTGAATAGCTGAACGCGCATGTGCAGACAGCCATTATGCATTGACAGGAGGCAGGGTGAATCAAGACATAAAACAACTTTGAAACATACAAAAGGAGATACTAGGGCAGATGTTAGCACTGCTGCCTCATAGCACCAAGGTTCAATTCCAGCTTGAGTCACCGTCTATGCAGAATCTGCATTGTCTTTCAGAGTCTCATGTGTCTGTATGAATTTCCTCTCGGTGCTCCACTTTCCTCCCACAGTCCAAAAGACTTGCTGGTTAGGTGCATTGGCCACACTAAATTTTCCCTCAGTGTACCCAAACAGGTGCCAGAATGTGGCGGCTACTGGTAACATTAATAAATAAACTTAAACCTTGGTGAAAGAGTTAGAGTTACAGTTAGTGTTGTAAAGAAAGAAAGTGAAGTAAAGAGAATTGAGAAAAAACAGTACTAAGATTCTTGGCAGCTAAAAGCATTCCTACCAACAAAGAGCAATTGGAATTGAAAAGAGCAAATAGAAGAGGCTTGTGGAGATTAGAGTGAGAGAGAGAGAGAGAGAGGGAGGTGAGGCCATGCTGGGATTTCAAAAAGGGTTGGAATTTTCTAGTTATTCTCATTGGCAATATCTTCCATCTTGACAATGATGAACCCCCACCGTGGGCAGGGGGTGCAGAGAACTGGAAACCCTGTTGACAGCAGAAGATTCTGCTGCTGGCCAATGGTGGGTCACCTTTGCTGCCACAAATTAGAGGGGGAGCAGAAAATCTCACTCAAGAATTTCAAAATCAAGGTTTTGCTGAACCATGAGGCAGGGTAGAGGATAGAATCATGAAGGTTTACAGCATGGAAACAGGCTCTTTAGCCCAACTTGTCCATGCCGCGCTTTTTTTTAAAACCCCTAAACTAATCCCAATTGCCTACATTTGGCCCCTATCCCTCTATGCTCATTGTACCCATGTAACTATCTAAATGCTTTTTAAAAAATAAAACTGTACCCACCTCTACTACTACCTCTGGTGGCTTGTTCTAGACACTCACCACCCTCTGTGTGAAAAAATTGCCCCTCTGGAAACTTTGGTATCTTTCCCCTCTCACCTTAAACCTATGCCCTCTAGTTCTACACTCCTCTGCCTTTGGATCAGCTAGCACAGAAGAGATGTGTGAACAAAATTTGGTGTAAATTACAACAAGGGCAGAATTTGGATGACTTCAAGATGGGGGAGAGCAGAATGTTGAAATAATCGCGTCTAAAATAACAAACACTTCGGTGAGGGTTTCAGTGGCAGATGAGCTGAGGCAAAGTGGAGTTGGGTAATTTCATGGAAGCAGAAATAAGCCATGTCAATGATGGTGTGGATCTGCAGTTGGAAGCTCATCTCAGAGTCATCTGACTCATAAGCAGTCTGATTCAACCTCAGGCAGTTGTCAGGGAGAGGGCTATGGAACATTTCAGCTTACAGACAGGGAGTACAAGTAGGCCCTTCAGCCCCTCAAGTCTGCTCCATCATAAGACCGCAGCTAATTGAATATTAACCTCAAATCTGCAACCCTCTCACCCACCCCTACCCATCTCTGCTTTAAAAGATTCTGTTTTCACCACATTTTCAGGAACAGAGTTCCAAAGGTTCATAATTCTGAGAGAAACAAATGGTGCCTCATCTCTGTTTTAAAACGGTGACCCCTGATTTTTAAACAATGATCCCTATGACACAATTGTAGGACTGCATCCTGTTTGTCATTCAGTGAGGTAAGGTGGTAAGATAGGGTGAGAGGTGAAAAATGAGAAATGCGCCAGATTTCTCGTCTCTCCCAAAGTTATCAGTCCAGTTTTACTGATGAAATTAGCTTCAGGTTATTTAAATATTAATAACATTATTTAACTGTCATTAGTGAGTCCTGGGCTATCATCCGGGCTCACTTCAACTTATCTCGTCACCAATTGAGCTACTCACCAGAGAGAATTACAAATATCTTTACCAGTGGGAGACCAAACATGATGGCCTTGTAGGGGAGATCAGAGGCTCCCCCTCCCTCCCCACGAGTAGCTCAGGGCAGGATGAGGAAGGTCCCATAGGGTGGTGTCAGCCAGGCAATGCACAATTGGTACCCTTGCACTGCTCACTGGGCAACATAGAAGTGCCAAGGGGATGGGACCTGAGTGATAGTGGAGCCTGTGAGGTGGAACTATGACGGGAGAGAGAATAGGAACTCTGCAGGCATGGCAATTGCAGGGGAAGTGGGGATCTCCGCGGGTGGTGGGGGGAGCAGTTGGGGAGGGAGGAAGGGAACCTGCGTGAGAATGAAATGATCAGGGGAAAAAAGGAAGGAACTCTGCAGAGGTAGTGATCAGGAGGGAACTCTGTAGATGGGGGTGTTCACTGAGGGAGGGATGGAAATCGCCTGGGGTGGCGATTAGGGAGGGAGCGAACTTTGCATATGGTGGGGGTAGAATGGCGGGGAGGGGAGGGTGGCAATGTCTATGGGGCGAAAGGCGGGGGGAGTGTTGCTGATGTCCATGAGGGGACATGCAAGCAACAAGAGATCTTCCAGTCCAATGGAAGATAGGGGCGCCTGCACAATTGCATCTCAGGAGTTCAACAGCCAGCTTTCCCAGTGAGCTCAAGCTCCAACCTCCACCCCACTACTCTCCATAAGATTGCAAGTTGCAGTTCAAGTCCAAAAAAAGCACAATTTTCTTGTTTTCTCGCTCATTCAACACTTAGAATTTATTTCAGAAGATCTGTTCACAGCTTTTTTTTAAAGAGTGGAAACTAAAGAAATAGGTTTCAGTTTTCCCAGTATTTAATTGGAGGACATTTCTGCTGAATCAGTACTGGATATCCGATAAACAGTTCTACAACCACAATAGGAGGGAGCTGAGGGAGATAGAAATGGATACTAAATAGATACATATGAAATTTAACACTGTTTTCAAGTCAATGTCACTGACAGGCAATATACAGCAGCAGGATAAAGTGACAACAATAAGTTAAGTTTATGTATCAGTCACAAGTAAGGTTTGCATTAACATTGCAACGAAGTTACTGTGAAATTCTCCTAGTCACCACACTTCGATACCTGTTCGGATCAATGCACCTAACTAGCATGTCTTTCGGAATGTGGGAGGAAACCCACTCAGACATGGGGAGAAATTGTAAACTCCACACAGACAGTGACCCATGACAGGAATCGAACCCGGGTCCCTGGCGCTGTGAGGCAGCAATGCTAATTACTGTGCCACCCCTTGAGCAAAAATGCGATGATGAAATCACATGACTGCGGATGCTGGATTCTGAAACTAAAACAGAAAGTGCTGAAAAATCTCAGATGGCCTGACAGCACTCATGGAGAGAGAACAGAGCCAATGTTTCAAATCTGGATGAATTCACATCAGCAATGCCCTGGGAGTTATTGCAGATGAATATCTGGCCATGACAGGATAAATTTCAAAAAAGGAACAATGGAGTTCAGTCTTTTCCAGCTGGAGATTGCAGAGAGGAGTAGGATGACGATGGTGGGTCAACTGCACCAAAGACTGCAGTCAAGTGGAGAGGGTGAAAAGGAAAAGTTTACAGTCACACAGGATGTCATGTGTAGATTTAATAAGAGCCATGCTGCTATTTGGCACGGCTGTGACCTATTAGATTATTTGTCAATTTCTCTTCTTTAAAACAAATAAATGTTGAGAATCATAGAACCTCGACAGTGCAGGAGAGGCTATTCAACCCATCAAGCCTGCACCAACAACAATCCCATCCAGACCCTATCCCCATAATCCCACATATTTACCCTTCTATCCCCCTACACTAAGGAGCAATTTAGCATGGCCAATCCACCTAAACTGCACATCTTTGGACAGTGGGAGGAAACCGGAGCACCCAGAGAAAACCCATGCAGAGACGGGGAGAATGTGCAAACTCCACACAGACGGTCACCCAAGGCTGGAAATGAACCCTGGCACTGTGAGGCAGCAGTGCCACCCACTGTGCCACCATGCCGCTCAAAGCTGCATCCAGAAAAGCCAGAAATCGTGACCTATCTTTTAATGTCCCATTATCCATATTTTCTGTCACAAATCAATCTGGTCTCACCGCTGACTGCTCAAGTATTTGCTATCTATCTATACCTGGAACCATGACAACCGAGGTAACTGCTTTTAAATTAAAAAGTGTTTTTTTTTCTAAGTGAGCATATATACTTGGAGCTGTACTGGGGGTAGTAACAGGTCCAAGCTTGTATGTCTAATTAACTGTCAGTCTTCAGTTAACACTGCATTAAGATGCATGCCTGGAAAAATAATAGAGGGACATGTTTGATTCCTCTGTGTCCTGTGTTTGATCAGCTATTGGATTAGTGGTAGGTCTGTACCTATAATTACTAGTGCGATCACAGGGGATGCAAGGCTGTGTCAGAGTTTGTAATGTCCCTCCACAATTTTCTCTCCTATAACTACTGTACTTCTGATAAGGCTTTCCATTTTAAATAAATGATGGCAATCTGAATACATTTCAATATTTTCTAAAATTAAAAGCCCCCCAGAACATGAGCTGTCGCATATAATTTTGCAGTCCCTAAATAATGAAGATACTTGGGCTGTTTTCTGCATAACCCTTACACACAAAGAGGTAGATGAAACAGTCAGCATCACAATAGCTCAACAACCTTGCTGATTAAAAGCCTTTTTATTCCCAACTGCATTCTGAGCTGAATTTTCCAATGCCAACAGCAGTAGAAGTGGAGATGTCTGCCAATGATTTATGTGCAATAATTGCCTCAAGAGTTCAAACTTCCAATGGGCTATTTGTACTGTTCTGACCTGTCCGGGAATGTTTCCACCCCTGAGTTCAGGGTCAGTGACCTGAGCTAGAAGCACGATACTTATCCCAAATGTGACTTGCTGTTTACTTTCTGAAGTAGGTCAATAATTAACAGTCTAATCTAACCATTACCTGGACCCCACTACCCCTACATACAGCACCCCTGCAACTGTCCCACTCAACAATCCAATCCAACAACCCATTAACATTACTGAGACCCTCAAGATCTTAAAAAAACTTACCTGGACACGGTAGCTTGCAAAAAGAGCATGTCCTCTCTACTGCTCCTCTTCACCATCAGTATCCATAGATGGCTGCACCAAGAGATCATGGCTGCAGCCAGGCCAGGAAGATAAGGTGGACAAAGAGGTAGAGTCGCAATTATCACTGCAGTCAATGGCAACGCCCCAGCAATAACACTGACGGCAACAATGGGAAGATCTAGGCCTTTGTGTCTGTTGTGCTTTCCCTTTAACATGAGAACATGGGAGTAGGAGTTAGAAATGAGGCCTTTCCTGTCTACTCCACAATTCAGTAAGATTAATGGCTGATTTTTTTGCCTCAGTTACACCTCCCCATACTATCCCATCTCTCTTCATTCTCTTAAATCCATGTAAATCTTGGACATAATGAGACATCCACAGCTTTCTAGAATACAGAACTCCAAAGGTTCTGAGCTCCTTAGGTGAAGAACTTTTTCCTTATCTCAATCCTAAATAGCCAATTTCCTAATCAGAGACAGTGATCCCAATTTTGAGAGCCCCACTGGAGAAATTATTTTTCCTGAATGCACCTTGCCATATCGCATGTTGTATGCTTCAATCAGATCTCTTTCATTCTTCTAAACTCCAGGAAATGTGGGCTTAGTCTATTCAGTTCCTCCTCATCTCATCATTCCCAACTATCAGCCAGTGAAACTTCTGTACCCTCCTTGGAAAACAAACATATTTTCCCTTCTCAGTACTTCAGATGTATCAAGGCTCTATCTAATTGCAGTAAGATTTCTTCATATTAATACTCCTATCCTTTTTAATAAAACTCATATACTATTTGCTTTCCCCAATGCTTGCTATACCTGTACAAAGACATCCAGGCTTCTCTGAATATCAATATTTCCCAGTCTCTCACCATTTAAAAATATTCTGTTAAGTGAATAACATTTCTTCACATTGTAGTTCATCTACCATTCTCTTGCCCATTCAGTTGACCAATCCATATCTCTTTGAAGTTTTTGTGACCTCCTCACAGCTTACTTTTCCATCTGGCTTTGCACTGGCAACAAATTTGGATGCATAAACTCAATCCCTCATCTAAGTCATTGCTATGAACCAAAAATAACTGTATAGAAAATACTGCTTCTTGAAGAACTGGGGCCCAAGTATTGATTCCAGTAATACCTCATTAGTACTTGCAGACCCAAGAAGACTCATTTATCTTAATTGTCTTCTGCCTATTTTGTCAAAATATGTTATCCTAATCCCATGATCCTTAATTTTGGGTAATTATGGGGTGATTTTTTCTGTGCTGCCTGACATGGGAATCACAGCAGCCAAATAATGGGCCATGGCAAGATTTGTTGCCCTCGGGGGGATTTTTGGTTTTGGGGTGAATGGGGCTGGAGAATCCTGCCCAATATCTTTTGTGGGTGATTAATATGAATGTTGTGAAAAAATCCAAGTACATTGCATCCTCTGGTTTCGCAATCCATCCTATTGGATTCAAACCAAAAACTAACAAGTATGTCAAACATAACTTTCCTTTCATTAACTCATTTTGGCTCTGCCCAAACATATTAGGATGTTCAAATTGCCCTGTTAACAGATCCCTAATAACATTCAGTAGCACAGTAATTAGCACTGCTGCTTCACAGCACCAGGGACCTGGGTTCAATTGCTGGCTTGGGTCACTGTCTATGTGGAGTGTGCACATTTTTCCCATGTCCATGTGGGTTTCCTCTTAGTACTCTGGTTTCCTCCCACATTCTGAAAGATGTGCAATAACGTTCATTGACCCGAGCAGGTGCCACATTGCGGCAACAAAGGGAATTTCACAGTAAACTTCATTGCAATGTTAATGTAAGCCTTACTTGTGACTAATAAATAAACATCTAATTTTTTAGCATCTTCCTTTTGCCTAACATTGAGTTAACAGGCCTTCAATTCCCTGTTTTTTCTTTCCTTTGCTTCTTAAAGAGCAGGGTTACATTTGCTGTATTTCAAATCAAAGAGACCATTCGGAAGATAAAAATCCACAGAGGTACATTTTCCAGTGGTGTCCACTGTGGGAATACTTGCAGATGGGATAGAAAATTTTATAGATCATTTAAAGGTCCATTGACCTGCAATGGGAATTTCTAGTCTCAATGTGGGTGAAACCAGAAAATCCCATCCTACATATATTTAAATCTCTTTGAAAAAACTCTCAGATATAGACCCTCAAGTCCAGAGAATCTGTTGACTTTTGTTCCCATTAAATCTTTCCAGTAGCACTTCCTTACTAATTTCCTTAAGTTCACTTTTTGCATTAGACCCCTAATATCTCATTACATCTCTAGTGTTTGCCTTTAAATCGTTCTTTAATACAATTTTCAGCATGTGTAAATTACTTGGTTAATGGAAAAGAGTTTGTGGAACTAAAAAAAGTGCCCAGGTAACTGGCAGGCAAAATTGGCAAGTTCCCAGAACAAATAGAGCTTGTTAACTGGTTGTTAAATAACAGTAGGTGCTACTGTTTAATGAGCCCAATGTAAAAAAAATTCAATGCATATTTAATGTAAAACATTTGTGCAAAATGTTTTTTGATCCTCCCAGTGGGCACTACCTGACTCTGAAACATTAATCATGCAAAATAGACTTTTTTTTCAAAATGACTGCACAGCTGATTGTAAATTTTATGGATGAAGCATCTACTCTTTCAACTTTGGGGACTTAGGCCGTAGGTTTCAATCTTGCACATCAAGCAACACAAGCATCTTTACAGTTCAGGTGGTTTGTGATAAGATTGGAGTGGGGGAAAAGAAAGTTTCTCACAAACTCACAAGGCTTCCAAGCTAACAACGCTGTCGTACCCAGCAGCACATTCAATAGAAAGTCTTGTAACAACACCAGAGGCAGGGGAAAAGGTCAATAATTGTTCTAGTCAACTGGAAAGCTACTTTCAATACTCAAGCTAATAAATATTCATTAAAATAGTATTAAGATACTTCGGAATTAGGAGAAGTCATTAGTGTTTTGAAGTAGGACCTACTCACTCACAGCTCTGATATTCCCAAATGTCTTATTTTTGGCAGAGTTGTAATTTGTTTTTGGTGTGATTTCCTCATTTTTGAATATTTAAATCGGTTCTAAATTAAGAAGGATTGACAGCCCTGTGGTTAGTTTCTTTAGCCAGCAATGTTCGCAGATGGATTTTTTTTTAAAGGGACAATGCGATGCTTTTATCAGGGGTGAGAAGGAATTCATAGAATGATCCCAGATGGGCGGTCCAGTGATTTAGCACTGCTGCGTCACAGCGCCAGGGATCAGGGTTCGAGTCCTGCCTTGGCTGACTGTCTCTGAGGACTTTGCATGTTCTCCCTGTATCTATATGGGTTTCCTCTGGGTGCTCTGGTCTCCTCCCATAGTCCAAAAATATGTAGAAAAGTGGATTGGTTATGCTAAGTTGCCCTTTAGTGTCCAAAAAGTGTGGGTTAGGGGGATTAGTGGGAGATATGTGCAGGGTTACAGAGATAACCTGGGAGAGGGGTGGGCAGGGTAAGATGCTCTGCTGGAAAATCAATGCAGACCTATTGGGCCAAATTGTCTCTTTCTGCTCTGTAGAGATTCTATGATTTATGAAGAGCACCTGAAACATTAAACATCGAAACACACAAAGTTTGACAGCCAGACTACTGAAATGGTTGTCAATATATCAATAAAGGAACTGTGGGAGGGGAACGGAGTAGGACTGGAACAGGGAACGCTCCACATAGCACAGAAGGAGACCATTTGGTCCATTGCATCCATGTCAGAAAGCACAACAGCCTTAGATCCTTGAACTACCGTGTTGCACTAACTTCATATGCTCTCTCCACCGGTGCTGGCTGACTTGCCAAGTGTTTCCAGTATAATCCAGTGTTGGCTCACATTCCCGCCATCTGTAAATTTTATTTTGCTTCTTTGTTCATTCATGGAGTTTTCTATACAGCAGGCAGTTAGTGTTCTAACTGAGAACTCAACTTTCCAAACCTGAACTTCCAAATCTCATGACCAAGCAGCGATCGAGCAAGCAATGAATGGTACTGACTTTTTGGAATTATTGGTAATCCATTTTGGAAAACAGAAAGAACTGATTACACTGGTATTTGGCTTTACACTCTTTCCTTCAACTCTCTCTCCTTCTCTCTGCAAGGCAAAATCGCTCCGTAGCACACATTGAGTTCCCTGAACCATGAAGGAAAGATTACAAAATCAAAGCATATTAAGTTGCCTCCAAATGTTGACCTTGGAAAAGAAGTTTCACAATCTCCATTTCCTCATGCAGTGCATAGATTCCACCTCGCCACAGTGGGCTTCTCAAAGCTAGACAATGCTGTAAGGTGGGAGCGAATGGGCAGAAAACCAGTACACGTGGCTTGAGTGTGATTAGTTACAGATATCTTGTGACCCATCAGTAAAAGGCACAGTGCATCAAGATCAGGCCATGTTACCTTTCTCCATTGAATGGCTCATTCAAAATGTGCTGGAAAAATAATGGTGAGTTTAATGTGGATGATATTGACATTTAAGTCGTCCCATGTGATGAGAACAAGATATCGCGTGCTTAGCAAAATGTCTCAAGTTGTTGGATGATTCATGCCACTCTGCTGCTGACTTTATAGAAATTGCATCCTGCTGCCAAGCTCTCTGGTGTTTGGAAACCATTGTTGCCTTGGTGCAGTAATAAGATTTAAATTTACTTGTAGAAAGATGGGGCTAGTAAATAATAATGCAAGGAACCTATTATTGATAAGATTAATATTTCTATAGTGCCACTCAACTTCCCCAATCCAAAAAAAGAACAATTTAAATTTTGGGTATGTTAGGCCAGAATTTATTGCCCATCCCTAACAAATTGTGGAGTCTCATTCCGAAATGTATTGAAGTGAATTGTTGTTAGATAAATAAAATTTCCTTGCTTTTCCTTCCTCTCCCTCTTATTATTTTTCCCTCCCTTTAAATCCAATTTCACTATATTTCACTCAATTTTCTTCTCAATCTGTTTCTTTCTCAATCCTCAAATGTTATTAGAGTCATAGAGTGAATCATATTATAGAATCACTAGAGTACAAGAGGAGGCCATTCCGCCCATCAAGTCTGCACCAACCACAATCCCACCCAGGCCCAAACCCCATAACCCCACAGTTTACTCTGCACAGACAGTGACCCAAGACAAGAATTGAAACGAGGCAGCTAACCACTGTTCCATCATGCCGCCCCTAATCATAGTCTAATCATAGAGGTTTATAGCCTACTTGTGACTAATAAATGAAACAAAAATAAAAAATTCAGGCTTTATTGTTACCCATAATACTGATCCTTAAAAGTAAAGTGGAATTGTCAAGCTGTTTCTATCTTGTAACATAGAATTTCAGCCATCAGGTGTTCTCACTAACCCCAAAACAAAAGCACAACATCCATTCATGTCAACAGGCAAAATACTGCAGATGCTGGAATCTGAAACAAGAACAGAGGATACTGGAAAAACTCAGCATGTCTGGCACCATCTGCCTTCTCTGTTTTCAAGTACCACCAGACCTGCCATGTCCTCCAACATTCTTTTTCCTTGATCCATTCATATCATCCAAGCTACACAAAGACACACTGGGAAATGTAGCTTTTCTTTGCAATTAACTGTTAATAAGGGAAGTTCCTTTGTTTGAACTGATTCTGAGTTAATGAGAATACTGTTGTCTCGATTATTCACCTGAATTCCCCATCAACACCAAAATTGCCGACTTTCCGCTCCTTGCTAAAAAAATGTTTTGCAGAAGGTTGAGGGTAAAGATCTAAGGAGTAAGGCAGTCCATGATATATCATCCTGCAGGAACCACTGTGCTCATTTACATCAGCAGCCCAGACAGAGCAAAGGCAAGAAGAATTAGAATGGTGCAGGAGCTCGAGACTGACATTCACCCAGCTTCCGATTCAATTGATTATTCGTCCTAATTCAATTGAAGCAAAAAGGGACTTTTCTTCCTCCTGACATTTCTTACAGTGGCTACTAGCAACCTGGGGCAAAACACAAACCAATGAATACAAAATTGCTACTTTTCACATTTTATCAACTGCAAATCTCCAGCACAGAACAGACAAAATTAGTTTCTGTTTTCTCAGGCACTATCTAGGTAAATAATATTAAATCCAAGTGATGTTTGTTGTGTCCTTTTATAAGCCAACTTAATGATGCACTGCAGCTCAGATAAGATTATTTTCTCTTTTTTTTGTTTTGAACATTCACTTATTTGCAAGGCACTGTTTTTTAAATCAATTATTTTGTTCAAAAATAAACCTGAAATTTCATTCCACAAGAGGAACAGGCAGGCAAAATTCAAATTCATTAATCTAATCACTGGTGAGGTTTTCAAGCACTATATATGGCTACAGGTATTATACAGAGATTATATGGCTGGGTATTATATAGAGATTGTCCACCACTTGATTCCCCATAGTCTTCCCATCATTTATAAAGGACAAGGCAGAATTGTGATGGAAAACTCTTCACTTGCCTGGATGACTGCGTCTCATTGGGGCAGCACGGTGACACAATGATTAGCACTGCTGTCTCACAGCGCCAGGGACCCAGCTTTGAGTGTTGGCTTGGATCACTGTCTGTGCAGAGTGTGCACGTTCTCCCAGTGTCTGTGTGGGTTTCCTCCAGACACTCTGGTTTCCTCCCATAGTCCAAAAGACATGCTGGTTAGGTGCATTGGCCATGCTAAATTCTTCCTTGGTGTGCTTGAATAGGTGTTGGACTAGGAGATATTCACAGTAACTTCATTGCAGCGTTAATGTGACATTAATAAATAAACTGTAAAAGTTTCAAAATCTACAATGCCAAAATTGACAGTGTCTGGCACAATACAATCCATTTGATCAGTAGCCCATCCACCAGCTTGAGTATCTATTCATTCCATCACCTCTCCTATTGACAAGATGCACGGTAGCAAAACACCAGGCCTTCTCCTAAACCAATTCCAACACAGGGCCTCCAGCACTGAGACAGACAAGGACAACAGCTGCTTGGAAATACTGGGCAGAATTTTCAGAATGCAAAATGCCACTTCTACTGGCTCTCAGAAGCCCAGTGCCAGTTAATGCTCAATTGTGCTCTGACTGGCACGGGGAGGCACTGCCTTCTGCGCTTGGGCGGAAGTCCTGCCTTGGAGAATAGTCAATCTATCTAATTGATCAACAGTTCTCCAATCTGTCCAGGCATATCGCTGCAGTGGCCATAAAAGGTACTGCTTTATTCTACTTGGAGTTAAGTCACAGGACCGGGCGTGATCTTACTGGCCGTTCACACCACGCTCCCACTGCAGCGAAGTCAGAGATTTTGGTGCCCAATCAAATTTCCATCCACTGAAGCAGAATGGAAGATCCCACCAGCACAAACAGCCATAACATTCCAGCCACTGTTGTTAAGTTAAGTTCCAGGGGTGGAGGAGCAGGATATGCTCTGGGGGATGCTGGAAAAAAGGCGAGAGCTTCCAGGTCCCAGAGGCCGTGATATTTCAAATCAGAAAAGACTTTTTGATTGAGCCATTGCCAGCCCCTTCTCGCCTGAGATGGAGAATTATTTCTTTTTCAGTTTCTCGTCCTGCCTTGATCCATGTCCGCCAGCCTAAAAATTGAGTGTGGATGGGCGAAGGCCCTTAAGTGGCCATAAAGTTGTCACTGAGGCCCTTAAGAGAGAAAAAGACAAGGCCCTGCCCACCCCACCGTGAAATTGTGTCTAGGTCAGAATAGGCCAAACCCTGAGGGAATCCCATACATCCATTTTTATACACACCCCGACAAGCCTCAGAACTTACATGGGAGGGAGGGTAAAATTTGGAGATAGATCATAAAAGCAAAATAGTGCAGATGCTGGAAATCTGAAATAAAAGCAGGAAGTGGCACAACAAGCCCGGCAGCGTCTGTGAGGAAATAAACAGAGTTAATGTCTCTATTCCAGTTATGATTGATCTAAGATGTCACTGTTAACCCTGCTTCCCTCACCACTCAGAGGTCAAGGTCAGTAGCTGCTTGAGTGCTTGTCATTCAGAGAGCTGGTGAGTAACCCACTCCCGCAGCCCATTAACCTTTTTCACCTGCTGAATTTTTCCACCATTTTCTGCTTTTATTGGACACGTATCACTTCACTGTCACTGGGTCATATCCTGAAAGTCACTGTACAGACTCCCATTGCTTCAAAAAGCTCATCATCTTCCTCAAGGAGCAACTCAAGTTGGGTAATAAATGCACCCACATTCCAGGAACAAATTTACCACTTTCCTTAGGTTGAAGAACAAACATTTGCATTTATAAAGCAGCTTTATTGGATGTTGTACATCCCAGGACATTTTTTCTTCAAAATGTCATTCATGTCCCACCTCATTTGTTGAAGCAAGAGAATGTGGTCAAACATCCTCAAGTACTATTGATTCTCTGCCCTCTCTGCCAGCCCCTTCCCCCTAGTGTCAACCCCCTCTTCCCTCCTCCACCCCCACCATCACCCACCTCCTCCACCCCCATTCCAGTGATTCAGCAGAGATTGACAACATACCCTCTTCACAACATCCTAAATGATATGAAGTTGTATTGCCCACGTACTGGTATCTCTCAGAAAAGGAGTTACGAAATGGCATGCTCCATAAACAAGTCAGTGGCCTTTTCACAGGTCTGTAACTTCAGCTTTATTGCCCCATATATCATTCTTATTGTGGAATTACAAAGGTGCAATAGATTGTTGGTTGCAAGCAGAGCTGGTTTATATTAGCATGTGGTAGATTATATGCCCCTGGCTTGTCAGAGAGTCTGGGAGTGAGAGAAAATGCTCCAGTCTATGTGCAAAGCACCAAGATGGAAATATTCTGCAACAGAATATAAATCACTCTGGAACATGCAGGTTTTAAATATTTCTCATAAACCATTTATATTCTCTGTCAGATCCTTTATGAAGATGCCGTATGTTAATAAATAAGAATTAGTTATCAAATATCAAAACAGATCGGAACATAAAATGCTTATTAGTGAAAAAGTGACACCAATAACACTGTTCTTTGATGCTGGCATTTATGTGAAATTGGGCTCAGAGGACAGACAGGGGAAACGTGTAATGCGATTTTCCCCTTTTCCCACTTTTTGACTGACTGCAACAAGGTGCATTTTGGTGTTTAGACTTTGAGTGCTGTGATCTTCAAGAACAGACAAAATATATGTTTTGTCAGTAAGCTTAAATTAAAGGAAGAAATAAAGATTTATTTTCTCAATATCCAAACAGTAAAACACGACAGCACCAAATTATATAAGCATGAGCACACACTGACACAAACATGCATGCTCACACACAACCAGGAGCACACGCACACACACGTGCATGCATAAACATGTGCGCACACAGACACAAAGATTGATTTCAAAAACAGCATGCATCAATATCTTTATAAGACTTAAGTTCCTCAAAATGCAGACCTGAGAATTCAATTTAATTTCACTGAAGGAAAAAAAGAGGTTGGAAGTTTCTGAAGTTAAAGCCTCTTATTGGATGAAAGGGCTTCCCTTTCATCTACATATCCCAGAATGCCTGTTCTTGGTTGTCCTTGTGCATTAATTCTCCACTATATGCCAGTTTCTGTCACGTGATCACAGTATCAATGGACGGGGTTTTACAGCCTTGCTGAGACAAGATCAGAAATTCCTGTCCAAGGTCAGCAGAGATTTCCGTTGTCAGACCCTTGCCTGCTCCGATTCCATGGTGGGCAGAGTTTCGGCAAATGTATTGATGGTTTACATAATGGGAGACAGAAGTAGGTCATCATTAGAACCATGAGAAGTATAGATGCACAGAGGGATCTGGGTATGCAAGTCCACAGATCTTGAAGGTAGCAGCACAAGTGGAGAAGTTGATGAAGAAGGCATATGGCATGCTGTCTGTATGGATTTTTCAATTTGCAGAAAGTGAAAGTGAACAGAAACCACAATCCGATGTCCCTGTCTTCAATGGAAATGTCCCCAAAAGGTAATTTTAATGACTCTTAGTAACTTGTGACACACCCAGCTCCATATGAGAGTTAAACAAATTTTTCCCTATACAGAAACCACAAAAGAAATTATCACCCCAGCACCACTACTGCCCCAAGTCCATCAGATAAATTGTCCATTTCCTATGCTGCTTATTAAATGTAAGAAATATCCATCTTCCTCTTTGCAGCGGACCCTCCCAGGGAAAAAAATCAAACAGGCACATCAAGTGATGTCAATCCATCTTTCATAACTGTCTGGCCAAGAGCTAATGGGGAACTCCATTAAGCATAGCATAAAAGTTACCCATCCCATCTAACATCCCATCAAGCATTCCCTTTGAAAATGATTATTACATCTATCCCCATCACAGTCTGAAGTTGTGAATTTCAGATCACAATAACATGCTGTAAATATATGTTTGTGTGTGTGTGGATGTGAGTGGGTGTGAGTGTGTGCGCGTGTGTGTGTGTCTGTGTGAGAGTGTGTGTGCATGTAAGAATGTGTATGTGTGCGTGTGTATATGTATGCATGAGTGTGTGTGTGTGAATGTGTGTGTGAGTGTGTGTGGGTGAAAGTGTATGTGTGTGTATGTGTGAGTGTGTGTGAGTGTGTATGTGAGTATGTGTGCATGTGTGAGTGTGTGAGTGAGTGTGTATGTGTGTGTGTATGTGAGTGTGTATATGTGAGTGCGTGTGTGTGAGGGTGTATGTGAGTGAGTGTGTGTCTGTGTGTGTGAGTGTGTGTGTATATGTCTGTGTATATATGAGTGTGTGAGTGTGTGTGAGTGTGTGTGTGTGTGTGAGTGTATGATGGGGTGAAATTCTGGCCTGTCACTAGATGCCCACTTCCAGGCAGTTAATCTGTCCCTGTTGCACTTGGAAACCTGAAGCTGGCTATAAATCCTGGTCAACCTCTTAAACATTCCTTACGGCTTTTAACAATCCTAAATTGTCTGCACACCTCATGGTAGTGAATCGCTTTCCCGAGCTCTGAGTTCATCTGTCCCGAAATGGCTGCTGCTGGAAATGCCATTCAACAATAGACACACCAACCAGTATCAGTATTCTTGGAAATGTGCTGCTTCCATTTTCAACTTCAGGGGCCTCATAAAATTATGCCGCTTAAATCTGGGTCTTCTGGTTGTTATCTCTTTACTGCTGAAAATACTTTCTCCTTATTTACTGTTTCAGAAGACCCAGAGATGATTTTGGACATCTCAGTCAAATCTCCTCCTTGGGACAGAAATGATTAAGAGAACAACCTCAGCTTTCTCAATCTCTCCATGTTGTTTTGAAAATTCTTTGCCCCGCTAGCAAGGCCAGCATTTGCTTCTATCCCTAATTAGCCTTGTGAAAATGGTGGTGAGTTGCCTTTTTGAACTGCTGCCATCCATCTGAAGTCCCTCAGGCATTCTTTCTAGGATGTATAGTGTACAGAAGTGCACACAATTCTGAAGCTGGAGCCTGACCAGTATTTTATGACTTCATTGCTTGTGTATTCCTTGCCGTTATTTAATAACAAAACCCAGGATTCAAGATATATTTTCAGTAGCCTTCTCAACTGGTCCTGCCACATTCAATGAGATTAATTTATGTACATCCCCTAAATCTGTTTCTGGACCCCTTTAGAATTGCTCTATTTGGTTCAAATTTCCTTTCCTCATTTATGCTACCAGAGATATCATTCATACTTCCCTGTGTTAAATATCATCTGTGATGTAATGCCTATTTCACCAGTTTGAAGTCTGTTAGTATCTCCCGCATTGTTTACAAGGTTTATGTCACCACCAGACTTCAGAAACGTACTCTGTGTGTACAAGTTCAGGTCATTAATATTGTTGTGGGAAAATCACCACTCAGAGTCAGATTTAAAGATTCAATATGCAGTTTATCGGACAAGGCTTTGGGAGAAGTTCTGGGCTCTCCGCAGTGCTCGCAATCACCTTCTCAACTTTAAAGTGGCAGCTGAGTTTCTTTTATACATTTTCAAATAGTAGACCAAGTACGGATATTAGTAGTTAGCATATCATTATACATAGAGTAGACAAGTATGGACATTAGCAGTTAGCATATTGTTATACATAGAGAAGACAAGCACAGACATTAGCAGTTATCACATCGTTTTTCATTTTGGTGAGTAGACAAGTACGGGCATTAGCTGTTAGCATTTCGTTATATATTTATGCCCTTTTTCAATGACTCATCTTGTTAACAAAACTTATGGTTTTGGTTTTGCCTTATTTCAAGCTAAGGTGATCATCTGGGCCTCAAGGTTTGATTTATTTCTTGTAGTAATTAGACACGAACAGGATTTAACTCATTGTGCGATGTCTGTGCCTAAGGGCCAGATTTTACCAATTGGAGGCTAAGTGCCAGATCCGGACGTAAAACGGATCCGAGACTGGAATCCCCATTCCAGCGTGTCCATACTCTTTTTGTCAGCTCCGGTCTGCACTGTTCGGGGCTTAGCTCTGCCAATACAATTGAAACTCTGAACAGTGTACGTGCAGTTGAAAAGAAACTGCAACAGCGTGCCCAGACGCTAAATTCAAAACCAGGGTGGATGAGCTACGATCGGATCCTTCTGAAAGAAAAGGCCCTCCAGCAGACACTCTCCCAATCAGACCCCCCCAGAGGCAGCCCCCAGATCAGACTACCCCGGGAGGCAGCCCCACCTCCCCCCCCCCCACCCCCCACCCCACCCCCCACCCCACCAAACAAGCAGACCTCACTGGGAGGCAGTCCCTCCTCATCCACCCTTCCTGGAAGGCAGATTTCTCCCCCCCCCCCCCCCCCCGCAATCAGAGCCCCCCCAGGAGGCAGTCCCCTGGCAGGGGGAGGTTTGATCGGGGGGTCTGCCTCTCGGGAGAGTGTTACGGGGAGGGGGGCTGCCTCCTAGGGGATTCAGACCGAGGGGTGGGGCGGTGGGGGGGGGGGGGGGAAGCAGGTCTGCTGGGGTGATTAGTGGGGGGGTCTGCAAACGGTGTTTGAGGAGGATGGGCTTCAGAGGTTCCCCTGCAGAATAGGAATCCGCTTCCGATTTTTATTCTGCAGGTTGGTAACAGTGCGGATCTACAACGGATCCGAAGATGGTAAAATTGGGCTTGGCAGTAGAGTTGGGTGCACGGTTCATTAAGTCGATTTAAAACTAGTACATTTAAATCATCGAGCCACCCAACTCGGGTGTGGACCGGATCCGTGCATCTTGTATCTTTTAATTTCGGGTTTACTCCAATAATATCTATCAATAAGACTAGTGGGTATTACTGACTCTTGGCAAACAATACATTACACCCACCTGAAAAAACACAGTTTATCATTAATCTCTTCTTTCCATCCCTTTGCCAGTTTTTTTATCCATGCTGCCATTTTCCCTTTAGTCCCAAGGGATGTAATATTTCTCAGAAGTCTATTATGTAGCACTTCATCAAAAGCCTTTCAAAAGTCCACATACAGAACATCAAACACATTAGCCCCAACTAACCTCTGCTGCTTTGTCAAAGAATTCACAAACTGGCCTTTAACAAATACATGCTTTCATTTATTTGGGCCACATTTGCTAAGTTAGGAAGTTATTGTTTTCTAGATTGAAGTATCCCCAGTCCTGACATTAGACGGATTAACCTGTGGTTACCAAGCCCTCTCCCTTTCTTTGAACAGGGGTTTTCTGGCAGCATTGGATGTTTGTGGCCAGATTTCCATATCTGCAATCTTCCCATTACTTGTCCGAGGATAATGAGTGACCAGAATATCAGCTAACTTCCAGTTATTCTTTGAATTTGAATTGCTCATTGGAGATTTCTGTTGTAAAGAATACAGCTAATAATCGCCATAAGACCATAAGATATAGGAATTGGAATTGATCGTTCAGCCCCTGCTCCAAAGTCAATAGGACAATAGCTGATCCAACATTCCTTATGTCCACTTTTCTGCCTTTTCTGCCCCATAACGCTTGATTCCCTTACTGATCAAAACTGTTAAGTAAACACATTTGCAATGTTGTCAGACTCATCAATATAGACTCATCAACATTGCGGCATGGTGGCATAGTGGTTAGCACTGCTGTCTCACAGAGCCAGGGACCCGAGTTCAATTCTGGCCTCGGTCACACTGTCTGTGTGGAGTTTGGACATTCTCCCCATGCCTATGTGGATTTCTCCAGGTACTCCAGTTTCCTCCTATGCTCCAACGTGGGTTAGGTTCCCGGGCTGTGCTAAATTAACCCTAGTGTCAGAGGGATTAGCAGGGCAAATATGAGGGTTTATGGGAATAGGGCCTGGGTGGATTGTGGTCAGTGCAGACTCGGTGGGCTAAATGGCTTCCTTCTGCACTGTAGGGATTCTATGATATCAACAGCAGTGATTCTATTGGCATAACCAAACTGCCCCTGTCTTAAGCAGCTTATATTTACCAATAATCTTCAAAAATGTATCACCTGCAGAAAACATTCCAATATAATGGATGTAGAATACGAGGTGAATCTAGGATGTGGGATTTCTGCAGAGATAATTGGACCTATTCCAAACAGGGCAGTAGATTTGAAAAATAATTTATATTACTTCTGCTGGCACCGTGAATCATGCTACATTGCCAGCAATGCAGTGTGCCCCCATCACCCAACCTGAGGCAACTGTGCGAGCACTGCCAGAAACATCTCCAAAGTCTACCCAAATTATTCACAAAGCCCTGACCCCAAGACAGCAGGCAAGGTCAATGTCAGGGTCAGAGGTTGGAGATGGGCAGACATTCTGCCTCATGAAAGATCCATCATTGTGACAATGAGGAAAATCTGCCCCAGTCTCTCTCTGACAATGGTGTGGAAATATTCTTTCAAGTCAAATTCCCGTTCAAGATCAATTAGATTGAGAGCTTTAAACTCAAGAAAATTCCACACGTGAATGTCCACCCGAGCCTGTACGAAAGCTCTTATCTAATTACAGATCACATTCAGTTGTTTACTTTCTAACTGCAGGCAATGCAGACTTTCAGACTTGCATTGGCCAACATTTCACAGTTGTCTGCAAACATATACAAAAAGAAAAGCACTGGTAGTTATCCTTTTGTCTGCTTCCAGTGTTTTTTTTCTTCTGGTGCCTTGCCAGGATCACACAAAACAAAGAATAGTACAGCAACAAAAACAGAAAATGCTGGAAAATCTCAATAGGCCTGACAGCACCTGCAGAGAGAGAGTAGTGCTAATATTTTGAATCAGGATGACCGTTTGTCACAACCCTGATGACGGGTCATCCTGACTTGAAATGTTGGCTCTCTTCTCTCTCCTCAGGCCTGCTGAGATTTTCCAGCATTTTCTGTTTTTGTTTCAGATTCCAGTATCCGCCGTATTTTGCCTCTATTTTAGTTGGTATAGTAAAACAAACCGGAATGGTAGCCAGCAGGAATTCGCTACCTCCAACTGGCCAACAGAGCAAAGAAAAATAAGCACAGGAACAGGCCCTTCAGCCCTCCAAGCTGCACTGACCATTGCTGCCTGACTGAACTAAAACCATGATGTGGCGATGCCAGCGTTGGGCCAGGGTGAGCACGGTAAGAAGCTTCACAACACCAGGTTAAAGTCCAACATAGCCCAAGCTTTTGGAGCACTGCTCCTCATTACTCCTCACTCACCTGATGAAGGAGCAATGCTTCGAAAACTTGTGCTACAAAATAAATCTGTTGGACTTTAACCTGGTGTCATGAGACTTTTTATTGAACTAAAACCCCCTACCTTTCTGGGGACCATATCGTTCTATTCCCATCCTATTCATGTATTTGTCAAGATGCCCCTTAAAAGTCCCCGAATAGCTCCAAATCAGATGGGTCACTGCTACTATCCAACACAGCAGTACATTTGATAAATGGTTAACCAAAAACTGGAAATGCATAAATGCATATCTGGTAAATCTAAATCACATTTCTCATCTGCTAAAGTGGCAGCCCTGCTGAAAAATGCTACAGGCAAGCAAAAGCAAACTCATACAGAGGTTAGAGTTCTGATAGCAATGTTGAACTTGGATTGGGAAGCTTTATACTCTACATCTGGTTTATATTACACTTAATCTTATACTGGCACTAGAGAGTAAATTCTGCAAGTCCCATGCTGCCGCGGGACCTTTGTGGATCATTGGAGCACACTGGCAAACTGCAGGCAACTCACTAAAACAAAGGCTTCATATAAGACACTGCAGGGACTTGTGTACCATTTACTGCTGGGACCAAGGAATTAAGTACTCAATATTAGCAAGCGGACACACATTCCTGCCATTCATGCCAGCAGGATTTTCTGCCAAATTCTCCGTCCTTTCTTGCAGCAGCGGCGGGTCACGAACTGTTGGAAAATTCCAGCCAATACATTCAATTCTGTTCGTCCTTTTGCCAGAAGCCCATTCAAAATACAAGGGATGAGCTTCTCCAGTAAAACCATGTCAAGGAAATGTCATATCAGCTGTTAAGCTTTCTAATGCTAATGTGACAACTTGTAATTGTGATCTGTGCCATCATGCATTTTCAAATGCCCAAGTTTGAAAAATATTCCATTCCCCAGAAGCAATATTCCTCACTTTGACAAACACAAAATGTCCCCGCCCCAAAAGTGATATATTTTTTAATTCATACTGTTGCTAAAGTTAACTAGATTACAAAATGTTGTGAAAATGCAATGATCTAAACACTGCAAATGTTGGAAATACACAGCAACTCAGGCAGCAAAATAAGGGAACAGTTTCAGGTCAGTGATCTTCCAAGAGAACTGGAAAAAGTTAAAGATATAGCAGGTTCTGTGCAAGTCCAGAGGGCAGGGAAAGAGGCCAGGATGGGGTGAGTGTAGGGTGAAGAACAAAATGGAAAAGTCAGCGAGAAGGTGAAAGGCAGGAAGTATTAAAAAGCAAAAAGGTATCAAGATTGCAAGGAGGTTATATTTTTGGCATTTCCTATTTTTGTTTTCGATTTCCAGCGTTCATGTTATTTTGTTGTATAATCTAAGGGCTCTCTCAGGACCAGACCCAAGATCACTGTGGCTGAAGTACAATTATTAAGCCCGGCTGCAATGATCCGAAGTCATTTTTAGACTGCGTGGTGGAGGGCCATGATACATTTGTCTGAAAAGGCCCCAGTTGGAAAACGTATTAGTCAGTCTCCTCAGCGTAGATATGCCTGCCTCTTTCTTTATTGTTCGAATATAGTCCCACCTGAGCACCAATTACAGTGCTGTTCTGTTATGTAAAGCCTCCTGGCTAATTAATTAAAATGATTACTCACTTTAATAGGACACGTCTTAGAAGAGGTTGTTTTCTACCCTCAGACCATTCCTGAAGGCATCCTGTTTCTGAGCGAAGTTCACTCCTTTCCTCTCTTACCTCAATTTCCACAGCTAACGAGGAAATATTGTTTCTTATTCTGCCTCTACATGCCCTGGGGTTTCCACCTAATTGTATCAAAACTGTCAAAATGAATTCACGTCTGCTGATTAAGGAAAGGTTCTTGATCAGTCACGGTTTCATCCAGGCTCAACGTCACCTGGATTCTAATCATACAATATTAACAACCCACAACATGCAGTATTAAGGCAGGAGGATTCCAGGCAAAATGTGTCGCCAAGCCACATAAAGCAATATCAGAGTACATAACTTTGGTCAATGAGGCAACTGTTACAGAGCAACTTAACACAGGAGAGGGAGACAGAGAGAAAGAGAGAGAGAGAGAGAGAGAAAGAGAGAGTTTTGAATCTAGTGAGCAGAATACATGATTGCCAATGTGAGACAATGGAAATCAGGGGGATGCTTGAGGTGCCAGAGTTTTAGAAGCACAGCGATCTTGGAGGATCAAAGAGCTGGTGGAAGATTCATTGAAAGGGAATGAAAGCAAGGCCATAGAGATATTTGAAAACAAGAATAAGAATTTTAAATTTGAGATGCTATCAAATAATAATATGGATGATATAATGTCATTGGACTAGTAATTCAGAGATCCAGGTGATGCTCTGTGCATCCGGGCTTGAATCCAGGTGGTGGAATTTAAATTTAATAAAAAAAATCTGGATGAAAGTCTAATGATAATCATGAAACCACTCACATAAAAACCTACCTGTTTCAATAACGCCTTTTGCAGAAAAGAATTTGCCATCCTTACCTGGTCTGCTCCACATGACTCCATATTCATGGCAAACTGGTTGACTCTTTCCTTCTGTAATGGCCCAACAACCATCTGGTTGTATCAAACAATTAAAAAGCTTCAAAGGAATGAAACTAGGTAGATCATCGACCTAGGCATTAGAAACAAAGGCAAACTCAGCCTGGACAACCCTGTAAAGTCCTCCTTACTAACATCTGGAGGTATGTGCAAAACTGACTAATCAAGCAACTGCTTCACATATTCATATTCATGGAATCATAACAATAGACAATGTCCCAGACACCAGCATCACTATCTCTGGGTGTATCCTGTCTCAATAGCTGGAGAGAACCAGCAGAGGTGATGGCACAGTGGTTTAGAGTCAAAAGGGTGTTGCCTGGAAGTCCTCAACGTCGACTCCTGACTCCATGAAGTCTCATGGTATCATGGACAAGGCAACCTTTTGCTGATTACCACATGTTGCCACCCCCTCAACTGATGAATCAGTACTCCTCCATGTTGAACCAATACTCTATCATTAATGACAGAGTGGGGCCATACCCTCCACTCTATCATTATCACCAAACCAAGAGATCAACCTTGGTTTTTTGAAGAGTGAAGAAAGGCATGTCAGGAGCAGCATGAGGAATACCTAAAAGTGAATACCTAAAACAAATACACAATTCCACAATCAATGGATCAGACCTGAACGCTGCAGTCCTGCCTCACCCTGCTGTAAATGGTGATGGACACTTGACAGAAGCAGTGAAGGTGGCAAGGGCACAGTATGTACTCTGGGTGGGGGTCTTCAATGTATATCACCAAGGTTGACTCAGTAGCACCAATACAGACCAAGCTGGCTAACTCCTAAAGGAGATAACTGATAGATCAGCTCTGGAGCAGATGGTGAGGAAACCAACAAGGGGGAAAAGTGTATGAGAACTCAACCTCACCAACCCGCCTGCCACAGGTGTATCTAACCTTGACAGTATAAGTAGAAATGACACCTGATTGGCATCCCATCCATAAATATTCACTCCCTCCACCACCAGCACATAATAACAGCAGTGTGTACCATCTACAAGATGCAATGCAGAAACTCACCAAGACTTCTTAGACAGCACCTTTCAAACCTATGACCACAACCATCTAGAAGGACAGGGGAAGCAGATACATAGGAATATCAAGATGTACTAGTGCCCCTCCTAGCTACTCACCATCCTGACTTATAAATGCATTGCCATTTCTTCACTGGTTATATCTATGCCATATGGGCTACACAGTTCAAGGAGGAATTAACCATCACCTTCTCAAGGGACATTAGAAATGGTCAATAAATGCTTGCCTAGCTAGCAGTGCCCACATCCTTTGAATGAATAAATAAAGTAATTCGAAGGCCGTAACGTACCGGCTGTTCACCTGGCAGAATTTATTGTTCCTCCCAATAGCACATCCCTGCTGTGGGTTTCTCAGTGGCGATGTGTGCATTCACTGGGAAATTCCATTGACAACGATGGAATCAGAAGATCACATTGCCAGGCAACAGCAGGACACCTCCGCCATTGCAAAACATGCAGTGTGTTGTGTGGAATACCCCATCCAAATTTCACAACAATTGGAGAAAACCTTCTCAATGCACACCAGTGGCCATGGTAGAGCCAGTTATTGTGGTCTAAGGGGCACATGATTCCCTACTCTTCTGTTCCAATCACTCTGATGTTGGTTGTACTGCTACCAAGGATCTCTATCACCCGTCTTTGGCCATGAAGTTCACGGCACAGTTTCCAGTTTAACCTTTGAATTGGCAAGTCAATATTTTCCATTTTCCAGCTCAGTTTTCTTCCTGACAATTTGGCCAAATCTTCACTTTAATCCCAACCAGTTGGCCAAGCCTAACTCCAGTGTTGCCTGAGAGCGATGAAAGCTTTCTAATGGTTTCCCTATGATGCTCAGCAAGACAGCTTAGACAACAGCTTCAGCTATTTTCTTTCCTTTCTAAAAACAGTTGCCGCAATATAACATCAGTGTAACGTGAATTGGTAAGCTGTCACTTCCTCTTAGTGTGGTTGGCATTGAGAGACAAGCAAAGAGCACCAGCCAGCGACAAGCAGTGCATTACAAGAGTGTCTGATATATATCAGAATTTAAACAATTGTAATGAACTGAAATATCATATTTCTGCAATTCGCAGAAAATTTGGAGCCAAGTCTGAGCCTAATGTAATTTGGCAGTCTAGTGAAGGCTTGAAAAGTGAGACACTAAATTCTCAAGCAAGCTGTTATTACCATTGTGGGATTGCTAACAATGCCTGTGCTGTGATGAAGACTGTCCATTAGTGAACTGATAAGGTTTTCACAGCCTGCCAGGACAAAGGTTTCCTCAATTACAAAATTTCCATTGGCTTGGCCACAGAATGATTGCCTATCTTTTGGCACAGATATACTGGGCCAAACTCATTCAGGACAGATCATTATTCACTATGTATTTTATATATCTATATATATAAAAATTTAAAACCTCCAAAAATGTTAAGAATTTTTGATGATTGTTTAAGTGAGATCACAACCCTAGTATTCACTGACACAAGTTTTCTATAAAATACAGGAGGGGCATGCAGAATCCGATAGAGACAGGAGCTTGTAGCTTCTATATTTTTTATATATCAGACAGCCTTCATAATTTATGGTGATTGTGATAAATTAAAGTGCTTGTTATATGCACAGTGGAGAAAAACATATGTTTGATTTGGGCATATGTCCATGTAATTGTGATCAATCTCCTGCTTTTGGCGGTGCCCCAAAGACAATAACATTTGTGGGCTTTGTTTTGCCTAGTCTAAGATGATGAGCACCTTAAGTAGACAGCAACATAGCTGCATGGTCCAGCGAAAGGAAATTTGAATGCCAAGTACGGCAACAAAGCCAAGTTACCAACAAAATCAGCAAATTCATGGTAGCCTAATTAGCATTGAGCACATTAACACTTAAGCTCTGAATCTCCCTGTTAATTTTTATTACTTACAAGTTTCTATCATATGGCATCTTCAAGGGGAGGCACGGGTCGGGTCTTCCATGGGCATTAGATGACTGCTGCAAACCACAATAAAAGATAATAATGTCATAGAATACAGCAGTAATTTAATTCAAAGCAATGTCTTACACCATCAACAAACTACTGCATCTTTACTCTTGCAGCTGGCTGTGTTATTATAGCTCCTAATATTGCAAAACCAAAATAGCAAAAGCACGGCTACTGCCAGTCACAGTAAATTCTATATTAAAAAACTGAAGGATTAAAGGGCAACCCAATCACTGTGTAGATAAATGTGCGTATATTGCCATCATTCTGTAGGTCAAGTATAACACAGATGAAATTCTGGGCATGGCTTCCTTTACACTGCTACAACACAATGTGACGTCACAATCTCTCCAATAAGATTAATCCACTTTCTACTGCAGTCATCCTTGTCCTCTCGATGAGTCTACCAATTAATATTGAATTCTGATCAATTTTAGAGAGAAAGATTCTTCTCGTTTTTGCCAAGCACTCAGTCAAATTTCCTGACTTGAGAAATTCAACTGTAGAGATTTAATCTATATAATAAAAATAAAAGCAAAATACTGTGGCTGTTGGAATCTGCAGCAAAAACACAAGCAGTTCATTCTGACTTGAAACATTAGTTCTATTCTCTATCCACAGAGACATCTGTCAGATCTGTTGAGATTTTCCAGCATTTTCTGAGATTTAATCCATATTGTATATAGCGTGGCAAAACAGCAGAAAATCAGAAAGAACAGCAAGAGGATTGCTGTCTTTGGTAAGTACTTTTTTCTGAGTTTGTCCTCAGGATGTGGGCAGTGTTGGCAAAGTCACATTAATGCCTATTCCTCACGGCATTGGGAAGTTGGTGGCACTGACGGCAGTGAGCCTTCTGCAACTGCTGAAGTCACTATGGCAATGGTGCTTTCACACTGTCAACTACTAGAATATGGAAGATTGAAAAAATTGGATTGGGTTCCCAAGAGATGTGTCACATATTTCTCAATGACTGATCTGGTCCAACTAAGCTGGGACCTGAAGACATCCTTAACTACCTCTGAGTTGCTGCCTGAAACAAATAATTGTACTGTCGACTGGGTAAGAGTTTCACCTGTAGGAAAAATAATATGTAAAAGCTGAGCTACTGATTAAATGTGGGTGATATAAAATGCTGGGCTTCACATTTAACTCTGAGACACCAGCAAGTTCACAAGTGGATTAGTTCTGCTGCTTCACAGCGTCAAGGACCTGGGTTCAATTCCAGACTTGGATGACTGCCTGTGGGTTTCCTCTGGGTGCTTCAGTTTCCTCCCACACTTTATAGATGCACAGGTTATATTGATTGACCAAGCTAAATTAATGTTGGGGACAGGAGATAGCAAGATAAATAAGTGGAGTTATGGGGATAGGAGATAGGGCTTGGGTGGGATTGTTGTCGGTGCAGGCTCAATGGATCAGATGGCTTCCTTCTGTACTGTAGAGATTCTATGATTCTATTCTTTGATTCTATAAACTGCTATTGCCTTCTGGTATAAAAACTGATATTTGGCTGAAGCACTCGTGTTGTCATGAGTTATTATTTTGTAGGGATGGGGTATTGCTGTCTCCAAGAGGTATGTACTTCCTGTACTGCTGTCAAAGAATGCTGCAATGTTCTATCGCTGAACAATCTAACTTCTCACATCAGTACTCCCACTCTTTTAACACCCCATGTAGATTTTCACTCGCATTTCCTTTTGATGCCAATGACAGTGCACAGTTTGTGAGTGAGCTCAGTTAAAGGCCATAATGAGATTTGTTCGTGCCAATTTATGATTGGTGCATTTATATAAAATGGACAACCAGTGTTGCTAGAACCTAAACTGTTCCTATGAATGCTTTTAAAAGATTGCATTTATTTCTACAATCCCCTTGGAATCAGCTTTGGTGTGTCGGCAATGTGGAATAGAAGGAGGGTCCTCACGTACGTGGATTGGCCATGCTAAATTTACCCTCGTGTCAGGGAATTTGCAGGGTAAATACGTGAGGTTACAGGAATAGGGCCTGGGTGGGATTGTGGTTGGTGCAGACTTAATGAGCCAAATGGCCTTCTCCTGCACTGTAGTGACTCTACAGACAGCTAAGCACAGGAATTCACGGGGGGCATCCCAAACTAAGATATCAAGACATTCTGAAAGCCAATTGTGGAGCCAATAATTTGGATCCTATGACATGAGAGAAAAACAACCCTGGACAATCCCAAATAGAAAAGTCTTGGTCATTTTGCAATCACAACATTTGAGGAGAATAGAATTAGGTTCTTAGGGGGCAAATAAGTACACCATAAAGTCAGTGCCTTCACCAACCTGTCCAACTATGATTTTATGGATAATACCTGTAAATTGAGATTAGGTTTAACATCACAACTGAGGTGACAGCAATCTAGACAGCAACTTATTTCTCTGCTGGACGCTCATCCATCGAAGCAATGGGAGAATTATCATTAGATTCAGTATACTTAATTATAGACATCAACAAGAAATTGAAGAACAATGCATACATTACTGTAATGTCTGTCATGTGTTAATTGATCAGTTTATTGTTAGGCAAGCTGTCAAACTGCAAGACGTCACTAACACTACGGAGTTCAGAACAGCAGTGCTAACTCCGTGGTTCACAGAAGGTACAGAGCTACTGATTTCAGAGAACACATGGTATTAACACAACAGAGTTCAGAGAATGTGTAGCAGTGAAAGTTAAAGCTAAAAGTTAAAGTTTATTTATTAGTCAGAAGTAAGGTTTATATTAACACTGCAATGAAGTTACTGTGAAATTCCCCTGTTTGCTCCGGCGCCTACTCAGATCAATCTAACCAGCACATCTTTCAGACTGTGGGAGGAAACTGGAGCACCAGGACGAAACCCTTACAGACACGAGGACAATGCGCAAACTCCACATAGATAGTGACCCAAGCTGGGAATTGAACCAGTGTCTCTGGCGCTAACATTACTGATTTAAGCAAGGGCAAAGCTTAACATTCGGGAACACACGTACAGTTGAATATAGAGTGCACTTGAGTGGTGGGAATATACAAAGAACAAAGAACAACACAGCACCGGAAACAGGCCCTTCGGCCCAACGAGCCCGTTATGGATATATTCCAGATTGGGTATTCTTTCTGCCTCCTCAGGTGTTCCTGCTTTTCTGTACAGATACAGCCAAATATGGATTAGTCAGAGAACACATGCACACAATTATTCCTTCTCTGTCAACATGTACAATATTTTAATCAGCCCTGCCTGAAGACTAGCTAAGAAGAATTTACATTTTGTTAAATTCCATCCGAATGATTTTTGGTCCATTTGTTCTAATTGCTTAAATATTTAACCACCTTTGTGGCAACACTGATCAAGATCCATTTTTGTCTTAGACTTATTTGATGTAGAACTGAGCTTCCTCAGAGAAGTCCCTCAGGTTGTAGTTACACAAGAAGAAAAGAGAACTAAAGAAAGGGGTAGAATTTGGGTGAGACAGTTTTGAAGATGTGTGTGTGTTAATCATCAGTACTCTTGTATTCACATTTACAGGTTCAGACAGACTTACCCCTCAACTATCAGAGGAGCAACATTTGCATAGGCTTCAGTTCCCAAAGGCAAGGGAACCAATACTAAAGGATAACCTACAATCAAAATCTTCCAAGGTGCTTAACTCTCACCTCTGAGTTGTGGGTAAGTCCTGTCCAGAAATGTTTCAGTACAGCGCTGATGGAGCACCGTATTATTGTAGATACTGAGCACGATTTTTCTCCTATGTGTTCTCTGGGATCTTGTGATCCTGTCATTGTCAACAGGGTTGGGAAACCCATGACAGTGGTGTGCCTTTGGTGGGACCATAAGATCCCACCAGCATGAACGGCAGCAAAATTTCAGCGACTGTCTTTCAAGATCCTAACAGAAAGAGCAGATCAGTTCTCCCCATTGTCCTAGCCAATAGTAATCACTCAACTCACTTATTGACCACAAAAAAATCTGGTCACAGTACAATTGAAGTTTGTGTCTTTGCTGTGGATGAGTTGACTACCCCACTGGCTATATTGTGAAAGTACTTCATTTGTTTTAACGCATTTAGCAACCTTGCAGTATCATCAAAGAAGCTGCAAAATTGTAGTATTTTCTTATCCTTCCTCTTCTGCCACCATCAATTGCTATTGGACATATGTACCCAATGTCTAACTCAATGTCAAAGCTCCTGGGATGGATGCATTTGAATTGATGCAATAAAAGTGAGTGCTGGTATGTGAAGCTTGAGCATGTCTGGTGAAGCAGAAAACTAAACAGAGGATGCTGGAAAATCTCAGCAGGTCTGACTGCATCTGTGGAGAGAGCTCAGACCTGCTGAGATTTTGCAGCATTTTTCTATTTTCGTTTCAGATTCCACTATCCACAGTTTTTTTTTTCGTTTTACCTTGGCAAAGTAATAATCTAACTCAATTTCGTACAAGATGCATCAGGGAAGGGAACAAGAAGCACAGCCATGGTGTCTTTTTCAGAAGACTTCGCAGATAGCTTCTAATTGAAATGACATGAGTTTTAGTACATGATTTGTTACCAGTAAATGAATAAATGTGTTGGACGAGTTGAAAAAAATGAGAGAAATTGGTCTTCACAGACTCTGAGCTAGACCAATCTCTCCACTTTCTCAATTGCAGCTTCTTCTATGATTTCTCAGCAACTCCCACTCACCCCTCCCCCCTCAGCCCCCAGAATTCCTCATTATACAAGATCAGTTCACCAATATTGGTAGCTGCTGTATTATGCATGGTTCCCTGTCTTTCCCTGTCTCCTCCCATGGATTAGCACCAGCATTTTATCACCATTCACGCCAGCAGGATTTTCCCATCCCGCTGCAGTAAACAGAGATTTGCCTGGACACCAAACTTTCCAATCCTGCGCAGTGGGAGCACGGCGTGAACGGTGTGTGAGATTTCACCCTAGAAGTGAAAAACTGTAATTGTCCTGGAAATGGACAGAAGCACTCATCAGCTTACAGTCCAAGTAGATGCGGCATACAACTACAATAACTGGGAAAATTACTTTGACCTGAAAACATTGTAAATAATGTATCAAAATTTGCTGATGACATGTGGCTAGGTGGATGCGTAAGCTGTGAGGGGACACAAAGAGGTTTCAAATTTTTTTAATGTTTTTGTAAAACTCTTGAGACACTTTGCTGCATAAAGGATGCTATATAAATCCAACTTTTTTATTATACTGGGTGCTCAGTGCAATTATGTCATTGGCATGCTCAGCTACTATGGGTTGAAGAAATATTCTTCTTTCACTATCTCACTTCCATTTGAATTGATATTCAAATCAGAAAATCTGAGATATGGGCAAATATTCCTGAGGGTGCCCATGAAAATCTGATAGCCACCAACAAATCAAATAGGGAAGTCAAAAGGCTTATTGTTATCCTGAGAATGGCTAAAACATGGAATTTGCAAAAACATGGAATATTTGGGGAACACAGCATAGTTGCATTGAAGGGGAAGATAGATAAACACAAGAAAGAAATGAATAGAATATTGATGGGGTTAGATGTGTAGGGGTGAAAAACTTGTTTGATGCATAACCAATAATACAAGCCATTTGGGCCAAATAATCTGCTTCACATTTTGGTGATTATCTACTATATGTTCTTCCCACTGCAGATTGGATGATACCAGATGACACGGTGGTTAACATTGCCACTTCATAGCTCCTGGGACCTGGGTTCAATTCCAGTCTTGGGTAACTGTCTGTGTGGGGTTTGAATGTTTTCTCCATGCTTGCACGTGTTTCCTGTGACTATTCTGGTTTCTTCCCACACTCTAAAGACATGCAGGTTAGGTGGATTGGCCTCAGTAAATGTGCATGTGTTATAAGATCATGGCAGAGGGCTAAACTGGGGATACTCTCCGGCTCCTCTCCTTGCACTCCATCTGGGATTCTCCTTGATTGTAGCACTTTGCTCTCAGGTCACATGATCTAGTTGTAATTCCATTTTCTGTTGTTCTGTTGTAAGATGTTCTGTTGGAGAGTCAATGCAGACTCGATGGGCCAAATAACCTCCTTCTGCATCGTCAGGATTCTATATTATATTCCATAGACCTGAATGTTAGTAAAGAAAGAGAACTGATGTCCTTGTCGAGGTATGTGGTTATGTTAAAAGTATTGTGGTCTACTCCTTAAGCAGAGTTGCTTTTCCCACTATTGAGTATAAAAGTCCCCCCTCACTTCAGTTCTATCTAAATCTATCTACAGTAATCTCTTTTTACTTGTTACATTTATGTATTACAGTTACAAGCTACATAAAGAGCACTAACAAGAACAGCGTGCATGTTGATGACACTCGCTAGGTCATTGATTAAAAAAAATTTGAGGAGTGCATTTTTTCTGAATGATACATTTCCATCAATCATAGCAAGATGAACATCCACTTACTGTGATGTTTATGTTCTCTAATCAAGTTGGCTGTCTAGTGTTGAACAGCTCACTGGATATGTTCACAGAGGCTGGGATGTTATGACCTACTAAAAACCAAAGAACTGTCAAGGTTTGGTGTTTTGCTTTTCATATTAGAACCTGAGGGAACCACTCAACTGCTGAAACAAGAAATAGAGTATTGCAAGTCAACCAATTTGGGATGAAGGAAAACTCAAAACAGCAAGCTGTAGTAATTGGGAAGCTCACTTTACATTAACTTTGGCACAACTAGGAATAAAAACACTGGCCTGTAGGTTTGAGTATGATTTTCATACTTTTGCAAATATGAAACAATTTTGCATCCTCAGGTGGGTCAAGGTTTGTCAGATACAACTGACATAGACAAGCCAGGAAAGCAATTAGTTTCTTAAATAGAATTTTTAAGATTTAATTACAAATGTCCCATCCAAACTAATCTGGGTGAGTGACAATGGAAATATTGGACTCGAATCATTCTGGCATTTTGTGCCATGAAAGGAGTCAAGCATATACTCACATCTGTAGAAACACAGAAAGGATTATAATGAAAAACACGAGGGGTTATATCATTCCATATATTTCAAATAACCTGTACCATAGCAATACTGGGCATGTTGCGCATATCTGGTACCCGCTGTTTCTATGGGATGAAGCAGAAGCTGCATGGCCAAAAACGTGTTGCTCCTCTGCCGTAGGTGAGGTGGTGTGGCACAAACTTGCTCTTCGTCAAGAAAGATATCGGTGAGAATTTTACCATTCCAGTTGCCACTGGAATTCGATGAGGGGGCGAAGCATGGAAAGGCCTGTTAACCTTGGGCAGGATTTTATAGTTTTGAGATGAGCAAGGTCATAAAATCCCACCCATCGTGTCCTGAGTTGCAACAGATTTGATGGCCTTTTATTAATATATGTAATATGTGAAAAAAACCAAGCACATGGGAACCAATTTTGAATTTAGTGCCACTGGGTGACTTGATAACAGGACCCTGTCACTTTAAACCTAATTTTTCCTTCTTCCAAAGAATGTCTATTTCTAAACTATTGCTACAGTGTTCTTTCATGGTTTGCAGTGATGACCAATGTAAAAGTTCAGCTACTTGGGTACTTTGTTGCACATGGTCTGTTTAGTCCAAATCAAGGTGGAGCCTGGAGCATTGGGCATTACAAGTGTCTCTTGGAGATGGTTAACTTCCTCTGGAGATCCCTGCAGTGCAGTGGATGTATTGCAGTAGTTCAGGAAGGCAGCTCACCACCATCTTCTTAAGGGCAATTAGGGATGGACAATAGACAAAGTTCTAGCCAGCAATGCCCACATTGCATGATTTTTTAAAAATCATCCAATAGACCCTTACTTCTAGTTGTCTTTACATTCCGTTAGAAAAAAATTGAGCACAGAACATTTGGTGGAAATATGCTATCTGAATGAGTCTGTGAAAGTCAATTGTTAGGCTGTCTAAAGTTGGAAAGTGAATTAGGCACTGCCATCAGCAACTGCAAAAAAAGAACGAAAAGGAGGGTATATAGCTGATAGGGAGGAGGGTGGAGATGATTAAACAATGGAATGGTTGATGGTCTAGTATAAAAAAGAGTAGTGGAGGGACTAATAATGAAAGAGAAGATGGGCCATCAGCAGAACAGTTAACAAAGCTGCAGCTCAAAAAGTTGAAAGTTGTAACCCAAAGATATTCAACTTTGTGTGAAGTTTGTAAAATTGCCAAGTATCTAACCAAAAGATGAGTTCTTGATTTTCCATTGGAATTCATTAGACCAACATCGAAGGCCAAGGTAAGAGAGGTCATGGAGAGAGTTGAGGGAAAGCCTCAAGGGTCACGCTTGTAGACTGAATAGAGGCGTTCAGCAATACAATCACTCAGCTTGTGCTGAGTCTGTTCAGTGTGGATGAAACTGGATCAGGAGCAGCAAACACAATGTGCCAGATTGTAAGGAGCACAACCAAAGCCCTCTTTCACCTGGAAAGACCGTTGAAAGACTTCTGGTCAGTGGAAGAGCAGGATTTGCAACTCCACCGCTTACCTGGATGGGTGCCATGAAAACAGGTGGGGTTTGCAGGAGCGGAGGAAGATTGTGCCAGTGCGTCGAAGAGAGAATGATCTCTTCGACATGTTGAAAGGATTGGAAATTGCAGAAACGGTAATGCCTGACCCATTTATGGTTCATTAAAAAAAACAATGCAGCTAACTGCATATTAACAGTGTCATTTCCAAATTAGCCTCAAGATGCAAAGATCGCTAGTTAGTCAGTGTTGTAGTTATGAAATTGACCTGAATTTGACAATTGGAAAAGGAAGTCTGCAGCTGAAGTAAAGTCATGCTTTCCTTACAGTCCAGATAATTGGGTTGTGAAGAATGACACTGAATCACTTGGCTGGATTCCAGGAAAACATTGCTTCAGAAAACCCTTCAGTGTAATTAGAATACTTTGACAGGCAGCTTTTCGTTATAGGCAGCCCTTATTTTTGAAAGCAACTCCGGTTGCCTAACAATTATGTTGTGAAGAGCACCCTCTAGTGTTAATTCATTACTGGGGATCAGCAGCTCAGGCTAAAATGTGCTGTGAATTTAAAAGACTCTGCAGACTGTCAACGGGTGAAGAGGCATTCACATCAAAGGGACCACTTATATGAGACATATCCAGCTTCACATCAAATTCTAGACTCCAGTTTATCACTGATTGGATGCTCACGGTGCAGAAACAGCGTCTGTATACTTGCATATCAAAAAACCTGGTTGCATATATGCTCTTGTGATCAATGCCGTTATATCAGATTATCAGATAATTAAAGTTTGAGGGCTGCGCATCATTTATTTAGGCACTACAAAGATGAAACTCATGTCAAGGCCCCAGGGGTAGAAATAATAGATGTCAGTTTTTCAAATCTGTTTTTATATTATACTTGAATCACAACTGGTACCATTATGTCAACTAGGAGTTTGATACTGATTTTATAATGGATACGGGGACAACAGAAACTGCAAGTGCGTAAGCAAAACTCACTTGCAACCAATTGTGCTAATATGCTCACCACTGCTGCTATAGCAGCTATATCTGTTAGAAATAATATCTGCCTGCCTCCCCCACCCATCTTCATCAATATTCTTATTAGCGTACTTGAGACTGTTATCATAGTATCCCCACAGTACAGAAGGAGACCATCTGGCCCTGCGCTGGCTCTCCAACAGAGTACATTATCCAGGGTCTTCCTCCCTACCTTATGCCGTAACCCTGTGCATTTCCCATGGCTAACCTACCTGTCTTTGAGACACTAATTTATCATGGCCAATCCACTTAATCAGCACGTCCGTGGGAAGAAACCCGAACACCCGGAGGAAATCTACACAGACACAGGGAGAGGGTGCAAATTTCACACAGTCAGCCCAAGACCAGAATTGAACCCGGGTTGCTGACCGCTGTGATGCAGCACTGCTAACCACTGTGCTACCATGCCATCCAATCAATTTCCTTGCCCTAATACGATGCACTGAAACTGTAATTTTAATGAAACATTGTGAGTGCTGTTACGCTGATAAGTTGAACTTTTAGTCATTTGAAAGGCCATTTTATTACCTTGTCCCTCGCAAATAGATTCAAGCACTATTCCAGGGCATTGATATCATTGCATTGTCCACCTCACATTCAGGCCATGGTAGTGTCAAAATGTTGGGGAAAATGACAGTAGCTGTTTCTGCAGCAGCAGTACAAAGACTAAAGCGACATAATGTGGCGTCTGTTCAGTCCGTGCAGTTTCCATTAGAAAAGCCAGCTGCAAGCAGGTCAGATTAATCTACAGGCTATCTGAAAGGGAACTGCATAACATCCTACTCTCTTTTGCGATTCTGGAAATGCTCTTTCGGGAATTGATAGCGCTATCATCCAAATGGAGATTTTTATTACAATGGTTATGGATTATTACAAATCCAGGCAAATCTGAATTTAGTGTGATTGAGCTGAGCCAGCACTGAGCATGGAGTCAATTTATAACATGTACAGCACAATATTTAGAGTCACAATTGCTCAAATGTGCATTGTACTATTGGAGACAGTGCTGTTGGAAGCTGCTCACTTCTACATTTTCTCTAATACACTCTACTAATGCTTTAGACACTGCTATCAGTGCTGGCACCATTGCAATGGTCGGGCTGGGAACTTGCTTAGAGCAGCTTGCATTCGACTGCAGTAACATCGCTGAAGTGTGATAGTGTCAGGAGCAGGATGAAGGCATGATATTATTGTAAAGGTCTTATTACAGAATGTGTCTTGTAAGGAAGTTTCTGTCTGTTGTGTATGAAAACTGAAAATCTTTATCATACATATATACCATCCAACCTTTTTGCTTGGGGAGGTGTAGGAGGAGGCGTTTGTATATTTTCTCACCCAAGGGGCCAACGAGCTAATCTCAGAGAGATAAGATCTAGCACAAAAACAAACTATATTTCAAAAAAAGTTCAGGTTTTAAAAAGAGCAACATTGCTGGGCAAAAATACAGCAATGTCATAACAATGAAGAGAATTCTCTGACCTCACTGCGCCATTAGCTGATCACACTGATCCCCAAGAACAGTGTGCAAGTCTAAAAATCTGTTTCTGTGCCCAGCACCAAATAGCTTGTGAGTGTCCAGGTCTCTTCCTAATGCCATGAACTGAATCGCACTCCGAGTGGATGCATAGCCCATTCAAATCACAGTGCACCGAATTCACTAGCCTTCTGACAAGGAGCAATGACAGCAAGAATCACTGCTGGCCTCCATTAGTAGAGACCTGATGCGATGGTCACGCTAGGGGCACAGGATTCTTTTGAAGCCCCTGGATGTTAGAAACATACTGGGCGATACCCATTCAACACCACTAGGGTGCCAGAGCAGTGCCGAGGAGATATGGCCTGAGTAGGGACCATAATGGTTGGGGGTGGAGAGGGTGGTGGCAGTGATCTATCGGGATGTGGTCATGCAGTGGTGGATCATGGAGGGTGTATTCATGGGGACAAGTCGAAGGTCCCGATGGGGGAAGCAAGTTAGAGGTCTCGCAGGAGGACGCTGATGTTCAGTTTGCAGTGACCCATGTCGGGCAGAGATGAGGAACAGGCCACCAATGCAAAGGGGGGGAAGGGGTACTGATATCCATGTGGTGAGGGAGAGGGTCTCCCGGTGCACTCTGAGATTGTGAAGCCCTTGCAAACCAGCAATCAAGTGCTCAGAAGTTAGGCTCATTGACAATGTATAGACCTCACCCCCCCGCCAGAAAAGTAACTGAGTGTGGGAGGATTGCAGTGTGGCGTGCACCTGAGACACAGGCGCGAATTATTCCAACATTCTCACCATATGACACTTAGAAATTTTGGGGGAAAATTTCATCCAATAAATTAATTTCAAAAACATGTTTCAAAATAACCAGCTGTGTGAGAGGGTATAGGGGGTGAATATGTATGTCTTAATGTATGGTGGAAAGAACAAGTGAGAACCCTGAGACTGGACATGAGGTTGACTCACACTCACTCACGCCTTTTGCCTCCGCTTGCTCCCACACTCATGCCCATCCCCCCTGATCGTGCCCATTCCCCCCCCCCCCGCTCGCTCCCATGCTTGCACGCATCGTCCACACTCGCGCCCATCCCCCCTGCTCGTTCCCACACTCGCGCCCATCCCCGCTCGCACCCAAGCCCCCCCCGTTTACTCCTTCACTTGTGCCCATCCATCCGCTCACACACACCCAGCCCCTTCCTCATTCACCCCCAATCACTCACACACTCACTCACATCCTGCCACCCACTTACACACACTCACCAAAGCAGTGTCTATTCTTCAGGGTTACTAAACTACAGCCTCCCGACCTCTGACTTGAACTCACTCTATCTGGGCTGTGGGCCAGATTATGCCTCGCTCCCTGGACTCCAGCCTCACTGCTATTGCATTCCCACAGCGTGGCAGTTCACAGCACATTCACCATTGCGTTTTTGCTGCTCCTCCAAACATCATGTTTCACCGCCTCATTGGCCATTGATACATTCACTATCCCAACTTTCAGAAGCAAAAGCCAGAGAGATCTGGCTTGTGATTGGAAGAGCAGCTCCAAGAATAATCTTTCATTGAAACTCACCAGTTTGATTGGGATTTGGCTGGGCCACATAGCAGGGCTTTGTAGGCTACATTTTCGACAAGTCTGCCGTAAGCTATACCAGCAAGGAGGCACTCCATATCTAAATCATAATACAACAGAACTCTAACACCTCACTGACTCCAAGATCTAGGGCATGTGCTTTCTTGCATCTCTGTGCGAGTAGTACTCTACCTAATCCCACATGAATCCTGTATAAACCAAACCCTTATGCTAAAGAGGCCACTTCAGCATAAATGAAGAGTGTCCAGGTGCAGTTAAATCCCATTTTAAAACATATATTCTATCCTTGTTTTTGTAAGGTGACTATAAATTCCAAGGTCCACACTTAAAGCAGAAACTATCATTGTTAATTTATCGTACTGTAATGGAGTCCTCCTGCCACAGGTGGCACAGCAGCACCTCTGCCAAAACTGTAATCATTCTGGAGTACAATATGTCCTCAGACTTCTTTTCTCTTCTAAAAATTACCTGTTCAAGTTCCTGCTTCCCGATCCTCCCCTCTCATGAATTGTTTTGGTACCAAACAGAAACCATCTGTTCAGTTTCTCTATAAGATATTGGCAGTTAAAACCATGTACAGCTGCCAATAGAGTAACTTAATGGACATCTAATAAGTAACGACTAAGGCATCATACATCATCCTTGTCAAACTTGAAAGCATTATCCATGTTCACTGGATTGGTTGGTGGCTTGTGAGGATTGTTCCAGGATAGATGACAACGTGAGTTTATATGCTTTGGAATTTAGATGGAGTGGTGATCTCATAGAATCCCTACAAGTGCAGAAGGAAGCCACTCAGCCCATCGAGTCCATACCACCCACACTCCCATCCAGGTCCTATTCTTGTAACCACACTAGGAGCAATTTAGCATGGCCAATCAACCTAACCCACACACCTTCACATTGTGGGAGGAAACCGGAGCAATCAGAGGAAACCCACACTGACACAGCTAGAAAGTACAAACTCCACATAGAGAGTGATCCAAGGTCGGAATTAAATCCAGTTCCCTGGTGCTATGAGGCAGCAGTGCTAACCACTGTGCCAATGTGCCGCCCCAATCTCATTGAAACATATAAGATTCTGAAAGGGTCTGACTGGCTAGATGCAGAGCTTTCTTTCCCAAGTTGGATTATCTAGAGCATGGGGGCCACATCTTCAGGATAAAGAGCCAATCCTTTAGGATTGAGAGAAGGAAAGATTCCTTCACTCAGACAGTTGTGAATCTTTGGAATTGTCCATCCCAGAGGATTATGGATGCTTCACTATTGAGTATGTCCAATACTAAGCAAATTCAATGCTAATATATCCAATCATAAAATCATAGATGATTCTTCATTGAGTATGTTCCATACTGAGTATATTCCATACTGAAATCAATACATTTTGAACTTTCATGGAATCAGTAAATTTAAGGAGCAGGCAAAGAAGTGGACTTCTGTTTGAATGTTGGCCATGATTATATTGAATGGTGGAACGTGTTCAAACGGCTGAATGGTCTACTTCACCTTCTATTTGGGCCAGCTTCTATTTGGGCCAGTCATAGACAGCAGTGGGAAGTTGTGCATGGAGCCTGAGGAGATTGGAGAGGTACTGAATAAATATTTCTCTTCGGTATTCACGCAGGGTGATGTAAATGTAGTTATGGAGAACACTGAGGTACAGGGTAGCAAACTGGAAGGTATCGAAGTAGATAGGGAGGATGTGCTAGATATTCTCGAGGGTTTGAAGTTGGATAAGTCCCCTGGGCCGGACGGGATTTACCCTAGGATTCTCTGGGAGGCAAGAGAGGAGATTGCAGAGCCTCTGGCTCTGATCTTCAGGTCGTCGTTGGTTACGGGTGTGGTTCCGGAGGACTGGAGGATAGCGAATGTGGTCCCGTTGTTCAAGAAGGGGAAGAGAGACCTTCCAGGGAATTATAGGCCAGTGAGTCTTACTTCTGTTGTGGGCAAAGTATTGGAGAGAATTATTAGGGATAGGATTTATAGTTATTTAGAGAGAAATGAATTGATTGGGGATAGTCAGCATGGTTTTGTGAAGGGTAGGTCGTGCCTTACTAACCTCATTGAGTTTTTTGAAAAAGTGACCAAAGAGGTGGATGGGGGTAAGGCGGTTGATGTGGTATATATGGACTTTAGTAAGGCGTTTGATAAGGTGGCCCATGGAAGACTTCTGCAGAAAATGCAGATGTATGGGATAGAGGGTGATTTAGCTAATTGGGTTAGGAATTGGCTAGCAGATAGAAGACAGAGGGTGGTGGTTGATGGGAGATATTCATCGTGGAGTTCGGTGACAAGTGGTGTACCTCAGGGGTCTGTTTTGGGGCCCCTGCTGTTTGTAATTTTTATAAATGATCTGGATGAGGGTATTGAAGGATGGATTAGTAAATTTGCAGATGACACTAAAGTCGGTGGAGTGGTAGATAGTGAAGAGGGGTGTTATAGTTTGCAGAGGGACTTGGACAAGTTGCAGAGCTGGGCCGAGAGGTGGCAAATGGAGTTTAATGTGGAAAAGTGTGAGGTAATGCACTATGGCAGAAATAATAAATGTGTAGAGTATAGGGCAAATGGTAGGATTCTTAGTAGTCTAGATGAACAGAGGGATCTTGGTGTGTATGTGCATAGATTCCTGAAAGTAGGCAGTCAGGTCGAGAAGGTTGTTAGGAAGGCATATGGAGTCTTGGCTTTTATTGGTAGAGGGATTGAATTTCGGAGCCGCAACGTCATGTTGCAACTGTACAAAACTCTAGTGCGGCCGCACTTGGAGTATTGTGTGCAGTTCTGGTCCCCACATTATAAGAAAGATGTGGAGGCATTGGAGAGGGTACAGAGGAGGTTTACCAGGATGTTGCCTGGTATGGAGGGCAGGTCTTATGAAGAGAGGCTGAGGGATTTGAGGTTGTTTTCGTTAGAAAGGAGGAGGCTAAGAGGGGACCTGATCGAAACATATAAGATGATTAGAGGTTTAGATAGGGTGGACAGTGATAGCCTTTTTCCTAGGATGGAAAAAGCTAGCACGAGGGGACACAGCTTTAAATTAAGGGGTGATAGTTATAGGACGGATATCAGAGGCAGGTTCTTTACCCAAAGGGTGGTTCGGGAGTGGAATGCCCTGCCTGCAGCAGTTGTAGATGCGCCAAGTTTGGTGGCGTTTAAGAGGTTAGTTGATAAGTATATGGAAGAGAAGGGAATGGTTTAGTTTGGAGGGGCATTGCTTTTTATATTGGTCGGCGCAACATCGAAGGCCGAAGGGCCTGTTCTGTGCTGTAATGTTCTATGTTCTATGTTCTATTGTGTTGCTAATTAAAGTGTACATCACATTTGCACAAATCGTTTATTTGAATATGTTGCTTGACTCAAGCTTCAAATGGAAGGAATCCAAGCTATATACTCATACAGAGGTAACCTAAAAATAGTTCCTACAGCTGCACTTCTGCAGGCAAACCTTTACATTCCTCAGCAATTAGACTCTCACTGACCTCAGGAAATGTCTGTTTGCACCATCCATTCACAGAGAGCAGTTGAGCAGGCAAACAATCAGAACACCACTCTGGTTCAGTTATGTATTATGACATTGAAAGAATGGATCAGTTTGAACAGAATATCATTTTACACTGCTCAAGGCAATCACTTTATAGCCATTAGAAAAGGCTAGTAAAAGTCTAAACATTCTTGTACCTATGTAATATAGTGGTGCATACTATAATATCCCTGTTATTATCAAGATCTGCAAAGATTTTTTTTAAATTGTATATAGTGCATCCTTTATAATTGTATCATTGTCAATCCCCATTCTTCTAACCACTATGTATTACATTGCAATTTTTGCATGTTGGTATCCATCCAATTGCCTGTCCATGTCCTTTTGAAGTCTACAGCTATCTTCCCCATTGTTTATTGCAATTCCAAGTTTTGTGTCACAGCAAATATTGAAATTGTGCACTATATCCTCAAGTATTGTCCTCATTAATATATATTAAAACAGCAGTTGTCCAAGCACTAACCTTTAGGAGTTCTTTGGTATAACTCCATCCCATTGGAAAAACAGCCATTCAAAACAATTTGATTTTCTGTCTCGGAGCCAATTTTTGAATCCATGCTGCCGCTGTCTGTTTAATCCCAGAGGTTTCAACTTTGCAAACAAGCTTTAAAAGGGATATTTTGTTATATTTTATTAAAGATATTTTATCTTTTCAAAGTCCATAGTGACAATATCAATGGAATTTCCCCCATCTTCTTTGTTACCTCATAAAATCTTTCAATCAAGTAAAGTAAACATATCCTTAATAATCTATGCTGGTTTCTCTTTAGTACTCCTTGAGGTAGTTAGATTTCCTCTCAGATTGTTATTGCGAGAAGAAACCCTCATCACCAAATGTTAAAGTGATTAGTGTTTAATTGTCACATTTATCTTTCTCCCCTTTTTTTTTGAACAAGGTTTTTTTAATCCTCCATTTTCTTTTACTCCACCTCTTGTATAAAGAAGGTTGGAAGATGTGGCCAGAACCTTATTTTCTTCAGTATCAGAGGATATATTCCATTTGAACTGGGTCACTTATTTTAGGTACTGACAGCCTTCCCTTCCTTCCTCCATTTTATCTGAGCAAATATCCTCTTGTTTATACATTTGGTGAAGCGCTGTTCTTTGGTACCATCAATTCAATGAACTCATTTGGTCATGCTTTCTGCCACCATCAATATATGTCCATTTTGATCCATCACTTCACTAGTAACCATTTTACTATTGCACTTATTATCATGCATAGAGAAGATGCCCCAGTGCAATCCTGAGGGAAGATTGCACTGTTGGAGGTGCCACCTTTCAAATGAAGCAGTAAGCTAAGAACTCAGCTACATGTTCCGATGGAAGTAAAAGATTCCATGGAATTATTTCAAAGAAGACAAGCGAAATTTATTCCCCATTGAACTGGCCAATGTTTATCCCTCTATCAACATCGCAAAAACATTAGCCTAAATCTACTCATTCCATCTGCTGCCAGAATTGTCACAGACAGAGTGAGTAATTTGATGGACCAGTGAAAGGTCCTTTGACCTCGTGCAGGAATTTCCAGCCTTGGGGCGGACAGAACTGGATAATCCTGCCCATTATCTGGTTGTTATCTCACTGCTGTTTGAGAGAGTTTGCTGACTGCAAATTAAAAGCCGTGTTCCCTACATTGCAACAGCAGTAATATCTTTAAAAAATATTTCATTGGTTATAAAGTGCTCGAAACATGCAGATTTGATGAAAAATGTTATATTAATGCAAACCTTTCTATATTGTCGTTATAATCCATTCTTGTTCAAATCTGGCTCCCTCTATTTCCTTTTCCACTTCTCTGATTTTTTTTATATTCAGCCTGGTGCTCTCTTGGATTATCAATCTGATAGCTGACTAATTCATTTGTCCTTTGTCATTCAGAAAACTTTCACTTCTTTGCCTTCTTTGTCTCCATTGTGTGAAAGTACCTAACTAGACACGAACCATCTCTTTTTTCAATGGTGTCCATTATTCCATTATATTTTTTCATGCTATGTTGTATTGCAGATTGGTTACCAAGAAAGACCAGGAGCAATTTGAACTTTAGAACACCACTATCACTATTTCTGAGGAGATATTCACCACTTGACCCATTTCATTCCAAAGCACTAGATTGAATTACACCTCCTCTCATTTGGCAGAAAGTATCAGGAAAATCCTGAACAAACTTCCTTCTCTGTCTTTAATAAGATCACTAGTCCTTCAGTACTGGAGAAGCTAAAGTTTTCTATTTTATTACTTCCATAGTTCTTGCACTCCTCAGTATTTCTATATAAGTTTCCCCATTACATCCCACTGTTTAGTCATCTATAAAACGTTTAACTCCAACTAAATTAATTCTATCTTCTACCATTAGAGGTCATTTGCTCTTTCTAGAATACCAACCGTACCATTTTCTCCATTGATATATCTGCACTATCTGAACTGCAGAGGTTCAAGAAACTGCTCAACCTCCACTCTCTGACAGCATTGTGGCACAATGGTTAGCAATGCTGCCTGACAGCTCCAGGGACCTGACTTCGATTCCCAGCTTGGCTCATTGTCTGTGTGGAGTTTGCACGTTCTGCCCATGTTTGTGTGGGTTTCCTTCCAAAAATGTGCGGAATAGGTGGATTGGCCATACTAAATTTTCCCTTAGTGTCCTTTAGATGTGTAGCTTAGAGGGATTAGTGGGGCAAATGTGTGGGATTGTGAATATAGGGCCAGGAGTGAGATTGTTGTCAGTGCAAACTCAATGGGCTGAATGGCCTCCTTCTGCATTGTAGGGATTCTATAATTCACTGTTTCCTAAATGAGTCTAATATTAGTCCTATAACCACTCATCTTGTCAATAACCTTTCATCTGGAATAAGAGCTGGTTCCTGAGATGTTTTATTTGGCCTTTACAATCTTGTAACTATACTCTGGCCTTTTGAAAGTGTTATCTTAAAATCTCAGCATGTCTGACAGCACAAATGGTTTGGGGAGGAGGGGGTGGTATTATGTGCACCTGGGTGAAGATTGTTCCCTGATTTGCTAGCTGTGCACTGGGATGGCCTTTAAAGAATGATTCCAAGATCATCGAATCCCTGATCTGGCAGCAGAATAGGCAAATCAGAAGCTGCAGGCCAATGATATGTCCTGGAACCTGTTACTGAAATGTTTTTTCCAAGTTGCCATTGCTGTGGGCAGCTTCAACACCTCTTTACCTGCCTTTGCCAATATTGTCTTAGTTTATGTTTATGAAATACTTTCTTAAAGCTGTGGAATTGGGCTCAGTCTTGATCTCTTTCTGTGTATGGATGGTCTCTCACAGTGGGGATTCAGCACTATGTATTAGCAGAATACTGTATGCTTTCAGTAAGGTTTACTAGGATTCCAAATTAAATTGGTTTATTTTTACAAGCTCTCTATTTAATTCCTCTATTGACATAGGAAATCTTTTAGCCTGGTAAGTGATTTAGTCAACCAAGACTCTAAACTTCAACTTAAACCTTGGAAGTTCTGTCATGCTTCTTACTTTAGCTTTCAATATACAGAACAATACCATGTATTTGTCCATATTCGGTTTCAAGAACATTGGTGTGTAAACCCTGTTGAGCCCTTTTGATTCGACATCACCTCTGCATGCACAATTGCATTTGCTTGACATCACCCAGAAACTTATTACCACAGCATAGTGATCTGAAGTTAGGGGCCGTCCTAACACTCAATAACCCACCCTTCCTATTACTTCCCTTGTGACTATTCTCTGCTTATTTCTCTTCAGCTTAAGACTCCACAATTGTCATTGTTCTAATTTTGGAAACAGGACTTTCATGTAACACTTCAATATTATTCAGCCAATCAATACTGACATCAATTAACTCAGTGACTAAGTAGATAACAATCAAAAACTACACCCTATTAGCAATGAGGATACTCGACACAGCTACCCTGTTGAAGTCAAAAGCAAAATACTGCAGATTCTGGGATCTAAAACAAAAGAAAATGATAGAAAATCTCAATAGTCTGATAGCGTCTGTGGTGAGAGAATAGAGCCAATGTTTCGAATCAAGATGACCCTTTGCCAGAGCTGGTTAAAGTCACTCTATTCTCAAAACACATCAACCTGTAACCAGCAGCTGACACAAAGCCAACAAATCAGATTGGTCTTTATCACGTGGTCATCTTTGCTTAATACTGATTGTTTGAAAAGTGAACCTGTATAATTTCTCGGCCTTTTGGCAAAGATCAAATGTAGTATCGACATGCTGTGCTTGGTTGAAGTCATTTGATTACATTTTATCTTCATTTGAAGCAAGTTTTAAAAGCGGCATCTCGGCCTTTTGGCTAAGATGGAAATGAGATCAAGCCTTGGAGGAGGAGCTATGCCTACTCCAGTTAGCTTGGATCATGTTGATCAAGCCCAAGACAGGAGGTGACAGCCTTGTCTTGTCAGCTTGGATCAGGAATGTCTCAACTTGTTGACTTTCTGAATTGGACTTGATTTGATTGAATTAGAATAAAAACAAAAAAAAGTGCAATTTGGATTCTGTGCCCTCTCTCCACTGATGCAAAAGTGCACTGCAACTACAGTGTTGACATTTTTTGATGAGAAACATGTGGCAACAAAGTAAATACATCTTTCCCAACAGAGAAGGGCAGTGATCCACCATTCAGCTCCAGTTATGGATTTGCAGCCTCAAGAATCATCCATCCTACAAACAAATTGAATTGATGCATTGGCTTGATGTGTGACACCTTGGCTATGCAGAAAAGACAAACTTATGGACAAGAGCTGCCACATTGTAATAAGGACATCTGAAGTGAACAGTATAGCTGGTACACAGGTATCAGCGAATCTTCTTTACAGGCTAATGCCTGAAAGGTTGGCTGGTGTTACGCTGCTATGAGACATTGCACTTTCAATTGAAAGTCATTCCTTTTAAAACATCCAGCAGCCTGATGCAAGCACGCACACATCTGCAGACTGTGCAAATGTTTCTAATGGCTATGGATTATTCAGTGAAATTAAAATTTGTGACCCCGTTGTAATTAATGAATTTTTGAAGATAAAATTGGCGATCAATTCATCTGCGGTGTCACGGCAACACTATTTGTAAAATCACAATTTTCTGACATAAGATATAGGCAGACTGAAGACATAATCAAGCAGCTGTTATCATTTTCTATGCATGCACACATACAAAATTACCAGGCAGGCAAAATCCAACCGGTCAGCATGTCTGCCCCCAACTCCTGATGGTTGCAGCATTATGACAAACATTGCATTTTTGAAAGTGCAAATGGAACCTATTTTTTAAGTAATGTTGTGAATTTATAATCGTCCCTTTCCTTTCCTGTGATTTGCAATGAGCATTTCCTACAATTTGTTTTGGCATCTTCCCAACAACAAAGTTTACCAGGTTGATAAGTCTGATTTGTTCTCTGTTTTGAAAATGGGACCTACTTGAGCAACTTCCAATTTAGACGCTCAACTCTACTGAATACTTGAGGATACAAGAGGCTCACAAAGCTCCTGTCCCATCTCAATCATCAACCATTAAAGGATTATTGTTTGGACCTGGAGTCCTATTGACACGCAGAATTCCTAACCCCATTAGTGACTAGGAATGGACCAGAACACAAGCGTGCTATCATGGAACATGGTGGCACAATGGTTAGCACTGCTGCCTCACAGCATCAAGAACCCAGGTTCAGTTCCAGTCTTGGGTCATCGTCTGTGTGGAGTTTGCATGTTCTCTCCACGTCTGCATTCGTTTCCCCCAGGTGTTCTGATTTCCTCCCACAGTCCAAAGATGTGCAGGTTAGGTGGATTGGGCATGCTTAAGTGTCCAAAGATGTGTAGTTTAAGGGATTAGTGAGGTAAATATGTGGGTTTACAAGGATAGGATAGCGGAGTGATCTTGGGTAAGATGCTCTATCAGAGGGTCAGTGTGGGCTCAATAGGCCAAATGACTTCCTTTGCACTATAGAGATTCTATAATTCGATATCTTGTGATAAATTTACTAGTATTAAATCAAATAGCTCATTAGTGGGAAGCTGTTTGATCTGAAATGACTCCAGACAAGGTTTCCAAGGATACATCTCATGATATCTTGCTTGATCATAACTGCTGTAGCTGGTCACTCAAGATGGCATGGATTTGTTCTCCATTCCAGCTGACAACTTCAGCATTACGATCAGTACAAAGAAAACTGCAACAATGTACCAGACTGCTGCAGTAAAGCCCCATCTCAAGCTCATGTTTCAGTCCATGACTAGAACCTGTCAGCTCTGGATTAGTTCACTTATCTCACCAGCACATTCTCTCGAGCTGTCTATATTGATGAACGGATGCATGCAAGAATTGCCAAAGCAAGTATTGTTTTTGTCAGATTTTGAATATCCATATGGGAACAAAAAAGAGTAAATCTGCCTCACAAACTGAAAGTCTATAGGGCATCAATCCTACCTACTGTGAATGTGAGACCTGGACTGCTTACCGCTGTCAAGTTTAAGAACTTTCACTTCAGTAACCTTCAGAACCTTCTGACGATTAGATAATGGGACGAAATATCAGACATTGAAGTGCTGACTCAAGCTGGCATCTCAAGCATCCATGCCAATATTGAGGTAGTCGCAATTGAGTTTGGTTGATTATGTAGCCTGAATGCCTGGTACTCACTTACCAAAGCAAATCTTCAATGGAGAATTTGTGTCTGGGGTAAGGTCTCATGATGGTCAAGAGAATCACGACGAGGACACACTAAAGGACTCATATAGGAATTTTGATTATGACTTTGAGTCCTGGGAGAAATCCGCCCAGATCACTGCACTCAACATAACCAAATAAAGAATGATGTGGTCTGTTTTGAAAGCAAGCACAAATCAGACACAGAAAGAAAAGGCAAGCAGAGAAAATCCCAATCCAACAATTCATCCAAAATTCAATTGTGTGCAGTATCCTGTCCTATTGCAACAGAAATTGTTGGGTGCAAAGCAGCTTTAGCAATCACCTATGTACACAAAACACCTCAGCTGATGAATATGATCATTTTTCCCTCAAAGGATGAACAAGAAGCAACAAGAAAGAACCGTTCCTAATCTATTCAAGATGACATTACTATCCATCTTAACATCCATTTTGCTGTTTATACAGTACAGGGCACATCATTCAAAACCTGGAACATAAGCATTATCTGCAGGAGTATAGACTGATGCTAGAAAAATATTTACTATCTCCACTATAACCTGAGGATCAATTTGAATCTGTAAATTATTAAACGTCATTATTTTCTTCAGTGAAGGTGTCAGAACTGATTGAAATGTACCTAGGCAGGGGAAGAGAAAATCAGACTTCAGATTATAATCCACTTTTAAGATGAACACAATAAATGCCAAGTGAGAAAACAGCCTCTAATGTCTCATAATCTCCCATTTTTTACTGCCTGGCCTGAAGCATTAGGCAAGGTGTGAGACAGGCCATCAGCAATCATGCAATTTTGTCCCAGCATATGTCAGCAATTTTAGGAGAGAAGAGGATAAAATTAGCAAGGGAGAGGTTAAACGTTTTGGTCTCTTTCATGTGTGTGACAGGAAATATCCTTTCTTCCTCTCTGGACATGGATGAGTCATAGTTTCATGGGCAAGAATTAACTAAGGCTGAAGGTAACACTGGACTTGTGATGCAAACAAAAAAAAACAAATGTTTCCTATTCTCTTTTCCACAACAATATCACGAGTCTGCACAGAGCCCAGTTTTGTCACTCTATCCAGAAAGCAAAGGCACCCAATTGTTGAAATGAAATGTGGCATTCTGGATTTTTTGCTGAAGAATGAGAAGTTGTGTTTACAAGTAAACAATGGCTACTTTAAAAGAGGAGAGGCAATGGCCGAATGATATTATCACTAGACTATTAACCCAGAAACTCAGCTAATTTGTTCTGGGACCTGGGTTTGAATCCACCGCAGCAGATGGTGGAATTTAAATTCAATAAAAAAATCTGGAATTAAGAATCTACTAATGATCATGAAACTATCGTTGATTTTTGGAAAAACTCACCGGATTCACTAATGTACCTCAGAGAAGGAAATTTGCTGTTTTTACTTTATCTAGCCTACGTGTGACTCCAGATTCACAGCAATGTGGTTGACTCTCATCTACCCTCAAGAAACTAGGGTTGGGCAATAAATGCTGCTTTGCCATGTCCCACAAATCAATAAAAATAAATCATGATACATCTCCAAGAATTTATTTTCATTCAGATGTGAATCTTTCCCTGCATCCGTTCCATCAGCCAAAACCACATCAAGTATGGCTGCTTTTCGATGTCCAACAGAGCCCTAAATCAGCAATGAGGAGGGACAAAAACACTCTCTTTGATTTTTCCTCTCCTCTATTTAATTGAATGACAAAGCCGAGGTTGGGAGTATAGCATCATAAGGAACTCAGATTCTTTGTTTACAATATGCATATGCTGGGTTTGTGCTCCTCCACCAGTATCATCACCTATACATTGATAATCTTTAATGTACACGGATCAGGAGTTATGGTAAAGATGACTCCAGGAGAATTGTTAAATAAAACATTGTGCAGTTAGGTATCCAGCTACATCCAGCAGTTGCCATGGTAACTGTCATTGATTAGTCAGTTAGGAGTTAAGAATTCTGATAATGAGATTGTCACCGTTTTCACACATTGGCAATCTCGTTATCAGAATTTCTAAATCCTGGTTGACTAATCAATGCTTGGCACCATAGCAACAGCCTGCTTCACTGGCTGGACACAACCCTTAACCATTTCCATTCTGGCTGCTAATCACAGCCATGGCTGTGACCTTGACTGTTCATTTAATTAAATTCATACTTTGCTTAAGTAAGCAGGTCAGTAAATTTTACCCAGTTCATACATGCTAGAAAAACACTTCTGAAATTTCTTTTTTACTTGATGTGATATAAAAAAAATCAATCAGCACCTATGTCCATTTGTAACTGCGACAACAGGAGAATTACAAAAAAGGTTCCAAGTCCTAAACCCTACATTTTAAAACTCTGCATCAGGTCAAATCAGCAGGCTGAGGTTTTGTTCTCTTCTCACCAGTGAATTTAGTATCAGGAAGGAGTACATCTTTGACCACCAGTTATGTGTATTATAAAGATCCTCTCATACTCTTATCAATGTATCTAAATGCCATTTCAACTGAGTACCCACTGCTGCACTCATGTGACATTTCCAATTGCCATTTTAGCCATCCTTGTTACTTGGGAGAAAAGCTGCCAATTTAATATAGAATTCAATGTTTTTTTTATATCTCTTGCTGTGGATTCGTGTCCTCAAGGAACTGAAGGTTGCCTAAATTAATTTCACTTCGAACCTTTTACTGCCAGCTCAGCAGCGTGTTTAAATATATGTTGGATTAATTTGCTCTGCACTGAAATACTGGTACCAGAGGTGAAAGAACTGTGTTCTTAACCCTCATGCTACACTGCCCAGGGTTTGTTCATTTTGTACAGAAGATAAAGCTTCCATAACCAATGTGAAATCCACCAGTAAGGGATAAGGTAAGTCCTCATAATAAACCATAATGAGAGGCACATAGCAAAAATATTGGCCTTGATTTTCCAGGGAGCAGCAATCGTTATGAGAATGCTGCTCTGCTTAAACTTTGACCCGCTTCAATGCTACGCTGCATTCCTTGCCAAATTTTCTGAACTCAGGTTCAATAGGAATGTGGAGTACAACATCCTTCCAATCAGTCACAAGGCTGAGGAGCCGAGGAAAGATTTGATACAGTTTTTTTAATGGCACCATATGGTAGGTTTAAAGTTCTGGTGTGAATTTTAGTGAATGGGTAGGGCGGATGAGGTAAGTGAGTAGACTGGATGAGATGGTAGTTGGCTGAGAGACAGAGGGGTAAACTGGCAGGTGGGTCGGGTGAGTGGGGATTGTTGGGTGGTAGTTAGCTTGATTCAGGTGAAAGTTGGGGGTTAACAGAGTCGGAAAGGGTGGTCAGTCAGGGATTAGTTAGGGAGGACCAACTAAGTAGTTCAGTGGTCAGGCTGAGATAGTTGTGTCAATGGGAGCTAAAGGGGTGTTGGGAGGGGTAGTTGGATAGATGGGTCAGGAGTCAGGAGAGTAATTGGAGGTCAGTACATGATTAAGTGCTCAATTCTGGAGTTACCAAGGTGTTAGATTTTAATTTATCTAATGGTTCTTGGGTAACTTTCCAGGCAACTGAATCAGAACTGTTCAACTCCAAATTAAAGTTGGAGACTTATGTGGGTCTCGGGAAACTGGGGTATTGCCCATCAGAAATTGAAACTTTTCAAACAATTCCCACAGAGGTCAGCATGGTAGTACTGCCTTGAAAACCCAATGTGCATCTTGGGTCATGTGTCCAGTCTCTATCAATCTGGAGACTGCCTCATGGCTAAGTAGGCAGGGGAGGGAGCAGGGAGACTGTTTCATCCTGATACTTATGCTGAGGAATCTTTTTCCAAAAATGGAGTAGCATCAGTTCTGTATGGTAACAAGTAAAAATGGGCCACTCTCTTAAAAGACAGATGTAGGCAATTGATTTACAGTTGAGAGATTTTTTATTCTTTTTGGTCTGTTTTGGAAAACAACAAAAGAACAGCATAGTTTGGGCAGTTTGGGCACAGAGTTGCGCTTACTCTAACACACATTGAGGGTGATTCTTTGATCTTGTTGCACTCTTAGTAGATTACGTTGGTTCTGAAGAATAGCATCCGGATCTAAAGATCCATTTCGCACCTGGGGCTATACAGTTCGAGATTCTGCTAACTCCTTTTTAAATGCATGAACCAGATTGTAGCCAGAAAGGACACCAGTCTGATTGATATGTTTGAAGTACAATTTAAATATGCATTGCCTATTCAACTCCCAGTGCTCATGAAATTTACTGGTCTTCAAGTGAGGCACGTTAATGACAAGAATTACTACTGGTCTCCATTAGTGGCGGGGTGGGGTGGTGCTGTTTGGAGACCACAAAAGCCCCCAGGTGATTGGGACATGGCTGGGCCCTGCCCAGCAAACAGCGCTCACCTGGCATATATGGGGTGGCATTTGGGGATCTTGAGGTCTTGATGAGGATGCATGTTGGTGTTTGGGCAGAAGGGTCGTAATGACCCAATATTGGCAACCCATGTCAGAAAGGGGGTGGTGGAACATTCTAAGAATGAAGTGGGAGGGGCGGTGGTGAAAGGTCCCATGTCCATGAGGTGAGGAAGCAAGTCTCCCAGACCGTTAGTGCATTCTGATATTAGAGTGCCCAAGCACTCAGAAACTGAGTTCATTCTCCAAACAAGTGACCGAGCGTGGGTGGATTGAAGTACAGCACGCATCTGAGAGATTGGCACATATCACTCCATTATTGTCTCCTTTATGACACTTAGAAATTTTTTGGAGTGTTCTACCCAGTATGTCTGACCAGGGTCTGCTGAGCATTTGCACTGGTACAAAGACAGCAGAAAAGAATATTCTGTTCCCCAGTATTGAAGTCCCAATTTGGGGAAAGCACAATGGGAGACAACAAGCCCTTTTTGCAGAACCAGTTTCCACTGAAAGCTATTTGCATGAAGTAAGGACTGAACAAGGGACATTAAGGAAAAGCACAGCAATACTTATCCAAACCACTTATTTTTTCCACTCATCTTTATCTGTTTTGAGATGCTCATTTTCTGCAGTATTTTCCTTTATCATCAACAGAAAACTCTCCTTTCCAAGAAAGGCTCATTTTCAATCTGTTATCTGCCAAGCTAGCAGACCTCCGCCAGAAGTGTTCCTTGATTAGGGATTTGATTCTGTTGCCTCTGATTTTAATCAACAAGTCAAATGCGTTGGTGATCAAGCAATATTAGCCCTGAACTGTATTATTTCCAATCCCTTTATCCTTCTCCCGTTTTAATTTCCACCACCTCTCATTTTAAAGATTTTTTTCAGTTTATCAAAAAAAAGGTAATAAAAGTTTGGTGCTCTTCTCAATAATGTTTATTTCATTTCAAATTTCTTTGTTTTACCTTAAAGTCGGCAAATAGCTAGCAAAGTACTGACAGGCTCATCATGGTGCCAACTGTAGCTCAGTTGGCAACACTCTTGCCTTTGAGTCTGAGAGTTCAATTCTCATTCCAAGTACAAAAGCCAACCCTGATTCCTCCCTCTGATTCTTGCAGAACCAACAAGTTAAAGGGTGCCACCAGAAGGAGTATCTTAGCCCAGCGATGCACTCCTCCCTTACTGACTCAGACCCCTCCCAATCAGATTTGCTTTTACTTTTGTTTTGAGCTAGTGCCATTGCCGTGGTACAGCAAAATAGTCATTCTTCACTCTTATTTCCAAACACAATTTGACACTCCCTCACTCACATTCCATGTGCCAGATAACCTCACAATGTGAAGAAAGAGCCTCCTTCCGTTGTTCTTCATCCTGCCCAATAATACTGCATCCCACAGTTGTTGTGGTAGATATTCCCTCCACTCCCTTCAATCCATCACTTGTGACAAATCTATGCCCATGTGGACATCTGCCCACCCTATCTGGAGGCTGAGCATGTGGTCACCTACTGAGATGAACACCTGCCCCCAGAAGATCCTCGCTTTTATCATGTTTTTCCAACATACAAGCTGAAACTGCCTCCAGTTACTATCATCATGCTAACTGCAACCTAGTACCAAGCCCAAGGGCAGCAACTTGAGGCAGCCTGAACACTAAACTGTCTTGTCTCGGGAGCACTCAGCTCCTTACCCCTCCCCGCAGCCACAGTTTACTATGCTCCAATGATTGGTCCTGCTGCATACCTTCTACGCCCCTGAACTGTCTCCTAGCTCTGAATTCTGACTACATTGTCCCTGGACTGCCTGTTTTCTGTGACCCTTCTGACATCACCTCAGGAGTGTCTTTACGCTAACTCCTGACTGCAAGGACTTGGAATTTCAGAGTCCCCACTGCCATGAAGATAAAGGATTACTGTATCCCCTCCCAAACCATCCCCTTCACCAACTGCTCTATGTGTGACTCATCTTCCATGTGCCATTCTAATTAAATTTTCCCCCTTCTCCTATTAAAGAGTTGTGTGTATACTCTGCCTGACTAAAATGTGTTACCCTTTATGACTGCCCTTGTTTGTCAGCATTTGTTATACCCTTGTCAGCCTCCAGCTTCCCACCCTTTGGTCTATTCTCAACCACCCATTGTTCCTCATCCTCCTCCTCCTCCTCCTTGCCCCTGGCCTTCTGTTGAACCTCCTTCCCCACCAACCACCCCCTCCACTCAGAGTCTTCCTTCCACACTGTCCCCTTTGTATTCACCCTTCTACCATCACAGCTCATTTTCCCAGTTGTATTCCTGATCCATCTCCCTGTCACACCTTACACCTGGTCAAAATGTTTGTGTCTGAAAGTAAAGTTCTGCCTGAGCACCGCTATACTGGTGAGCTACTTCCCGGATCCAGGGACCTGGTTCAATTTCCGGCTTGGGTCACTGTCTGTGTGGAGTTTGCATATTCTCCTCATCTCTGCATAGGTTTCCTCTGGGTGCTCCGGTTTCCTCCTAGAGTCCAAAGATGTGCAGGTAAGGTTGATTGGCCTTGCTAAAATTGCCCCTTAGAGCCCTGAGATGGATAGGTTAGAGGGATTAGCGGGTAAAATATGTAGGAATATTGGGGTAGGCCCTGGGTGGGATGGTGGTTGGTGCAGACTCGATGGGCCAAAGGGCCTCTTCTGCACTTTAGGGTTCTATGATACACATTGGTAGCTCTGTGTTGTGCCAACCATTGGGAGCAGAAGACACCTGCACTCCCCAATTGCAGTACAGTACTGGTCAATGTCTGAAAATGAAGGCCAAAGCACAGGGGCATAATTATGGACCAACATTGGCAAAGAGCAGAAGCAAATCAACCGTACAGAGCCAGCAGTGAGATGTTCATCACAGGAGTGGCACAGTGATTTGGCAGGTAGGCTGTACATTTTACACTCATTGTGAAAGTCACAAGCAAATGCAGGTCTCATTTGCGTGCACCACTCATTCTCAAATGGGCTTCAGACATGTAATTTGATGCTGGCATGACGCAAGATTGGAAGGTGTGAGAAGGTTCCCAGTGAGGAGCTATTTTAATGAGTAGTCATTAGAGTTAATGAATGCAAATGATGCTCATGTCACTGGTCAGTGCAATAACTGAACAGCTCTTGGAGAATTGCAAGTTGTTTCTGTGCCAGTTGGTTCTGACTTTTGAAACATACCATTAAATCCTTCACTCCATGCACTATAAAACACGAGGAAGGGAGAACTCCCCCAGTGGGTCTGGCAACAGTTGTAGAGGCAGAAACAAAGAGAATGCTTTTCAAAGGAATCATATTGGCCTCAAATAAATACTTAATAAAAAATCTCATTTTATATGTCCAGAGTTAGGTCATAAAATGACAAGCTTCCTTACTGATGTTCAAACAACTATTCATTAAAATATGTTTATACCTGTTTACAGCCAGAAGGCTGGAAAGTGCCCAGTATAAAAATGAGGGCAGTAATGGTGGCATAGTGGTTAGCACTGCTGCCTCTCAGCACCAGGAACACAGATTCGATTTCTGGCTTGGATCACTGTGTGGTGTTTGCAAGCCCTCCCACGTTTGCATGGGTTTCCTCCTGGTGCTCTGGTTTCTTCCTGCAGTCTCAAAAGACAAGCTGGTTAGGTGCATTGGCCACGCTAAATTCTCCCCTCAGTGTCCCCAAACAGGCACCAGCATGTGGCAACTTGGGGATTTTCACAGTAACTTCATTGCAGTAAACCTATTTGTGACAATAATAAATAAACTTTAAACTTTTTCCGAGAACTTGCATTGAATTTCATCAGAAAAAGTCATGGACATAACAATCAGAGAGATAGCAAGGTCAGAGTGAAAAATTAAAATGGCCAAAGAGAAATTTGTAGCTAGGATTGAACTGAAGTGTTCTATTAAAAAATTTACTAGGAAAACTAGGATTACTAGGAATCAGTTAAATATTTCATAAAATGGAAATCCTTGTAGCGAGTTGTCCTTATCCATATCAGATACTTCTCACTATTTGAAGCAAGACATCAAGTTGTATTAACTCCGTCTATAATCACTGCAGATTAACTAACACTCACTGAAAGAAAATCGCTTGTTAATGGGTTGTTTTCACATATTGCAGCACTTTTAACAGATTAAGCTACCCCAAACACCACCACGTTTAAATTACTGCACTGGAATGCTTGCTGAGTTTAGTAGGCTCTGCTTTGTACAAAAAAAACCCCATTTAATTCTGTAACTAAATGTGGACAGCACTAAAAGGCAAACAAAGATTGTAGCAGGAATCTCTCTGTGGGCAAAGGTTTAGTGTCATGGGTTATTTTTGTAGTATGTAAACCCTTGAATTGTAGCACCAGTTTGTTCCTCGTCAAGTTAAGACTAAGGGATTTATGATCATAGCTGATCCACAGAAAAAGATGACTATGGTAATTACATGAAATGAGCAGCGAGAATTCTGGAATTCTAAAATACTGCAAATATTTGGCAATTATTGGTTTTCAATCACCAATGTCAAATGAATTCTTAGTTTGTAACATCCACATTATACTAAAAGAATTGAATATTTGAATCAGTTCAGGACAATAGTAATTCCCCTACTCAGTTGGTACCTGGCTGCCTCTGTCTTGCGCTAAAAGGATTGACTGTAAAATACAACTGTATTCAAGTCATGCATGATTCATGCTCCACCTTCTTCCTCCAAACCTACCCCTTTCCAATTCTGCTGACAGTAGTAACTCAAATTGAGAAACAAATTAATGGGTACTAATACCCCTCTGGTTCCAAATTCCAAATAGATATTTTTCACACAAATGTCTCGATGAAAAATCATGAAGATGTGGTAAATACAATCAAAAGCAACATTGTAATAAATTTTTAAAACATTATTTATTTAGTATCTTTTACCTCAAAAATCCGGAAGCATTGTTGGCAATGAACTGTAGCCATTGCTGTAATGTGGGAAACTTGCCAGCCAATTTACACATAGGCATAATAAATAACATTGGAAATAAATGGCGAAGGTCATCTGTTTGAGGTGTTGTCGGTAAATTATCAGCATTTATACATTTCTCAAAGTTTAATCATTGTATCTGAATAGGGCATCATATCTTGGTTTGGTTACATGACCTTCAACTAAACCCAACAGCACCAGGCTAATTCAACCCTTTCATCTATTGGTTAAAGGTGCATTAACATCTGATCTATGACAAATTTCCGGCTTGTTGTAGGATATTGTTGATTTGCTTGTAGCGTTGGTCAAAAATCAGGAATGAAGGGCGATTACTGCATCAGCAATACTTTCACTGCAAAGTCATCATAAACTCACTAACCACCAATATCCTCTGGCATATTGCAATAGTTTGCTAAATCAACTTTACAAAAGGTATTTTTAGCTTTCATTTCTACCACTGTTCACAAACCAGAATCCAGTTGTACTTGCATGGAAAACCAATGCCTGCAAACCGAGTAGAAGTTTCTGATAGTGTAATGACCATCACCTTATCCATATATCTTAATGTATTAGATGATGTGCCAAATTAAAAATGGCTAAAATCTTAGATATTTAATATGACTTAAATATATGCAATTTCTAAGACAGATTTGAAATTGTTCAACATTTATGTTGTGCTTTTAATCTAGGGAAATAACCCAATGAATTTCAGGGTCATGGTTAGAAGAAAATAATTTTTAACAAACCAAAGGGATGGTCAAAAGCTTTGATAAGGAGGTGAATTAAAAGGAGTCTTAAAGGAAGTGATTAACCAAGTGGCTAGGCAATGAGAGTAGCTTGGAAGAACTGGGTATCAATGTACACATGAAAACAGACACCCAGGGTGAAATTTCCAAAGGATCACAGGGTCAAGACTTGGTGTGAGTGGGAATTAAAATTATAACTCTGTGGGTTATCTTGGCAATCTGATTCCTCTGGTAGTTTTATATTTTCAGTGGGCTAGCAGGGAAGGAGGAATGGTAAACCAGCTTGCCTCCAATTAGTGATCACAAACGCCTCACGGAACACATTCAGGACTTTGTTCACTCAAATTTGGCGATTTTCTATTCTTTTTTCAGGTGAGCTTAAAAAAGTCTTGTGCATGTTAAAGCTATATTTTGCCACAGGGTCCCAAGTAATTTTCTCTGCAAATGTTTTGAGATGTAATCTGAAGGGCCAACATGAGTGCCAGTACAAGTGTTGCACCAAAACTTGTCGTACATGGCTTCTGACCCTGTGACCTTCTGAGGAGATAACTGGCAAGGCAGCTGCAACCCTCAACATGGCTACCACCTGCCCTCATTCCCTGCTGGCAACTGGCACATCTGTTGGGCATCAAGCTCAACTCCTGGCTAATGTGTCGTTAGGAAATCATGATAAAATGATAATAAAAACAAGAAATCCAACAATTGGGAATGTGTTCTGCTGGCTGAGATTCAGGATGCCAAATTTCCCAACTCTGCATTGAAATTCCCACTGGATTGTTGTCACTATTGAGTAATTAGTAGATGAAGAAGAGGATTGATCTTCAGGACATTCCAAAAGCACCATTAATGTTGGGAAGAGGAGCTTATATCAGAGATGCTTTGCTAACTGTGATATATATAAAATTGAAATGAGGTGAGAACAGTCTAATCAATTGGGTGGTAGGAAAATATAGTGTGAATGCTTTCTCAAGGACTTCCAGAAAGGAATAATGGCCCCAGATTTTGTGGTAAAAATAACACTGAAGTTATCAACTTTTACTGTCAATAAAACATTAACTGGACATAAATCACACATGAACAGTTAAATGTCAAAATTGGGAATTACTTTTGGAAATGTACTGCTCCTCCAGAAGCTTTAGAATCATAGAACCTTACAGTGCAGGAAGAGGCCCTTCAGCCCATCAAGTCTGCACCGACCATAATCCCACCCAGCCCTACCCCCATATCCCTACATATTTTACCCCCTAATCCCTCTAACCTAAGCATCTCAGGACACTAAGGGGCAATTTTAGCAGGGCCCATCAACCTAACCCGCACATCTTTGAACTACAATGGTAGCCTTTCGAGGAGCAATCTAACTGTCAAGGAAGCTGCAGCCCCCAAACACACCCCCTCCTGGCAATAGGTACTTCTGGTTGGGTACCAAGTTCGACTCCTGGCCACTTCATATTTTGTTGGGAAATCATGAGAAAATGGAAAATACAAGAAACCCACAATTGGGAATGTGTTCTGATAGTTGTGTGTTTGGAGAAAAACAAAATGTTTTAAAATGAAAATTATAATAAAGACATGTTGGCTAATTTAATGGAACGAAGGTTATATTTACTGATTAGCCTAGTAACACTGTAATCAGATTGTTACCCAAAGCAAATTGGTAACAATGGAGAAAGATGTGTCAAAAGTTAAAGATGGTAAAGTTCAAAATAATAGTGGTGCAGGGTGGGATGAGGGGGTGAATTGCACACTTGCATATCAAGAAACTCAAACACACAAATAGTGTGTTATAATTTGTGATATTTGTGTGATAAATACTTAGTAACCACTTCTGAAAATGTTGTAACATGTCCATTCAAATGCAAATATGTTTGTAATGCTTGTTTGATTACAGCCAAACAACTTATCCATCACTGAACAGTTACAAGTATGAAGTCTTGTTCCATTAAATTCTTTACGTTGTTTCTTTCCTCGCCCTCTTAATAGTAACTTCTTTTCTCTTTCTTTCCAAGATTGAACATTGAACTAAATATTCAAACTTGCTTGGTTTAGACTCAGCAAGCCTCTTCAAGTATTCTTCAATTTGACTGGTTAAGGAGACACACTTTTACTTGCCCTGTTCACACAGATATCAGATTCTCCCAGAGGTCACTCCATCAACATGAACTTGCAAATCACAAGTTTCAATGCAAAAACCCATTGATGAGTTAAGGTGTAATGAATAGTTAACATTGTTCATTCACTACACTGCAAAATTTGTATCACTACATTTTGATCAAGAATGTTACAGAGTCCCTACTGTGCTGAAGGAGGCAATTTGGGCCATTAAATCTGCACCAATTCTCTGGCAGGGGATCTTATGCAGGCGTACTACCTCAACCCATATCTTACCACACAATCTCTTAACCTGAATATCCTGGATCACTGAGGGGCAATTTGGCAATTGTCAATTCACCTAATCAAGCCATCTTTGAATTGTGGGAGGAAACTGGAGCACCTGGAGAAAACCCACACAGATATGGACAGAACGTGCAAACTCCACACAGTCACCCAAGGCTGGAATTAAACCGGGGTTCCTGGTGCTGTGAGGCTGCCGTGCTAACCACTGTGCTACCTGCCGTCCCTAAAATCCATGTGACTTGGCTTTGCCCAAGAACGACCACATAATTACCAATCAAACTATACAATCCAAGAGCAGAAATCCAAAGCAGTGCAAACCATTATTTTGCTGTTACAGTCAGGAGGACATTTTAACAGGATCATTGTCCTTTTGTTAGTTTGACTTGTGCTCTCTTTGCTAATACAGTAGAACAGATCAAACTACCGTTCATTCTGCTAATGCAGATGGCAGCTCTTTGTATCTGCCTCTTCACAAAAGCAACTGCTGACGTGCCAAGTAAGGCAGCAGGAATAGATTCCAAGCGCGTTTTGATAAAACTTCCTCAGAGGATCTGGAGGTCCACTTTACGCGCAAAATGATTTCAAAACAAAAAAAGCAAAGCCACTCTAATTTATACAATTGGTAAAATAAAAAGGATTTATTTCTTTTTAGGAAATCTCACTCTACCACATGACTTGTTTCTGGAAGAGGTTGCAATATCCACATCGGCCTCTGAATGAAGCACCGAACAAAAGAGTATCCCAGTTACAACATGATAGGAATCAGATCAAAACACAGAGCATACGAGAGAATAGTAAACCTTGGTAAATGTAGACTTTTTGTTATATCAAAGATAAATATTTACATTTTTTTGTTTGGAAAACAAAAATCCCACCATTTTATAAAATATCCCAGTTCACATTTTTCCTGAAGAATTTTCTTCATATTTTATATAAGAAAAATATAACATTCTGCAACAAACCTACAAGGCATTCACAATTTAGATATAAAATTTTCATCTTGAGCTTGGTTAGCACCATGCTTATGGTGGTCTGAATCACATTCAATAATATTTTCTAAATCTGGTTTATATCATATTCCTAGTAAGAAATCGAAATTCCTTAAAGAAGCTCTTCAGCCACAAATTTACAAAATATAAATAGGATAAATTGTCAAAAAAAAGGCTCTGTTTTGTTATAAACCAACCCAAATTATGCCCTTTGGATAATTAAGTTGGATGTAATCTCTTTTTCTTTATGAGGGCAGTGGGGAGGAGAGTTGAAAAAGAAATAGCATACAGATAGGAACAAAGTACCCTCGATGGACTTTGTCATCACGCACCAGATAAAAGACTATGTACAGAACCATAGGAAAATATTTGGGATATTGTGACTTCTTTAATTCTGGGCACATCCTCTGTAATTGAAAGCTGTGCCAAAGCAAACAAAACTAAACTAAACTGGATTCATGTCCCTCGACACTCAAGTGCAATTTTAACTCTCACTCCAATTGATTTGAATTTAGGATATTTCTGAATCTCGCAAAGCAGGATGCATCAACCCAACTGATGATCTGCCAGTGCAGTGCTTTTCCAACTGGTCACCAGAACCAATGCTCAGTCAGGCTTGAAGAAAGTCTACCTTTGCAATTGAGCAGTTCAACTTTAACATTTACAACATCTACCTGAGCATCCCCCTTTGTGGTGCCCAGGTAAAAGCAGATTTACATCAAGGCCCATCTTAATTATTTCTGGTGCAGTAGCAGAATAAAGGAAAAGCTGGCTTCAAAAGAAGCAAAGAGCATAAGGTTTTGATGTTTCCTCAAAACCTAAAAAAATTATTGCAGCTTTTAGGTCTCTTGATTATTTTCGAGATTTTGATGCATGGATTTCTTTCAGATGATACTGTGACTGAGTTATGATCTGAGTACAGTATTAAATATTCTGACCAAGATTATGAATCAATAACTGCTTATTTACAATCCTCCAAATGACTATAATTGGACAAAGAGTCCAACATATGTGAAAGATACAAAGGTATGGTTTTCTACAGTATTTACAAATCTACTGGCTCTGATTTAACCACTACAGAAGTGGATATGGCACTTGGACTGGAAGCCATCTGACTGGGATAGTTAAGCATGCTTGCTGCACTTGAAAGCATCTGGGCACTTTCCAGTTTCAGAAATGGCATGGCATCCTGCAGATTGGTTTCTGCAAGAGTTTTATCCTGATCATGCCTATTGTCTGGTTCTAGCTGGAGTACCAAGCAATCTTCATTGGCTTCCAGTTTCACTACAGGGGTGAGAGCACAATTTGGGCTGTGTGACAACGAACAGTTGAGGTGTTCAGAGCCTTGCACAGTAGCTTCAAAGTCTTTGTCCATTCCTTCAGCCTTTATGACAGACGTTGCAATACTGTTTGTACTGCTCAGCATCACAGTTTGGAGATGCTGATAGTTTGGCTCCCCATCTGAACTAGGTTCAAGTTCCTTCTCCATTTCTGCCATTTTGATTTCAGGACTGGTGGCACTCGCACTTGTGACTGCAGTTTGGAATTCGGCAGTGTCCAGAATGGGTTCGGGTGGTTTGAGTACGGTGGCGATTACGCTGCCTGGACGATGGGCAACCATCGGTTGACCACTGTTACTGATGGTCACTAGTTGTGTGATGGCATCGGAGGAAGGTTGCATAGAGTTATTTATCACAGGCTGAAATCCACCGTCAGTTAACGAAAAACTGGTCGCAATCACTTGGGCTTGCTGGATCTCAGATAAGTTGGAGACATCTGTGCCTGTGGGGGACAAGGTGGCCTGGATAGTGATTGTTTCCTTTGAGCCTTCCGAACATGGAATGGCACGTAAAATAACTTTGGAAGGAGAGTTGTTCAATGTATCTGTTCCAGACAGCATTGTTGTAAGGGGTATCGTTTGCAACATTAGAGTTCCAACCGCATGTGAGCCAGACGTCATTACCACAGGAACCTGTGCTGGGACACTCATTGTTCTGCTGAGTTAAAGGAAAAGAAAATAATTATGAAGCAATCTGAAAACCTGAGGCACAGCAAATTAGACATTGAGAATACCTACTGGAAAAATTCTTCTAGGAAACATTTAATGCTTTCAAAAATAACATTTTACACATGACACAAGTCCAAACCAGATGATTCAATAGACTTGCAAATGATAACCATTTCGTCAGAAGCATTTTATTCTTCCTTCCCATCCACTCCAAAGGCCAGTGCACATCCTTTCCTTGTCAAACTATGTTACTCAAACATTGCTAACTCTATCATAACTCAATGCAGCATCTAGTCTTCCACAACTTGCCCCAACTTCTTTGATGTTTACAGAAAGTCATGCTTGGGTCTTTAATAGCATCTCTATTCACGAACCTGATCTGACTAACCCAATCCCTTAAAAATACAAGCCAGATGATACACATATTGGGTAAATGTACTGAAAATAGCTTTGGAAACAGGATAAATTATACAATATAAAGCCTTTCAAGAAATATTTTTAAAGTTATAATTTTGAAAGACTGGTTGGGTGCATTGATCTGAACAGGTGCCAGAGTGTGGTGACTAGGGGAATTTCACAGTAACTTTGTTGCAGTGTTAATGTAAGCCTTACTTGTGAGTAATAAATAAAAACCAAGTCCAACAAGTAACGAATGTGATGTGATACATGATATTCAGTATTTGTGAAAAATGGGAGTGTGAGACTTTTCTGCAAAAACCATTTGAAAATTACAATCATTAAAACTGCAGTAAAGTTCGTCGTTACCGCATTGCGTTCCCAGCTGACGACATAGTCACAGCAACCTTGGAGACGTCTGGCGATCCTTGCTGAAAGACTTGATTGCTCTGTAATCCCTGGATGGTTTGTATAAATTGACCCTGCTGTCCTCCTGCCTTCTGGCTGGATGGAGAGTTCTCCTGCTTGATGTGCTGCACCAGTACACTCTGTGACACAGCTGTCACTTTGTTCGCGTTTTGCAACTGAGAGTTTCCAAAGGTGGCACTTTTGCTTTTTGTCGGCGATGTGGCCATGTAACTGGGTGGGGTCACTAAATTAGATGGAGTGTGCTCGGCTGAGTCATCATCTATGACCACTAGATCCTTCGGCATCTCTTTGAACTGATACACCAGCCGCTGACCTTCCACTTTGGCCAAGATGCCTCTCTGATAGTAATATCTAAAAAAAACAAGAACATCATTCACAGTTCTATTTGCCACTCACTAATAGAAGCCAAAACAGGACAAAAATAAACAAAAAAGAAATTTGGATCCAACCTATAATAATTCTTTAAAAACTCACAAAAGGTAAGACAATGAGGGTGGGCAAAGAAGTGGCAGATGGAGCACAATGTCAAAAGTGTGAGGTTATGCACTTTGGAAGGAGTATTGGAGACACAGACTATTTTCTAAATGGGAAAATGCTTAGGAAATCAGAAACACAAAGAGACTTGGAGTCATTGTTCAAGATTCTCTTAAGATTAACGTGCAGACTCAGTGGCAATTAGGAAGGCAAATGCAACATTAGCATTTATATCGAGAGAATACAAGAGCATTACTGAAGTTGTATAAGGCTCTGGTCAGGCCCCATTTGAAGTACTGTGAGCAATTTTGGGCCCCATATCTAAGGGAGGATGTGTTGACCTTGGAAGGAGTCCACAGTAGAATCACAAGAATAATCCATGGAATGAAGAGCTTGTCGTACGAGGAACGACTGAGGGCTCTGGATCTGTACTTGGCATTTAGAAGGACGAGAGGGGGGATCTTAGTGAAACTACAGGATACCGCGAGCTTGGATAGAGTGGACTTGGAGAGGATGTTTCCACTAGAAAAACTAGAACAGGGCACAACCTCAACTCAAGAGACAATCCTTTAAAACAGAGATGAGGAGGAATTTCTTCAGCCAAAGAGTGATGAATCTGTGGAACTCTTTGCCGCAGAAAGCTGAGGAGACCAGATCACTAAGTTACTTTAAGGCAGAGATGAATAGGTTCTTGATCAATAAGGGAATCAAGAATCATGCAGAAAAGGCAGGAAAATAGGGATGAGAAAAATATCAGCCCTGATTGAATGTCGGTCACTTGATGACCTCAGTGGCCAAATTCTGTTCCTATGTCTTACGGTCTATGGTCTTAATTCAGTGTACTGGCGACGATATTGTGTCCAACAAGACTGAACTGATTCCCGTTGTGAAAAATGGATTAATGCTGGCCATACTCACCTAAGGGCTCTACCCATTGTTTCATAGTTCATATCAGGTTTATTTTTGTGTTTGCCCCACAGTTTGGACACAGCCTTTGAGTCGACCAGCTTAAAGATTCCCTTCTCCCTCTGTGTCCACTTGATGTACTTTGGGCAAGTGTTTTTATCTTGAAGGAGAGCCAAGAGGAATTCCCAGAGATATATTGTGTTGCCTAGAAAAGGAAAAAGCCAAATGTCATAAAATGATGGCTGACTGTGTTACTGTTCAGCCACTTTAGAAATCACACACAAAATAAAATTCAGCAAGACACAAGGAAGAGCAAAACTGATTTTCTCGTGTGTTCGCAAATAGCCAAGGATGAAGTGCTTTTCCCAGGGCGATCCAACAAGACGTGGATTTATGTAGCCTTCCATTGCTATTGTCTCTCTTGATCTGCTTCGTTATGTTTGCTGATTTGTAAGGAAACTGAAGCCAATATGAATCTTTTTACTAACTTGTCATCACCACAAATCTCTGTTTAAGAAATCAAAATAATTATTTCTACTGTAACACACTAGACACTTGTCTTTTTTAAGTGACGGAATTACCAACCTTGATTTGTTCTTATGATATAAACATTTACTGATACCAAGGATGAACTATTAACCGATTCATTTATTAAAGTTCATTCTATTAAAGTGAATAGTTTGTGATTAAACTCCACCTCCGCCTCCTTCTGAGGTTCCCAGCATCACAGACATCAGTTTTCAGCAATTTGATTTGCTCCACTCAATGTCAAGAAATGGCTGAAAGTGCCAGTCACTGCAATTCCCTGACAATATTCTGGCAATAGTACTCAAGACCTGTGCTTCAGAACTTGCCATGCCCCTTAGCCAAGTTGTTCCAGTATAGTTATAACACTAGCATCTACCCAACAATGTGGAAAATTGCTCAGGTATGTCTGAGCCACAAAAAGCAAGATAAATCCAATGCAGCTAACTATCTCCTCAGTGGTCTACTCCTGATCATCAGCAAAACGATGGAAGGTGTCATCGACAGTGCTATCAAGTTGCACTTACTCAGCAGTAATCTGCTCACTGACATTCAGTTTGGGTTTCATCAGGGCTACATTACAGCCTTGGTCCAAAGGGATCAGGCGAGAATGATTCCCTTAATCAAATATGGCATCAAGGAACCCTAGCAAAACAGGGAAGGTGGGAGGTGTGTGGGGGGCAACAAATGTTGTTGCAGGAAGCCAATCAGAATTCCTCAGGGCAGTGTTGAGGTCCAACCATCTTCAGCTGCTTCAATCAATGACATCCCTTCCATTATAAGGTTTACTGAAGATTGCACAACATTCATGACTCCTTAAAGTCCATGCAGCAGAACCTGGGGAATATTCAGGCTTAGATAATAAGTGACAGGTAACACTTGTGCCAGATAAGACCATCTCCAACAAAAGAGAGAGTCTAACTACCACCCCTTGACATTCAATGACATTACCATTGTTGAATCCACTGCTATCAATAATTTGGGGGTAACCATTGACCAAAAGCTGAACTGGACTAGCTATTTAAATACTGTTATTACACAAACAGGTTATGGGTTTGGAATTCCACAGCAAATAACTCATTCCCTAAATACCCAAAATCTGTTCAACACCCAAAATGTGTAAGTTTATCTGGATGACAGAAGCTTCATTTTAACAGTCAAGAATCCTGGCACCATCCAGGAAAAATCAGTATGGGAAGCCCTGCAGAAGTGGGAGTGTTATTTGACCTAATTTAACGGAACTGTGGGGTAGTATTTTGATGATAATGACCATAACTCGGTGAAATTTAAGGTAATTATGGAAAAAGACAAAGATGAACCAGAAATAAGGTTTCTGAACTAGGGGAAGGCTAATTTTAATAGGATGAGATAGGATCTGGCAAAAGTGGACTGGAAGATTCACATCATATAGTAGTGGGAGTCATTCAAAAAGGAAATGAAGAAAGTACAATGCCAACACGTTCTTGTAAAGGTAAAGGGCAAGACCAATAATTTCAGAGAACCCTGGATGTAAAGCGATATACGGCATTGGATAAGGAAAAAAAAAACAAGCATACGGCAGATTCAGAGAGCCCAAAACAATGGATACCCCAGAGGTGTATAGAAAGTTCAGTAGGGGGGAAAAAGTGCGGTGGGCAAAGGGGTGGAGTTGTCTTATAATTGAACTGGTTAGCATCGAGAGGGAGGTGGTTTGGCAGTTTTAGTGGGCTGAACAGTGGATAAATGCCCAGACTAGATGTGTTCTACAGGTGGCTGTGTGAATCAATGGAGAAGATCACAGATGCCCTGAAGCTGATTTTCAAATTCTCTCTGGCCACAGCAGAGGTGCCAGAGAACAGCTAACATAGTACCAGTATTCAAGAAGGGAAATGGGGAAAACCAGGCAATTATCACCCAGTGAGTCTAATGTCAGTGCTAGAGAAATTATTGGAAAAACATTCTGAGGCACAATTAATCCCTCTTATACAGGTAAGGGTTAATCAAGGATAGTCAGCATGCTTTGTCCAGTGAAAGAAAGGAAGAAAATCCATCTACAAGGGAGCATCTGGCATATTGTTAATGTGAAGACTACGAGAGTGGCAAAGGAAGTTGTTGAAAGCATTGCGGCTTTACTGAATGCATTATTTTCTAAAGATCATTCATTTCCCTGAGCCTTGCAAGGTAGCACCTACCTCTGATACTTGTGCCATACCTCTTCTTTTGTCCAAGTAATCAAACTTCAAACACAGGACTTTTTAATCAAATCCACCCAAAACAAACAGGCTCAGGTGCAATACTGAATTCCATCCTATTCATTTTCTCTCCATTCAAAGCGTGTTCAGCAGGTTGTAAAAATTACCCCCTTTAATTCTGCTTACAAAACAACAAGGAGCTTAATTTTTCTTCCATTAATAAAATGATTCTTTTACAGCAGCTGTAGGTCTGAGGTTAAAGTATTGGCAGGCAGCTTGCCCCTTGGTCTGCCCTGAGGTAGTTTGCCTCAGCTTGAAGTCTTTCTTGAGAACTATCAGTAAGTCACACTGTTGTTATTCCAGGCATTATGGGCCAAATAGCCCCCAGCACTGTATTATTTTATACCATTCTCACTTGCCTTATGCAAAGCGTTGTGCCAACAGCAGCAATTTAGAGAGCAACAAATTAAGGCGAGTTGGAATTGCATATTTTTTGGTGGGCAAAATGAGTGAGGAGAGCCAGTAGACTGAAACATTTCCCATTCTGGGTCACCAGTACAAGTAACCAGCACTTCCAGATCAAAGACAGAACACAGGCACACTCATAGGAAATAAAGATTTTTGTTTAATTCATTCATGGGACATGGTCACCATTTATTGCCCATCCTTATTTGCTCTTGAGGGGTGATGAGGAGTTGCATTCAATGAAATGCTACAGTAGCAACTGATACAACCGAGTGGTTTGCTAAGCCATTTCAGAGGAAAGTTGAGAGTCATCCACATTGCTGTGGCTCCGGTGTCACATATAGGCCAGACCAGGGAAGAACAGCAGGTTTCCCTCCCTGATGGATGTTAGTGAACCAGGTGGGTTTTTCCGACAACCAACAATAGTTTCGTGGTCATCAGTAGACTCTTAATTCCAGATTATTTTTCATTGCATTCAAATTCCACCATCTGCCATGGTGGGATTCAAACCCAGATGCCTAGAATATTAGCTGAATTTCTAGATTAGTAGACTGGTGATAATATCACTCCACCACTGCCTCCCTCAAGTGACACCAATGAATTTGGCTGCAAACTATGATTAAAGAATTCAATGTTGGAACTATATCCGTGCGTGCTCAAAGACCATTCCTCACGATATTATGCAACAAGGGAACAGGTTGCTTTTTGAATCTTTGTTCCCGAGACCTTTAGCATTTAAAATTTCCCAGATCTTTCTCAAGCAATGGCATGGCGGGCCATGCAGGATTCTTTCCTGGTTCTGCAGCAAATGCCAGCCATTATGTTTAAAACTGATAATGCCTAATTCTGAGCTGACGGAGGGGAGAAAAGGAAGGAGGTGAAAGTAGAAGAACAGCAAAGACTACAACAAGAAAAAAACATGTTTTTGGTGTTGTCAGCAGATCCATCACTCAGTGTTATCGCACCATTTTTGCTGATGACACAAAAACACACTGAAACGGTAAATCACGATGTTTGCACAACTGTCGAGCTGTCACCCTGATAATGCTTTACCTTTTCCATCCTTATTTTTCTTTTTAATTGGAAGGTGTGGAGCTGTGACAGGCGATGAGGGGCGACTAGGTTTCATCTTCCGACCTGGAAAATCAAGTCACGTTGTTCAGTGCATGCACGTGGTGCTCTCTGATTAACGCCGCCCTTTAAATTACAGCGCGGACCAGCTCACATGCTGGCCACTGTAACACGTGCACGTGTCTGTGCTTGTGTGCGAGTCACTAATAACAGCCAACAGAAATGCAATTTGCAGAAATGCTCTCTATGAGCACTGATTTACTGCTGATAGCATTTCAGCTGCAGAAATGGTCCTGGTGTTTTAAAAGACGTTCAGGTAATCAGGAAACCCATTAGTTCCGGAACTGCAAATCTTTCATGAATGGCCTCAATTGAAAGTGGCTTGGTTGGTTAAAATCCTATGCTTAGAGCAAACATGCAGTTATACAATCATTCCTATTTTGCTGTATATGTACTTGGCTACACAGCAATGCAAAACTAATAATATAAGTGTCAGGCACATTAAAGCCTTAAAGTTCATCAGAGTATTTATCACTCATGGAGTTTCAGCTTGATCTATTAGGGTTTAACTTCAGTCTTTTAAATACAGAACAAAGAATCACACGCAAATACTATTCAGATCATCTTGGTCTCACTCCTGAAAACATATTTAAGTTTATTTATTGGTATCACAAGTAAGGCTTATGCTAACACTGCAATGAAGTTACTGTGAAAATCTTACAGTGCCTGTTTGGGTACTCTGTGAGGGAGAATTTAGCATGGCCATTGCACCTAACCAACTTCCGCTCTCTGGGAGGAAACTGGAGCACCTGAAGGAAACTCACACAGACAGAGAGATCGTGCAAACTCTGCACAGTCAGTGACTCAAGCCGAGAATCAAATTAGGGTCCCTGATGCTGCGAGGCAGCAGTGTTAACCACTGTGCCACCATGGTTTTGGACACGCAACTTAAATGCACTTTCTTTAAACATGGTGAAGTCAGGAGATCACAGACTTATCGGCCAGATACAGAATGTTCCATTCGCTCAGAAATTTGTATGCTATATAAGAACAAAAAACAAGCGTCAAAAAGGGGAAGGTCAACAAAATCTCAGATATACTTTAAGTGCCTAGAGAACAAATAGATTTGCCTCTTTAAATGTACAATTGTTCCACAAAAAAGTGGAGGCAAAATGAATCCGGACTATAAATATCTTTACTATATGGTCTTGGACACTTTTTTTTTGTTCCTTTCCTTGCTGACACAGTCCATCAATCTAGAATTTACCTTTCTTTTTCCTCTGTTTAAGTGCATGTTTCCTGGGCGACTCATCTGCAGAATCATCTTCATCGCCTGCCACGTAAGCTGAAGACCTGTTGATTACCTCTGGCAGCTTATCTGATGTGACAGATAGGTGAGGAGCAGACGCAGTGATTTCTCCATCCAGAGAATGTGTGAATTGATGAACTAAACAGGGATTTCAGTAGGAGGGGAGAGGAAGGAAAGGGGTGGGGGAGGGAGGGGTTGGTGGGAGGAAGAAGGGGGTAGAAAATAACTTTTCAAGGTTTTGTTGACAAGACATTGATTTGAGGATTTATTTTTCACAAGTAGAACATGCTGAGTGTTTGGCACCAATGTGCCTGTGCTGCTGACAGATCAGCAAGGAGATTTCTTTACACAGTGCGCTAACTGCACCACGTCGTAACGGCTGAACATTTTCCATCAGTTAGCACTTTACTTCTCATTCATTCTGATAAGCGCGCCAGAAATTTGTACTCCTTCAATTGATACTATTTGAGGAAACCTACAGAATTCATTACAATTGGACTTCAGGCCACAGACCCAACCACGAGGTGGAACTTTTCATGCAGTTGACACTTACTTTATGTTAGGACCCATGTATATCAAATAATAGCATCAGGTTGGCTCAGAGATGAAAAGGAAAATGTGTTACAACTTTTGGATGAGCACTTGAAACATTAAGGCATTCAAAGGTATGGCACAAATGTCGGACAATGGGATCAGCATAACTGTAGTGGTGGTTATTGTTGGAGTAGATTCAATGGGCCAAAGGACCTTTTCTGCATGTTACAACAAAGGGGAAGGGAAAGAAAGTGCATACACTTGTTTAAAACTCACACATTCTCTTCTCATCCAAGATTGCGTTGGGGGATTCCATATTCAGTAGTGCTTCAGCTGCCTCAATGGTCTCCATCGTTTCATCTTCACCCTGACACGAAGCTTCCACTGAGGAGCAAAGGGAGGTCCACCAAAGAAGATTAGACAAGGGAAAAGATTTGCAGTCTTACAGGAATGTGCACAACAAGCCCATAAAATCATAAAATACCTACAACGCAAAAGGATGCCGTTTGGCCCATCGAGTTTGCACCGACCACAATCCCACTCGGGCCCTATCCACAGAAGCCCATGCATTTATGTAAGCTAGTCCCCCTGACATAAAGGGGTAATTTAACATGGGCAATCTATCTAACCTGCACATCATTGGACTGTGGGAGGAAACTGGAACACCCAGAGGAAACCCACGCTGACACGGGGAGAATGTGCAAACTCCACACAGATAGACAGTGATCTAAGCCGGGAATTAAACCCGGGTTCCCTGGCGGTGAGACAGCAGTGCTAACCACTGTGCCCCCAACATGCCTATACACAATTCAAAAGCTGGCCTGAACATTTCACCAACAAATTGGGACTGACAAATCGCTAGAGTTTTAAAAAATGGTCAGGTGCACAATAAAGCTAGCAGTATAATTGGCACACTAAAATAAGAATGAACAAGACGCGGCAACTGCAATCGACGATATAGTCCTTGTGTTACGTGACCAACAAGAGGGCAATCAAGCCTAAATGAGTGTTTTCTCACAAACTCTCTAGGGTAAGATGGAGATGCCAACTAATCACTGTTCTCAGTGTTTTGGCAGCAACACTGACTTCCCCACGAGTGAGTGCGCCTTGGCAGCAATCTACAAAGAACCAGAAAATCAGAAGTACAACTCAAACCAGTAGGTGAGGCTGCTCAAATAAAAAATAAATTAACAAACTCCCATCTGCATTGCACCAGGCAGCCGAAGCGAGCGTGCCAACTGAAGGGTAAGCCATTATTCCCCTACCGCCCTCAGGTTCCCTGCAGCGGACAGTCGATGCATGTAGTTACCAAATATAAAAGGGGCACTAGAAACAGAGTTTACACTTACGTGGGTGAATCTGATTGAATTTGATATCAGAAATTGAATTTTTGCAGCAGCACCAACTGATCTGTATTTGTATGCATATACCACAGACCCTGACTGTGAAATATTATTGAGGTTTTGCTTCTGTAGCGGTTCATTACTGTGGAACCACACCGGCTGAAATTTAACCCTAGATATTACCTACTGCAGTCTGAAATGTGGCAAAATCCACCTCAGTGCTGGAACATTCTGCAGTAATGACAGGATATCAGCCTTTTACGAGATCTTGTAAAGCGAGATAAAAGGGCACAGTGGTTAGCACTGCCGCCTCGCAGCGCCAGTGACCCGGGTTCAATCACTGTGCAGAGTCTGCATGTTCTTCCCAGATGTGCGTGGGTTTTCTCAGGGTGCTCCGGTTTCTTCCCACAGTCTGAGAGACATGCGGGTTAGCTGCATTGGTCAAGCTAAATTCTCCCTCAGTGTACCCAAATAGGCACTGGAGTGTGGCGACAAAGGGATTTTCACAGTAACTTCACTGCAGTGTAAAAGTAGGTATACTTGAGACACTAATAAATAAACTTCAAACTAAATTCATTTAAAGACAAAAAACCTTATAACCTACAAAATAAGAACAAAGAACAAAGAGATACTTTATACTAAGTATAGAGATACCTCATACTTAGCTGTATATCATAGAATCCCTATAGTGCAGAGAAGGCCATTCAGTCCATCATACCTGCAACAACAACAATCCCACCCAAACCTATCCCCGCAACCCCATATATTTACCCTAATACCCCTGACACTAAGAGGAAACTTACCATCTAACGTGCACATCTTTGGAGTATGGGAGGAAACTAGAACACCCGCAGGAAACCCACACAGATATGGGAAGAACATGCAAACTCCACACAGACAGCAACCAAGACCAGAATTGAACCTGGGTTCCTGGCGCTGTGAGGTGTAAACTAATTGCTGTGCCACCCACAGTGGCAAAATCTGGTGGCCAACTATTGTTGGTAAGCACTGAGAAATGCAGAGTCGCACATTTTTTCCTCCAGACGAAGCGGAAAAGATAATCTTTGAATGACTGCCATTTTCTTTTGAGTCTGAAATGCAGCAGATACATACTGAACATTTTACATTCTGTAAGCAAATTTTCCTTGGTAACTTACAAGGGGAACTACTCTAAAAAGGGAGGAATATTAATAAACCTAAAACAAGGCACATTATTCTATTACTGGAGGTGCAGTTGGATACCTCTTTCAGCCTACTGCATTCTTCAAATCAATACCCCAGCCAGTCATAAGGTAGATTGCAAATCCCGGTTGTAACTATACAAATGTCAATTAAGAACCATAGACATTCTGGCTCCAGCATTAAATATGATAAAAGGATTCACATTTGTTGGTGATGTGTCTGAGAGCGAATCTAACATTTAATATATTTTTAACCATTTGTGAACAAAATAATTACTACGACTGGCTGCAACAAATTACGAGGATTTTCTTCCTCTGGAATCCAGTCCCTCCATCTGTTTAATGCATTTAGATGTGTCATCACTTATTACTTTATGTATTGTTACACAATTTCTCTGAAAACAAAGTATCTCAATACAAGCTTTTAAATGCCCCACTTGCTTGCAACCACCTTCAGTAAGAAGCGCCAAATGGATGATGCATATTGGCCTTCTGATGTTCCAAAGAAACGTCACAGTCTTCAGCCAATTTGATTTACATGACATCGAAAACTGTTTGAAGGCACAGATTACAACAAAGTCTATGGACAACACTCCAGTTACCCATACTGAAGATTCGCATTCTAAAACTGGCCATGCCCTTTGCCAAGTTGTTCCAGCGCAACTATAACACTGACAGCTACCCAACAACATGGAAAAGTCACCAAGTGTGTCCTGTCCACAAAAAGAGGACAAATCCAATGTAGCCAGTTACTATATCAGTCTGCTCTCAATTATCAGCAAAACAATGGAAAGCGCCATTGAGCAGCACTTCCTCAGCAATAACCTGCTCACCAATGCTCAGTATGGAAATTACAGGCCACTCAGCTCCAGACTGTATTACAGTATTGATCCACACATGGACTAAACAGATGAATGCCAAAGGTAAGGTGAGACTGACTGCCGTTGACATCGAGATAATATTTGACAGCATGTGGCATCAAGGAATCTGGTAAATTTTAAATTAACGTATATCAGGGGAAAATTGTTCACTGGCTGGAATTAGATCTGGCATGAAAGAAGATGGTTGCGGCTCTTGGAGATCAATCACCTCATTCCTGGACCATTGCTACAGTCCCATTGAGTCATGTCTTAGGTCCAACCATCTTCATCAGCTTCATCAATGACCTTCCCTCTATCATCAGGTCAAAAGTTCAGATATTCACTGATGATTGCACAGTGTTCCCTTTCATTTGTGACCCTTCAGATAGTGAAGCAGGTCGTGCCCGGATTCAGCAAGACCTATATAGCATTCAGGCCAGAACTGATAACTGCAAACATTGTTTGTGCCGCACAATTTTCATTTCCAACAAAAGAAAAAGTAACCTTCTCCCTATGACATTTAGTGGCGTCACTGAGACCGCTCCATCAACACCTTGGAAGTTGCCACTGACCACAAACTTTACTCTCCTGGCCATTCAAATACTCTGGCTACAAGAGCAGGTCAGAAGTGGGAAGCAGTGACAGAATATTGTAGCACCTTCAATAATGCAAATCCCAGCATAATGCAATCAACACAAACAACAGCTATTTAAAACAGTTTTCAATTAAATGTTTGCCTCATATATTCACAACTGAAATACAAAATATAGTTCTATATAAACATACTTATTGATCACTGTTTTCCACTGGCTCAAAGTAGGGTAATTTAAATGTGACACTGCCTGAGAGAGCATCAAATAACTCAAACTTGTTGCAAAATTGTGCAGGACACAAACGACAATTTATTGCTTTTTGTAGTCTGGTTAGTAAAATTCATAAGAGCTCGGGATTATACTGTGTGTATTACTCCGGGGAAATTCCAAAACCGCTTCTTGCATCCTCCTTCGCCAACAGCTCAGCTCAATGGTTAGCTCTTAATATTGCCTCATCCCCAGCATCTACATCGCCAGTAGATCTTTGGCTAGATTTCAAGCAGCTGTGTTTTAAGATTGGTAGCTTTATCTTAATCTAACTGTTTTCAAAGTCTGCCATTCAAAATGGTTCAGGATGCAATACACACTAGCCTCTTTAAACCTTGCAAGATTAATGTATTATACTCAAGGCTTTACTGTCAACAGGTTCAGAACTGCATTAACTACAGCCTATACTGCTAATGGAAAATTATAGGAAATCTAGTGGATACAATTACAATGCGTTCGAACTAAGCATCGCTGTCAATTGTTCTGCCACTTCCCAATTGCAGCATTAATCTCAATCCTCCAACTCATAGCCATTAGTAGCTTTCCTACTTCTACTTTACAGCTATCTTAATCAAGAAATCCATCGACCAAAGTTGCATAATTTTCCCCAGGTTGGCACACAGAGTGCAGTACTTGCTTAAGGAGGGGGCACAATCACTCCTTCTACAATTCAGCTAAACTCTGCAAAAGCTGGAAACTGGCAACAGATATCATTATTTATTTTATTAAGACTAACCTTCACCTGCAAATATTGCCAAAATGCCTAGGCCAGCATTCTGAAAAACAATCTCATATGAAATACATTTTTAATTAGCCACAAAAATAACACTTACCACAATAAATTTTAGGGAATTCTATGGCTAGAAACCCGATACACTAACAAGAGGGACAGGAGATTTCAGGAAAAATCCTTCTGCCCAGAGAGTGGTGAGAATCTGGAACCCTCTGCCTGAAAGGGTGGCAGGGACCCTCAACATTTAAACAGCATCTAAATAAGCATTTGAAATGCCATGGCATACAAGGCCATGTACTAAGTAAGTGCTGCAAAATGGAGTTAGAATAGATATTCTGACGGCCAACATAGACATGATGGGCAAAAGGGCCTCTTTCCATGCTGTAAAACTCTTTAAATCTAACCTCTGATAGCTTTCGCTCCAGACGCATAACATTTTGAGATACAATGATATGCTTCGTTCAAACTGCAACAACGTTAAACACACTAGAAACAGTTGATTACCACAATGAAATAAATAAGTGCAAGTTCATTCAGTAACTGTTACAAAATTCCACTGCCATACAAAAAATTATTGAGTTTGATGACTGACCTTTATACCCACCAACAAATCTGAACAATAACAGGCCATGACATAATACATTTTATACCCATGTTCCATGCAACAAGGCCAGAAAGAATGGCATAAGAATCTTGGGAATCATGACATTCTTCAGAATAATTCAGTCCTGATTTCAATCAGGTAGATAAATCCCTGGGATCAGATGAAATGTACCCCAGAATGTTGTAGGAGGTTAGGGAGGAAATTGTCAGCCCCCTTGTGGAGATATCTGAACAACGACAACCAAATGAGGTGGCTGAAAATTGGAAGGTGGTAAATGTTATGCCTTTGTTTAAAAAGAGCTCCAGGTAAAAGTTAGGGAACAGGCCAGTGAACCTAATGTCTGTAGGTAAATTGTTAGAAGGCATTAAGAAACAGGATCTACAGGCATTTAGAGGGGCAAGGACTGATTAAGGACAGTCAGCATTGCTTTGTGAAGGGAAAATCATGTTTCACAAATTTGATTGAGTTTTTTTGAAGGGGTAACCAAGAAGGTAAATGAGGGCAGTGCAGTCAACGTTGTCTATGTGGACTTCAGCAAGGCCTTTAACAAAGTACCAAAGGTAGGTTGTTGCATGAGGTTAAATCTCAAGTGATCCAGAATGAAGTAGCCAATGGGATAAAAATTGGCTTGATGACAGAAAATAGGTTGGTTGTAGAGGGTTGTTTTTCAAACTGTCCCCAGCATTGTGCCTCAGGGATCGGTGTTGGGTCCATTATTTGTCATTCATATCAATGATTTGAATGAGAATTTAGGAGGCAAAGAGAATTGAGGATATAGTGGACAGTGAAGATTGCAGTAGGATCTTGATCAATTGGCCAGTGGCCTGACAAATACAGATGGAGTTTAATTTAGATAAATGCGAGGTGATGCATTTTGGTAGTTTGAAGAAGGGCAGGATTTACTCAGTTAATGATAGGTGTTATAGAACAAAGAGATCTAGGGTAACAGGTTCATAGCTCCTTGAAAGTGGAATCGCAGGTGAACAAGGTGGTGAAGAAGGCATTCAGCATGCTTGATTTCATTGGTCAGAATATTGAATACAGGAGTTGGGACTTCGAGTTGAAACTATACAAGACATTATTGATAAGGCCACACTTGGAATACCGTGTACAGTTCTAGTCACCCTATTATAGAAAGGATATTATTAAACTAGGAAGAGTGCTAAAGAGATTTACTATGACGCTACCAGGACTTGATAGTTTGAGTTATAAAGATAACTCTTTATAGTTATCTTTATAACTACGGCTGGATAGACTGGGACTTTTTCTCCTGGAGTGCAGGAGGCTGAGGGGTGATCTTAAGAGGTCTAAAAAGTAATGAGCGGTGTAGATAAGGTAGATAGTCAACATTTTTTCCCAAAGATAGGCGAGTCTAAAACTAGAGGCATAGGTTTAAGATGAGGGAAGAAATACAAGAGGGTCCAGAGGGACAATTTTTTTTTCCACAGAGACAATGTGAGTGTCTGAAACACACTGCCTGAGGTAGTAATATAGAACATTTAGACAGTTAGATGGGTGACATTGGCATAGAGGATATGGGCCAAATGCAGGCAATTGGGACTCACTTAATGGTTAAAAACTGGGTGGCATGGACAAATCAGGCCAAAGGGCTGTTTCCATGCTGTAAACCTCTAGAACTCTATGAGCTTGGATCACAGTCAATAAACAAAGACCAGCAATTCTACAAGGCGGGCCCAAAAACCACAGGTGATGTGCTTTTGGTAAAAGTCCAAAGGTAATTTAAGGTTGCCATCAATCTTACAGCAGAAATCCCACACGATCCATGCGGCTTATAAAACAGAAACCAAAAGGCAGCACAGTGGTTAACGTTACTGCCTCACAGCAGCAGGAACCAGGTTCAATTCCCAGCTTGGGTCACCGTTCATCTGGAATTTTCGCATTTTCCCCATGTCTGCATGTGTTTCCCTCTGGTGCTCAGGTTTCCTCCCACAGTTCAAAGATGTGTGGGTTAGATGGATTGACCATGCTAAATCGTCCCTTAGAGTCAGGGGATTAGCTAGAGTAAATGAATGGGTTTATGGGGATAGACCTGGATGGGATTGTGGTTGGTGCAAATACGATACACTAAGTGGCCTCTCTGCACCGTAGGATTCTCTGAGCTGAGGAGCTCACCACTCAAATTCAAAGGGCCCTCGCAGCAACATTCATTAACTTGTAAAATGCTCCATGTCCCCTTGCCATCCTTACAACACGAGTGTGCACAGGCAAACACCCAATCAGTTCAATTTGGGCGATTTAAACTCCATGTCACAACACCAGTTGCACACATGAAGTATTCAAAACTGTGACTGCCAAAGGTACCTATGTATGCAGGCAGTGGCAGTGTATACTGAAAAGCAGTCTCCTCAGAAAGTATTGCACACTATTTCATAAACAAGAGACAGCAATGTATATACGTCACTCCCCTGAAACCCAACCAACAACAACCAGCACTGTAGAGCACTTTTAATAGCATGAAGCATCCAAAGCCATTTCACAAGAGCATAAACCAGACAAAAATAAAGGGCAGATGACCACTACGTAGTCAATGTGGTAGATATTAAAGACAAGCTAAGGGCCTAGGCAGTTGAAGACAAGGCTGCCAATTGTGCAGCAAGGAAAGTGGGGGATATACAAGAGGCCAGATTTGGAAGAAAGTGTTCAAAAAGTTGCAGGAGGTTACAAGAGGAGGACCAAGACCATCGAGGAGTATAAGGATGAAAATGTTCAACTTTGCACATTACCACATTTATTGAATTTAATTTCGTGATAATCACAAACCAACATCAAATACGCTGATAGAACAACTTAAATACCTGGCTGTCAAGAGTATGTGCTATGCCGCTGATGAATTAACAACTTACAATGCTGTTGTCAGGTTTATTTTGCCCATGAGCGTCAATACTGTGCAGGAAAATTTGTGCTTGTGCCAAAAGACTTTAATTTCATATTAATAGAACTGTTTGTCTGATGCTATTTAGTTCCCCACCACCAACAGTCGACAGGTAATTAACATTTCTTCATTATTGTGTCATCTAACTCTCAAGATTCTCTCTCCAGGTTCAACCCAAGTTTGGAACATCAAAACGTATAAAAATTAAATGTACATCATTACCAAGTGACCTACACAAATGAGAACAGTGCAGAAATATTCACAAACATTTCATTTTACTGTCTCCTTTCAAACCAGGATTCCTGATCCAAAGTATCTCAAATTATTAGATATCTGAACTTTCTCCTTTGATTGAATGATTACTTTTATTTTGCTGTGTGCTATGGGCTCAGAAATCCAGTTCTTTCCTCTGAGCTACAGGTTGCTGGGATGGGAGGGGGGGAGGGGGATGGGGATGGGGATGGGTATTTTAACCACTAACTTAGGCTACCACTCTTGGTGCAGTACTAAAGTAGATATCAAAACAAGTTTCCTGCTCATTCAACGAAGGCAAAATATCCTTTAGTGCTACACAATGAACAACAGCTTATTGTCCTTGGTATGTTGGCCGATATTTATGCTTCAACTAATGTCACAAGATCAGATTATCTCCTCGTTATCTCATTGCTGGTTGTGGGAGCTTGCTGTGCACAAATTGGCTACTTGTTTGTTACATTGCGACCAGTGACTAAACATCTCAAGTGCACAAATGGTTTAATCACTAAGGTGCTAAATAAATGTAAATTTGTTTCTGTATAATCTGGTGATGGTGGAACAGCACAGTTTAAAGAAGGTCATGATTGAAGGGAGAGAAAGGGCAAACAAGTTCCAATGATGTGGAACGCACATCCCACTTTATAGTTTCCGGAAGTGGTTTCAAGAGAAAATCCTCATTTCTACAGCAAAATCCTTATAAAATCACTACCCTGCAAGGTTATAGAGGCCAGATAAGTGAGCTTAGAAAGTAGTAAAGTGACAATGGGCTGCTGTGCTAATCAGCAAAAGCCTCCACTTGGAACAATGTGATCTATCCTTGTGCAAATCAGTGCTCAAACCAGAGGCTTTTTAAATTCAATTTGGTATATATTAAAAAGAAAACTTCCTGAATACTTAACTTAAAATCAGTTTCTAAAACCTGCAGTAAAGATAGCACAGATCATTAACCCTTCATTTCATCATCACACAAATTGGGACTGACTTGCAACCCTAACCAGACTGCTGCAATGAGTAACAAAGCACGGCAACATGATTACAGCTCGCACTTTAGTGATTACAATTGAGGACACTGTATAACTGCAATAAACTACTCAAGCATGACTGTTTCAATTTGTCATTTGAGCTCAATTATATTCGTGTCTTGAAATTATCCCCACGTATTCTCTATTCCCCAGTTTCACAATTCAATTTGAAAATGTATCCCCCGCCCCCAGCTTTGAAAAAGATGTAGCTCCTGTTGGTAACGGTTCGTCGAACAGCAGTTTCCTTCCAGTACACTGGAAAGTGCCAGTTCTTCATTGGCAGCCTTGACAGAACAGCGGTGTTTATCATGACACTGAAAGCCATAAGAGCCCAGGCTACTCATTGTCCTCACTCCATGTTCAAACCAAAGTACTTCAAGCAAGGGGCAACACAGTGATGCAATGGTTAGCACTGCTGTCTCAGTGCCAGGGACTGGGGTTCAATTCCAGCCTTTGGTGAATGTGTGGAGTTTGCATGTTCTACCCGTGTTTGCATGGGCTTCCTCTGGATGCTCTGGTTTCTCCCACATTCCAAAGATGTGCAGATTTGGGGGATTAGCAGGATAAGTACATAGGGTTATGAGGATAGGATGAGGGATGGGTTTGGGTAAGATGCTCTGTCAGAGAGTCAGCGGAAGCTCAATGGGCACTGTAGGGATTCTATGATTCAACGAAGGACAACAGTGATCAGCCGTAGGAATCTAGCTTGATTTCACCCTCTCCAGTCTGGGGAAGAAATATTGTATCTTTGTATGAAAAAGCACAGCAGGATTGATCTGTGTGACTCAGTTCCACACTAAGTAACGCACCTACAAACTGAACTAAGGTGGGATAACGGTTATGAACGTATCATCGCCTATATTTTGTCGATGTGAACCTGGGGAAGAAATCCAGCCCCTTGGATTGATAGGTGAAACAGCAGCAGTAGTTAAACACAATAAACTCAATCCCTGACTGCTATTTCCTGTCTTTGTTATCTCCACCAAAGGCAAGGGCATGTTGTGCCACCACCGACTTCACTTGGCTAAATGGGGACTCTGACTTTTAATAATCCATCCTACACTGCAAGATTAGCAATATTGGTGAAGTAAACTACAGATTGTAAAATGAAAATCCTGTCACAATACCATTAAGTGCAATCCTTCAGTATTGCCTAGTCAGCAAGTCTGCCAACAAGACAGGCTGCCTTTTGGATTATCCAACATCATAAGCTGTATATACTGCCCTTTGTGCTTTTCGATAAATGGACTCTTCAAATCACGTCACATTTACTGCTCCCGTCACTGCCACTGTGGTGAAGAGCCATAGAAACCTTGCTACACTCTGTACACTAAAATTCTGTTCACTGGCATTGAAAAGGCCTTTTTGTGCGATTCTCAATGGTTGATCCTTCATAAAGCAGCAATAGCAAATGGAAATATTCTCAACAGCTGACAGTGAGAAGTAATCCTTTCCAACAGCTCTGGTGCTGCATAATGAATCACTAAATCGGGCATTCATGTACACAGCAAGTCTCGCATAAATAACATTTACAAACAAATTGATGAACTTGTTGTGCAAGTCTCCCACAAAAGCAGATGGTAAAGGCACTACCTGGTGCAGACTGAGGCACACTGACAAAGGTCCCCAGTACTATCTTCTTCCTACAACAGCAGATTGCACCGTGGGGAAATTATAGGAGGTGCTGCATTTGGGGTCTGGGATTGATTAGTGTGTGTTGTAGTGTGTGTACTCAGTTGTAGCACTCTTGCTTCTGAGGAAGGAGGTTCAAAGTTTAACAAACCTAGGCTGACCCTTCAGTGCTGTAATGAGAGAAGTGGTGTACCATCAGAGTTGCAGTCTTTTGGACGAGGTATTGAGTCAAGGTGCTATTCTGAAGTCCAGTGCCCTGGCCAATATTTACCCTTCCATCACCAACACTTTGATTTGATATCATCTAAACGAAAACGCTATTTGTTCATTATTATTTCTAGGATGTTGCTGCATGTAAATTGGATGCTGTGTTTTCTACGTTGCTACAATCACTTCAAAAAATCTTCATTGGATGTAAAGACAAGATAAATGCAAGTCTTTCTGGTGAGTTGGAGCAAAATCAAATTTTCCTTTCCTGATTATTGTTGGCGATTGTTTGAACACGTGGGCAGGAATAGAACAGTGATGCACTTCACAGTCAAACAGCTATTCAAGTCCATATATGAAAAATGACGTCTGAGGTTAGTTATCAGTGGGGAGCAAGCTCACTTCCAAACAATCATACCTTAGCCCTCCTGATGGGAAAATGAGCAGAGCATGGGGGGTGGGAAGTGGGTAGAGTCCAGAACCAGGGGTCTCAGAGTAGTCCATTTAGCATGTTAGGTGGGGATATTTCTTCACCCAAAGAGTGATGGGCACACGGAATTCATCATCACAGGAAGTAGTTGATGTCAAAACATTGAATATATTAAAGAGGCAGCTGATATAGCACGTGAGGAGAATGGGATCAAAAATTATGGAGACAAAGCAGGATTAGGCTGATGATCGGCCATTATCGTAATGAATGGCAGAACAGCCTCAAAGGCCAAATGGGCCCCCCTCCTGTTCCAATCCTGTATGTTTCTATGTAATGTGGGGATACCAAAAAACAACAAAATTATAAATTACATGCTACTCAGATGAGATTCTGATTTCACATAATCTGGGCTGGTTTCAACTGCTTGAATGGTATCGGAGAAAAATTTTACCCCTTAGTTGCCCTTAGGTTTATATGATTGTGAGTGGGGTGGACAGGTGATAACTGTTTGACCCTGATGCTCCAGCCATCAGGCACGTGGGGCTGTATCGATGGACCGGCTGCTCTTTCTCTGCGGATCACTTTTGCACGTTGGTATGAATTAAACAGTAGCTTTATCTTACAAAACACTGCCCAACAGTCACGGAGCCTGTGAATTTTTTTTTTCAACAATCTCTATTCAAAGGCATGGCTGCTACATTGGTTAATCCTGAAAAAAATAGTTTTGATGCAGAGATTACAATGCCAATGAGAGCAGTGGGATTTAACAATGTGTACACCCCTCTACACTAAATCACAAAAAGGGGATGTCCAAAAGGCAAGACATGAAGCCCATTTATAACCTACTGCTTTAAACTGTTGAAGCAATTAGCATGAGGTTTAACAGAATTACTTTCTATCAATTACCGAGTCACCACATATTAGGAGAGATGCTTGTGATTGAAGGCAAGTTCAACCTCATTTTCAATCCCCATCACTAGCTGTGTGCTAACATCTAAATCAGCTTGTTGTGCTCAGCAGACACTTCTCAGATTAAATAAGAGACATGTCCTCATTCAAGAGGGAAATTCATTGTATAAGGAAGGCAACATACATCATAAAGGCCAAGTTTACTCTTCCAAGGGACATCAAAACATGATCCATTAATGGAAGTGGAATAGTCAATACTCCATTCTTCATGAACATGTGAAATTGCACATGATCAGTTTTCATCTTTTTAACAGTTTGGCTGCGAAGGCCGAGGATGAAGGTGATTAATGTGAGCCCGTGAGCTAACAAACTGCAACGGCTGTTGACTCTGTGCAGTACTCGCACTGTGAATTTGCCAAACTGGACGAAAGAAAAAGAACTACAATTCAAAACATCATTAGAGGACTTGCACCTCTTCCCCCTTGTCAATCACAGCACCAAAACATCTACAAGGGAGGGTACATGTACTTACTTCCGTGTTTACAAGTTTCCCTGAAACTCCAAACCTGCCCCCCGTCGCTAATTCGCCGGATTTAATTTCGTGTCAATTTCACACAGGGTCCAGTTGCCACTTTGTTACACCCCGTGCTATTACAGTCTGCTTCCTGCACAATTCAAAATCGCCATCCCACGACGTCCACTCCTCCCCCCCCCCCCCCCCCACACAAACGCCCCTCACCATTCCCAAGAAAAAGTTCCAACTTTAATAAACTTTTGGAAACTTTTGCAAAGTTGTCCTGAACTTCCTGAGCGACAGGATCGCCCCCTCCCCCTGCTCTTCCCCCAGCGCCCCCGGCATACCTGCCCGGATTAACAAATCCAAAGGGGTCCTGATCCCCTCGCAGACGGGAAAAGCCATGGGGAAATCCGCTAGCTCTCCCTCCCTCCCTCCCTGTGCCACGTCTGGTTTCAGATGGGACACAGGAGCCGCTTCCATGGAGGTTACGTGGCGCCCTCTGGGCTTAGCCAGCCCAGTGTCAACTTTCCGGGCCTGATTTTCCCCTTCGCTCTCTATCTTTCCCTGTTTTCCCAGACCGGAAGTGTTCGATCAAAGTGGGATATCAAACTCCATCCCAAACTTGGGGCTTCTTCCGGGATAGGACGGCAGAGCGCAGGCGCAGTGCCCACACCTCCACCTCCTGCCTGGGGAGGGACCTGATCCAGTTTGCAGCTCTTTGCAACTGATGCAGCCGGCAAACAGCCCTTCTGGTGGCAATGCCTCAATAGCCAAACTGGTGTCCTCTCCGACTCAGTTTCACCGCAGCAAAATGCTGTACAATTGCAAAGCATTTATCCTCGGAAAAGCCCAGCTCCTAGGATTTTGATTATGCTCCACGCCAGCCTTTCCCCCTATCCTACTCATCTGACCCTTTCAGCACATTGTCCCCTCAACAGAAAAGGACAGGGACAACCAAATTACCAGTACAACTGCAAATTCTCTCAGGCATGGGTTAAGCGGCAGCAATGACAGAAGCAGAAACAAGACTGCAACAGGGGCTAATCCACCATGCCCTGCTCCAACCAGGATGATCGTGTTACACTGCTTACTTCAATGGGGGAGGGGGGGGGGGGGGGAGGGGAGAGGAGAGAGGGGGAGGGGGAGGGGGGAGGGGGGGGGAGGGGGGAGAGGAGGGGGAGGGAAAGGGAGGGAAGAAGGAGGGGAGGGGGAGGGGGAAAGGAGGGGAGGGGGGAGAGGAGGGGAGGGGAGGGGGGGAGGAGGGAAGGGGAGGGGGAGGGAGGGAGGGGGGGAGGGAGGGGAGGGGGGGAAAAGAGGAGGGGGAGGGAGCAGTATTTTCTGGTCCTGTCAGCAGTAAGCATCGTTGCAGATGGGATAGAAAAGTTTAGAGAGCCTTCTGACCACTCCAAGTATCCCATCTTGTCCGTGACACTGCCTGTCACAGGTGAAACCAGATGATCCAGCCCAGGGTTAATGTACCTGGCTCAATGCTCCAAAAATTAAGGGTGGCACGGTGACATAGTTGTTAGCGCTGCTGTCTCTCAGCCCTGGGAACCCAGGATCAATTCCGGTCATGGATGACTGTGTGGAGTTTGCATGTTCTCTCCATGTCTGTGTGGGTTTCCTCCCAGAGTCCAATGATGTACAAGTAGATTGGCCATGCTAATTTATCCCTTAGTATCCCAAGATGTGAAGGTTAGGGGGAGTAGCAGAGAGATTGGGCTTATGTGAAATACTCTGCCAAAGAGTCAGTGCTGACTCAATGGGCTGAATGGCCTCCTTCTGCACTGCAGGGATTCAATGATTGCCTGATTTGCTGAATATTTCCAGGATTTTCCGGCTTCATCACATTTTTGCAGTGTTCACAATATTTTGCCCTTGCACCAGCTCCCCACCCACTTATCCTCAAGGTATTGGCAGCATGTGGCAAGTTAGTTGCAGGTATTTTTGCATAAAGCTGGCAACCAGGTATCACTGTTCTGTAATCTGAGTCAAACAAAAATAACATACTCACAAATAGTCGCATTGTAGCTGACCACGTCTATCTTGTCCATGTTATAATAGCCTCAGTAAAGCCTTAGATATTCAGCCGGTGACATTAACATCTTTTCCCTGCTGCAGCGTAATAGTCATTGAGCATCACAGTACTACACCACCGTTATCATTGACATAAGTATGACGCCTTGACCTTTGTAGCAATTCTAATAAAAGTGACATGATAATATTTCTCTAATGAAAAGAAACCAGAGGCAGGATTCTTTCAAGATGCCCTTGTTATAATGCACTGTTCGAATAGCATACTACGCATTGTAATGAGGTGCACCATATGATAGTGGAAGAGGGAGAACTGGCTGGCCCACTAGAAACAATAATCTTCGAGTCTTGTGTGTTTCTTCATGCATCTCAGGTTTTTCTCATTACAATAATTCAGAATCCCACAGATAAAGCAGACATGGGACTGACCTCTCCACACAATAAAAAGCATTAGAACAGATTTAAGCTGCTTGTTTTGCCTGCCCACAGATTGTTTGTTAACCATCAATTCTAGAGGTGGCGGGGGAGAGGGGGGGGAAGATAAAGAGAAGGCAACAACAGACCATTCCTATTATAATACTGAGCACAAATAACATCTATAGTTGAAAGATTCCTGTCCTTTTTGTCCATGATGACTGCAAGGTGCAAATTTATTCCAAGCTTCCAGCATCATTCATCAACAATTTGACTGATAACTGCTCACTAATCATAAACATTTGATCCTCAGTATTCCACTATGAATGCAACCAATTATATTTGAGATATCTTTGATTTGTTTCTGGAGATGAGGAGAAAGGTCTTTCTGTGCAAAGTCAGAAAGGCAAATAAACTTCAGACAGATTCCAGTATATATTACTGCTTAGTATATGCTTTTGTTTCCTCAAAGGCCTTTTCTTGTCTTGGGCCTTTATTTATGAAGTAAAAATCAATTCATCACACATCCTTGACATGGATGCAGGACTGCTTTAGTAGCACAGTTATGTGTTATATATTTAAAAGGGATGCATGAATGCTTGAAAAGCTGAGTGCATGATTTGATGGTGATGTCATTAAGGTGTTGGCATTTGTACTCTACTAGAATAAATTTGTTAAGTTTGAATCTGTGCGTGCAAACCATGTTCCTTTCTTTTTGTTAGCACCTAACATAGTTTGGAATCACATCATGCCTCTCTGCAGGAAGGCAAAGTCTCGGATATAAGACAAAGAGTGAAAAGACCATTTAGGCTTTACTATTTTGCGTAGTGGGTGGTGAATACAGAATACAAAAGGATTGACGGTATCAGCAAATTCATGGAAGTACTGGATTTGGAACTGATGAAACAGTTGATACATGAGTGAAAACATGCATTTATACTGTTCATCTGATGCTCAGAGGAAATCCTAAAGCCCTTTTTAGCTCATGGATTATTCCTGAAGGGTTGGTAGAGAAATTTGGCAGCCAATTTAGTACACAGCAAGGGTTGCACTGAAGCAGTGTTGTGAATGCCTATTTAATCTTTCAGGTTGTCTTGGTTATGAAATTACTGTTGGCTGGGAAAACGCTTGCCATTCTTTAAAAAAAAAAGTACAGTGGGATCTTTTCATTCACCCCAGCAGAAGATACCTCAATTTCATTCACTTAAAAGACAGAACATTCAACAGTGTATAACTTCTTTAGTAGCATACCGAAGTGTTCACCTATTTTATATTATAAGCCTTAGGGCTGACGGAATGCACTCTGTGTCTGGAACTGGGCACCCTGTGGCCGAGTACCTGCACCCAGACCACAGGCTCTGCCTGTCTGTCTACATGGGGCTGCAACTAAAGGCCTCTCCTGTAGAACACCCCTCACAACCTCCCATAGTGATGAAACTGTGTTTTATTTAAAGCTTTAATAAAGTTTGTGAGAGGTTGCCTCAATGTTGAAGCACCCTCTCAGTCACTCACCCTGTATTGCAGAGCCTCCTGCTCCTTTCAAGCTGGGAGGCCTCGGATTAAGGATCGACTGGCTATCTTTAGTTGCAAAGGGAATTGGTCTCTGTGCTGGTTAAAGCATCCCATTTAAAGTTTCAAAAAGTGACTACTTCCTAGAGGGGTGGTTTTCAGAGCTGAAACAGTCTTGATTCCAGTTTCTGCTTTGGACTGGAAAATTCAGTCCTTAACATAGGCTTTGAGCCTACATTTTCTCATTCAGATGGTTATGCAATGAATCTTGTGATCGGGGATTGTCTGCACACTGGGCCCAGTCAGATAAGGCCAAGATGTTCTTTTCTATTCCTGTACGTTCTGGTATTGCTGCATGATAAGCACCATTTGCTCAACAACAGAAAGTATTTAAGCTTACATCACCCCTCACTGACTCCCCCACCCCCATTTGGTTGTTGGATTCCTGCCATGGCCCACAAATGGCCAAGCTTGGTAATTCTGCTCCACATGGGCATATTCACCCCTTCGGTGACACAGGTTCAAGCTGAGCAGAGGGGTGTCGGGGAGCTTTGGGGTTGCACAGTGATCAGCTGCTGCCTCAAATTGCAGGGACCCAGGTTCAATTCTGGATGAATGTGTTTATAGAGTTTGCACATCCTCCCCGTGTCTACATGGTTTCCTCTGAATGCTCCAGTTTCTTCCTACAGTCCAAAGATGTGCAAATTGGCTGAATTGGCCAGCTAAATTGCCTCTGAGCATCCCAAGACGTGTAGGTTAAATGGATTAGGCATCAGAAATGAGAGGTTGGGATAGGAGGGGGCCTGGTTAAAATGCTCCGTCAGTGCAGACTTGATGAACCAAATAGTCTCTTCTGCGCTGTAGGGTTTTTATAAGGTGTTAGATCCCAATAGTCAGTTTGCCAGATGGAGTGGGATGATAGTTGACTAATAACTTGTCAATCAAATCACAAACAACCAAAAGTACTTTCCCATTATACAATGTATATACAACTTATAATAGCCTAGCCTACTAAACCACACTTCCAACCAGAGAATAGTCAATATTCAAACGAAAAAAACTGACATTTATGCAGCAGCTTTTGGGATTTCATCACATCCCTGAGAAAGGTACAGCTGATTTAGCAGTTTTTATGTGTAGCCATTGTTGCAATGTAAGGAAAAGGAGCAGAATATGTAGCCAGCCCACACTAACAGACACAAGGGGTGGGTGCCCAAATCGTGTGTATTAGTGATGTCGGTCTATGCTAGGAGACCTTCCTGGCTCTTTTTTAAATAGTGCCATTAGATTTTTTACATCCTCCCGGGAGGATGGAGATGGTGAGATGCATCGTCAGTGGGAGAGAGGAATGAGTCAGGATGGGAGGGAACGAGACAGTGAGCAGGGATACTGTATTTATTGTTAGTAAGATACTGTTTTTATTGTTAGTAAGTGTACCATTTAAAGAAAAAGAATGAATTTTTCCAGCCTGTTAGTGCTGACACTTTACAATTCTTCTCTTTCTTCACTGGCTCTTGAAAACATGGGTTATCTCAATAAGCTGCACTTTGTCTTCATCAACCTGTGCAGTCAGCTGTGGTAAGGGAGCAGCAGCCAAAACACTTCTCCTGATTGATTATATGACAGTGCACTAAGGCTGATCTTTGTATGATTTGATGTGAACCAAGGGTTGAATCGGTTGTATTTAACACGCTGTAATGATTTTGCTACACTTTTTCATCATATGTTATTAAATACTCGACCAACCCCATGCATGCGCATAAACACACACACATGCAAACACACACAAACATGCAGACTGACAGGTCAGCACATTACTTCAATTAGAAATGTAGACAGTAGCCTCTCATCAACAGCGTCAGTGATCCGGGGTCACGTTCGTTCCAGCTTTCCTTTCCCTCTTGTTGAAGACTCTGTGACCTCTACCCCATGCCTCTCCTACTGACAGTGGATCAATACTGAAAATTCGTTGTATGAACAATCACTCATTCAAGTCTCAAAGTCCAGACATATCTGTGCTTTTCACAGGGATTCACAAATTCACAGAAATGATGGGACCAGTTATAAAAGGCAAGTTGATTCTTGACATGTTTTCCTCCACAGTGGCCAAGACAAAGCAATAAAGGGGATTTATCTTTATTTTCTTTTACGTTTATGTGACAGAAGCAGCAACATGTCCAACCTCGAAAACCTTTGATGAGAAGCATTTACCTTGCAACTGAATACAGTGAAGCCACAGTTTGGATTTGATTTTTACACTTAAAAAAAATTGCATTGCATTTGCAATCACTGTGTAACTGGAACGTGGGAGTATCTGCCCTGTACAAACTACAGTGGTTCAAGAAACTGATCCACCTCCATCCTCTGGCAGCACAGCTTCCTCCCACATTCTGAAAGATGTGCTGGTTAGGTGCATTGATCTGAATAACTGCTTGAATGCGGCGATTAGGGCAATTACACAGTAATTTCACTGCAATATTAATGTAAGCAAATGGTTAGTACTATTGCTTCAGAGCGCCAGGGACCCAGATTCAATTCTCTGTCTGTGGGTTACTGTCTGCGTGGGATTTACACATTCTCCCCATGTCTGCATGGGTTTCCTCTAAGTGCTCCAGTTTCCTCCCACATGCTGAAAGATGTGCTGGTTAGATGCATTGACCTGAACAGGTGTTGGAATGTGGCAACTAGGGGAATTACACAGTAACGTCATTGTAGTGTTAACGTAAGCCTTACTTGTGACTAATAAGTAAGTTTTAATTCTCAAAGGCAACCGAGAATGGGCAACTAACTAATGCTGTCTTGCCAATCATTAACATTCTGAAAATGATTGAAAAAAAAATTCCCACTAAACCAAAGTGATGGATGAAAAGCTAGCTTCAGGATCTCTGAAAAATTATGATCAGAGGTTTTGGAAGAAGTTGTGCAAATCAACTCACATTCTGAATGTAACACCACCAACACCATACCCCACCACCCCCGCCTCGCCCCAAGCATAGCCCTCCACCTCCCATCCCCTCCAGTGAAACATCATCTTCACCTTCTTCCAGAGTGAATTTTTCCAAAATACTCTCCCTATTAATACAACAGCAAAGACATGGAGTTTTACATCAGGATGGAAGATTAACCATTCCGTGAATTATGACATGGGCAATAATCACATTTCTTATCTCAATTTTTAGCCAAGGAGCCCAATTTCTTAAACAGTACATCACAATGATAAGCAATCACTTTATAACAATCCCTGTAATTCTTGAAAAGGTTTCCCAGATAAAATAAAAACAGGCTCAACTTTAACCAGTTTTCAAAAGTGATCAACTGACTATCTCATCAAATTTCTGAAGCTGACTCAGTAATTGAATTGACACACTAAAAACATTGCAGCCTCGGGCTGCAATAAGCTGAGAAAATAAGCACAAACCCAGGGTTGATACTTCAGTGCAGTGCTGAGGAAGAGCTGCACTCAGAGGCCCACCTTACACATCACACTCAGGCCTGTCTGTCCACTCAGGTAAATGTAAGAGCTCTGCATTTGAAGAAGAGCAAACAGAATGCTCCCTAGTGTCCTAGCTAATAGTTATCCCTCAATCAGTATCACCAAAAATCAGACTAACTAGTTATTTATTTCAGTGGAATTAGTGGGTCTGTGTGTGTGGAAGTTACATTACAATAGTGACTGTGCAAAAATACTTTGAGGCATTTTGCAGACATCCTGAGGTTGTGCCATGCACTATAAAAAGACAAGCCCTTTCTTTCCTTCTTTTTAACATAGGTTCAACCTTTAAAATGTGCAAAAATGTAATCCTATACTCAGCCATAGGATGCAATAACTCACACTCAGGGAAGAAAACAGCTTTAAGTCTAACTTAACATTTCAAAGGGATTAAAATTCATACAAACCAGTGCAAATCTAATAAAAGACAACAGACAGCTTCATAAAAGCTGACATGCTGCAAAGAAAAGCTGACAACTCAAAAAAAAACAACCTTGGGCATATAGGCCTTAAAACAAGATGATATGGTGTTAGATGGAAAGTTTTTTAGGACACATGTCTGTCATTTCATCAGCTGTGATATACCCACTTTGATCGCAGAACAAAAAACCTCAAGTACACAGGGCTGTTCAGTAAGTGAGGGCGTGATAAATTACTGAGATATTACAAGTGTTGAAGCCAAACCATTTATTATCTATGGGATCTGGGGCTTATTTATTCCTGTTCTCTGCCAGAACATTTCATTGTTCTTTTTCTCCCTACTTCACTCATTTCACATTTTAAGTCTATTTTATTTTCTCTTCAATACAAAAATCATTTCTCTCGAAAAGGGGTAATCATACTTTGAATAGGAAAATAAAAGTAGACGCAAGTTTTTCATTACACCTTTACATTAGTTAATTCCTGTGGGATCATCTCGTCTCACAGCGTTGGTACTCGTGTGTTCCTTTGTGACTGAAATATCTCTGTGTCTGAGTCATCGTCTGTCTGATCCATCTGTGGTTCAGTACGCACGAGGCAAAGATGCTGACGGTTCCTTCCGAGGATCTGTCTGTTTGGTATCTCAACCTAGTATGATCATGAGTGTGTGCACTTGCGCAGCACCTCACCTTCTACTCATGTCTTCATGTGGTGATCAGCTATACTCACGGTTCGACCTACATTTAACCGTGTTGATGATTTTGTTCTTTCTTCATGCTGCTGGGATATCTTCTCCTGCTGATCTAATAAAATATCATGAGCTTCCGTTTGGACTGGGAAGAGATGGGACAGGGGTCAGTTGGAATTGCATCCCAAAAATCAAATTTGGCGGTTGAGGGTACACTATCTCTCTGTAATATGGCATGAAGATTGAGCTGGGTAATGCGGAAATCTTGCTTAGTTGCCTCACATTTGGCAACTGTTGCTTCAGCCATCTTGATGATCTATCCATTAACCTGTTGGACTGTGAGGGTAGTGTGGGAAAGATGTGACGTGTTTTACATCTTGTTTGTTGCACGTGTCCCAAAAAAATTATCCTCTATATTTGAGACTGTTGCCCGAGAGGATGACTTCAGGCAGAACAAACATGCTGAAATCCATGGTGAGTCTATCAACAATTGTAAAGCTGGTGGTGTCCCTGATCTGGTAAATGAAAGGGAATTCAGTGATGTAATCTGAAATGAGATTTATTCTTCACCATCCAAATTGAACAAATCAGAGACTATTTTCGATCATAGGGCAAGGAGGATTCCTTATGGTTGCAACGATTCTCTGTTTTGCTGTGGCTGGTGCATCTGGCATATTGAATGTTTGTTCAATCTGTTAATGTCCTTATTAATACCTGGCCAATAAACTGGCAAGGTCACTTGTTGGTTGTATGCTCACGTGTCCGATGTGTAGGTGACATAGTGAGGTTTGCCTTTTGAATTGCTTGCTTTTAAATATAATGCTTTAGATACCCAGTTTATCTCTGTAATACCAAAATAACGGGATACTTTTGCAAACATCCTTGATGCAACTGTGCCAGACAGCAGTTTTCATTGGTGTAGCACTAGGTTTTCTCAGGTGGCTTGTTATACCATTTTGACTTGACCCTGCCCAAAATGGACCAAGTCAGTACGGGAATGGTCTTCTACCTCATATTCAATAACGTCTACGTCAAAATCTAGATGCATATCTTTGTTGTTGACTGGGTCAGTCAACCTGTGGACAGAGTCAGTCTGACTCAGTCATCAGTGGCCATTTAGCTGTAGGGCAGAAGTTTATGGGAAAAATTCTAAGTACCGAGTTAGCGTGTACATGAGAGTGTTTTTTTGGGTGAGTCTTTACTCCGAATCTTTTCTACTTAGATGCCAAAAAACTCAGCTAGGCCACATCTAGCCACTAGATGGAGCAAGCAACGTTTAACTCGTCAGCAAAGCTGCTGCAGCAGCAGCAAAGAGAGCCATTGCGCAACAGCACACCCTCGGTTGCAAATGCGCAATGGTCACCAGCAGACAGCTGACAGATGTGAAAGGGCTTGCTAGTCACATGTTAACGATGCTTCAAATATATTCAAATAATTTATCCAGCCTCTTGCCAGTAATGGGCGGGAGACTGAATGCGCTGGAAATCCAATAAGATCACGAAGGGTGAGAAATCAAGCTCTCGTGTGATTTTACCAGCTCGCCAACTAAGTGGTAAAATCACAACCACACAGTTTGGCTTGGATCTTTAAATGGCAGTGGTATATGGAGGTGACTGTCACTTCATTTGTGTGATTACGTTTTGTGGATGAGCCTGGAACTGTCACTTGTGTTGGATTTGTGTGGAATCTTTCTTCGAGGCGAGTTTTGTTCTTTGGCTATGTCAGATTTGTTGCGTTTGTGACACATTTTTGCCCAATGTCCTTTGACAAAGCACAGTTTGTATGTGTCGAAAAGTATGCTAGACATTGCTTGGGTTGTGTTTAAGACTGCACCATATGCAGAATTTGGGCATTTTTGATGCTCTGGTTACTGTGGCAATGGTAGATTTGTGATCAAGGGCTTGAAGGTGCTGTTTGCCAGCCACTAATGTTTCATTTTTTTCTACTTTCATCCAGTAATGCAGCTGGACATTACTGCATTAATGTAATAATGCAGTAACCATTGCTTCAATATCCAGACAGAGCCAATGATAAACTCTATCAAACTCTCCATAAGGCCATTGATATTGTAGCTGCATTGCACCAGTACTGGTTTATAAACTGATCAATGCTTTCGCTTGGCCATCGTCAAAACGACATGAACTGTAGCCTCTGAATTCTAAGTTGGCTTGGACCTTTAGTTGATCTTTGATGAGCTTGAAGATTTTGTCAGGTTTTCATCAGATAGGCCAGCTGAGCTCACAAACATTATCCCCTCATTACCAAGAACAATTAATGGCTTTTTCCTTTTGGCCCTTTACCTGCTAATGCTATAAATTGCAAGATCCACTCAATTTTAAAGAATTGAAATTCTGCAAAGAATCTCCTGCTTGCCAGTTCATAGTCAAATCTCTTTTTGCCATTGTGATGTTCTTGGTTATTGGCTGTTGCTGGAGTTGCTGAGTGGTATGTCCCTTTCCATGAGGAGTCCCATTTATGGCCTGCCTGATGTCCCTGTGCTTTTGCAACAACTACATCATTTTTGATTCATAACAGTACGCTGTGGAGGGAAAAGCTGGTCTCTCCTTTTGGTGTGCATTTAAAAATAACACTCAAGATGCTTTGCTTCAGAGAGACTGGTTTAAAATAAAGAGCAAGAATTTGAAGCTGCAGATCTTTAGATTGCAGAGACATTGCGTTGCATGTTGGTTCTATTGAAGCTGTGGCATTTTATTGTACTGGCTGCCACACTTGCTTGTCTGGGGTGAGCTGGGTTCGATGTCAAAACCAAAAAAATAAAATTCGGAACCAACAAATAATTGTGCGGAGCCTTGCTGAAATCCTTTGTAACTTGCTTCTGCCGGCCCCCTCAATCTGGGTACCTTTTATTTTTAAACAAACTTGGTGCTCTGGCCTGCACTGTTAGAATGAGTGGTAATAATAGATGATCAGGTAAAGCAAAGCCTGCTGCCCATATCACTGAGCTTGGAGTGAGATCTTCACTCATTGCTGAACTCCGATGTGTTTTGGAACTAGTCACTATGTTGAATTTTGGACCCCAGCTCTTGCAACTGGACTTTTTCTTGGTTTTAAACTGATGCAGAACAGCAGTTCTCTCTGAGTGACTTCCTGTTAAGTGCTGTAATTACAGACTGTCCTTTTCCTCAAGGAGTCCGGATTGGAGCTGGTAAGGTGGAATCTCTGCAGCTGATGTTGCTGCTGAAATAGTCCACTGCCTTGTCTTCTGGTATCTTTAGGAATTACTTCAGTGCCGTGAAATCTTTAGAAATAACCACTGCTGCTAACCACATGTAGCCTCTTCCAGTATGTACTTTGAGAGTCTCAATGTGAAACTCAAGGTCTCCATACTACGTATGCTGAACAAGACATTCTGATGGAAGACGGTTCTGGTTGAAGACAATTTCATTAAAGTTATTATGAGTAACAACTATACGCAGCTCTGCACAGGCCTCATCTAGCTGGGTCCTAAAATAGGCTGATTACCTGATGATATGCTTGACTCAAAGTATACATGAAATCTTATTGATAGAGTCACAGGCAGCACGTCTGAACATCTGAAATAGGAGTCACAGGCAATAGTGAACATCTAATTTGGAGGCTGTACACATTCATTCTCCAGCCTTATCTACACAGTGCAGCCATTGGGTTGTCACAAGGTACATGTCATTGTCTGCATATTGATTCTATAGAACCTCTTCTGTTTATCCACTGTAACATTGGCAAAAGTGCTGTGAAAACCCCAAAATCCACCAAGTTGCATGTGAACGTGGCCTTTGAAGGATCATGGGCTGTTCTCCCATCAGCTAAATGAAGATAGAGATACTCCGACAACCAGCACTAAATTCTGATTAAAGTTTCAGTATGGCAAATCCAGAGAAACCGCTTCCAATGGCTAAATGGTTGATAACCAGATTTACATGGTAACCAGATAAAAACCGTAGGAAACGTAAATGAAAATTCCTTTATGCAATGAGTGATAAGGATTTGGAATCAAGTTACTGATAGGGCCGCAGAAATAGATTCGATATTGCCTTTCAAAAAGGGAATCGGATTAAAAAGAATTCTGGAAGAAAATTTGCAAAGATATGGGGAAAGATCAGGAAGTGTGACTAATTGGATTGCTCTTCAAGAGCCAGTAAGGAATCGATGGGTCGATTAGCCTTCTTCTGTGCCATACTACTCTATGATTCTAATGATACAATTTGATATATAGAGTTGATGTAGAGCCACAATGAACAAGTTACATTTTGTTATTTTAGTGCTGTCCTTAACTATAGCCTCCCAACACACATTCCAAAAGTTGGGTCTTGACATAGTTTTGAAAATTACCCAATAATATATTGGAGGCATATTATGTACATGATCACCACAATTCTCCCATCCCATCACAACAGGAACTGCAGCGGGGCAGGACATGAATCATGCAAAGGACGACTAACATACAGTGGGATTTTATGGACTTGCAGTGACCACAGCCAGAAAATCCCACCCGATAAATCTTTTCGCTTTGTGCGACCTATTGTTTCTCAGTTCTTTTATATACTGGTGTAGGTTCAGGAGGTTGGTTTAGCTCATTTCATTTTTACATTCATCTGGGATTCATATACAGTCTCAACCCGGCATAACACTTTTAAAACAACTTTTCAGGATATTATTCCCCGCTATTGTATGTGGTTAGCTGAATTAATCTATTGCTTAGCAGAATGAATTAACACTAAATAGCCCCAAAATCAGCATATAATACTCAAAAGACACCAGGTAATTTGAGTCATGAGGTACATCACAAATTCAAAATTAGCAATACACAGAACCTAGAAACAGCAGTAGGCCATTCAGCTCTGAGTCTGTTCCACCATTCATTTTGATCATGGCTGTTCATTGAATTCAATATCCTAATCCCCCTTTCCTTTCATATCCCTTGATCCCTTTAGCCCAAGAGCTATACCTAATTTCTTCTTGAAATCAGGCAGCCCATTGGACTCAACTACATTCTTTGGTAGTGAATTCTACACATGCACTACCCTCTGCGTGAAGAAATTTATTTTCACCTCAGTTCTTTATCTTCAAACTGTGACCACTATTCTGGAGTTCCCCACCATTGGGAACATGCTTTTTGAATCTACCCTGCCTAACCCTATTTGAATAAGTTTTGAAAGATCTCCTCTCACTCTTCTAAATTCCAGTGAATATAATCCTAACCAACTTAATCTCTCCTCACATGACGACCTGCCATCCCAGAAATCAGCCTGGTAAAGCTTTGCTGCATTCTCTCTAAAGCTGGGAAATCCTTACGTAGATAAGGACACCAAAACTGCATACAATCCTCCATGTCTGGCCTCATCAATGCCCTATATAATTGCAGCAAAACATCCCTAAGCCGATACTCAAATCCCCTTGCTCTGAAGGTCAACATTTTTTTGCCGCCTTTACTGCCAGCTGTACCTGCACATTTACTTCCAGTGACTGATGCAGAAGGACTCCAAGGTCTCACTGAGTATCCACTTCTCTCAATTCAAACCCAGTCAAGTAATAATATGCCCTCCTATTATTGCTACTGAAGTGGATAACCTCGTATTTATCCACATTATACTGCATCTGCTATGCAGATGCCCACATATTCAACCTATCCAAATCACACTGAAACATCTCTGCATCCTCCTCACAGCTCACCTTCCCACCCAACTTTGCACTAGTTGTAAATTTGGAGATAATACATTCAGTTCCCTCTTCCAAATCATTAATATATGTGAACAGTTGGCATCCTAACACAGATCCCAATGGATCCCAATAGTCACTGACTGTCAATTGGAAAAAGATCCATTTAAGCCAACTCTTTGCTTCATTTCTGCTAACCAGCTTTCTATCCGTCACAAGACAATTGTGTAATCCCATTTGTTTTAACTTTAAATAATAGTCTGTTATGTAAGACCTTGTCAAAAGCCTCTGAAAGTCTAAATAAACCACATCCACTAGTTCTCCTCGGTCAATTATACTAGTTACATCCTCAAAAAATTTCCAATAGATTCATCAAGCATAATTTCCCTTCTGTAAATTCATGCTGACTTTGTCTGATATACCACTGCCTTCCAAATGCCATGTTGATAATAGAGCAATTTCCCTAGTACCAATGTTAGGGTCACTGATCCATCATTCCATTTTCTTTCAATTTCCCTTTTTGAATAACAAGATTCCATTAGCTATCTTCTGATCTGTAGGAACTATTCCAAAGTCCAAAGAATTTTGAAAAATAACCTCTAGCGGATCTACTATTTCCAGGACTACTTCCTTATGTACTCTGGAAGGAAGATTTTCAGGACTTGGAGATTAATCCACCAATTTCCCCAAAACCATTTCTCTACTAAAGCTGATTTCCTTCAGCTCCGCACTAAACCATGTTTCTCTCAGCACTTCTGGTACATTATTCATGTCTTCCTTTGTGAAGGCTCAAGCAAAGTATAAATTTAATTCCTCAATCATTTCTTTATTCCCCATTATGAATGCTCCTGTTTTCTGATTATGAGACTTACATCTGTTTTCATCAATCCTTTTCTCTTTACATATCTATAAAAAATTTACAGTCAGTTTATATGTTCCCCACTATCTCACTTTCATATTGATGTGCAACATGTAATCAGAAACCAAGCACTGACTACTGGAATATAAAAATTGTTCTATATTTCTAAAAATACATTGCTCTGGGAAAAGCATCTCACAATAATCATCATAAGTACAGAACAGGACCTCTCAAGTATATTCACCCAAGGAAAACCATCACACATCAATTTGTCCTTACTTGATCTCAAGGCTTTGGCTTTTACTTGCTTGTCAAAAAATTTATTCTTAGGGCCAGATTTTCACTACAAACCAACTGAAGTAGGAAGCCTCCCCTATTTGCCCTAGTCTAAAGTGCCCTGTTGCACATAATGGAGGAGGGAGAAGAGATGATAAAACTGAGCCTGCTAGTCCTGGAAGCATATCCTGGCACCCACAGAGACAATCGTGTGTCAAAGTGTGCATCCTCTCAAGGCTATAAGCATTCTGATAAGATCTCACAAAACAGACTACTAGAAGTAGCAGAATTTCATGGTAACTTCATTGCAGTATTAATGTAAGCCTTACTTGTGACTAATGAATAAACTTTGAACTTTACATAAAGTTAAATCACATGGGATTGCAGGTAATGTCTTGAGATGGATAGAAAGCTGGTTAGCAGGTAGGAAGCAAAGACTTGGCATAATGGGTCTTTTTCTAATTGGCAGTCAGTGACTTATGGGGTTCTACAGAGATCTGTGCTAGAACCCCAACTGTTTGCATTATTTATTAATGATTTAGAAGAGGGAACTGAATGTATTATCTCCAAATTTGCATATAATACAAAATTGGGTGGGAGGGCAAGATGTGAGGAGAATGCAGAGATGCCTTAGCATGATTTGGACAGGCTGGATTCAAGACCAATAAATGCATTAGCTCATCAGGGAATCTATTTTGACAAGTGAAGCAAATTGCTGACTTTGCTTGATTGTCATTTTTAAATGATTACAAAAAACTTTCTTCTGTGATTATTTTATCAATGTTTCAATATTTACTTGAACAAGATTAAGAGGTGTGAAGTGTTTGAAGTCTTTGTTATTGTTGCTTTAATGCTCTGTTGACATTTTTGTCAGATTGTAGGAACAGCACTTTTTCCCACTTGGAGCACATCTGAATAGGTGTTTGTTTCCTCTCTCAATTTCATTAGTATTAAATGACACATTAGTAACATACATTGTACATAATGGGTGAATGAACATAAGTTGACATTGAGCTGGCATGGAGAATTAGGAGGGGCCACAGGGAGTGACTGCTGGAATGGAGGATATAGGAGGCCATTGGGAATGACTGGGAGCATGAATTGGCATTGTCTTGGCATGGAAGACATAAAGGACTATGGGGACTCAATGGTTCAAAAGATGTTAACTAAACATTGTTAGCACCTTTTGAACTTGCCTTTCAAAGGGTTCCCGAATCTAGACCATGGTTCACAATACTTCTGAGAAACCATGAATCACATCAGTAAGGTATTACCCAATTCCATGCAAATTGTGAGGGAATGGGGAGCTAGGAGCTGATTTCTCTTGCAATGGGCCCAACTCGGTCAGGAGTGCAGATACTGAGTCCACACACTTGTCCCTCAGTGTCTAAAATGGACGTGAGAATCCAATAATTGGATTCCATCTGCCATTTTTAAATGGCTCTGGGCTCTGTGAAAATCCAGCTCCAAATGTCAACATACATTGCACAGAAAGATCATCCTCATATCAATCCTGAATTTCCTTTGCCCCAATCTTATGCACCATCTTATATTCTCACAGTTTTATCCAAGGTTCAGAGCTCAAATGATTTTGGGCATTCCTCGTATAATAGTTTATCGCAGATAGCTTGGCATTACGACAATTTGACCACGAGCGGCAATGGGTATTATAAGAGTGGCAGAATGGTTTCAGGTTGTAGGTTGCATTTGCCCTCCTCCAGACTTCAATCTTATGACCATTAAGAATTTGCTCTAGTAGAGTTACAGCCGCATCTGACTGCATGGAAGAAAAAAATCATGCAACACATTGAAAACAAGCAAGATAAAGTGACCTAGTCTTTGTAGATGAGTCATTGTGTTTCATGCATTTCAAGCAATACTTTTGTAGTCAAATTTAATGAAAATAACTGACAGTCATTTGAGGGATGTCATTGGCTGACAAATATGGATGGTGTAAATGGAATTGTACTGTAGTTTGTCAAATTCCAGAGGAAGATTCTTACACACAAGGGTGGTGAAGCTGGCAGGGGTGGTGGAGCTGGGCAGGGATACACGTCATGGGCAGGTGATGATTGGCAGTGAGGTTCAGGTTAGTCTGTAGGCATGGGAACACAGAGGTTTAGGTTTATATTTTGAAGAATCTTAACTCCATCCTGTATGTATTTTATCACTAACAGATTTCCCACCCAGAAGCCACCCACAATGGTAAGCTTAGCTGAACTGTTGGGGAGTGGAGTGATATCACTCCAGAGGAGTTTGCAGAACCAAATAGGTCAAATACCTTACACTGCGTTTTTGGTTATTCAGATGCCAATTATGGTGAAATTGTCATAATGTCAAACCATCTACGATAAAACTATTATGTGAGGAATGTCTAAAATCATTTGAGCTCTGAACTTTGGATAAAACTATGAGAATATTATGATGGTGCATAAGATTGGGGATCTCTACACTGAGCTGGCCATAGTTAAAAAAAAATGTAAACAGTTCTGTGGCTGGGAAAGGCACATCACAGAGAGCATTACTGCTAATGAAATATTTCTTCACTGTAGACACAATACAGGAAAGGAGGCCACCAAATTTCTACCAACAGGTTTCCACAAACAGGAATGAGATAATGAAGAGGTAATCTGTTTATTCAGTCACATGGAAAGGTAATCATCAGCCACAATACCAGGTAGATCTCCCCTGTTCATCCTAAACAATATAATGGCATAAAATCTGGTACACTCAGCTTCCAACAATGCAGTACTGCCTCAGTGTGACATTGGAGTCAGTTTGGATTATAGTGTATGGTGATTTTCATATGTGAGCATCAGACTTGAAGCCACAAGCTGCGTATTAGCACGGGAATTGAATCTACACACAAAAGTGAAACTCGCTGGAATTAAAGAATCGCCTTCTCAAACTGACCAGGTATTGTCATAAATGACACCCTGTATACGCATTTCGACCCATCCTCAACATTACACAAATTCTTACTCTTGGACTATCACATCAAGGTACATACCTGAAAGACCAATGTTATCTTCTATTATCTGTTCTTCAACAACATCCAAAGATGTATCGTTTATCATCCTGGTGGAGACCTCATCGCAATCCAGGCTAGAATAGAACAAATCTGTGTTTGGCACTTGTTCTACGATCACTGCAGGAAACGACAAAGGATCTTCAAGCTAGGGTAAAAGAAAAGACATTTAACAGGATTAAAGAAAAAGATGAAAAAAAAACTGAATTCAGAAAGCATCCAAAATCAAGTACATTCAGCACGTTATTCTTAATACTTTACCCTGCTGAATTCAGGTTTTAAAATTAATTAACAGGTGTCCAACCAGAAAAGTTAGTTTGAATTCCATTCCACCCTTTACCAAACAACTTTGTTGTAACAAAATGTTCATGGCTATTAAAAGCGATTACCTAATCGTCAAGGGCAGCATTGAAACATGTCACTCAGCACTGATGCAAAGATGCTTTCTTTATCCACAGGGTAATGAAAGGGCAGCTGTAGAATTGACTGCAATGTACCAAGTCGCCCCCACACAATTGGCGGTTCTCAAAATATCTGCAGTGTGTTGATTCCAGAAGGTGTCACCTCACGTCATTTTAAACAGGTTTTGGGGTTAGCGATAGAGAAGTTTAAAAAAAAACCTGCAAGTATTTGCTCTCAAAACAAACTCACAGCACTTTACTCAGAATATCTTAGCTGGATGTGACTCACTGACCAATGCTTTAACTCCTACATAGCATTGCTTTTTTGACTGTTCTGGGACATTCATTGTTGACCTTCCAGAATGGCAATGATCTAAAAGTCTGCTGTAATAAAACCTGGTATCTTAAAAAAACAAGAAAGAAAGACTTCCATTCAAGTAACTTTAATAACCTTGGGATATTCCACAGTGGTACAGTGGCTTTTTCTGGTGCCTCATAGTGCCAGGGATCCAAGTTCAATTCCTTGCTTGGGTCACTGAGTGTGTGGAGTCTGCACATTTCCACCCCCAACCACTTAATAGGTGCCAGAGTGTGGTGATTAGGGGATCTTCACAGTAACTTCATTGCAGTGTTAAGGTAAGCTTATTCATGACAATAATAATTAACTTGAAAAAATTTACAGCCGTTTGAAAAATATTTTTTGAAGTGAGGTCACTATTGTCATGGATAAATATGGCAACCAGTTTGCACACTTTGAAGTGTTACAAAGTAATAATAAGAAATAATCTGTTTATCTGTTTTGGCTAAAGGACAAATCTCAGTCAGGATTCAAGAAGAAATTGGTTCTCTTCTCTGAAATAGTGCCTAGTCATCTTTCACATCTACCTGAGAGGGAAAGCTGAATCTCACTAAGTAGTATTCCAACAAAAGCTACCCAACCTGACTGTTTCAATCCCAGGAAATATCAGTATGACCAAGAAATACAGTTGTGATGTGGACATCAGCTCAGTGAAAGTCTTGCAATCAGCAGGGATCTCTCCCTCACCTCCCTTGACGAGAAAAGAGAAGGTGGTGTTAGTGAAACAAAAGATTCCGAGGGGACATAACAGGATAAATGCTGAAAGGATACTTTTTCTTGTGTAGAACTAAGGGGCACTGTTTCAACATAAGAGGTCTCCCATTTCAGATGGAGTTGAAGAATGTCTTCTTTCAGAGGGTCATTAATCTTCGGAATTCACTACCCCAGACAGTAGTGGCAGCTGAGTCACTGAACGTATTCAAGTTAGACAGATTTTTGATTTGCAAGAAAGTCAATGGATTAATGGGTCGTGGCTGGGGGTGGGGTGGGAATTAAGATGCAGTAATATCAGCTGTGAGTTTATTCAATAGCGGGGCAGGCTTGAGTGACCAAATTATCTACTCGTATTTCCTGTGTTCTTTTTGTACATACATAAAAATAAAAAGTGAAATAAGCTGCACCAATCGCACTCATTTTGCTGAAATATTTCCCATTTTCCTCCATTTCACCAGACCACTCCTCCTAAACTGCTGAACATACAGCTCCTCCTCCCCTTGATAAGCAGGCTGGTGGCACAATGGTTAGCACTGCTGCCTCTCAGCGCCAGGGATCCAGGTTTGATTCCTGGCTTGGGTCACTGCCTGCACACCCTCCTTGTGTCTGCATGGTGTTTCCTCCGGGTACTCCGCTTTCCTCCCACAATCCGAAAGATGTGCTGGCTAGGTACATTGACCCAAACAGGCGCCAGAGTGTGGCGACTTGGGGAACTTCACAGTAACTTCATTGCTATGTTAATGTAAGCCTTACCTTGTGACCAATAAATAAACTTTTATTTACAAATTCAAAAAGCCTTGACAGTTTCTCCACTACCAACACCCATCCCAAAACTGTACCCTTCAACGGTTTAAAATACAAGCTCTATGTTACTGGATTCATCTCATCATTTTTTTTTTGAGTAAAATCACTTTCCTGCACAATGGGGTTTCCCCTGATTGCTCAATAATAATTTTAATAAATAAGGCTCCCCTCTGGGTGAGTCTGATGTGGAGCAAAAAAAAAGCCTCCAAGAACTTTACTGTCTAATATTTACTCATTAAAAATACAAACTATTTCTACCTTCTGAAATCAGAATATTAAAACATTTCCATTAGGCATGAATAAATGAAAAAATTATAATTAGAAACCATTTAGTGCCAAGAACAAGGCACAGCTAAGGTGGTGTGGGGGAGGGGTTCAGGTGTTGTGCAGGGGCTTATGAGGGAAGGGGGTGAGGTGGGGAGGAGGGGAAGGGGGTAAGGTGGAAGGGGAAGGGAAAGGGGTGAGAGGCAGGGAGGAGATGATTCAATGATGCTAGGAAGCAATTTGAAGACTGGATTCCTGTCACACACAAATTAACTACCTGAAAGTAACAGGCAGTGAAAGGAAAGCTATTTGGATGCTTTTGAGGCTCTCCCTAGGAGAAGAGTTTAAATACAGGTTGACAGTGCTTTACTTTCTGATGCCTCTGGGGGCCCAATGTGAAATTGGTTTCTAGGTGCCCGAAGCACAAAGTTGATCTTAATTTGGTAGTAAATTGGCAATCTCATCCTGAGTGGCCACTGGATGGTTATGAGAATGTTCGTACTGATGCTCTTTTGTAGCTCGGATGGACTAGAGGCCACTTAAGTACAAAGCCACTTAACTTCGTGATTCCCTGGAACTATTCCTTGCTTATCCAGGTTACCCTTGACATGGAAAATGTTCTATTCCCCGGCACCTTGCTTGATGAAGTGAAGAAGATAAAAATTAAAGTACAGGAATTTCAGTGGCCCATTAACTTTTGATTTTGTTCTTGTGGAATGGGCTCATTCAAAGATTGGACACTGACGTACTTAGAGGAGTAGAAAGAAATCTTGTTACAGTATTCAGCTCATAGGTTTTAATGGAAACTGGCATGTTTTATCAAACAATGATGACTTGCTGATAAGTTCCACGTTACATCAATTTTTCCTGTGAACAGGCTCCTTAACTGCTGCCAATTTAGGTACTTTAGTCTTTATAGCTCCTGCATTTTCAGTCAGGACAAAACTGACATAATTGCACAAGATCCCCACATTTACTCTCCCAATCCCAGGGGTAGATTGGTAAATCACAGACACCGTAAACAGAAAGGTGCCTTTCATTCTGGTTTAGTGGGGAGGAGGGCAACACAGTGGCAAGCACTATTGCCTCAGTGCCAGGGTTCGATTTCCCAGCTTGGGTCACTATCTGTGTGGAGTTTGCACATTCCCCCAGCGTCTGCGTGAGCTTCCTCCCACAATCCAAAGATGTGCTGATTAGGTGGCTCGGCCATAGTAAATTGCTCCTTACTGTCAGGGGAACAAGGTAGGATTAATGCACGGGGCTAAGGCGAAAGTATCTGGGTGGGATTGTGGTCGGTAAGTACTCGATGGGCCAAATGGCCTCCTGTACAGTAGGATTTTATGAATCTATCATAAATGCAGAGGAAGAGTGTGCCAGGAGGGGGCAGCAGACATCTGTCAATCTCGGGTGCAGTCTGAGCGCAAGTTTCAATCAACTTTATTAACATAGTGAACTGTCGTTCTTCATGGTTCTCACCTTCAGGTACGGGTTGGCTCACATGGTGCTGTAACTTAGTCTTCTCAAATTTATTGGAAGCAAACTGACAAATGTAACTTTATTCATCTTTTTCCCCCCAAACAAAATACAACGAGTACAATCGTTTTAGATCTCTAAAGATACCATGGAGATATTTAAGTGCACATTTTCACACTTTTACATTCAGTATTTCAGAGCAGTCTCCTCTCAAGTGGTTGCAGGCAGCAGAGTGAGTGGGCGTTGTTGGTCAAACCATGACAACATATCATTAGAAGCTATCCCATCAATGTGTTTATGTGTGTTGAACTGCAGCAACTCAGTATTCTAGTGCCACAGTGCCCCAGTCTGGCCCATTCGCAGTAAAGGATTATTCTTTTATTTATCAATTCATTTCCCCAATTGATGGCAAATTTAGAAGCTATAATTTTACTGTCATATTAGTTTTTGCAGCAGGATTAAAGTACTGAGGAGTTTATCTTACAATTGCTAGAGGCCAACCATTCTTATTGCTTTATTAGTCAACATTTCTGTTTGATTTTGATTTATTGTCACATCTATAAACATACAGTGAAAAGTATTGTTCCTTGCATGCTGTACAGACAAAGCATACCGTTCCTAGAGAAGGAAACAAAGAGCAAAGAAAATTACACACAGGAACAGTCCCTTTGACTCTCCAAGGCTGCACCAACCATGGTGCTCAACTGAACTAAAAGTCCCTGCCCTTTCAGGGACCATATCCTTTCATTCCCATCCTATTCAATGCATTTGTCAAAGACAGCCCTTAAAACTCACTATTGGATTTGCTTCCACCATCTCCCCCAGCAGCAAGTTCCAGGCATGTACTACCCTTTGCGAAAAGAAACTTGCCTCGTACATCTCCTTGCACCTTAAAGCTGTGCCCCCTAGTAATTGACTCTTCTACTCTGGGAAAATGCTTTTGAGTATCCACTCTGTACATGTCCCTCATAATCTCGTAGACTTGTATCAAATCACCCCTCAATTTCTGTTGTTCCAATGAGAACGAACCAAGTTACTTCAACCTCTCCTCATAGCTAATGCCCTCCATACCAAGCAACATCCTGGCAAACATTTTCTGTACCCTCTCCAAAGTCTCCATGTCCTTCTAATAGTGTGGCGACCAGAATTGAACACTATATTCCAAGTGCAGTCTAACTTGAACAAGAGAGAGTGCAGAATGCAGTGTTACAGTCATAGCTAAGGTGTAGAGAAAGATCAACTCACTGCAAGGTAGGTCCATTCAAAAGTCTGACAGTAGCAGGAAAGAAGCTGTTCTTGAGTCGGTTGGTACATTATCTGAGACTTTTGTATCTTTTTCCCGATGGAAGAAGGCGAAAGAGAGAATGTCCAGGATCCGTAATTATGTTGGCTGCTTTGCCAATGAAGCAGGAAGTATAGACAGTGTATTCTAATATATTTGGAAGCGTGGATACTGGACCAGAAGGCTGTTATCAAGACTGAGCCAACAGTCTGGCTCTGAATTAAAGCAAGAATTGAGAGCAAGAATGACTTGGGCTATGAGATCTCACTTTCTTTTTAAAACACACCAATTCTGTAGTTACTTTCTCCATTCATTAATTCTCTTCTCCTCAATAACACACAATTTCCTTTGCTTATTTGACAGACTAGACAAGTAACTAAACAGCCAATACTTCACAATATTGCTTGAAAGAGATACATGCTGCACAGGATTACCCAGTTGTTCCTGCCAGCAGTGGGGTGATCTTGGACAGCCATAGCTCCCCCCCACCCATCACTTCTCCCCCAACCCCACCCACTTCCACCCCACTTGCTATCTCTTCCCTCCTCCATGCAAGCTCCCTGGCTTTGGGATGGGTCAGCCTTGCAAAATGCTGTCAAACCATAGAATCCCTACAGAGTAGGACGAGACTATTCAGTTCATCTGAATAGTGAATAGTGGAGAGCATTGGATGCTCTCCAATGGAGCATCTTTCCCAGGCCCATCCCCTGCCCCATCTCCATAACCCCACACATTTACCCCGCATTTCCCCTTAAACTATTCACCTTGGGACACTAAGGGACAAATTAACATGTCCGATCCACAGAACCTGCACATCTTTGGACTATGGGAGGAAATCAGAGCACCAAGCAGAGACAGAGGGAACATGCAAAGCCCACACAAACAGTCACCCGGGCTCCTGGCACCGTGAGGCTGCAGTGCTAATCACTGTATCAACATGTCGCTCTGTCGACATCAATGCCTGCCATCTAAGCTTTTTGTCCTGCACTCATCAGAGCAGACACAACAATACAGCTTCAAAGGAAACAACAGTTTAGACTGGATGAGAAAAGGGCTGCTAATTGGTTGGCAAGTCAGCTCTTGATTGGTCAAGACATTGCCACAGCGAATGCATCTGGGAACTATCGTTTCCCTCTTGATTTTGTTTACTCAAAAAAATTGCCAGTCACTAGAGATTACTCAAGAGTGGACAAATTTAACTAGACCTTTCGCAATATAAGAACAGGAACAAAATCTTCCGTTATTCTCCAGGTGACATGTTTCTATTGCACCCATTGTTGCTGTCTTTACAAATGATAGTACTCCCAGGTCTGAGAACTGCTGTCAGGTTGCTGCTGCACATTTTGGAGCTAGGGCACATATTGCAAATATACCACACATAGTAGACATTCAGTCTAATGGATGAGGTGCCAATAGTTGGACTTCTTTGTCCTGAAGAATGGGTAAGCTTCCCAGAATGCAGCTCTACCTGTCCTCACCCAGATGAGTGAGGAGTATTCCATTACACTCCTACCTTGTGTGCAGCTTAGGGGAGTCAGGAGATGAGGTGAACTAAATTGGATTCATTGTGATTTATATTCACAATTCCTGAACACTCTTCTATCTAGTAAACAACACAACTCTTGCAGATGCATCAATGAAAGCATCCTTTCCAGATGTATCATGGCTTGGCAAGACCTGTGCTCTGACTAAGACCACAAGAAACTACAGAGGGTTACGAATGGATCCCTCCCATCCGTTGACTATCTACACTTCCCACTGCCTCAGAAAAGAAGCTGGCATAATCAAAACCCCACCCATCTTGGACATATGCTTTTCCGCCTTCTTCTGTCAGGAAAGAGATACAAAAGTCTGATGTCACGTATCCACCGACTCGAGAACAGCTTCCTCCATGCTGCCATCAGAATTTTGAATGGCTCTACCTTGCATTAAATTGATCTAGCTTTACATCCTAGCTATGACTGTAACATTACATCCTGCACCCAATCCTTTTCTTCTCCCTATGCACTCTGTGCTTTGTTTGTGTAATACGCAAGAAACAATACACTGTATCCCAATACATGACAATAATAAATTTAATTTTCAACTTTATCTGATATTTCCTACCTCTGCTGCACAACGTCCCCTGATATTTAAGTACGCTGAGACATTTCCACTATTTTACAAGTGCTACATAAATCCAATTTGTTGTTGTTGACATCTGCTATGACAAAAGAGGAAGAGAACAAGGAACCAAGTCTAAATGGCGCAAAATATAGTTCAATTTCTCAACTTAGATGCCAAGGTTACAGTCAGCCAACAAGATACAGCTGAAAGTGATAGGACCTGTATGTGAGGAGTTGCATAGTTAAATCATGCATTCATCCCACATTAAGATCCCAGCTAACCCTTGTGGAATTGTTGAGACAGATGGGTTGAGCATGGTTCATAGAAATTACCTGCATATTCACTCTCAACTTGCCCATTCGCTTGTTTCTGTGTTTCACCCACATGTTGAGAAGAAATATCAAGTCAATCCAACAATTTCACAAATCACAATGGGAGATGCCAGCATTGGGCTGGGGTAGGCAGAGTAAGAAGTCTCACAACTTCAGGTTAAAACACAGTACAAAGTCTCACAACACCAACCTTCAAGACGTAAGACATCACAGAATCGCTCAGCAGAAACCGATAGCCAAGTTCCGCACTCGAGGACAGCCTCAACCTAGATCTTGGGTTCATGTCACACTATCTGTAACCCCCACAACTTGCCTGGGCTCGAAAAACCTCACTAACTGTCCTGGCTTGAGATAATTCACATCTGTTTAAATTTACTTAACCCTCTCTCTACTCTCATTGTCTGTACTTGTAAAGACTTGATTACCTGTTAAAACTCACATTCCAATGTTATCTTATTGGAATATGTAGAGTTTGTGTCTATGTATGCTGTTTGTGAACCAAATACTGCACTAATTTGATGAAGGGGTAGGGTTGAGAAAGCTTGTGCAACTAAATAAACCTGTTGGACTTTAAAATGGTGTTGAGAGACTTCTTACAGATCATAATGCTATCATTTCCTAACCTTTTCAGGAAGTTAGTTAATGAAGCTGGACAAAAATAAAACACAGAGGAACACTGAAAAGGCAAATCAGAGAGGGAAAGCTAACGTGTGAACAGATCAGTGAGCAACATAAAAGAAAGTGTAAATCCTTTTAAAAACCCATAAAAGAATTCGGTTAGAATTCATAGAATCATTACAGAGCAGACAGAGGCCATTCGGCCCAACTGAAACTGCACCAAACTACAATTTCACCAAGGCCCTATCCCATAACCCCACCTCTTTATCCTTCTAATCTCCCCACCCTGCCTCCAAGGGTACTAAGGGTCAATTTAGCATGACCAATCCACCTAGCCTGCACATCTTTGGACTGAAAGAGGAAACCAGAACACCCAAAGAAAACCTATGCAGACACGAGGAGAATGTGCATCTCCATGTGAGACCAGAACTGAACCTGGATCACTGGCACTGTGAGGTAGCAGTGCAAACTACTGTACCACCACAAGGCGTCAAAAAGTGCAGAGACAGAGATATTAAATGATGAGCATTTTGCATCTATCTTCACTAAAAGAGAAGATAGCAGAGAAGTTGGATCAGATAAAAATCCATAAAAGGGGGGACAATTAGAAATTTGCCCAACTTCAAAATACAATAATCAGCTGATCTGGATGGGCACATCAAAGGTCGCATCTTTAAAAGTAAGGATGCAATTTATACAAGTTTCAGCCACAAACTTACAATCCTCCTTGAATATGAGATTGTGCAGGAGGACTGGAGAATTGCAAAGATTTCAACTGTTTTTTAAAAAAAAAAAGAGAGGACGATAAGTCTACTGACAATGGGCGAGTCAGCCTAAGGCCAGTGGCATAAAACTTAAATACAGTAATCCAGGGCAAATTGAACAGCAACTTGGAAAAATGTAGGTGAATAATTGAAAGCTAGCACAGAATTGTTAAAGATAAATCATGCTTGACTAACTTGATTTGTGCATTACTTATGTCCTGATGGGTGCAAGATGAAAAACTCCTCGGAATCCTCAGGTTCTATGCTACCAAACTCGACTAAGCGTGTTAACAAACTAAGGTAGAATGTTGAAAAGGGCAATGAGGTTGATATCGTGCATATGGACATTCAAAAGATATTTTGATAAAATACCACAAATTGAAGCCCAAGGGATTAGCAGTACAGTGGATACAAAATTAGCTAAAGTTCAAGAAGCCAATTCACCAGATGCAAAGCAGAGGAAAAGTTCTTCTAATATTCAATATATCTGGATAATAATTTTGTTCTTTCATCCTGTGGGATTTAGAATTACTCTGGCAGATTTAGTCATGGAGTGATAACTATTCACTTGGGAGGCACGGTGGCTTAGTGGTTAGCACTGCTGCCTCACAGTGCTAGGGACCAGGATTCAATTCCAGCCTTGGGTGACTGTATGGAGTTTGCATGTTCTTCCTGTGTGTGCATAGATTTCCTCTGAGTGCTCCAGTTTCCTCCGCAGGTTAGGTGGATTGGCCATGTTAAGTTATCCCTCAGTGTTAGAGGGATTAACAGGGTAAATATTGAGGTTACTGGGATAGGGCCTTCGTGGAATTGTTGTCGGTGCAGACTCGATGGGCCAAATGGCCTCCTCCTGCACTGTAGAGATTCTGTGGATCCAAGCCCAATTTTCCCCCTGCAATTGAAAGGAGTCTTCACTGTGTTCGGTAAAAATCCAACACCACAACCAGAAACCACAAGAAACTCATCTATAAAGTGATAGCATGAATATGTTGATGTGATCAGAAAACATGAGGCAGTGAATAAGTTGTACATTCTCTTTCAGAAGAAGAACAAACATTGCACCAAATAATTTCAGTTTGGTTCAGTTGATAGCGCTTTCACCTCAGTGAAAACTGTGGATTCAAACCCGACTATAGATTGGGCCCCAACATTTAACCCAAACCATTCAGTGCAGTGTTGAGGGAGTGCTTTATTATCGGAGGATGAGATATCAAAAAGAGGGTCTATCCATTCACAAAAGTCAACCTTGTCCAATACTTTAATCACTAGCTTTTTGTAGCTAATCAGAAATTGAGATGTGGTTGACAGCATTTCTGATCAGCAAGTAATAGTTACTGTCACTGGATATGTGAACTGGAAGCTTTTCATGCATCTGTTGGTAAAACATTAAGGTGAAAAAAAACGAAAGCTACAAGTGTTTTCTGATTATTATGAGTTCTTTACTTCCTTGATTACTAAATACCAGTGCAGGTTTGTTAAGTAAACATAGACATGAATTACTTTTAACTGGATTTGAGAGCATGCATAACGCATTTGTGACTAAAATTAGCTTGTGATGAGAATGGTGTTATAGAATCACCTATGCCAAGCCAGCAATTCTCATTGGCAACATGGCATTAAAACGGGCATGATGTGGAGAAAATGGAACCCATGGTACTATTTCAAGAGCAGCAAAGTCAACATTCATTTTTAACAAATACCACCGAGACCAATAAACCAGCCTTCCATCTTATTTACTGATCTTATTTACTTCCATCTTATTTAACCCTCATGCTATAGTCTATTTGGAGATAAGATTGTTTAATATGAATAATGCAGCCAAAAGGTGAGACAGGTCTTCTGTCCACTGAAGCACCCCAATGGAACTTTACACTGGAGATTTATGTTGCTAGCTTGCACTAAGAGTTACAATGCAATGTGTAGGCAGCAACAAGAAGATCAATCAACTTGTCACCTTATGAAGGATATCCAGTCAAGCTGATGGTGTCAGGTTCAACACTCAGGAAGGAGGAAAGGAGCGCATTAATAACACAAATAATATTTCCAACTATGAATCAGAATGAAAATCCAAATCTAATGGATGAATACTGGATTGAGTTAAGAGAGTTGTAAAACTTTTATCATAAAGTTCAGCTAAATCCCATCAGAGAAAGTGAAAGATTAAAGTCCTCATCACCACCTCTCTCTCCTCCAGTACTGTTTTTCCAATCAGTGTGGTATTGACAGCTGCTACACAGCCAGTTAAAGTCTCCAAGTCTATGTAAGTGGTATTTACCATGGTCCTATAGCGTCCTTCCTTCAGGCCGAGAGTGATAGAAACTCACTTTTATTAAGCAGCTGCTTCAGGGCTCAATTGCTTAGCCTAATCCATCTGCATGACATTCACTGAGGTGCCTGGAGACTTCCAATTCAAGCAGGTGCACAGACCTGAAGTGAGAAGCATACATCACTAGGGATTTTGATTAGATGTCACGCCCATGGGCTTTGGAGAGTGAGCATCTATTTTGTTGATGCAAACATCTATTTAACTTGGAAACAGTGCAGTGCTATGTCAGTGGACTGACATTGCTGAAGGACACCAGAGACACTAATGTACTTAAACTGCGATATTCAGATGTTCACAACACACACTTGTGCCATTGCTGCCCCACATAGTGAATTTACAACCACAGACAGACCATTAAGGATAGAGTGTAAGGAAAGCCAAGTATCTTCATAAAAAGGCAGAAAAAAGCAAGAGCTGGCAAGCACTGTACCACCAGATCCTGCTGAACATTTTTGAATCAGAATGGGATTGTATTGCAATAGAACTATCACCATTTCAAATGGAGCTAAGTTTATCTAATTGCATCACCAGGGTAACAGTCTGCAGTTTGCCAGGCTCAGTCACTTACTCTGCAACCCTCCCCCGACAACATTTACTGCTCATTTGTAAACAGAATCGATAAAATTGCAGTACGGTCAACAATGAATATTAAAAGTAGGTTTTAATCAGACTTCCAGTTGGTTGGTTTTTCATCAGTTTTGCAATATAAAATAAATGACTTCCACATCAGAATCCCCACTTTTGAAAGTTACTTGAGGAGGGAAAGTGAAACTTGGTTATGATATAGTGAAGGAAAGATTTTTAAATTATAGAACCTTTTTGCATTTGAATTAGCCTATTGCCAATCCTTGATAGGAAACCAGCATCTGTCAAAAAAAAAATTGCAATAATTTGGTTCAAATCTAATGAAGTTGCTTTGAAAGCAATTGCTAAAGGATCAGTAATGGAATGGACAGAAGCAACATAACAAATATAACTTTAACCCTTACTTCTGTAGTGCAGGGACAGTTCAAACCGCTCAGCAGCAATATTCTCACCTAAACTTTACTTTGATAAAGTCTTAAATCATGAACTTTATCATAACATAATCATAACATAGGGTGGCACATTAGCACAGTGATTAGCACTGCTGCCTCATAATGCCAGGGCCACTGTCTGTGTGGAGTCTGTACATTCTCTCTGCATCTGTGTGGGTTTCCTCCTACAGTCTGAAAGACGTGCTGGTTAGGTGCATTGGCCATGCTAAATTCTCCCTCAGTGTACCCAAATGGGCAATGGAGTGTGGCAACTAGGGGGATTTTCACAGTGACTTTGTTGCAGTGGGAAGGTAAGCTCCTTATGGCACAAATAAACAAACATAAAACTTCCATTGCAATTAACTAATCTAATAAATGAGTACTCTGCTAAACATTGCTCTTCTGCAATGTACCTTCCTGTCTACTGGATTAATCTGTACATTAGCGTGTGGGACCTACCTGGTGTCCGTCATCCATTCCGTTGCTAGCAAATTCAAACACCAGCTCGGACTGTTGGACTGCAGCAGCCATGACTCTGAGATCAAGGGCTCCAGCACCTGTCCAGAACCAGGATAAAAAAGAGACTTTCTACCAGTTTGTCTCGGTGAAGGCCGCTTTGAGCTTCAAGAGGTAGTCCGTGTGGTGAAATAAATCAGTCTCGTTAGCCTTAGTGACTTTGATGCGAGGAGGAATGAGCCAAAGACTTCAAATCAGAGCTGCATGCACTTCACACAGTGTGGTGGTGCTGAGGCACTGGAGATGAGATTACAATCTCACAGAGAAGGGAAGTTCTTGAAACATTATGAATTCGATCTGAAAGAATAAAACAGAAAGACAATGTTAATCTAGGAGTGGCCACATCATTGCTCAAAGTAAGGACTCGGAAGCCAAAGTGCATATTTATCCCAAATACTAGGAGGCCTGCAGTCTTGGTACCAACAGGTCAGGCAGCTGAATGATTTATACAATAGTAGTCATGATGTGGAGATGCCGGTGTTGGACTGGGGTAAACACAGTAAGAAGTCTGATAACACCAGGTTTAAATCCAACTGATTTATTTGATAGTGTTCTGGTTGGAGACCAACACCTCATTCACCTGACGAAGACCACAGAGTTGAAAGCTTGCGAGTTTACTATCAAATAAATCTGTTGGATTTAAACTTGGCGTTGTCAGACTTCTTACTGATTTATACGAGACAGGGCATATTCAGTAAAACTGCTTCCAGTGGGTTTCCTTGCACCAGACAGGGACACAGATAATCAACAAACATGGTAGCATAATGTAATTGTCACTAGACTAGTAATCCCGAGGTCCAAGTAACTTAAGGTTCCTCATTATTGACATGAATTCAAACCCCATCATGGCAGCTGGTGGAATTTAAATTCATCTAATAAAATCTGGAATTGAAAGCTAGTCTCAGTAATGGTGATCATGAGACACTCAGATTGTCACAAAAACCCATCTGGTCGACTAATGCCCATTTGGGAAGGAAATCTGCCATCCTTACCCTGTCTGGCCTACGTTTGACTCCAGATCCACAGCAATGTGGGTTGGATCTTAATTGCCCTCTCAAATTGGCCAACAAGCCATTCAGTTCAAAGGCAATTAAGAATGGGCAACAATGCTGGCCTCGTAGTCAAACTCACATCCCTTGAAATAATATATTTGAAGTGTCATGATCCAAAATCAGAATGGCTTAACATGTGCAGAATTTTAACTGATTTGCTACTCAGGTCTTCTGCAGTTTTTTTGCACCCTAAAAACCATTTTGTTTTAGGTAACTGTTTGAGCACTAATCTGACTATTTTCAAAGGAAGTCTCATTTTAGCTAGCCCCATTGGCATGATGGACAGGTTAAATGCAGCATTGTGCCAGGGAGAGGTAGGATGCGGACTTGTACCAGAGATTCCACCTGTGGGGAGATGCTAACCGTGCCCAACAGATGACGGAAAAGTGTGCAAAGCAAAGCCTCACACTTTCACAGGAGAAGTAAAAAGGACTTTGAGAATTTCACTGATATTCTCATGCACTTCCTCAAGGATGCAGTATCATTCGCCTGGCAAAAGAATGGCCTTCCTAGCTTATCTATGGTGAGTAATTTGGAGATCAAAAAATAATAGGAAACAGTAAATAAAACAAAAAAGTGCCAATTTACACAGGAAGAAATCTTATGAAGAAACCCAGTGGAGTGCAGATTTGGGAACTGAAATCTTGCAAGCACTAACAAGCCCTGCGTCTTGTGTTTATTAAAGCTGAAAGACGATTTTGTATTAAGCACAGAGAATTTATTAATTTAGAAATCAAAACTTGTGAAAAATTGTTACCATGACTCCTCCAGAATCCGAAGCAGGAGTGTGCTTGCAGTCGGTGTAGTTAGATAAGACATTTGAAGTTACATGAATTATACTAGGGGACATTTCAGTTCAAGGCAAGACTAAAGGCCCTTGAGACCATAAGGTGGAGTTTACGGCAATTGTTTCAAGCGGGTTAACACCTCTACTGAAACTGCAGGCAATGAAAACTCCCACGAACATGTTGGCCTTCTGAAATTTAGCATCAGCAACTCTGAGGCCCGGGATTTCTGATAGGAAATCAGAATCAGAACCAGATATGAAAAAACTTTGGCAGAGAAACGTTCACCATTAAATTGAAAGGTATATATATTTGTGGAAAAACAGAAAAAAAACAGGGATGAAGTGCTGAGCTCTCTCTCTGGAATAGGCTGATAGGCCTATTACATACAAACTTTCAAATGAGGAACAAAACTAGACCACTCAGTCCCTCAAGCCTGCTCCACCATTCAATAAGATCATGGCTGACCTAACTGTAACTTCAACGCCAGGTTCTTGCCTACCTTCCATAACCTTGCACCCCCTTTGTTAATCAAGAACCTATCTAGCTCTGATCTTTAAATATTCAAAGACTCCATTATATTTGGAGGAAGAAAGTTCCAGAGACTTATAACCATCAGGAAAAAAAAATTCTCATCTGTTTTAAATGAATGGCCCAATACTTTTAAACAGCGACTCCTAGTTTTATATTCTCCATAAAGTGGAATCATCATCTCTCCATTCACCCTGTCAATATCCATCAGGATCTTAAAGGTTTTGATCAAGTTGCCTCTTACACTTCTCAACTCCAGTGGATACAGACCTAATTTCTCCAACCTTTCCTGATAATCTAGTTAACCTTCTCTCAACTGTTTCTAATGCATGTACAGATGAGTGAGATTCACCAGCCTCCCAATCACATGTTTCCCAACAGTAGAAGGCAGCATGCTGTTCACTAGTGGTGGGATTTTCTGTCCTGCTGCTACCAATGGGATTTCCCATGGATATCACACCGGACCACCACAAAATCTGGGCTGATAGCTGGACCAGAAAAGCTTCCTGGTGTGAATGGCCGGAGTATTCCAGCCTACATCTTTCCTTAAAAGAAACAACCAACACTGAACCAAAACTCCAGCTGTGATTGACCAATGGCTTATAAAACTGAAACATAACCTCACTATCTTTATAATCAATTCACCCCACAATAAATAACACTATTAGCTTTCCTAGTTACTTGCTGTACCTATATATAGTCTTGTGTGACTTATGCACTAAGATACTCAGATACCTCTGGATGTCACATCTTTGCAATCTCTCACCATTAAGATTATAAGTTTTTTTATCCTTACTATTAAATTTTACAGTTTCACATTTGCCCGTTTTACAATCAATTTGCCAGATCTTTGCCTGCTCACTTAGTTTATGTCTCTTTGGAGTTTCCTTATGTCCTCTTTGCAATTTACTGTCCTACCTACCTTTATTATCAGTAAATTTCATAACCATATCTTCAATCCCTTCATCCAAGTCACTTATATAAATTGCAAAAAGTTGAGATGCCAGCACGACTCTTTGGCAGAACCAGAAAAAGACTCATTTATGCCAATTCTGATTCCTGTGAGTGAGCCAATCACCATTCCACGCCAATACATTACTCACTATACAATGAGCTTTTATTTCACATTATAACCTTTGATGATCTACTCATGTCCAAATCTGCTGCTAAGTTCTAATGGTTTTAGTTCCATATTTCACTTTAGAATCTTCCAGTGAAATATATGCAACCAGATTCTTCTGTTGCTGACTACTTCAAAATAAAGGTGCAAAAATGGCTAACCCAACTCAAAACTTCATTCAAAATGCCTCCCATCCCGAGTAATTCTAGCTGCCCTGATATACAATTGATAGGTCAGGTTATTGCACGGAAATTCTTTTCTAATCCCCTCAACCCACCAAAAAAAAAATTGAAAATAAATCAATTGCTAATGGATTTCTGAGCAGATTTGTTCTACCTTATGTTCTCCAGTGATATCCATGCTCAATAATGAGAGCCCTCAGGTTATCGAAAGATGGAGAAAAAGTAAAAAAAAACGCCTCTCTGATGATCCACAGTGCATGGAAAAACGTCCTTTCAATATTTTCAACATGTATAATGTGCGGGCACATGGGAGAAAACTAACAATATTTGCAGTCAAAACATATACGCAATCATGGTGAATTGCAAAGTGGCTTTCAATATTTATATTCTGAGAATATGGAGAGTCCTAGGAAACCTGAGTGTGTATGCACCAAAACTCCAAATATCTGTAGGTAAAAACATCACCCGGAAATTTAAAAAACGGACACGATTAACACTGCAAGGTGTTTTAACACAGCAGAGTCTAATACTTTCTCAGATATAGAATCATTGAAGGAGGTCATTCAGCCCATCAGGTCTGCACTGACTCTGACAGAGCATCGTAATTAGGCCCATCCCACAACCTTGTATCCGTCATCCATGCATTTATCCCATTAATCCTGCATATTGCTGTGCTAGCACCTGGAAGACACCCATGCTGATATGGCGACAGTCACCTGAGGCTGGAATTGAGCCCGGATCCCAGGTGTTGTGAGGTAACATTGCTAACTACTACGCCACCGTGCTGCCATGCGAGAGCTCACCAGAAATGAAAATTGTTTCGCTTAAGTACATTGGCTGCACTTGTAAAATAATGCCCAGAAGAATCATTTTTCTCTAATCTGACAAGGAATCCATCTATACAACTTCAGTTATAATCAATTGTCAAGCTTAGCTGCTGCAAAGCAATAAGATATATACTGTAAATTGCCGCATACAGGTCAAACTGATCTAGAATACAACCTAATTATTCCAGCCCCAAAGATTATGCAAGGAATCTTCCCAAGCCCCTACATTGGCAGGTTTGATGGCAGGCTCAAGGGAGCAAAATACATCAGGAGGCCCAGATTTCAGTTTGCATTTCCAACAAGCCTTTCCTGTCAGATCTTCCACTGGTGCGCACCATAGTGGGATAGAAAACCCACTGGAAGCCAGTGTGAAATTAATTTGTACCCCACTAATGGGATGCCGTGAAGGTCTGACCAGAATCCTCCACTCACGTCCAATTCTCTGCATCCAGCCTGAAAACATGCCAATGTGAGAAACGTTTTTGAATAATGTGGCCTTCATACATCAGGACTCATCTGAACAATGCCCTGAGCTGCCTCTGGAGTTCAAGATGGAGGCGTCAGTAATCCTGGATCTGGGAACACCATGTCAGTAGTTCAGGGGAGCCTCTGCAAGGGGAACTTCTAAATTCACTGTCCTGAAAAGAATCCAGCTACCAGTCTCAGAATGTTCCTGGAAATCTATCTTTTTTCCAGAAAGTTTACTTTCTTTCTTCGACAGTTGGTCAATGATGTTAGGTGTCTTTTCAGTATGGGTCTCGGATACAATAGCAGACTACGCACCATCAGATCTGCCTTACACAGAATATGGCACAAAACACCTGGTTGTATAATTAACGAGGTAAGCGTCAAAAGATTTGGTGCATTTTGTTGCCAGCCACCAAGGTGGTGAACATCCACTTTTCCATCCCAACATGGGACTTAGTCCCAGAAAGGCAGAACTCTATCTCACGTTTTTGTATATACTCAGCACATAATTCAACCTCCATTTTTCAGTCAGACTCAACTTTTCTTCCCTTGTTTTGCTATAAGTAGCTTACAATTTAAAGAATCAAGCAGGTGATCTAAGCTGCATTAAGAAGAAATGCTGGAGTTTAGGATATGTACGCTCTTCATACGGGAGGCAGACAACATTTCAAAATGGCTCTCACAAACTGGTGTTTCACTGGGGCGGCTGAGCGCTGCTCCCTCAGAGCGCCAGTGACCTAGGTTTGATTCTCATCTTTGTGAGTTTTCTCCAGGTGCCCTGTTTACCTCCCACAATCCGAAAGATGTGCTGGTTAGATGCACTGCCCATGCTAAAATTCTCCCTCAGTGTTTCCGAACAGGCGCCGGGATGTGGTGACTAGGAGATTTTCACAACAACTTCATTGCAGTGTTAATGTAAGTCTACTTGTGACAATAATAAATAAACTTTAAGCTTTGTCTACAAATCAATCCCCGTTTTTGGAAAGATTTTGAAGGAATTCAATGGTCAACTTATACACCAATATCTGTAGTACTTATAAATTCTGGATTATGTTTTTTTTAAATATGCATTTGACATGCAGAAGATACTAACAGGAGCAAGACAAAATGATTTTGGCTTCTCTGCTGGTTGATCAAAGTCCCCGAAGACAATCATACTCTGGCATGTTATTGCTAAATCCGTGAACTGTTCAACACAGGCATGAAGAATGATGATAAAACTGGCTGCTCACTTCCTTTCTAATCTGAAGATGGACCATCATTATCATTACAAAAACTCAAAGGAAATGACTTGTATAAATGATGCTGGTAATAGCCTGCTATGTTTTCCTGTTACTGAAATACAGCAGAGTCTTAGAGGTGGGATCTCCATACCAATACGTTTTTCTTTGTAATGATGATGCAAGTAATTTTGTATACTCTAATTAACTCTACCATTATCCACACTGATTTTTCTGCCAATTGCACATTGCCCTGCATTAATCCAACAGTATGGCTGTTAGAAAGGTTATCTCTTTTCTCTGTTTTCTGTGAAATTGGACATGCAAGGTTCACTACCAATCGTAAACAGGGGAGAAAGAAAATCTTTCCTACCACCGTCAAGCAGCCACACAATTCCACTAAATAGCTATCGGCAGCACCTGACTGACAGATGGGTTCTGTGCTTGCAACGCAGAACTGAGGGAAAATGAGAACTCTGCATCTTATGGAACATGGCCATGTTATGTGAATTTTTATTTGGATTGACATGAGCTGACACACAGCTAGGTAGTGTCTATCCGAGGAAATTTCTGACACAAAAAATCACATGTCAAAGAAGCTATTCGCAGATTTTCTGTTAGTCCAGCTTCTAATTATTCAATCTTGTGGCGGCTTGAGCAGACAGTACTGTGACTTCTGAGCCAAAGATCGTGGGTCCAAATCCCATTCCAAGGACTTGACATAATCCAGGCTGACACTTCAGGCCGGTACTGAGAGAGTGCTGCAATGTCAGAGGCACTGTTCCTGAGCTCTGACATTAAAACCAGGGCTTCACTGCTCTTTTGTGTGAGCTTAATGAGATACCACAGCAGTCTTTTGAAGGGACACAGTGAAATCTCCGCATCATACTTGCCAGTATTTATTTCTCAATTCGTGGTACTAAAAAATATCACTTGATCGTTATCACAGCGCTGTACGTGAGAATCTTGCCACTGTGCTGACAGATTGAATTGTTTCCTGCACCAAAACATCAAAACACTTCAAAGGTGCTCAGAGGCTTTGAGTCACACGCTTTGGGTTATCCTAAGGTCATAAAGGGCGCTGGACAAGTGCAAATCTTTATTGACCCTTTTACCCCTCTGGAATCACGAAAGAATTAGAGGGATGGCAAATTTTTTTAACCACAGCTCAGTCAATTTGCCCAATGAGTGCCCAGCAATTACACAAGAAAGTTCCCAGATTTGAGGGAGGTTAAACCAGATCATCACTTCTGGATTCAATGAAAAGTCTTGGCTGAGGAGCAGAATTGGGCTTAGTTATGATAGCCATGGTTTGGGTCACTGGCTGTGCTGAGTCCGCAGTGTTTGTGTGGGTTTTCTCCAGGTGCTCCAGTTTCCTCCCATAGTCCAAAAGACATGCTGGTTAGATGCATTGGCCGTGCTGAATTCTCTCTCTGTATGCCCGAACAGGCACCAGAGTGTGGTAACGAGAGGATTTTCACAGCAGCTCCGTTGCAGTATTAATGTAAGCCTACTTGTGACACTAATAAATAAACCATGAAATTCCCCTCCCCTGAGTCTGAATCATAGAAACATAGAAAAAAGGAGCAGGCCATTCAATCCTTTTCCACTATTCAATACGATCATTGCAGATCTTCTATCTCAACATCATACTCCCGCATTCTCCCCATAACCTTGACATCTTTAGAATCTAGAAATCTAAGTCCTTAGAGCATTCCATAGATTCACCACCCTCAATGAATAGGTTTCTCCTCAGCTCAGTCCTAAATGGCCTAGGCCATACCCTGAGACCGTGACCCCTTGTTCCAAGGGAGACATTAAGCCTGCATCCATTCTGTACAGCTGTGTCAGGATTTTATATGCTTCAATAAAATTCCCTCTCATTCTTCTAAATTCCAGCTAATATAGACCCATTTTACCCGATCCCTTCTCATACATCTAACCTGCCATTCCAGGAATCAGTTTGGTGAACCTTTGCAACACTCCCTTTGTGACAAGTATATCTTTTTTTAGCCAGGTCCCTCACTTAAAGACAAAGGTCTGAAGCCTTCGAGGAGGCAAACAGTGCCTGCAAAACTGAAAAGGAGTGAAACACCTTTGCCAATGAACAAGGAAGAACAATTGGCCTGAGATAGCAATACAAAACACTAAAATCAACAAGCCTGAATAAAGAATTGTTCCTGAGAAATAAAAGCATCAAGATGTCCTGCAGTCACTAGTGCATTGTGAAAGACAGAGTTGCACAAGAGGGTCATCTGATCTTAATTATGACTCATTGTGAGAATTGAAGTTTGTTACTGACTTCCACGTTGCTATACTCATCCTGTGGTTAATGTGCAGTTTCAGCTCAGGAAAATAATAATCAAGCTTAGGCCTTCTTCGAAATATTTGGCCACATGTTTTCATAGGCATTTCTAAAAAAACGATATAAAGTTTACACGTCATCATCATGTCCCTCCACCCCACCCCTCACTCTCGCATTGATGTCGGTAACTAGCTTGTCAAAATTTAGAAAAAGCCTCAATTTAGATTCCTGCTCTGCATCACATTGAGGGTGAGTAGCTTTCATGTCCCTGGGTACGAGGATTCCAATTCTTCTGAGTAAAACCAATTAAATCAAACAAAACGAGGGACAACGTAACAGGGGCGGCCCCTTAAAGGGGAAGGCCTTTCAACAAAAACAAGTGAGCTGCCATCGACAGCCCTCTACTGCGAAATGTACACATCAGTAATAGGTGTGGTTGTGATACTCTACCCAGTACAGTATACTGAGATTGCCACGTGACAAATGGCTGAGGTAGCAGGAGACTTTCAGTCTGTTCCAGCATGAGTTGCTGCCCTCAGAAGTAGATCAGAGAGTAATCGGGCTAGTGGTGGAAGGAAATGATTAAATGGAGATTGGTTTGCTGATTTTAAGATATGATGAAAGAACAGAGACAGACATACGTTACTGGATAACTGCTCCTTGTGGCTTGTACACTCAGGAGGAAAGTATCAACACTGGGCCCTTCTCTCCAAATCATTATTTCTCTGTTCATCAGTCCATCATCGCTGCGATCAGCCTGAAGCAATCTTCCCTCAGCAATAAATTTTAGTTTGCAAAGGAGAGTTTTGCTTTCAAACCAATCTAATTATGCAACTAAAGTCTGAGTGCAAGTCATCACCATCTCCCCCACCCAGAATGTTTCCAGTTAGTGAGTGAGCCATACCAACTGGGTGATTACAGGATTCCATGTCCATTCTATGCTAAATTACCTCAGTTCAAGAGGCCAGCATTACAGCTGCAACCACAAGGCTTTGGTTTGCCAGCTCTAGGGAGGGGAAAACTGGGGCTACAGTAAAAAGTAAAAGTAAAAGTTTATTTATTAGTCACAGTAGATTTACTTTTATTGTGAAAACCCCACAGTCAGATTGATTTCTTGAGTACTGCCTTCAGATCTGGTCAAAGAAAAAGGGAGTTATAACAATGCTGGAAGGATTGCGAACAGCCAAGATGCTAATTCCCAACTTGGGCTTAGAAAGTAGGCCAAGAGGGAGTCGAAATTTGCAGACGGTATCAACGTATTACAGGAAGGATATTGCAACTACAGAATGTGCACAGAGATTTCCTGGGATGCTGTTTGACATGGGGAAATACAAACATGGAAAATAATTTGAAAAATGTGAATCTTTTAATGCAAAATTATGTAATATTTCAATATAATAAAAATGTGTAAAATTATAAGCCAGGGCAGAGGAGAGAGGACCGGAACGTTTTGGGTTAAAAGGGTAACAATCAGAGACTTTAGATACAAGATCAAATACCATACATGTCTAGAAAGCAGAACAACAGAAATTTCTTGACAAGAATTGTGAGCAGTGGAATTCACTTCCAGATTTAATGATTAAATCAAAAGGCTATTTCTATGCTGAATATTAAATTGGATGGGGTAGAAGAAAACTGGATTGAAGAAAGGGACATGAGATGGTGAGTAAATACCACTGGGACCATTAACTCATGTAAATGGTAGACACCACTGAGGATCTTATGATCATCTAGGGATGCTGCTTTGACTGCTTAAATCAACCCCTTTTGTGAAAATTCATGCATTGGCACTCGGACAGGACAAGATTGCATTCAGTTGATGGTCCCCACAGTCAAACAGCTTTCCAGCTCTCACTTTTAAGACTCAATGGCCAGGAATTTTACCGGCACGCCCATCCAGGTTCCAGAGGTGAGCTAGGCTTGGAGAATGGCATTGTTCTTTGGCGTCAGGCAGGATTGTATGAACATCAGGCGAATACGCTGGTAAAAGTCTGCCCAACATATGAAGAATGGTCAATCAGGAGAAGAAACCTGGAACTAGAAGCTGTGGTGCTGTTTCGTAGAAAAGAATCAATTCCTTGGGGATTGGCAGGAAGAGCCAAATAAACAGGATTCTTTTATGCAAACATGTTTCTTTACTGTATGAACATTAGTCTATGCTAGGAAACCATTCTGTACCAATTAATTACTTAACTCTTTCAAAACTCAACTTACACTATCATCTTGGTGTGGGCCATGAAGTATAATGTACAAATCTTGGTGTTGGTGAAAGCCCTTTTGCAGACTGTGCACTGTTGCCCAGGCAACTGTGATATCCTTGACTGGCTAACTCAAGAACAAACCAAATTCCCTCACCCAAACTCAACATTGCAGTCATTTTCAGCATTACTTCCCTTGGAACACATTCAACCATGTTAATGCCACAGAGTAAGTCAGAACCACCAAACATTATACCTCAAAATAACAAGAATGATGTGGAAAACACCTTGTTATATTTAACACACCAGCAATACATTGGGTTATAATTGATGCTGGGTCTGCACCAGTAACTTGGATGCCAAACTATTACCAAGATTAAAACAGAAAATTTCAAAAAAGAGTCATCAAGTCTGACAGTGTCTGTCGACAGAGAAACAAAGTTAAGGGATTCTAGTCCATATTACTCTCTTGAGAACATGTGGACTTGAAACATAGATTCTGTTCCTTTTCCATAGGTGCTATCAGATCTAGTCCTTTGAACATTTTTTGTTTTTATTTCAGATTTCCAACATCCGCAGTATTTTGCTTTTTTTAAACCAACATTATTTTTGTTCATTAATGCAAAATAGTCATTGAGGTGAATAAAAGGTGGTCTAGTCACTACTAACGTAAGTTAAATTAGATAGATTTTGGAATATGTTGGTGGCACAGTAATTAGCATTGCTGCCTCACAGCGCCAGGGACATGGGTTCAATTCTGGCCTCAGGTCACTGTTCATGTGGAGTTTGCACAATTCTCCTCGAGCCTGAATGGGTTTCCTTTGGGTGCTCCAGTTTCCTCCCACACTCCAAAGATTGCAGGTTAGACTGACTGGCTATGCTGAATTGCCCCTTAATATCGGGGGATTAGCAGGGTAAATATGTGAGATAAAGAAGAAAGGGCCTGGGTATGCCCTATCTTGTTGATGCAGGCTCGATGGGCCAAATGGCATCCTTCTGCACTCCAGGGATTCTATGATTCTGTAAAATATGTTAATAGGATTCCAAGTAGGAAAAGAAAAGAAAGTAAAGTTTATTTATTGTCACAAATAAGGCTTATATTAACACTGCGATGCTGTTACTATGAAATTCCCCGATTCGCCACATTCAGGCACCTATTTTGGTCAATGCGCCTAATCGGCACATTTTTCAGAATGTGGGAGGAAAACACAGCACACAGAACTTCAATAAACTTCAGGTTGCCAACCCTCCAGGATTGGAAACCCACGCAGACATGGGAAGAACATGCAAACTCCATCTAGATAGTGACTCAAGCCAGGAATCGAACCTGGCCCCTGGCACTGTAAAGCAACAGTGCTAGCCACTGTGCTACCATACCACCCCAATTATGGTACCACTTTGCTCTCAAATAGAATAATGGCAAATCTCTTGCCTAATTATTGACCACAGTGTGTTTTCAGAGCCTGTCATCGGTGAAGACAAGATGTTAGTGGATATTGTGAAACCAGAATGTTTTGGTTGGAGCGGGACTGAGGGTCCAAGGAAATTGCTGGGACACCTTCAACAACCTATCTCAAATCGCACGCCAACACTTCCAGCACACTTAGGATGGTTCCACTCTAAAGCTCTCAAACCTGCTGCCAGTTTTGGGGAAGTAACGGCACGCTGGTAAGCCATGTCCGTTACAAAGCAGGACTAGTGCCAACTTATAAAAAAATTTTAGACCTCAAACCCACTGAGGACAACACCACCTCTACAGTATCAAAATTCTGTTCAATCAGGAAAAGTACGTGCTGCTATCCGACATATGTCCTACCAAATCCTTTCTTCAAAGGAATACGTTCCTTACATGTTGCTCTGTTATTCCCCCCACTCCACCCCCACATTCAATTGGGAGAGAAGGAAAAGGTGTTCAAAGCTCAAGGTGAGCGAATCCTGGGACCATCTCTTGCCCAATTAGCCTCGACTTAGCCAGCGTCACAGAGGAATCCCAGTCTGAGTGCAAACAGGGTTTTCGCTGAACTTCTAATGAAGGAATTCCGGAAGAGCAGGGACAGATTTCTGTCACATGATGCTGGCTTTGTCAGACATACAGGGATGAGGGGGGTGGAGGTGCAGATTGTCAAGGATAGTGAATGGGAAACAATACTTCACTGGGCAGTACTGGTAGCAAAGTGGTTAACACTGCTGCCTCACAGCTCCTGATACCCAGGTTCGATTCCGGCCTCAGGTCACTGACTGGGTGGAGCTTGCATGTTCTCCATGTCTGCACGGATTTCCTCCACAGTCCAAAGATGTACATGTTAGGAAGACTGAAGATGCTAAATTGCCCCTTAGTGTTAGGGGGATTAGGAGGGTAAATATGCTATGTTATGGGGATCAGACATGGGTAGCATTGTGATCAGTGCAGGCTCAATGGGCCAAATGGCTTCCTTTTGCACTGTAGATTCTTTGATTTTATAGTGCAGCCACCTGCTTTCCTTTCTGAAGTAGATACAATATCGTTTATAGATCAGCTCAGTTGAAAGCTCCCCGTTTCCTGTTTCTGCGTGCATAGCAGAAGTCAGACCGTTTTGGTTCCACCTCTGTGAAATCTTTCTTCTCCTTTAAGAATCCCAAAAAAAATGCTGTTGATTATGCTGCAGGAATATGTGTTGGTATTTGCATATAAAGGAAACAGACTTTCCATTATTTGAAATGAATTCTCAAATGACACATGAGAAACAAGCCACACTAAGGCACTAACCATGCAGTAGCTTTATATTTGAAATCAATAGAACTTCAGGTTGCCAACCCTCCAGGATTGGCCTAGAGTCCCCAGCAACTGGAAGTCAATCTCCAGAACGCTGTTGAGTGCAACCCCAGGGGAAGATCAGAAGGACATTCAAAAGGATTTTTTTTTCTTCATTTTCTTTGAACATTTCCCTTTTAAAGTATTTGAAATGGTCTGTTGGGGGTGAGGAGGGGAACTGTTTACTGATATTCATCATCCAAAGGATAATGAATCTTTCTGCTTTCCAATTGGTGTGTGATGACGATACGTCACAGGGATTGATGTGTTGGCCAACTAATGGCTAGAGCAAGGGACCACTCGTGATGAACCCTCCAGGAAAACATTTCATTGTGGTGGGCAACCCTAACATGACGCAGGGCTGTATTTTTACTTTGCAAATGGGAAACAGAAGCCGGCCTGTTCCCGGTTCTGAACGCTGATCAGCATTTTCTGACTGGGGCATTCCCTCAGTTGACATGCAGACAGGTTTCCTGTCATTTAGGGCCTGAGACCTTCCAGTGTCAGACCAGCAGCCAACTGCAATAACAATGCATGTAACTGCAGTTTCAACTAGAAGGTGCCCTCTCAAATTGAAAATCAACCATTGTTGGTGGGACTTTTGGCTATATTCCAACCCAGACAGGCAGGCAGGCTCAGTAGGTATATCTAGAATACTGGTAAGCTGGCATAGCCACTGGACTTCTGCCCCAAGGAAGCTAATCTGCACCCATCTCCTCACCACCACCCCCCGCCAACCAACCCTTCACATCTCAAAATGAATAACAGCTGGAAAATCTCAAATCCGTCTCCTTAATTCCAGCCTAACAAGTCTCTTAACAGGACCATGATAAAAAGCAAATTACCGTGGACATGGGGATCTGAAACAAAAGCAGAAAACGCTAGATAACTTCAACAGGTATGACAGCATCTGTGGAGAGAGAACAGAGCCAACGTTTCAAGTCTGGACGACTCTTCATCAGGCAGCCATTCTCACCATCATCACAAAAGCAATTATTGTGCTAACTTTGTTCCAATCCAAATTCCAGAGATTGTTAAAAGCTACGCCATTACATTAGGAAGATAATGGAGCCACTCAGCAGTAGGAAGAACTAAATCACTTGCCATGTACATAGAAAAGAAAACGTAAAATCCATTGCATGTAACAATATACTAAAAACCCAAGGTATTTTGGGCTGGAATATCATGTTTACTTAATATAAAGAGATTAACACTGAAGTTGTGGAAAGAACTGAACAATTTCAGTCTTCTTCCCTTCAATAGAATTGAAACTGTGCAGTTGGGTAAAGCTTGTCATTGAGAATACTGCTGGTATAATTGGAAGCTGGTGACAGAGTTCCAAAGACAATTTGTTACTCAGACTCCCTGCCTTGGTTTGGTGGATAGGGGCTGGGGAAAAAGTTTTGAGAGAGCCGGAGGGGGTTGTGTCGGCGGCCCTGCCATTCAGGCTTCATATAGCTTTGGTAACTCTTTGCCAGGCCTTAGCTGTGCCAGATTCCTCCTCCATAAGACTGAAGCAAAGTGGAGTTTCTCCCCACTTTAATGAGTTTTGCCCTATATTTACATGTATTACTAAATATTTCATAACATCTGCATGGTTCACTGAGGAGAGGCTGACTAGGAATACATAATACTCCAAAAAAAACCCCATTCTTATTGCATAATTATTAAGCATTCCCTTCCTAGTCAAGAATATTTAAGTGGTAGGATATATGATTTGGGCAGAATTTTAGAGCGTTCATTTTGCCTCGATAAATAATTAAGATATTACAAGTAGTCTTCTTCAATGCCTGAAAGGCATCAGCAAATACCAGAAGGAGTTTTATTTTTTAAAAAAATCATTCAATAACTTGAGGGCATTTCAAATTGAATCAGGATTAATTCAGATTCTGCACATTGTGATTGCTTTATTTTTGGTGATCAGAAAATTGCAAGATGAAACAAGCCTACTCCTATCCCCACCCACCTGAGTTAATAGACTGGAAAGGAAAGCATGTTCTTTATAATGCATTCTGACACTCTAGTTTACTAACAAGTTTCAAATATGCCCTCGCTAACCAATTGTTTTCACTTTAGAGAAGTAGGTTCGAAAGTCTATCTTCCAAACTAATTGGCAGAGATGTTGCTTCAACATCAGCACCACCCTCTGTCCTTTCAGTTGAAATGAATACAAGATTCAAACATGCATAAATTCATTATCATTAACAGTGAAAAAAAGCACCTCGCAGGGCAACATATCAAACATTACAGGCTGGTAAGTAGGATTTAGAACCTCTGGCACGCTGCTGAACCACCTTGTCACACTCATTCCCTTAAGGTTAGGACTCTTTGGTTCAAGCACTGAAACTAAGTAAATGATCTGCTCATCAGGATTTTTTTTAAAAAAACATGCTGAGGCTCAACAGATTTAAAATCTCATTTGCACCAATTCTAAAATGAGCTTGTTTCTAGTGATTTATAAAGTGCAAAGATGTTATATTCCTTCAGCCCTCCTCCCCAGACATCTCTGCACCTGCTATTGGTTTTGTCCTCAGACCTACAATTGTGAGGCTCTGCAATTGATTGCAAGTCAACCTTCAGTCCGACAGAGAAATCTGTTAATTACAAATCTAGTCCTAGAGTGATGATTGGTTGTCCACACTTAGCCTTGGAAGCAGAAATAGATAACTGTTCCACTTTCTTCCATCAGGAAAAAGAATCAAACATCCGAGGTCACGTACCAACCAACTCAAGAACAGTTTCTTCCCTGCTGCCACCAGACTTTTGAATGGACCTACTGTGCACTAAGCTGATCTTTCCCTACACGCTAGCAGTGACTATAAGACTACATTCTGCACTCTCTCCTTTCCTTCAATATGGATGGTATGCTTTGTCTATACAAGAAACAATATTTTTTATTATATAGTAATACATGTGGCAATAATAAGTCAAATCAAACTTGCTTTTCCTTACTTTAGTTCTTGAATACAACAGGCAGCTGGATAACACTTGGGGCAAGAGGGGTTGAAAGTTATGGGGAGAAAACAGGCAACTGAGTTGGACGGTCAGCCATGATCATAATGAATAGCAGAGCAGACTCAAAGGGCCAAATGGCCTCCTCTTACTCCTATCTTCTATGTTTCTATGAATTCTAATAGTATTCACCTGTGTAAACTCCAACAGGTACAGTGCTATTTGCATCAGAGTTTGGTAAGGTCAATCACTTTGGGAGAGTGGGGAAAGAGAAGGAAATCAGTCAGAAGGTAAAGTAGTGAAAACAACTTGCATTTATGTAGAATCTTAATAACATGACAAAAATATCCCAAGGCTTCAAGCAAAATTTGATACCAAGCCACTTGTGGAGTTAAGATAGGTAACCCAGCATTTTGTTAGAGAGGAAGGTTATAAAGAACATCTTAAACAGAAAAGGCAATGAGGCAGAATTTTAGAACACTGCATTTGACTGACGAAGACACAGAGAGAGTGTTGAAAGCTCGCAGATTTACTATCAAATAAATCGGTTGCAATGAAAATTGGTGTTGCTAAATTCTTGCAGAATTTTAGAGACAGAATTCAAAGCTCAGGGTCTCACTACGGTTAATGCTGTAAGTATAACATTGCTCTCCATTTACACATCCTTCCTTCATCCCATCAAGGTACTCAGCAATTGATAACCACCGCAGCTAGGATACAGAACATGAACCCTGGGAATGTTTTGAACATTACCAAAGAAGGTCACTGTCAAGGGTTGCAATATGTGGGATAGAGAGAATTCACACTTCTCCCCATATACTTGTGTTTTCATTCATCACTTTGAACTGTTTCCAACTCTGCCACCATCTGTATCTGACCTGTGACCAATGGTATCATACCTGTGGGTTATTTCTTTTTAAATATCCTCTTCAGATCTAACATTTTAAAGTGGGAAATCAATAATCCCATTGTACCAGTGGGTGTTTGGCCACACACTAAATGGACATGGAATGAAAATCCAACATGCTCACCATTACATTTTACTGACATCCCAGAGGGCCTGAATACTCCAAAGGTTAGGCTCGCTTCTTTGCCATTTTATTATCTGAATCACACCATAAAATTCTCTTTATGTCCTTCAAAATGTTTCTCAGTGTCAAGGCATTCAACTCTTTTCAGTGTCATTAAAGCTTGAGCATCCTGTGTTACCCCGAACCTTAGAATTAAAATGGTGGATTACAGGAGCAATGCTTTGGAGCAATTGAATTAACGTCACTATGGCAATATATGTTGGCCCAGCACATAAACCTGGACAGTTCAGCAGTTTTCTTTGCTTCTAGAATCTTCCTCTGCTATTATTTCGAACTTTGAGAACTCATCAGAATGACCCAGAGTTTCATATCCATGGTATTTTCCTTTGAAAAAAGCCAGACCAAATTATGTCAAAGTCCACTAGGTAAACCTTCACCTTGTGCCCTTGTAATAAGTGACTTACCTGGATGTTGAGATGAAAGAATTACAGATCAGCCTTCTGGAGTCACTAGATTCCTATCAACAGCAAAGAGGCTGTCTTCAGCAGGAGTGCTACAAGAGTTAAATATCCCCTTTGCCCTTCAAAGGAGGCAGTTTACACTCAGCTGGGACATTAAAAGGCCTGGAATTAATAAAAACCAATCTTCTATAAAGCCACCAGAAAAGCAACAAAAAAAATGAAAATTAAAAAGGTGAGCATCGAGGCTCAGGCAAAGAAGCAAAAACTGAAAAAAAAGTGGAAAGGCAGATCGCAAACATGCAAAGACGGAGGTGCTGGGGAAACTGCTGAGAGACTGGGACTGAGATGTGTGCAGGTCAGAAGGAATAAAAGATGAACTCACAGGTTAGGAATGTCACACCTAGATTCAGCAAAGACATGGTTAAGGCTGCATTTCAGGTTTGACAACATGACTTACAGGAGTGCAGGACAGGACAAAGCAGCCCCATGACTGCAACACACAAGAACAAAACAAGAGAAACCATATTTGCTCGTGATGAATGAATGTAGGCACAAAGTAATACTTTGTAAAGGAGATTAGTGGTGGATTTCAGGAGGTGGATCTGAGATATTACCCATCAGGGTGAATTCCACACCACTGGGTGGGGAAGTACAGTGAATCACAAACTGCACTCTTCTCAACTTGCTCAGCATATGGTCAGCTACACGAGATGGCCACATTACTTCTGATGTAAGCAGAGAGTCACAAGGGCTCCCGATTTTTCTGGGACGGGATATAGAAAAGCACCTTTGAGCTGGAATTCAGCACCAGCTCAGCACCACCTTGTCAAGTGGAAGCTGCCAAACACAGCAGCTGTAGGAATAATGGAGCATTCAACATTTTTAACAAAATATTCCCTGCCTATTCCTGATATACTATATATATCGTTCCATTCAGCACACAATGGCTAAGAAGTTAATTTAATTCCAACCTTTTGACAATAGCACTCTCAGGCTGCCTACCATTTAGGGATACTGGTTGCCACAACTGCTAACCAGGGATTAGCAACAAGAGGTTTATTGATGATTGAGCACAGTGGTTAGCACTGCTATCTCACTGCGTCAAGGATTTCTGGCTTGGGTCACCATCTGTGCAGAGTCTGCCCGTGTCTGTGTGGGTTTCCTCCCACAGTCCAAAAGACACGCTGGTTAGATGCATTGCCATACTAAATTCTCATTCAGTGTACCCGAACAGGCACTGGAGTGTGGCAACTAGGGGATTTTCACAGTAATTTCATTACAGAGTTAATGTAAGCTTACTTATGATATTCGAAATAAACTTCAAACACATTTGCTGTGTGCCTGCCCATAGTCTGGGGAGAAAACCACACTCCCAACGTGATTCTTTTTGTATCCAGTCATCCCAGTGTCCACATGACCACCCAGTCTACATACTTGAGACTCTCCATCTCTCATGATGAGGAAGCAAACTGGCTCCTACTCACATCTTTCCCCACCGTCAAGAGGCAAACCAAGTTAGCAACTTCACTTTCCATTTTGACCAGTTTTATTATTCAGATTAGAAATACTACATCCTTCTGCATGATTGCCTGAAAGAATCTTTCCTACGAACATATTGATTTTGCTTCTTAAGTACTTTGGACAGTATGGGGGTTCAGTGGTTAGCACTGCTGCCTCTCAGTGCCAAGGATCCAGAGTTGATTCCCAGCTTAGGTCACTATCCATGAGGAATCTACACATTCTCCCCTGTCTGCATAGGTTTCCTCCAGGTTTCCAGTTTCTTCCCACGGTTCAAAAGATGTGCTGGTTAAGTGTATTGGCCATTCTAAATTCTCCCTCAATGAATCCAGCAACTAGAGAATTTTCATAGTAACTTTACTGCAGTGTTAACGAATGCTTATTTGTGACATCAGTAAGTAAACTTTAAACTTTTTATGTTAGAACGTATTCTCCTCTGGCACTGGTGGCCCTGGGCTATAGTAATCATCAGAAACTAGCTGTCAATCTACAGCTAGTTCTGTATAGCCTTGTTATTATACAGTGACTGCAATGTACAGACAGACACACAGATTCACACACACAGCACACTAAACAGGCTTTGTTGTGTAATCAATCCGTGCACTGAAGGTCCTGCAGATAATGTAACTGCAAGTGTGGAAATTCTTTGCTTAAATAATGTCTTTGACCGTTCCTGGAGGAGGGAGCTTGGGATTTTCTACAATGTCACCCTGACTTTTGCACTGGAAATGTACCAGTCTGCCAGGTTTTACTCAAATGTCTATTTACAATCGATATTACTCTCTGCAGAAGTACACACAGATGCACTGAAGGGGGTGGGGTGGATCATGCAGTTAATAGCGAGATTTTATTTTCATTTACACATCACACAAATATTCATAGCTGCATGCAAATAAGACACAAAGTGAGCCTTTGAATCTCATTTTCAAGAGCCTTCGTAATGAAAACCAGTTTTGTTTATTACACTTGAATACACAAAGAACATTCTGATCTCCTGTACCAGTGTCAGGTCTTCACAGAACCTAATGCCTCAATCCACACATTGCCTACTCTTTCCCAGATCCCAGTTTAAAGTTTCCCTTTCCCAAAAATTGATCCCTCTAAACTGCCTCGAAAGCCAACTGTGATCAGATTCCAAACTGCTTCCTGTGTGAAAAGATGTCTTCTAACTATTCATTTTGCTCTTCCAATAATTGATTGTGATTTATCAGTCACAGCAGAAAACATTTTCCCTCTACATTCACTGAAAACGTTTTCAAAAATGTTCATCAGAAATTGCCCTTAAACATTTCTATTCCAATTGTGAATGTTTTAGTTTCTAACTCTAGCATATTTCTGTGCTAATTTTGCCGTTCTCTTCCCTTTAATGTCATGGCCATGACAAAGGTACCCCCCAAGACTTGCCTGGGCTTGCAAAATCTCACTAACTGTCCTGGCTGGAGATAATATACATCTCTTTAACCTGTGCTTAATGCTGAATCCACTCACATTGTCTGTACCTTTAAGACTTGATTACCTATAAAGACTCGCTTGTAAATTGACTACCTTGTAAACACTACCTTGTAAATTGAGTTTCTATCTTTATATGCCCTACTTGTGAACACAACTCCCACTCATCTGATGAAGCAGCAGCACTCCAAAAGCTTGTGCTATCAAATAAATCTGTTGGACTTTAACCTGGTGTTATAAGACTTCTCACCATGACAAAAGACCCAGGAAGGCCAAATGCGACCCAATGTCTTATGAAAAATTTCTTTGCTGCTTTACTCAATACCCCAAAGTCAAAAGTCCCAAAGCTTGCCTCTTTCTGATCCACACTCCATCCTTGGTCAATAAAACTTATTCTGTGATTCTTCACAACAATTCACTGGATGTTTGAATTGAATTATCCCAGCTTCCTGATTCCTGTAATTTTAATTCCATTTTCAGAGTTACAAAGCCAAAATGCAGAGCAGACAGAGCTAGCACTTAATCCATCTCTTTGCTTGCTCCAAAAAGCAATTCAAATTGACTCCAATTCATGGACCTCACAAGAGAAATATACTCAGTTCAAGCTGACAACACCAGGCAGGTGCAGAACTATGTCACTCAATGTCAAGAGATGCTCCACCACACACCATGGTGGGCAGTCCCCGGAAGAATCAAAATGATGGTGGCTAACACCACAGAGAAAGGATTTCTCCCATTTTGAGACTCACGCTGGAATTCTATCACCTGACTGATTTGGAGTCTAACAATGGAAATCTCTGTCAACCTTGTCAGAAACAAGAATTTCTGATCTTGTTCAAGAGAAGCCATAAAATCCTGCCCTCCATGTAGTGGGGGGATAGTGGATGGTATGCCCCAGGGACATTGATTGTAGGACAGCCCTGTGAACCAAGTTATGAATTATCCCTTTGAGTCACACAGCCCTTGAACTCTCTCTGCAGCTGGGATACAGCATGCTTCCAATGGTTGCTCCTGCTGCATGCCTACTGCTTGTCTGTACTGTCTTCTATCTGTGATTTCTATCTGAGACCCAGATAGCCCCAGGACTGCCGGTCATTTATAGCTCTTCTCTATTTCGCAACAGGAATCTCTGCACCCCGTGACTCTTGTCTGCCAGCCCCTGAACTAGAAACAGTTCAGGACCTGTACCTATAGAGGACTATGAACAACAATGATCATCATAAATCACCACAGCCCAAACTTTTTAGTGCCTATGTGAACCATCCCTAATGTGTCACACCAATAGTTTCACACCCCACAATCTGCAGTCTGTGCGCAACCCTTAGACTCCAATGCTATCTGTGTTTTGTGCAGCTTCCTTTTCCTCAGAATTCTCTCTGCCTTCCATTGTTCATCATCCACCCCCTTAACTCCTCTGCCTGTCATTGTGAGCCTTTGGTGTTCCCCCATCCCCTCCATGCACAGCCATCCTTTCCCACTGTTGTTCCAACACCCGCTTCCACTCTCATCTTGCTCCCCAACAACCCCTTGCCCCAGGGTGGGAGGGACAGGGGAAGGGAAGAGACCCCAGCAAAGATGTTCTATGACATGGGTCAAGCAACATGAATACCAGCTCCACATGGAGATGGAGGGCAGAAACTGACCTAACCAGCCAGAATTTTGAACAGTGCATCCACCCCAAAGTCTCGTCAATGGAGAACAGCCTCGTGCACATTACTCTTCATCAATCAACTTTCAAAGAATAAAGAAAATTACAGCACAGGAACAGAACCTTTGGCCCTCCAAGCCTATACCGACCATGCTGCCTGACTGAATTAAAACCCCCTACCCTTCCAGGGACCATATCCCTCTTCAAATATTTGTTCAGGAGTCCCTTAAAACTCACTGTCGTATCTGTTTCCACTACCTCTCTCAGCAGCAAGTTCCAGGCACCCACCACCCTCTGTGTAAAACATTTGCCTTATACATCTCCTTTAAACATGGTCCCTTGCACCTTAGTCCCATGCGCCCTAGTAATTGGCTCTTCCACCCTGTGAAAAAAGCTTCTCACTATCCACTCTGTCCATGCCCCTCATAATCTTGTAGATTTCTATCAGGTTGCCCCACAACCTCAGTCAGTCCAGTGAGAACAAACCAAGTTTCTCCAATCTCTCCTCATAGCTAATGCCCTCCATACCAGGCAACATCCTGGTAAATCTTTTCTGTACCTTTTCCTATGCCTCCACATCCTTCTGGTAATGTGGTGACCAGAATTGAACATTATATTCCAAGTGCGGCCTAACTAAGATTCTACAAAGCTGCAACATGGCCTTGCCAATTTTTAAACTCAGTGCCATAGCCGATGAAGGCAAGCATGTTGTATACCTTCTTGACAACCTTCTTCATCTGTGTTGCCACTTTCAATGACCTGTGTACTTGTACACCCAGATCCCTCTGCCTGTCAATACTCTGAAAGGTTCTGCCATTTACTATATATTTCCTATGTAAAATAGAGCTACGTTAGATCTGTGTTAAATTTCCCACTGGCGTGACACAAGATTGGAAGGCCTGACAGGACACTGACGGGCAGCCATTTTGATGAGCATTCAAGAGATGCAAATGACATTCAGGCAGGAAAACCGACCCGTCATTGACCAAATTGCAATGTGATTTTACTGGTGGATTTCTGATATCTTAGCTCCATTCTGGCCCACCACCAAATCCACCGCAGGAGAGATGGGAGAATTCTGCCCAATGCTTAACTGATCTGACTGTATAATACTATACTGTTTAACCACATTCCACTGTACATGCAAATAATAACTCTGTATTCCAATACACACACTAAATCCTTAGACATTTATGATAAGGAACTTGAAATGTTCAAGAAAACCAGAGTGGATTTTGTGAGATTGACAAAGGTTATCAAACTAATTTGGATACAGCAACAAAAGTGTTTAATCTTAATCTAAATAAAAAAAACCCTTAAATTTGGGTTAGGTTTCAAATCCATCTTATGAAAGGGCAAGATGGCACAACCATTAATAAAAACAACATTCTGGTTCACCAGCTACAATCTATAATTTAAAAAAAATTGTACAGTAAGGTCCATGTAATAGTCAATCGAAAAATGAACTTTGGTAAAGTGCTGGCATCTACCTAAACTAAGTAGTTAAATGAGACAATCCATCACGATGCCTGAGAAATAAATCACTATTACCTACCAATTATGTGGACCTCAGAGACATTTGTTCTAATTAAGTAGCCATTTTACCCCTCTCTTTACTCTTTTGTTCAAGGGCAGCGTGGGCCAGTACAGGAAGCATTTCTTCACTTCTGCTGTCTCGCAAATAAAAGCCAATTCTGATCCGTCGGAACTGGACTGTCCAGTTTACACTCCAGTCAACTTTCCCTAGTCTGTGTGCTGACTTGTCAGACTGAGAGATCAGATTACAACCCATAGGAAACTCTGTGTGCGTTTTCCTGCGCCATTAAACAGAGTTCTAATCGAGTCACAATAAATCTTCATAATTTCAGCTAAACCTTTTGTATCTCTAGGGGAAATGCAGTGAGTACCTGCAAAGCAGTTTAATCCGTATGCATTAAACACAGCATACCCTGGTATAGAGTCCAAACTATTATACAGAGCAATAATTAAACTTGCCCCATTCATCAAATATAAATATCACTAATTAATTATTGTAAACTTCTCACAGTTCCCACAAGTGCCTTGACTAGCACTTTAATAATGGATTTATATTAATCCACATCGGAGGCAACACCATTAACATGTAGTTCATATGCCTGACACCAGTCTCCCCCCAAAGCAACTGCTTTTCTTGGAACTCAGTTGTGGCAAGAAGGTTCTAAGATGACAACAGTAAAGTTTTACAGATTTCTACAAACATTCCCTGAAGCGGTCAAACATCCTTGCCGACTCATGAAAGTCCCTGGCTTGTGACTGACCAAAATGGAAAAAAATCCACCTTGAAAAGCATCAAACAAATGTGAGAGACTTCTTGGGACGCAAGGTCAAGGGAGTGCACAAACCTCCAATTTTCAACACTGTCACTTGTGGCAGAGTTTACAGATCATACACTGGAATTTTCAGATATCTCAGAACTCACTGAACTGGGGAAAAAGCAAGTCACACTCAGTCCAGGAAGGAATGCCTAAGAGAGCCTTCATGTCCAGCACACTAATGCAAATCAGATGTTCCATATGCCATGGAGATGGCTACATCAACAAGTATTCAAACATTTCTCCTATATAATCCTGATTTATAATAGTGACTACACTTCAAAAATACATCATTGGTTATAAAGCATCGCAAGATTTGCAGAGGTCATGATAAGCATTATATAAATAAATATCTTCTTTTTTAAATTCCTAAAGATTGGTGTGTTACTTACACTTGCAACACATAACTAGAGAGAAGATAAGCATTAATATATCCAATAAGGAATTCAGAAGAGGCTTCTTGACTCAAGAAATAGGAAGAATGTGGAATTTGCTACCACATGGCATGGTTGAAAAAAATAGCATAAATGTGTTTAAGAGAAACTGAGATAAGTATGAAAGGAGAAAAAACATAGAAGGATATGCTGATAGGATTAAGAGGGGAAAAAATTTATAGGGAGCATAAATATTGGTCTGAACATGTTGGCTATTTCTATGTTATAAAATATTATATAAATCAGACTTACAGAAATAAATATTTAATAATAATCAACTTTAGTAACTACGCACAAAAAAAATTCTATCATTCCTATTAACTAATTGAGAGTTAATAAAGTCACATATTAACAAAAAGTTCACATTAAACAGTGAAGAGAGTACAATGGATCTTTGGATTTGGTGTTGTCTGTGATGCCACTAGCTTCTAGGAGGGAGATGGTGCCATATTCACAATCAACTGAAATTAATATTGCAAGAAACCAAATGATCAAATCAGCATTGCTCAACTGATGGTTATGGTTTTCATTCTGTTGAGAGATGACCAAATAACTACACATGTAAATGTGATTAGCACAAACAGAGGTTTACAAAAGAGACATCCAGTCGTATATTGTTGAGGCACAAGAAACGTATCTAGGGATGGTGTAAGAATTTTTTTTTATATATAGAAATTGCAGCTACAATTATACAAGTTTTAAACCTGGTGAAAGAACATCTCTAATCCACCAACTAGTCCAGTCATGTAGGAAAAGATTCGACTCAGCTGAGAGAATGCTACAGCAGATTGGCAGAGACACAAGATGGCATCACTCTCCTCAAGCCAGTTACAGTAGTACATCCATAATTGTCAAGACACACTTAACCCCGAGTTACTTTCCTCACAGCATTAGCCCTGGCTTAGTGGTGTCATTTGCTGCTGTGCTGAAAAATTGCTGAACTGAAGGACCTATCATCTTTTGAACAAGACACAAACTGAGAATCCTCCTTTCCTCCCAGGTGGATAATAAATTATCATTTGGCACTATTCAATGTGCAGGAAATATGTTCACCAAAGGTCCTGTTCAGTCTTTATACCTACACTAACTTTACATACACAGATCTGGTTGGTTATCACATTGCTCTTTGTGGGCCATTGGTTTTGTTTGGGGGGACTCTTGCTGTAGACAACTTATCATTCAACTCCTGCAGTGCAGAAAAAGGCCATTCAACCCATCGAGTTTACACCAACTCGCCGAGAGAGATCTTACCCAGGTCCAGCCCCAGCCCTACTCCCATGACGCAGCATATTTTCTGTGGCCAATCCATCTAACCTACACACCTTTGGAACGCGAGAAGAAACTGGGGCACCCGGGGGAAACCCACGCAGACATGGGGGTACCTGCAAATTCTATACAGACAGCCACCAAGGCCAGAATTGGCCCAGGTCCCTGGCATATGAGGCAACAATGTTAACCACTGCACCAGCATGCTGTAATATTAGCATTTCTATGCTTTACAGTCTACGCTTCGATAAGTATTTTGTTGACTTTAAAGCTTAAGTGGGTTAGCAGGTAGCAATCGCGTCCCTCAAATCAGAAGATTGTCTGTTCAAGTTCCACCCAGGACTTAGAACACAAAACTCTCAGCAGACACTCTATGCAGTACTGAAGGAGTGCTGCATTTTTCAGGGTGTTGATTTTTAGATGCAATGTTAAACAGAGACACAGACACTCTGGGTAGAACTTTCCTGTCCTGCCCACCACAGGAACTGTAGCAGGCAGGACACGGACCACACGAAGGTCTGCTGACTTCAAGCAGGATTTTCCGGCATTAGGGTGAGGGCCATGACAAAATCTCACCCCTTATCTGTAAAAAGTATCCATGTTAGTATTTTTAAGAAGACCAGGGGAATTATCCCATGAGGTCCTGGCTAACATTTAGCCATCAATCAACATCACTAAAAAAGAAATGATCTGGTTATTATCAGATTGCTGTTTCTGCTAGGTTATCGAGTGCAAATTAGCTGTTGCATTTTCCACATTACTACAGTGACTACATTTCAATACATCTCATCGATGGAAAAAGTGTTTTGGGATGTCCACAATCATGAAAGGCACTAAGATCTTCGACACAAAGTGTTAGTGACAATTTATTAGTCACAAATAAGGCTTACATTAACACTGCAATAAAGTTACTGTGAAATTCCCCTAGTTGCCGCACTCCTTCAAATTGTGGGAGGAAAACCATGTAGAAATGGGGAGAAAATTGCACACAGACAGTGACCCAAGCTAGGAATCGAACCCAGGTCCTTGACACTATGAGGCAGCAGTGCTAACCACTGTGCCATCATGCCACCCATAAAGGAAACACTTTTGGTTGCATACAGAGCAACATTGTAACAGAAAATAAACTAACTCCCATCAGAAGTGCAAAATTTTACTGTTCTTTTGAATATAATCAAAAGTACTTCTCACTTTTCCCTTCATTAATCTCCTAAGCACCCCTTCATTGTTTATCAGCCAACACTATAGCTTCCACAACGACCACAAACCCTCTAATATCCCTTCTAAATGGTTGCTATTCACATGTGAAACTTCTGATTAAATTTAGTATGAAAGTTAGTTGGGATTTCCGCTGACAACTCTGTCAAAAAGTAACACGTTTCAAACTGACTGTACGGCAATCAAGTTTCTTTCCAGTGTAAATGACTAAATGTTTCATTAGCAGTTGGTGAATCTGAAGAAGCGCCAATGTTCAAACTTTGCCACAGTGGCACAGTGGTTTAGCACTGCCTCACAGTGCCAGGGAACAAGGTTCAATTTCAGCCTGCGTGGATTTTGCACTTTCTCCCCATGTCTTCGTGGGTTTCCTCCAGGTGCTCTAGTTCCTACCCCAGTCCAAAGATGTGTGGGTTAGGTTGATTGGCCATGCTGAATTAACTCTAATGCCAGCGGGATTAGCAGGGTAAGAATATGGGGTTACGGGAATAGGGTCTGGGTGAGATTGTGTTCAGTGCAGATTCGATGGGCCAAATGGCGTCCTTCTGCAGAGCAGGGGTTCTATGCACCATAATTAGAACCCTGCCCCACAGTAGATATCTTTAATCACAAGGCCAAGTTCTTATAAGTTAAAGTATATTTATTAATCACAAGTAAGGCTTACATTAACACTGCAATGAAGTTATTGTGAAATTCCCCTAGTCGCCACACTCCAGCACCTGGTCAGGTCAATGCACCTAACCAGCATGTCTTTCAGACTGAGAGTGGAAAGCAGAGCACCTGGAGGAAACAGGGAGAACATGTAGATTCTGCACAGACAATAACCCAAGCCAGGAATTCAACCTGGGTCCCTGGCACTGTGAGACAGCGGTGCTAACCACTGAGCCACCACGCCAATACTTACATACCCTATATGATTTATTATACTTACAGACTATTATTATTATTATAGGATATTACGTATACTATAATCAAGACACTAACTGTGGCAATTCAATTGTCTTTGTTCTGACTTCCTACAAGTAACTAAGTGACAGAATCAAAGTTACTTTAGATCAGGCCAGGAAATACAAGAACAGAAGAAATAGGAGCAGAAGTTGACCACAGAGCCTGAACCACACAGCCTGTCAAACCTGGACTTCATCGGGTATGAAGCATGTTGCAAAATGCAAACCATTCTTCATAATTTACAAAAGGTCTGCAACTGTTGTAGTTGCCAAGAGCACAGATCTAGCATGTTTCCAGTCTCTACTTTCTAGAAAGACTCATTAGATCATGTCTTTATCATTCACTAATCTGGGGGGCAAGAATTTTAAATATGTCAAAAGATAGGGTGGAATTCATGCCCCCACGGAGGTGCAGAAGAATTCATCAGGACGTCCATAAACTGGATTTATGCCAGTGTGAATTGCCCACAGGATTTTCTACTGGCACCATGGAGGATTGTCCACCATGGATACTACAATCCATGGAGGATTGGGAAATCTACTGGAGACCCTCTAAGAGATGCAGATGAAGCCCAACCATCCGCTCTTGATTCTCCATGGCACCAGTGGGCAAACACGTGCAAAACATATTTGGAATAAAGTTGGGTGCAGATGTCAGATTCCATCTGAACAATACCTGGGACTGCCTCCGGAGCTCTAGACAGAAGTTGGTAGCAACCGTGAACCTCTGGGATACCACAACAGTGATGATGTAGAGATGCCGGCGTTGGACTGGGGTAAGCACAGTAAGAAGTCTGCAACACCAGTTTTAAATCTAACCGATTTATTGGATCAAATAAATCGGTTGGATTTAAAACTGGTGTCGCAGACTTCTTACTGTGCATACCACACAACAATGGGCAGGGAGGAACATCCACAGTAGATATTCTAGATTCAGCATTACTGAGGAGGCTCATCTTCCAGCCTCAGATTGTTTCAGGAGATCTAACAACATTTTCAAGAGATTTATCTTCTTTCTTCAGATGTGGGTCAGTGCTGTTGGGCACTTTTTCAATACAGCGCCCAGATAGGATAGTAGACTACGTGCTACCAGGCCTGCCCTGCTACAGAATAGAGTGCATAAAATCTGGCTGCATAATTAATGAGGATGGGACTGAAAGATTTGGCATGTTTTCCCATCAGCCTTCGTGGCAGGAAACCCACGATACTTCATGACACTTAGGTCCCAGGTGAGAGAATTCCACCCGTAATTTACCACAAAAATCACATGAATGACTGCTTGAAGGCAAGTCATTGCTCAATTGTTCTGTAAAAGATTACGCGTCAAATTTTTTTAAAAAATCATTTGAATACACATTGCCTTCAAAGGAAGTTCACTTGCTCAGAGGAGAAAAATTAGTGTCCTGATCAGATTATCCTCTCAAACTCAAACAGAAACACCACCCCCCTCTCCCAAAACACAATCTGGTGTAACGATTACTCTCCCCTGTATTTGCATGCAACTGAACGTACAGCAATATGAAAGGAAGGCAACCCAAAATGAAAGGGATTATTTCACATATTGCTAGCTACACATTGAAGTAGAAAACAAACATGAGGAGGATTTAAAGTGGTACACCATGTGGTAAAAATGGCTCGTCATTAAAAAGCTTCACGTACACATACCCAGGAATGGGATTAAGAGTCTCAAAGATAAGTACGGATAGGCCCCAGCGTTAGCTGGAACTCTGATTCTCCTCAACCAAAGGTAAGAAATAGTCAATAATGTTTGTGACAGAACGTGAACAATTTGAAGTCGAGCAAGGAGAAATTCTGCTGAGCATTTCCACAGCAGACTAATGAATCCCAGGAGAGTCAATCATCAAATAAATTGTACCTGGTATGAAAGAAACAGGCATAACAGAAACAGGCTGAATGGTTTTAGCTAACTAACCAACAACAACTTTACTAGCTAACTTCAAGCTTCATTATGACAATTATTGTCTTTACAGAAGAAGGTGCAATCATGTCATAATATCATCAGTGTCACTGCATAAACGTCCTTGAATTCCTTTTTGATGATTTCATTCCCTTGTGTTTTGGTTTTAATGCTCCTTTGATTACAAGCTGAATTACAGTTTTCACAAGTGGGGTTGATATTAGGAGTAGCCACTTAGTAAATGGAAACTTTTTTTTAAAAACATATTTGTACCAGACACAATATGAATACAAAAGCAGAAGTCATCACCGGAAACAGCTGGCACGTCAGCAGCCCCTTTTTGTGGAGAGAGGGGCAGCTCAAGCTAACATTTCACGGCTTAGGAAACGTCATCAGAACTTGTGAACACACTGGTTAACACGTTAACTTGGCAGGTGGCTTCCAGGCATCCTCCTTCCCACCCACATTTCACCACGAAAAAAACTGCTGGACAATTTTTTAGGCTCTCCCGACTCTTCCAGAGATACCATTCTGCAGATGCTGATATCGCAGCTAAATGTCTATTATTTGTCTGGTCGGTGAGACTATTAGCAAGTTAACCAGCTGGGGAGGGTGGCACTGTGACAAAAACAAAGGCTCAGTCGCCCTTCAAACCCAACATTTATAGGTTTTTAATGCAAGTCAACTGTCACTTGAAGTTTTGGCTACTTCTGCAGCCCATGTTCAGCTTTAAATACAAACACCACTGTGGATGAAATCCTTCATATTCAGCTGAATAGTCAAGCCATTCCTACCACAGGACTATAATCATTGTAGTTGAAGTCAAAAGGGTGCAAAAAGGATTTGAATGCGAGGTGGGCACCATTCCTGGAATTACAATTAGCTTGTGCCTTAAAAAGTTTAGGAAAAAAAACTTTGATTTGGATTTGAAAAAAAATACTTTTCCATTCCTCCGTTCTTGGTGACACTTCAGTGGGGTGTGCTCCTGGCTTCACCACTCCTCCGGGGACATCAAGAGAAAGGTGAGAGATCGTGGGTGGAGGAAGCAGTTTAACCTCATGTAGACTTACTGGCAAGGAACAATTTCATGAACAAATGCAACAGCTAATTTCCATGCTGCAAGGAAGCCACAATCAGCAAATGAAAAAAAATACTCAATCTATTTTTAGCAGCAATAACACCCAGTGCAAACGTGAACAATCTTCCCACAGCTTCCACTGTGACATTGTAGCCATTCTGCTTTAACTGCATACAGAGGGAGTGTAACAGCCACTTACACAGTGAGAGAAAATACTGGAATCAGCTTTCACCACGCAGCAGCAGACCTGCTAACATTTAATCTGTAGAGACGGATTGCTACAGAGTCAGTGCTGAAATACACAAGGGTGTCTGAGAAAAAAATGACAAAGATCCCTAATACCCCCCATTCATAAATGTAATGAGTAGGGATAAGAGTGAGGAGAAAATATTTATCTGTTTAATCCCCTGGATCAGCAGTAGAATGAAGCTTATTTACTACTTTGATTTGAATCTCGCCTCAGATTTTAGAGTGCCCTTTAAAACAACACACACAAGGCCTAAAATGTGCTTTCTACATTCAAATTGATATTAACTTGGGCACCATCATGATAAGTTTGAATCTACAGGCAAACAATGCAAGGGTGTCCTTGAATAGCAACCAGCTTCTGATTACACCATTCTTCTAAGTTGGGACAATGTAAATGTCACTAGAGTAGTCATCCAGGGGGCCAGGCAAATGCAGCTGGTGGAATTTAAATTCAATTAACAAAATGCTGGAATTGAAAGCTAGTGTCAGTGAACTATTATCTATGGGCGTAAAAACCCACTCATGTCCTTCAGGGAATGAAATCTGCCATCGCATGTACACCCATCTCGTGTACATGTGACTCCAGACCCACTCTTGACCATCCTCTGAAATGGCCCGGCAAGCCACTCTGTCCAAGTGCAATTAAGGATGGGTAACAAATGATGGCCTTGCCAGCGATGCCCATAATCCATGAATGAATTTTTAGCCAGTACCCCAAATAAGGAAACAGAGAATTGGTAGGCACAATATCATGCAAAAAGAATGTGTCCCCCCCTTTGGCTGGTTTAAGAGCAACACAACCAAAACAAACATTCAGGATGCTTGATCCGTCCTTTCATTGAATCTGGAGAGAGCAGAATCAGGGCATTCGGCCCAATGAGTCTGCACCAACTCTCTGGCAGAGCATCTTAACAAGGCCCTCCCCTACCCTATCCTTGTAACCTATACGTCTTGGGACACTCAGGGGCAATTTAGCATGGCCAATCCACATAAATGTACATTTTTAGACTATGAAAGGAAACCAGAGCACCCAGAGGAAACCCACAAACACAGGGAGAATGCGCAAACTCAACACAGACAGTCACCCAAGGCTGGAAGTGAACTCATGTCGCTGGTGCTGTGAGGTAACGGTACTAACCACTATGCCATCCCACATACGATAAAATGGTGTGTGGCAAAGGACCAGAGGAACAAGATTCAGACTCAGACTCAGTTATTTTATATATCAAATCTGAACTGAAATAATGGAAAATAGAGGGGGTACAATCATTCTGCACAACTGTTCTTAGTACATCAATTAATTGGTATTTGCATTAAATTCCAGCATGTGCCATTTTAAGAATTGGTTAACATTTTTGTTAAAACAGATTCTTGAGGCACGCACATAGGCCAGTATGCTGAAAGGAATTTCAGTCTCTTACTGAAGCAATCTGACTCTTGAGGTTGGAGTTCACAAGATTTGAGTCGATTGAAAGCCAAGTTGGACTGAGCCCAAGTAGAGAACATGATTGAGGAAAGGATTTCTTCTGCCAACATTCATCCCATCCCCTGGAATTGAGCACAAGGTTCAAGTCTAACATTCCAGTGCAGTATTGAGGAACAGCTGGCCTATAGGAGTGACCTTTTTCAAAAGAGACATTAAACCAAGACCCTTTATGCCCCTCTTAGATGTGAAAGATCTCATAGCAAGCATTAATCCCAGGTGTCCTGGTTAATATTTAGTTCTTAATCAACATGCAGCAGCAGACACTGCTGCCTCACTGTTCCCAGGTTCAATTCCAGCCTCGGGTAACTATGTGGCATTTGCAAGTTCTCCCCTTGTTTGCATGATTTTTCTCCTGCAGATCAAAGATGGGTGAATTGGACATGCTAAATTGTCGCTTACTGCTCCAAGGTGCATATGTAAGATGTGATCAACCATGGGAAGAGTGGGGCTACAGGGACTAGGGCAGGGGACAGGGCATGGATAAGATACTCTGTCAGAGTCAGTGCAGATTCAATGGGCTGAATGGCCTCTTTTGTATTTATAGGGATTATTTGCACATTACCAAAAGAGATTATCCAGTTATTACATTATCAATGTTTAGCCTCCATTTTTGCTCCTTTCATTCTCAGGGAATGTGTTGAACTTCTGCTCCACTGTCTGTTATTTATTTTCTTCTTTCTTCATTTATTGTTCTTGCATCATGTCAGGTCCACCCTCAACCGCAAACGGACTCATTTCCTGAATGGAGAAATGGCCAGATCCAGTTAACTGTGCAGCTGTTAGAGAAATTCTACAGACAGAGAGCTTGAGAGAGAAAACACACTGCAGTGCTTTTCAGACCCTGCTCCATCATTACACAGCCCAGAATCCTACCAGTTTGCAAATTGTTGCAGCTTGAAAACGAGTTTAACCGGGGGAAGATGATTTATTTTTGATTTACCCGTGACTCCACGTTGCTTGATTTCATCTGGAGCAGCAATTCTCTATAATGCCACATATTCAAGGTTCAAAAGTTTAATAAAATCAAATCATCCAAACCTCTCTGGCAGATTGCTATCCAGTGAGAGTTCAGTCAGTAAGTGGTGAGAGATGGAACAGGCCTCAATTTTGATCCACCCATCTTCTCATCAAGAAGCACCATCTAGGACAAAGCAACCCGTTCAATTTGCACTATATCTACAAACATTCAATTTCTGCCAATTCCCAGTAGCAGCACAGTGGACTATCCATAAAATGCACTGCAGCAATTCACCAGAGGTGCTTAGAAGGCATCTTCCAAACCAACTATCTCTTCCATTTAGAAAGACAAGGGTGGCAGATACATGGGAACACTGCCACCTGCTAGTTGATCTCCAATTGGTTTGGAAGTATATTCTGTTCTTTCACAGTCACTGGATCAAATTCCTGGAATTCCCTCCCTAACGACACTATGGGTTAACCCACAGCACACGGACTGCAGCAATTCAAGAAAGCACCTCGCCACCACCTTGTCAAGGGCAATTAGGGATGGACAGTAAGTGCTAGCCAGCCAGCGATGCCTATGCCCCTCAAATGAATTTTAAAAAGGCTACAGCAAAAACAAGCAGCATCAAGTCAGCAGTATGAATCACAGACAAGGCATTTTGTCTTGCTCCCAATCAGATCCATACCGCTTTCCACTACTGGCTTAGACGCTTGCTGCTGTGGTTGCAAGCCCACAGAATGCCAAAGAGATGGAGGACACACGGCCTCCACCATGTTTCTTGCCATTTGCACAGGACAAAAGGCAACACCATTGGGTTTCAACATTGGACGAATTGACCATATAGCTGACCTGGAAGTGAGGCCTACAGGGTTGAGGCTAAACGGAGCTTCTCGATAATTTAGAAAACCATATATACATTACTGGCACTGTTGAAATGGTGGGGGTGGGGGATTCAGTGGAAGTAGCAGTGGCAGGCACTCTTCTTTATTACCTACAATAGCAGGCCCAATGTTGACAATTACACGTTTCGACCTCTCCAGAACGGCACAACTTCCCAGTGAAGGAGGGATGGTGTACCTGCTTTCCGTACGCACATGCCCGCAGTGCTCAGAAAAAAAAAATCAGTGCGTGAGTTGCAAGGGAACACAGCTGCTCCTTATCCAGTAGCACAGTGGTTAGCACTGCTGCTTCACAGCATCAAGGACCCAGGTCACTGTTTGCGTGGAGTGTGAACATTTTCCCTGTGTCTACATGGGTTTCCTCCAGATGCTCCAGTTTCCTCCCATAGTCCAGAGATGTGCTAGTTCAGTGCATTGACCCAAAAAGGCGCTGGACTGTGTCGATCAAGTGAATTTCACAGTAACTTCGTTGCAATGTTAATGTCAGCCTTACTTGTGATTGGTAAATAAACTATAACTTTGTCTCTCCATTTCTCTCATAATCTTGTACACCTTGGTCAGGCTGCCCCTCTGTCTTTGCTGCTCCAAGGAAAACAACCCAAGCCTTGGCAATCTCTTTTCATAAATATTCCATCCTAGGCAGCATCTCCTTTGCTCCCTTCCAGCGCAATCATACCCTCCCTTTAATGTGGTGACCAAAATTGTACATAGTACTCTAGCTGTGGCCTCACCAAAGTTCCATAAACTCCAACATGACTTCCCTGCTTTTGTAATCTATTCTTCAATTAATAAAGGCAAGTGTCTCATATACCTTTTCCACCACTCTACTAACACACACTTCAGCTTTCAGAGATCTGTGGCCACACATGTCATGGTCCTTTTGTCCCACACAATTTCCTCGTGTCCTATCGTTCATTGAAAACTTCCTTGTCAAACTACTCCTTTTAAAGTGTATCATCTCACACTTTTCAGAGTTAAATTCCAGCTGCCACTGATCTGCCCATTTGACCATTCAGACCATGTCTTCTTGTAGCCCAAGACACTCCACTTCACTGTTAACCACCTGTCCAATCTTTGTATCATCCACTCTACCCCCCACAATCATCAATGTCATTTATATAAATGACGAATAATAGCTGGCCGAACACAGATCCCTATGATATGCCACTGGGCTGGATGGGTGCACTGCAGTATTACACCACTTTCCCACACATTTCCAAGGAAGAATGGAAACTTTGTATAATGGCATGGTCTTCATTCAAATTTCAGGTGGTTGGAGATTCTGACCCAGCTTCCCTGTCCTGCTAACAGCTTCTCAGGGTCTCCATTAAATGTACTCCCAGGTTAAGAGCCAGATTCAGCAATCTCCCTCCTCACAGTTCCCATTCCTTTCATAACACATTGCGCTCCCAAATGGATAACTTTTATTTCATTTCTCACTGCCCCCCTAACTGATAGATCCCACCCCTTAATTGATATCTTCCAACCTTCAGTTTTGCTGCAAAGCAGAAAGAGACCATTCGGCCCATCGAGCCTCCATGTACCTACCCTGCTACTCATCCATGACTGACAACTTCCATAATCCACAATTGCCCCCAACCCTCCTCCACATACATACAGCACCCCCTTCCCCCAATGGCAGGAAATGCTTTCATGTATGCCTTCATTTTGTTGACATAGAGGGAGAGATTAATGTTGCTGCACTAGTTCACCAAGTTCTCTATAATCATTCCTGTATTCTTTGTCTCATCATTGTTTGAGATCCAACCACGATAGTGGTGTCGTCAGAAAACTTGAAAATCAAGTTGGAGAGGAATTTGGGCATACAGTCATAAGTTATAGACTATCTTCAGGAAACATAGAAGAGAACATGCCCCTGTCTACACAACAGGGACAAAGTAGAAAGTGCCAAGAGTTTCCAGTTTTTAGGTGTCCAGATCACCAACAACCTGCTCTGGTCTCTCCAAACCAACACTATAGTTAAGAAAGCCCACCCATGCCTTGAATTTCTCAGAAGATTAAGGATTCAGCTACGACTCTCACCAATGTTTACAGATGCACCACAGAAAGTATTCTTTCTGGTTGTATCACAGTTTGGTATGGCTCTTGCTCTGCTCAAGATTGGAAGTAACTACAAAAGGTCGTGAAGGTAGCCTAATCCATCATGCAGACAAGCCTCCCATCCACTGACACTGTCGACACTTTCCACTCCCTCAGTAAAGTAGCCAGCATAATTAAGGACCCCACGCACCCAAGACATTCTCTTTTGCACCTTCTTCTGTTGGGAAAAAGATACAAAAATCTGAGGTTATATACATCAAGAACAACTTCTTCCCTGCTGCTGTCAGACTTTTGAATGGACCTACCTTGCACTAAATTGATCTTTCTCTACACCCAAGCTATGACTGTAACATTACATTCCGCACTCTCTCCTTTCCTTCTCTATGAACCTTATGTAGCGCACAAAAAACAATACTCTTCACTTATGCTAACACATGAGACAATAATAAATCAAATCGTCTTTTTCCCAGTACTCCCAGGTTTTTGAAAAGTAAGTATTCTTTTACACACTCCAACAGATGGTTTGGACAGTATGAACATTTCAATCCCCTCTGTCTAATCTTCCTTGAGGACAAGCTTTAAGCATTGAGCATGAATAAATGGCCCCACCTTCTTCACATGGCAAAGAGTAAGAGTTATTGAAGGTCCACAATCTGTAGAAACCTGACTGAGAAACCAGCTGATTCAAAAACAGCAGCTGGATTCCCTGGCCCATAGCAAAAGCCCTCTACAGCTGAGCCTCATTCCAATTAGAGTGGAACAAGCTCTGAAATAATATTTTACATCAGCAACAAACAACAGATGAGAATCAACTGCACACACAAAGCAGCTGGTAACCGTGATGTAGCTGGGAGACATCATTAAACTCAGGCACGTTAAATTTGGACAATGAATTGTCATTAAGTTCAGATTCTCTCAAACATAGGACTGCAATGATTCAGTTAAATACAGATATCTTGGCACAACCTTCTCTCAAGTCTATTACAAAACATTTGACTAGGCTGTGAATTTCTCTGAGAATAGAAGATTATAGGGTGATCAAATCGAGGTGTTTAAGATGATTCAAAACTCAAAATAAGAAGTCATAAACTTAAAACGCACGGTGGCACAGTGGTTAGCACTGCTATAGAGACAGCGTCAGAAACCCAAGTTCTATTCCCAGCTGAAGTCACAACCTGTGTGAAGTTTTTGCATGCTCTCCTTCAGGTGTTCCAGTTCAAAGGCGTACAGGTTAAACTTACCTACAACACACCCAAACAGGCGCTGGAGTATAGCGACGAGGTGATTTTCACAGTAACTTCATTACAGTGTGAATGTAAGCCTGCTTGTGACTAATAAACCTTAAACAAGGGACATGCCATCCAGAATGATTTCAGAAAGCACTTCTATACTCCAAGGATAGTGGAAATCAAGAACCCTGTGTAACTCAGACATGCGCTCTTCCAACTTCTTCCGTCAGGAGCAAGATACAGAAGTCTGACATCTTGGATGGGATTTTATGGCCTCGCTTGTCCCAAAACAGTAAAATCTCACCCGAGATCAACGGATCTTTCCGTGGTCCACCCCTCGTTTGCTCCGATTCCCACGGCGGGCAGACTGACTAGTAAAATTCTGACCCATGTACCAATCAATTCAAAAATAGCTTCTTCTCTGCTGACTTCACCACCTAATATTAAGTTGATCTTTCTCAACACCCTAGCAACTGTAATTCCGCACCCTTTCCTTTCCATATGCTCCATGAACGGAATGCTTTGTGTGTATAGCACATAAGGAACAATAATTTTCACTCTATAGCAATACATGTAACAATAATAAATCAAATGAAATCAACTCTCTGCCCCAATAAACCTGTAGGGGTTCAGTCAATTGAAAATGTCAAAATTGAAATGGATACACTTTTTAGTATGAAGGGATATGGGATAAAGGCAGGTAATTAGAGTTGAGATATAGGTTGATTGGCGGTGGCGAAGGGGAAATGTCACTGGACTAGTAATCCAGAGGTCTAGCCAAATACCTTGGGCACACGGATTCAAGTCCCATCGTGGTCACTGGTGTTATTTCAATTCATAAAGCCTGAAATTAGTGAAAAGCTAATCTCAGTAATAGCGACCATGAAATCAAAACCCTTCTAGTTCACGCATGTCTTTTAGGGGAGGAAATCAGCCTTCCTGGCCTACATGTAACTCCTGACCCAAACAAACAGTTGACTCAAATGCCCTCTGAAGTGTGCTTACAAGCCACCCAGTTGTATCAAGCCTTTATAGAAAAGGCAATTTGGAATGAAATTGGATGCATTACCTTGCATTGGAACTATACACTGACAACAACAGCAAAAACCACCCTGCCAATCCCGCAAAGCCCTCTTTACTAACATCTGTGGGCACGTACTAAAATTGGAATAGCTGTCCCATAGATTAGATAAACAACAGCCTGATCTTCGTGGCATCTACAAGAGGCAGCACCTTCGATAGTACATTCCAAATCCAGAATCTCAACCACCTAGGAGGAGGAGGACAGCAGATATATGGAAACAACACGATTGCAAGGTCCACTCCAAGCACTATCCTGACTTGGAAATTCCTTTCCTAATAGCAAAGTGGGTGTACCTACACCACAAGGACCATAGACATTCAAAAAGATGGCTCACCACCAAATTTTCAAGGAGTACTGGAGATAAGTAATAAATGTTGGCCCAGTTAATCCGCACATAAAATGGCAGAACAAACTCAAGGCGATGAATGTATACACCTGTTGCTAATATTATCTTAAAATGTCTGCTACTGGTGATCCATCTGGACTAATGATAGCTTATTTATATAGCACCGTTATCAGTGGGAAAATCCCAAAATCATACAAAATTCAAACAGGCCACAGGATAGACCATCACCTAAAAAACTGTAGTCCAATATAGGACGCACCCATGGCACTGTACATCATAGGTGCACATCGTAGCCCATCAAACTACCATTCCAAGAAGCAGCAGAACTTTGGTCTGCTTATGTGCAAAACTTTAAGCAACTATTCAATCTATCTGGTCCATAGCAGCTCTTTGAACTAACTATCCAATTTGTCTCACCTTCCTCATAATCCTGCAATTTTTGAAATATAAATATATTTCAAATTCCCATTGCAATTTAGTGTTGAATTTGCTTCTACCACCCCATCAGGTAATGCATTCCAGGTTAATATAAATTGCTGCATAAAAATCCTTAATCCAAATTTCCCCCATTGGGCTTATCTCAAATGTGAATCCTCTGATTAATGCGCCTCCTGCCAGTGCAAATAGTTTCTGCTTATTTGCTGTCAGAGCTGTGCATAATTGTGAACGACATTATTACATCTCCTCTTAACTTGCTCTTTGCATCCAGGAGCATCTGGGTTGGAGAAGAGTTCCCATCTTCTCCAACCTCTTCACACTGGCCTATATTTTAGAAGTCTTTCAATCCATACCCTATAATGGATGGCACACAGTGGTTAACACTGCCGTCTCACAGCAGTTGGGACCCAGGTTCGATTCCAGGCTTAGGTCACTGTCTGTGTGGAGTTTGCACGTTCTTCCAGTGTCCGTGTGGGTTTCCTCCGGGTGCTCCAGTTTGCTCCCATAGTCCAAAGATGTGTGGATTAGATGGATTGGCATACTAAATTGCCCTTTAGTGAAAGGGGGAACAAGCAGGGTAAATGCACGGAGGTATGGAGATAGAGCTGGGGTGGGATTGTGGTCGGTGCAAACACGATGGGCCAAATGGCCTCCTTCTGCACTGTGGGATTCTATGCTAAATTAAAGAAAAATTATCTTCAACTTTGTCTACAAACTGAATTGAGATCAATTTAAAACAGCTATGCATTAATGCATTGGGAATTTTTTGTTAAAATACTTGTCTGCACTTCCATGGAAACAGAGGAATATTCATTTGATACTTATGAGAAGAGCAAACATTCTCGTGTTCGCAGAGCAACCACATCAGAGAACTGAGCCCTGAAAGGGGAAGTTAGATGCAAACTCTTCGGTCAGCACACTATAATGCATTTTGGATTCCTAAGCTCTCCCACAATTACTAATCAGTCCAGCCCGTTCCTCTTTACAAGCTCGACACTGGTCCAGCAGGCCCTGCTTCCGCTCGGTAACAGTGACTCATTTGGGAAAACAAACAAGCTTATGGCAGCATGTGACAGGGAGGGTGGTGTAGAGTTTGGGATGGAGGAGTGGTAACAAACCTCCAGGAGCATCCAGGAGAGGAAGATTCAGTTCCAGAAACTACTGTGAGCAACTCAACACATTGTACGGCACTGACAACACAACTTTGAAATTTTAACGTGTGTTAGTTAGGAAAATATTGGGAAAAGAAGCTCTTTGACTGGGCAATGTGGTTTGAGGAAATCACCAGGAATACCATGCTACACTAGCATAAGCCATCAGTAAGCCATTCACCCTTAACGCTCCCCAAGTTGCCCTCAGTAATCTGGCTGTACCACATAATTCCAGATTTCCAATCCTGGGAATATGCAGCTGTGAGTCAGTGCTGGTGTTTTGAATTCAGTATTATTTTCACCCCTTTCCTCGCTGCTCCAACCCGATGGAGCAAGGGAATATGATTAAAATCTCGGTCCCCAAAGTGCACGCCCAATTGAAAGTGGTGGCAGTTCACTCCTTACCCCTCTGGATGGGACATAGAACATAGAACATAGAACATAGAACAATACAGCACAGAACAGGCCCTTCGGCCTTCGATGTTGTGCCGACCAAAATAAAAAGCAATGCCCCTCCTAACTAAACCATTCCCTTCTCATCCATATACTTATCAACTAACCTCTTAAACGCCACCAAACTTGGCGCATCTACAACAGCTGCAGGCAGGGCATTCCACTCCCTAATCACTCTTTGAGTAAAGAACCTACCTCTGATATCCGTCCTATAACTCATACCCCTTAATTTAAAGCTGTGTCCCCTCGTGCTAGCTTTCTCCATCCTAGGAAAAAGGCTATCACTGTCCACCCTATCCAAACCTCTAATCATCTTATATGCTTCAATAAGATCCCCCCTTAGCCGCCTCCTTTCTAACGAAAACAACCTCAAATCCTTCAACCTCTCTTCATAGGACCTGCCCTCCATACCAGGCAACATCCTAGTAAACCTCCTCTGTACCCTCTCCAATGCCTCCACATCTTTCTTATAATGTGGCGACCAGAACTGCACACAATACTCCAAGTGCGGCCGCACTAGAGTTTTGTACAGCTGCAACATGATGCTGCGGCTCCTAAAGACATGCTGGCTTCCCACTCAGCAACAGGACAAGATGGCACACCCAAAGTCAGAAGCTTAATTTGTAGAGACATCCCAGTGTATAGGGTGGAGTCCATTACCGAAGAGGCAGTATGTTTGAGCCTATGGACTTTGAACATTCACTGCTCCAGGTAAAGGCTTTTAGTGCTTGATGAATCACAAAACCACTAAGTAAATGTCTTGTGAAAAGGCAGAGACTTGGACTGAAGTTAGAATATTTGAAAAGGATCACAGCATTATGATAGATTGTTGATTTAGAGAATCACTTTAGAAAACTATAATAAAAGTGAAGTGAGTCAAAGCTAGCTGGAAACTCATTTCTTTTTTAAAATTCTTGTACTGAAGTACCTTTCAGATCTCTGATCCAAACAGAAACCTAACCAACCTTGTGGGCTCCAGTCAGCACAATAACTTGTGAAAGTCAATGGGAAATCAAGCTAAACATTCTCGAAGCCAATACTGTGTTGAAACTGTTTTTTCTAAGGATTTTATTTTGCTAAAAGATTGATTTTCTCAATTTTTTTCACACAAGGTTGCTTTACCAATGGAGACATTCTTCTAAGCCAATTGTAGATAAACTATGTGCAGTGCGAAAGGTCACAGAAATGATTCAGCTTCCTCCTCCAACCACAACACATTGCACGGTTGCAACGGCTCAGAACAACTTAGCTTAAAAAGACGATTCATTTCTTTAAATTTTCAAATTTCAAGGATCGAGATTTAATGGTAATTCTTTCGCTACTTGTAGATTGCAGGCTCTCCTGTACTCACTTTGCCGCCTGAAATGAGAATGATCAGGATAAACAAACTCACAGGAACAGATTAAAAGGTGTACAAATGTAGTCTCACTCAGATAACCAACAAAAATGGAACTGTTGCCTTCTTATGGACTGCATAGCACTGCTGTCTCACAACACAAGAGACCCAGGTTTAATTCCCAGCTTGAATCACTCTGTGTGGAGTTTGCACATTCTCCCTATGTCTGTGTGGGTTTCCTCCCACATTCCAAAGATGTGCGGGTTAGGTGGATTGGCCATGCTAAATTCCCTTTTAGTGTCAGGGGGACTAGGTAAGGTAAATGCAAGGGGTTATGGGTTTAGAGCCTGGGTGGGATTGTGGTCATTGCAGACTTGCTGGGCTGAATGGCCTCCTTCTACACTATAGGATTCTGTGATTCTATGAATTGTGCTAATGCTTCGACATGTACATTTGTATGGATTCATTTTAAAGTTGTGGTAATCCAGATTCCACATAACTTACTGCAAGTTGAACTGGCTGCTGAATTTGTCTCCCAACATAAGCATCAAAATCCTGAATCAAAAGTAAGTCAAGGTAAAGTCTTTTCTTAATGGGAAGGAGGGCAATATGATTAAAACTATTCGCATTTGTTTGTCAAATACTGCATGCATCTTATTCAGAGTTGACACATTTACAGCAGTGCACTGGAGATTGGGTACAGTCCCTGTTACTACTGTAAAGGTTTTCATTTGGTGATTTCTTTCAAAGGAGAATGAAGATGAAAATTAATGTTGTAGACCCAGCTATCAACTTTAAATTCAATCAGTATCTAATGCCAGCTGAGGCTCAAACTACTCCTGCATTTTTGGGGCTCATTTATCTCATGTGCATCATCTCTATGAAAGACTTATTTCATGACTGTATTGTTCACCAAGCATAGCCCCTCACCTTTAAGCTGAACAAAGTACTAAAAGCAGAAGGTGGTGTTTGCTCTATCGAGAGCAACAGGACACCATCTAGATCAGTTTTATAAATTGATTTTGCAACAACGACAGCACTTGAAAAACAATCCCAATCCATTTCGGATGTCTGAAGGGTTGGATAGTGCTGCAAACTCTCCCTTAATTGCAAATGCATTTTGGTGGTTTAGCCTATGAAAATCAGTTCAGTTTTGGGAAGTCAGTTTGCCTTACAAATTGAAGATGTTGGTGAATATTTTATATTTTTCCCATGTAACAATTTACTTCAATTTAATTGTTTCGTCTGGATTATATTAATACTGATGGGTTTGAGGTCCAGATTCCTGTTTCTAAAGGGCAGTTATCTTTTCCCAAGCAAGCAAAGAGTCGATGGTTTTCAACTTCACATTGGATTGGGCAAGTGGCTTGCATGAATTTTTCCAAAACCAATCTTTGCCTTCAGTTTCTAAGTTAAGCTTCAATCCTTTGGCCATTCTAGCATCACAGCAGTTTAAGCATGTCTCTAGAAATACTGTGCATGGTTTCACAACTACAAATCATCATATTATTAATATTTCGGCAGTTGCTGTTCAGGTGGGAAACACACCGATCCATAGTCAAATAACGGCCAGTAAAAATCTTTCATCGCACGCTAATTTCAACAGCACTATCAGTTTAAGATGCTGATATGTTGGTTGGCACACATCCAACAGGGGGATTAAATTTTCATCTTCAGCGTATGTCTGGGTGGGCAGTGATTGTGCTGCTTGCTAAATATTATATGGTTAGCATAGGCGGCATAGTGATTAGCACTGCTGTCTCACCAGCACTAGGATCCCCGCTTCAATTCCAGCTTCAGGTCACTGTGCATGTGGAGTTTCATCCCTGCATGAGTTTCCTCTGGGTACTCCAGTTTCCTCCCACAGTCAAAAGATGTGCAGGTTAAGTGGATTGGACATGCTAAGTTGACTGGTGTCAGGGGGATTAACAGGGTAAATGCATGCAGGGGGCAAGGGGAGTTGCAGGAACAGGGCCTAGGTGGGATTGTGATCAGTACAGATTTGATAGGCCAAATGGTCTCCTTCTGTACTGTAGAGATTCTAGTATTAGTAATTACATTAAGATACATAGACAAAAGGCAATGTTTCATTAGGTACTTTGAGTACATACAAATTGGGGACAATTGGGACATTGGGAATGAATGCAGAGCTACAAGACTGAACAAAATCAATAAACCTTCTCAATAAAGAAAAGCTCTGTATCTTGGTTTTGACCAACTGGCTTGAACTATCTTAACATTGTAGACTGATGATGGGCAGACTAAACATGAAGATTGGAAACCAAGACTTATTTTCAGGCAGAAAGTTTTGTTTGGAGTTATTTCGGAGAAGAATGGCTAGAACTAAGTGTAAAGTACTAGATATCAATTTCCCACACCATTGTTTTTAAGCTGAACTTATGCACAATGGGAGAATGGATATGAAGATATTAATTACATCCTTTCCAAAGAAAAAGCAAGGTATGGCCTTGGCAATATTGATTCTATCAGATGCAGAGTCAGGTGCAAAGTATCTGCCAAACTAAAGACTCATGAATTAGATGCTGAGGAAGGTTTGGATAAACTCTTAGAATTTAATAACAAAACTTATAAGCAGGATAATCTGTTCAAGTTTATTTATGAATCACAAGTAAGGCTTACATTAACAATGCAAATGAAGTTACTATGAAATTATCCTAGCCACCACACCCTGCACCTGTCTGGGCCAATAAAGCTAACCAGCACGTCTTTTAGAATGGGGGAGGAAACTGGACCACCCGGAGGAAACTCTCAGACACAGGGAGAACATGCAAATTCTATACAGATAGTAATTCAAGCCAGGAATCAAACCCAGGTCCCTGATGCTGAGACAGCAGTGCTAACCACTCTGCCAACGTGCCACTCTCCCAATGTGTGGCATATACATATGAGGCACGGTCAGAGTTTGATAAATCTACAACTACAGTTATTCCTTTGAAGAAAATATCAAGGAATTTAACAAGGTATAGAATTCCTACAAGGTAGGAGGAGACCATTCGGCCCATCAAGTCAGCACTGACTACAATCCCACCCAAGCCCTATTCCCGTAACCCCATACATTTACCCTGTTAATTCCCCTGACACTAGTGTTCATTTAGCATAGCCAATCAACCTAACTCACATCTTTGGGCTGTTGGAGGAAAGAATAGCACCCGGGCAAAAGCTACGCAGACATGGAGAGAATGTGCAAACTTCGCAAGGACAGTGACCCAAGTTGGGAATTGAAACCTGTCGTGAGGCAGCAGTGCTAACCATCGTCCCAGTCAATATTACAGTATTAGTTGGAAACAGACTGCCTGCCTGCGTGATGATCTAAAAATTGCAGCGTAATATTCTAGGCAAATAATCCCCTCAACTAGCTCATTAACTGTTGCCAGCTGCATTGCTGACCTGTACCTGCATCCACTGACTGAAAATATCATGCAGGATGACATTGGGACGCATGCTCAATATCATCATGTGTCACACTCTGGGTCAGGCACGCATAACATTCTGCCCATGGAGTTAACATTGAGCCCATATGAACTTTCTTGCACTTGCATTCCATTTTTCACATGGTACAACAGCCCAAGATATATCACAAGACTCACTATTGTATAAAAACGGACAATACCAACCCAATGATGATGATGACAATGACATTTGGACACATCGGTCAAAGGGGTAATTTTTTAAAAGGAGTATCCCAAAGGAGCAGAGGAGATGGTTAGGAAAGAAAGTTTAGAGCAAAGGACATAAACAATTGTAGGCAGGGCTGTCAGTGGTAGGACAAATGGTGTAAGAGCAGCAGAAGAAACGAGAGTTGGAGGAATGCAGAGTTCTGAGAGGGCCATTGGAGGCTAGGCTGGTAGGGGTGAGGTCATGGAGGGATTTGAACATGAGGATGAGAATTTTAAATGTGAGGTGTTACTAAACCAAGAGCCAGTGTAGGTCAGTGAGAACATGGTGAGATGGGTGTACTTGCTGTGCTAGTTAGGATACGGGAAGCAGAGTTGTGCTTCAAGTTTCAAAGTGCTGTAATTAAACTTGGCCCTCAATATTCCCTTCCTCCTACAGAAGCAGTATTTCACACTGTCATGGGCCACTACGTAGCTTTTAATTTGACAACAAAGTCAATGCTATCCCTTCTTGTAAAAGACAGTTTTATAGAAGGTGCACTTAAAACCTTGGTCAACCCTAGTACTGTTCAAAAAAAGACATGGGTAATTTCCATGGGAATTTTCCCAGTCTCCTGATGCATCTTCAGTAGACAATTGGTAGAAATCCCTAAGAAACATGAACTTTATTATAGATCATCAGGGAAAATCCGGTGGAAATTCTACTCGTCAATCCCCTCACCTCCCACTCCCACATTATTCAATGTTGAATGATTCCTGAGCTTTTTCCACTATTACCTTGCCAGAGGTATCAATCATTTAGAGTGTGGCCTTCTTTCTGAAATCAGTCCCAAATTTTCCTTTTGCCAGTTTGTACTTATGAGCCTTTGTCTGCTCGTTTAATAAGAGCTCGACTTCAGCATTTTATTGCCATAATCTTCGTCAAACATTAACAGAAATATTGTTTACCTCCAGGCTTTCCAGTATGAGCTCCCTTTGTTACATCGCAATTAGGTTCCACACATCAATGTTCAATATTCAACCCAAGTTCAATGTTTTCCGACTGAAATTGTTAACTAACCACGAAAGCGGGGTTACAGTGATATACGCGTACATACTAATATTAGTGGATATGTCTTGCACGCACACAATACAGGTAAATATATCTCAGGTATGTACATTTACTTAAAAATATCTTCCTCCATACAGTAATCAAGGCAACAAAACATATATAATAATCTATAAGCACTCACAAAACTGCTTTCTGTCCAGTAATTTTATCAACAACTGCACCAAAGTTCGGACGCGCACAGCATGAGTAAAGTTAGTTTATTTATTAGTCACAATAAGGCTGACATTAATACTGCAATGAAGTTACTGTGAAATTCCCCACACTCCGGCACCTGTCCAGGTCAATGCACCTAACCACCATGTTTTTCAGACTGTGGGAAAAAACTGAAGCACTGGGAGGAAACCCACACACAGACACAGGGAGAAAGTGCAAGCTCCGCACAGACAGTAGCCCAAGCTGGGAATCGAACCCAAGTCCCTGGCGCTCTGAGACAGCAGTGCTAACCATTGTGCCACTATGTCAAGAGTGTTGAAATACATGCTCAATAATAACATCCGTTACTCATCTTCCTTTATAATCCAAAGCAGAAAGCCAGATGTGGCTAATTGCAATTAGCTACATGTGGCTGGTGGCAAACTTATTGGACCACATTGGCCTTGGCATCACCACTATGACCTGCATTTGGGATTTCCACCATATGTACTTTACCCACAGATTAGTAGTACTGTGAACTTTCAGAACTCAGTCAGTACAACTCTGCTTCCTCATTACGAAACCTTTCCTATCTCCCAACATACAGCATCGAGTAAATGCCAATATATATTCGGGATGGGCAAAAAAATGCTGGCTTTGCCAGCAATGCTCACATCCCGCGAACAAACAAAAAACATTTCACAGCTTGGTGTTTCCAGGCTGCCCATCAATCAATGTAGCAAGACAGCCAAAAGGGTTTTCTTCCCATAAATCAAAAGCTCAATGAATATAATAGACTATGATGAATTGCAGACACAAAATTCTATTTTTGCACAAATTGCAAGCACAATATGAACAGAAATACGTGGATTACTCTCCTGGGTAGAGAAACAGTAGTGACAGCATTCTGCTTTTAATAAGAGCAAACTTGCAATCGTGCAGGGCAGGAATTTCCGCTCCAACTTGTGGCACATTTTCCAGCAGTGCCTTTAGTCGGGAGCAGAATCGTCTGGTCCCAACAATGTCTTATGCGGTTTGTGTGATTCGCCCATCCTGCTCCCAGGTAATTTGCCACGATGGGTCACCTTTGGTGGGATCAGAAGATCCCTTGGTGGGAACGGCCGGAAAATTCCACCCACGTTATCCGCAACCTCCAGATATCTCGAAGCACATGACTGCCACTGAAGTAACCACTGTTACACTGCAGGAAATTCTGGTAGAGCTCCAAGTCAGAGTTCAACCAAAGAGGTCATCAAAATGTGGGGCTGGACTTTTCTGTGGTTGTTTGAACCCCATCATTAGACTCAAATGGGTTCCAAAAACCCACACTGTGCTTTTTCATGAATTGGCCAATTAAGGATGATGGGTGTGCTTTCTAATCAAAGTCTCTCCAGTTTGTACAGTAGCAGAATGCCATGGTGAGTGAGAAGGGCAAAGGGCACCCCAAAGTGGAGCCAAGCTCTCTCCAACTTTTTCAATAAAATGGCCTTTGGAGTGGGCAACCACAGTGAGGAGATGCAGGGGGTCTTCTGTAGGGCAACTGGGTGGCTGCAATTTCACTCAGAGAGACAGAGACCCTCTACAGTCTGTCTGGAGCACCATCCACTCATCCCATGGGGAAGCCACCTCCAGCAGCTACACTGTTGCCTGCTGCCCATGGAGACCAATTGGGACAGCTCAGAGAGCCTGCTTCAAGTAGTCATTATCTTTCTCAAATCACTACTTGACTACCTTCAGGGAACAGGTAGTCACAGTTGAGCTTCACAGTGCCTACGATTACATGCTTCTTGCTTGAGATAAAATTATTGTGAAGATCAACGTTCGGACTGCAGTTCCTTTTGGTTTTTATGGAGAGTGGCTCCAAGATCTGGAGTGGCAGTAAAAGATTTCATTGAAGTTGAAGCTGGTGTTATTGATGAGGACTACAGAGGAAATGTTGGTTCATTATGTTCAGCTTTGGCAAGGAACATCCTGAGGTTAAAAAAATTAGAAGTTAAGGCAAAGCTACCAGCATAATCAAGGACCTCACGCACATTAGACATTCTCTCTTCCACCTTCTTCCTTTGGGAAAAAGATATAAAAGTCTGAGGTCACAAACCAACTCAAGAACAGCTTCTTCTCTGTTGCTGTCAGATGTCTGAATGGACCTACCTTGCATTAAGCTGATCTTTCTTTACACCCTAGTTATGACTGTAACACTACATTCTGCATTCTCTCATTTTCTTTTCTATGAACAGTACGTTTTTTCTATATAGGGTGCAAGAAACAATACTTTTCACTGTATGTTAATACATGTAACAATAATAAATCAAATCAAAAATCAAAAAGTTACTGCAAAATTCCCATAATTGCACCTAACCAGAATGTCTTTTGGAATGTTGGAGGAAACTGGAGCACCCGGAGGAAACCCATGCAGACATATGCAAACTCAATGCAGACAGTGACCTAAGCCAGGAATTGAACGGGGATCCTGGCACTGTGGCACGCAATACTAACCACTGCACTAGCACAACTGATCTGTTAATGTTACTGCTATCCAGACCCTGAGGGGCTGAAGACACTGAATGAAACTGAACAAAGTGCAGAGGTTTGCACCCCACTGGTGCAAAGTGAACGCACTGTTTTACCAAACCAAGTCAGACACTGCTTAATTCTCTTGAGATTACAACGTGTAGATTCTTCATGAAACAGCAACTTGCCTCATCTGTAATGCATGTGTTTTATACTTTGTAGGGAAAACAAAAACATTATAATCTATCCAAACATAAAACTGCTTCCTTCAGTGTGTTTATGAGATACTGATCTCAACAATGACTGCCATACGCGCAGTGGCACAGTGATTAGCACTGCTGTGTCAGGGACCTGGGTTCAATTCCAGCCTCAGGTCACTGTGTGGAGCTTGCACATTCTCCCCATCTCTGTGTGGGTTTCCTCCGGGAACTCCAGTTTCTTCCTGAAATCAAACGTTAGGCTGATTGGCTATAATAAATTGGCCCGAGTGTCATGGGATTAGCTGGGCAAATATAAAAGCAAACTACTAAGGATGCTGAAATCAAACTGAAAAAGAAAATACTGGAAAATCTCAGCAGGTCTGGCAGCATCTATGGAGAGAAAAGAGCTGATGTTTTGAGTCCAGATGATTCTTTGTCAAAGGTTAGCAGCAGAGCTTTGACGAAGGGTCATCTGGACTTGAAACATCAGCTCTTTTCTCTCCTTACAGATGCTGCCAGACCTGCTGAGATTTTCCAGTATTTTCTCAGCTGAGTAAACATGTTGGGTTACTGAAATAGGGCCTGATTGGGATTGTGACTGGTGCAGACTCAATGGGCAGAATAGCCTCCGTAGGGTTCCTATGGAAGTCTATTATTAGATTGTACCAGTTATAAATTGTCGCAGTAAGTCAACTGCTGGAAGGTACCTGGCCCCAAGAGTAGTTAAAAGCCTTCCACATGGACTCCGTCTCTGCCTTCACAGGTGCTGCCACACCTATTGACATTTTCCATATTAAAGAACATTTCAACTTGCGCAGCTATTACTGACACAGACGTTACTGGGAATAAATCTTCCCTCGATGGAAAATGTAATAGCTGCGAAAATAGGGCGCAGACTGCATGTTAAAGCTTAACAGCACATCCTTTCATTACTGCAGTCCTTTGTTTAACCCCACAGCAACACATTATTGCTTTGCATATTCAGTACAATTGTACCATGTCCATAATGACCTACAATCAATTCATCAAATGAAGAAAGAGGCTATTCTTTAATATCCTACGAATAGGATTTTGCCACAAGTTGTAGTGAATAATAAATAACCTACTGTACTCAACCCAAAATAATGAAATATTTTGGAGTTACTCAAGAGAGCCTGCAGTAAAAGAGTGGCATTCACACCCCTACATCTGCATATCATACGCTTCCCTTTTCCATCTGAAACAAAAACAGAGTTCTGGTTAAACAGGTTTTGCCTACCAGGGCAAAGGCTTTGAAAGCAACTCATACATTAGATTTAATTTATTAACCCACAATATTCCCCATGTATTTGGAACAATTTACAACACATGAAAACCTGTGACAGTCATCCTAATCTTAAATTGGATCATCCTGACAAAGCTTGTGGGTCACTGGTCCTGATCGTGACAGTCCCATATTGAGCCGTGAAGAAACTGTGTTGGGAAGCCTTTCCAGATGAGCTAGGCTTTGCAGCAATGAGTTATGGAGTTACTGAGAGTTTAATCTTGCAACTCGTATGTTTTAAACTGTGACGTTATCACTGTATTCGTATCAGTTAATATATTGGGTCCTGACAGGTTTCGTGACGGGAAACTTACATGCTTTGTTCTGATACAAGAAGAGTGCTAAATACTTTCACAAGACAAATCCTAATTACTGGAGCAGAAACTCAGTGCCATGTTGCAGTGCACATCACAAACTAAGCATGAGTTTTGACATTGCAAGTTACAGTACCTTAAATCCAACTATCTGAATAAACAGCCATGTCCCAAAACTAGAGTTTTTCTTTACAGCAGACCATGTGGGTGTACCCCATAGAGACATTAAGTGTATAATTAAAAGTTTAATAATTTAAGCATTCAACCTCCAATTTGTATTTTTCCATTAGTTTTAGTTAATTAACTAAGCACATTTCCACAGCAAAAAGCAAAATGTGCCTTCTGGCCTTCGTAAAAAGAAGAACAACAAAATGAACGCTTCCATACAGTATTACACGTCTGTTGTTTTCTGTGTTTTAAGCAGTCAGAGCCTTTGACCACATGCAGCTCAGCTCAACTTTACCCATTCCGAGGCTTAGTCACAACATGGTGCCAATCTGTCCATTAGTACCTCACAGCAGGCATCACTGGTGAATGAAATTACTGTATGGTAGTTTTCCTTGTTACTGACAGTTAAACAGCACCTATAGCCACTCATAGAAGCTACATCTTATGTGACGTTTAGAACGAAAAGAAGCAGCACAGCAGAGGGAAATAACTGGATTCCAGAGCCAAACAAAACTCAGAAGGGATAGATAAGTAAATAAGAGCGGACATGTTGCAGTAGGCACAAGACTGAAGCCAACCATGACATTTCTTTGAAAACCCACAAGATCTGAACAAGGTAGACTCAGTCTCAAGGTTATCTACTTTGGAGACACACCACCTGTATCTCTGCAACATTGGGTCAAATTCTCCAGTCCTGCTGCAGTGAATAGAGTGAGCGCCAAATTCATCAGTGGTAGTGAGCCATACGAGACCAGAAGGTTTTGACCATTGTCTTCTGCTTTGTCACTCCTTTTCTCACTTATGACATTGTTAAAAAAGAAACAATCAATCTATAAGCAAAAAATAATCACCTCATAAAACACAACCAATCCACTTGCAAAAGTTGTTCATCCACACACTAAAAGCCTTAGGGGCAAATTTTACCATTCTGCCCACATGGGAATCAGAGCAGGCAAAACACAGACTATGGAGAGGTCCACTGAGCTTGGGCTGTATTTCCTAGTTTTAGGACATGCATAGCCAAAAAAAAAAATCCCTTAACTGTACACACACAACTATAATGGTTTTATTTCACTGAGTTATCCCTACTACAAACCATTTTGGCTGCAGGATATGGAATCTATTGTTAAATGAAACTTTGTTTGGATAATATAGGAAACTTGCATTTATATAACATCTTTCACTTCAGTTTGATGTTTCAGCTGAAAGATGTTATTTTGCCAACAGTCACTTGGTGCTCAACAGCAATATCAGACTATGTGCACAACTCACCGGAGTTGGTCACCTAGCAGTATTGGTGGTGGGATAAATGGTGGCCGGAACACCAGGGAGCACTTCTCTATGCTCCAAATTGTGTCATAGGATTTTTCATATTCATCGGAGAGGGGGCTCAGTTTAACATCTTAAGTCAATGACAGCACCTCCAACGGTGAGACATTGAAGTGTTAGTCTAGATTCATATGCGCAAGTCTCTGGAGCCAAATTTGAACCCATGATTATCAAAGTCAAGACTTGACACATTTTTGTATATTTGAAATAAATAATCCACTATCCCCTCTGCACCCTAAACTTTGATCTGGGTTCCCAACCTCCATACCCCATCTTCAAGCCACCGAGCAAGGTGTTAGGCCACATGACAAATGTACATGAAGAAAATATACATGAAGAAAAGATGCATCATATTGACTCTGGATTTAACAATAATAGAGCAGGCACCACTTTAAGAGCATCAAGGATTGATAGTGGCAAGATTAACAGAGAGACAGATCAGCAGAACTGCTAGGCAGAAGATTGGGGAGGACAGAAAGCTACACATAACACACACAACATAAACAAGTTTCCTTAGGAATGAACTGGAGCAAGCATTGTCTATTCAAAACCTGCAGACATGTAGTGAATAAAACACACTTGTTTACTCAACCTCCTTCTCTTGTGCCAAGAATTTTAATACACATCAACATTTAATACACATACAGAAAAGATGTCTTAAAAATGCTTGATGACGCACCAGAGGGAAGAAAAAAGAGTGGGGAAGAGAATTCCAGGAAAACAAAGGCTTCTAAGAAGGCAGAGGCAAATCAGAGGAAGTTGGATAAGTAGTTCCAAGAAGGCAAATTGTGTCTAATGTGGAGGAGTGGGAAAGGGAAGCAATTCGATGTGAGGCATTCTGCAGAGTTGAGCTCCAGAAAGGCACAGCCACAAAACAGAAAGACTTTGGTGATTTTAAAAATGCATTAGGATATTCATCCAGGAATTTAAGACACTGATGATCTTCCCAGCTACCAGGACAAGAAGGCTTCTCTTCAATATTTACAGCCACATTCCCAAAGAAATACAAATTACCCAGCTTCATGTGTAGTGGAAACCTCTTAAAGCATTTGGTACTATTACACATATATTAATATATTATAGATACTGGATACAGGGCAATGGGCTACAAGCTATGATTAAACCAGTTGGGCTGCAATGACAGCAAAATGTGAGGGTGAACTGTGAGCAGTTCAGAGGAGTCAGAACTCAACAGTTCAATTACTTGCCTAGAACCGTCAGCCTTTTTTTTATTTCTTGTAATGTATACCATTTATCATGAAGCCAGTTCAAAGTGCTTCGGGCTGCAGTTAGCTTCCCAATGCTATTAAGCTGCACTTGGAAAGATAAGCAAAAATGGTAATAATAAAACCACAGCGGTGATGTTAAATTCAAGATATATAGCACACAGGAGCTGGTATTATATGAATGTTGGGGTTTTTTTGTTTTGTTTAGCAACACAAGGAAAATACTGCACACAATGAATGGCAAGGGTGGTATTAAAATGAGATTTAATCTAGACAACACATTGCATTTATACAGTGCTCTTAACACAGTAATATATTCCAAAGTGCTTCACAGGATCATAATCAGCTTAAAATATACAACCAGCCAAAAGGAGAAGACCACAGAACAAATGACCAAATGATTGGTCAAACAAAATTAAGGAGGAGTTTTGAGGGAAAGAGAAGTAGAGAGAGACAGAGAGATTTTGGGAAGAAATTTCAGAATTTAGGGCCTAGCCAACTGAAAGCACGGCTACCAATGGTGGAATGAAAGTAGTCCTGGGGCGGGGCGGGGTACAGGTGACCAGAGTTGCCATACTATCACTATGAGTGGTTTCAGGCAGCATTGAAAAATTAGCAACATTAACTGTATGGCAGCACTCTCTCAGCATTAATGAATTAAGAAGGCATCTGCTCTTAAGAACACAAAGCACAATCAATCAACACCCACGTAACACAAGATTACATTCCAGAGATCTCTTGATCACATCGTGTTGTACAAGGGAAGTGCACATTAAGAAGAGGTAACTTGCCAAAAAGGTCAGTCAGACAACAAAGGACAGTTTTTAGGACTAAGCCCAGCACATTTTCCTCAACTATAGGTCAAAACATCTGTATGATCTAGTATTGATGAACAAAGTTACACCACTAATCTGCAATACAATGTCTCCTGGATTGCCTTTCAACAGACATTATTAGGAAGCAACACCTATTCATCAGCAACTTATCGACTACTCAAAATACATATAATGACATATTAACACATTAACACTTTACAAATGTCAGCGCAAAAGTCAAACACTGCTTAAATGTACTGCAAAATAAGAACAGGAGTGACTATACCACCCCCAACATCTTCCCCTCCATTTCAAGAAAAGGGAGCTAAAGTCAACTTGAGATCACTTCAAGAATAAGATGCTCATTCCATTCTCGATAAAAATGTCCCATTCAAAAAAATCATGACTGGGAGAAATAAACACATTAGGATGTGAAAAAAACAAGGGATTTAGAGATTAGAGAGTCACTCAGGTTCTAGCTGTAACAGTTGCATCTTTTTTTTTTGAGAAGGCCTTATCAGCCCTCTCAGGTAGAGGCAGAAAATTCCATTTGCAGAAGAGGGGCAAGGCAGAAAAGAGGCCAGCATCCTGACCAACATTCAACCCATCAACCAACTTCACAAAAACAAACGATCTGACCATTTGCCTGTTAGTGGGAGCTTACTGTGTGCATATTGGCTGCCTCATTTCTTAAATTGCAGCAATGACTTTAAAACATGTATCATCATAAAGTCCTGAGGTTGCAAAGGATGCTGTATAATTATTTTCTTTGCCTTTTACATACTACACCATAATTCCAAATACCAGACACTACAATCCTAACCTAGATTGACTGAGTAAGAACTGTTTTCGCTGGAGTTCAGACAAATGAGGAGGGTGGGGATCTCAACGACTTATAAAATTCTAATAGGACCAGACAGGATAGATGCAGGAAGGATGTTCCCGATGGTGGTGGTATCCAGAACCAGGGGTCACAGTCTGAGGATACAGGGTAGACCATTTAGGATGGAGATGAGGAGAAATTTCTTCATCCAAAGAGTGGTGAGCCAGTGGAATTCATTGCCAGGAGGAAGTAGCTGACACCAAAACACTGAATGTATTCAAGAGGCAGCTAGATATAGCACTTGGGGTGAACAGGATCAAAGGTTATGGGGAGAAAGCAGGATTAGGCTATTGAGTTGGATGATATTGTGATAAATGGCTGAGCAGGCTCATAGGGGCTATTGGCCTGATCCAATCTTCTATGTTTCTACGTTACAAAGCCTCTAGTAGCTCTATAAATGAAGCAGGATCAGGAAATGACATTTCAACCTGCACATCTACCCAGCTGCTTACACTGTATGATGCTTATCCATACGCCTCTATTCAATCAGGATATCATGGATGCTCAAAGCAAGGAGAACAGGCAAACTGGTGCTCCAAAAAGAGAAAGAAAGTGGAGGGAAACATTGAAAGGGAATGGCCTGCTTCTGCTCATACCTACAGCACCTCTATTGTTGCAGAAAAGCATGGGAGGTAGACTGTTCAGCTTCAAACTGGGGCAACAGACTACCTTGTAAGAAGAAGAAGAGAGCAAAGAAAGAAAAGGAAGAGAAAAACAAAGTAGTAAATAAATTCCAGGCACGACTTATGACTAAAAAGCAAGCATGCATGCTTAATCAAAAAATTAAAATACTCAACCGCAGGGGAAAGACAAACAAGAGTAAGGATTTAACGAGGCAGCAAGTATTTGTAGTCAGCTTAAAGAAGCTATTGAAATTCCAACTAAAACAGCCAAGGGCCAGTTCTGATATCGCAGCAAACCATCATCATGCGTTCTCACTGATCAGAGTTCAATCTCAGGTTGCACTTCTAAAGAAATGTAATCATTTCTTCATGATCTCTTATTGTGCTATGCTTTTCTAAATGATCAGCTGTTGAAAAGGCTGAACTCCAACACAGAAGGTTGGCTGCTTGGGAAGCTTGTACATATTCAGTGAATTTAATTCCTTACCCTCTCAGCATTGGGTCTTGCGAACACTTAAATCGCCTTCAATCAGTTTCTCAGAAATCCTGCTCCTCACTTAACCAAAATGATATGTATGTGTAGCTCTAAACAGAACGTAAATAATGCTCAAGTTAATAACTATTTGCAGCAGCTTTATACAAAAATACATTGCAATTAATAAATTTATCCAGAAAGGTGGTATCATGCCCAATGACCCATAAAGCAGTTTTGCACACTTTTAACCTCACTTAATGACACTAACTCAATCAGGACCGCAGATAAAAACAGTCCCCACTTCCTCTTTCAGAGGAAAGGACGTGGGATTTTGGTCTCAGAAAGATCAGAGGCCCATCTTACAAAATGGCTTCACTTAATCTTAATAGCAGAAGAAATCATCTGGCCATTATATCTGTACTGGCTCTTTCAAAAGAGTTGTTCTATTTGTCCCACTTTCTCACTGTGGCCCTGCCAGAATGACGTATCCTACTGGTGCTGGAAGGGTGGAGTGGGAGGGAGGGGGGAAGAAATGGGAAATTGAACTGCATTTCATCATCACTTTAAAACAAATGCATAGTTGCTACTCTTATTTCAAAGCTGTACAATGTAAAAAAGGGGAATTGGCCACCACACTCAGACCTCTTTGGGAAATATTCTGGAATCGTCTCTTAAATGACTCAGCCTCAGGATATCACCGCCAGGGGAACGGAGCATCACAAAAAAGACGTCAAAACCTTTGGCCCAGTTATTTCAACTCAATTGAGGTCAATTGTTCAATGGCCTTAAACTTAAATTAGCCCCAAAGCAGCTTTCAGAATCTGTTAGCAACCATTTGGAACCCATCTCTTGACAAAGTGATTTGAACATCTAGATGGCTTTGTACGCTGGTGAATTAAAAGTTCAGAAATATATTCAAAACCATGCAAATATTTAAAAGAGTGGAAAAAAAGGAGCTAAAATGTCGAAGGACTAGAATATGGAGAAAAGGGAGAGGTAAAACAATAGGATAAAATAATGAAAAATTCTTTAAATATTGATATATCCTTGCTCCTGATATCATTTCAGTTCATGGCATTAATAATGAAAGAAATAATCAATAAAACAAAAAAAATGGCTAGCTCAGAGATAGATGAGGGACAAATCTGACCACATTTCAATGGCCCAATGAAGGATCATTTCCAGTGTTGTATTTCTGGCGAGGCTAACTTCACATCGCAAAACTATGTTGGGAAACTAAGTGATTTTCTAAACATTGGTCAGACAGAACCACCAGATGCCAATTTCTGTTTTTTCTGAAGAGGCTCCCAGCCATCAGAAAAGGTCAAAACATTAACCCAAAAGTATGGATATTGAGTCATGCAGAGCAGACATTCTCAAGTTCAATACTGGGGTCAAACAATTGGCACACTGATTGTTCTCAGGCTACGGAGGGAGCAGAGGGGAACAAAACAGTTTCTTCAGTTTAATTGTTGCCCAAAGGGTTGTGCGCTGGAATGTGTGTGTGTGTGTGAGTGTGTGAGTGTGAGAGAGAGAGAGAGAGAGAGAGAGAGAGTGTGTGCACGTGCACGTACGTGTGACACAAAGAGAAGTGTTCCCAGGGTTGAAAAAAATCTGAAAGTAGGGTGTGACATGAAGAATGGCTACCTGAGGTGATGTCGCCTCCATGAATTAAAACTACCAAGAGAGAAGGAAGCTAATGAGGGGGCAGGAATGAACATTGCACCCTTGACTTTTGACCTCACAGTAAGATTCACTATACTGACTGGAAGCAGCAAACAGAGAACATTTGATTTGCAATTGGGATGGAATTCCACATTCAACTTTTCTTGCCCACACTCTGTCACATAGCTGTGCATCACTGCTATGGGGCAGTTTCATAGAACATAGAACACTACAGCACAAACAGGCCCTTCGGCCCACAAGTTGTGCCGATCATATCTATACCTACCAGGCCATAGGACTATCTGTAACTCCCAATCCCATTAAATCCCATGTACTCATCCAGAAGTCTCTTAAAAGACCCCAGCGAGTTCGCCTTTACCACCACTGACAGCAACTGATTCCATTCACTCACCACCCTCTGAGTGAAAAACTTACCTCTAACATCTTCTCTGTACTTGCCCCCCAGCACCTTAAACCTGTGTCCTCTCGTAGCGACCATTTCAGCCCTGGGAAATAGCCTCTGAGAATCCACTCTATGTATTCCTCTCAACACCTTATAAACCTCTATCAGGTCACCTCTCAACCTTCGTCTCTCCAGGGAGGAGACCTAGCTCTCTCAACCTATCTTCATAAGGTATGCCCTCCAATCCAGGCAACATCCTTGTAAATCTCCTCTGCACTCTCTCAATAGCTTCCACATCCTTCCTATAGTGAGGCGACCAGATCCTCCCTATCCACAGCATGTCTCAAGTGTGCTGTGGAAGTGCGGGCTAATAAATCAATAGTTTACTACTGCTATGCACTTGAGGCAGAATTTTACCAGCACGTCCGCCTGAGGTTCATACGATCCCACTCAAGACCAAGGGAGAATGCTATTCTCTAACCCAGGCCCGCCAAATGGAATTAGGGCGGTCGACTGGTAAAATTTCAACCTTAGTTGGAATACTGGCAGCTGCTCAGAAGCAGATTATCTATTTAAATATAAAATAAGCAGAGGCAGAGATTCGGGAAAGGATGGCACTGAAAAATATAATGCAGAAAGTGCTCCTCGTCTGAAATAGGGCATGTTATTCTCACGCCAGCTGTAGCATGATCCATTCCTAAAACACAAATCCTTTGCAATAGAGAATGACTTCAATGTAAGCTAATCTGCAGTTGCCTGTCAGTTGCTGTGATCTGCAATACTAATGTCTCTCTAATGGGCAATTTTAAAACAGCTACCACACAATGGTTCACAACCACATGTTGCCCTGATGCACAATCATTTCACAAGGTCCCAACTACACACCACTACATTATTAGATCAATTATACATTTACTACATTTACATTATACTAATCTAAAGGGTAAGTTCACAATAATCAGAATCAAATATGGACAAATTGAAAGCAACACACTGTTAAAGTTCGTATTACCATAAAACTTATTTGCCCTTACATAGGCCTAACCTGGCAGCAAGTTCACTTGCTTTCAAGTAAAGTGTTCAAGGTGTCATGACAAAGCAGAATATTGCTATCATTACAATGATAACATCTAGTTCCTGATGAAGCAGCCACACACTTTAAATCTTTATTTGCGTTTCCTTCCTCCTCGCACCTTGGATTCTAAAGGTGTCAGTTGCCTCTGACACCTGTGCCCACCAAGTTGTTTTTATGTTTGCCAGGTCTGTCTGTTCAACTGGGTTGGTGGGTGTGGGGCGGGAGGTTATGATCCAATCCTGTTCTTATTGGATGAGAACAGCTACGCACGTTATCAGATCCAAGAAACCGCAAATTGGGAACCTTCCCCTTTGTAAATTAGGGTGACTGAAGCCAAAAGGGTTCCTACGTAGGAGACGTTAGCCATGGCCTAATTGGTAACACACTTACCCCTTCGGTCAAAAGGGTAACTCACTCTTATAATAATATCAGCAGACAATTTTTGCTGATGTGAAACAAGAACAGAAAAAGACAAAAGATTCTGACAAGTGCTCCAACTTGTGTATTCATCACGACTCAAGACTATCCTATTGGGTTGATCTATTTTGCTTTATTCTTGTTCCTTTTACAGAAGACACATTCAAAGTCATGCTAGTGTACCAAATTATTTGCCTCTTACTTTTCCTCCTCTGTAAAGCACACACCATCAAATCCACAGAAAATAACTAACAACACTCTTAAAGCCCTTGACAAACAACTGCATGCCTCTCTAGATTAGACTAAAACTACTGGAAAATTATACATAATAAAAACTAACAAACTGTACGTCAACAGGTTGCTCGAGTTTTTCAAAAATAGGATTCAATAAAATGACTCAATGTGTTTAGTGCAAAAATCGAAATGATACAGGGCATGATCTTAACATCTTTAGTTGATAAGTATATGGAAGAGAAGGGAATGGTTTAGTTTGGAGGGGCATTGCTTTTTATATTGGTCGGCGCAACATCGAAGGCCGAAGGGCCTGTTCTGTGCTGTAATGTTCTATGTTCTACGTTCTATCCATTTATACACTTATCATTTCATTGGGCTCTGACCTTACTGACATAATTGTGTTCATAAGAGTGTGGAAAAGCCAGGGAAAGAGAGAGGTGGAAAGTGCAATCAAAAGTATAGTAAAAAAGATACATACAGAAAGAAAGAGTACATGTAAACAGGGAGATGAGAGAGAGAGAGAGAGAGAGCGCAAGCCCACAGGAGAGATTAGTGAAGAACGAGACCACGGAAAATCTTGGAAAAACTGCCTCAGGTACTAAAAAAGGAACATTCAGATTTTCCATAGCTAATAAATATTCCATTGAAAGGCTAGCTTTGCATTTCTACAAAAAAAATTGAGAAGTTCAAGTAAACATGTTGTTTGGGAATGGAATATCAAATAGAGAAGGTGTGTAGATGAATGTGAGATCCTGGTACCATGAGCAGAATGGTGTAAACATTGAACTACTGCTGCATGGGTTTTCTCAACTTCCAGGTAAGGTCCCAAATTCAAGCAACAAATGCAATCTGGTTCTGTTCCCATGGATCTGTCAAAGGACAAGATTCAACCACATTTGTTCATTGTGATTAAGGATGAAGTTGATTGGCCTCAGTCTGCATGACTGCAAAGTGCCAACAAAAAAAACAGGCTTCTTCCAATGCCAAGAAACACCATCACTCAGTTACTTCTGCTTTTGTGCAACACTGAGGTTGTTGCTTTAACAAGTGAGCCTGAACTTTATTACTGAATCTCCTCCTTTCACCACTTATTCACCCCACCACTGACCAGATGTGGTCACTTGCAGCCTTGCAATTCACAAACTGGAAAACTTATCATCTTTATAGAAAAGAATGATTCACAATATGATCAATCTTCCTCAACAGTCTTATGACTTGGTTTTTCTGAAAGTTGTAACATATCACCTGCCTCAAACTTAGGCAATCCTTAATGTCATGATCTTAGTCAATACTGGTAACTTTTTTTTCTGAGAAAAGAAGAAATATGAATTTCCAAATATGTATTGAATGAATGAAGTCACAAGATTCATGCCAAAATATTTTTTAGTGTACAAGAGAAAACACTAAATAACATCTTGGGTAACATAGATTAGAAATAAATTAACAAACAAATTGCAGTTGATTGTAAGCACCACATGGCAAGACAGATCTTATGAATTAGCTCAATAATCCACTCAGCACGTACATCATTGATCTCAGACATTAAGAATGCAATCTTAAGCTTCCATTCTCCCGCTACAGCAAAGTCGGTAAATGTGGCAGCCACCCAAATCTCCATTCACTGCATGAGATGGGAAAATCCTGCCAATGTGAAAGGTGGTAAAAATCTGGCCTAAAGTCCTTCAAAATGCTGTCCTGCTCACAAAGGTGTTCAGTGCCTCTTCATTATAGAAGGGCTTTTGCCTGAATCCCATTTGACAGCATCACACAACCAACACAAATGTCACAAAAACAGCTGCAACATATATGCACCGATCTCAGCTTCGGGATCTAGTTTCTATCTTCTTCATCCTACCTGTACTGCAGCACTGGAATCATCATCATCTGAGCTCTGATGCCCAGTGTTCTTTTTATATATTTCTACCAGTTTGTCTCCCATTGGTTTCTAATCTCAGTTTCAGTCTCAGCTTTCTTGGAAACTGGAAAGGTCAATCTTCTTTCTTAGTTTTCAATTTTTTGACCTTTTCAATTAAGGTCACCTCAAAAAAATACAAGCTTCGAAATCATGGATTTCATCACAATAATCTGTTTGTGGGAGCACTCAACAACAGTAAACATTGTACTGGTGAGTGTTGCACAGTCACTGCTACGTGCTAAGTCAAACTCCAAAGCAAATGTTACCTGACACTAATGGGAGAAAAGTAAATATTTTATAGGGCCTACCCAGTCTGGCCAGGCCCCTCCCCATGGCCACAGAAAAGCCTAATCGCACCAACAGCAATATCTCATGTAGAGTTGCCTCTAACTGCATTCCTGCAGTGTATACAGTTTAGATAGAGAATCCAGTAGGGATGCGAGCCAGATAGAATTTATTTCCTGATTGTTGGCACACTTAATTTACTATACAAAACTCTAAAAGTGAAGAAACCCAAGAAAGCTGCCCTTGTTTTAAAACAAAGTGGTCGTGGACAGGATGCTTTTAGCTCACCCCCAGTGAGTCACACTTCATTCAGTAAAGCAACCAAATTGCAGTAAACAGATGGATAGAAGCAAGTCTACTGAAACAATTGCAATTCCTCTGAAACATAACTCTGTTATTCATTTAACAACAACACAGAAACAAAACTGCTGCTATCACCTGAAAGACAAGTCAAAAATAATAATTAGCAGTGCCAGAGCCTCATATTGCATAAGATCAGGTTGTGTGTTTGGGAAAGTAGTTAAATGCAGTATGCATACCAAATGAGATTACATGTCTTCAGCTGTCATCTTATCAACACACATTTATCCTATCATTATACAACTGTTTCAATTACAGAACAGTAAGAATTAGTCTTGGATAAGCAGTGACCTGTGTCATGGAATTGTATAGTTCTGAAAGGGAGGCTCAGCCAATTGCTTGGAACAGTGATTCACCTGACCCTCATCATCTCTCTCCCACCCAGTATGGGTCCCAAAGGTGCCTGTTTAACCTGGTCATCTATCTGCTGTTAAACAAATTCAGTATTCTCTAAAATGTAGGATTATTTAAATGTGGAATAGCCAAATGACACTATGGCACCTATGCTTTTCTTCAAAGTCTTTTGCCATAGCTCTGAACAACAGGCATCCTTTAATATACAGATAGCAGAGTAAAGCATGCAAAGTCAATAACTTAAGGTTAATAAAGGTAGCTAAAACTAGATGATGGACCGTGAACTTCAAGGGCAAGCCTGGGTGCAGATTGATGATCACATTGCTGGAAGACATTTCTGGATCCTCACACCTCCTGATGAGCTGAAATGTTCAAATGCTGGAGGAGAGGTGGTGGTGGGCAGGATAGGGAGGTGGGAATTGGGAACCTGCTCACTTCCATTTTACAGCTTAAAAGTAAAAAAGTTTATTTATTACTCACAAGTAAGACTTACATTAACACTGCAATGATGTTATTATGGAATTTCCCAAGTCGTCATACTCTGGCACCTGTTCAGGTCAATGCACCTGACCAGTATATCTTTTGGACTGTGAGAAGAAGCCCACACAGACGTGGGGAGAATATGCAAACTCCACGCACATAGTGACCCAAGCCAGGAATCAAACCCAGGTCCCTGGTACTGTGAGGGAGCAGCGCTAACCACTGTGCCGAGCTTGTTAAGCTCCTTGAGGAGTTTGTTAGCAGGAAGGGGGAGGACCAGATTGCAGTTTTCAATCTGTAAATCAGCAAGTCAGACAAACCCCTGCGTATTAGTGCTCAGCTGCCGGCTTCAATTTGGGCAAAAGAAACATTCATGTGGTTAAAACGTCAGCCCCTGGGCTATCTTGGGCATTACCTTATATGGCCAAATGGCTGCAGCTGTGGGTGGAGAAGCTGCTGGCTTCTTCAATATGATGTCAAATCTCCTCTGCCAGACAGTGGCAGGTCCTGACCTGCCTCTCTCCTGCCTCTGCCACTTGACCCTTGCTTCCACCCAGTCAGTGTCACAAACCAGTTTGCCTCTAACCTAACCAGGACATTTGCAGTTAAAGATAAGATCACGTCAGCGGCACAGTTGTGGCTTGGGGTCAGAATCTGGAAATTATCCCGATGTCGGACTCTTAACCCCAAATTGAAACTCCAGCACCTGGAGTAAAATAAAAAGGGAAAGTGCTGGGAGTACATAAGAGAGTATTCAGGATCAAAAAGAGAGAAAGGACAGAGAAGACCGGTCAGTCAAATTGTTAACCTGGATTTCTCCGTTCAAGGTTGACTGACCAGTTAAGCTTCCAGTGTTTCCCCTCCAATTAGTACTTTGCAACACACAAGATTGATGCACTATAAGGCGGTGCATCGGTAGTATCACACTCATCTCAGACAGTAGGTTGTGGGTTCAAACCCCATGCCAAAGATTTGAACATTTAATGCAAGCTGATGTTTTACTGCTGCACAGAGGGAGTGGTGCCCTGCAGGACGTGCTGTGCTTTGGATCTGACATGAAGCAGAGCTCCTCTCAGGTCACTAGAATACAAGAAACCAGTGCACTCCTTCAAAGAAAAATACTTGGCTTCAAGTTTCTATCCAATATCTATCACGGAACTAATATCACAAATCACATTTATTTCATTACGGTCTCTGGAGCCTCCTCTTCACAGTGACTACAATGTTTCCAACATTACAGCAGGAACATTACAATGCAAGACAACTTCAACAGGTTTCATTTTTCTGTACAGCATTTTGAAACGTTGTCTGGTGTTGAAAGATGTCTCAGCAAGAGCAATCGTGACTTAAGAACACTTGCTGCTAATATGTAGTAAAGCAAGTTGAAAGGAGGGTGCAAAGTTTGCAAAGGGAGATAGGATGGGTAAATATGTAGCTGAAAAAATTGGCAGACAGAGCATGATGTGTGAAAATGTCAGATTGTCCACTTTAGCAGGAAGAATAAAGCAGATAATTATTTAAAGAGAGAGAAAGGCTGCAGTACAAAAGGATCTGAGTGGCATGTAAATGAATCACAGAATGGTAACATACAGGTGCAGCGGGTAAATAGGTTATTAGCCTCTATTGCAAGCTGGATGGAGAATTAAAGCAGGAATGTCCTGCTACAGCTGTACAGGACATTGGAGAGATCACAGTTGAAATGCTGTGTGCAGTCCCTCCTTGCGTGAGGAGGAACATACTAACATTGGAAGCAGTTCAGAGAAGTTTCACTGGGCTGATTCCTGGGATGAAGGGATTGTCTTATGCAGAAAGGTTGAGCAGCTTGGACCTATGCTCATTGGAGCCTGGGAGAAAGGCAGGTGTTCATATCGTTTCATAAAATTCGGAGGGCGGGGAGTTGCTGCTTGACAAGGTAGATGCTGAGAGGACTTTTCCCCTCATGGGGCAAACTAAAACTATAGGGGCCACAGTTTAAAAATAAGAGGAGAAGGGAGGGGCAATCTCCCAGCCTATCTAGCTGTTCTAGCAGTGCAACAGACTAGGAGACATCAGCAGAGGTTACTCCCCAGGCTATCCGCTGGGCGCCATGGCCCTCGAGCATCTCTGGCTCCAAGTATTTTTTTTAAAGAAGTAATCAGTTCTATGCCAATTTCTGGCATGGAGTTGATTTTGATATTTAAATCAGCATTTACAGTTGATTAGCAGGCCCAGGACTGAAGTCTCTAGGCCCACTAAGGTCTCCCCCCCTCATCCCGCAGTCCTTGCCAGAAGTGGTTAAGACTAGACCAATTAATGAATGCTAAAACTAATGCAAATTTGATCAGTTTTCATACAATTACAATTAGCATTCAATTATTTAGTCAGGTCAGGTGATAAACCCACTGAGGCTGCCTCAATAGCATCTCCAAACTCATGACTATATCATCTAGAAGGACAAGCACAGCAAACACATGGGAACACCACCACGTGGAATTTACCCTCCCAAGCCACTCACCATCCTGACTTGCAAATATATCACTGTTTTCACTGTCGCAGGATCAAAATCCTGGAACTCCCTAATAGCACTGTGGGTATACCTACACCACATGGAGCGTATTGGTTCAAGAAGGCGACTCACCTCCACCTTCTCGAGAGCAATTAAGATGAGCGATAAATGTTGGTCTAGCTAGTGACGCCCACATATTGTAAATTAATTTTTAAAATGATGTAAATTAAATAACATGGGAAAGTTAAACTAAAGAGTTCTGAATTGCTCACTTATTTAAAATCAGAACAACATAGATAATACAAGTTAAACAAAAATATCTGTTAACCTCCATACAAAATAATGTGGTGTCAGTATAAGGAAAGGATGAATAGCCACAGGTCATCATTTAAATCTTAAGTTTATTTCTGTTAAGTTAGTTATGGTCCAATAACATGAAGCAAGGCAGAGGATCTTGGTTTTGTGGGAACACCAAGAATTTCTCATATCTTGATGCAGCAAGTGCCCGTAACTAGAACTTTGGTTGTTGGAACTCAATGGCAACTGATGTCACTGCGGTATATCTGCAAGACTGAAGATAGGCCAAATGCACATTTCTGAATATGACCACCCTGCAGCTAAAGGGAATGCAGATAGAGAGGCAATGGGTGGCCATTGGCCATTCAAGGAGGACCTAGCACATGGTGCACCTCACTGTCCAACAAGAATTTAATCCAGACGCTGGAGAAAGCGATGGTTCATCTGGACACTACAGACTAAATGTGAAGTGACAGTGAATTGGCCCAGGCAAATTAGAATCAAAGGTGGGCAAGCCAAACAGTTTAATGGATTGCCTTGAAAGAAGAGATGGTTCAGATATCATCATTGTACATTCCTATGAAGGAAAATGGTGAGGTCAAATAGGCTGTGTTCCCAGATTAATAAAAGAGGTGAAGATTAAAATGAAGCTGAGTGTTAATGACAGATGTTAGGTTGATGATATGAGTGTGAATTAGACTGAAAATACAATCCTACAGTGCAAAAAGAGGCCATTTGGCCCATCGAGGCTGCACCAACCACAAATCCACATCGGCCCTACTCCCATATCACTATGCATTTACCCGCTAATCCCTCTAACCTATATATCTCAGGACGCTAAGGGGCAATTTTTTTTAGTGTGGCCAATCAACCTAACCCGCACATCTTTAGACTGTGGGAGGAAACCATAGCACCTGGAGAAAATCCACACAGACACGGGTAGAATGTGCAAACTCCACACAGAGTGACCCAAGCCAGGAATTAATTGCAGGTCACTGGAGCTGTGAAGCAGCAGTGCTAACCATTGTGCTACTGAACCACCCAGAAAATTCAGCGGGGAAGTGAAAAAAAAACTAGTGAGAAACAAAGAGAGAGACTAGCAGCCATCGTGAGAAAGAATCCAAGAGTCATGAAAGTTCATGAGAATAGTTTCAGGGATGAAAGATTTTAATTATCTCGATACTTGGGAGAAGCTGAGCCCATTTCCTTCAAGAAAAGTTTAAGAGAAAATTTGATGGCAATGTGCAAAATCATCAGGGTTCTGGACAGAAAAGGCAGGGAGAAACTGTTTCCCTTGGTGGAAGGGCTGAGAACCAGAGAATCAGGAGGAATTGTTTTTACACAGAGGATGGTTAGGGATTGGAATACATAACCCGAGTGAGTGCGCTGAAGGCAGATTCCATTGTGCCTTCAAAACAGAATTGGAAAACTATCTGAAGAAAAAATATTTGCAGTACCACAGTGAAAAGGCAGTGGCCTAAGTGAGTTGCTAGCCCAGCCCGCCTATCTGAAGTCATTTGGCACAAGTTGATGTTTAATCAAGCTTTACATAAGCCACCTTCAACCTCTTCAGCATAACCTAATATTCTTTCTTCCTTGCATATTCCCATCAAGTGCATCTGTTCTAGTCACCTCAACTATTCCATGTTATAACAATTTCCATACTCTCTGGATAGAGAAGCTTCTCTTTTGGATTTACCAATTGTTATCTTATATTTAAGCCTTTCTATTTTGAACCTTAATGCCCTAGTCAAGTCTTATTCTGCTATTTGATAGAGGAATAGGAAGGGCGAGTGAGCGAAAACGAGTGAGCAATGGGTGACATGATGGCATGCTGGTTAGCACTTCTGCCTCACAGTGCCAGAACCTGAGTTCAATTCTGGTCTTGGGTGATTCTCTCTGTCCGCATGGATTTCCTTCGGTTTCCTCCCACACTCCAAAGATGGGGTGTTAAGTTGATTGGCCATGTTAAATTGACCCTAGTTTCGGGGGGACTAGGAGGGTAAATATGTGGGATTTAGGGAATGGGGCCTGTTTGGGATTGTGGTTAATGCAGATTTGATGGACTGAATGGCTTTCTGCGTTGTAGAAATTCCATGGTCAATTCTATGAGAGGGAGAGGGAGAGAGAAAAAGAAAAAGAGAGAGGGAGAGAGAGAGAAAGAAAAAGAGAGAGGGAGAGAGAGAGAGGGAGAGAGAAAAAGAGAGAGGGAGAGAGAGAGAGAGAAAGAAAGAAAGAAGGAAAGAGAGAGAGAGAGAGAGAAAGAGAGAGAGAAAAAAAAGAGAGAGAGAGAAAGAAAGAGAGAGAAAAAAAAAGGTGGTGTGAGGGATGCAGAGAGACCACTGATGGAATAAAAACACTAAATACCTTTCTCTCACCTGCATGGATGGGTGCTCAGTAGAACATTTCTGCTGGAGAGGACAGACGTTGGCATTTCAATGGGTGCAATATACTGTAACTTTGGGACTCAGGAATTGTTCCATTTGAGAAACACCTCGATTAAGAAATTTGTTCCACTGTAACTCATTGGTTTGTAAATCACTGAAGCCCATTTATCCTTTCACACAATCCTTTGTCAACTTCTTATTTGTTTCTTTGATATGTCTGATCTTTTGATGCACTTCTGTATCCAATAAGTGGTCCCCCGACCAAAGCTGTGATACTATTAGCTCTGAAGGCTATTTTTCTCTGGACACTGTTCAAGTTCAGTGCAAACATATCCAAGTTCAGGAAATTCCTACGGCAAGTAATGTGAAAACTATTTTCTGGCACTGTTCTTGATATTGCATCAGGCATGTTGAGAAATGCAAAGCATCTTGCAAGACACTTCATTCAAATCAAGAATGGTGCTTTAACTCTTAAAAAGATTGGTTATGTTCAAACCATAAAAATGTACTTAGTACTGAGGGGGAGGCTCATTAAAATGGATAGAAGGAAGCTCAAAACCCCATAACATCTGAATCACCGATGATTAAGCGTATTGCAATTAAGCACTTGAGCAGACTTAAGATAATTTCAAGTTAGGGCAGAGTTGCTTAATCCATTTGAAGGTGTCACTGATTTAAAGTCTATATAAGAATAAGAACAGCACATATTTTTATGGCACCATAAATATCCCAAAGTGTTTAATGGAGGTGAAAATAATTGGATGTGTACGCAGTGGTAGGAGAAAGGTTAAAAGAGGTGACTTTAAGTCAGATCAAAAAGACTCATGAAAGCTTTAAAGGAAAACATGGCAAAAGGTGCAGGGTAAAGAAAACTTCAGAATGGGACACGGGGGAATGGGTGGGAGGATACTGAGATAACTGAAGATGGAGCACTTGGAGTCAGCAGAGTGAAGACCACAAGGGGGATGAGGATCATCAGTAGTTTTGGCTTTGCTGAACTCTACAGCCTGGATTTTCAAGTTGATATCATTATAATGTGGGACTGATTCGCTCATACAAAATCAGATTTAAATAACCATCATCTAAAATTCCAGCCAATGTCTTCATCACTGAAATTCATTTTCACGCTCTACCTATCTTTTAAACGGCCAGAATTCTTTCCTCTGAGCCAAGTTATATTACCACACAAGGGTAACGTGCAATGTATCCACACAAGTATGATTGACACAGAATCACCTTCCTCGAGTCTTGATCAATACTGACTCTGGCCTTATAACACAGAACATAAAACACTACAGCACAAACAGGCCCTTCGGCCCACAAGTTGTACCGATCATATCTATACTTGCCAGGCCATAGAACTATCTGTAACTCCCAATCCCATTAAATCCCATGTACTCATCCAGAAGTCTCTTAAAAGACCCCAGTGAGTTCGCCTCTACCACCACTGACGGCAACTGATTCCATTCACTCACCACCCTCTGAGTGAAAAACTTACCTCTAATATCTCCTCTGTACTTACCCCCCAGCACCTTAAACCTGTGTCCTCTCATAGCGACCACTTCAGCCCTGGGAAATAGCCTCCGAGAATCCACCCCATCTATTCCTCTCAACATCTTATAAACCTCTATCAGGTCGCCTCTCAACCTTCGTCTCTCCAGGGAGAGGAGACCGAGCTCTCTCAACCTATCTTCATAAGGCATGCTCCCCAATCCAGGCAACATCCTTGTAAATCTCCTCTGCACCCTCTCAACAGCTTCCACATCCTTCCTATAGTGAGGTGACCAGAACTGCACGCAATACTCCAAGTGGGGTCTGACAAGGGTCTTATAAGTTGCAGCATTACCTCCCGACTCCTAAACTCAATTCCTCTATTAATGAAGGCCAGTACACCATGTGCCTGAGAGCATGTTCACTGGCAGCTACAATGCATTTGTAATATAGGCCCACATTTTAAACAGGACAGCAAAATCTGCTCTGAATGTAGAAGGCACCAAATCACAAGGTAGTTTTTGTTGCCTGCCTCTTGGGGCAAAAGTGGTGCCAAGGGAAACAGGCACCCTGGGTGGTCTAGCTCTCAAACTGTCCATATTTGCCAAACTCTCAGCACCCTGTTGTGATTTAGGTGGGCAGGCTATCATGAGACATTGTGTCTCCCCCTGGACGTCATGCAAGATCTGTAACCATGGCCACGGAGTCAGGAAGAACGTCATGTCTGAGCAACTGTGCTTGTGATAGAAGAATACAATAGCTCTGCCAGTTTCTCAACCCACTTTGGAAAGGGAACACAAATCAGCTCAGACAAAATAGGAGATCATTTGTTGTTGGAAGCAAATTTAGTGAAACACACAGTACAGAAGGAGCCAATGTGACCCAACGTGCTTCTGTTGGTTCCATGAAAGAGCTTCCAATGAGTCCATTCCATTGTTCTATCGCCGTGAAATCTTTTTCTTTTCATGGATATATCTAATTCCCTCTTGAAAGCTATTCACAATTTTCGTCATCTCGCCTCTGGTTCTGGGGTGGTATGGTGCCTCAGAGCACCAGGGGCCCAGGTTCAATTCCCAGCTTGGGTCACTGCCTTTGTGGAGTTTACACATTTTCCCCATGTCTGCGTGGGTTTCCTCAGGGAACTCCAGTTCCCCACCCCATGTCTGGAAGACATGCTGGTTAGGTGCATTGACCTGAACAGGCACCAGAGTGTGCTGACTGGGGGAATTTCACGGTATCTTCATTGCAGTGTTAATGGAAGCCTTACTTCTGACTAATAAATAAACTTTTAAAGATACCAACAAGTAAGTGGAAAGTTTCTCCTCATTTATTCTAGAAAATTCTTCAGAATTTTGAAAACCTCTCAAATCTCCCCTTAGTGTTCTCTACTCTAAGAATTTGGGGTGTTACATTCATTTCATCCTCACCATTCAAGCAATGGTTCAAGTTGCATTTGCTCTTAAAAGGAAAAGGGTGTGATTGTTTTAAAACTGAACTTGCAAACAGTTCTATTAGGTCGCAATTTGCATATGTTGTTTGTAAAATTGACACTCAACAGGGCTGCTAACAAGGAACAGCTGTAAACAGTTGCATCTTCACAGAATGATGTTTATGTTCAAGGTCAATATTGTAATATCAGGCCCAGGCTATTGACAGTAAGGTCTGAATACTGTTCATCCATCTATTTAAAAATGTCATCTGAACACAACACAGTGACAGAGCCTCACAACGCCAGGGACCCGGATTCAATTCTGGCTTTGGGTCACTGCCTGTGTGGAGTTTGCACATTCTCCCTATGCCTGCGTGGGTTTCCTCCAGGTGCTCCAGTTTCCTCCCACAGTCCAAAGATGTGCGGGTTAGATGGATTGCCCATGCTCAATTGCCCCTAGTGTCAGGGGATTAGTGGGATAAATATGTAAGGTTACGGAAGTGATGCCTGGGTGGGATTGTGGTTGGTGCAGATTCGGCAGGCCAAAGGGCCTCCTTTTGCATCCTGGGATTTGATGAGTCTATGAAACTAGCGAAAAGGGTCAAACATCTAATTTGCAAAATTCAAATATGAATATTTAGTGCATTTAAACTACATTCCTGGACCACATTTTCACACTCACATTAAAGTAGAAACCCATTTTCACACTAGCATTAAAGTAGACATTTGCACACCTCTTCCACAAGCTATTTTTAATTCCGAGATTGACTGATTTTTGTGGGCAAGATATTAAGGGATATGAGGTAGATATCTGAAGTTAGATCACAGACCAATCACAATCTCGCTAAATGGTTGAACAGTTTTGAAAGATTAAATGGCCGATTTCGGTTCAAACGTTCCCAAGTTCGGACATTTTACAATCACCTGAAACTGAGCACTGGCAAAAAAGCTAGATTTAATATCTCCGCTGAACTCCCAATAGTGTAGCACTCTCAGTATCACAGTGCCATTGCCAGGCTAGATTCTGTGCTCCAGTCTCTGGGCTGGGACTCATGAATGCAACTGACATCTTGCACAAAAGAAGGCCAGAACCAACAAGAAAATGAGTTAAAATGCAAATTTTATTGCAAACTGAACCAGTAAACGACTTAAAATTTAATTAAACTTAGACTGTAGTTTGTACTTTGCCACCGATTTCAAAACTCTGAGGTTAATTGTGTGTATCCAAACATACAAGAGCAATGAGCTTGGTACTCGTGCCAAGGATCTATAAAGTAGTCTTTCACAGAACTTGTTCTTCTGCTAGATTTCAGAGCTTTCTGTTATCTGGAAGTGGTTTAACATCCTCGAGTGTTATTTGACACATTAAGGGGCTGTTAAGCCACAAGGGAAGTTGACCGCTTGGCCAGTGGAGTCCTATTGGAATACACACACACACACACACGCTTTCTTTTAATTGAAGGAAAATCAAATTGTGCAGTAATTCAATGGAAGCAACTTAATTAATGCAGCAAAGCATTTAATGTCTGTAAAAGTTCAAACCACTGAATAATTAGAATTAAGCAACCTTGAATTAACAGAAGTTGTTCAAATGACTGTAATAAATATTTCTACACACTATCTTCCAAGGATATTAGGTGGGATCATCTGATCCCATTCAATCCAGCCAAAAGGCAACAGACCTTTGGCTGGGACATAGCACTCCCCCGTGGCAGGACGGGAAGATCCCAACCACTGTTTTATGAGAGGGGAAAACATTACTGTAGAACAGACCAGAGCATTAAGCGTAACTTATCCAGTGATTTCTCCGAGTGGAAAAGATGCATATACCTTAAAGTAATGGCCAAGTCCATTGTTAATAGTCAATTCCTCTCCCATCTCTACATCTACTCTGACAAAAATGTGCAGAGCTTCAGCCCCCACACAAGGGAGGAGAGGCTTTTTTTATATCCTTCACTCAGGTTAGTCTGATCTGACAGTGGAAAGGAATGCTATTTCATTGTACAATTCACCAAATTAATTCTCCCACTCTAATCAATATGCTATTTGGTGCATACTGACCCAGAAGGATTTTCACTCAATTGTGCATTGCAGCTGTAAATTCAAATCGGCCATATATTGAAAAAGGGTTTTCCTGTTCAAAGTTCAGAGTTTGATATTTTCTTTAATTCAAATATGCCCAGAGTCAAGAACCCACTGCCCATTCACCTTGCAGACTAGCTTCTGCATTAGAGTTTACTGCCTCATTGTGAGCCCAGGACATTTTGAATTGAGGTGTATTTAAACACAAGTATCTACAAGTCAGAAAAAGTAATTTATAGTGGTCAGCTATTCCCATTAAGCGCCTGTTCCTCTTACGAGCTTACCCCTCCTTCCTTGTTTTTCTTTCTCTCTGTAACCCTGCCAAATCGTAATCAACTCGCACACAAAACACTATTATGGGCAAACAGAAGATGAAGGTGTCAATGAACTTGCATATCAAATACAGGCTACACTACATGAAGGAAGTGCATTAGTCACAAGTAGGCATACATTAATACTGCAATGAAGTTACTGTGAAATTTCTTGTCGCCACAGTCTGACACCTGTTCGGGTACACTAAGGGAGAATTTAGCACAGCCTACCCACCCGGCCAGTACATTTTTCAGATTGTGGGAGGAAACTGGAGCACCTGGAGAAAACCCACACAGACACAGGAAGAACATGCAAACTCTACACAGACAGTGACCCAAGCCAGGAATCGAACCCGGGGTCCCTGGCACGGTGAGGCAGCAGTGCTAAGCACTAAGCCACTGTACCGCCCAAGCTATTTCAAACATTCTGTGACCTTCAGGTAAAAATTCTCCTTTACTGAAGGTTACAGCTGCAGAATGGTTCCAAATTCAACAGTGCAAAAAAACTCCACTTTGTGCCAGCTAGCCAACATCTGAATGGAGGAATATCAAGCTTATAAATCAGAAGTTGCAACCTTACCCTTTAATGGTATAACACATAATAATGAATGGCCAAAGCTCAGATGTATGCTTTGAAGTAACTTGAACCGACTAACGTCAAATTCTAATCTCAGATTCAGAACTTCTGATTGGCTTACAAGGATGAAATCAAAGTTCGAAGGGCCAGAAAATAAAATTAAACAGCATTCAGCATTCAGTTTTACAATATGAAGACAGAGTGCTCTGAATCCTTCAGTGTGTGGTTAGCGTAAACTGCCAGTATATAGCCCAGAGGAGAATGCAATCCCAGCAATGATACTTTATCCTCAATAGTTAATATTGTGTTTGTAATGCAAAGGCATCAGGCGGATACAGCCTCCAAAGCAGACTCTTTAACCAAGTGATTGCAGCTCTACCGTACTCTGCATTGTTTAAAGCCAAGATTTTGTCAGCCATTTGTTCTTGGCAGCAATTTTTCCTGTCACATACTGGCCCATCCAGGCTGACACATGAGATGCAAATCTCCTAGTGGGTTCAGTAGCAGAGTCGGGGGTGGGGAGTGCAAATAATTCAGTGGGAAGTCCAAAAACTGGTTTCACATCAGTGTGAATTTACAGCAGGATCTGCAAGCAGGAAAACACATCAAATCTTCCAGTGCTGGCCTCATTAATTGTTCACTCAGGTATTTCAAGCCGATGAGGTGTGTAGTCCTCTGTCTTAGCCACACAATATTGAGAAGGCACCAATATCATGGACCCAAAGAAAAGGTGGACCTTTTGAAAATGAAGTGGGGAGGGGGTGTTGTGCAGAGAATTCTGCCAGTTCTGATGGATAATCGATAACTGATGTTCTTAGTTAACTTGAAGAACTTTTGCCATTGCGCTCAGTGTCAAACTGCGGATATAGAATGTAGTTAATAATGTAATAGTTCTATGTTTCCGTCTATGTTAATAATGTAATAGTTCTATGTTTCCGGTTTTGTGAAGGGTAGGTCATGCCTTACTAACCTCATTGAGTTTTTTGAAAAAGTGACTAAGGAGGTGGATGGGGGTAAGGCGGTTGATGTGGTATATATGGACTTTAGTAAGGCGTTTGATAAGGTGGCCCATGGAAGACTTCTGCAGAAAATGCAGATGTATGGGATAGAGGGTGATTTAGCTAATTGGGTTAGGAATTGGCTAGCAGATAGAAGACAGAGGGTGGTGGTTGATGGGAGATATTCATCTTGGAGTTCGGTGACAAGTGGTGTACCTCAGGGGTCTGTTTTGGGGCCCCTGCTGTTTGTAATTTTTATAAATGATCTGGATGAGGGTATTGAAGGATGGATTAGTAAATTTGCAGATGACACTAAAGTCGGTGGAGTGGTAGATAGTGAAGAGGGTGTTATAGTTTGCAGAGGGACTTGGACAAGTTGCAGAGCTGGGCCGAGAGGTGGCAAATGGAGTTTAATGTGGAAAAGTGTGAGGTAATGCACTATGGCAGAAATAATAAATGTGTAGAGTATAGGGCAAATGGTAGGATTCTTAGTAGTCTAGATGAACAGAGGGATCTTGGTGTGTATGTGCATAGATCCCTGAAAGTAGGCAGTCAAGTCGAGAAGGTTGTTAAGAAGGCATATGGAGTCTTAGCTTTTATTGGTAGAGGGATTGAATTTCGGAGCCGCAACGTCATGTTGCAACTGTACAAAACTCTAGTGCGGCCGCACTTGGAGTATTGTGTGCAGTTCTGGTCCCCACATTATAAGAAAGATGTGGAGGCATTGGAGAGGGTACAGAGGAGGTTTACCAGGATGTTGCCTGGTATGGAGGGCAGGTCTTATGAAGAGAGGCTGAGGGATTTGAGGTTGTTTTCGTTAGAAAGGAGGCGGCTAAGAGGGGACCTGATTGAAACATATAAGATGATTAGAGGTTTAGATAGGGTGGACAGTGATAGCCTTTTTCCTAGGATGGAGAAAGCTAGCACGAGGGGACACAGCTTTAAATTAAGGGGTGATAGTTATAGGACGGATATCAGAGGCAGGTTCTTTACCCAAAGGGTGGTTCGGGAGTGGAATGCCCTGCCTGCAGCAGTTGTAGATGCGCCAAGTTTGGTGGCGTTTAAGAGCTTAGTTGATAAGTATAGGGAAGAGAAGGGAATGGTTTAGTTTGGAAGGGCATTGCTTTTTATATTGGTCAGCGCAACATCGAAGGCCGAAGGGCCTGTTCTGTGCTGTAATGTTCTATGTTCTATGTTCTATGTCTAGAATTAATTGGCCAGTAAAATTACCAATTAGAACCATTTGTCTGCACCATAGACAAATGGTGCCTGCTATGGCAGACAACGAAATGCACTGGAGGCCAATTTGAAACTGCATCCCGCCAAGGATTGCCCACACAGGCCTGATTCTCTCTGGTGCTGCTGGAAAAATGTCTAGAACAAACTGGTGTGCAGAGCATAACTCATGAATAATACATGTAGCTGTCTCCTGAGTTCAGGATGGAGGCCGCTGGCAACTCTGGACTCTAGAATAACACACCAGTGGGCGGGAGGTGGGGAAAAAAGTGGGGAGCATTGACAGGTGGAACTTCCTGATTAGGAGAGAGGGTTCATCTCCTAGCGACCCACCTTCCTTCAATATTGGGATCGTGATGTTGGTGCCTGTTCAATATTGCACAGAAAAAACAGTGGATTATGTACACCTTCAGGCCAGCCCCACCATGGAATATGACACAAAACACCTGAGTAAATAATTAATGAAGCCAGGGCAGAAGATTTGACGTGTTTTCCTGCCAGCATCTGCAACAGGAAACACTCAACATTCCCACTCCTGCCACAGGACTTAGTTCCCAGATGGAAGAATTTCATCCGTCAGTGTAATACTGAGGGAACGCTGCCACTTGAGATACTGGTGATCAAAATAAGAAGTTAAACAAGGCTCCACCTGCCCTGTCAGGTGAGTATAAAAGGTTCCACAGCACTATTTCAAAGAGCAGCTGGGAATTTCTCACTAGTGTCCTAGCCAACATCTATCCCTCAACAAACAGCAATCAAACGGGTTTTATGATTATTATCCCATTGCTGTTTGTCAGAGATTGCTCTGCACAGATTGGCTAGGGCATTTAATTCTTTACATTTCACTGGCTGTAAATTGCTTTGGGATGTCTGTTTGGCCATATGACGAAAGCACCTTCTGTGGCCCTCAGGACATGAATGTAAAGCTTCTAGCCCAATAGTAGGGATAGTCTCTCTCTCCCACAATATTCATCCATATTAAACTACTGCAATAATACTTCAGAGTTAAGAGCCAACCATGTTACTGTGCGACTAGTGTTTTATCCAAGTCATGCTAGGCAAGGAGAGCAGGCTTCACTTCCTAAAGAGGACACTAGTGAACAGTTGAGTTTCTATGTCAATTTGACAGCTTCATGGTCACTTCTACTGATGCCAGTATCTTATTTCTAGATTTTTAAAACTGAATGCAAATTCTCAAACCGTCACAGCAAAATAGAAAGTCAGATTCCTTAGATCATTTGGCCAGTAACATAACCCCAACGCTGCCATATGTCTCCTGCACTCTCATTTAACCTGTTTATGTACAAATAGTATACTTGACAGAACTAGACCTAGCTTGACAAGTACGACTACAAGCTGCATAGTTATGAGGCCAGTTTAGCCATGCAAATAAATAGTGCATCACTCATGTTCCAGTCAATTGCTCTTGATGTAGCCAAGTAAAGCAGTAAAATATGTTCATGAATGCAGCTACGTCTCAGCTTGTGTGTCTTTTTTGTGTATAAAATTGAAAAAAATTGCTAAATATGTGGGAGGTACTCTATTTCCAACATACATCTCATCACAGCAACAGTAAATACGAAAAGGATGTAATAGGCATCAGAATAAGACAAGGAAAACAGGGATGATAGGATAGAAACTGAGGACAGGGATGAAGATAGGAAATTTTGAGAATGTTTGTGGATACAGCAGAGTTCTGGAAAATGGTGACTGAAGTTGCATTTCAGGCTGTGATTTATTGGCACCTAATCTTGCTGGTACACAGATACTCCCTTGTTGACTGACTCACAAAAAATCCAATCCAATGGAAGTCCATTGTCACCAACACCATCACAGAACATGCCGTCTTAGGAGAGAATGAGGATCAAGATTGTGGGAGCACAGTTACTACACAGGACTGAAGCAGTTCAAAAGGTAAGACACCATCATCTTGGTTTGGTGTTTTGAATCGAATAGGCACCAGACTAGGAGGCTGGGGAAATTTCACAGTACCTTCACTGCGATGTTGATGTAAGCCTTACTTGTGACTAATAGATAAACTTTGAAGTTCAAAGACTGGGTTGGAATAAATGTTCAAGTTAGTCCAAAATGTTCATCACTTATTTAAAAAGTTTCCATCCTCTTTTCAGGACGTTTCATCATAAATAATGCTTGGATAAAAGGTGTGGAGGACAGCCCTTCTAACAATCCACACAATCCCAAATGCATGGCAAAAGATGGCACAACCTTTGGGATGATCAGATGGATGCAATGAAATGCCAGCACTCGAGCAATGAAAGAGGGAGGCAGGAACAGTTAATCCACCAGTGCAAATATATGTTATTCAGAAACACGAACTGGAAGAATGGGCAGCAGAGTGACACACATTTACTAAAGTTTTCTATTCATTTCGAAATAGCCCTGAACAAGACGTGGAATAGAAAACAACAAAATGCTCCTGATGGATGGTAACTTTCTCCCAACACTTGGTCTTGTATTCACAGATAAAAATGGTTTCCATTAACAGATTTGCCTCCTCCGAAGTGAGAGCTGTGTCCCATACCATGCAACAGGAATAACATTCCTAGAACACTCTTCCCCTAAACAATGGCATGTCTCCTTGGATTTTCAGTGGGTGATCAGTCACATTCTCCTGTCTGGTTTCACCTTTTCAAAGCAATACATACAGCATGAAATAACCAGCAGAAGTACCGGTTATACTTCTTGCTGCAAATGTTTTGCACTAATCAATTATTTCTGATTCTTTGTTGAAAGACAGCAGCTTCTCTTGAGTAGCTCAGGACAGACAGAAGATGCATGCTGGGATTCCACTGGGTGTGCCTTCAAAATGGTGCTATCCAAATAACACACATTTGACAAAAAGACGTCAATGCAGTCCAGCCAACGCAGAATTACTGTATCTAGCCAGTTTTAATCTTCCATGCTTTATGTCTGGTTCACATCAGAAATATCAAAATGTTTTAAATTTTAATATGGCTTAACTGCAACTGTTCCTTTTTCATCAGGAATAGTTCCCATTTTCAACATTTTCTCTACCTAACATCCATCTTTGTTTTTCAAACAATCTGAAAACTGGTTCCCCCTCTCTTCCTCACACTGCCCCTGTCATATTCACCCAGTTTTTCCTCACTTACCCCTTTCTACCCTTCACAGCATCACATCTGTGCACCCCACCCCCCCCCATCCCTGAAGAACATAGAACATTACAGCACAGAACAGGCCCTTCGGCCTTCGATGTTGCGCTGACCAATATAAAAGCAATGCCCCTCCAAACTAAACCATTCCCTTCTCTTCCATATACTTATCAACTAACCTCTTAAACGCCACCAAACTTGGCGCATCTACAACTGCTGCAGGCAGGGCATTCCACTCCCGAACCACCCTTTGGGTAAAGAACCTGCCTCTGATATCCGTCCTATAACTATCACCCCTTAATTTAAAGCTGTGTCCCCTCGTGCTAGCTTTTTCCATCCTAGGAAAAAGGCTATCACTGTCCACCCTATCTAAACCTCTAATCATCTTATATGTTTCGATCAGGTCCCCTCTTAGCCTCCTCCTTTCTAACGAAAACAACCTCAAATCCCTCAGCCTCTCCTCATAAGACCTGCCTCCATACCAGGCAACATCCTGGTAAACCTCCTCTGTACCCTCTCCAATGCCTCCACATCTTTCTTATAATGTGGGGACCAGAACTGCACACAATACTCCAAGTGCGGCCGCACTAGAGTTTTGTACAGTTGCAACATGACGTTGCGGCTCCGAAATTCAATCCCTCTACCAATAAAAGCCAAGACTCCATATGCCTTCCTAACAACCTTCTCGACCTGACTGCCTACTTTCAGAGATCTATGCACATACACACCAAGATCCCTCTGTTCATCTAGACTACTAAGAATCCTACCATTTGCCCTATACTCTACACATTTATTATTTCTGCCATAGTGCATTATGAGCTATGACCTCAAGACCTTATGACCTTAAGAAGAGCTATGACCTCAGCTCAATACAGTCTCACTCCCAGCACCTCCGATCCAGAACTGAATGTTGAGCTCATTGGACTAATGACTCAACAAGTATCACCAATAAAATAGCTTCAATATTGTGAAGTGATATTTATACAATTTCCAGGATACAATAGAACTATTATTCTCATCAAAATCAGCAGTACACTACACAAAGTCTCACTGTTCCATCATCTAATGGATTGAAGCCTGAACCATAACATAAACCAACAGAGGCACACTTAAAGGAAATGGTTTAGCAAAAAAAGGAACACGGTTTTGTTCAATATGCAAATGTAACCACCAGCCAAATGCACTTGCACTGCTCAAGTCTTACCATGGACTGAATGGGCATTTCGGTAACATAGTGACATTCTGAAAAATGACACAAAAATCCGCGAAGCTGGAGATGCAAAACCTCCACCCGTTGACCTAACAATGCTTTTTACACAAGTTAGGTTAAAAGATATTAAAAATACAGAAACTGTGTTAATGTCCATTTGATGTTTGTCAGAGTTTGCTGTGCACACAAATCAGCTGCTGTGCTTCCAATATTACAATAGTAACTACACTGCAAAGTTAAAAGTAAAGTTAAAGTTTATTTATTAGTCACAAGTAAGGCTTAGACTAACACTGCAACGACGTTACTGTGAAATTCCCCTAGTCACCACAAACTGGACCTCTTTGGGTCAATGCACCTAACCAGCACATTTTTCAGACTGTGGGAGGAAACCCAGACAGACACAAGGAGAATGTGCAAACTCCACACAAACAGTGACCCAAGCCAGGAATTGAACCCAGGCACCTGGCACTGTGAAGCAGCAGTGCTAACCATCGTGCCACCATGCTGCTTCAATGTGTTTAATGTGTTAAAAGTGTTTAATCAGCTACAACTCTGAAAAGTGTTGTGTAAGTGCAAGTATATCTTTTCACATTCTTATCATCAGGATGCTATTGGGATACAGGCAGGATTCAAAGTCAGATGCTACAGTTCACTATTTTAAAGACACAGACACCTTAAATCAGGGTAGAAGTTTCTTCCAAGAAATGAGACATTACATTGCAAATTTCCAAAGGTAATGCCCATATTTTGGAATGTCCTGTTTTCAATTTTGTACCCCAGAGAACAACCTGAATACTTTGACGTGATATGCTCTCTCTGTCCACCAAGAGGTCAAGGATGGATGAGATGCACTGTATATTATGGCATTGAGAAACCAAGTGAAAATCCAGAGTCCATAAATGTCATCAAGCATTTTGACTGAAGGCAGTTGAAAAATCGAAGCAAACCATAAGATAGTGGTGTGGGTTAACAAAATGTTTGCAGGGCTATCGCAAAGTACAGGGAAGTGGGACTAATTGGATATTTCTTCCAACGCGAACCCAATGAGCCGAATGACTTCTCTCCTTAAATTTCTATGACTCTAATTAGCAGTAACGCAGTTAAGGTTGGAGGAAAGCACGAGTTAATTAAAGTAAGACAATATTATCAATGACTCTCGATTTAACATAATACAGTTGCAGGGAGGAGGAAAGGCAGATGACACATTCAAAACTTAGAAAGCACAAGAAAATATTTGAGAGGAATGCTGATCGCAGTAATCTCGACAGAACAAAGACACAAGAAAAGTTTAAAGTTTATTAGTCACAAATAAAGCTTGCATTAAAACTGCAACAAAATTATTATGAAATTTCCTGAATCACTACACTCCGGCGCTTGCTCGGGTCAATACACCTAACCCAGCATGTCTTTCAGACTGGGAGGAAACTGGAGCACCCGGAGAAACCCACACAAACACACAGAATGTGTGAACTCCACATAGATAGTGACCCAAACTAGGAAGTGAACTCGGGTCCCTGGCACTGAAAGGCAGCAGTGCTCACATTATGACACCATGCTGACCCACAACAGTGTTTTTATGATGATATATGATAGTTTCATGCTTATAATTACTGAGATCAGGTTTTAAACCTAAATTATTTTAATTTTAATTAAAATTTCATCAACTGCTATAGTTGGATTTGAACCCATTGGCTCACTAATCTGGCATCCGTATTACTAGTCGAGTGACATTGCCATTATGTCATCATTTCCCCGCAGAGTGGAGCACAAATACCAGGGGGACCAATTGTACCAAGTGACCTTTTTTATGCCTTATTTACAAAGTGATCACGTGTGATGTCTGCTACCTCCTAACTACTTCTGTGCTGGAGAAAAGCGGGGATTAGATCTGCAAGAGGAATTGTAACGTCCCTGGTAATGTAAAATGGATTCTAGAAAAACTTCCCTAGACTTAGAACTACAGAATCCTTACAGTGCAGAAGGAGGCCATTTGACCCAACGAGTCTGCACCAACTCTCACACAGAGCATCTTACCAGGCCCAGCCCTATCTCTATAACCTCTCACATTTACCTCACTAATCCACCTAACCTACAAATCTTAGGACACCAAGGGGCAATTTAGCATGCTCATTCCAGCTAGCCTGCATACCTTTGGACTGTGGGAGGAAACCAGAGCACCCTGACAAAACTCACGCAGGCACGAGGAGAATGTGCATACTCCACCAGATAGTGACCCAAGGCTGAAATTGGGTCCTTGGCATTGTGTGGCAGCAGTCTTAACCACTGTGCCACCATGCTGCCCAAAGTGGGAGCTGTATTCACATTATTGGCAGAACTAGGCCTCAAAGTGTTAATAGTTGAGACACAAAAAAAGGAAACTGGTTTTTCAGAGCTTTTGCAACAGAGGAAATGTGTAAGAGTTCTATCTGAGAGGAGTGGAGATAGTGAGGCCAACATGGTTCAATGAAGACAGAACATGGGTGGTGGTCTTCAGTTCAATTTTGTAAGAGTTAAGAAGAAACAACAGTTTTTAAGAAATGAAAAAAACCCCCAAAAGTTTCACAGTCCCATTTAAGCAGCAGTTTAGGTGCAATAATTCAGGTTTGAGAATTCAGGTTTGTGTAATCTGAAGACAGTTAATGAACGTATAGTGAAATTATCAACAAAAAGGGTTCATCTGATAGAACAATAGAACAGCCGCGCGGCCTTGGGCAGATCATTGTTTGCAGCAAACTACCCAACCTTCGGGAGAGCGGTGGCCTGCCGCACGGCCCTGCCACAGCAGCCTCTGCAAGACGTGCCGGATCGTGGACATGGACGACATCATCAAACGTGGGGATGCCATTCACCAGGTACACGGTACATACTCTTGCAACTCGGCCAACGTTGTCTACCTAATACGTCGCAAGAAGGGATGTCCCGAAGCACGGTGCACTGGGGAGACCATGCAGACACTGCGACAGCGGGCGAGTGGGCATGACTCGACAATCGCCAGGCAAAACAGTTCCCTTCCTGTGGGCGAACGCTTCAGCGGTCATGGGCATTCGGCCTCCGAACTGCGGGTGGATGTTCTTCAGGGGGGCCTTCGTGACACGCGGCGGCGCGGGGTTGCTGGGCAGAGACTGGTGGCCGGGTTCCGCACACATGGGGACGGTCTTGATAGGGATCTTGGCTTCATGGCACACTATCTGTGTGCCCCGTAACTTGCCTGGGTTAGCAAAAAACCTCACTTACTGTGCTCTCTGGAGAAAATACACAATTCTCTGACCAATGCTCAGGATTCCCTTCACACACATTGTTAGCCACTTTAACACTTGAATAGCAGGTTAGATGTAAGGATTCGCATTCTAATCAGCAATTGGTAACTGTCTGTGTGGATATGAGTGCTATTGCAGACCAGAACACTGCATTTGCCTGACGAAGGCTATAAAGTCGAAAGCTCGTGAATTTACTATCAAATAAATTGGTTGGATTTAAAATTGGTGTTGTAAAACTTTACTGAGAACAAAGAATGCCACTGACGTGAAGCAGGGACAGAGTGGGAGAAAGGAGAGTACCACAAAAGAAAAATGAGTGAATTGGGAAAAAGGATGCAGAAATAAGTTACTAAAAATGAAACAAATAAAGCAGTGACATTACAATCAATCATTCTCAGGTGGAGAATGAGGCAAGAAAGAGGCACCCATCCCAGACCAGCAGTGACAATAAAGTGTGCTTCAATTGTGGAGTAAAAGCTACTTCAGCACAAAATTTTGTTTAATACATAAATGCTCAATCTGGAATAGAGTCTTTCATGAAGCTTATCGAACAATAGTGGCCAATGACTAGGAAGATCCCAACTTTGATCCTCAGTCTGCACCTTATTTACTCAGATCAGTTTGGGTTAGTGCAGTTGGTGTATATCTCAGTCAAGTTACTGAGAAGGAAGGATGTGTGTATGAACAAGAGACCCATCTTCTTTCACCAGAATGGAGGGTTCAGACTGCTCATGCGCCAATGCCTTACAACTGCTTTCCATCAATACTACAGGTCACAATCATATGGTTCAGAACGTTTAATTATCTGCAATTTTCATTTAAACCAGAACATTTCCTGAGGCACAAACAACAGAGGGGGCCACTGATTCAGACAATTGGGATGCTTCAAACAGAGGCAAGGTTTTAAGTTTATTTATTGGTTTTATTAGTAGGCTTACATCAATACTGCAATGAAGTTACTGTGAAAATTCCCCAGATAAGTGTTAGTGTGGAGTCAGTGTGCAGCCTGGAGCATTGCTCTAAAATAGTTTTTAACCCATTACTAACTTAGACATTAAAGAATCTTGGTCTCTTATATACACTTGCTTTTGTTCAAATTACTATTTGACTCTGAATGACGGGGTTATATGTGAAAATGTTAATATATTAACTAACCACAGCTTTTTTTTTGAAAACCACTTTGCATTTATGACAAAACCAGAGGGTATGCAATACTACAATGTAGATATTGTATTACAAATAGAGACAACTGAAACTAGTTCCCTACGTTCAGCCACTATACAAGATTTTGACTCTGTGTAGTCTTATGAACTTGTAGGTCAAGCATCACTTATTCCTATTTCCCAATTCATGATCTTTTCAGCATCTTACTTACTGAACAGGCAAGAAATTACTGTTTGTGATACCAACAGAAAAATGCTTCACACACACACATGCTATATTTCTCAGTTTCAGATGTTATTATGAACCTGGAGTAGCTCAGTTGGGTAGCTCTGTAGCTTCTGAACTAGAAAGACCCTGGTTCAAGTCCCACTTCAGGGTCTGTCGTTCATCGAAACAACCAGTCACTGATACAAGCAACCCAATGTGTGCATTGGTACCAGGCCCTGGCTCAGATAAATGAGGAGGATTGATGGCAAGAACAATATCCAGCTGAAAAATCATCCACTCTTAAAAAAAACTCTAAACAGAAGTTAAGTCAAATAACCAGCAGTGTGTTGACCCCATCTAACACAGAAGAAGCCGAAAGAGAAATGAGATCTTTTAGCTAAAGTTAATGGGCAACATCATTTAAAATTAATACCCAAAATTAATAATCTAATTAAAATTAATTAGAATAGGAACATTCTAAGTGCTATCTGCCAATATTGGTAACAGCTCCAACTAACAGAAATGGGACAATAATGATGTAAAAAACGAGTACACATTATTAAACACACATTAACACACAGGGTCCCATTCTTTGTAGACAGAACAAACTGGTACACATATTGCCCTTCTTTTGGCTAAACAAGATAAATACCAACTATTCACCAACTCATTCGTCAGGGCAATGTTGTGACCAATCATAGTCAATCAATGCCTGGCTTGATATGAAAATGATACTTGGTAATTAACTGTCAGTTACCATCAACTAGTGCATTCTGCATGGTAAACTATAGAGTCCATCTGCCAATCAATTAGTACTCTCCTGTTATAGATAGAAATTGTTGCTTTCCCCTGCAAATGTCCTGATAAGCGCAGGACGGAAAGCCTCGACATGTCTCTTTTTGAGCAATTCTAAGTTCTGTATGACCAAATTACTTTTACTTAAAAAGACACTCTTGATAGGGTTGCAAGGGCAGTAAATTAGTTTCAAAGATTAAACATATGATTCCTGATATCCCTTTTTAGTTACGACTCTCCAATTATTTCCAAAGCATAACTTGGTATTTGTGCATAGGCTGATTAGTTCAGTTGCATAGCTTGTGGATCAGATTTATACCAGCAGCAGACGATTCAAACCCTACTTTGGCTGAGGTGACACCAGGCCTGCCTGTGGTTGGCAAATAGCTGCCAAGGACCTGCTTTCGGGCACAGAGCTCAAGGGCAAGATAGGAAATGATATTCAATCTGTACAGAACCAAAGCAAATGGGTAACAGGACGTCAACATTGTGTTAATGCTATCTCTAGTGGGAATGCTAAAGATGGGCATCCATTGCATTTTGGCAACATTAGGTGCTACACAAGTGTTGTACCAATGACCAGCAGATTCAGGTAACTGAACAAAGAAGTGGGGATTTACAAACGTGAGGCTGGAACAATGTCAACACCAGGCTGACAGGTCAAACAATTCATGAGCGATGAGAACTGCAGCATTTTACTTTCAATTTGCGGAATAGCTTTGGCACTCAGCAACCTCTCACCTTGAGCCCCATTGAGAGGATTAAGTAATTTCATGTGCCAACTCCACCGTAGATCCGCACTGAGAAGACAATGCTTCCCATTTTCAGAGTGAAAGAAAATTAAGCTTGTCAAACAGAAGCTTTGCAGCTTTTTGAGAACTCTTATTGTTATCACCAAATGAAGGATACACAATGATTACATTTAACACAAGAATATGGCAACCAGACGTAGCATCAACAGCTTAATACCTTCCTTTGAGTCCTATTCTGTATTAATAAAAGGACATACTACCATTTACCTGACTGTCAGACAATGGAGGCTGTCTACAAAAATCAATGGAAAGCAATTGAAATGTTTGAAAGAAAAATTCTTTTGACTTCAAATCATGAAAACTGCACGTGACTTTGTAACCTTGTAGGAACGAAAGAGAATGTTCTTGCACTTTACATGTTCATATGGTATTCAAATGAAGAAAGCAGAGTCCAGAAAAATGTTTGGAAGGATTTGCATAAAATAGAGGAGGCTCTAATTCAATTCACAGTTTGCAGCTTTGCCTCCCGGGGAACAGCATTATTTAGGAGAAAAAAAAGCAAAGTATTGAAGGATGGTCATTTCACTAAAACGTTTTGCAGATTAAAAATGACTAAGGTACATTACACACAGAATTAAAAGTTGCTCAATTAGTGCTAAAGATTGCCACATCAGCCTGTAAACCAGAATGAAATCCATCTCTAATGAACTCTCAAACCCATTTAATATACAATAGGAATTTCCACCAGCTTTTAGGCAAAGTTAAAGTAACATTTCATGCTATTGAAGCATTTAAATGTACAAAGGTTCTCCGCAATTAATTAATCTGTATACTCTGGCCCATAGTGTAAAGTACCGTTCTGAGAGTGGCATGTGTGTAACTGATTCTCTCTCTTTGAGAGGGACAACGTTAGACAGGGGTCACATTTAATGCCTTCCCAGAGAGGGGCTTGGAGCTGGGGAGCTTGGAACAGGTAAGGAGAGTGAGGGGGTGTAGACCCCACCATTTTCCTGCTCCTGCCTGGATTGAAGTTCTTAAGTGAGCATTTAAATTCTTATTCCAAAACTGCTAATATTAGCCCTGTGGCGGCAGAGCAGTCACTAAGCCGGAAGCACGAAAAGCAAGCTTTCAGCCTCCTACTGTGGGGAGTGGTGGGAAGGAAGGGGTCAGAACAGTGACCTCATTGCTCAAAGGCACTCGGGAAGGAGGAATCTGCAGCTGAAACTCTCGGCCAAGCCTCAGTTACCCATAATCTTGATTATTCTAATCCTCCAGAAACCAGAGGTCATGCAAAATTCTGCTGTCCGTGTCCTAACATATATGGCCATTACACACATGTTCCCTGGAGTTTCATGGACTCCTCATTATTAAGCAACACCTCAAGATTAAAATCCACCTTGTTTTGCATGGCCATTCCTCTCCTCATCTCTGTAACCTCCTCCAGCCCTCCAACCCTTAAGATATGTGTTCCTCTGGTGCATCATCAATTTGAATTGGTGGCTGTGCCTTCAGACGCCTAAGCACTAGGTTCCAGAACTTTCACCTAAACATCTCTATACCTCACTGTCCTATTTTAAGAAGTTCATCACAGCTGACCTTTTTGGCCAAATTTTCATTCTGCCCCAATATCTACATAAGTGGCTATGTGTCAAGTGTTCATTTATCGCCTTCCTGTGAACTCCTTTGGAATATTTTATGTTAAAAGACATTATTTAAATGCAGATTGTGTTGTTGTTGCTGCACTGCCACAGACTTCATCTCCAACCTTCCCCTGAGCAATCAAATATATTGTCCTTAGATGCATTCGCAGTACCACTGTCTCAAACAAACAAAATAGACAAAAATCACATCTGCATCAGGTGTTTCACCTGGACCCAGCTGCTAATGTGTAATTCACTTTTCCAGCTAGCTTTCGCGTCAAATGGATTTAACTCCCTGTATGTCAAGTTTAATATAATAGCAGCATTTGGTTTAAACTGTCATTTCCCCTCATTATAAAGGAGTCAAAAATTTTGAGAGATGTCAAGAGCACATCTGAATTACCACATTTTTCAATATCTATCGATTAACTCTCCACCTTCAGCCCCTGTTGTGCAATGTTGACAATTCTTGATTTTGGTCTATTCAGCAATATTCTCACCTTCCAACATGACGGTTGTGATCTTAAGCCTTATTCCTGGCTCTGAAATTTCAGCTCATTGCTGTAACGTATCAGTATTCTTCAGACAAGCCGGAAACTAAAAGACCCCACCCAGCCTACCAGTTTAGGCAAGGTTGCACATCTCTTTCAAAAGAGTTTTCACAGATATTGGCCAATAATCCCCCACCCGCCCTGAATCAAGGCATTAAAAACAGATTAACTGGTTATTCGTGTTATTACTCAATGTCTGATTTGTGCCGTACATATAAAAGCTACCCTCCATATAGATTATCCATACAGGAACATCAACTGTATTTCAAATTAATTCACCCCAGACTTTCTGATAAATCAAAGTCAAGTTTCCGCCTCCCCCACCCTCCACTTAATTGCCAGAATATCACAATTCTTCACAAGGCGCTACTGCATCCTGTGTCAATTATTCCAGTAGAGGCAAAGTGACATGATCATTAGTAAGCTGAATACATCAGTAACTAGATTCCAGCAGTGCTATACTTGAAGGTAACGTAGTTCCACAATTTTTCTTTCAGTTACTCTTTCATGGGATTTGGGTGGCACTGACTAGGCCAGCATTATTGCCCATCCTTAACTGCCCAGGAGGAGATGGTTGTGAGCTGCCTTTTTGAATCACTGTCATCTATTTGGTGTAAGCACATAGTTCTGTGAGGGAGGGAGTTCCAGGACTTTGACCCAGAAACAGTAAAAGGGAACATGACATTCCAAGTCAGCATAGTGAGTGGTTTGGAGGGAAACATACAGATAACGGCATCTGCTGCCCTTGTCCTTCTTGGTAGAGAGATCACAGGTTTCAAAGGTATGTCAGAGGAGCTTTGGGGAGTTGCTGCAGCATATATAATACACGCTGCTGCCACTGTTAGTCAGCAGACGAGAAAAGTGAATGTTTAAGGTGGTGAATGGGATACCAATCGAATGGTTTGCTTTGTCCTGGAAGGTCATCAGTCTTCTTGAATATTGTTTATTGGTTGGAGCTGCACTAATCCAGGCAAAAGGAGAGTTTTTCATCACCACTGTTTTGTGCCTTGTAAATGGCAGACAAGCTTTGGGGAATCAGGAGCTGAATTACTCGCTGTAGAATTCCCAGCCTCTGACCTGTTCTTGTGGCCACAGTCCAGTTTCTAATCAAAAGCAAACCAGGATGTTGATCCTCACATCATTGTGGAGGATTCAACAATGATGTCATTTAATTTCGAGGGAAGATGGTTAGATTCTCTCTTGTTGGAAATGGTCAATGCCTGGCACTTGAGTGGCCATAAATGCTATTGGACAACCCAAGCTAGAATGTGGCCCAAAGTTCAGGTAGAAAGCACAACTAAAACCATTTTTCTACTTTTAAATCTAAAAGGCTACTCATTCTCCAATATGATGCAAATAAAACATGCTCTATACATTCATTTAAATAAAGCAAAATTACAGAAACTCACATATGTAAAGTTATGCATTTCTGGAGTAAATCACTAAAAATAAAATCAAAAAGAAGTGAAAGGTGAGCCACAGCCACAAAAACCAGGGGAAAAGGCTGCTAGTAGCAGTCCAAAAAGAGAATAAAGTTCTCAACTCTCCTTATAGATACTGCCAGACTTGCTGAGATTTTCCAACATTTCTCTTTTGGTTTCAGATTCCAGCATCAGCAGTCATTTGCTTTTATCCACTGAGAAGAAAGGACAGTCTTGGTAGAATCTCAGTGCTTGAGTGAGATTCTCTCAGGACCCTGAAAGAATGGGATTGCAACACTAGCCCAGATCAGATTCATTCAACAAAGGCTAACCTTGACCTGACTGGGCTATAAACAGTTAATCAGCATCCTGACTCATATCAGACAGGATAGCAGGCATAATTACATGGTACCATGCAGAACTTAATAGGCTCTGCAATACAACCGGAGACAACAAGCTAATAAACTCAAAGTCCTCTATTCCACAGTGGAATAGGCTGGACTGTATGGCACTTTCGACAGATAGCTCGAACAAATCCAGATTTTTGCTTTCTGTATCTTGGGTTAAACCTCCAATTGTTTGTCTGTAAACCCTTAGGAATTTCAGATACACTCATTGTTAAAAATAGATCAATTCCCCCAACTGCAAAGTTATCGTTTGTGCAACAGGATCTCACAATTCTATTCGGATTTAATGATTAAAAACTAAATAGGAACATAAACTCAGGGCAAGTACATGGGCGTGTTTATCTAATCTACTCAGGATTTAGTACACATGCAGAAACATGTAGTCACACACACTCTTGCAGAGACAGGATTCATGCTCAGAGCTTGGTCCAATCCTCAGCCTTAGCTCAAGCAATCGTCTTTCAGTTCAAAAAAAAAATGGAGGGTTCGTGGAAATTTGGATGAGCTCGAGATTAGATTCCCCAGATACTCCACATGCACTCTGTGCTGACCGACTGTGTCAAAATGCTTGCACAGTTATGACATTATGAAAGACTCCCAATTGGAGTCATTAAATATCTCTCAAACTGATCCCACTTAATTCTTTAAAACATGTTTGAACCAACCGCTTGTCAACAATTCTCACTGCTCAACTTTTCAACCCCGTGCACACATCCATCTCCACTGTCTCCAGCATTGGATCCACTTTGGTTCATCAATTGCCCATTTGCACGCAAGGATCAGGGTCAAAGGTCATTCTGAAAACGACCAGCCTGGATTATGTACTTTCCTCACATTTTTGCATTTTACTACTGCGTACAGGTCAGTCAAAAGAAAAACACTTCAACATGATGGCCTAGTGATATTATCATGAGACTATTAATCCAGAAAGTCAGCTAATGTTCTGGACATCCAGGTTCGAATCAGGATTCAGATCACCTGAAAGATCAGCAGTCTGAAATGTTATCCCTATCTGTTTCCACAGATATCATCAGGCTTGTTGAGTATTTCCAATATCTTCAATATTTCAATCTGAATACTGTTCCAATAAACTCAAATAAATTTTCAACATTCAGATTTTGCCAATTGACGTAAAAAAGTAGAATCGTCACTTGGTAGAATAATTCTTCCAAGTCTCTCTTTTCCAAGCAGTGTTTCCTGGAATCATCTATTATTTCCTGCTCTTTTCCTGAATGTGCTACTGAATTTGTATACAACCCTTTTGGTTTCATACAGCATATCTCACTCAAGCACCTGATCAACATGTTTTAGCCAACAAAACGAATATTATTTGGAGCCTGACAGCTGAACTTGACCCTATATTTATCTTTGCCATCACTCAACATTCACAAGTTGAAAGATTCAGATAGGAATCCATGAATACCAAACACAGAGAAAATCCCAGCTGTACTGTCTCCAACCTAGGGGCATGGAGCTGAATTTTGCAAACCCCAATTCTAACGCTGAAATCATCCAACTCAAAAAAAAGGTTAAAACTTGGAGCCTTCCAGGTTTAGCAGAAATAAATTCGACAGCTATACATTTACCATCTGAGCCACAGATTAACCATGGAAATCACCTACTTCCGAAAAAGAACTGGAATTACACTTCACAAGATTCTTTGTGTGTCCATAAATAATTCATGAACTCGCTGGAGGCATCTCTGGCTGTCTGTTGCAAACTTTAAAAAAATTTATGAATTTTAGTACTTTTGGAAATGAACTAAAACTTAATGAATCGCTGGTGGCATGGTAGCACAGTGCTTAGCATTGCTGCCTCACAGTGCTAGGGACCCGAGTTCAATTCCCAATTCGGGTCACTGTCTATATGGAGTTTCCAAATCCTCCCCATGTCTGCATGGGTTTCCTCCAGGTGCTCCAGTTTCCTCCCACAGTCTTAAAGATGTGCTGGTTAGATGCACTGACCCAAACAGGCCCCAAGTGTGGTGACTAGGGAAAATTCCCAGTAACTTCATTAATGTGACCCTTACTTATGACTAATAAATAAACTTTAAAAAAAACCTCTTTCTATCTCTGCAATCTCCTTCAACCTTACAATTCTCTGTATATCCCCACTCTATTCTCTGTTACATCTCCTTTCCAGTTTTTTTTTTGTTGCTTTCAGCTGACAATCTCACCAACTATAGAAATACTGTTAAATCTATGATAACGGATTGGACAAAAAACTGTGTACGAACACCGCTGGCTCACAGCAGGGTCTCTACTGGCCATTGGTAGCCAGTGTCAATGTTGTGTGCACTACCTGGTATCAGAATACCTAGTCTTTCCATTTGTAAACATATCCATCATTAATTGGAAATGTTCATAATCAATCCTCCACAAGGCATTTTAATAAAAAAATATAAACAATGGTGTTGGCCCCAGATCACAGGAATCACCAGCTCAGCCTATATGGGTTCCACACTTGCTAACTCCTGCATGCACGGGCTTTTGATCTTTGAGCACAACGGAAAATGAGGGTTATAAAAAAGTGACACTGTTCACAAGCAACTGTGGAGAAATCAAGGCTGCTAGAAGAGGGAAACTAGTTGGAAGCAACTTTGACCCAACACCAGGGCACACAATACATCCAGCAAAGTTCCCCATTCAGAAGAGGAAAGGGATCTTCATGTAAAAGAAATTACTTTTTAAACTTTAAGCAATATTAAAATTTAAGTTTGAAAAACTTTCACCACAGTTTTCTGGAAGTGAAATGCTTATTCAACTATTTTATTATAAAATTATGAGCCACATTTTGAAACATAATGTATTTAATATGTACATGGTAATAAAATATAATGACATTTAATAGTCTCATCAGCTCATCCGTTCTTTTAATTAACCAGAATTTGCTCTGCCACTGTTCTATTAAATAGAAATTTAATAGGAGTGAACATTAGTGGAAGACAAGAACAGAATGAAGTTCCCCAATGGCTCAGTGTTTAAATTACTGTCAGATATGATCCCAGCCTGTAAGGCCTAGATTCGAGCCTTAATCAATATTGTGTTAGCTGATCTCAGCAGGGGTAGAAAAGAAGCATTCTGTGTGAAGCCAGAAGTGGAGATAAATACAGAAAAATACAGCTAAAGCTTTTGAGAAAGTCCTACACAACAAATTAGTGCAAAATTAAAGGGTATGGGATTGGGAATAATACATCAGCATGGATTGAGAATTGGTCAGTAGACAGGAAATATAGAGCAAGAATAAATGGATACTTTTCCAGACTGGTAGGCGGTTAGGAAGACAAATGGTATGTTAGCCTTTACTGCAAGAAGGCTTGAACACAGGAGGAGGATATGTTACTGCATTTGTACAGGGCTTAACGAGACCAAAGCTGGATTAGTGTAAAAAGTTTTGGTCCCCTTACCCAAGAATGGATATACTTGCCATAGATAGAGTGCAATGAAGGTTTATCAGACTGATTCCTGGATTGTGGTACAAGGAGAGATTCGGTCAACTAGACCTGTATTCACTGTAATTTAAAAAAATAAAAGGCGATCTCACCAAAACATACAAAATTCTGACAGGGTTGGACAGACTGAATGCAGAAGCAATGTTCCCCCAGCCGGGAGTGGTTAGAAAAAAGTCAGTGTCTTAGAATCCAGAGTAGGTCATTTAGGACTGTTATGATGATGGAAAGACCATGGAATATATATGCAGATATGTTGGACTTTAAAAAGAACTTAGTTTTATATTTTAAAATGATCACAAATCACAAAGATGCTTGAGAATATAGAGTTAGCCACTAACAGGAATGGCTGCAGGGGATTTCTTGAAGGAACAATGTTTCCAGACAAGATACTTCCAGTAACATCCAAAGACTATTACCATCTCAGGTAAAGACAAAGTAAAATAACAATTCTCTCATCTCCAAGAAACTAACCATCCTGTGCAGGAATATCTAAAGCTCTTTGTCTGACTGTGGAAGCCAACAATAAAAGGATTGCAGTTGGAAAACAACTGAAATTCTCTTTCAAATCACAGAACATCTGAACTGAAAAATCAACCATTCACCTGCAGAACTGAGGAGAAATCTTTTCATTTAGATTGTGATGAATCAATGCAATTCTCTGTAGAGGTCAAGTCACTTAATATTAAGAGGGAAACAGATTTTTAGACACCAAAGGTGTAATGGTGTATGGGGAGACTATTGGAATATGGCATTGAAATAGAAAATCAGCCATGATTATATTAGATGACACAGCAGACTCAAGAGGAGGAATGGCCAAATCCTGCTTCTATTTTCAATGTTTCTTGGTTTCATAGGTTCTCCCTATTGATCATTGTCCAAAAATCTGGATTGCCTCTGAACCAGTAGCATGTCCCATTCACCAATACCCTTGTGCTTGCTGACCTATACTGGCTTCTAGTCCTACCTTAACTTTAACGTCCTCCTCTTTGTTTTCAAATCCCTCCATAGCTCATCCTTCCCTCCGAGATCTCTGTGATTCTCTTATTCTGGCATTTTGAATGTTCCCAATGTTTATCACTCTAAGCACTGGCAACCTTTGTGCTGTCAGCTGCCTCAGCCCCAAGTTTTGAGATTCTCTCTCTAACCCCTCTGCCCTTCTCTTTCTTTCAGGCACTTCTTAAAATGTACCACCATAACCAAGGTTTAGATCACCTGCCCTAATATTTCCTCATGCATTTCAATGTCAAATATGCTGTTGTGAAGTGGTTTGGGATGTTTTATTGCATTAAAAAGGTGCTATATAAATAAATACAAGCTGTCATGTGTGTGGGTATCAGTATTGAGAGCAGTTAGATCATCTAGGATTCTCAGGAAGGACAATTACTTGGATGAGAGAACAGAAAGGCATCTACACAATAGTATTCTTGACGTGAGTGAAAAATCGATATCTTTTGCTGCAAGGCTGAGGTAAGACAGAAATGGGGTGGTTTGGAGGAAAGTCAACAGGAATGAAATGGTCAAACTTGCAATTCACTCACAGGGCACAATCTCAACATGAATCTGCATTGTCTGCTGAGGGAGGGAAAATGGAGTGAATATGGTTGACTTGGAAATCAATTCGAGGGCAATTAGGGTTGGACAATGAATGCTGCTGATAAATCCCAGTGATGCCACATCCCATAAATGAGTTTTTTTTTAAAATAAGTTCATCCTGGTGACAGCTGCAGGGGATCTCTGACATCCAGCAGCGCTGATGTCTTCAAAGAGTTAGTTGCCATTGCATGCAAGAACACTCCCAGAAAGGCATCTGAGAGGCAGGTTCTTCAAACTTTACAGTAATCAAAATAACGTTCGGGGCATAGACATGGAATGAAGGTCGAAGGATGAAATACCAATTTTTAAATAGTAAAGTATTTTTGAAGTTTAACAGAACACTTTGCAGGGATGATGATGATGATGATGATGATGATGTGCCTCAATATTGGGTATTCTGTGCCAGACATAACATTCAACCGAAATTATTGCCAGAATTCATGCCACATAGGGTCCCACCAACGTGAACAGAGATTTCATTCGACTCACTACGGCTAGAAAACTCCAGTCTATGTCTTAAACAATTGTTAAAAACCCAGTTGTCCCTCATTCAACAAAGCATAACTTTTTCAAGAGTTTTCACAAACAGAATAGCAATGTAAAAAGTCCACGCTCATGTCAAATCAGTGATTTCTAATTCATTTCCACCTGCAAAGTGTTCAGTGGAGGATCAGAAAATCACAGAACAACTTTTGGATTTTTACATTTATCTTTATAGCCACTGACTCCAGAAGTTCCAGTTTCACAGATTAATGGACAATGATCACCAACAGTCTCATCTTCAGAGGAGCTTCAAAGATTCAGGGCAATGTGCAACTCCCTTGCCTCTAAAACTTAAATATAGTCAACAGTTTTCAGACAAAATAACTCAAGACCGGAAAACTGGCAAACAACTGAGATCAAACCTAGAGATGACGTGGGAGGAATTGGCCCAACTTTAAAAAGCATGCGTGCACATAAATGATGAAATGCTTGTGGTTTTAAGTCTCTAAATTACTGTCTTCAAGTGTCAAAATAGTTCATGACTTTGTTGTATAAAGCACACCGCAGAAAAGCAGCAGGCCACGTTGCCCAGGTTACCTCAGCTACACAACTGCTGCTAAAGGGAGTCTCTATTGCTTAAATATAATGCTCACTTCCTACATCACAGACTATTGCAGTTGTAATGTTCACATTGAGAAACATGGATGGCTGATTTGAGAGCTGTGGCTCACCCTCGGCTATTTGGTCTTTTTGGTTGAAAGATCAATCGGAGGGCAATGCAATGACTTGATCTCACAGCCAGCCAATTGTCCTCTCTCAGCTGTGCTGCCGCAGCAAGGAAGCGACCAAAAAGAAGAGTATTATTAGACAATGTGGCTTGATGATAGGTCAGGAGGATGGCTCAGGACAGAACATGCATGAGGTGTTGAAAAAAGCCATTGCATTTTAGGATGAAATTATTAAATAGGAAGTTCACGTGCAGAAGGAAATTAGATAGAAAGGGAGGAACTAGAATTAAAATGTAGTAAAGACAATTCTTTTTTGGCCCTTTTCACATTGTGCTAGATTCTTGAAGATTCCAGGTTTAATTCCAACCTCTGCAACCTGTCCAGCCAATTCTTAAATGGAACAATTCTCTTCTGTTTAAATGAAAGATAACATATTATTATTCAACTGAATGTTTCAATACAGTTGAAGATCAGCCACTAAAGGGAATGATGACTCAATGAAGTAAGCCTCAGAAATGGAGAGGGAGAATAGGTGAAGGTAAGAATACACAGTTTTGGTGGCCTGGATTGTGGCCAAAGCAGAGAGTGGGAACCTCAGGAAATATGCCAGCTAAAGCGGGGTCTTCATTGCCGGCTGGATTGTGAGGTGGGAGGAAGGTTAAGCACAGGTTAAAGAGATGTGTATTGTCTCCAGCCAGGAGAGTTAGTGAGATTTTGCAAGCCCATGCCAGTCAGTTGGCGGGGGAGGGGTTTTACAGATAGTGTGAACCCAAGATCCCGGTTGAGGCCTTCCTCATGTGTGTGGAACTTGGCTATCAGTTTTTGCTTGTCAATTCTGCGTTGTTGTGTGTCGTGAAGGCTGCCTTGGAGAACGCTTACCTGAAGATCAGAGGCTGAATACCTGTGACTATTGAAGGATTTCCCGCAGGAAGTGTTCCTCACCAAGCAGGAGTGTTCTTGTCTCATCAGGGAACACTTCGGTAGTCACGGACATTCAGCCTTTAATCTTCAGGTAAATGTTCTAATTTACATGTTTAATGTTCTAATTACATGTGGCCTTCACAACACATGCCAATGCAGAATCACCAAGTAAAAACTGATAGCCAAGTTCAGTAACCACCATAAATTTCCTGGGCTTGCAAAATCTCACTAACTGTCCTGACTGGAGACAATACACATCCCTTTAACCTGTGCTTAACCCTCTCTCCACTCACGCTGTGAGGCAGCAATGCTCACCACAGTGCCACCGTGCTACAGAAAATATCAGAGCTTGGTGAAAGCTTGTCTTTTCAGCTTACTTTTTAACAAGCTCTCTGGCTTACTGACCACCTTCACAGCCTTTTCTGGATCTGACCCCCCTTTTAGCACCCTGGTTTAAAAAAAAGACAGAAAGCCTGTCTCTAACTCTGGGTTTTATCTCTTGCTGTTTCTGGCTACAAGACACCGTGGGTTCACAACGCAATGGGTGGGAGGTATTCATCCTTCACCGAGATAGGCCAACATCGTTACGGCATGTGGGGAAGATAACATCAAAGCTAAGCTCATATGCATTTTATCTCCTGTCTGCTCAGTATCTTATGTGAAACTAGCCTGTTTCAAAAGTAACTTTCCCCTCCCAACGGACCTGGGTTTGATTTCCCGGCTTGGGTCACCATCTGTGCAGAGTTTGCACGTTCTCTCCATGTCTGCTTGGGTTGCCTCTGGAGGCTCCAGTTTTCTCCCCCAGTCTGAAAGACGTGCTGGTTAGGTGCATTGACCCTGAACAGGTGCCAGGGTATGGCGACTGGGAGAATTTCATAGTAACTTTATTGTCATATTTATTAGTCACAAGTAAGGCTTACATTAACAAGCTTTAATTTTAACTTTAACAAGTCCTTCCTTTGGAAAAAAATTTGAAACTTCTGAAACAGGATTTTACTCAGACCAGAAGTATTTAAACATAGAACCACACAAAGACCAAGCCAGTGACAATGTTTTACAAGCCACTTCCAATCACGTTGGTTTTGCACACAAACTAACCTCCTTTTCGCCCCACATTTTGGGAACAAGTGCTTTTCATTTCAGTTGGGTGAGATGACAGAATGATTAATCAACGTTAACCATTCCCAAACGGAACTACTGTGCATTCTTCTGTTGACAACACTCTCTTTACCCTTTTTAATAACAGATTCAAAAAGCTTAAAACAGTAAAATGTCCAACAACTAATTCATTTAATATCATTTCAAATGATTTATCACAAGACATCATACAAATCATCTTTCTATACCTTCCAGGTTGCACATCATTGTTGTTAGAATATCAGAGAACAAACAACAATGAGTGTGTACAATTCCATGCACCTATATTCCAAGTGTCTTTTTTGACCCTGCACCCGCTAATTGAGTTAATGGTGCAGGAGCAAAATGTTTCCAGCATGGCAACATGAATTTTTACTTAAAAACAAAACCCACTGTAAAATCCTAGATTCTGTTCTTCCAAATTGAAGTTGGAGCCATCAAATTCTGCTGCACAGGAGGCTGCCAAATGAAGCTGCATTCCTCACTAAATGAGCTGTCCACAGCCCCATTCCCATTACTCCACAATACCCTTTAAAATCTCTCTTTTCAATTTAATTTCCCCATTAAAAATTATTATGGATTCGGCACCTGCTTTCACATTTGGTAGACATCTCAAACAACTCTCTTAGCTATGGTGATGATCTTAGAATATTTAAAATTTATTTATTAGTTACAAGTAAGACTTACATTAACATTGCAATGAAGTTACTGTGAAATTCCTCTAGTCGCCACAGTCTGGCAGCTGTTTGGATCAATGCACCTAACCAGCAAGTTTTTCAGAACGTGGGAGGAAACCGGAGCATCCAGAAGAAACCCACACAGACACAGGGAAAACTTGCAAACTCCACACGGACAGTGACCTAAGGCAGCAATCAAACCTGGGTCCTTGGCACTATCAAGTAGCAGTAAGTTATCCCATTAAAATCTCTCCTATTTTCCATCGCTTTCTTAAAGCTCTTTCCAGTCATTTTAAAATGTACTACAAAATATCTAACAATGCAGTACTGCCAAATGCATTTGAAGTGTAGCCAACAAAGTAGCAATGTAATAAATGCCAAGTTTCTAGTGATTTTAGTTGAGGGATAAGCATTGGTTGAAAAACTAAGAGAACTCCTAAGCCCTTCCTCAAATCATTCATGGAAACTCTAATGACCAGCTAAAAAAAAGATCGAGTCACAGTTTTGCCCAATACTAAAGTTTTTTTGCCCAATACTAAAGTGGCAGCTTCAACTTTGCACTCCAAGTTTTGATCTATGGGGGATTAGGGGGTTGGTGGAGCAAAGGAAGAGGCATTAAGACCACACTCAGATCAGCCATCGTCTTATTAAGTAGAGGAATAGGTTCGATGGGCCAAATGATCCTATTTTTTATGTTCTTATGAACTTATGTACTCAATTTCTGGTGTGGGGGCTGAACTGATAATATTCAGGTCAGAGGTAAGATTGCTACCCTGAAAGCAAGCTGACATGTAAATACCAACACTTTCAGCTCTGTCAATGTCTGTGATAGACATCTAGACAATTTGCAAGTATCAAAATAAGTACACTTCACAAAGGCAATCTTTCCAATCTTATACTAGCATGAATACATTGAATATCGAACTAATGCTAACACTGCAAATATCAATAAAAAACATTCAATAGACATAGAAAGCAAATTAAAGTCTGCTCTTTTCCCCCCTATTTCCTTCATGCATTTTACATAGCTCAGACTTCCTTGTCCATCTTAAAAGGTCAGAAGAGATTTCGATGACATATCTTGGCGAAAACGCTTTCTCTAATCCTACGTTAGTTGCGGGTAAAATGCTGTAGCAAGAGGAGTGTGGTGAGCAGAGGAACTATTTGTCTTGAAAAAAATTCATCTCACTGGTTGATCAAAAGAGAGAGAGGCAGCTAAGGTTTTAAATATATGCCACAGAAACAGTTTAAAATAGCTACTTTTGGTGAGCATGTAACACATCTTGATAGATGACTGAACTTTTAAGCCTCGGAAAAGCTGACCCTATATGTACTTTTAAAAAAAGGGACATCTTTTGGCTACCCAAAATAAGGAAGAGAATGTTTAGAAAGAAAAATCATTCCATGTGTGAGATGGTCCAATCGTACTTACAAAAGCAGAGGCCAAATGAACAAATGGCCCACTTTGTCTATCTTTTAGTTTGCATCACAAGATGGCTGCTGTAATACTACCTGATGCTAAAGGGAATGAATGGTTACAGTGCAGAGACCTAGTTCCTTTTTCCTTCTTGATAAATTCAACTGCCCTTTAGAATTGCTGAACTACATGAAAAATGGCAACTCGTGATCAAGTACTGGATATTTGCATTGCGGTTTGACTTGTATTGACAAAGCACAGTTATGGAGACAGACAGAATTCTTGGACAACAGGAAAGCAGCACTAAGCTAAGCCTATTTTCATCTCAGGCTGAGAATATGACAAGTGGAGGCAGAAGAAACAGGAGGGAAAGGGGCACTGGGGGAGTGGGTAATTCCATTGGATTATGGTCTGGGTTAATTAACTCAGACTAATTTATATTGTGGGTGAAGGGGATGATCAGACTTCATGCTGAACATCAAGGGAAACACAAACTGGCCAATGGATTGCAGGAGAATGCCACTGGGGTCTAAATTTTCATTGGCAGAGCCAGCACTGGCCACCATCTGCTGTGCGTGGAAGCTAAGATTGTAACAGGGCATCATTAGTGGCACAATCAGATCCCACTGCTTAAAAATGGATGATATCCGCCCCCACTACTGAAAATAAATGAGGGTGAAATGATGGTGGGCTTGAGCACATTGTGAACACTGCACGAAGCACCCGCCCACTATTTTAAACATCCGTCCACCTCCAATTTCCACGTTGACGTTGTGACAATGGATGCAGCAGTGGAAACAGGCCATTGCTGCATCCATTGTCAAGCAGGCCTGCTCTCTCATCCAAAGAATGGTGTGTAGGAGTGGTTGAGGTGGACAGAGAAGACAGCGAGGTCATGATCAGAATATTATGCTCACTGTCTCAGGATTCCCTCCAGAATACCACCATCATCTAGAAGTGATTTTATGATGAGGAGGGCAGAGCACACACATTAATGCCCTTGCCCCAGTTAATGGACACATGCATCTATCAAGACGTGTTACCCACCTTTGCTCCATTTAAGGCCCTTAAATAGTCACTTAATGACCACTTAAGGGGCTTTTCCTATCTAGTCTCAATTTGTAGTCAAGTGAGCAGATGACTGTTGACAGCTTGGGGAGGGGAGTGGGGGGAGGGCATAACTGAACAGTGTTGGATCTCTGATGGGAAGTATGCCGGGCACACTTCAATCAGAAGCCCTTGTCTGATGGGATACGCTCTTCCTTTAAGGTCCAGTAACATCTGGACGTACCTCTCCCCCTCCAGTCCATCCCCTGAGATCTTGATTGCTTTCCCCTCCACAGCTCCCCAGGCACGAGCTAACCTCCCCACCCTGCCACCTGGTTCCCACTCAGTTTCAGGTAGTACCTGCAGTACCTCTTCTGACCACTGCAGTGCTGTGTCTGGAGGGACAGGAAATTTGGTTGCCAACCAGCCAGGCTTCTGCCAATCAAGATTCATTAGAGTGAAATGGTATTGGTGCTGCTAGAGTGAGTGAAAACTCTTTAGATAGCAGAAGCTAACCTGAAAATTCAGAACCATTTTATTTTCTTTTAAAAAATGACTAGCCATCCGTTCAACTCAAGAGCCAATCCGAACTTGGCAAGTTTTGACATAAAGGAGAGAAAATTAGAGATTTAGAATGGAATTAACAAAACCATGGCAAAAATGAACATTTATATTGGGGCGAGACTTCACACCAATTTAAAATGGAGCAAATGAAAATTGAAGTAAATCGACAAAAGCCCTGGAACAAGTGATGAGGTTCACATATCTTTGGCAGATTTTCAGGGTTAGCAAGATATGAGATCACGAAATCTGTAGAATTGAAGGGGCTTAGGCCAGGTCTGTCAGAATGAAAACAATGTTATCAAAAATAAACTGGACCTGAATCTCAGGAAAAGAATGATAATATGCTATATTTTGCCATCAATGTTACATGTCTCAGGAGATATAGGTAATAAAACGAAGAAACTAATGATAAGCTGAATGAATACATTTGAAATCATAGAACCCCCAAGGGCAGGAGGTGGTAATTCAGCCCATCGAGTCTCTGCCACAACAATTCCATCCAGGCCCCATCCCCTCAATCCCCAAGCATCTACCCTGCTGATTCTCCCCGACATTAAGAGGCAATTCATCATGGCTAATCAATCTAATTCCACATAGTCTTTGGACTATGGGAGAAAATCGGTGCACCAGAGGAAACCCACAGAGACATGAAGAGAACATACAAATTTCACACATTCATCCAAGGCTGAAATTGAACCCAGGTGTTTGGCACTGTGAGGCAGCAATGCTAATCACCGTGCCATCCATGTGGATACAGGAAGATGTTTCATTCCATGGAAGATTATTGGAAATGGAGTTACTATGAAAATTCCCTATTCATCACCCTCAGTGCCTGTTTGGGTATACAGAGTGTGCGAGAGAAAATACAATAATTTGGTCTCATCATCAGAGCAGATGGTAGATAACTGTGGGAAGAAAAGTTTGATGGAGAGGTAAGGAGACGAGCAAGTGGATTAAAGAGGTAACGGACCAGATGATTTGACGTATATGGAATGTGTAAGAGAAGAACAGGATGCACAGACGTGGAGATCCATGACAGTCACCTTTCAGGGAAGAAGATGAACCCCAAAGAATTAAAGTAAATTCGGCTGGAGTTTGGCTCCATTCTAATGGGAGACCACATTTATTCCTTGTCAGGATCTTTTAGTTTTCCAGGAACATTATCTTCATTTCTTGCAAAATGCAAATGCCCTGGTTGTAAATATGTTTAACTGAAGCTATAAATCAATGAGTTATTGGCAAAGCTTATTGTTCACATATTTAATTAACAGCATAGATCTCATATTTGGTTTAGAATAAATTCTCTGGAAGCCTTTTTTTAAACAAAATGATACCAAGTTATACTTTTATGAGAAATTCCAGTCATCATTCTTGAGAATTTCAGCCTAAACACCCAACATTTTGCTTGTGAAATGAAATAGCTGGGTCAGATGCCCACATCATTCTTGCTGATGTTTGTGATCTCAGTGGGGATGATCACGCTAAGGAATGGAACATTTTGTTTCCCTTGTAACCACTGACTAAGCAAGCAAGCACAACAAGCTTGCACCTCCCCCCCAAAACATTTTCTGATAGTACAACTGCAATAGCTCATATCTCCATCCATGCTGTAATGAGAATTGTCTGTCTGCCTCCCCCACCATCTTCAAATTTTCTTTCCTCATCTGAAGGCAACATTCAGCCTTGCTAGAGGATGTCAGGCTATCTAAATTGGCAGCATTGAGCTGCAGGCCTGGGCAAGCCAGTGAATTGCTGAGCATATCACAGGCAAGTTTTTATCTACTTTCACAACTCCCGGATAACATGGAAACCTGGCGACGTGTATCTCTCCTTCCAGCTCTGGGAGAAGAGGTATGTCATAGTCCCATGACTGCTACCTTGGCCCTGTTTCACCTAACTTTGCACAAACTAGGGTTGAACATACTTGGTGTGCACAGCTCTGCGTCTTACCAAGTCATAATCATTTACCCACTGAGCTCTCAGGGCAGGCACCGGAGTCAAATCACTTTCATAAACTGGGCATTCAATTATGACCAAACAGATTTTGATTAAAATTCAGCAAGAAAAGAATTTTTAAAATGCAATTGCTAGCATTCAGTGTCTGATCACACAGATAGAAGGATACCCTCCCCATTCCCCAGACATTCCCTCTTGTACTTAATTTCAGAAAATCTATTTTCATTGCAGAATCTCGACAGTATAGAAGAAAGGTTTTCAGCCCATCGAGTTTGTGCCAACAACAATACCACCTAGGGCTTATCCCCATATCCCCACACATTTACCCCGATAATCCCTCTCATATATGCATTCCAGGACACTGTGGGGCAATTTAGCATGGCCAATGCACCTAACCTGCACACCTTTGGACTGCGAGAGGAAACCCCAAGCAGACAGGGGAGTAACGTGCAAATTTGACTCAAATAGTCAACAAAACCGGGAATTGAACATGGGTCCCTGGAGTGTGAGGCAGTAGTGCTAATCACTGCATCATCGTGCCAACCTCAGGCAATATCTTCCAAATTGGTCAAGTTTAGGTATAAACATTTCACATGTTTGTACATAATTTTTGCTTGACTTTTAGGTGATCAATCTATTTATTACCAGCCCGAAAAATAAAACACAGGAAAGAGCACATTTAATGTTCATACCTGCTCCTCACTCTTTGCAACGTGTAACCCACAGTTTTCCAAATGTCTTCATCACATATACCAGCAACTTCTAAAACTCATGTTAAAAAATATGTTCTGGGTACCACAGCCGTGTTGAAGGAGCAAACCTAGCCTTTGTCAAGGAAATCGAAGATAAATCTTGACCAGGATAGTTGGGGTAGAGAGGCTTTCCCAGCACACCACCCAAAAAGTCAGTGGGGAACGCTTTGTCCTCAATACTGGCTTCTGCAAGGGCCACTGAAGGGCCTCAACTAAGGCAAGGGCACACGGACAGGCCAGCCTCTATCTGTCTCACCACAACACTGTGGTGAGGTTGGGGTGGGTGGGAGGCCAATGCGAAGGCCTTCCGAGAAATTTAAGTGGCACATCGCCACTCAAACACACTGGTGGGCAACATAACATTCTGTCCCTGCTTTTAAATGAAATAACCAAATATTGCAACTAACATGTAGAAGTTGTGTTCACCCAGATAATAGTACCTACCAAGCCATCTCTTCAGTACACAGGCTCTTGTCTCCATGAAATGCTATTTCATTGGAAATAAAGGTATCTAAAGATATAGATTTTTGCCAGTAATCCACAGCCACTGTCCCTCTGAGCTTCACAGTCAGGAAGCACACTGCTGGATTCAGATCTTGAACTCAAGGGACGGGACCTTCCAGTCACGTCCACACCAGGATCAAGAATACCCACGTGAGATTAATGGATCTATCAGTGATCTATGAAATTGTCTGTTTCACTGGTGACAGCAGCTGTGATAGGCAGAACTAGAATATCTAAACCAAGATGTGGAGTTTGAAAATGTTGTAAACAATTAGGCTTGGGTCACCGAAATAGGCCTTCCAGGTTTCCTGCTGTGAATTAAATAAATATTCAGGGCAGGACTGGTCTCCATGTTGCTGGTCTCTCTCTGTGCCCAGAGAGAAGGTTGGGACCATGTAAATTCTATGCATGTCTTAACACTGTTACTGTCCACTTTTCTCAAAACATCAACAGTCTCAAAGCTGGTCTTTTGACTCCTGCACGATGCAGTTACATTCTGCAATGTTGTAGTTTAGTGGAGTAGGGTGGAAGAAGGCAGAAAGAGAAAAGAATTAAAGAACAGAAGAGTGAATGATCAGGAAAGGGGAGGGGAGGAGGTCAGGGAGAGACTGAGCAAGGGGTAAGAGAGTTCTAGTAATAACGGCAGGGAAGAGTGGCTAATCAGTATTGTTTTTTTCTCAGTATTGAGGACAGAGGTCAGGTTCCCTTTTCTTCAGTCAGGGAGAGGATGGGCCAACATTTGTCAGAGAGAGAGGCCTATTTCCCTCTCCAGCTTGTTAGGGAGGCTAACGTCTCGGGGTTGGGTGCAGTAGTGGAGTCTGGGTTTCTTCTCCGTTACAGGTTGGAGATGAGGGGGAATGGCTGGTGTAAGGAGACAATACCCTCTAATCTTTTCGGCAGGGCTGGGTGAGGGAGGGAGGCGTGCAGCGTCGTCAACAGTGGCTCAGTTAGTAGAACTCTCTCCTTGGAGTCTGACAGTTATGCCTTCGAGTGTCACACCAAAGACTTCAAAACATAAACTTAGGCTGACCCTCCAGGATACTACTGAAAGACTGCTACACTGAAGGAATGCCATTTTTCAGAGGAGTCAATGAACTCAGGCTCATTTGCCTTCTCAAGTGGACAGAGAAAGGTTCCAAGGTACTATTGCGAAGAAAAGAAGGGAATTGATCTGGTCAATATTTATTTCTTCAGTAAACATCATAAAAACAGAATTAGTTGGTCATTTTTTAAGATTGTCTGTGGGATCTTACTGTTGCTAAGTTTCCGACAACAATAATTGCACTTCATTAGCTGTAAAGCACTCCAGTATGTCCTGAAGGACTTTGTATAAACATAAATCTCTCTCTTTCATGGCAGTTTTGCAGAGAATAGATTTTCATCTGAGTGAGTGGAGATGTCAGTTGACAGTTCCTTCCCTCTGTTGCGCCATCTGGGTGTGGTGACTCTGAAGGGGCTGACCTCATTCTCACTAGGAGAAAATTCAGCCTGGATTTATTTGGTGGGGGTTGTGGTCACTCCAGAAGAGGGTGGGAAAGGAAATCAGTTTCTCAGCAGCAGAGAAACAATCCTTCCAAATGAATAAGCTTTGGCACTGACAGCAACTTGCATTTCTGTCAGGGATGTTTGAAGGAACGCACAAGATGCCAGAATCAGATAGTGACAGTTTGGTGATGGTGTGAATGCATGTGTGCGTGCGCCCTTTGTCAGCAAGGCTTGGGGGGGGGGGAATAGGGCAGCAGCACTTTGGGTGAGTGGAAGTTCATCAAGTCAGAGGATGGGGAAACTAGCGAGGAAAGTAATTCAAATGGCTGAGTTTGCAAGTCACAGAGGCATAGATGAGGGCTCCAACCACAAAGGTGCGAATTAGGATGAGGATGGACAATGTCAGAGCAATAGTAGAAGGCCGACTATCAGATGGACAAGGTCAGAAGCTGAGCTCTCGGTCACACTGAACACTGAGGTTCTGAATAATCTGTGTGAACATTTAACAGTAGCTGGATGGGAATGAAATGGATTTGTAGCAAGCACCAAGGATATTGGCTTTGGTCTTTCCAATGTTTGACTGGAGTAAATTATGGCTGTAACAAGACTGGCTGTCAGCCAAGCAAGGTGACAACACGAGGCAGTGGTGGTGTTGAGAAAGAACATGAAGCTGGCAATCATGCATTGCCACCTGCCCCATTGTATGGCTCTTATTGGGTTTTCAATGAGTTAATACCTTTCTCCATATCATTGAAATGTAATGTGAATATGAGGAAGAGAGTGGGACAAAGGATGGATTTGTACAGTGCTTCTATACACTGTGAGGTGGGAGGGGTCGGGGAGCAGTAGTGGAGAAATCAATTGCTGGACGATTTTCAAAAGTTTATGGGGAAGGTAGGCCTGAAGTAAGAAGGGAGAAGATAACTAAGGATGTTCAAGCTGAAAGAGACTGGAGAAAGGGCAACAATTTGCAAGTGTGGAGGAGTTGAATAGGATTTTTTTTTGAAAAAGGAGTAATGACAGAGTTTTTGACAAAGGCTGAGAGCAAAGGAAATCATTTCAACTGTCAACTAACATGGACCAGGGAAGGAAGTTATGTGGTCAGCAGTTTAGTGGGAATGGAATCAAAGGAGGAGGAAATAAGTCTCAACTCTTAAGGTGGTGGAGCAGGAGTTAGGAGGGGAGAGCTTGGATGGGAAGGTTTGGTAAAGGAACACAAGCCCAATATTAGTGGTGTGGGTGAAGGCAGCAGACAACTGAATGGATGATCTCAAAGTTGAATGGCAAAATGAATTTCTTGCACTCATTTGCTGCGTAGTGGTTAGCAGTGCAGCCTCCCAGCGCCAGAGACCCGGATTCGATTCCAGCCTTAGGTGACTATCTGTGTAGAGTTTGCACATTCTCCCTGTGTCTGCATGGGTTTCCTCTGAGCATTCTGGTTTCCTTCCACTCTCCAATTGCTAAATTGCCCCTGTATCCCAGGATGTGTATAGCAGTGGGATTAGCCATAGGAAATGTGTGGGGATACAGGGATAAGGCCAGGATGGGGGAGTAGACCTGGGTAAGATCATCTATCACAAATTCATAGACCAAATGGCCTCCTCCTGCACTGCAGTGATTCTATGACAAAAGCAAATTACTGCAGATGCTGGAATCTGAAACCAAAAGTGAAATGGAAAATCTCAGCAGGTCTGGCAACTCTGAAAGGAGAGAAAAGAACTCTTGTTTCGAGTCCAGACAACCCTTTGTCAAAGTGATTCTATACTGATGCACATAAAGATCTGGAGGGAAGGAGAAAGGGATTCAAAGAAATTGGAAATAGCAGAGTTTTAAGCATTATATTTGCCAACATGACCCTAGCACATTGAGTAGTTTGGGCCGAGAAGAACGTGACCAGATAGAACTTATTTAGATTCGGCCAAATCTGGAATGTAACCACGTTAGTCTGGAGGATAGAAGACTAGGGAGAGAAGATAAGGGATCATATTTGAGTGTATTTATTAATCCACCAACTCATACTGTGAAGGTTCACATGTTAGTCAAGCCTACATTGGCAAGATACCAAAAGGCGATTACCACAATGGAGCCACTCCCTTTTAAGGGCATAGGGAGGAAGGTGAGAGCTTCGTCATGAAGCTTATTTGCATGTCAGAGAAACAGTAAATACTGAAAGCAAGTTAAGTTGTTGTTGTCTAGCATTTTATACACAGTTAAAAGAGCCTCAATTGCATTGGGAACCAACATCAGGGAGGTATTTAGAGAAAGCAATTTGTTGCACAATCAGAATCAGAATACTGCTGTGTCCTGTCTCGATTTGGACTCCTCCTGCCATTGATTAGGTCCTGCCAGCAATGAGTACCTTTCCTACAGCAGTCGACACACTCCTACTCCCAGTAAGCAACAAACAGCCAACACCTTAATCTGCAAATAGACCAGCTTGAATCCACCCACTGCTCATGACTCCTTTTAACCAGACTAGGTGAACAGATATAAAAACACGGTTCCTTTCCATCATCATGTTCTGGGTAATGGCTGCCTACACAGTGTATGTCCCACAGATATTTCCTGAAGTAGGATTTCCATTGCCCTACATTACATCATCGCTTAACCAGCTTGGCAAAAAAACAAATACCAAATTAGAAAGGTGCTTCCCAGAGCCTGAGGACATGCTGTGTTAAACCAAGCCTCTGACATTCATCCAAAATGGTAAGGAGGTGGGCAAGAGAGTGGTTAGGTGCACAAAAGTTGGGGGAATGGGAGGGATAGGGGAAATGGGGTGTGGACAAGGCAAGGGGATATGGTAGACATGTCTTATACGAGGCAGGGGTATAGACGAGGCAGGTGTGAAGGAGGCATGAGGATAAAAGAGGTGGTGAGGAGAATGTCGGGGGTGGGGAAGGAAGGGTGAGAACACACCTGTCTTCAGAAACAAGTTTGACATTTAAATACCTAGTACAACTGACAGTTGCCTGAGCTGAAACACAGAACAATAGGAGCAGCAGAGTCGGTCATTTGGAGGTGGGGAGGGGAGGGCTGAGGGGGAAGCGGGGGAGGGGAAGGCAATTTGAAAACAGGTCAAAACAATTGTAGAACTTTACGTCGACACTGAACAAAGCACCAAGTTCAACACCCCCTCTCCATTTCAAAGCGCTGAAATATTGGAAATAATAAAGCACCTGACAGCCTTCACTCGATCGCACTGAACACGCAGTCACCTGGTTCTAACCTCCCCTCCCCTCCTCCAACCCGAACACACCAGGCAGCAGCAGCACAATGGTGGTTTAATAGTTAACAAGGAAGATTACTAGGACCTAGCCTGCTCAGCACCGACCAGTGCAAGCACACCACGAGCAAAGTTTCCACAGGCACGTCAATGACAGCCAAAGCGCCAAAACCAGATATCGAGCATACCCTGTTGTCGCGTGGAGCTTTGAGAAGAAACAGTCGGTCAGTTACCTTAAGAAGCAGTATGTTCCAGGCTGCTGTTTGTACCCATCTATCTGTTTATCCAGGCAGGTAAAACTCCCGTCAAACATGCACCTGTGAAACGGCAGAACGAGGAGATGTGAAACTCTGCTCTGTGCCTGTCGCTCAACACGCAACTGGGAAATCAAGCAGTTCCTCCTTCAGAAAGGTCTATTTTCCTTCTCGCCCCAGAAAAAGTTTCTTTTGGTTCGTTGGTTCCCGACAGCAATGGCTGAATGAGAAAAGGAGAACTACAACTCCAACTGCCGCTGCCTAGTCTTTCACTATGACTCACAGGCACAAAAAAACACGCAAGGCAACCGGCCGGTTCTGGATGAGGCACGCCTACACACTGAATGTGCCCAATGACTGCCCTTGGCTTCCTATGCAAATTCCGATAGGTGAGAGGGCATGGTCTTCTCGTTTGGTGCACACACACACACACACACAGCAACTGGGACCAAACTGAAATGAAAAGTGCCTAAAACACACCTGAACTTCAGACCCAGCAGGAGGTAAAGACAATGTAGGAAAGTGACACTAAGACCTGCTCAGTGAACGTAGTCTCTCAATGGATTGGACCGCTTAAAAAGCTGATATGAAAAAGAAAGGTTTGCGCAACACTCCACGCCCTTCTACCCCCACCCAAGTTCTGACGAAGTTGGAGGCATTTCTTTTTTTAAAAAAAATTTAAAGGAGTGGTTCCTGTCAGACTAAAATATGACAGTATGACCATCCTCTTAAAGGGGCAGTGCATTCTGAGGGATACTGAGTCACCTTTGTTAAATAGGAGGCTGCGCAGCTGCAATTTTAATGAATACATTACCACACACCAAGAATTTTGTAAATTAAAATATCCCAAGTGTGCACCAAAAGTACCATCAAACATATAGCAGTGGAGTATTATGGATTATGTAATTACTTTACCATGTGGCATTACTGCACTTGAAAGCCCAATTTCTGAGGTGGCCTTTATGTGCCGACATTAATCCTTGAACAATAAGATATAGGAGCAGAATGAGGCCATTCAGCCCATTGAGTCTGCTGTGGCAGTCAATCATGGCTGATAAGTTGTCAACCCCATTCTTTCCCATGACCTTTGATCCACTTACCAATTAAGTACCTATCTATCTGTCTTAAATATACTCAATGACCTAGGTCCAGAATCTTTTGTGGCAATAAATTCCATTGATTGGGGATAGTCAGCATGGTTTTGTGAAGGGTAGGTCATGCCTTACTAACCTTATTGAGTATTTTGAAAAAGTGACCAAAGAGGTGGAGGGGGGTAAGGCAGTTGACGTGGTATATATGGACTTTAGTAAGGCATTCGATAAGGTTCCTCACGGAAGGCTTCTGCAGAAAATGCAGATGTATGGGATTGAGGGTGATTTAGCTAATTGGATTAGGAATTGGCTAGCTGATAGAAGACAGAGGGTGGTGGTTGATGGAAATTATTCATCGTGGAGTTCGGTTACAAGTGGTGTACCTTAGGGATCTGTTTTGGGGCCCCTGCTGTTTGTAATTTTTATAAATGATCTGGATGAGGGTACAGAAGGATGGATTAGTAAATTTGCGGATGACACCAAAGTCGGAGGAGTGGTAGATAGTGAAGAGGGGTGTTATAGTTTGCAGAGAGACTTGGACAAGTTGCAGAGCTGGGCCGAGAGGTGGCAAATGGAGTTTAATGTGGAAAAGTGTGAGGTAATTCACTTTGGCAGGAATAACAAATGTGTAGAGTATAGGGCTAATGGTAGGACTCTTAATAGTGTTGATGAACAGAGGGATCTTGGTGTATATGTGCATAGATCCCTGAAAGTTGGCAATCAAGTCGATAAGGTTGTTAAGAAGGCATACGGAGTCTTAGCTTTTATTGGTAGGGGGATTGAATTTCGGAGCCGCAACGTCATGTTGCAACTGTACAAAACTCTAGTGCGGCCGCACTTGGAGTATTGTGTGCAGTTCTGGTCCCCACATTATAAGAAAGATGTGGAGGCATTGGAGAGGGTACAGAGGAGGTTTACCAGGATGTTGCCTGGTATGGAGGGCAGGTCTTATGAAGAGAGGCTGAGGGATTTGAGGTTGTTTTCGTTAGAAAGAAGGCGGCTAAGAGGAGACCTTATTGAAACATATAAGATGATTAGAGGTTTAGATAGGGTGGACAGTGATAGCCTTTTTCCTAGGATGGAGAAAGCTAGCACGAGGGGACATAGCTTTAAATTAAGGGGTGGTAGTTATAGGACGGATGTCAGATGTAGGTTCTTTACCCAGAGGGTGGTAAGGGTATGGAATGCCCTGCCTGCAGCAGTTGTAGATGCGCCAAGTTTAGGGGCGTTTAAGAGGTCAGTGGATAGGTTTATGGATGAAAAGGGAATGGTTTAGGTTAGAGGGTCATTGCTTTTTCTTAATTGGTCAGTGCAACATCGAGGGCCGAAGGGCCTGTTCTGCGCTGTAATGTTCTATAGATTCATTACCCTCATCTTGCTTTAGTCTAAGGCTCTGCCCTTGGACTCTAGTTTTGACTTCTCATGGAAGCATAGTTCCTACATCCACTCCATCCAGGCCTTTCCGAGGCAACCCTGCCCTGCTGTGATATCACTATCCCTTTAACCCCTTTGCATTTGAAGGTTCTCATTTCCAGTATGGTATGAACCATTCATCTAAGTCACTCAAAGTTGTCAGTTGAGTTTTCACATTTACCCAAACAAGTCACAATTTTGTGCAGTGAGATGGCCTCAGGAGAAAGTAGTTTAGGATTAAGAAAATTTCTCATCGAGCCTCCCTTCCGTTGTCCAACACACTGGCCGGAATTTTACTGGTATTCCCATCCCAATTCCGAGGGTAGACAAGGCTGAGAACGGAATTCTCCATTGGCCTCAGTTGGGATCATATAAACCTCAGGCAGACATGCCGGTAAAATTTTGCCCACTGTTTAAAAAAACAACTGCAGAGAAACAGTGCAGGACGAACTAAAGCCAGAGACAGATGACCTGCATTATGCAAGAAGAACAATCACTTGTCAAACACTAACACAGGTTGCAGGCATTTGCCACATTTGATGACCTTTGTTTGCTTAACACTAACAGATTGCTGAGCTTATCACATTTGTAATATTAAGTGCAAGTGAAACTTTTTTTGATATAATTGGCCAAAAACTGATCCGAAGACACCGATGTCAGACTCCTATTTATTGACTATAGCTCAGTTTTCAACACCATTATTCCTACGAGATGCATCTCTAAACTCCATGCCTAGGCCTCAGCTTCTCCCTCTGCGACCCAGTCCTGAACTTCCTAACTCGCGGACCACAATCAGTAAGGACAAGCAACAAGATCTCTACCACCGTCATCCTCAACACCAGCACCCCACAAGGTTAGGTTCTCAGCCCACCCACTGTATTTCTGTATATTCTTATGATTGTGTGGCCAAATTCCCCTGCAACTCGATCTTCAAGTTTGTTGATGACACCACCATAGTGAGTTGGATTTCAAACAACGATGAGACAGAGTACAGGAATGAGACAGAGAATCTGGTGAACTGGTGCAATGGCAATAATCTCTCCCTCAATGGTCAACAAAATGAAGGAGATCGATTTCAGGAAGCGTTGAGGAGAACATGCCCGTCTACATCAATGGGGATAAAACAGAAAGTGTCAAAAGCTTCAAGTTTTTAAATGTCCAGATCACTAACAACCTGTCCTGGTCCTCCCATGTTGACACAATAGTTACAAAAGCCCACCAATGTCTCTACTTTCTCAGTAGAGAGATTTGGCATGTCAGCTACGTCTCTCACCAACTTTTACAGATGCACCACAGTAAGCATTCCTTCTGGCTGCGTCACAGGCTCTTGCTCTGCCCAAGATTATAAGATACTACAAAAGGTCATGAATGTAGCCCAATCCATCATGCAAACCAACCTCCCATCCACTGACTCTGTCTACACTTCCCAATGTCTTGGCAAAGCAGCCAGCATAATTAAAGGACCCCACGCACCCTAGACATTCTCTCTTCCACCTCTTCCACCAAAGTCTGAGGTCATATACCAACAAACTCAAGAACAGCTTCTTCCCTGTTGTTATCAGACTTCTGAACAGACTTACCTTGCACTAAGTGGATCTTTCTCTACACCCTCGTTATAACTGTAACACTACATTCTGCAGTCTCCTGTTTTCTTTTCTATGAATGGTATGCTTTGTCTTTATAGCATGCAGGAAACCACGCTTTTCACTGTATGCTAATACATGTGACAATAATAAATCCAATTAAAATGAACCAGCCATATAAATATTGTGGATATAGGGACAGGTCTCTGCCTCTCATTTACAATGTAAACTATTCTCCTATAAATATGTTATTTCACAGACAGTCACACGAATAGCAAGACAAACAAAAAATCCACATACTGCATGACTGGCATTCAGACTCAACATAGGAAACCTTGGAGCGGAACTCACCATGCCCCCACTGGCAGGCGGGCAGGAATGGAGAATTCTGCAGGAGGCCCAGAAGTCTATTGTATTTTGGATCTTTCAATGCTGCATCTCATGGTGGATTGGGAATCCAGCTGAGGCCAGACTCAGGCACCCTGTTAATGGGATTCAGATAAAGGCCTGACTGAAATCCTCCTCCTCTATGCTCAACTGTCTGCAATACCTGTGTGAAAACACACTGCTCTATAACACATCTGACCGAATATGGTGTGCAGAAGTTGGGATTTACCTGGAGACAACCAGGGGCTGCCTTCAGAATTCAAGGTGGGGGCTGCTCATGACACTGGACCCTGGAACACCACAGCACTGAGTGGGGGAGCTTCTATCAGTTGGACCTTCCAGCTTCAGCACTTCGAGATCCATCTTTCAGCCTCAGCATGTTTCTTGAAGTCCATCTTCTCAATTCAGAATGTCCGTCTTTCTTCATGGTGGGCCACTGACATTAGGCACCTTTTAAACATGGCACCAGAATATGACAACATGGCATATACCATTAAGCTGCTCCACCACAAAAAAACACCTGGATGCTCAATTACGTCAGCCTTTGCAGTGGGAAACAGGCCTTAACCCCACCATAAAATTCTGCCCTTGGTTTATGTTGCACTGTCCTGGTACTACTCCTAACTAATTGCTTGATGAGGTGTGAACTAATGCAATGCACCACTCAAGAAATGGACATGGGGCCTTGGGCTCAATTCCCCAGACAATGAATCCTGATTTTAATCTCTCCATAATGAGCAGTTACAAGTAAAGATCAGGCATCATCCCACAGGACTAGGAACAGAAGGTCCCTGTAGAATTTACACATCTATTAAGTGGTTCTATTTTATTGGGGCTTGATCACTTACTGCTGTGAAATGTAGACAGCCACTAAATTGTTGTCTTTTCCTGAAAAGTGTGAATCCTTGCTCATTCAACACCCAAAAGCAGGGAGTCAAGGTTTGGATATCTGGTGCAATGAGGTAACCAAGGACCACAGAGATAAGAACATAAGAAATAGGAGCAGGAGTAGGCCATACAGCTCCTCGAGCCTGCCCCACCATTCAATAAGATCATGGCTGATCTGTAGTGGTTCAGTACCACTTTCCCGCTTTCTTCCCATAATCCTTAATTCCCTTGTCAATTAAAAACCTATCCACTCTTGACTTGAATATATTCAGCGAGGAAGCCTCCACCACCTCATCAGGCAAAGAATTCCAAAGATTCACCACCCTTTGCATGAAGAAACCCTCTGCAACTCCGATCTGAACCGCACCCCCCCAGCCTTGAGGCTGTGCCCTCTAGTCCTGCTACCTTTGCTAAGTGGGAAGAGTCCCTCAACCTCTACCCTATCCATCTCCTTCATTATCTTATACATCTCTATAAGATCCCCTCTCAGCTTTCTAAACTCCAAAAAGTACAAACCTAGCCAATTCAGTCTCTCCTCATAATCCAATGCCCTCATCTCCGGTATCAGCCTAGTAAATCTTCTCTGCACTCCCTCCAAGGCCAATATATCTTTCCTCGAATGCGATGACCAAAACTGCACACGGTACTCCAGCTGCGGCCTCACCAGCACCCTATACAGCTGCAACTATCCCCCTAGCTATAAAGGCCAACATTGCATTCGCCTTCTTAATCACCTGCTGCAGTTGTGTTCTTGCGATTCGTGCACAAGGACCCCCGGGTCCCTCTGCACTGTCGCATGATGCAGCTTTTCTCCATTTAAATAGTAATCCTTCCTACCATTATTCTTACCAAAGTAGATAATCTCACACTTGCTAACATTACACACTATCTGCCAGGTCCTCACCCACTCACTCAACCTATCCAGATCCCTATTTCATGAGGTTCCCAGTGATCACACATTAAAAATTATTAATGGGTTGTGAAGCACTTTGAGACAAGCCATAGGTCATGACTGACAGAATATAAAAGAAGATAATTTTAACATAACCCATCCACAAAAGGCTGATGGGATTGGATCAAACTGGCCAGCTGTCCATTTTCATTCAACTGGATTAAAATTATTCCACAATCTTTTTCATATTACTGTCCGAGAGTTTGGACAGCTTCATTTCTTCATCAAAAAAAAAAAGGCAACCACATTAAAGCTGATCTTTCTATAAATCTATAGCTATTTCATCAACCCTCTATTTGGAGAGCCAGGTGAGAAGAGAGACTGGTGTCAATAATACTTCAGAATTGGTTGAATTTTATTGTCTATGAACCTGAAGAAAGAAATCCAGATCCTTCACTTTTTATATAACTTACTTTTCAACTAATGTATGGGTTGCCAGAGCTGCCAATCTTTTTGGGTCCACTGGCCTCGCACGCTATCATTTTAGATTTTGTTTCTGCAAAAGCAAGAGACTCTTCTTTCATAGAAAGGTTTACATTCCTGAGACATTAGATTGAGCCCAACAGGCAAGGCAGGAGGTTCAGCAACTCAAAATGCCTCTGTCAAATAAACAAACAAATGAAATCCACGGGCTACCAACGCCCAAAGCAGGTCCTTAAAAGCATTTGTTTGACACCCTCCGATTCCCTCAAATTTGGAGAAGCAGGGGAGGTGTTTCCAGGCATGATCTTACCAGCCATCCGTGCCACTTTCCTGCTGCAGCGAGGTCAGAGAATTTAGCAGTCAGCCAAATTTACGTTCTCTGCAGCAGAATGGAAAACGGTTATAAGATTCTGGCCTTAAAGTCAAATAATTCGTCTCTCGGTTTGGGATGGGAATCCTGTCATGCAATTCTATGCTCACCCTGCCTCAGAACCTGCCTTAAACTTCTGCACTTGAGATTACACAACTATTCCAGTTTGCTTACCTCCTCAGAATCAATCTAGTTTACATAAAAGGCTCACTTCCTGTGCAGGCAAAATGCCATTCTTACACAAGATCTTTTATTTCGGACATGACTTCGTAGGTTAAAAAGTATCACACTGTTTAATGGAAGGGCAACTTGTATTTACACAGGCAGAAACAGCATAGGAGACTATTCATTCTGTCAGGCTTTTTGCACGTGCTTTCTAAACAAATCATGCTAACTTCTCAGTAGACAACCTTAAACACTGGAAAGTGGCGGTGATTGTCAAACATCAACTGGACTTCATTTATGTAGCATCTTTTGCAACGACATAAGGACTTTGGGTCTGTACTCGTGGCATTTAGAAGGATGAGGGGGGGATCCTATTGAAATTTACAGAATATTGCAAGGCCTGGATACAGTGGACGTGGAAACGATGTTTCCAACAGTAGGAAAAATTAGAACCAAAGAGCACAGCCTCAGGCTAAAGGGACTATCCTTTAAAACAGAGATGAGGAGGAATTTCTTCAGCCTGAGAGTGGTGAATCTGTGGAACTCTTTGCCATAGAAGGCTGTGAAGGCCAGGTTATCAAGTGCCTTTAAGGCAGAGATAGATAGATTCTTGATTAGTAAGGGAATCAAGAGTTTGAGCAAACAGCAAGAGAACAGAGATGGGAAAGTATCAGCCATGATTGAATGGTGGAGTAGATTCATTGAGCCAAGTGGCCTAATTCTGTTCCAATGTCTTATGGTCTGTTTTTAATGTTGTTGGTTGAGAGACAAACATTTTCCAGGACATCAAGGAGAATGACTCTTCTTCTTTGAACAGCATGAGGGCATCCCTGAGGGCTCACTAAGAGAGCAGAAGGAGAATTGATTTAATGTGGCATCTAAGAGATAGCACCTCCCTCAACACTGCATTGAACTGTTAGCCTAGGTTATGTCTCCAGAGTGCATATAAAAGCAACTTTCTGTTGGAGTAAAATATAAAAAGGTGTGGAAATAAGCAACGGCATGTTGAGTATTAGAGATCAGATTTGAAGATTGAGACACCAAATCGCAAATAACAAAACAGAACAAATCACTAGTACAACTTTTGAGTCAATCTGCACAAAATGCCCAGGGAACATTCCAAGGCCAAACTAGTAGTAGCAGGCATTGAATGGCTTCTGGTGCTGGGATCAAGACTTCTATCATTCTCTAACCTTCAAGTCACAGCCTCCTGTGTTGTGAACTTCACTGGCTGTGTAAATGCAAACTGCCTTTGCATTTAGCAGTGTGACACTTTGTTAACTACTGAGTGATATCCAAATAAAAGATCTTGTGTAAGATTAGCATTTTGGCTGTGCAGGGAAATGAGCCTTTTGTGTAAACTAGATTGCTTGTTAACATTCCTCAAGAGAAATGTCGCTATTGCAAGAGTAGAGACCAATGGTAGTTTTCAGTTGCTCCAGTGGCTTTGGTCTTCTGGGAGAAATCACCAGTTAATGGCATGAATAGATGCATAGGCTTGTCATTATTGCACTCTTACACAAAATTATCCACTTTCAACGAGAATCTTGTCCAAGTATCAGCTTGCAACAGTGAAAGAAAAGTCTCTTACTTTTGCAGAAACAGAATCTAAAATGATAGTCTACAGGACCAGTGGACCCAGAAAGGTTGGCAGCTCTGGCAACATATACATATTGCGGCATTAGTTTAAAAGTAAATTATATTAAAAAATGAAGGACCTGGGGTTTCTTTCTTCATATTCATAGACAATAAAAAGCAGGTCTCAAAGAGTTGCAAACCGTGCAAACAGTGGTAACAGTAAACGTGCTGCCACTGTTCCTCTGATGACAATGAAGCTAAACGGGGAAAGAGCGTGAAGAAAAATCAAATTGTTTTGGTGTCGCTGAATTCCCTTCAGTCCCTTTTTTTTCAGTATTGTTCAACCAATGGACAGAGTCTGAAAACCACTTAAAATGCGGAAAATAGAACAGAACAAGAATTTAACAAAACTAGAACACCATGTGACAAGGTTCCCGTAACAAGTGAGAAAGAATAAACCTGCATTTATATAGTACCTGTCAAAACCTCCAGATTGCCCCAAAATTAATGTAATACTTTTGCAGCATTGCAAGGTAGGAAATGTAGCAGCCAACTTGCACACATTAAGTTCCCACAAACAGCAAGGAAGTAAGTGATCTTTTCAGATAATCTGCTTGAGAGCACTGTTGGTTAAGGGCCAAACATTGGCCAAGGCCAAGGCAGAATTCTCTGCAATACAGTGAAATGGGATCTTATGCATTCACAGAAGGAGCAGTCAGGGCCTCCCTGATCCAAAAGACTACACAAAGGAATCTGCCAGAAATTCTTAAAAGGGTTGTTGAAATGTTTAACTTCTACTCTCAGTCAAATGTACCAGGAGTGGCAATGATGTAGTCCATTAACCTGACTGTTGAAAGCTGAAGTACACTCCATTGCCATTATCGTAGAAGCCAAGCATTCATTGTGTTTCAACAAGACATCCCCCAATTACGAATCTAGATATAAGAGCTTGTTCTTGACACGCTTTGGAGTGGATGCAGTATTGTTTGGAGCATTTCGATGTCACTTCACCACAAGATTCTCATCTAGATCAGCAAGCAACTACAAACAGAATCAAAATTAATCTGGTTCAATATAAGCAGGCGTAAAAGGTCAGGATATTAAAGTAGAGTAAAAGTTCAATGTTCCCTTCTCTATATAATAGATTTCTGCATTTCATATTAAATCACACAGAGAAAATGCAGGGAAAGCTTTCATAAGCATCTTCCACAATAATTGTCTTGTTTTTCTATTAATTATGGGAAAACTGTATTTTCTTTATTTACAAACTCAGGACCACTTGAAGCAAACTTGAAAATAAAAATGTGCTGTTCGAAGTCCCCAAACTGTCTCTTTAATACCCTAATGGATATTCCATTTTCTCCTAATCTCAGTCAGAATGTTTTAGGATTATACACCATTCTAAAACTTCAATAGGCTATAGTTCAGTGCAGTGCAGAGGGGACACTTGTTTGGATGTTGAAATGAAACAGTAACTGTATCCAGCAGTTCAGGTGAATGGAAAAGAGTCAGTGTGCAGAAAAGGTCCTTTGGACCATCAATTCTGCACCAACAATAACCACCTCTTAAGGCGTGCTAAACCCATTTTCCTGCACTTGTCCCATATTCTTGAGTGGTGTGACATTTCAAGTATTCATTTTTTAAAAGATTATAAGGTTTCCAGATTCCCACCATCCTCAGTGATTTTTTTTCTACCAAATCTGCTCTGAATCTCTTGCCTTTTACCCTAAAACTATGCTCCCTTGTGATTCACCTCTCAACCAAGGGGATCAATTGCTCCCTACTCATCCTCCCTATACCCCTCATAAAGCTTAAACGGTGCCAAGGCACCACTGAAAGCTCGGAATGTCCTGGCTAACATTCCTCTCTCAACTAATCATCAAAAATACATCAATTGATCATTCATCTCATTATTTTTTTCTTGAATTTTGTCATGCACTTCTCATCTAACAACATAACCTCACCTCAAATGGAAATCATTGGCTGTGAAGTACATTGCAACAACACACAATTCCATTCTTAGAGTTTCTACCAATATAAATCCTTTTAATATTGTTTTCAAACTCAGATCTTCATTTTTTAAAATTTCTTTTATGGGATGTGGACACTGCTGACTGGCCAGTATTTTTAAAGCCTACCCATAATTTTCCTTGAGATGTTGATGATGAGATCTTCTTGAACTGTTGCAGTCCAAATGCATTTAGGGAGGGAGTTCCAGATTTAGACCTAGTGACAGTGAAAGAACAGAGATATAATTCCAAGTCAGAATAGTATCTGGCTTGGAGGTGGTGGTGTTCCAATGCATCTGTTACCCTTATCCTTCTAGATGGAGGAGTTTGAGAGTTTGGAAGGTGCAGTCAAAGGAGCCATAGCACTACAAGACATAGACAATAAGTAGGCCATTTGGCCTATTGAGTCTGTTGCGCCATTCATTTTGGTCATGACAGATCTGATATGATAATCATCAAGTCCACTTTTCACCTTATCCTTGTGACCTTGATGAGTTGTTGCTGCAATGCATCGTGTGGACAGTACACTCTGTTGTCACTGTGTTGGTAGTCAACGGAGTGAGTGTTGTTAGATGGTGAATGAGGTGCCAGCCAAGCAGGCTCCTTTGTCCTGGATGGTATTGAGCTTCTTGTGCGCTGTTGGAGCTGCACTTATCCAGGAGCATATTCCATCACACTCCTGAAGTCTGCCTTGTAGATTGTGGACAGGTTTTGGGAGTCTGGAGGTAAATTTCTCATCACAGGATTCCGAGCCTCTGACATGCTCTTGTAGCCACTGTATTTATATGGCCACTTCAGTTCTATTTCTGGTCAATGGTAACTGCCAGGACATTGATAATGGGGAATTTAGTCACGGTAAAGCCATTAAATATGAAAGGGAGATGGTTAATTTCTCTCTTGTTGGAGATAATCACTGCCTGGCACTTGTGTGGCATGAATGTTACTCAACTCACCAACTCAAACGTGGAAACTGTCTAAGTCTTGCTGCATATAGACATGGACTGCTTCAATATTGCTGAATATTGTACAGTGGACATCCCCATCTCTGACTTTATGATGGAGACAAGCACAGGTTGAAGCAGCTGATTTGGACATTACCACAGGAAACACCTGCAGTAATTTCTCACGCCAGAGTGATAAACAACAATCACAACCTTATTCCTTTGTGCAAGGTCTGACTCCAACCAGCAGATAGTTTGTCTCCTAATTTCCACTGATTCCAGTTTTGCTGGGGCTTCTTGATGTCTAATGCCTCCTTGACAAAAACAGTCACTCTCACCTCAAGAGTTCAGCTCTTTTTTTCCGTGTTTGAATTAAGGCTGTAAACAGGCCAATAGTGGTGAGGCCGTCAACCAGATAGAACCCAAATTGATCATCAGTGAGCAGGTTGTTTCTGAGTAAGTGCTGCTTAAATTGCTAATGACGTCCCCTTCCATTACTTTGCTAATGGTTGAGAGTAAACTAATGGGGCGGTAATTGACAGAAATGCGTTTGTCCAACCTTTTGTATACAGGACATACCTGGACAATTTTCCACATTGTCAAGCAGATGCCAGTATTGGAACTGGAACAGCTTGGCTAGGGGCACAGCTAGTTCTGAAGAACACGTTTTCAGTGTTATTGTGAAATATTGTCAGGGCCCATAGGCTTTACAGGACAATAATCAAAAATGTGTATTAACCTGGTGCCCTCTCTGCAGTAAATATCCCAAGGCATAATACTTAATGGGGAGACAGAGACAAATACAAAGATTATGAATAGAGCAGACATCGGGTTACAATACAAGAGTTCCAAGATGTGTCTATTAACCTGGTCAAAAGATTGGGCTTAAGAAAATTTATCAAAGCTATCGACAAAGATGGAGAAGTAAAGGAATTGGTCAAAGAATTCCACAAAGTTGAGTTGATTAATGGGGGTACACGCAGGAGGGGGAAGCAAGGAAAGTGCAGCAAAGGTTAGTTCATCACATTTTCATACAACTTCAAGAGATTATTCATTCCCTCCGCATGCTCCCCTTGTACCCGGTAGCTACAATTCTGCATTTCATAGTCACACTTTGTGAGCTCCAGCTCGGAGTGTGGGCAGCCTATTCAATTGGCAGAGGCTTGAAGTCATCACAGCTGACCCCACTCTCGCTCTGACCTACTGCTCATGTATTGGCATTGCTTTGATTGTGGAAACAGTAGGTCAGCTCCTTCCTCCTCAGGGGATCCCAAGGGCAATTGCAACAATTGACCCACAACTTCAAAATCACTAATAAAACAATTCAGCAAGAATCAGGGATTGAAGATTGGATGTATGTTGCTCAAATAAATAATTGGACTATCTTGCATAACTATACAGTGAGCCAGGAATGCATTTTGAGAAGAGCTCTTAAAATAAAATACTAAATGTCTGGCTGTGTCTCTTTCACAAGAACGACTGCAACACTACATTTCACCAATGAATGAAATATCAACTTACAGATAGCTACCTAAAGGCTATCATTAAAACAGTGGTGGTTTGTTATGAAAAGACATCTTCCTTTAACAATCATACTTCCATATCTTGCAGCTCACTGCATAGCAGCAAAGCAAATTGGTTTTCACACCTTACGATGCACACAGCATGTGGCAATATCCAACAGGAGCTTGGGGGAGAGGAGGTGGGGAGTGCTTTGCTGTTGAAGCTCTCATTCTTCAGGGCAATATAAACTGAACTGGATGTTAGTGATCCCATGGAATCATCTGTTAAAAAGATAACGGTCTTTCTCAACTGTCAACAAAAGAGATGAACAAACTGTCATCTTTTGTTTTTTTTCAATTTTGCTACATGTAAGATGGTGGTCGCATTTGCCTACATCGAGAGCTGTTGCATTTCAAATAGTTTGTTGAGTGTGACATGTTTTAGGCATTTCTGAGCCTAAATGAGACTTGACAAATGCAATGTCCTTGTTCACAGCATCAGGCAGACCGATTTTGAAATCACACACTGAAGAGCTTTAGTTCAATCAAGTGTTACAGCTGTACCCAACCTACATAATACGTACAATTACCTGGCTAAACTCCCCTTAAAAAAAATCTGTGCTCAATCCAAGTCCCCTATCCTTAGAAGGCAACATAGTGTTCAATTTCACAACAGTTAACTTGGACATTTCTTATCCCGATGTGGCCATCTGCCAAGCAGGAGTCTTAAACAGGCCATTAATGGCACTCCTTGAAAAAGCCAGATGGCAAAGCTGGCTTTCCTTCTGCTGTCAAAAGCTGTTGCTGCTCAGATAGTGTCAGAAATCCCTGAGGAGGCTATAACCTTCATCATCCATCTTAACAAACGAACAGTGACTTGAGAGTTACGGTGAGGCGGGGGGAGTGGGGTGGAATCGGAGGTGCAACGGCAAATGACAAGTTAAGCAAATCACAGTGACCAAAATGTGTGATTGCTCTGATGGGGCTGTTGTCAAGTCACCACCAAGCGATCCTTGGCAACATCATGCATACCAAAATCGACAGAGAGGCATGGTGTTCACCATTGCACGTGATACAAATTCTTTTAAAAGAAGTCATTGTGGGCTGTTTTTAAATCACAGCTTTCCTCAATAGCTCAGTTGGCGATGAATTGCTAATCAGGAAACTGAGCCACAAGGATCAGCGATGTTTACTCATGTTTGATCCCTGACCTGTGTGTCTCACCTGATCCTCTCCAGGATAGCAGAACATGCACTGTAACGCAATATAGCGCATCTGGATTGAGACAGAGTTGAATCCAAAATGCTTCATAATGGATCCTGCTGGAAGGTGTAAGATTGGGTGTGAATGGGTTCATCTTCTCTATTGTCAACTCAACTGCTAATGTCCCCCAAAGGTCCTCACATAAAAAAATAGGCACTTGGGCAAGTAAAATATATTGGAAACTCTCCCTACTATTTTTAATCTATAGTCCCAACAAATGTATACTTTATATCTTGATTGTTAATCATTGTAATTTTTGGTGCCTGTTTGTGAATGTACACATAACACATGTGATGTATGTATTTTACAGCACATAAATGCAATTATGTTTCCTGTCATCATTTGATATTTTGCAAAAAGAATACAGTAAGTATTCAAGAACAGGCAGCTCTGTAAGATCAGACACTAATGTTACAGAGTGAGTGCCTTCAACAAACATGGCAATGAAACTGAGGCATGATGAAATACAGGTAGAGCAAGTGGGAAGAAAACTGACTGGCAGCATCACATTGGCAGCAAACTGAAGCTGCCTATGGGCCCCAAGCGTTGTGAGATGGACTGCTTTCTAAAAGTGCCAACCATTAGCTTGAGTCTGGAGCTTTTGGGTTCCACACCAGAAACTTGAGCCAATCTAGGCTGACACACCAGCGAGGTACTGAGGGAAGTGCTGCACTGTTAGAGGTGCTAGATCTTAGAGCAGACATCAAACAAAAAAAAGTCTATTGTAACAGAAGCGCTAAAACAGACCTGTTCATTCTCTCAGTTCTGTTTGCAGGATCGTGTGGAGAATAGATTAGCTGCCGTGTTACCTACATTACCACACTGGCAAATAAAATAATTCATTGTTTGTAATCCTGAGGTAGGATTTGACCATCCAGCCTTTGGACTCAGGCAGGTGAGGCATCATGAGTCAAGTAATACTGATGGTTGCTGAGTTTATCCTTCTACATGATCACACAATAACCAGATCATTTAGCCACGTGACAGCAATTTTAATAATGCAAGTTCAGCTTTATTTAAGAAATGGCTTTGCCAAAACAGTTTCATGCAGACTGGCCATGGGGCACAGTTAACTGCATTTATCTTTAATATTGAGGCATCTTGACTATTGAAATCAGATTATCAGCAACAATCCCTTAGCCATAACCTGCTGCTCACAAGTCTTGTCCATCCTGCTCTCTGTGCCTGCCTGTCATTTGCCTGGGTTTGCAAAACCTCACTTACTGTATTGTCTGGAGACAATACACATCTTTTTAACCTGCGCTCAGTGCTCCTTCCCCTCACATTGTTAACCACTTTAAGACTTGAATAGCAGGTTAGGTGTAATGACTCGCATTCTAATCAGTAATCTGTAAACTGTCTGTACTGTTACATGTGCTGTCTGAGACCAGAACACCTCATTCACCTGACAAAGAGGAAAACCTCGAAAGCTTGTGCGTTGACTATCAAATTGGACTTAAACCTGGTATTGTCAAACTTCTTACTTACTGTGTATTCCCCATCTCCTGCACAGTCCCAACTCACTGGTCCTCTGCTTGCATGGAGATGTGCAAACTACATCAAATATTCGCACAGGTTCAAGTAGGGCAGGTGCCAAGGCATGAACGCTGCTCTAGCCAAAAGGGTCATTTCAGAAGAGCAGGCTAACAGAGTGACAAGGAAAAAGGACATCGAATTGTCCACCAATGTTTTATTTCTTGAGATACCTCTGCAATATTTTAAAATTACTTGCATTTTTATAGAGCTTTTCTCAATCTCAGGACCTCCAAAAGCATTTAGAGCCAATTTGATAGATTTGAAGTGTAGTCATTTGCTGCAACAGTCAATTCGAGCACAGCAAGATCCCAAATCAGCATTGAGATGATCACCAGATTAACAGCATTTTTTTTTAAAAGAGATGTTGGTTGAGGAATAAATATTGGCCAGGACACTATTCTGTTACTCGCTTCTGAGCTCTTTATAAGGGATAACACTATCCAAACCCTCAATCTAAGTGGGAAGGCAGTTCATTTTTATATTAATAAAAAGAGTTCATCTGAGCTGCAGAAAGGAACCAGTTGAAACTTTTGGCTTCTCTCAGCTACAATGGAGAACTATGGTTAGGGGTTTCCTCTGAAAATTGCAACCCAGTCATGACGCAGGCTGCTTTTCCTACCACAGGATGCGCATTGCATTCTTAAGAGGGCCTCTGCTAGGGTGTGAGGCGGAAGACTGTGGCCTGTTACTCGCAGATAAGGCAAAGAAAAGACAGAAGCACAGAAGTGAGAAAGCAAACACCTTCATAAATAATACTTCTAATAGCCTGAATTATTACTGCAGTCAGCATGTCCACACGCATGATTGTGAACACTGAAGGCAGATGAGAAATAAGCTTTGCATTCAGCAACACCATTAATGTCACATCTTGAATTACGTTATTGAATTACAATGAAGTACAGATCCTGTTGCCGACCACAAAATAATGCTTCAAAAGTGTATGCAGATCATAATCCTCATAATTCAACCATCCCTGATTTTTCTGATCATCTTGGCTGTCTTCCAAACTCTCACATGATAGATAAGCCCATTTTTCTCCCAGATTCTGAGCCAAGGATATTGGCCAAGCCCAGGCAAGCTAGACTGGTCTTAGGAAAGCCATTCAGTCCATTGGTCTCACCCTTGAGCATAAAGCAGCCATCTTGAATCTATTCAACTGCCAGCTCTACTCGATGGCACTCTTAGATTCACTTGAAGTGAGGTGTGCAAAACTTGAACTATTTCTTATGCTAAATTCTCATAACCATTTGAGGGATGCCAGTGTAATAGAATTGGGCATCTTACCCAATGATTTTTCCTCAGCATAAGCAGCATATGGGGCCAGGAGGACCCTCAGTAAAAATGTCGAGAGACACGCTCATTTTCTTGTTGCATCAACAATAAGCCTCCGGAAAGCTCTCCCACCCATCCTGCACGTTACCAATGTGAAATTCCACATTACTAATTCTCCGAACGATGTTAACATGGTGCTGCAATACTGGTATTTTACACCCAGCCTCATTGTATACAGGACCTGCACCACTAACAGAAAAAAACTCATTTGGGGTTGGAGTCAAAATGGTATCTTGGATATGGAATGCAAAACAATGACTGATTCACAATTTATCCTCACATCAAAATTTAATTTGGATAACTTTTGTAAAGTTAGCCTGAATGAGCTTTTAAATTCCAATGCGCGTCCATTCCTTCCTTCCATTCCCATTCTTCGGCCTTTCCTCAACACTGCTATCAATCCCGCCATTCACCTGCCTTTCCGGATTCCTACTGCTTCCTGACGTTCCCCCCGTGACATGTTTTCTCCGAGTCAACTGCAGTCACAAAACAAACGTACCCAGAACATCAAGACTCAGAGACCTAGGAAAAGGTATCTTTAGGATTGCTGCTACCTGTGTGATGGAAGGCATTGAGGAGCAACACCCATAGACCCCAAAGTATAAAAGGAGCTGCAGTACAAACAGTTAAATAAAATGGGAATTAAGCACAAGGAGAACCCAGACTTTTCACAGAAGTCAACTCAGAAAGTAACATTTAGACATTTATAGAATCCCTACAGCATAGAAGGAGGCCATTTGGTCCATCGAGTCTGCACTGACTCTCTGAAAGAGCAACTTATCTACCCCGCGCTCCCCAATGCTTATGACCCCATGCGTTCACCATGGCTAATTCCACAAGTCCTTGGACACAAAGGCAACTTAGCATGCCAAATCCACTTAACCTACAGATCTATAGAGTGGGAGGAAAAGGGAGCACCTGCAGGAAACCCATGAAGGCACTATGAGGCAGCAGTGCTAGCCACCGTGCCACCATTAAATTTCTAGCCATGAGGAAGAAAAGCAGTCTTTGAGGCAAGTTAACAAGCTTCTTTCTGCTTTCACTGAGCTAATATCATCCAGCGATAATGACTGCATCACACTCACTTTCACAACATCTACACATTCAGGTGTGCACATGCTGGTGTACCTGCTGACGTGCACCAGCAAGCTACAAAAAAAAAACCCATCTCCTCCCCCCAGCTGGGCACACTGCCAGCTTTGCATTCTTTTCTTGAATCCACCCTTCATATTCAAACATTCTACAACACAGTTGGATGTGCAAACACTTGTCCCTCAGGAAGGTCTCATTACACAGGCAGAGCAATAGTCCAGGGCACAGCTCTCTCCCTCTCTGGGGGAAATCAGCTGGCTTCATCTTACTGGGCACTCTGTAGTTGGGGGTAATTCAACCTCACGGACTTTGGAGAGAAAATAATATTAAACTCCAGCAGCCCATCTGGCTTACTGATCTTAGTACTCTGAGTGCCAGGTGCATCCCCCACACAAACTGAGGTGAATTTCCCTAGTGAGGCATTGGTATGTCCCAGGAGAGCTCTGAACAGATTTCCCACAAGTAAGAACCATCAACATAGAGAGGCTATAAAATGATGGGAAGTGATCAACAAGTTCAAAGACCATATTAGGATTCTTCACAACATTTTTGTGATATATACATTATGACATCAACATTACTTACATAACTGCTCCCTCCCTCAAAACTCCCATTACTCCTCCCCTGTTTTCCATTACTCCTGCTTTCTGCTCCTTTGCTCCAATCTCTCACTGAACCCCTCTCCATCGCTCCCACTCTCTGCTCCTCCCCTCCAAATCACCCATCTTCTCCATTCACCCATTACTCCCACTCTTCATTCCCCAATTACTCCCGTTCTCCCGCTGCACCTCACCAATAGTCAGCTGTTTCAGCAGCACATTCTTTGCCAGCATCTTATTGCTTGGCATTGCAAACACCAGAGTGTCAGGGAACCAAAAGTGTTGCCAAGAAAATAAAAAAAACATAAATGGAAAAAAACGGGCAAGAAAAAAAGAGAGACAGACAAGCAAGGTTTCAAAAACAAAAACGCGGACAGCAAGGAACAAAAAAAGTGGAGAAAGGAATGGAAGAGAAAATAGAAACACATAAAAGGAAGGCAGTCATACACAAAAATGGTGTGGAAAAAGAAAAATTACAGAAAATGTGAAAGAGAAGTGCAATATCAATGAGAATGAAGATACAACATTCAACTGGAACAAGCTCAATTTACCAAATTATCGCTTTTGTTCCAATTTTAAGCGGCCTTCCCCATCCCCCACAAAATACATCTGAAACACAATGTTCCTTGCTACATTTTCATTTTCATAATCACTTGTTGCCAGAGTTTCTCTCACTTGCATACGCACACTCATTCACATACACAAAATTAGCTCTTCAATGTCTCCCGGTTCCTTTTCCCAGTGGCTCCAGCATTTCCCATTAACCTCAATGTTTTGGTTGTCCTTTTACTTTATCTCATGCTGTTGGAGATTTTGAACAGATGCACAATGCCACATTCCATTTCCAATACCACACCAAAATCTGCTGATCAGCAATGATGGTAAGCAACATCTATTCTCACGTAGGTATTAGGGTCAAGACTGACAATTGCTCAGGCCAAATACAACTGGCTACTGCCATGAACTCAAGAAGCCTGCAGTTATAAATTTCAGCAAGGCCTTTAAAACCCAGATCAAGCCACAGAACACATCATAGAACAGCAAACAATCAAACTGGAATTTCCTTTCACAGTTCTAGGATAGTTAACTTTCAATATGCACTGCAATTTAAATTTCATACCAACCTGGAGGTAAACTCAAGACGGACATTTCTTATGACACAGGAGAACTTTGTAACTAATGGAGGGAAACTTTACGGCAGAGCAAATAGGACACACAAAACAACTGAACTCAAGACTCAAGTGGAGAATGACTGCTATTGACATCAAGTTAGTATTTGACACAGTGTGACATCAGGGAGCTCTGGCAAAAATCAAACTGAATTGAGAGAAAACTCTTCGCTGGTTGGAATCATATTGAGCATAAAGGAAGATGGCTCTGGTGTTGGCAGACGATTGTCTCAGTTTCAGGATATAGAATCCCTCCAGTGCTGAAGAAGGCCATTCAGTCAATTTCACACAGCCAATCAACCTAACCCACTCACCTTCGGACTGTGGGAGAGATCCAGAGCACCCAGAAGAAACCTATGCAGGCACAGGGAGAACATGCAGTGAATTGAACCCAGGTCCCTGGCATTGTGAGGCAGCAGTGCTAATCACTGTGCCACATCTCTGCAGGAGTTCCACAGGGGAGTGTCAGCTGCTTCATTAATGACCTTCTCTCCATCATGAGAACAGATGACAGAAAATGTTATATTGTTGAACAGTGACAAAACATGCTCCAAGGCAGGGTTTTTCAAAGTGGAGATCGTGATATATGCATGGGCAGCAGGGATGCTGAAACTGTGTTGCCAGTTATCCTGTTTAAAAGAACGCAGAATGTTCTGTGGTTCTTTTCAAAAGATGGCAAGATGATCAGTGATCCTGCTTAAAAGATGGCGGCATGACAATGAAGATCTCCTGATTCACACAATAGACATAGCCAGCGCGAGGAGAGTGGGTTATCCGGACTCAAAATGCTGGCTCTAATCTTTCCTCACAGTTGCTGTCAGACCTGCTGAGATTTTCCAGCATTTTTGTTTTTGTGTGAAAAGCTTAGCTTGAATTTCATATGGCAATACTATGTGCTCTTTGTGAAAGGTAAAAAGATATATGATTAAGTAAATCCTGTTTAGATTGTGACTGCAGCAGCAATACTGCAGCTTGCCTGGTCAGAGGGTCGCGAGAGGTGTCCATTTTGTAAAAGTGGGCTGCTGAAAAAAAAAGTTTGAAAACCAATGCAGTAAGGAATAATTTGATGCCAGTTATGTTTTGCCAGAGTGTCAAATACAATGGAGTTGGTATAATTTAGACTGGGCATTCTGCCTTCTCTTAAGCATGATCACACTTCAGAGATGGACCCGGTAGCAGTATCAGGGACTGGGTGAATTTTTTTGAAATGGTCATATCATTTCGTTTTCAGCTACTAATTATATCTTATTTGGACTTTGGCACCATTCAGCACTTTTTATAACATGCACCCATCACTGAGCTAATAAGGCAAGGAATAATACAAACAAATCTCAAATGTTGCTTCTGCCAAATTTCCTTGTTCAGTTTGATATTTTAAAACAAATTGTCAAGATATCCCTTCCCTTCACATGCATCTCATCAAATTGTACCAAGATGCATCTGACTAAAATATTTTGTTTTGTACTCCAGCATCCAATGCGGTTGTCCCATTGTGCCTTATATTTAGCAGTAATAGGTCAGTAATATATTGATATGTTAATTAAACCCCCCTGGCCCCCCTCCCTCCCTCTGCTTACTGGATAGAGAATTCAACATATCCGGGGTTCAAACTCACAGGAATTTGGTGGCCTTTATATAAAAAAAACACTACACGTCTGTCAGATCTGCCCACCACATCTAGCAATATCGCACTCACACGATGGGTGATCAAATCATTTCTGAAGCGAAAACAGATCAACTCAATCATCCGCAGAAACACCCTACCAATGACACAAAGACACATCACAAACCACCAGACGCCTCAGCGTCATTGCTGGAAACAACTACAGCAGCCACAGGAGAAAAGAACATTTGCTCAGTAAGCAATATGGTTTGTAGCAGGTGTTTGCTGTCCCTGCCTGGTGAAATTCTCATGACTTAAAAATGCCTCATTTGAGGTTAGAATGGGTACAGAATATCGAAAGGAAGTACTGCATACTATCATAGAATCAATACAGTGCAGAAGGAGGCCATTCATCCCATCGGCCTGTACCAACTCTCCAACAGGGCATCTCGCTATACTCATAACCCCTCAAATTTACCTTCATAATTCCCCCTAACCTACAATTTGGGACACCGGGGGCAACTTAGCATAGCCAATCTACCTAACCTCTATATCTTTCGAGTGAAAGGAAACTGGAGCACCTGAGTGAAACCCACACAGACATGAGGAGAATGTGTAAACCCCACACAGGTAGTCACTCAGGGCTGGAATCAAATCCCTGGTGACATGAGGCAGCAGTGCTAACCACCGCGCCACCATACGAGCTAAAAAGTACGTCAAACGTCTGGATAACTGCAACTATCATATGTAGCATATTAGTCATAGGTCTCAAATAATTCTGTTTCATGTGCAATGAGTTTCTTAGATGCTCAATGTAGATAAATGCAGTAGCTGTTCTGTGCAGAGCAAGATCCCACAAATTGCACCAAATTGAAAAGCAGCAGTTTGCAACCCTGTAACGTTTCTCACACGCAAGAGATTTCTCAAAGTGTCACACGTGGAGGAGGAAAAATGGTGGACAATCAACAGGAAAATCCAATGACGATTACATCGAGTAAGTAGTCAATGGTCACAGGGCAGGGCCTCGAGGAAATTTCTGAAAGCAGGGAGGATGATAGAAAGGCAGGGAATCTATGCAAGAGCTTTTGGGTGAAAGGTGAGGGATGGCTGAATAGTCAAACCACATAAACGGTCAAGCGGCGTATGAGGAATTGCTGGAGTCAGAGAGATTGAAGGTGTGCATAGGCATGCAAGGCTTGAAAAATTACAGCCAGGCTATGGAGGAACGGCAAGCAAGGATGAGTCTCAATTTATAGAAGCCTCAAGTAGACACTTCAGCTAGGGAAGTGTTAAATAAGGAACCATAAAAGGTGATAATGGATGGGAAGTCAACTGATACAGCAGTTACGATTGTACAGAATGGAGGGAATTCAGTGAGAAAAGTTCAAGAGGCTGATAGACGTGGAGAGTCCAGAAGGAGCTGGGCATTTCAGCAAAGGATAGGTGGCAAAAGCGAAAGGGGACAGGCTAAATTGAGATCAAGAGTCAAGTATGATGCTCCCCCAATACCAGTGTAGCCAGTGAGTGTGATGGAACATAAAGTCAGATAAGCCAGTCTTGTTCAAGAAGAGTCAATGGGGAAGGAGTAGGCAGTAATGAAGCAATTTACCTGTTTGCATTGCTACCGATTGACTGAATAAGACAGGCCAGAACACTAACGAAACACTTTGCTTGTTTCAAACATTACTCCAAGCTCTTTAGTATTCACCAGAAATTATGGATCTATAAGTTCTCTTTTGTTCTTCAAATACACTCCAAAATATAATAGAGTTGTTGTGTATGTGTAACTGTTTCTGATCAATTTGACAATAAGAAAAGGATTTCTGAGGTGCCACATTATGGATTACTTAAGTATACCAATGCAGCTTTACTTACAAGGCGTTGTCTGATTGAAGTCCAACACAGGAGAGAGATAAAAACCTGAGAATGCCTCTGGTGATGTCACAGCATATCGTGTGACTAATCAGGCAGAGATGCATGGCTTTACAATATGTAATGTCCCTCCCTCTTTACCAGGGTAGCATGGTGGCACAGTGATTAGCACTGGTGCCTTACAACACCAGGGACCTGGTTCAATTCCTGGATTGGGTCACTGTCTGTTGGAGTTTACACATTTTTCTTGTGCCTGTGTGGGTTTCCTCCAGGGGCTCCGGTTTCTCCTCTGGTGCTCCTGTTCCTTCCCACAATCCAAAGACATGCAGGTTAGGTGGATTGGCCATGCTAAATTCTCCCTCAGCATACGTGAGCAGGTGTCAGAGCGTGCCTACTAGGCCATTTTCACAGTAACTTCATTGCAGCAAGTCTACTTGCGACTAATAAATAAACTTTAAAACTTCAGCAGTACAACAAACTTTTAAACATGAATAATTACCCACTATGAACAGTCATATTACTAAGTATTATCATCTACATATGTATAGTTTGCTTTCTGAAGTGAGGATTGGATCTGTGTCTCACCCCCGCCCACTACTCCACCATATTCACTTGTTAACAAGTTGCACTTTATAAGAAGTCAGGCCTGTCTTAGCTAGAATGGTCAAGCAGCAAAGTTGCTTCTGCACATAGCAGAGGCAAATTTTTCTGCACTCTTTGAAAGAGGGTTGTTTTTGTTTACAACTGCGACTTCAGCATAAATCTAACAAAAGTCTGACAAAAGGAAAAATTTCAGTGACTTGACTTGGAAGCAGGCTGAATTACCCTTCACTGCAAGAAAAACCATGAGTGGCCTTGGGAAAAAAAAGTGTTTACTTGCCATTTAAATGCTGGGTAGATTTCCAAATGACAGGGCCTCACAAATAGGGACTACAGCAATGGGATCCTCATACTCAAAATGTGACAGTGCCTGTGCATTGCTAAAAAGGGAAATTTCTACACCAAAATAAAAATGAAAGTTAAAAAGACATTACAAGTAAAGTTTTCTTGTTTAAGGAGTAGAAGTGTGATTATCTACCAAAATGTAGCTTGAAAAAAAAATCTACAGATCCAACTAAAACAAAACAGAATACAAATGACAAAATACTAAGATTCAATAACTGATAACTGCAATGGTGGACAAAGGCATTACCTTTGAGCTGTTTGAAGGAAATGTGGAAACATAGAATATTGATAAAGACAGATGTTATCTGGTTGCGAACAAGATATTGGATGAATTTAACGTAGTCACTTTCCTAAGTATGGTAGGGCATAAAATCTTGCTATACTGCCTTGCCAATCTGGAGAAGCCAAATGACAAAGTCAATGAGGAACTGACTAAGATTCTCAAAATTAATTTCTTGCCAAATGACTAATAATTGCTGCAAGATTCTGATTTCATCGATGAAACCAACAAGTGGACAAAAACGTATCACAATTCATAGCAACGCTTGTTTGGCTCAACTCTCAAATACATCTGCGTGACAGACTTATTTGCAGACTTTGAAATGAAGCAATTCAAAGACAATTATTCACCAAAAGCTCTTTAACACTAAAACTTGTTGTCGAGATTGCATATCCGTGGAACTGGTCGCGAAAAAAGCTTCCCAATTTGAAGCTGAATTTCCACAAAATGGGAAGCGGCAAAAAGAAATCTCTTAAAATGCCAGTATACCATAAGCACGCTTGGGTGCAGCACTCTCCCCATGAATGCTGGAACAGAGAAAATAAATGAAGGAACTATGGCAAAGCAGGACACATAACTTTGGCACATTAAACATGACAGATTCTCAAATCCTGAAATTATGCAAACACAAGAACATATCAAAATCTAAAAAGAGGTCCACAAAATAGCTAATTAGGACAAATGTTTCCAAGATGATAGACTAGGACAGATCCAAGAGCTGAAACGGTGTGTCTTATCCATGATGTGGGATACCCAAAGGTTCTGGGTTTATCCAAAGGTAGATAGACAAGAAGTAAAAATGGAAGTAGATACGGGAGCTGCTGCATCACTTCTCCCAGAAAGCATATACAATCAGAAGTTCAAACACTTCACACTCAAACCTTCAAATATAATCCTGCAAACTTATACCAAGAAGGTAGTTCCACTGAAAGGATATATCATAGTTCAAGTAGAAGTTAATGGTCATAGAATTACCTCTGAACATAATAAAAGGGAAATTTCCCTGCATTCTTTCGTTACATAAAACCAAGCTCAACGAGGAGAAATTAACCAATTGATTGGCAACAAGACAGGACTAATCAATTATTACCGGAAGTTCATCCCAAACCTTACAGTAATGCTAAACCTATTTCATACTTTATGTGCTAACCAACAATGGAATTAGACAAAGAGAGTGTGAAAAGTGTGTACAAAGGAGTTAAACACATACTCAAGCAATCCAAGGTATTGGTCCATTTTAACCCAGAAGTGTGACACATCTCCCTATGGGGTGGGTGCTGTCATGTCTCACGTTATGGCAACTGGGGAGGCATGACCAATAGTGTTCACATTATGAATGTTATCAAGCATGGAATAAAATTGTGCAGAAAACAAGAAAGGAAATATTTCACATAAGTTTTGGTATTAAATGATTTCACTTCAGCAGTACCTGTCTATCAGAAGATTTACTTTGTTGACCAACCACAGGTTAACTATTTTTGGTTCATACCAGGGAATTCCATCATTAGCCTTAAATTGTCCACAAAGATGCAGGTTGATATTATCAATGCATAATTATGAAGTCATGTATTAGAGATTAGAACAGCATGCCGATGCAGATACCTTATTGAGATTTCTACTTTAGGACAAAACTGAATAAAGGACAGCTACATCAATATACATATGATATGTCTCCCAGGTAATGAATGTGGCAACTATCATCATCTCAGGAGCAAAGGCACACGAGGAATAACCTGGTAATGGGAAGGGTTACGGACATGGTTTTAAAAGGAACATCAATGGACAAATAAAAGAAGAATCCTGAATTTAAACGTTATACAATGAGGGAATTTGCATTAAGTCTCCAAAGTGGAATATTGTTGGGGGATGGGGAGGTGGAAATTAGGGTGACCTTCCCTCCATGCTTACCAAGCTGGATCCCGGATTAACTGCGCAAAGGTTATGTGAGGTAGTGCGAGTGAAAGAGCTCACACAAGGTTATTCTTGGTGGGCAGGACCTGACTCACAAATAGGAGAAAAAGTGGGGCAATGCCAGTCATGCACTAGAATACAGAACACACCCCCTCTATAATCACTCAGCCTGTGGGTTACTCAAACAACCAATGCAGCTTTATTTACAAGGTGCTGTCTGTTTGAAATCCAACATGGGAAAGAGATAAAAATCCATGAGAGCATCTGGTGGTGTCACAGCATCTCACGTGACTAATCACAGAGACGGATTGTCCTACCAAATAATAGCAGTTACTGAAATACTTTCCTCATGTTTTAGGCATACAAATATAGCCATTTGAGTTACTGATAGCCATAACGATTCATCAACATAAGTTGTAAAGCTGTAAACCATGACATATCCAACCACAGGAAAGCTCCAGGAGCGGAGCGAGGAGCAGCACTCAGGCACCAGTGATGAATTCCCAAGTTTGATCTATTCCAGATCAGCTGCAGAATGGAGAAAAGTCAATGAATCAGAAAAATAGGAATACTGCAACACCACTGGTGAATTCCAGACATGACTGAGAGGAACGGTTGAAGGGGTCTCTTGTGCTTTCAGCTGCTCCTGCCACACTAGTGAAAAGATCATGTCTAACAAGAAAGCACAAGTAGCTGCTTGTAGAATTCAGATTGCCTCCTCAGTATCTACCAACAAATCCACAAAGCTAGATGATAGCAATCATTGGACTGCTTTGATGTAGGGCAATCTTTTTGAACAAGCAGATTCTTAGTAACCTTAACACCTTAGTAGACAACAGAATAACAACCTATATTTATGTCGCAATCCTATCGTAATGAAACATCCCAAGATGCTGCACGGGAACGCTACAAAACAAGATTTGACAATAAGTCAGAGGTATCACGGCAGAAGACCTGAAGCTTAGTCAAAGAGTTGCATTTAAAGGAGAAGTAAAGTGGAAGAAAGACAGGTGTAGAGGCAGAGCTGATGGAACAGCAATCAATGGTAGAGATGCGTAAGATGCCAGAATTAAGAAGCACAGATATTTGAGGATTGTGGGGCTAAAGGAGATCACAGAGATATGAAAGGGCAAAGTCATGGAGGAATCTGAAAACAAGGATGAGAATTTTAAAATAAAAGCTTTGAATGGCGTTTCAGGAAAAACGGGAATGGATTAAGAGAACCTATGGAATTGTTTGCCATAGATGCTGGGTCATTAACAAGCAGATTTCTATCAGCAAGGGACTCAAGGATTATGTGGATAAGGCGGGAAAGTGGAGTTGAGGATGACTATATTGGATCAGTCGCAATATCATTGAATGGTGGAGCAGACTCAATGGTTCGAACGGCCTACTTCTATTCCTATGTCTTATGGTCAAGGAGTCTGAAAAGGAAAACGGAGATTGGAGATGCCTGAAGTAGTTTGCAAGGACAGAGGGGTCAAGGGTTGTATTTTATTGTAGAGTGCGTGATGACAGCAGATTTGGAAAATAATGGCTTGTACTGATTTAATTTCTCTCTAGAATCCCTGTCTTTGCTAGACTGACCTCAAACATGACAATATTCAGAAGTCACGTTCATCTTTCACATACATTAGTATTTTAATCATATTCTTTCCAGGTTTCAACTTATTCCCTTCTCTCCAAAAGCCAAAGTACCGACCTTCATTGTCTTGTTTCTTTCTGTATCAGTGATATTAACAAAAGCCAGGTATTATTAAATGTGCAGAGAAGTTTGATTAGACTGAACTTGAGTGCTGCGTGCATCTCTTAATAAGAGAATCTAACCATCTCATTCAACGATATTACCATCCTCGATTCCCCCACTCCAACATCCAGGGGCATGCCAATGAGCAGGTACAGAACTGAATATCTAAATACGATGGCTATGAAAGCAGGTCAGAGACTGGGAATTCTGAGATGAGTAACTCACCTGACTCCTCATCAGCTTCAGCAATACTCAAAGAAGCTCTACAACATCCAGGACAGATTAGCTGGCTTAAATCGGCACCCCATCTAACATCTTAAACATCCATTCCCTCCAGTATTAGCATACAAGATATGGTGTTACGATTCCTTTGTTCCTTTGACGACACCTTCCAAACCCCTAAATTCTACCATCTAGAAGCATAAGGGGAGCAGGTGCATGAGGTTCCTCTCCAGGCTACACAGCATCCTGACTTGGAATTCTATTGCCATCCCTTCACTGTCACTGGGTCAGAATTCTGGATGCCCCATCAGGACTGTGGTTTAACCAAGACTACACGGACTGCAGCAGTTCAAGGAGGTAATGGATCACCACCTCCTCAAGGACAAAATGGCAACAAAAGCTGGCCTTGCCATCAATGTTTATATCTTGTGAATGAATATTAAAAAAAAAACACAAGGGAACATGGTGGAGTCAACTCTACTGACAAATACCCATCTTCAAATTGCTTTCATTTAACTCTGACTTCAATGTTCCACCAGGAAAACTAGCATTTGTAGATAACACATACTATCTCAATCAAAATATTCCAGGCGTCACCCAGTATTTCTCTTGCCTGTGGAAATGTATCCCTTCAAAAACAAAAAATTCAAAAACATGGTTTTACTTCGTCATACGATGCTAGAAATATATTAGTCAATAAAAATCTATTAACCACTGATACCCCAACACTTTTTCTCCAAGTATTTCTATGTTTTCAGTCACTGCCAAGGTGAAAGGTGTATTCCAGTTGCTCTTACCACTCTTCAAGTTCATTGTCTTCTTTCCTGCCCATTTCAGTTCCAATCTTATCACAGATCTAGCAACTCCTTGCAACAGGCCTGTAAAATGCCTTCCAGCACTTAATGCCAATCAAATTGGAGGTGACGTACACAACACCAATGAGCAAAACAGCTTCCCTTCAATATCCCACCTTCACTGGGCTCTCAGTCTTGGGTCACAGCACAGGAAAGGGGCAAGGACTAGACTGGTGCAATCTACTGAAGGATGGACAGAATGATTCCACCAATATTTCATGCATCCAGACAACTAGCCAATAGTTGGTCAGCCTGTCCCACATTCAGCCTCGGTTCTCAATCCCCACAGGTTATCTCATCACTACTTGTGATTTTTACAGCTTGAAAATGATTTGGTTGAAGGGACTGAAGGTTGCTAAATTTGCTGATGACAAGAAAATAGATAGGAAAGTAAACTGCAATGCAAGGAAACTACAAAAGGACATAGATAGGTTAAATTCATGGGTAAAAATCTGGCAATTAAGTATAATGTGGGCAAATGTGATATTGCCCACTTTGGCAAGAAGAATAGAAGATAAGCTTATTATCTAAACGGGGAGAGATTGCAGAGCTCTGAGGTACAGAAAGATCTGGGTGCCTTAGTGCATGAATCACAAAAGGCTAGTGCACAGGTACAACAAGTAATTAGAAAAGCTAAAAGAATGAATTAGTTTATTTGGAGGGGAATTAATTACAAAGATGGGGAAGTTAGGCTTGAGTTGTACAAGACATTGGTCAGGTCACATCTGCAGTATTGGTCTCCTTATTTAAGGAATGATATAAATTATTAGTAGTTCAGAAAAGATTTACTAGACTAGTACCATGAATAGATAGGTTGTCTCATGAGGAAAGAGGTTAAATTTGTGTCACTAGAGTTTAGAAGCGTGAGAGACAACTTGATTGAAATCTTTTAGAGCCTCTTGGCAGGATATTTCCTTTTGTCAGAGAATCTAGAACCAGGGGGTTGCTGTTTAAAAATAAGGGGTCGCTCATTTCAGACAGAGATGAGGAGAAATTCTTTCCAAGGGTTCTGAGTGTCGGCAATTCTCTTCTTCCAAAATCAGTAGAAACAGAATCTTTGATTATTTTTAAGGCAGAATTGGACAGATTCTTGACCTACAAGGAGTGAAAGGCAAGCAGAAATGTGGAGTTAAGCTTACAAACAGATTAGCCATGATGTTATTGAATGGCAGAGCAGACTCCACAGACTGAGTGGCCTGCTCCTGCTTCTAATTCATATTTCTATACGTTCAGTTGGAAAATGACATCTATTCAGGGTCACGGGTTTCTCCCATGGGTCCTCATGTGACTGAACAATCCAATTCTTGCCCAGGGAGAGGTGATGGCCTAATGGTATTATCGCTAGACTATTAATCCAGAAACTCAGCTAATATACTGGAGCCTGAGTTCAAATCCTGCCACGGCAGATGGTGGAATTTGAGTTCAATAAAAAGTATCTGGAATTAAGAATCTAATGACCATTGTCAAGAAAAACCCATCTGGTTCACTAATATCCTTTAGGGAAGGAAATCTACTGTCCTTACCTGGTCTGGTCTACATGTGACTCCAAAGCCACAGCAATAAGGTTGACTCTCAACTGCTCTCAGGCAATTAGGGATGGGCAGTAAATACTGGCCAACCAGTGATGGTGATGTTCCATGAATAAATTTTAAAAAATCATTGGGCAGAAAGGGCAAGATATCCCATGAGGTACTGGTGTTTGGAATGCACAATTTACTTCCTGTTCATTCCTTCTCTGTCATGCTCAACCTCATCATGAAGATGTTGTAACTCAAAGCATGATGCAGCAAATTTTGAACAACTGACTGGTCATTAATCTCCTTGCTGTTTGTGGAAACTTGCTATCTGCAAATTAACTGCTGTGATACTGAAATTAGAACAGTGGCAATGCATCAAAGATACTTCATTGGCCATAAATTCTTATGGGAATGAAAGGTGCTATACAAGTGCAAATCCGACCTTTCTTACACTATCGTGGATGATGGGCGTAGCCTCAATGTCAAGACTCCTGAAAGTTACCATAAAATACACAAGCAATTAGACTGGCCTCCACCATTAATTCTGTTCCTCTCTCCACAGATGCTGCCAGATCTGTTCACTTTTTGAAGCAGTTTCTGAAGTGTTTTGTGTTAGTCTTATGTTCAATTTTTTTGAAAATTGATATAGATATGGACATCGTTGGCAAGAATGGCATTCACTGCCTCTCCCTAACTGCCCTGAATTGAGTGGCTTGCTAGGCCATTTCAGGGGGCATTTAAGAGTCAACCACATTGCTGTGGATCTGGAGTAACACGTTGGCCAAATCTGGGAAGGACTGCAGTTTAATGACGATGCAGGATTTTTTAAAACAATAATTCATGGGGCTTAGGTGTTGTTGGTAGGTCCTGCATTTATTGCCCATCCCTTATTGCCCTGAACTGAGTGGCCGGCTAAGCTACTTTAGAGGATATTTAAGAGTGAACCACATTGCTGTGGGTCACAGATGAATCAGGTAAGGATAGCAGATTTCCTTCCCTGAAGGACGAGTGAACCAGATGGGCTTTTACGGTTTCATGATCACTTTAGACTTTTAATTTCAGATTTTTGTGGAATTATTTGCTGTGGTGGGATTTGAACTTAGGTGCCCAGAGTGTTAACCCTGGGTCTCTAATCCAGTGACACCATCACTACACAACTACAACCTTCCCAATTCACTAGTACGTTTCTTCCGGAATACCTACCGTGAATTTCTGCTCTTCTCTTTAACAGGATTTCCGTTTATCTTTTTCTACCGTGCTCACCATCATTGCTCTCCATTCCCTCCTGGAGTTTGCTGTCCTACCTGCCGATCTATCCCTGTGCTTCTGTTTTGCTCCACTTGCCCCTCCCTCTTTTTCAATAGCGTAAACACATCACGTTTCTACCTCTCACCAGTGCCAAAGGAGAGTCATACTGGATCTTCTTTCCACAAATGCTGCCAGACATGCTGCGTTTTCCAGCATTTTTCCATTTTTATTTCAGATGCTGAGCATCTGTGGTGCTGTTCTCTTATATTAGATTGGCTCTCTACCAGGTTTTCAATGTTGCCGGAAGAGTTTAATTGTTACTCAACTATAGGAGGCCCAGGATTTGATAGAAGGGGTTTTGTGTAACCGAAACCAAACAAAAGCTGCAGTGAGGAAAAAGATATTACTGTATTGTAACATAGTCTACGTTGTCAGCGGACATCAATTATTTTCAAAACCAAATCAGGATTGAATATGCCCAACTTTAAGATATTTGGCAGAAGAATGTTGCTTCAAAGCTTCTTTATTTCTCTTAGACAGCATTTTTGATTGAGTTAGTTTGTGCACCAACACTATGTTTGATGTGACTGACCATCACCACAGAGACTTTTATACGATTGGAAAGAAATGGAGATCAGTCTGCACTTCACATGATGGATCTAGTTTGACTTGTATGCTTCATCAACAGTGGTAGGTGATTGGCTTTGATTACAAAGAACAAAGAAAAGTACAGCACAGGGACAGGCACTTGGACCTTCCAAGCCCGTGCCAGTTGCACTACTTTCATACTATATGCATCTTGACGATTCCAGGGAACAGTGAGTGGACAAGCAGTGTAAATAAGAGAAGGGAAAATACTAACTGTAGGGAATGACAGTTACAATTTGTAAGATTGGCCATATGATCAGAAGCAAAGTCGATCCAAGCTCAAAGTTTCCAGTAGTTCAAAAATGATGTAGGAAAGGTTTGGCAGCATGTAACAACTTGCATTGATATAGCACCTCTAACATACCAAAACATCCCAAGATCCTCCACAGGAGCAGAAACACGGAATCAAAGACAGAAGTATCAGGACTGTTGACCAAACACTCGATTCAAGAGGCAAACTTTGGGCAGTATCTGAAAGGAAGGAGAGAGGAGCAAACATATCTGGGACAGAATAAGAGTTTAGGACCTAGACAGCTGAACCATACAGCGTACAGAGAAAGAAATCTTCAAAAGTTGAAAACTAACTTTTGAAAAAAAGAGAAACATGGTAGTGCGTGGGAGTTAAAATGGGAGTGGAGAGATTATGGTGAATGACATATTTGCACGACAGGATCAGTACCAGCTCGCAAACACGACTAGAGAGCAGCAAAAAGTTTGCATTGGCTGCGAGCCACGTTCCCATGGAAATTACCATTGGACTAGTTGACTCCCATTACAGTGTTGTCAGCAGGTTTTATTTACCATTTAGTACCATTATATACCAGGAGAAAAAAAATGCTGCCCTGAAGCCTTTCAAGTGTGTACACTCTTAATTCAACAACTCAAATTGTCCACACCACTATTAACTCCACCATAATGTTATATTAATTCCCAGACAGTGTTTGAGCTTAGGCAGATTAAAATATATAATTGTACTACTGAACAATTTTCACTGTTCAGCAGTTGAATGTGGTAAACCAACAGAATTTTTACAGAAATTGTGTTGAAATCAATAACTCTTGCACCATCATCTGTTTCAACTTAGTCTTTCAAATTCAGCATACTTCTCAATCTTGCTACATCTACAATTTTTTTTTAAAAAAATAAGTGCAGCATCAACTAACTAGCCAAACTCATCTGGACTCAAAACATTAGCTCTGTTCCTTCTCCATAGATGCTGTCAGACCTGCTGAGATTTTCCAGCATCTGCTTTTATTTCAGATTCCAGCTTCTGTAATATCTTACCTTTAAATACTATTTGATGTTACCTCAATCTTTTGCCTATTTTTTGACACCCAGGACATAGGGCACCGAATCCCTGCAGAAGGAGGCCATTCGATCTAGCAAGTCTGCACTGACAACAATCCCACACAGGCCCTATCCCTCTAACATTTATCCTGTTAATTCCCCTGACACTAAGGGGCAATTTAGCATGGCCAATCCGCCTAACTCGCACATATTAGGAGTGTGGGAGGAAACCAGAGCACCTGGAGGAAACCCACGCTGACACGGGGAAAACATGCAAACTCCATACAGACAGCCACCCAAGGCCTGAATTCAACGTAGGCTCCTATCAAAGTGAGGCAGCAGTGCTAACCATTGTGCTGAACAATTAGATCTAGAATTATTTAGATCCTGAGTGAAAGCGAGTAGTGCTTCAGTGTGCCATATTCCATTCAACTCCAATACCCAGGATCGATCAGTGTCACATTTTAGCCCCCTTACTACCAGGAGATCCCACAGTATCCACCAGACGATCAGATCCTGTGATATTTTTGCAGTTTGCTCACTTTCTGGCCTGTTGCATTCCATGCAGAACGCAAAGAAACAAACTGCAATGACAGTGTCAGCTACCCAAAGTGAAACACAGTGCTATCTGTGAGAAGTTAGGGTAAATTAAAGCATCTAATTAACAAATTGACAAGCATTGACTAGGTATTGCCTCTACCCTTTAAAACAGCTCAGACCCCACAACATCAGCCCATGAAATTTGCCTGCTTAGGAGGGAGTGAGCAGCAATCACATAAAACAGATAAGAATATGAAACTTAATGCCAGTTATCAGATGCATACTCATAAAATTTTATCACAACAGCAACCTGCTTCGTTAGTCTTCAGCGTCCTTGCCCCAGTTTGAACCAGTCCATCGAATGCTTGTGATGTTATTATCTGGCTGTCTTGCCCATTTAAAGATTTAACCTGTGTCTTTCTATTTGCTTCAAGAGGAGTGGCTTCTCACTCCCACTACAATTTTAGTGACAGAAAAGGTTGCGAGAGGGGGTGTGTGGCTATTAAACAAAACCATCATTACTTTAATATACATCAACCCTAAGTGCCTGCAGTTGGTTGATATTCTCTCTTCAGAAAACAGTCAATTGCCTCTCACTACAACCTCCTTTGCTAGCTTATTCTATTGAACTATGGGTGGAAAACTTCCTTACTTACTGCTAATTTGCTAAACTTTGAACCTACATTTACATTTTAAATTTTTCTGTCTCACACACACACACTGAACAATTTCTTAGAGTTATTCTTAAGCTAGAAGAGTAAATTCACCAATTACATGGGCTAATTCACAAACACACATCACAAGTTTACATTTCTCCACCCTTCGTGGGTTCGCTGATTTCTCCCTCAGGTATAATGGGTGGACAAAGAGCCCCATTTTATCATCAAGTTGTGCCCATTTTCGGGCGCGAAAACTTGGTGAAGTTGGATGCAAAGTGCATGGTGCGATCCGCACCCGCCTCCGCACTCGTTCCCCTTTACCAAAGCCCGAAAACGGCCATGATCGGGACCGTGCCTGAAATGGCGCAAGGTTATTTAAATTGACATAATGGGCTGCACGCTCAACCTTACTGACACTTCCCCCTTTATCACCACGTTCGCCCATCTAGGTTCGGCACGGAACAGACATGCTCTACATAAGTCCAATTCAGTCACTCCGGATAGTGAGGAGGTAAGTGCATAGTGTCCGACAGCTCTCTGCTTGAGATCGGTGGGGGGTCTGCTGCCACTCTGCCTGTGATCAGAGGGGAAAGGGAGAGTGGGCAATGATCTGTCCATGTGGGTAGATAAGAGGGTCAGGAATGTCATGGGGGTGGGACAATGCCTATGGGAGAAACAGGGGGAGGCATTATCCAGCCTGGGAGGGCAGGGAAGCCACAATCTCTTTTTTTTTGTATACGCACAGTTGGAGGCGCTGATCGGAACTGCAGGATTTTGGGCACGTTATGCCATACCCACAGGCTTCTATAGCATGATTCGGAATCGCTGATATCTTTTCAGGCAGACTGCATTTGGAGGCACCCGAAAACGTCTAAAAGTCAGATCTGAAACATTCCCAGTTTCAAGTCCACCCAGCACTTGGACTCAAAATGGTAAAATTGGGCCCAAAGAGTCAACTTTGAGCATCTGCTAATAGCGCTCCGATACAAGCATCTGCTGCTCTTGCCCTTCTGTGGGTAAAGGTTGCAGGCTCAGAAGGCGCTGTCTTGGTGAATAGCTGCAGCGCATCTTGTGCATGGCACTGATGCCACTCTGCATTGGTGGTAGAGGCAACGGATGTTTTGGATGGCAGTGAGCTTTGAGTGTCATTGGAGCTGCACTCATCCAAGCAAGTGGAGAGTATTTTATCTTCTTCCTGAATTGTGACTTGTACCGGGTGGATAGGTTTTGGGGTGTCAGGAAGGGAGTTACCCTCTGCAGAATTCCCAGCCTCTTGTAGTCACAGTATTTGTACGCCTAGTCAAATTTAATTTCTGAACTGGACCAGCCATCTCCTCAAGAAATACTGTTTTCAGCACTTCTCCAATATGAATAACCACCTGTTATCTCTTCTTTTTGAACCAATTGCTATTTATTCAGCTATTTGCCTTCTGGCTGTATGTGCCCCAACCTTTGTGAGGAGCCTATTATGTGGTCAAAGGCCTTTTGAAAGCTGAAGCAGATGGCATCTATTACATTACTCTCAGCCATTCTTTTCATGGCTTCCATTGATTTTAATTAGGGGAGTTGCATTTACCTGGAGCCCATCATGATTTCAGGATGTCCCAAAGTGTTCTCTTGTCCACAAAGCACTTTCAATGTGGAATCACCGTATACTGCAGAAAATATGGTAGCCAACATAGCAAGACTGGTGAATCGGTTTCATCCTTCCCAGTTTATTTTTTTTGAAATCACGAAATTGATTTCTCTCCCTTCTTTGAAGTGGTTAAGTTCTCGCCGAAATACAGTTTATTGAATTTTTGTTCTACTGGAAATAATAAATTTGAGGGGAGTGGATGTTGCAGAGGAGGGGGAGTGAGGTGTCAGGAGTTATTCACTTCAAAACATACACAAGCCAGTTGAAATATTTGGTTCAGTGTGCTCAAAAATAAGAGTCTATATTGTGAATGACAACAGTTTATTGCAAAAGCACTGCAGTTGCTACATCCTGATGGTGTAATCAACAAAAACATCAACAGTTTTTCACCACTCTCCAATTTTATTGTGCTAGACAATGAAACATGCACTAAAAAAAATTGTACTTCATCAATTTCAAATCATTCCAACTGCAAGACCTTTGTTTTTAAATCAAGGCCTCCTTGGCTACATCAGGGTTTTGTTTTAAACCACCCAACTAAAACAACATTGAGTCACTAGGTGGAGAAGTCAGTCAACGTTTTGAATTAGAATTACAAGGCCAGGATTTTTAAAATGGCAGGGTTTCCTTTATTGCCAGCTGGGGAGTTGGGCGGCCAATACATTGCTGCTGACACTGGCTGGCCTGCAGCCATTTAATGCACCGAGTGCTGACAGACTGGAAATGAGATTTCTGCCCTTCGATAGGAAGTCCCGCCTCAGAGAGCTGTCAGCCAATCTGATGGCGAGTTCTTGAGTCCCAGCAGTGCCAGAAGCTACAGTGGACAGGACTGGGATTGCAAGCAATCTCCAGGGTCTAGTTCCAGGAACCTAAGACCAGTGTGGGGGTCTCAGGGCAGCGCGGGGAGGTGAGGGCCAGGCTCTTTGCTTACAGGGGTGGAGGCATACGTAGGGGCCAGAACTTTATGTGGGGAATGGAGGATGGGCTGCACAACGTTGAAAGGAAGGTGTTGATGGAGGCATCCATCCCTGCACCTTTCCACACAAGGCCCGAGCAGGGTCATATTTTGGGAATTGCCCTTTTTCTCCCACCCGCTTCCCTCCTCTTTCCTCTACCCTCTTCCTTTTCATCACCCACCAACCTGAAAAGATGGAGCAGGAAACAATCCTTACCCAATCATTAATTAGCCACTTAAAGGTCTTAGTGGGAGCAAGGGTAGGAAGGCTGGCCCAATACTTGCTTGTCAACCGTAAAATTATAGTGATCAACAAAGACAAGAAACCAGTAGGAAGGCAATCCAAGGAATTTTAATAGTCCTACAAAGCTGCCAGTAAGGAAAGCAATGACACAATTGCCTGGATAAGATGCTCTTTTGGACAGAAAGTGCAGACTTGATGGGCTGATTGGCCTTCTTCTGCAATGTAGGGATTCTATGAGTCTGCCCTGATCTTTGTGTAAGGGATATAATAATTTGCCACTTGCATTGCATTCCAGGATAACTGCCCTAATTTCTCAAATCCTTCCTCCTCCTATCTGCACCCTCAGCCCTGTCCCCATGCTGCTAGCTGCTGTAGTTTTCCCATCTACAGCTTGTGAGCGACAGTGATTTCATTCTGAGATAATTATTCCATTCCCTGCTGAGTCACACAAAAGCCAGACTCCAAACCATGACAAATTCCAACTCTCATCTGGGAAGGTCACTCCCAGTCTCCACTGACATCATCATATGTGGGAGGTCAGCAAGAATTTCCAAACATGCATCGCCTTTTAAGGTCAGGAGATTTATTGTGAATGGTTCTACTTTTAAAAAAACGCATCTACAGTCAGGAAAACTAAGAGTAGTGTGTGAACTGAACTTGTCCACTTCCTATTCACACAAGAGAGCCTTGTAAAAAAGGTTACACTATTTTTATATGGCACAAGAAAGACCATATCAAACATCCATTGGCAGTGTTACAGACGCAGGCACACATTGCTTACCCCATTCCAGCAACATTGTAAATGTTAATTCTTGTCCAAAGCCACTTTTGTTGTCAGTCCTCCATCTCCAATTTCAAAATCTTCCCAAAATATTTTATTTTGATCAAACCTTCAGTTCCTTCTCTCAAAATGTCCTGGTTTAACACTCTGTCCAGCTCTTTGCTTTAATGAATGTGTCTTCATCTGATCAGTTAGAGTTGTCCCAAGCAAGGCGAGCTCATTATCGGGAGACAAGTTCAACGCCTGGTGGGCAGGTCGTTGTACAAACTCTTGAGATGCTAGCGCTTTTACCAAGACCCCCTATTAAATTCCTCGGCTGTATTTGCAAAAGGCTCCAACATTTTCTACCTTCCATGCCTCGGGACAAATTGCAGACATTTATTATCTAAAAAGGAATGTATCCAATTATCCTTTCAAATTGACTTTAAATTTAAAAGGCATATTCTGTGGTCCCATTTGCCTGATTGACCTAAACTATGACCATTCAGTGCTTGATATTTGGAAACAAAAACCCAGACATATGTATAATGGGCAGCTGATTGACAAAATGAGTCTCTGGAAATCCAGAATCGAAGTCAGGTGCAGGAGAAGAAAACCTGCTTCTTAAGCTGAATACCAGCTAGTTTCAGAGCTTTATAAGTGAGTGTACAGCCCACCAGAAATATTGTGGTGCTCTTTGTTTCACAGTGTCATCAAAAGGTGGAAAGTCCCTGAGCCTCCTTGTTTATTCTAGTAAACCATAAAGCGAAACAGTTTTTGTTGGTTTACAACTGACACCGTAGGCTTCAAATGTTCATCAGTCTCTGTGCACATTTGCACACACCCTAATTTAGGCACTCTCTCGCTCACACACATCCACACTCTTAGGCACACCCACATCGATAGCACTCCCCAAGCAGTTGGATCCCCATTTTCACTTAGCAACACTCCTATACATTCAGTCATTCACAGTCTGACAGGCACACACATATATGTATCTCGTTTCTCACAGCAGTGGGAGAAGAATATCACATGGGCCATATTAAGCAATTACTAAGTGACACGTTGATCAATGATCAGAAAAAGTACCTCAACTTGTTTGCACATTTAAAAATTCAGCCAGTAGATCTTTAACTCAGTTCAGATAGGTCAGCCATCTTGGTGGCCTAGCATAAATCAAGCCAATTGTGAGGTGAATTCACCATCTCTTAAGGAAAGGCCTATAAGAATCATCCACTGCTCCCTAAACTGCTTGCAGTTACAAATTTCATCAAAAAGTCAAGCTCCCATTGTCTCAGAATTTGCAGACATGTCAAAATGTAACATGTTTTTACAGAACAGCCCATCTCAACTACACAAAGAGTCCTGGGCTGGTGTTTGAATAGTGGTAAAAAAAATGCTTCTGAGTCATAAAATGAAACCCCGAAGCCGTATAACAGAAGGTCAATACTGCTCACTACAGGAAGAGGCTGCTGTGGTCACTGTACTGCTCATTATAGTCATGGGTGAACAGAACTTAGACTTGTTCACCCTTATTCTAGTGTTTACTGGGCTGCATTATCTCCCAATCCAGAAATGCTGTGGAATTACAGAACAGCACAGAAGGAAGCCATATTTGACCCAAGTATATGCTGGCCAATGATCCAAACAGACAACCAATCAGGGAGATAAGATGGTTAAGAAAGCATATGGGATACTTATCTTTATTAGTTGAGGCACAGAATTTAGCAGGGAGGTTATGATGGAGCTATATAAAATCCTCATTGGGCCAGTATGGAGTTCTGGTCACTACATTATAGACAAGATGTGATTGCACTAAAAAGAGTGCAGAAAATTATCTAGGCTGAAGCATTTCAGCAATGAAAAGAAGCTGCATAGGTTAGGATCAAAGGAAGCTGAGGGGGAACCGCATCAAGGTATACAAAATTATGAGGGATATTAAGGGAATAGTTGTGAAGAATCTACCCCCCCCCCCCCCCCCGAGAGAAGAGGTCAACAACCAGATGCATAGATTTACAGCAAGGAGGAGGAGGATTTAGAGGAGATTTGAGGAAAAACCTTTTCACCCAGAGGATGGTTGGAATTTGGAACTCAATATCTGAACAGGTGGGAGAAGCAGGATCCCTCAACATTTAAGAAGCATTTAGATGAGCATTTAGCATGCAAGTCTACGGACTAAGTGCTGGAAAACAGGATTAGAATAGATGGGTGCTTGAGAGCCTGTGCTGACACACTGACATGCACGCATGCCTCTCGAAAGTAAACTGGGAGCTATTTATAAATGCTTCAGTCAGAGTGGATTAAAAATACCTGTAAACATATGGTTTTAAAACAAATGATTGGCTTTCTTGCTCTTTATGAATGATATTTGCGCAACAGAGTACAGTTAAACATGTTCATTCTCCTGTCACATGGAGGATAAATTGTTCCCATGCCGCAACATAGTAGTGAAACAGAAAGGTGCAGATCTAAATCAATGAAGTCCAAGATAGCAAAAAAAAGCTTCCAAAAGACTAGAAATCACCTCAAATGCTGTAAAAGCAGACACATGGAACAACTCCTATGAGCAAAAGACTTGCACTTCAGCAAGGAAGCAGCTGTCCTATTTCAATACAGGAAAAGATTCCCAGCCTGTCACTTTCACAAAACCATTAATTTCTGCAATGCACTCTCACCTTCTTGACTCCAAGTTCCTCACAGCTTGGGAAGACAATGGGCTGGCTGTCAAAGGCTGATGGGTTAAATCCTCAGACAATTATCCTTTTACATATTTAAATTTCAGACTTGTCATCCCCACAGGAGTCTTCCTCACACGTCCAAATGCTTAATGGTTAAAGACAGGAGATTGTGGGACAATCTCGGGTTTCTGACAGACCAGTCTTTTCTATATTTTAATCCCTTATGAGCACTGACCCCCCCCTCCCATTTCTTCCCCAACCCATTACCCACCACCATCACTGTCTCCACTCCTCCAGGATTCTGGCAAGTTAAAATTCAGCTCAAACGTCAGAAAGTTGTGCCAAGCCTATATAAACCTCTAGTTTGGCTCTAGCTGTGTTCAGTTCTGCACACCACATTTTGGGAAGAATGTGAAGGTTTTGAAGTGGGTATGAAAGAGATTTACTAGGTGGTCACTGGAACGAGGGACTGCAGATACTTGGATAGACTGGAGGAGCTGCGGCTGTCTCCTGAGAAGAGAGAAAGCCAAGAAGAGAAATCAAAACAGAAAGTGCGGGAAATACTCAACAGGTCTGTCAGCACCTATGGAGAGAGAAACAGAATTAACATCGATTCAAAATATGACCACTTCAGAACTTTTATTTAAGACTAAGAAGAAATTTGATAGAAGGGTTTATACAAAGTAAATAAATTGTTTCCAATAGTTGAAAAGCCAACAGGCGCTGGGTGGAGGTTTAAGTTGATTGGCAGAAGAACCAAAAGCGACAAGAGGAATTGTCTTTTTATGCCACAGTTGGTTAGAATTTGAAATACAAGCCTGCGAGTGGCCAATAGGGATTCAGTAATCATCTTAAAAGGATTTGAGTAATTGTTTAAAGTGGAAACAATTGCAGAGATTATGGAAAATGAACGGGGAATTGGATGAACTGAATTGGTATTTAGAGTCCGTGCTAACTTAAAGGATAGAACAGCTTCCATCTCGCTGTCCAATTTACAGAGGAATTCCCAACCGAAAATACTGACTTAACTTCAAATGCCCCCATTTCCAGTGGTTAGATTGTGATTTCAGACTGCTTCCTAGTAACAGTGTCCCAACCTTCTCCTAAAGGTCAGGGGTTGCACAGGGTCCTCGGCAGCACACCCAATGATCTTCTTGCTGCAAATGGCGGGTCCAATTTGGGGGAAAACTATTGATTGTGTGGTATCACAACTCATCTCCATTGGCACTTCACTCAATCCTGTTGTTTGTGCTCTTCCGGCACTATCTGCTGGAAAAGTTGGATCGGCTCATCTTACCAGCGGGCACCAGGGATCATAGTCCCTCAACGAGATTGTAAGTGGCATGGACAGGGTGGTTTGTCAGATGCTTTTTCCTAGGATTAAAAGGTCAAGTACTAGGGGACATAGATTTAAGGTGCAAGGGGAAAAGTTTGGAGGAGATGTGTAAGACAACTTGTTTTGCACAGAGCGTGGTGAATGTTTGGAACGCACTGCCCAATGAGATGATGGGAGCAGGTACAATAGGGGCATTTAAGGGGCAATTAGATGAATAAATGGAATGGAAGGATACAAACTCCATAAGTACAAACAGTTTTAGTTTAGGCAGACATCATGATCAGCACAGGCTAATGACTCTCACCCTTACTTCTATAACCATCAGAAAGTGGTAACTGACACAGAATCCTTTCTGAGCAGCTTTTTAAATCATTAATTTTTAGATTGTGGCAACATTGGCAATGCTCATATTTATTACCATCCCTAGCACAACTGGCTTGGTAGGTCACTTCAATGACTGGCAATCATTTTGGTGCTGCACTGGTGTCACAAATAGGCCAAACCGTGCAAGGACAACAGATTTCTTTCCCTGCAGGACATTAGTAAATTTATTGGGATCGCCTTACAAGCTCATTTTCATTTTTACCAGTTTTTTTTTCCTTTATGTAAATTCTTGTACTGCCACAGTGGGATTTGAACTTGGATTCTAAAGATTAGATGCAAATTTAGATTTGTGTTGCCACTGGAAATGAGATCAAGAATCAATTGTGTAAACATGCCAATAGAATAGCAGCTTTAGTTGGATTCTGGCGGGAGCCTGAGTTTATGAACATATTCCTTGTAAAGATTCATAAATGCAAGTTCAGCTCCCGGTGACAGAATCTTAGAGCCAATCTTGGTTCTAGCCAACAAAGTAAACAGTTCAACCAACAATATAAAATTGAAGAGTCACACACACTCAAAAATGTTAACCTGGTTTCTCTCTCCACAGATACTTCAAACCTGCCGAGCTCTTCCAGCATTTTCTGTTTTTATTTAGTATAAGTCTGATAGTGGTCAGCTTGCTCCACCATACTACAGAGCTCAGGTCTCTCAGGTACCTAGAATAGCTGCAACTGCTATTGCAGGAAACTTAAAATATATCCAGTTCATTTCCCACAACCTTAAAAAGGGCTGAGATATTGAACAGGAAACCTTCATTATGCTATTGAATTAGATTAGATTATAGAGCAACACAGCACGGGAAACAGGCCCTTCGGCCCAACGAGCCCGCGCCGCCGTCATAACTATATAGTAACAATTCCATTATCCTATTCTAATTTTAGGTTATTCCTAGTATGGAAGAGTCTCAATGTAGGGACAATTTGTTTCCCAATCAGCCTAAGAGCGAATTTTTTGGGACGTGGGAGGAAACCGGAGCGCCCGGAGAAAACCCACGCAACCACGGGGAGAACGCGCAAACTCCCACAGACACCGGCCCAATTCTAAGTGTCTGCACAGCTACAGCGATAGTCACTGAGCTGTCATGGTGCCCTTCAGCTGGTCCAGATAAAGCACTCATTTACGACATGAAGCACCAGGCAACCCATGAATCAACATCCAAGAGCTGTCCTTGCACCACCTGCCGAATGCATGCTCCTTGTTGGTCAAGTATGGACCGAATTACCTGTGGGAAAAAAAGCCATAGTTAAACAGTCCTACTATATCCCTCTATCTGCATACCGCTCATGTGGCTGTCCAAGAGACCCTTAAACAGCCCTAGCGTGCCTGCTCCCACCACCTTACTCGGCAGTGCATTCCACACCCCCACTACCCTTTGTGTGAAAAACTGCCCTCTAATATTCGTCTTATACATAGCCCCCCTCACCCTATGGCCATGACCCCTCGTCCTATCCATTTCTGAAGGTGGAAAAAGTTTACCTCCATTTACTCTATCTATACCCCTTATAATCTTATACACCTCTATGAGATCCCCTCTAAGCCGACGTCTTTCAAGGGAAAACAACCCCAGTCTATCTAATCGTTCCTCATAAGACAGTCCTTCCATACCAGGCAGCATCCTGGTAAACATCCTCTGCACTCTCTCCAAGGACTCCACATCCTTCCGATAGTACGGCGACCAGAACTGGACGCAGTATTCCAAGTGAGGCCTAACCAACGTTCTATACAATTGCAACATCAAACTCCTACTCTTGTATTCTATACCCTTTTCTATGAAAGCTAACATACTATACGCTTTCTTTATCACCTTCTCCACCTGTGAAGACACCTTCAGAGACTTGTGAACCTGCACCCCCAAGTCTCTCTGCGTCTCTATACTCCGAATAGTTTTACCTTTTATCCTATAACTCTCTTCTACATTTTTCCGGCCAAAATGCATCACCTCGCATTTATCCGGATTAAATTCCATTTGCCATTATTAGGGTGATGTTGTCTATCTTCAGGGGTGTTGGAGCAGGTGAACAGACACATTATCCCATAAAAGGCCACACATTCACTTTGTCCATTAAATTAGGTGGGAAATTTAGACAAGCAGTTAATAACCAGAGTCATGGAGATATATAGTACAGACAAACGCCCTTCAATCCATCAACTTTGCACCGGTCAAAGACAAACCGGTCTTTGCCAAATGCCATTTTCCAGTAATTGCCCCATAGACTTGTATGCTTTGGCATCAAAAGTGCCTATCTACATACTTGTTAAATGCTTTGAGAGTTGCTGCCTCATCCACCTGTTCAGGCAGTAAGTTCCAAACTCCCTCTTAAAGTATTTTCTTGCATCCTCTTGAAACCTTCTACTCCTTATCTTAAATCTATGCTGCAGGGTCATCAATTCCTCAATCAAGGAGAAAAGTTCCATCCTGTCTACTTTATCTGTGTCCCTCATAATGTTATTTGTCTCAATCATGTCCCTCCCCCACCCCTGCCTCTCAGTCTCCCCTGCTGCAAGGAAAGCAACCCTTAGTCTATCCAGTCTCCCTCCATAACTAAAATCCTATAGGTCAGGCGACATCTTGGTAAATCGCATCTGTGTCCTTTCCAATATTATTAGATCTCTCCTATAATTTGGATTCCAGGACTGTACACAATAGTCCAGATGTGGCCTAATCAATGTTTTATATTGTTTCAGCATAACTTCCCCGCTCTCAAACTCTATGCCCCAGCTAATAAAGACAAGATTACCATATTCCTAACCATTTTATCCACCTATCCTGCTACCTCAAAGTATATCTGCACATCAACATCCATCTGATTCTTAATGCTTCCCAGGGCCCTGCTGTTCATTATGCACTGCCTCGTCTTGTTTGTCCCACCCAAGGGCATCACGTCACACTTCTCTAGATTAAATTCTATTTGCCACTGATCAGCTCATTTATGTCCTGCTGTAATCAAAGGCCATTTTCCTTACTATTAACCGCCCTACCAATTTTCATATAATCTACAGTTACATTCAAGACTAAATCATTTATTTAAACCACACACAGCAAGGGCCCAACACCAATCCCTATGGAATCCTGCTGGACACAGTCTTCTGGTCCAAAAAACACCCCTTGACTATCGTCCTCTGTTTTGTGTCTCTCAGCCTCTTTTGGATCCAATTTGCCAAATTTCCTTGACTCCAATGGGCCTTACCTTCTCTATCAGTTTCCCATGTGGGATCTTGTAAAAGCCTTGCTGAAGTCCAGCAAGAATATGTCAAATGCATTGCCCTCATCAATACACGTGTTGGAAAAATTCAATCAAATTGGTCAGATATAAAACTTTTCTTAACAAAACCACACAGGCTGTTCTTGATTAATCCCTATCTCTCCAAATGCAGATTAGTTGTGTTTCTCAGAATGCTCTCAATAGTCTCCCCACTACTGAGTTTAGGCTGACTGGCCTGTAGTTTCCTGGTTTATCCCTTTCTCAGTTGGCGGGTATATTTTTCTCACCAAAGAAATCCCCAGATTGCTTTTATCCTATTTCATCCTGGATGAATTGAAAGTTTCTTAACTTACAGATGATGATGATGATCACTTACCCAGCTTCAACAGTTTGGCCTAAATGGAAAATTGCATCAGGATAGGGGGACAATAATGGCACGCACATATGTCCGACAGGAATTCTGTCCTGCTGTGCTTAAAGCCATTAAAGCCAATGGGAATAAAGCCAAACAAATACTATAAACAAACAGTGTCAACAAAATGAAGGAGATCGTCATCGACTTCAAGAAGCATAAAGGAGAACATGCCCCTTTCTATATCAACGAGGACAAAGTAGAAAGGGTCAAGAGCTTCAGAGTTTTAGGTGTCCAGATCACCAACAATCTGTCTTGGTCCCTCCATGCTGACCCTATAGTTAAGAAAGCCCACCAACGCCTCTACTTTTTCAAAAGGGTAAGGAAATTTGGCAAGTCAGCACAGACTCTCATCAATTTTTACAGATACACCATAGAAAGCATTCTTTCTGATTGTATCACAGCTTGGTATGGCCCCTGCTCTGCCCAAGGCCATAAGGAATTACAAAATGCTGTGAATGCAGCCCAGTCCATTATGCAAACCAGTCTCCTATCCATTGACTCCATCTACACTTCCCACTGCCTCGGCAAAACTGCCAGCATAATTAAAAGCCCCATACACCATGGGCATCCTCTCTTCCACCTTCTCCCTCGGGAATAAGATACAAAAGTCTGAGGTCACGTACCAACCAACACAAGAACAGCTTCTTCCCTGCTGCTGTCAGACTTTTGAATGGACCTACCTTGCATTAAGTTGACCTTCCTCTACACCCTAGCTATGACTGTAACACTACATTGTGCACTCTCTCATTTCCTTTTCTATGAATGGTATGCTTTGTCTGTACAGCATGCAAGAAACAATACTGTATGCTAATACATGTGACAACAATAAAATCAAAACAAATGTAAATACTTAAAACTACTCTGTGTTGCAGCCAAGGAAAAAATAATAGTTATCCACTCTTGGTCAGAACAGGCAAGTAGTGCACTCAATGTGTAGGACTTATTGTCAAGGGTTGTGTTGCACCCAAGTAGCACGTTGACATTCTGATCAGATGCGATGTGGTAGAGAGAGAGGAGACTGGTTGGGCCAAAGTCCCCATGGCTGTGCTATAGATTTAATGTAATCTGCAGTGAAAATAGGAAGAGATTATTACACTCCTGCAGGAAATGATATTACTACAATAATACAAAGCTTTCTTGTCACAGCTTAGATGTACAAAGGTTTAGTGATTGCTTTCCCTCTGCTGTCCAACATATTAAGCAAGCTACCTACAACTTCCAACAGCAATACTCAGCTGTCAAATGAACACAGAGCAAATTAATTTCAGCCACACAACAGACTGTTCATTTAAACCGGCACTGTCTTCATGTCTGGCAGTAGTCAAAACCAGAATTTTCATCACAATGCTGTCGCTCAGAAGGCAAATGATATTTGAAGCGAGGCAATGGATGCACTGTTGCAATTTGAATTGTTGGCAAATATGTTCACATCTGCAATCTGTCATGGTTCAGTAGTAGCTCTCATCTCCAAATCTGAAGGCTATAGGGTCAAGTTTCACTTCAGGGACCTGAACATCTAATTGAGGACAACTCTAGCATCAGTACTGATGGAGTGCAGCATTGGCGATGATGAAGGGTGGGCACAGTTGTTAGCACTGCTGCCTCTCAATGCCAGGGACCTGTGTTCAATTCATGTCTTGAGCATTCTGTGTTTGCGTGGATTTCCTCCAGGTGCTCTGGTTTCCTCCCACAGTCCAAAGACGTGCAGGTTAGGTGGATTGCAATGCTAAATTGCCCCATAGTGTCTTAAGATGTGTGGATTAGTGGGGCAAATATATGCAATTAAGGGGCTAGGGATTGTTGTCAGAGAGTCAGTGCATGTTTGATGGGCTGAATGGCCTCCTTCTGCATAGTAGGGATTCTATGATGACACCTTTTGGATCAAAATATGTGATTGAGGCCCAATCTGCCCTCTTTGCTGGATATAACAATTTCTATGGCATCAAAGCAATAGAGGTCTCCATATTATTGTCCAATATTTATCCCAGAAGCGACATCAGTAAAACACAGGTCTGATTTTCTTTGTAAATTTCCCTTAGCCAAAAAAATGTCTGAGCTTGGAACCTGGATGTCCAACTCTCGAATCCAGCACCCACTGTTGTTGTTAGGGGATGGGAACAGAGTGGGATGTATTTCGTGAAAGCAGCAGCACATTCAAAAGTGCAAGCTGCCAAGTCATTCAAATCTCTTGTTATTTATGTAATAAAGCAACATCCTGCTTGCAGTGGAGGAAAAAGAACAGTACTAGTAATTTCACTGGATGTTTGGCAACATTGGCCCCAATGTCATCAGTATAATATTATTTTCTGCTTGGTTGTTTTCACAATCCATCATTATCACAATGAGGAAGGCTGTAAATTCAGTTTGGCTGACAACTCCAAGTGGTTATGAAGTGATTAGCTTTCATTGATGTGGGGCTATCAATACTTGATTTTTTAGAATAAGGGATTAAGCATATGAAGGAATTTAAATGCATCAAGTGGACCTTCAGAAGTTTTCTATTAAATATAGTAATGTTTATAATTGATACTTAGAGTCTTATTTTAATTCCACCTTATCATGATCTGCCCATAGTGGATCCTGATGCATTAGCATTGGTAGTGCAAGGGTAAAATGGATGTGGGGCTTGGGTTGGCATGAGCTGTCACTAAGTTGAAATAGAGACTTTAAAGGACCAATGGAGAGGGACAAAGGTTGCTATGAAGGGTATGAGAGGCCATGTGGGGAACAATGAGGTAGCATGGAGGGAATGGTGTCTGTATATGCGTTTGTCTGTGTGTGTGCATATGTATGCACACACGAGAGAGAGAGAGAGAGACAGAGAAAAAGAGATACAGTGTCTGTTTTTTGTTTTATTGTTATTAAGACCAAATCCCAGAGCAATGAGGCAGCCCTTTGAACAACCCACAGGCAACCGCTATGGCTGCTACTGAACCTTTTCTGTGAGTAGTGGGCCCAATTGCAGTTAGCACCCATGCCTGCCCCCTTGCACCCTGTTCTACAACCTTCACCTCTCCAGCCAGATCAAAAATCCAAAAAGTTTGTGACAGGTTTGCAGCGTCAAGCTGCAAAGTCGGGTTTGCAGCGTCAAGACTTTTTTCAACCAGGAAGCAAAAATGCAGCCCAAATAAATTCATCATTAACACATTGCTGATTGGGGGATCTTGCTGCACACACACACACTGCATTTCATTAACAATGACTGCAGTTCAAAAAGTATTTTGTTGACTATCAGGCATCCCAAGATTATTTTATTAGGTACCATGCAAAGTTGTCAATCTGAAAACATATGCAAATATCTTAATTTTTTTATACAGCAAAAATGGCACTCAAAGCATCTTTACTTCAGAAACTGACAATACCATGGATTATAATTACCCATAAAATAACCAGAGTCCTGAAAAAGCCTTTTATACCCACACAATAGTTTGCAATTCAAATTATTACAAGGTTGTTATTACATTATTCAGGTTCAAGGAATGGCAGTCAATATTATTTTGAAACTGGGGTGGGTGGGGATGAGGGGGAAAGAGGCCTCAGGGCAGGCCCAGAACAACAAGCACAGAAATATGGCTTCACCGTCAGCACGTCTGTCAGTTGAGTATATTTAAATTGAGCATATTTGTGGAATTAGTTCACATAGTTCTTCCTACCACAATGAATTGGTAGGGCTTCTCCTGATGACCTATAAGCACAGCTACATACAAGGGTAAGTAATGACGATATACAGACCAAGACACAATGGTGATCCATCCCTGCTCTGTGTTAAGTTAGCTGGCTGAATGCAGGGCAATGATTGGAGTCTGACAACGGGACTAATATCTCTTCATTCTGTTGCAGACTGGCACATTCCAAAACCTGGGCTACATACTGAGGGATGCATTAAGGCTTAGGGCAGGCTCAAGAGGCACAACAGGGAAAGGTTGCTGTCAAAGACCTTTCAGCCATAGTGAACTGTGTAGAGTGGAATTGCATATAACCCCCTCGGGCTGTGTGACTCACGCTGAACGTATACAACGAACACTACAAACATAATAATCACCTCAGAGTGCAACTTGACCTGTGTAGACAACTTAAATATCATTGCACCCTTTGTAACTACTATTTTGAAATGTTTGTAACATTTCTTTTGATTGTCTTGAAGTACCTCAGGATGCAACATGTATGTAGAAAACCTGAATATCACTGCACAATGTGTGATGGCCATTTCAAAATATTTGGAATGTTTTTTCAGATATTTTACAAATAAAAGATGTTTTTGCAAAAAAAAAATCTTCATTTTGGGTGAGACAACGACAAGGCCTGTCTCTTCCAATCACACTCATGCAGTCATAGGATCCCCACAGTGCAGGAGACAGCTATTTGGCCCAACAATTCTCCAAAAGAACATCCCACCCTGGCCCACCCCATCATCCAACCCACGCACCTTTGGACACTATGGGGGCAATTGATCATGGCCAATCCATGTAACCTGCATGGACTGTGGAAGAAACCAGAGCACCCAGAGGAAATCCATGCAAACACAGGGAGAACATGCCACACAGGCAGTTATCCAAGGCCAGAACTAAACCTGGGGTTTCTGGCACTGTGTGGCAACAGTGCTAACCACTGTGACACCATGTTTCCCACACCCCAACCTCCCCTTCCCCTCCCCCCCACCCTCCCCATATTGGGTGGGCATGTATGTGAATGAGGATGAGAATTGGATTCAGCTTGTTAAAACGGTTTGCTGAGGCTCATGAATCAAAAACGATGACTCAGCTAAGATAGCTTAGGATGACCAAGTTGGCCATACCTCAGCACAAAGTCAATGTTAGGATGTGGAAAGAGTAACTGTAGGCACACTCTGCAGGTAACTCGGTAAAAGCTTAAGTATGTAACCATGTTTGAGAGCTAAATCCTTTTCAATGTTCAGAGTCATTTTCCTCATTGGAGTGGCATTGTTTTCCTGAGGGGGTACCTGATTGAGGTGTACAAAATTACGAGGAACATAGATTGAGCAGGTAGGGAAAAACATTTTCCAGTAGCAGAGAGGTTAATAACAGACAGCATAGATATATGGTAATAAGGAGATTTAGAGGAAACTTGAGGAGATGCTTTTTCACTCAGTGGTGGGAATCTGGAACTCACTGCCCAAAAGAGCAATAGAAGCGGGAACCCTGGCAACATTTAAAAAGCATTTAGGTGAGCACTTGAATCATCTTGAGATGCAAGGCAATGGAGAAAGTGCTGAAAAAGCAGATTAGAATAGATAAATGTTTGATGCTGGAGCGAATATGATGGGCTGAAGGGCCGCTTTCTGAGCTCTGTTGCTGTTCTAGGAGCTGGTCCAAGCCTGTTTGGGAAGCTCTTATAAGACTCAAAAGTCCCTTTAAAACTGAAGTTTTTCCTCAGTGAAATATAGGTGGAGGGAAAACTTGTTTTTGTTTTGGTTGGCTGTTTGGTCAATAGAGACTAATGATGGCATGGCTTCCTTCCTCCAGTTCCAATTAGACTTGGCACAGTCACGTGGGGACAAGGCCACATATTGGTCATATAATGTCTTCACACAATGGTTGTTAAGGCTGTGGCAGTGACCAGTTAGCAATAGTGACATATATGAAGTCCCTTAGCTGTCACACATGGAAAGGGGAGTGGGTGGCTGGGAGCAGCTTGGATCCTTGTAATGTTCTTTAGCTGCAGTTACACTGCAAGAATGTCAACTCTACATGGTTCGTGTCAGCACACGCTTGTTCACTCACGAGTGGGATTCCTTTATATTATTTGAACTCTCTGAACAGGGTCGACTGTTCTCCCAGCAAAACATTCACATTCCTCTCTCTGAAAAACAAACACAAGCAAATTGCCACATCGCTTACATATTTCCCCTTTTCCAATGCTATGGAAAAAATCTATGTTCCTGCATTGTTTCCTCAATAATGGAAAGATCCACAGGAAAAAGGCAAAATAAAATGGTTTTTGTTGGAAACACAGCACAACTGAACATTATTCACAAAACTTTTCCTAAAATTTCTTTCCTTTCTAAGTATTGGGTAATATACTTGGGTCTGAAGTGTCGTATATCAACCAACGCACTTCATAAAAAACATACACTTCCCCAACCCCTTGCTCTTCCTTCTTAAGCAGCAACTCATACATGGGCATATGTCCAAGGTAACACCAGGCTTCAACACCTTGACAAAGTGGTCACTCTCATACAGGAGATGATGCAATGACTGTCAACAATCCATTCACTCTTGAAGGGAAAACAGAGGACTCAGCCAAACCAATACTATTTTCAACCAGTATTTGCACACACATAATTCAAAGTTGCTGACTGAGAAGCCTATCTGTAATCTTTTCCAGCCCTGCATTTCTCTGAGAACACTACATTCCTCTAGGCCCTTTGCCCAACTCCCTCCCCCCCACCCCCGCTTCCATTGGTGGTTGTACCTTCAGATGAGTAGATCCCAGACTCAAATTCCCACATTAAACCTCACTGCCTCTCTCCCCCATTAACACACTGCTTAAATCCCACCCGTGTGCAGTTCTGGTCTGTAGAAAGGATATTATTAAGCTAGAAAGAGTGCAGAAAAGATTTACTAGGATGCTATCGGAACTTGATGATTTGAGTTATGAGAGACTGGATAGACTGGGACATTTTTCTCTGGAGCATAGGAGGCTGAGGGGTAATCTTACAGGCAGTCTATAAAATAATGAGAGGCATATCTTTTCCCAAAGTTAACGGAGTCTAAAGCTAGAGGGCATAGGTTTAAGGCAAGAGGGGAGAGATACAAAAGGATCCAGAGGGGCAATTTTTTCACACAGAGAGAGTGGTGAGTGTGTGGAACAAGCTGCCTGAGGTAATAGTAGAGGTGGGTACAATATTGTCTTTTAAAAAGCGTTTAAACAGTTATATGGGTAAGATGGGTATAGAGGGATATGAGCCAAATGCAGGCAATTTGGACTAGCTTAGGCATTTAAAAAAAAGGACGGAATGGACAACTTGGGCCAAAGGGCCTGTTTCCATGCTGTAAACCTCTATGACTTTATGACCTCTTTTGGCCAGCTGCTCCAATATCGCCCTATGTGATCTTTTTTTTAAACTCAAAAAACAAAAGAGTACAGCACAGGAACAAGCCCTTTGACCCTCCAAGCCTGTACCAATCATAATGCCTGCCTAAATTAAAACCATATGCACTTAGAGTCCTTACCCTTCTATTCATGTACTTATCTAGCTGCCCCTTAAAAGCCACTATTATACCTGCTCCCACCATTTTCCCAGGCAGCACGTTCCAGACATTCATCATCCTCTTTGTAAAAAACTAACCTCACACATCTTTTCTAAACTTTTCCCCCATGCACTTTAAACCTAAGTCCCCTAATACTCAACTTTTCTACCATAGGAAACAGCAACTAACTATCCCTGGGGATTTCTGCGACCAGAATTTAAATAGTTCATTACAAGTCTTGCTTTAAAATTATATTAAAACCTATCACTGTCTGATGCTAATATAACTTCTTCCAACTGAGTGGATCAGCAGTGTCTGATGACATAGAAAACCTAGAATCATAGGAACACTACAGTGCAGAAACAGGCTATTTGGCCCATTAAGTCTGCACCGACCACAATCCCACCCAGGCCCTATCCCCATATCCCCACATATTTATCCGCTAATCCCTCTAATCTCAGGATACTGAGGGGCAATTTTAGTATGGCCAATCAACCTAACCCATACATCTTTGGACTGTGGGAGAAAACTGGAGCACCTGGAGGAAACCCACGTAGACATGAGGAGAATGTGCAAACTCCAGACAGTGAATCGAACACAGGTCCCTGGAGCAGTGAAGCAGCAGTGCTAACACTGTGCTACCGTGCCGCCCATGATGCCAAACAATGATATCTAGCAGCGTAGAAGAATTCTGTGCATGTTTTATTGCAGTAAAGCAGCTGCAATTTATTATTTCTAGAGAAAGTGAATCCTCTCACTAACCCAACACTTATGGAACAAATCAGAATCCTTCCTGCCTCATTTCATTCACCATCTTTGTTTTTGCAAAAACATACTTTATTCACAGAATATTTGGAAGATCTTTAAAAACATTCAAATGGCCGTCACACAAATAGGTGATGATATTCAGGTTCTTTATGTGGTTCAATACAATCAAAGAAACTTTACAGACATTTCAAAATGGTTCTTAAAAAAAATAGTATTTAAAAGTTGTCTACAGAGAACACGTTTCCCTCCGAGGTGCTTTAATAGAACTGACATACATGTAATATTCACTATATGCATTGGGCCCGAGAGGGCTCTGCTCCGCTAGGCTCACTATGGATATATGTCTTAGACAGTGACCTTTCTCATTGTACCTCTGTGATGCCTGCCCCAAGCTTCAGTGTATCCCTCAGCAAGTCCTGGGCTTTGGAAGGTGCCAGTCTGCAATATTTCGTCAGGGACAACCAATAGGTTTTGGACAGAGCAAAGAGCACTTTTCAGAGATGATGATTCTTCAGTTGCAGTTGATGGTTGTCTCGGTGTGTGCCACTGGAAACAGTCCACAGAGCTCCTCGGGATGAACCTTGACAAAAACCACCTCATTCCTCTCTCCAGACTTTCCTTACAAAGGCACATTCCACAAAGAGATGGAAAATCTCTTCCCTACAACAACCATCTCAAGAGCAACATGCAGATGGGGTGAGACTCTGGGCATGTGGGAAGGATCTGGCAGAAAGTGCCTTTCTCACCACCAGCTATACTAAGCCTTAGCGCTTGTTTGAAAGTTCTGGTGATGAGGCATTCTGCCAAATGACTTTGACAGTCTGCTCAGGGAAACATCCAACAAGATCCATCATCTCCTTTCCCGTCAGGCTTTTAGGATGTTGCGTGCAGACCATTGCCTGATGGATCTCTGGTCAAAAGTGTTTTCTGCATTAATTTTTCCATGAGGGTGAAATGGTGCCGGACAACTATTTGGAGTGACAGCGTGGCCAGCCCCATCCTTCGCACTACTGAGAACAGCTCGAACCTCAGCACACAGTGACACGTGGTGTTTGTGTACTGAGGATGTACTCAAAGTCAATGCAACCGCACACAAAGGTGGCCATTAGATTGGAGTAACGTTGGATTCAATTTTCCCCCCTTATCCAGAGGTTTGTGCATTGCGCTCCTACAAACATGGAACATTTTTGACCCACAGACGAAGCAGAAAATGGCCAGGGTAACTGCCGCAGTGCGGGAGTGTGGAATAGGCCAGAACACACAACAACAACAACACCAAGACTGCCTCACACCCGATGACCAGATTCTTGCCTGCAAAGCAGAGGGAGTGTGGCTCCCATATGCCATTTCATTCACCACCAAACAAGCTCGCACAAAACTGCTTTCAAACAAGGTTTTTAATTAGGAACCTAAGTTATCAGTCAGCCTCTCACCTTGAAATGGGTACATCCACCAGTCAAACACTGCAGGATTAATCACACAATCTCTCCAAACCCAATTAGGCAAACAGTTTGTTTTCCAACACACAGGAACACAGCAATATAATGAGCAAGACACATATTCAACTGTTCACATTTTTTGCAAAGTCATTTTGTTTGCATTTTGGCCCCTCCCCCAGAGATGGGCCCCCTCAAGGGAAAATGTACGTCATGCCTTGGCGACAATGGCAGCCTGTCATTTCTGCTTCCTGAAACATCAGTTTCCCGATAAACAACTTCCGTTTGCGGCACACTCGCTTCAAATAAGAGTAAGGAGAAGGCAGGGGACACCACTCCCTGGCTTCAGGGAGCATCATTTTGGAAGGTTCCTGGACAGCATACTTCAAACACCAACTCAAAGTGCTACTGCCTCAGTCTCCGGCAGCTGCTAACTGCCTCTCCTGCAAGGCAATTTTTCAAATCTAGTTTCACTTGCAAACCAAAAAAGAGAACTGCAATAAAACCATTCGATGCAGGCACATGGCTCGGCTGGCAGCACAGTAACGTCAGGGTGCCAGTGTGAGGCGCAGGGAACACTGGGCAACAACATGGTAGGGTAGAGAGGGGTAAACTGCAAGCTTAATTCCCTCAAGCAGTGGTTTGGGCTCATGCCAGAAGGATTGCAACAAGAAGTACATTGCAACACACCAAGACACAGTGGGCACCTGATTGTTCAAACACACACCTCCTGGTGGTCAATTTCAGGAGCAGCCCTGGGAACAGATTTTGCCTCCTTCTCAACTGTGGGTTCTGCCCCATCCACAAGGAGGAGAAGGATAAAGGAGCACAGTTGGAGCAGGAAACGAGTAACAACCTCTTCAACAAACTGAGAAACCGGTGTGAAATTGGAAGATAAAAAGGTACTGGAAATGCACAGCAGGCTCAAGTAGATTCATATTTTTAGTGTAAACCCTTGCACTATAACTACCCACTTGTACTTCCTCTTCACCCACGACGACCAACCTATTGTGCATTCGCAGTATGTTGAGTTTTTGTTTCAAGACACTCAACATTCGCAGTTCCCTCTGCCCCGTTTATTTGTAACACCCACGCTGATATTCATCTGCACACTAGACATCTTTTCACAGAAGTGGGGTGGAGAGGGGGAAGCAGAATCTAAACTGGCCCATGCAAAATAACTGCTAGCTAAACAAACAAAACCATTTGCATGCCACCAAGTTCTAAGAAACATGTTATTTACAAGGTTATGCCCAAACATTCAGCAAGTAGCTTCACACCACAAAACTGGTTCACAGATAGGAGGAAGTTTAGCAGGGAGAACATGTTCATTTTGCAATGGACACTTAATGAGGCACAAGTGTGGTATCTGGATATAATCCATTTCTTACCTGATTCTAGATCCAGTCATATGCAGAATAAAAGTATCCTTGTAAATTACCACCTTTCCTCCCCATGGTCTCTGAATATGTTATCAACTTCCAAATCCAATGTCCATTCTTGCCCAGGTCTCCTTGGTTTGGATCCCTACAATCAGGTTTCCAACCCTGCCACAGAACGCAAACAGCTCTCAAAGCCACAAATGACATCCTGTGTCATTGTGACTCCTCATCCTTCTCCACTTCGTTATGGATGACTACACCAGCCTTCTCCAATACCTCGGCATCATTATCTAACTGGGTTGAATAATCCTTGCCTGCTTCCTGTCTATCTAATCAAATCCAGAGAATTACCTGCAATGGTTTCTCTTCCTGGCCTACACTGTTACCTCTGCTCTCCTGCCACAAGGTTATCCAACTTTGATCGCCTCCTATTTCTCATCAGTGTGCTGCTAGTCACATGTATGCAGACAACATCCAGTTCTACTTCAGCACCACCTCTCTTAACTCCTCCACTAGTAGTGTAGGAGCAGAAATTTCTTCCAACTAACTTGAGAAAACTGAAGGCACTATCTTTGGCATGTATCAAAACTCCATTCCTCTCTCCTGGATCTGAACTAAACGTCCACAACATTGGAGTTGTAATTGACCTCAGGTTGAACTTACAACCACATATCCACAACATCACAAAACGCCCTCTCTCTACCTCAGTAGCATTTCCAATCTTGCTTCAGCTCACTTGCTGCTGAAACCCTCATCCAGTCCCTTCTCACTTTGAGTCCTGACTATTCTAACAGACAATGGCAGCTTCCCTCACTCTATTCTTGGTAAGCAACAGAGTCATGGCCAGTTCCTCTACTCTATTCTCAATAAACTTGAGATCCTCCAAAACTCTGCTGCCTGTGCTTGCAGATCAACATTGGCATCTGGCTGAGCAATGCCTTGATTTTAAGGTCCTCCCCCTCGTTTTCAAAACCCTCAATAGTCTGCGTCACCCCACCCCATTATCTCCTCCAGCACATCTTTGCTTTCCTATTATTGGCCTCTTGTGCAATTCGTATTTTAATCACTTCACCATTGCTCTGGTGGTCGTATCTCCAGTTGTTGAGGCCCTAACTCTTGAAATTTCCTCCTGAAACACCGCTGCCTCCAGGTCTCTCTTTCCTCTAAGATGGTCCTTGAGAAATTTACTTCTTTAACAAATCTATTGGTTATCCATCCTGACATGTTGCTATGGAGCTTGGTTTCAAATTTTTTATTTAATGTTCTAATGAAACATCTTGAGATCTTTTATTATGCTTAAGGTGCTGTACAAATTATTATAATTGTTGTCAATTATCACTATGGCAACAGTTGTTAGACATCACTTTCATGTTGAGAGAGCAAAGAAGTTTTCGCTCATTTAGCAGCATGGTGGCAGCAAGCTTGGAAGGCTAAAAGGCCTGCTCCAGTGCTGTAATTTTCTTTGCTGATCAATCAATGGGTGACCTTTTACATAGTTGCTTTCTGAGTCACCCTGGAACCACATCCCTGATAATCTAGCTATCCAAACCTAATTAGAATCCTAACAATATAAAAACCAAAGAAACAGAGCATTTAGCCATGAGTCTGTTCACCATTAATGTGATCATGGCTGATCTTGTGCTACTTCCCCCCCCATGTCCCTCAATTCAATCGGAAGATCAAAAACCTACCCCAACCTTGAAATCATGCAACGATGGAGCATCCACAATGGTTAGCACTGCTGCCTCACAGCATCAGGGACCCAGATTGGATTCCCAGTTTGGGTCACAGCACGAGTTTGCCCAGGGTCCTCCGATTTCCTCCCACAATCCAAAGGTGTGTAGGTTAGGTGGATTGGCCATGCTAAATTGTCCTTAGCATCAAGGGGACGAGCTGGGGTAAGTGCATGGCTTAATAGGGATACAGCCTTGGTGGAATTTTGGTCAGTGCAGCCTCGAAGGGCCAAATGGCTTCCTTTTGCTATGGTTCTATGATGCACAACTCTCCAGAATAGACAACTCCAAAAGATTTACAACTCTGAGTGAAGAACTTTCTCATCAGCGCTAAATGATGGACCCCTTCCTCATTCTAAAATTCATGACCACATTTGTGCTCTCAAAGATTGGAAGGTTTCCCATTCAGCAAACCCGACTCTGGAGAAAGTGTCCCGGTTGTTTGGGGGAGGGAGGTTGTTAACAGGGCTTGCCAGGTATTGAGGTGGGCTGTTTTAAAGTCATGCCTCAGTATTCTGGGAATTCATCCAACTATAATATAAAAACAAAATTAAAAAGTATCTCATTGTCCTCACCACCCCCCCCCTACCCCACACACACACTCACTATATCTCATCCATGGCAACACCTGCCACCACCTCACCCCACCCATAATGTGGTCTCTCCATGCCAACCAATACCCCATACAAAGCTTCATGGCTTTATAGCATCAATGTCAATTTAATGTTAACTTATGCCTCTACATCCACCAACCTTTGCCGTTACACTCAGCAGCCCCCACGCACCCCATCCCTCCCCACCACTTATTCAACTTCATCCAGTATCTATTATAGGCCAATTTCAGGAGCCACGTTAGATGAACTGAAATAATTCTAAGTACCTATGACAGACTTCATTATAAATAAGAAAGAAAACTTTAATAAAAACACATTCCAAACATTTAATCCCTTCAAGCACTTCAGCCCTTTTAAAAGCAAACATTGGTAAGTGCTTAATCCTTTACAAATGCAAACATTTGTATAACACAGCTAATTCATTTATCATGATACAAAGCTGTCAATTAGACTGTCAATTTCACACACAATAATCACAAGTTGTAGAAGCCATCAAGCAGCACTAATCCTATAATAACTTTTAAGATTATCAACAGCTAAATGAAATTGCAAGCATTGATATTTTCCTTTCTCAAAATGTAAAGAGCAGAGATTTAAGTGTCTTGACAGTTCCACAGAACTTAGCCTTTTTTTGTGCATTCGTGTCTCCCCTACCTACCTCTCCCGAAGGGGTATAGGACATGTCTAGCAGGTTTAATCCTTTTCTTCAAATATCTAAAGCCCATGAGTAATTTTTCAGAAGCTTGGGTCATCAAAATTGCTACTGATTGAAGGCAGTTGCATTTTCAAGGGTGCAACTACCTTTGTGAACCACGGATTGGGAGAAATATTCCACCCATTTCCCCTTGTAGCCCCAGCATTCTAAAAGTCCAAATAAACCACATCGACTGGCTCCCCTTCATCAAGTCTATTAGTTAAATCCCCAAATAATTCCAGAAAATTATCAAACAGGATTTTGTTTTATAAATCCATGCTGATTCTGTCTGATTCTACCACTGTTTACTAAGTGCTCTTCTGTACAATCCTTCATAACGACTCAAATTTTCCTCATAATGGACATAAAAGCTGACTCGTCTATAACTCCCTGTTTTCTCTCTACCTCCCTTTTTAAATAGAGGGGTTACATTAGCCAACAACTTAGAGGATAGCTATTGGATGGACTAGAGCTCTCTTGTCCCAACAACATCAGTCAGGAGTCGTGGCCATGTCTGGGATTATCAAGCAAAGCAGCCCAAATAAGTCAGGGGTCATGGGAAAGAAGGCGAGGAGACCAGGTTTAAGAGGCTAGAATGAAAGACTAAAGGGCTGGCAGAATGAGAGGGGAGTGTAGGAAAGTGGTGGCAGGGTTCAGGAGGGCTGCAAGGATGGTTTCACCAAGTACCCCTTACCCGATGCCAGTCCACGCTGCTGGAATGTTGCTGGTCTTCAACCATGGGTAAAGCACCAGGTGACAGTGGGATGAGATTCAAGTGGCCTTTAGTTGAGGCCTGGTTCTCCCACATGGTCGCTGACCCCGTAAAATTTCAGATGGGTCATGGGTGGACAGGTAGTGGGAAGGCCACACACCAGATTTGAGTGTCTCCCCCACAATCAAACCTGTCAGCAGGAAGCATAAATTACTCAGTAGCTTGTAACTTAAACTAAGATTTGGGTGAAGGGGTAGGGTGAGGGATAGAAAGGGATGTCAAGTCTGCTATTTTCCTAATAGAAGTCAAAGGATACACATTAAAGAATCAGTCTCAGTGTTGTTCTCCTCATTCTTTACTGTTCCCAGTAACAGATCAAATAACATTTTTAAATGACTGAATAAATGTGTTAGATGGTGCAATGACACGGAGGTGACAGGAATCACAGAGTTGCCCGGTATTCAGTGCACAGTGATTTCTGATGTCCAGAATATTGCTGAGACAGAGTACTTTTCTGCCAGGTGGGCAACAGGACACATGTGCCACTAGCATGAGGGTGGGCTTAACAAGGTGCAGGACTGGAAGAGGCAGCGTGACCACTGAGCAATGCTGGACAGCTGACCATAGAATCATACAGTGCAGAAAGATGCCATTCGGCCCATCGAGTGTGCACTGACAACAATCCCACTTAGGCCCTATCCCCATATCCCTACATATTTACCCACTAATCCCTCTTACCTATGCATCCCAGGACACTAAGAGGCAATTTAGAATGGCCAATCAACCTAGTCCACACACCTTTGGACTGTGGGGGAAAACCGGAGCACTGCAAGGAAACCCACGCAGACACAAGGAGAATGTGCAAACTCCACACAGACAGTGATCTGAACAGGGATTTGAGCCCAGGTCCCTGGAACCGTGAAGTAGCAGTGCTAACCGCTGTGCCACCGTGCTGCCTCAATATTCTTCAACCACAGAAGAATATTGCATCTCTGTTTTTTCAGAAGTAGTTGGGATCTGAAGCAAATATCCCTGAACAGAGTCGCCATTCTGGCCACAGGTGAGCAAATGCTTTTAGTTCGATTTTCAGATTGCAAGAGGTTTTTCCTATGCTTTCCAACAGAAGAAAGCTTCTTTTTGAAATGTTTGTCAGACAACAAGGCAAATGCTAAGATCGTTGATCAGGTAATGCCGCAGGAACTGTAGGTGGAATAAACGTGTTACCATAGTGACTCCAGGAGTGTACAAAGTCTATGATTAGGTTTCTTATTTCAGAGACCTGTAATGAATACCCATTGTGGGTGTGGCTGAAGAAACATAGAACTGACAGCTGAACCATTCGTCAACAAGAGTGGAATGCAGAGAATATCAGCGCAAAGTATAAGTAAAAGACATGGTAGGGCATCACAGAAATGGAGGTTACTCTCTTTACTCTAAAGACAGAGAAAAGGAGATTAGCGAGTGGGTGAAAATATTTTTTGAGAAGGCCATTGTGCGCATGCTTCCTACAGCAGATCCACAGTTTGAGAATTCACACCATAAACCAATTTTGACTAAACTAAAAGAGACATTCTGAATAGGATAACCATGCACAAAATTGCAAGCAGGTTCATTTAAAAGGGTGATACAACGGTTAGCACTGCTGCCTCACAGTGGTGGGGACCTGGATTCAATTTTGGCCTTTGGTAACTGTGTGCGGAGTTTGCACGTTCGCCCTGTCTGTATCGGTTTCCTCTGGGTGCCTCACAGTCCAAAGCCGCACAAGTTACGTGCATTAGCCATGGTAAATGCACAGAGATACAGAGATAAGGGAAGAGGTGGAAATGGGTAGATAAAGTGCTTTTTTGGTGAATTGGCAGATTCGTTGTCCAAATGGCCTCCCACTGTGCTGTCAGCAATCTATGGTTCTATCTCATTATTTCATAACTGTGGCAATAAAATTATATATCACCATCATTCAGATTAACCTGTCAGCACATAACATATAGGATAATGTATCTTGATGGGTGCTCCAAGAATGCTCCAGGAGATAACGCATTCATCTCTGTTAACTCAATGTATGAAAATAAGCAAGTTCATGATCAAAATCCCATAGGTTCTCTCATAGCTAAAGGCATTTTAATAGAAGAACAGTCATGTGAATCAGCGGCTCATTCTGTCAATAGAGTTCAGTCAGGAAATGTTTTTAAGAGATAAAATTTCCAATGCCATGTACCAGCACCAGAAAGCTCGCTACCAAGAACAGGAAAATTTACTCCCACCTGTAACAGGCGAGTATTACATATTTGCTTTTCCTCAGAGATGTGGTTTCATGTGCACTCCCACACACTCCAATCTTAATGGGAATAAAGTCTACATTAATCTTCCCCATCCCACCCTGCTGCTAAAAGGAGTGTTCAAGGTTACGTGGAGCACCAAAACCAGAATTCTACATAGCTGTGCACATTTCACCTGCTTGCAGGGAACTCACTGGATCTGCTCTTTCCTCAATTGTTCACAACAAATAACGACAGTGCAATTGTGGCCTTGTTTGGAAATCTACGCACGCAGTCAGAAAGAAAAATGAAGAACAAGTTCAAGAAGTTGCGTTTATATAACATCCTTCATGACATCAGAGCTTTGAAGTTTCAGAATCAATTCATTAAGTGTCGCCACTTTCAATGTGGAAAAGATTTATCTGGCTATTATACTGCCAGCCTATAAAACTATCAATCTTCAGCGTCTACTTAACAGACCCTCCAAATCACAGAGCGTGCAGATACCCTCACCCTTCTTTATTTTTGGTTTGATCTTACTTATCTGGAATATGGTAGAGGAATAGATGGAGGATTTGCTTAAGAAAAATGATGAAATTATGTGAGAATTCATTCTCTGGTATGTTTCAATTTCTAAAATAGTCTGTTAACTATTTATAACGTGCTGCACTAAGCAAACAAAGACGTCAAATACTTTTCCATTTCCGTCTTGTGAATTTACCCTGCCCCTCACTGAAGCCTATACACGATACCCGCTTAAATTTCTTCCTCACTTCTGCAATAATCAACTTGACTGGTCTTCAGTTTCTTTTTTAAAAATTCTTTCTTGGGACGTGGCACCACTGGCAAGGCCAGTGTTTATCGCCCATCTCTGCAATTGTAAAGTTAAGTTTATTTATTAGTCACAAGTAGGCTTACATTAACACTGCGATGAAGTTACTGTTAAAATCCCCTGGTTGCCACACTCCAGCGCCTATTTGAGTATGTTACGGGAGAATTTAGCATGGCCAATGCACCTAATCGTCACGTCTTTTGGACCATGGGAGGAGACTGGAGAACCTGGAGGTAACCCATGCAGACACGGAGAACATGCAGAATCCACACAAATAGTGACCCAAGCGGGGAATCGAATCAGGATCCTTGGCACTGTGAGGCAGCAGTGCTAACCATTGTGCCACCATGCCACCCACCCACCCACCAGATATATTGCAGCAACTCAACAAGATGTCTTGAACAGCACTATCTAAACTCACAAATCACTACCATCTAGAACATCAAGGGCAGCAGACACACAGGAACACCACCCTCAACGTGCAGACTCTGCACAGACAGTGACCCAAGCCAGGAATCAAACCTGAGTCCCTGGTATTTGCTGGACAAAGTTTTTTAAAAAGATACATTTATGGGATATGGGTGCCACTGGTGCATTTATTGCCCCTCCCATGTTGCTCTTCAGAAGGTTGTGGTGAGTTGCCTTCTTGAACTGCTGCAGTCCCTAAGGGAAAGGTAACCCACAGTGCTGTTAGGAAGGAATTCCAGAATTTTGGCCCAGAGACATGAAGGAATGGTGATATAATTTCAAATCAGGCTGGTGAGTGAGGGGAAACCTCGAGGTCATGGTGCTTCCAAGTATCAGATGCTCTTGTCCTTCTACATAGCAGCGGTCATGGGTTTGGAAAGTGTTGTCTAAAGATCCTTGACGAGCTCCTACAGTACATCATGTAGATAGTATCGGCTGCCACAGTTGATCAGCGGTGGAGGGATTGAATGTTTGTAGAAGGGGTAGCAATCAAGTGAGCTACTTTGTCCTGGATGGTATTGATCTTCTCGAGTGTGGTTGGAACTGCACTCATCCAGGCAAGTGGAGAATATTTCACCACATTTCTGACTTGTGCCTTGTAGATTGTGGTCAGGCTTTTCGCAGTCAGGAGGCAAGTTACTCACTACAGACTTCCTGTTCTTCAATCTGCACTAGTAGCCACATCATTTATATGACTAGGCTAGTTCAATGTTCAGAATGATAATGGGGATTCACTGTTGATGTCAAAGGGTGAGAGTTAGATCCTCTCGTGTTGGAGATGGTTATTGCCTAGCACTTGTGCAGTGCAAATGTTGCTCACTATTTGTTAGCCCAGGACTGGATATTGTCCAGGTCTTGCTGCATTTGGACATGAACTGCTCCAGTAACTGAGGAGTCACGAATGATACTGTAAATTATTCAATCAGCTAAGATTCCCATCTCCAACCTTATGATGGAAGAAAAGTCAGCATGGAGATAAGGCACAATTTATGGCAAGCTTGATCTATGATCACTAATGCATTTTCTGTCAGCATGGTGGAAGCTACTTCAATGGTGACCTGCAAATGGCTACTTACTTGAAGGAAATGAACGCAGAGCTATGAAAGAATAGGAAAATCGGATTAATTAGAAGAACCAACATTGTTGTGATGGGTCAATTGCCTGTTCTGTGCTACAAGATTTTATGAGTCCATGAAAAAGAGTCAATAGAACCAATGCAGATATGTAGATTTGGAAGATGTTTTCGAAGGATGAAGGGGGAGACACAATTGTGTGCAAGGGTTGTAAATAAATGAGGGCAACGAATTTGACTGTGATAGTTTGGAAGACAGGAACAAAACAAAAGTTAGCAAGGATTAGGTAATATTGTGAATGAATGCAGGATAGGACACAAGACAGGTGTATTTCAATCAAATTGTAAGACTCAAGAAGCCAAGAAAAAAAAAAATGGGATTAGTCAATTTGGAAGCTCTGATAATTTAGATAAAGACAAAGCGACAGAAGAATTGAGGAGTAATGCAACTCTGCCCATGGTTGAATGGTCAGATCAGGGTCAAATAGCCGTCCAGCTTTCAATTATCAGCTGACGTTTTGAGCCCTGATGACCCTTTGTCAAAGCTTTGGTCCCCTCAAAATCTTGTACATCATGGATTGAAATGTACAAGATTCTCAGCAGGTCTGGAAACACCCTTAAAGATTTTCCAGTATTTTCTCTTTTGGTTTCAGATTCCAGCATCTGCAGTAACCTGCAATATCCAAGATCCTGAGGGACATTGGCAAGGTCAATGTGGAAAGGATGTGGGAGAATCTAGAAATAAGAGTCTAAAAATTAAAAATAAACATAGAAAACAGGAACAGGAATAGGCCATTCACCCCCTAAAGACTGCTTTACCATTCAATATGATAATGATTGATCATCTCTCCCATTAAAGACAGAGATGAAGACAAACTTTTTTCCTCAGTGTCATGAGACTTTGGAGCTCATCTTCAAGAAGTGGGGAAGCAGAGTCTGAATATTTTTAAGGCAGTGGTATATACATTCTTGATAACTAAGGGAATGAAAGCTTATTGGGAATGGGTGGAATCGAGGTTACAATCAAATCAGTTATGATCTTATTGAATGATAAGAATAGGCTTGAGGAGCAGAATGACCAACTCCTGCTCCTAATTTGTATTTTTGTAATTTTTTTTCTTTCACTATGTAAATAGAATGATATTAATTTCTCTGTAGGGAAACCTAGAAATCTAATGGCAATGTTTGTTGGGTCACCATTTTGTTTCTGTGATGATTGGTTGAGTTCTCTATGCATCCTCCCCCTCCACAGCTTTACCTTCACAACTCTCAATTCTGAGATGGCTGTTTAATTCTACAAACATCTCTCTGATGCTCATTCTATTAATAATTAATTTCTTTCAAGCATAATCTGATTGACAACTCGTAATTAAACTCTTACTCTTCTAAACCATAGCAGATACAAGCCTAGCCTGTCCAACCTTTTGTCCTGAGGCAATCCGTCCACTCCAATTATTGGTCTAATAAACTTTCTCTGAATTGCTTGCAGTGAGTTTACATCCATCCTTAAATAAGGAGACCAATACAGCATCCAAATGTGGCCTTACCAATACCCTGTATAACTGAAGCATAACCACCTTAATTGTTTAATCAGTGCCTATCACAACCACACATCCCAAAACATTTTACAACTAATGAGAGTACTTTTTAAAGTCTAATCACTTACATAATGCAGGATACTTCTCAGTGTGCATAATCAGATACTTAGCAGATTGCTATTTGTAGTATCAGAAATGTGTGTTTCAGTGATGTTGTTTGAGAAATAAACTTTGGCCAGAACTTTCCTGCCTTTTTTGAATAATTGCACATAGAGTATTTTTTTGTCTACCTGAAGATAGACCAAGGCTTAGTTCAACAGTTGACTTGAAAGTCAGCATCTCCAGCAGTGCAGCATTCCTTCTGCATTGCATTAGAATGCTGGCCTTTGTATTATACAGTCGTATGCTTGTTCTGGCTCATTTTTATTCATTTTAAATGAAAATTGATTTTCAGCAGCAATATTCCTGCAGTTTTTCACATATTCCTGTAGTTTTGTCACTCTGCATCATCTTCAAGAGTGATTGCAAATCACTCTTTAAATTTGCAATAGCTAATAATTCTCTGATCAAAAAAAACAAAAATTAGTAACTCAGAAGAATACAGATAGGCTAGGCAGGAAGAAACTTTACCTTTAGTAGAGAGCTCAAGACCAGGTGGCATTGAATTAAAAGGTAAAGAACAGGAGATTTAAAGGGTATTTCAGGAAAAAAATCATTTCACCCAGAAGGTGATGGGAATCTGGAACTTATTGCCCCTGAAAAGATGGTAGAAGCAGGAACCCTCAAATTTAAGAAGCATTTACGTTAACACTTGAAATGCAGTAGCATGCAAGACCCTGGATCAAGTGCTGGAAATAGAATTAAAATCACACGTGATGGGCTGAAGGGTCTCTTTCTGTGCTGTATAACTATGACTTGTGTGGGAAAATGAAGCTGAAGAGGTCAGTTCTCCCCTGGAAGGCTTCACTGTATTACATAGCAAGAGGGAAGAGTGCTATAGCTAAGTACAGTGAAACCTTTTTTTTATTACTGCCACGGTAAGTCAATCTACCAGCCAGAATCATCAGATCATCCAGGATTGCAGAAAATAAGCACTGCAAACCCAGGACAAAACACGCATGTCAAAGCAGTTGCGATGAAAGCAAGAGTAATGAAGTGATAAAAACAGCAGTTGTAGAAACATTGCAAGGGATTAAAGGATTGACTCAGTGCTCACAGGTTAATAAATTCACAGCAGGAACAGATCATTCAAATCTCGGCTCAGCGCAATAAAAGGCTTGGCTGCATTGGATTGTGAAGCAAGCTTTTGCTGAAACTGATACCCAATTTGTGGAGAAAGGTTGCCCTTCGGCGCCAAAGGCATTATTAGAGAGAGTTGTGGACAGGGAATGGCCATAAACAGTAAATTTTTGTTTCTGTTTTGCATTCCTCTTGCCAGTCTAGTTATTAACTGTTTTCACAATCAATGTGACCTTGTAACAAACAATGGCCATGTTGAAGGTTCTATGCAATGCCATGTTACTGACTCCTACCACTTAGTATCCCAATAGACTGGAGTGGTTTCTATCCAATTCTACCATGGGGTGGCAGATGGCTCAATTGTTAGCTTTGCTGCTTCACAGCATCAAGGGCCCAGGTTCAATTCCGACCTTGTGTGACTATGTGGAGTTTGCACATTCTCCCAGTGACTGAGTGGGTTTCCTAGGTTTGCAGTGCTCCCCCAAGCACTCTGGTTTCCTCCCAAACTCCAAAGAGGTGCAGATTAGATTGACTGGACCCTAAATTGCCTTTTAGTGTCCTAAGATTTGTAGGTTAGGAGGATTTGTAGCATAAATACATGGGGTTACAGGAAATGGGCTGGGTAGGATGCTCTGTTGGGGAGTCGGTGTAGACACAATAGGCTGAATGGCCTCCTTTTGCACTGTAGCAATTCTGTTACATAGCCAGCTCTATATGTGTAATTGCCTAACACAGTGAATTAACTTCCTTCATGCATACTCTGCTGCATACCATCGTCATTTCTTAGCTTCTGTTTAAGGAACACTTTTCATGTTGACAGGATGTCACAAAGTGTTTCTTGGCCAATTCATTGTATTTTGAACTGTAGTCACACTTGTAAGTAAACACAGCAGCCAACTGACACACAACAAATGAGATAAATGACCGGATAATGTGTTTCCATAGCATTGGTTAAGGATGAATGTTAGGCAGGACAAATCAATCTTGCTGTTATCTTCAACAAAAAAAAAACTGATTTAAGAATGACTGTTTTTAAACAACTGTCATTCTAAGTGCTCCCACAACCTGTTTTGTTGACATTTTTAAAATCTTTAATCTCTTCATCTGCAATTTTGCTTTCAGTCATAGTTCCTCAGCTTGAATTACAGAATGACAGGTTTAGAAAGTTAAAATGATGTGCAGGTTAAAACCCATAAGGAGATATCTGGACTGGAGGAGAATATTAATTGGATTGCTCTCTCAAAGAGCTGGCAGAGGTACAAGGGCCTTCTCCTGTATGACTCAATTCAATCATTATATTTTCAAAGCCTCTATTATAACCCTGAGTTTTCTTTGAACAGTATTTGTAGTACAAAAGTCTGGCACATGTAGGGTTAAAGTAAGATTGAGTACAGTACCATCTACACTGTGATGTAGTTGAGTTTTGAACAGAGCTGTGTGTATCAGCAGCATGAAGACAATGCCCAGCTTGTACTCTTTACTGTATAGTTGTCAACAGTTCTAAGGATCAATAAAGACTTATAATTAACCTACATTCACAGTAAATTCATTGCAGTGTTACTATAAGCCTTCTTGTGACACTAATAAATGAACTTTAAACTTTTCATGCGTAGCAAATTGTAACCAACATTCTTCAATAGAAGCTGGGCAGTTTCTATCTTGGCCAATAAGATATTGAAAAGTACCTCCAAATATTAAATATATTTACAATGAGCTGCCCATTACCAGTTCCCAATGAATGTAGATGCAAAGCTTTAATGCAAGCAAATAATAATAAAAATTACATGGCTTCTTATTTTAAGTTTGATTTTTCTGGTGAAGAGTTCAAGACTCTAAAATTCAAATTCAATTCACTGCCGTGCTCTTTATTCATGCTGGATTTCAAAATTAGTCCTTTATGCTGATGAGGATATGGCAGACTGAATTTTCCAAGCAGTGTGTTATTTCTGGGAAGAAAGGAAAAAAAGTGGGAAAGATGTAGCTTTAGGGCACAGTTCTGTTCAGCAAGGACTGAATATACAGGAATACACTCCATGTGTTTAGTGACAAGATAGGCTGCTTAAAAAAGGCTAAAATTGATATCCTTTTCCCGATTGTGGTAAATTTTGATTTTCCTGCAGTATTTTGCTTATTGATGGTCCCATCTCTCCAGTATGCAACTGAATTAATCTCTTCTCTTTCCAGAAGAAAGTCTCTAAGCACAAGGAGAACATCTGTATTCCAAAAGGGAAAACAGAGGGACAGAAAATCATCAGTCAGACAGCAAGGAGCGTCTGGGGAGACAGAGACAGCCTCCTGATCACATTCAGAAGAGCTAGTTCAAAGCAAATGTTCTTAAGAGTTTTTAAACTGATTAGCCATTTGATTTATACACTCTACCAGCCATAAAATGAAACAATTTGCCGTATCATCTTCAGCAGCAGCTCCTGAAACCACAACCACCCCAAAGAACAAAAGTAGATGTACAGACACACCTCCCAGTTTCACACCATCCACTGCTGAACAAAGATCACCTTTTCTTCACTGACCCTGGGTCAGGATCTGGGAACTCCCAACTGAATAATATTGCAAGAGTTCATTCACCATAGTAATTGCAGCTGCCCAGCACACTTGTCAAGAATGACAAGGGATAGGCACTGAACTCCAGCTTTGACAGCAACATCAATATTTTAAAAATTATTTCACAGGATATGGGCAACGTATTGGCCAACGTTTTTATTTCCCATCCTTAATTCCTGAAGATGAGCCACCTCTTGAACTACTGTGGTCCATGTGTAGTGCTATTAGGAATGGAGTTTCAGGATTTTGATCAGGCAACTATTCCAATTTAACATGGTGTGTGGCTTGGAAGGGACCTTACATGTGGTCATGTTTCCATGCATCTGCTGCCTTTGTCCTTCTAGATGGTAGAAGATGTGAGTTTGGAAGCTGCTGTCGAGGGAGTCCTGGTGACCATCTACACCTTGTAGATGGTCCACACTGCTGCCATTGATAGAATAGGGAATAGATGTAGAAGGTGGTGGATGGACTGCCATTCAGGCAGGCTGTTTTGGCCTGAATGCTGATAGGTTTCTTGAATGTTGTTGGAACTGCACTTACTCAGGCAACTGGAGAGTATTTCACTACACACCTAACTTGTATCTTACAGATGGTGGACAGGCTTTAGGGAGTCAGGAGGTGAGTTACTTGGCACAGAATTCACAGCCTCTGACCTGCTCTTGTAACTTCAGCAATTATATAGCTATTCCAGTTTGGCTTCTGCTCACTACTCACCCTCCAGTATCTTGATGTTATTAGATGATTATCATGAAAGTTTTTGGTTCAACAACTTGCAATTAAGTAGCACCTTTAGCTTAGTAAGACATTCCAGACACTTCACAGGAGCATCAAATTAAAAAGTGATTCCCCTCCCCCTAGAAGATATTAGGGATGGTGCAAGAGGTAAGTTTCAAGTAGCGTCCTAAAAGAAGAAAGAGAGAAGAGGTAGAAAAGGTTGGAGTGATGAAGCTATTAAAATCAAGGATGAAAATTTGAGCTGGTCAAGATACTGCTCAACCAGAAAGAGTTTTCAGAGCGATATAATGGGGAAGGGGTGGGGGAATGAAACACTTATTGGAGGAATGTAATAGTTACAGCCCTGAGCCTTAACTTTGGATGTCTTTTAAACTGGAGAATTCCGGCGAAGTTATGACGAGTACTGATGGAACAACTGTTTAAAACCAGTCATGAATGAAGCCCATCACACAAACCAGTCTCCTATTTATTGACTCTGTCTATATGTCTCGTTGCGTCAGAAAAACAGCAGCGGAGTTAAGAACATAGAACATTACAGCGCAGAACAGGCCCTTCGGCCTTCGATGTTGCGCCGACCAATTATGAAAAAAGCAATGACCCTCCAAACTAAACCATTCCCTTCTCTTCCATAAACTTATCAACTAACCTCTTAAACGCCACCAAACTTGGCGCATCTACAACTGCCGCAGGCAGGGCATTCCACTCCCTAACCACCCTTTGGGTAAAGAACCTACCTCTGATATCCGTCCTATAACTATCACCCCTTAATTTAAAGCTGTGTCCCCTCGTGCTAGCTTTTTCCATCCTAGGAAAAAGGCTATCACTGTCCACCCTATCTAAACCTCTAATCATCTTATATGTTTCGATAAGGTCCCCTCTTAGCCTCCTCCTTTCTAACGAAAACAACCTCAAATCCCTCAGCCTCTCCTCATAAGACCTGCCCTCCATACCAGGCAACATCCTGGTAAACCTCCTCTGTACCCTCTCCAATGCCTCCACATCTTTCTTATAATGTGGGGACCAGAACTGCACACAATACTCCAAGTGCGGCCGCACTAGAGTTTTGTACAGTTGCAACATGACGTTGCGGCTCCGAAATTCAATCCCCCTACCAATAAAAGCTAAGACTCCATATGCCTTCTTAACAACCTTATCGACTTGACTGCCTACTTTCAGGGATCTATGCACAAATACACCAAGATCCCTCTGTTCATCAACACTATTAAGAATCCTACCATTAGCCCTATACTCTACACATTTATTATTCCTGCCAAAGTGAATTACCTCACACTTTTCCACATTAAACTCCATTTGCCACCTCTCGGCCCAGCTCTGCAACTTGTCCAAGTCTCTCTGCAAACTATAACACCCCTCTTCACTATCTACCACTCCACCGACTTTGGTGTCATCCGCAAATTTACTAATCCATCCTTCAATACCCTCATCCAGATCATTTATAAAAATTACAAACAGCAGGGGCCCCAAAACAGACCCCTGAGGTACACCACTTGTAACCGAACTCCACGATGAATATCTCCCATCAACCACCACCCTCTGTCTTCTATCTGCTAGCCAATTCCTAACCCAATTAGCTAAATCACCCTCTATCCCATACATCTGCATTTTCTGCAGAAGTCTTCCATGGGCCACCTTATCAAACGCCTTACTAAAGTCCATATATACCACATCAACCGCCTTACCCCATCCACCTCTTTGGTCACTTTTTCAAAAAACTCAATGAGGTTAGTAAGGCACGACCTACCCTTCACAAAACCATGCTGACTATCCCCAATCAATTCATTTCTCTCTAAATAACTATAAATCCTATCCCTAATAATTCTCTCCAATACTTTGCCCACAACAGAAGTAAGACTCACTGGCCTATAATTCCCTGGAAGGTCTCTCTTCCCCTTCTTGAACAATGGGACCACATTCGCTATCCTCCAGTCCTCCGGAACCACACCCGTAACCAACGACGACCTGAAGATCAGAGCCAGAGGCTCTGCAATCGCCTCTCTTGCCTCCCAGAGAATCCTAGGGTAAATCCCGTCCGGCCCAGGGGACTTATCCAACTTCAAACCCTCAAGAATATCTAGCACATCCTCCCTATCTACTTCAATACTTTCCAGTTTGCAACCCTGTACCTCAGTGTTCTCCATAACTACATTTACATCACCCTGCGTGAATACCGAAGAGAAATATTTATTCAGTGCCTCTCCAATCTCTTCAGGCTCCACGCACAACTTCCCACTGCTGTCTATGACTGGCCCTAATCTTGCCTAACCAATCTTCTATTCTTAACATATCTAAAGAAAGCTTTAGGATTCTCCTTAATCCTATCAGCCAAAGTCTTCTCATGTCCCCTCTTAGCTCTCCTCAACTCACTCTTTAGCTCCCTCCTGGCTAATCTATAGCTATCCATTGCACTAACCGAGCCTTCAAGTCTCATCCTGACATAAGCCTCCTTTTTTCTTTTAACCAGTGAATTAACATTTTTCGTACACCAAGGTTCCCTTACTCGACCATTTCCTCCTTGCCCGACAGGGACATACTTATCAAGGACCAGATAAGGTCTGGTCCTCGCATCCTGGACATACACTTTTCCACCTTCTTCCATTGGGAAAAAGATACAAAAGTCTGAGTCAAGTACTAACTGATTCAAGAACAGTTTCTTCTCAGCTGCCATCAAATTTTGAGTGGAGCTATCACTGCATTAATTTGATCTATGTCCAAGCTATGAGTTTAATCCTACATTCTGTACTCTGTTGTTTCCTTCTCTATGAACGGTATGCTTTGTCTGTGTAACACACAAGAAATAATACTTTTCGCTATATACTAATACATGTGATAGTAATAAATCAAATTTCTACAATGCAGGAGACACCCAAGCCCAGTATGGAACCCAGGTCCTGGGCACTGAGAGGCAGCAGTACTGGGCACTACGCCCTTCAATTTCTGCATCCAGAATCAGCCGCAAGAAATTTGTCGGCAATTACCAGGGATTCAGGGTCAGATCTGTCTTATCCCACACTTGCTGAATCAGATGGTTGTTGTGAACCTTGGACCTGTACAAAGAAACGGTCTTGAATAATTCTGCATTTATCTTTCATTCCACTAGCCCAGGTTGGGTTTGCTTTTCAATTTCATTGGATAAATTCCATGCTTCTGCCCATCAGTGGAGCTATTTAATTACAGAACTATTTCCATTTTAATGTCAAAATACATTGTTAGATGTCCACAGGGAAGGTTTCCTACGATTTGTAGGTCGGATTTTACAGTCTTGGCCACCACAGGAATCAGAGGGACAAGGGGCAGACAATGGAGAGATCCATTAACCTCGGGCAAGATTTTACAGTTTTAGGACAAGTGGAGTCACAAAATCCCTTCCAATATGTCTATTTCAGAACAAGAGCTTTGATTTCAGACTCAATTCCAGACAAATCCAGAAGCTCTCAACTGGAACAATAGGGGTTCCTCATTTGTTCCTTGTGTAAGTTATGCTTTTTCACAGAATAGCTCATTAACTGGCTTAGATAAGGCCAAAAGGGCAGAAGAGAGTTGGCTCTGCCGCCCCAAAGTGTTAATCCACAATGCTGCCTTCAGGTAAACAAATACTCATCGTGCTCGTTCATTGCTGCCAGTTTGCAAACTCCCATAGAAAGGTTGTGTGTATAACACAGTTGCTAATCTGGCTCAGAGAAAGCAGGTTGCTTTCTGCAGAGTGAAATAGAAACAAAAGGGATACTTTTGACATGACAAAGAAGCAACCATTTCTGCAGAAAACAACTCTTTGTAAGTAGATTTTTACCAGTCAGTCCTCACTAGGTTGACAGAGAAATACTGCACTTTCAAAGGTTCATCCTCTGGATAAGACTCTTGGTGGATATTAAAGATCCTGTGGTGCTGGTCAAATCAAATAAAAACATATTTCAACGCAGAGTCGCTGAGCAGAAACTGAAAGCCAAATTCTGCACACACGAGGACGACATCAATGGGGATCTTGGGGTCATGTCACACTATCTGTAACCCTCATGACTTGCCTGGATTTGCTACATCTCACTTACTGTCCTGTCTGGAGACAATACACATCTCTTTAACCTATGCTTAATGCTATCTCTATTCACATTGTCTGCATATTTAAGATTTGATTAGTTGACTAGCATTCTGACCAATATTCTGTAAACTGAGTGTGCCTTTATATGATTAGAACTCTGATCAGAATTCTCTACTCACCTGATGAAGGAACAGAGTCCTGAAAGCTAGTGGTGTTTACTACCAAATAAACCTGTTGGACTTTAACTTGGTGTTGTGAAACCTCTTACTGTGCTGTTCAAAGAATAGGCGAGGACTACAGTGATTATGTTACTGGGCTATTGGGAGGAGTTTAAACTAATTTGGCAGAGGGAGAGAACACAGACCGTTAGCAAATAAGGGCACGGAATCATACGCAAAGCAAACAAGTCAGAGGGAATACAACTGTATTAAGTCTCAAGGGAGTAAGGCTCAACTAGATGACCTCTATTTTAAACATCATAAGTACTGCAGGTAAAAGGGACGAGTTGAGGGCAATGATTGACACATGGGAGTGTGTGAGCTATCACAAAGGAGTGTGATAGAATAGCTATCACAAAGACATGGTTGAACAAAGGACATGATTGGCAACTCACAGTCCTGGATATAGAATCTTCAGGCAAGACAGTGAAAGAGATAAAAGAGGAGGAGGCATCGCATTATTAGTTAAGGAGTAAGTTACTGAGTAAGGAGAGATGATATATTGGAGGGGGGAGCACCAAATGAAACTTTGTGAACAGGATTTGGGAATTAAAAAAAGAGGCAGCCATATTGTCAGGTATTTATTATAGATTCCCAGATAATCAGGTGGATATTGAGGAGCAAATATGTGCTCAGTTTGTGAAGGTGTATAAAAACAACAATAATAGCATGATTTCAACTTTCTCAACATTAATCATGATATACATAGTGTTAAAGGCTTGGCTGGAGCCAGAGAACTTTTTAATTCAATACATTGAGGGACCAACAAAGGAAGGAGCTGTACTGGATCTGATTCTGGGGAATGAGGCCAAACAAGTGGTTGAGGTGGTGGTGGAGGAACATTTTGGTAATAGTGATTATAACATGGTACAATTTAAGCTTGTTATGGACAGGGAAACAGACAAGCTGTAAAAAAAAAAGTTTTGGATTAGGAGAGAGTGGATTTTAAATTTAAAAACAGACAGGATCTGGACAAGGTAGACTGAGAACAGCCAGTAATGGGAAAATCTACAGAAGAGTTATGGGGGGGGTAAGCCTAGCATATTCCATCTAGGGTGATGGGTAAGAATAACAAGCCCAGAGAATCACAGATGACCAGAGATATCCAGAATACAATGAGAAGAAAAAGAAAAGCTTTTAAAATGTACAAGGGAGCAAATCAGTGGCAGCATTAGTGAGGTATAGAAAGTGCAGGGTAGAGCTTAAGAAAACAACTAGGAATGCAAAGAGGGGATATGAGATAGCTCTGGCTGGTAAAAGTTGGAAAAATCACAAGATAACCAGGAAGAGAGTATAGCCTATATATGGATTTCAGCAAAGCTTTTGACAAGGTCCCACATGGGAGACTAGTGAAGAAATTAAATTCACATGGGATAGAGTAATTTATAAAGCAAATTCAAAATTGATTCAGTTGTAGGAGACAGAGAATGAGAGAAGGCTGCTTTACTGACTGGAAGCCAGCATCCAGTGGCGAACTACAGGGATCTGTGTTGGGCTCCCAATTATTTGTCATTATATAAATGATATTGATGACTATGTGAGGGATAGGTTTAGTAAGTTTGCAGAGGACACAAAGATTGGACAGGTAGTTAACAGTGAGGCAGAATATCTTGGACTACAAGAAGATATAGGTGGAATGGTCAAATGGGCAGATAATTGGCAGATGGAATTTAACTCTGAAAAGTGAGATGATACACTTTGGAAGGAGTAACTTTACAAGAAAGTACTCAAATGAATGGTAGGACACTAGGAAGTTCTATGGAACAAAGGAACATTGGCACGTTTGTCCACAGATCTCCAAAAACAGAATGGCATATTAGTAGGGTACTGAAATATGCCTTTATCAATCGAGGCATAGATTACAAAAGCAGGAAGTCATGTTGGAGTTGTATAGAGCTTTGGTGAGGCCACAGCTAAAGTACAGTTCTGTCTCCACATTATCAGGAGAATGTGATTGTACTGGACGGTGTACAGAGAAGATTCACCAGGATTCTGCCTGGGATGGAACATATAAGTTATGAAAAGTGGTTGGATAGGCTTGGGTTGTTTTCACTGGAGCAAAGACTGAGGGGCAATCTAACCGAGATTGCCAAGATTATGACGGACACAGACAGAGTGGATAAAGAGTAGCTATTCCCCTTAATTGAATGGTCAGTCACAAGGGAACCTAAGTTCAAGGTCAGGAACAAGAGGTTTGTGGAGGGTGGGATGTGACGAAAAATCTTCTAACCCAGAGAGTGGTGACAGTCTGGAATGTGCTGGCTGGGAGAGCGATAAAGGTGGGTTGCCTTATGTCCTTCAAAAAAAGTGTCTGGATGAGCATTTGGCACTCATAACATTCAGGGCAATGGACCAAGTGCTGGCAGATGAGATTAGATGGGAATTCAGGTGCTTCTAACGGGCCAAAGGGCCTCTTCTGCACTATATGATTCCACGACTAGAGACTTGATTAATGATCCGGACAGTAGAATTCAAAACTTATTAAGATAGCTGAGGAATTTAAACCCCATCCATGAAATAAAGCTGGCATCAGTCATGATGACTGGATTCATGTAAAAAGCCAGCTGGCTCATTCATTTCCTTCAGAGAAGAAAATCTATGGTCCTTAACTGATCTGACCTGAATGTTAGTTCAGACTTACAGCAATACTGTTGACTCTTAGACACTTTGTTTTATCTCAATGCTAAGCCAAATTCTGAGATGATGATAATTGGACTAACCACTAGGATATCGGGCCCGAGAATGCGGAAGATAATATCCTGGGAAGGGGCGAGTGATTGGAAAGAATGAAATTTAGCTAAACAGCTGGCAAGAACTAAAAAAAATAAAATATTAACACTAAGGTCTTGTCATCAGTTCAGCTTCCTCACTGTCAGACTGAGAAACCTTTCTGGGCCAGAAAAAGGACTTTTAAATCACAGTTCATTTAATTTGGATTATAAAATAATGGCATCCTGGTCGACACTTGTTGTTCCCATTTGCACTGCACAGCACACAGTTTTATCTGTGTAAATAGGGGCAGTTGCAGTATAATGGTGATACGCCTCAAAAAGGAATTTATTATGCTCTAAAAGGAGGTCCTGAGGTTGACATCAGAAAGGGAAAAAAACATGGGGAGATGTATTTCAAATGAAAGATCATTGAGCTGAAATGTAAACCATTTCTCCCTCCATAGATGCTGCTAGATCTGTTGAGTATTTCCATCATTTCCTGCTGTAAAAGTCCTACACCAGATTGACGCCGGGGATGAATGGATTGACATGAGGAGAGATCAATCAGTTTGGGCTTGTACTTGCTGAACTTTAGAAGATGAGATGGGGATCTGATTGAGGTATATAAAATGGATTGATAAAAATAAATGTAGATCAAATGTTTCCTCTTGTGGAACAATCTAGAACAGAAGTTAATAAATGAACAGTTATAGGTTGCGAGGTAGTAGATTTAAAACTGAGATGAAGAAGAACTATTTCTCACGGAGTGCTGTATTTATGGAACTCGCTGCCCCATAGCAAAGTGGAGTCCAAATCATTGAATTGTTTCAAGAGGGATATATTTCTAACAAAAAAAGGGGAAAAAGGATATGGGGAACAAGTGAAGTTACCCAAAGGGTGGTTAGGGAGTGGAATGCCCTGCCTGCAGCGGTTGTAGATGCGCCAAGTTTGGTGGCGTTTAAGAGGTTAGTTGATAAGTATATGGAAGAGAAGGGAATGGTTTAGTTTGGAGGGGCATTGCTTTTTATATTGGTCGGCGCAACATCGAAGGCCGAAGGGCCTGTTCTTTGCTGTAATGTTCTATGTTCTATTATGGATTCGAGAACAGGGGAGAGATCAGCCATGATAGGATTGAATGATAGAGCAGACTCGAAAGGCTGAACTTGCCTTGCCTATTCTCACTCCCAATTCTAATGTTCCTAAGGAGGGATGTTTCATCAGAAGTAAATTTATTTTAGTTTATATTTCAAGAAGGTGTGATACCTCAGCAAACTGTACTTTTCAATTGCTACAATCTCTCATTGTATTCAAAAGGGAAGTGCTAATTGGATGCAAAACAATGACCTTTGTCTATTTTTTAAAAAAAATTCAGGACAAAAACACTTCTGTTTTTCTGTTTCTAGCTGGATGTAGAAATGCTCTTGTTCTGTCAGTGAAGTGCTCAGATTTCACCTGCCTCCCACAAGTTCCTGTTCTTTAACATTGTTTATTTCAGCATTTCCTTCATAAAGGCCCAATACTGCTCCACTGCCTTCATCTCAATTAAACCTTGACATCAAGTACATAACATGTAAGTGATCAAAGTTTCCACCTACATTTCACTTCTTCTTCAGGTATCAACATAGATTTTTATTTTGCAGAACAATTTTTGTACCATTTAAAGTTCCAGCAAATTCTTGGATTCAGTGGAGACACTAGCAATCTGGACAAGATTTTGATTCATTCAAAACCTAGTCCATGTTAAAATTGGGCCTTGTGTCTCCAAATTCATTTCAAAATTGGAATGACGGATTATTCTAAGAGAATATACCGGGCATCAGGTTATTATGTTGTTAATTGGCCTGACAGGAGACACAGAGTAGGGACAATGGTAAGGTAAAAATCCTACAGTCCCAGATGGTCTATATTTCTAACAAAAAAAAGGGGAAAGAGTGATATAGGGAACAGGCAGGGAGATACCTCCTGGAGAGGAAGAGCTGACTGGTGGTGATTTAACTTGAGGGTCACCACACCTCAGGTTAGGGACAAGGTTGAGAAGGCAGGCCCCTTCATGACTGGATCTCTAATTCCTAGGACGCTAGTAGTGGTATACCACGTGAAGATCACAACCTTTCACCCTATTTATACATGGTTTAAGTGACAGGATCGAAAGCCACGTATCCAACTTGACTGCTGACACAAAGGGAGGGAGCATTTTAAACAGTGTGCGTTGAAGCATAGAATTTGCAAGAAATCGATAGATTAAATGAATAAGCAAAACTGTGGCAAGCTAGCTTGAATGAAGACAAACATGAGCATTGGAATTAAAAAACAGAGTAAATAAATGAAAAGCCAAAAATAGGGAAGGATCAAAGAGTCTCAGGAATCCACTTAGAGTAGATCATTAAAGTGTCAAACAGGCACAGGGAATAATTAAAAGGCTGATGGATTTCTGGCCTCCATAGAAGACCAAGTACAAGAGGTAGAAGTTATGCTTCATTTATACAAAGTTCTGGTTAAGTCACACCTAGGAGAACAACAAGTAGTTCTGGATGTCACATTCTACAAACGATATCTTGGCGCGGAACACAGCAAAGATTTCTGGGAACGAAAGCTGGGTTCCAAAGATTAAATTACCAGGACAGATTATACAAACAAGGGTTATATTCCCTGGAATTTAGAAATTTAAAGCATGATCTTCAATATTCAAGATATTAAGGAGAACTGATAGCGTGGATAGAGAGAAACTATTCCCATTAGTTGGGGTCAGTGTCCAAAAATTAGAATCGTATCTTTCAGGACAAAAATTAGTCAACACCTCTTTGCACAAAGAGTATCAGAAATTTATTTCCACAAATAGCAATCAATTCAAACTCAATTGTTAATTGCAAATCTGAAAACCGATGGGTGTTTTTTTTAGTAACAGTATTAAGCTATATTGGGCAAAGGTGGATATGTGGTTAAAGGTCACATATCAGCCAGTATATCTGGAATGGGAAGAACAAACTTAATAGCCTATTCTTGCTCTTATCTTTGAAGTACCTGTAATGACACTACATGCAGGATAAAAAAATCTGAAAACACCAAGAAAAATTTTGTCCAACACTCTATTCCCGACCCATTACAGCAGTGGGAATTTTGTTGAATCTATGTTAAATAGTGTCACTTCTGAAAATTTGTGTCCACAGCACATTCAAATGCAATACTCCTTCCACTTGACTGAGGACTTGGAAATAATGCCAGTAATACAATGCTGGCTGCTCTTTACAGTACAGTTTGTATCGATGGCTGAAAGACTGATAGCCCAGAAAGAAAGACTTGCACCTACAGAACATCTTTAATGAGCTCAATCTCCCAAAGTGCTTTACTGATAATGCAATAATTTGAAGTGTAGTCAAATGAAAGGAAACGTGAAAGCCAATTTGTACACAGCATGATCTAACAAGCAATGCATTCATCTGTGTGGTGACGTAGCTTGAGGGATAAATATTAGTCAAGACTTCAGAGAGAGAACCGGCCTGCTTTTCTTCAAATAGTGAATTGTGACTGTTTACATTTTGGAAGATGACACCTCCAACAATATAGGCCTGCCTCGGCACTGCTCTGGATTTAGCCAACCTAAATCTTTGGGCTCAGGTCTCTAGAGTGGGATTTGAATCCACAACTCAAGAAGCAAGAATATTACCATTCAACCAGGGCTGATACCAAGTTGCAGTTAGAAAGTGTCTAACATTTATTAACTGATAGGCAGAGGTGGACTCCAAGCAACTGCAACCCTCTCTAGCTGATTATATACGATGTAACATTTACATTAGGACATCAACTCCCAACAATAATCACATACAAGAGCCAACTGCTCAAAATAAACATCTCAGCCTCACTTGCACTGGCAGCCAGTTAAACACAATTTATCATGGCTGCTGGCCTTGGCTAATCTGGATCAGTTTCAGCGCCAATTCCACAAGATCTGCTTATTGCATTTTGGCGACACTATCATGGCAGTATGCCCAACATGAAAGCTGCTTTGGCGGAGGAGGCCAGCAGGGTCAGGTTCACAAGTGGCATGCAAATCATAACTCTTTCAATCTTTGCATCAGTCTTTGAACTAACGTCAATAATCCTGTAAATTCAAGCTCTGCTATTTTGTGCAACTGGACTTCATTCCACTACTTTCTTCGTCAAAGATCAATTAACCGCATTCTATTGATAGGTCATTTATAATCCTTAACATAAGCAGATTAATTTGACCTCAACGATGTTCCCTTATACTGGTCAGAAGATTCAACAACAACAGAAATGTGGCAGATTACCCAGATGTCACAATCATGCTTTGGTCAATATGACATTGCTGTGTGCGCGTGGGGAATGGCAGGTTCAAGCAATGATGTGGAGATGTCAGCGTTGGACTGGGGTAAGCACAGTAAAACTCACAACACCAGGTTAAAGTCCAACAGGTTTCTTTGGTAGCAAAAGCCTCAAGCCCTGTTTTTGAACACAACTCACGCGATCAAGGAGCAGTGCTCTGAAAGCTTGTAGTTTGTGCTACCAAATAAACCTATTGGACTTTAACCTGGTGCTGTGAGACTTCTTAAGGTCCAGGCAAGCCAGCAATGGTGAATGTGTATACTATCCCCTAAAGGTATGCTAGAGATTAGTGTACAGTATTGTGGATATCTAAAACAGTAAACCACTAGAACAGTAAAAGGCTATCACACAATTGTGGCAACAACTTGAACTAATTTCAACTTAAGTGAAGTAACATACTTCAAGGGGCTTCATTGGAGCATTATCAAACAGAATTGTTAAAGTGATTATAAAATTTTGTCAGAGAAAGAGTTTTTAAGTAGTTCCTTAAAGTTCTTTTAGCTCTTTATCCTGAGACTGTGTCTCCATGTTGTAAATTCCTCAGCCAGCAGAGCAACCTCTCATTACCCAATCAAGCCCCTTCAGAATTTTATATGTTTTAATACGACAAACTCTCACACTTCCAAAAATCCAGAGAACGTTGACCAATTTATTCAACTTCTCATCATAGAACAACCCTCATATTCCAGAGACGCAGTTAGTGAAGCTTCACTATACTGCATCCAATGCACGTATATCTTCCCTTTATATAGGGACTGAAACTGCACAAAATATCCCAGATGTTATTATACCAAAATCCTGAATAAGTGTAGTAAGATGTTTTCATTCCTGCACTGCAATCCCCTTGCAATCAAACGACGTGTATTTACATGCTAACATTGTACTCCTTGTAAGAGACCATCCAAGTCCCTCTGAACATCAATATTTAGAAGTTTCATACCTCTTAAAAATATTCTTTTCTTTTCCTAAAACCAAAATAAATAACTTCTCACTTCCACCCATATTATACTCCATTTGCCACACTGTTGCTCACTCACTTAATATGTCCATTTCTCTTTGAAATCTTTGTGTCCTCCATTGTGCTTACATTTCAACCTAGCTCTGTACTATGAGCAAACTTAGATATACCACTTTGATTTTAAGGCTGTAGATAGTTGTGAACTGAGCACTAATTCACCACCAGCTGCCACTTGCCAACTTGAAAATGCCCCATTTCCTGTCTATTTCTGTTAACTAATCCACCATCCACGCTAACAGACTATCCCCAAATCCACAAGCCCTACTCTTGTCTATTAAAATTGAGAGAGAAACCTTTGGGAACCTAAGCACTAAGTTTATCCATCCCTACTAGTTACATCCTCAAAGGACTCTTAACAAATTTGCGAAGCACAATTTTCTTTTTGTCAAACCATGCTGACATTGTCTGATCATACTTTGATTTTCTAAGTGCATTGTTATTTTCCCGACAACTGATGTTAGGCTTAATGGAGTTGTATGCCTTCTATTTTCTCTCCCCTCTTCCTGAATAGTGGTATTATCACAGTAGTATGGTCCACTGGGACCATCTAGAATCTTGGAGATTCTGAAAAATAATACGATATAAAAATTTGGAAAATTATAACCACTGCATTCACTATCACTGCAGCTACCTCAGTAAATTACATTTATAACGCTTTTTCTTGTCAGTTGCTGAATTGCACAATGAAACACAAAAGCACTTATACAACAGCAGGAAAAGAATGTGACAAATTAACTTCCCACCTTTACCACAAATCTGTCTCATTCTCATCCCACATAACAATGAGCAGACCAAACTTCAAAGATTCCAGATGATACAGTCCCCTGATAAGCATCTTCCAAATATTCTGTACACAAACAAAAAATTGGTCATTGTGTTAAATGTTTCTCCCCCTCCAGCATGATCTCTCTCCACCCCTTCACAAAAACATCCTGCATGAAGTCTCACCCAGTGCATTAATGGGAGCACTGCAATTCATCTCAATTTTGCTGGTGTTACTGTTAACTAAATACATCGCTGCCACCAGCAACTGTAAATTAAATAGCAAATGTGCTTGCCATTATCATCTATGATGAATCAACTATATTGGTAGGTAGATCATTTCTCCAAACTACTACCTCAGATTTGTGTACAAGCTTGAAACCTACAAGTATCTTCAAGAAAAACAGTTATCTATTTGCTTAAATTCTATCTTTGCAGATTATTTAAGGTCAGTACCTTTTCACAGGATTAGTGATACTCGATCAGTCAGTCAGGTTTCTCTGGTTAACTACCACTGCTTAAAATAAGGATTAGGGGCAGAAGTAGGCAAATTCAGCCTTTCGAGTTTGCTCTGCCATTCAAATAGATCATGGCTGATCTCTCCCTAGTTTCAAATTCACCTCCCCACCTGTTCCCCCTATCCCTTTAACACATTTTTAAATTAGAAATATGTCTATCTCCTTCTTGAAGCCATTTAACAAGTCAGATTCCACTGCGCTATTCAATTAGATCCCCTTTTGTCCTTCCAAACACCAATGAGCTTCTTTAGTTTCAACCCCACGCTAATTTACCAATTCAATAAAGTGTTAAACAACTACAAGGGGGAAGACAGCTTCACAGTTATAGCTCTTTCAGGACTTCAATAGCTCCCCATTGGTTAAGTCAATTCCTCGCATAGATAAAAATTAGCATGATGAGCTGACTATACAGAGCAGACCTGTAGTTTCTGTACAAACTACCTGTCACATAGAATGGAACATACACAGAATACAAATGCAATCAGGCCCAAATCACTGTGATATCCAATTGCTACCCAATGTATTTGGAGTGCCTTAATATTCTCAATCTATTTTCAAATCAATTCTATCCAAAACCTAGACAACTATGTTTGCCTGAGGATTAGACAAACCCTTTCATCCAAAGGTATGGGTGACATTATTTGCATACAGTGACATTATGGGAAATTTGCATTTTGTTGATAATATTCTCATCTTAGATGGAAGGTCAAAGGTTCAAATCCCACTCCCAGGGTTTCATTATTTCAGATGTTACTAAAATTCAGAAGCATCAAATTGGGTGTAAAGCACAATGCATTGACACTGAGAAAGGCACTATACAAATGCAATTTTGGGTTCAGGTCCTAGATATTGGAGCGCAAAATTGAACCTGACAACAGGCAGCACTAACATCTCCCTCTAGTGAGATGTTAAACAGAGACCTCCCAGTTGGAAATAAAAGATACCATGAAACTAGTTTGAAGAAGAGCATAAATGTTATCACCAGTGTCCTAGTCAATGTTTATTCCTCAACAAACCTTAGAAAGATAGATTATCTGTACATTATGTATGAGGAGGCTTGCTGTGCACAAATGAGCTGCTTGTCTTTCCTCTACTACACCAGTATTACACTTCAAAAGCTATAAAATGCTGGCATGGGTTGTGAAAGGCGACAACAAAATGCAAGTTGATCTCGTTTTCTGTCTCACAACCACTGCCTAAAGGTCACCCACATCTGCACCCCTCCCCCCATCCCCTCACACATTAATTGACCATGTTAAAGCATAAAATGAAACCCTTAGCTGTTACAAAGAAAGGGCGAATCTCACACACAGCACTCATTCAGAACTTCAAGCCAGAGAGCACAGCAAACAGCTCAATATTACCACAGCAGACAATGGATAGGGGAACACATATTTCAGATTGAATCCTGCAGAGTTTGGTTTTGCATTCTTCCCAGTTGCAATTATTTTCCAGTTTTTGAGTTTTGTTTGATCCACTACCCATAGACTCTTGAATCTGAGATTGATCATGTCCCTAAAATCAGCCAGCTCAACTCATCCATCAGGAAAGCAGGCAACACAATGATAATTCTTGCTGATGCTATCTGGGCAACATGTAACCACTTTTGAGGGCAAGGCAGTATTTTATGAATCGAGTTATTATTTATGTTGATTTGAAGCCACTGATACACCCAGATTGAATGATTTGTCTGCTTGACTCTGAAGCAATTTACTGCAAACATTCATTAAGCGAAAGTTATGATGTTTATAAAAAAGTCAATCCTGGCTATTCCGAATTGATGAACAGGAAAACAAGATGTTGCTTCAAGATAAGCAGACTACCATTAACTACTTCCCACATCAGCATTTCCCTCTTCAAGCTGCACAATACATTTTCCCAGAAGTACCATTGGCACACAACACAGGTCTCTGGAGGAGGCCCAGCCCCCATCTTATTCTTCTTACAATTATCCTGCTTTATGTAAAAATGTCCTAAATAGACGTGGGATCCAATAACAGATATTTAAGGATTCTCGATGTCAGCCCAGCAAGGCGGAGCACTCAGTTTCCAGTAAGTACCCTTAAACAACTTGGAGGTGTGCCACCAACAATGACTTTTGATATCCCGCAGAATATCACAAGGAGAGCAAACAAGAGGCAGACAACAGGATCATTATTGCCCCCTCTAGTGATCTCATTACACCAGGTCATGTGCTTTGACAATGACTGGGTGACAAGCAACCTTTAATCCCCACAGTCAAGTTTAGGAGCGAAGGAGTTTTTTATATATCTGAATTGAGTTACCGACTACTGCACTCACACGGTCAATTCAAACATGCCGCTTTCAAGCCACTAGTCACAAGTCCAAGGTTGCCACACTGAATGGCGCAATTCGCTCAACTTTGAAATCACTTACTGCTTGTGTTTGTAGGGATGAAATTATCCTGTAGAAAACAACGTGAGTCAAGTCAAATCCTGTGTAAAGTGGGTAACAGAGAGCCCAAGAGAAAAATCAGTGAATAGAATGATGTCAGTAACCGCAGGCTTATGATTCCGTGACAACTAGGACTCTTTCGCCCCTGGAGTAAAAAAAGTTTCTTCCCTAAGAAACAAAGTTAGGAAACTCACTCACAATTTGTCCCTTGGTCACTGAGTGAGGAGTCTCACCCTCTGGACGACTCAATGCTGATGAATGAAGCAAAGCCCCCCTCACCATCCGCCTGTCTCCTCCACACTCGATCGTAATTCTCCACCTCAAACTCCTGAATGTTTGGGGATTTCCTAACTCGATTTTCGCCCTTGCCATTGGCTCAGGGAGAATCACATTTTTTCCATAACACTGGCCAATTGCTGACTTAAGGGATAGTCTCCAAGCTTCGCGTGGGATGAAAATGAAATAACATTTTTACTGGCTCCAGATCTGTAATTATACACACACAAATAGGTTTATATGACATTGCTATCCAGTCTGACAGCGTTTAAATAGAAAACGCTTTTCCAACCAGGAAGAAAGCTGTTTTCCTAAGTAAAGCAATTAAAAGGTATCTATCCTATCAACAGTGACAATATAACTTCCCTGAGATATAAATGTATATCATATATGCATAATTTTAAGGTGAGGGGCAGGGGTTTTGGAGGGGAGGGTAGCAGAGTGCTGGGAAACTTCACAACCTTTAAAAAGTACCTGGATGAGTACTTGAAATGTCAGAACATTCAATACTATGGACCAAGTGCTGGGAAGTGGGATTGGTGCAGATTCGATGAGCCAAAGGGGTTTTTTTTCCCACTGTATGACTCTATAAAGTATAGATGGCAGTCTCTTTGAAAGAGGTGGACACTTATAGAACATAGAACATAGAACAATACAGCACAGAACAGGCCCTTCGGCCTTCGATGTTGTGCCGACCAAAATAAAAAGCAATGCCCCTCCTAACTAAACCATTCCCTTCTCATCCATATACTTATCAACTAACCTCTTAAACGCCACCAAACTTGGCGCATCTACAACAGCTGCAGGCAGGGCATTCCACTCCCTAATCACTCTTTGAGTAAAGAACCTACCTCTGATATCCGTCCTATAACTCATACCCCTTAATTTAAAGTTGTGTCCCCTCGTGCTAGCTTTCTCCATCCTAGGAAAAAGGCTATCACTGTCCACCCTATCCAAACCTCTAATTATCTTATATGCTTCAATAAGATCCCCCCTTAGCCGCCTCCTTTCTAACGAAAACAACCTCAAATCCTTCAACCTCTCTTCATCTTCATAGGACCTTATGGAGTAAAAGGAAAAGATGTGAGTGGAGAAGTGGAAAGAGGGATATAGCATGAAAACGTTTTTGACAAGTTGCAGAAAATGAGAGCTTATCATGTCTGATCATTACCGTTCAGTGGGAACGGAGGGGGGGGGGAAGAGAACTGCGAAAGAAACCCCATGATTGTAATCTGGAGCTCAGATAGGGCGGAGGAAAACCACGGGGAGGGGAGTTCAAAATCCATTTCACTTTCGGAAAGCTCACGACATTGAAGTGTGCAGGATTTCATTTAGGAAAGGACTGGAATGAAGTGGAAGATGGGGGGGGAATCGAGGGGAGGGTGCAGTGGTTGGGAAGTGAGTTGTGGGGGGGTGGGATGGTTGAAGCCAAAAAGGTTGGGAGGATTGAGTCAGGATTGGATGATTGAAGGGGTTAGGGATTGAGGGGATTGGAGTGATTAAGGGATGTTGGGGATTGAGTCAGGTTGGGGTGATTGTGGGAGACTGAGGGATTGCGGAGCTTCTGGGAAGGGATTGAGGGGCTTTGTTTTGATTGGGGGGATTTGGAATGATTGAGGACTGTTGGCGGGAATTGAGAGGGTTGGGGATTGAATTAGATTGGGGTTATTGAAGAGGATTAGATTGATTGAGGGATGTAGGGGTTATTATGGGGATCTGGGTGACTGAGGGCTGTTGGGGGGATTGAGGGAGCTGGGGTGATTGAGGGAAGTTTTTGGGAAATGAATCAGATTGGGGTTATTGAAGGGGTTAGATGTATTGAGTCAGGGAGGGGCGATTGAGGGATGTTGGGGTGGTTGGGGGATTGAGTCAGGTTGAGGTGACTGAGAGTTGTTGGAGAGATTGAAAGGGGCTGGAAGAATTGAGGGCTGTTTGGTCTGGGTAGGGGGAGGAGGTCGCAGGGAGGGTTCTAATGGATGCAGTGAGGGACACAACTGGGAAATGTTCCAGAATTGGAAGAACATCAGCGACAGAAGCATTTCATTAATCATACGGTTTCCCTAATCTATTGTATTCAGTAAGGTTGCTCGGATTGCTCTAACTGGAAATGTATCAAACTTTGCAGCGATCGGAACACTTCCTGCTCTACACATTGTAGCCGGGGAACGGGAAAGTACATTTGGAGACGCTCCCTTGGATTACGGAACTGCTCCTGCTTTCCCAGAAGTGATCCCAAAAAAGTCCCGGAATTCTACACATTAATTCTCATGTAGAAATGAAAAGATATACGAAACCCGTGGCCCTGGCTCAGGACCCTCGTTCCTCGCACAAGCTACAAACAACAAGAAAAGTTGAGAGCATATGTCAGAAAGTGAGGTAGTCCCACGTTCTCCATCACCCCCCCCCCCCCCCCCCCCCCCCCCCCCGTAGATCCCAGTTTATCCCAGTTTAATTCAGCCCAGTTTAAATCCAGCCCAGTTCCAGAGTCTGCCAGTACAGACTGGCAGGCCGCTCTCAATATCGGCACAGCAGCAGCCTCACTGCAGTTTCTGGGATCGCCCGGAAAAAATCATTTCCCCAATTTTCTCAAAAAAAATGATAAAATACAAAAAAAAATTTCTTCCCATACCGGGAGTCGAACCCGGGCCGCCTGGGTGAAAACCAGGAATCCTAACCGCTAGACCATATGGGAGGAGTTGAAATAAGCTGCTTCTGAACTGACTGTAAAGATTGTCATGAGGTCACATCACACTGTTTTCTCTGAGGGCAGATTCTGAGCTAAGTCAGCATTGACTTCAATACAGACTTAACACAGGGCCAACTTCAGTACAGACTTAACACTGGGCTAACTTCAATACAGATTTAACACAGGACCAACTTGAATACAGACTTAACACTGGGCTAACGCTAATACAGAGTTAGTACTGGCCTAACTGCAATACAGTTAGTATTGGGTTAATTCCAATACACAGTTAATACTGGGCTAACCCCAATACAGAGTTAGTACTGGGCTAACCCCAATACAGACTTAACACTGGGCTAACTCCAATACAAACTTAACACTGGGCTAACTCCAATGCAGAGTTAGTACTGGGCTAACTCCAACACACAGTTAGTACTGGACTAATTCCAGTACAGAGTTGGTACTGGGCTAACCCCAATACACAGTTAGTACTGGGCTAATTCCAGTACAGAGTTAATACTGGGCTAACTCCAATACAGAGTTAGTATTGGGCTAACTTCATTATAGAGTTAGTACTGGCCTAACCCCAATGCAGATTTAGTGTTGGGCTAACCCTAATGCAGAGTTAGTACTGGCCTAACCCCAATGCAGATTTAGTGTTGGGCTAACCCTAATGCAGAGTTAGTACTGGGCTAATTCCAATGTAGAGTTACTAGTGGGCTAACTCCAATACAGAGTTAGTACCAGGCTAACTTCAATGCAGAGTCAGTACTGGGCTAAGTCCAATACAGTCTTGATATTGGACTAACAATACTTTACTTTTTACTTCAGCAGGCAGTGGATATCCCTGTTCATCCATGTTTGCGGTTGGGAAACACTTGGGTTAGCTTCTTTGGCACACAGTCTTCTCCATACTTATTAATGAAGTCTGATACTCCCGTGGCCTAGTTGCTCAGATTGGTCACTGAATTTTTGAAATTTAACCAGTCCACTGACTTAAAGCAGTCCTGCAGGAGATCACCCAATTCCTCAGACCAACGTTGTGCAGCTTTCTTGATTGTATTCTCCCGTTTCAATTTTTGCTTGTAATCGAGAGTAGAAGCACAGCCTTTTGGTCTGATTTTCCAAAATGTTGGTGGGCAATAAAGCAGTCGGCCTGTTTGATGTTTGTCTAGCAGTGATCTGGAATGTATGGCCTCTGATGGAACAGAAGGCATTTTGGGGGCATCTCAGTAGGACACTCTTGAGATTGGCCTGGCAATCTGTAAACTGTCTGTGCTGATATGTGTGCTTTTGGAGACCAGAACACCTCATTCGCCTGACGAAGGCCACAAAGGCCGAAAGTTCGCAGATTTACTATCAAATAAATCAGTTGGATTTAAAATTGGTGTTGCTAGACTTTACTGAGTTTACCCCAGTCCAACGCCGGCATCTCTACATCGAAATCACCCGCCACAATGAACACGGCTTCAAGATGTTTCATCTCACAGTTATTTGTAGTGGTGTATATTTCATCCAGCGCAGTCTTCACATCTTCATGGGGTGGGATATAAACTGCTGTCAGGATAACAGAGGTGAACTCCCGAGAAAGGTAGTAGGGACAGCATTTCTGCATAAGGTACTCTAGGCCCAGGAAGCAGAAATTCACCAGCATGGCTACATCTTTGTGCCAAGAGGTGTTGATTAGAAGGCAGACCCCACTTCCCCTAGCCATGCCTGAGGGCAGTATGCGGTGGATTGAGAAACCCTCTGGTTGTGGACCACAGTCTGGTGAAATGGGAGTGAGCCATGTCTCTGTAAAACAGAGCACACAGCAGTCTCTCAGTGAAAAGTGAGTCTGGCTTTAAATTCATCCAGCTTGTTTTCCAGAGATTGGACATTTGCCAGGAGTAAGCTGAGGAAGGGGGGCCTTGGGACCACATTGTTTCAATCTCACCTGCAGGCCTGCACATTTCCCACACTTCCTGGATGAGTGGCTGCAAAATCAATTCCCACTATTCAAAAATCACTAATGCTGCTCTTTCAAATCTACTTACAGGTCTGGAGATCTATTGGCTGTGCTGGTGAGGGCGCATAAAGCCTAAGATATTTTCTCCTGTATTCAAGTTTTCAGTTGTGAGTTTGGTATTGCATCGCAGCAACATGAGTAGTTGTATTTTATTAGGAGAGTAAAAGTGTATTGATTGATTGGAAACCTGGCTGATCCTTCTTTCCCGAACACAGCGATGACCAAAAGGTTTTGGTCAAGTGCCTTTATTCTGATTTATCAACTTTTTGTGTACCTCTGCAAGTAGTTTCTCTTTCAAACTATCCATCTAATGGGCACATATTTTGTATATCATTATAATTAAACATTATAGATAAATATGTGATTATAGTGATGGTTTTTAACTTACCATTTGTGTGATGGAGGAGCTGGCTTGTTTTCATAAGCACGTGAAGTAGGGAGAGCCTCCTCTCCCCCCCCACAGAAACATTCGCAAACAACTCTTCCCAACTTCTCTCCTCCATTCCACTCATTCAGTGGCCCCTCTTCCCTCCTCCCCTCCACTCACTGAGCAGTCCTTCTTCTCGATTACCCCACCTCAATTGTATCTTTGTGAGATGGCTCCATTGTGGGACAGTAGCTGTTTTCCAAGCACTGTTGTTGCCCTGTTGCTATAGCAGTGCACAAGCTCCTGTGCCAACACTCACCTTCCTGCTGCTCCACCTCAAGCTGTTTCTAGCCACCAGACCATACAGGAGGAATTTAGAACAACTGATTCTGGGATGACTGTAAAGACTGTCATGAGGTTGATTTGATTAATTCTTGTGGTTAGGAATTGACACGGGGTTGTCTGGGAGTAGTAGGATCATTGACACCTCTCTTCCGATCACACGCTGTTCCTCTCCTGCTGTATTGCACTTGTCTCCCATTTCACCAGACTGTGGCCTACAGTTTGAGGGTTTCTCAATCCACTGAACGAACCACAAGGTGGCCTCAGGCAAGGCTAGGGGGGCTGGTGTCTGCATTCTAATCAAAACATTTTGATGCTCAGATGTAGCCACGCTGGTAAGTTTCTGTTCCCCAGCAGCAAGGGTGGGAGAGAAACAGAGGAACAACTCGTGATTGGAGGAACAGTGAGCAGCGGGAAAGTGAGACATGGTATGTGACTCTAAATAGCAGAAACTCTGAAAATCTGCTGTTATACAATCAAGAGAGAAGTAGTCCCCTAAAGACATCTGTCACACCTCACTTTAGAACCACTGCTCTCATCCTGTGGCCCTTTACTAACAGAAAGAGATTCAGAAGATGCTGCCTTTTCTTAATCATCTCCCCTGCAATTCTGAAGGTGCTGATCCTTGTTCGGTTACAATCCCCCAGAGACAGCAGGTACATAAAGCCAGTTAGAGTGTGAATAGATGATTTGGTTACAGAGAGTCAAGCTTGATCTTGCCTTCCTCTTCAGTGGGCCAACATGTTTATACTTCCTGGCAGCAATCCCTGGCTAACGGTGTGATGAGATTCTTTAAAGGGGCGATCGCTTTGTATGAGCTTGTGGTAAAATGAGAGCGATTAAACTCAGTGTGACATCTGACGACATGCAATAAAATCCATACTTGACCAATTGTCCAACTTTTGAATTTTGGAACACAACTTATCAGTAACATTCTCATTGCAGTTTTTTTATGAACAGATTCTGTATCTAGTATAATCTTTCTGAATGAAAATAACTTCCTCCATCCCTCCTGCAAACTGAGGGCATAGTCTTCAATCCACAGGAACCTCAGTTTCAATGGGCTGAATGGCATGTATGAATTCTATAATTCTATAATTTTGGTAGGTGTGTCAGAATGCAGCATATTATTTTGTCAGAATACTATGATCAACAGTGCTAGAACAAGCATTGCCCCACAATTCTCCACATGACTTGTGTCCAATCAGTCTGGGCAGCATGATGGCACAATGGTTAGCACTGCTGCCTCACAGCTCCAGGGGACTGGGTTCAACTCCTGTCTCGGGCCGCTGTCTGTGTGGAGTTTTGCATGTTCTCCCCACATCTACATGGGTTTTCCCTGGGTGCTGCAGTTTCTCCCACTGTCCAAAGATGTATGGGTTAGGTTGATTTGCCATGCTAAATTGTCCCTTCATCTCCTAGGATGCATAGATTAGAGGGATTAGCGGAGTAAATATGTGGGATTATGGGGATAGGGCCTGGGTGGGATAGTTGTCACTGCAGATTCGATGGGCCGAATGGCCTCCTTCTGCACTGTAGAGATTGTATGATTCTGGTAGGTGTGACAGGATGCAGCACATTTTCTCAAATTACTATGGTCAACTACACTGCTAGAACAAGCTTTGCCCCATTATTCTCCATATGAAATGTGCCTTAATCAGTCCCATTGCCTCCTGCTTTCGAGGAGATGACAGAAAGCAGCAGGAACAGAAGCTAAGCCATTGATGATCGCCTTGTTCAGGGAAAATTAAATAGTGCTTGGCGGAAGAAAAAGAAACAAAAACCTTTCCCTCTCCTCGTTCCCCAGCAAGTTAGAGGATTCCCTGGCCTGTTTCCAAATCTGGGATTATACCATAACCTAACAATGAATGCACAGCTAGTAAGATTATATTCACATCATTTTTTTTTTGGAGTCTTTGCTTATTCTCTCTCTGGGACCACTAAGCAAGGTCCAGCCAAGAATTTTTTCCAAGTACTGAGCAAAAACTGGCTGATGTGAGGGGGGAGCAACAGCCAATTTATCTTTGCCATAGGCTGCCTGCTCTTAGAGAAAACAGTGTTGTACTCGAGCATTTCTTTTCCCTGTTACCAGAGCCAGTAGCTGCCATTAGATTATAATTAGAACAGCAATTTATGAAGTGACTTCATCATAGTAAAGTGGCTTTTCACTCCTTGCGCCAAAAATCCCGTGGCTGAGATTTGGTCACCTCTTGACATCAATGGAATAACATATTTTGCTCTCATATTTTGTTTAACAGGTGGGAATAACATACTTTGACACGAGAAGTGTGCAAAAAAATGTTGTCTCCCTCCCCGTGTCCACAACCATGTCCACAAAGTCGCAGTTCCTCACTAAGGCTGTCAACTTGGTCCTGGTTTTCCAATCTGAAGAACATAAGGGCATTGGAAAAACACTCACTGAGCTCTATGTTACCTGGATGGCTACCTCGGAGATTTTGACCAAACGCTACTAAGACTGTCATTTCAGCCTTCCATCCGAACAATTTAAAGGATAGTAAAGTTCATGTCCAGTTCTGTAGCCAACCACTTCCCTATTACCCAACAGCAAAATGCCTACGCATCATTCTTCATAGTGTGTCAACCTATCAATACCAGAGCCAAGTTCAAGAGAAGAGTGAATCTCATATGGAAACAAGCAGAGTGAATAGGTGGCATGCTCACAACGCTATGGATCTGGGTTCAATTCCAGTCTCAGATGACTGTTTATGTGGAGTTTGCACATTCTCTTGTGTCTGCCTAAGTTTTCTCCAGATACTCTGGTTTCCTCCCACAGTCCAAAGATGTGCAGATTAGGCAAATTGGCCATACTAAATTGCCCTTTAGTGTCAGGGGAATTAGCTGAGTAAGTACATGAAGTCATGGCAATAGCACCCTGGGTGGGACTGTTGTCGGTGCAGATTCGATGGCCGAATTGCCTCATTCTGCATTGTAGGGATTCTATGATTCAATGTGCTTTGCACTGATTCTCTTGCCCTGGTCTACCCTGTAGCAGAGCACTGTTGCCCCATCTCACTCAGGGACCACAACTCAAACATGGGATTCGCTTCTGGAAGATCATGAGGATTATTCCTGGAATGATCAACACAGCTCGCTTGGCCTCCTGTGCTAATATAGATTGAACTTCCTGATGTCCGCAAGGGAACAACTTCCCCAAAGAACATGACCACTGACCTAAAAAGAAACTCAACACACTCATCTGAAATCCTGTACCCCTGACTGGAACATATTCTGTACCCTACAAATTGACAGCAATCCCACCTCTCGAAGGAATATCTGCCGCAAATATCACCAACCACAACATGGTAACTGACCTGAGTAGTGAAATCCCAGGTTGCAATCTCCCACTGAGAATACGGATACTACCTCGAGCACTTGAGAATGAGCCAGGGAAGATGGTGACCACTCCCCCCACAAGTGGTACTTGACGAACAGCTCAAAACTGTGTCACTGGCCATCCAAGTCAGACGACATCTACACACTAAATTCACCCCCGTGAGATCAGTTTCTGGTGGTATCACCACTATTCACACTGCATCAGCAGAAGCCATTGAATAGATTATTGGTCTCGCTGTGTAACTAGAACTGTTTCCCCGGCCATACAAATAAAAAAAAGTGAAGCATTGCAAAATGTTTCACGAGAGTTTCACTTAGGGCCTAAGCCACTGATTGCATAGCCACTAATGGTGAAGCAATGACACAAACCTCATTCAAAGGAGCACAGATACCGCGGAGGGTTGCAGTGTTGGAGGAAAATACATGGAGAATGAAGAGATAAGGCCATGGAAGGATTTGATAAATAAAGATGAGAATTTTAAAATAGAGACATTGCTCGATCAGAAACCAGTGTGGGTCAGTGAGCACAGGTTAGATGATGGGTGAATGAGACTTGGCGACAGGATACAGGCAGAAGAGTTTTGGATAAGCTTCAGTTTACAAAGTGGGAGGCTAGCTAGGAAAGCATGAATAGTCAAATCTAAAAATAATAAAGGCACGTCTGAGGGATTCAGAAGCAGATGAGCTCTTTATGCCACTTGATGCTGCAAAATGTTTCCACTTGAATTTTTTTAATCTTGTTTGTTTTTCCAGTTACACCAGTGTCCAGTTGCTTTCCCCATGATCTTCTGTCCTCTTAACAGGAAGATCATTTTTATAGTTTATTGGCCAAGTTCTCCTCCTTGAGATAAAGAAGTCCACCAACGTGATCTGAGACAGAGATCACTTCTGCCCCAGAGAACTGCTGGATTTCAATGACAGCCACAGTTTGCCTTTCAATCCAGGCATGGATTGGTCATGGAAACTTTTAAGATGATAATGCAGTAGAAGTTTTAAGATAATAATGCACTAGAAGTTACTTGGTCAAGGAAACTTTTAAGATGATAATGCACTAGAAGTTATTTTCTTATAAATTCATTCAAGGAAACTAGGCTCACTGTAAAATATCCAATCCTGTTTTTGCCAATTATTAGTTTTGATAAGTTGCAAATTCAACATCTCAGTCAAGATTCCATAAAAACCAGGCAGGTAACAACACCTATTTATATTAAGTGTTGCACGCTCAGCCTTGTAAATTAGATTCATGCATTATATTAGGATTAGCAGTGCTTCAAGCAAACGCTGCCTTTCTTTTAGGTTTTTCATGTCTGCACACCAGGATGGAGAACACTAATTTGCATTTGTGCAATGAGTTTAATATAGTAAAAGGTCCCAACAGGGAAAGCCCTTAAGCCTCAGCAAGAATTATTCTTGAGCTGTTTACGTGACATACTCCATTTCAATACTCGTCGCTAGTGGAAATGATCTAGTTGTTAGGTTTGAGGATTCGATGACGAGCTTTCTCATCACAGTCCAAAAATATGCAGATTAGGTGGATTAGCTGTACCTCCTCAGCATCCAAAGATGTGCAGATTGAGCTGACTGGCCATGGTAAATTGCCCCTTAGTGTCCAAAGATGTGTAGGTTAGGTGGATTAGCTATGGTAGATGCACGGGGTTACAGGGATAAGGCAGGAGGGGAGGATGTGGGCATTCTATGTTTCTCTGGCTCCAGGGTGCATTTCAAATCTTACAGACACAAAACTTGGAAAAAAATTAAGAAGATATTAACAGAATTTGGGGAAATATGGACAGTTGAAATCGGCAGATTTGTGGCAGATGAAATTTAATATTGGAATGTGTGAAGTGATACATTTTGGAAAGAGGAATGAAGAGAGGCAATAGAAATTTATAAAGCATGCAGGAATAGAGAGGCACAGAAGTTAATATATGCAGGACTTTACAGGTGGGTGGATAAGTTAACAAAAGCTGTTAAAAAGCACGCACGTTTTCACTGGTTTTATACAAAACAGATCAGGATACAAAAGAAAGGAAATTGAGTTAACCCTTTATAAAAGAGTGGTTATGTCCCAGCTGGTATATTGAGCCTGGTCACCATAGCCTTGGCAAGGGTAAAGAAAAGATTAACCAGAATGAACTATTCCAAAATTTTGCAAAGGACTATGGATTAATTCACTTCACCTTTTCACCTCATTATCCTCAGGCAGGTGGAGAATCTGAGCGAGGTGTAGGAACCATGCTTGAAAAGGAGAAAGAGGACTTAATTTCGCTCTTCTGAAGGTACTGCTACAAAATGGTTCCTCACTATCCAAGTTGTCAACGGGAAGGAGATTGATACTCAACTGCAACAGAAACTAAAACCTAATTTAATCTTGAACAACCACGAGAGGATAAGATAAGAACAAAGAAACAAAAGGTTCAGGACTTTAACTTCGGGCAAAGCACAGGACTTATCAGTGCTGAAGTTCAGGGAGAGAAGATGGGTATGAGACCAACAAGGTGCAATAATCATAAAATTCTTACAGTGTAGGAGGAAGCCCAACAAGCCTGCACTGACAATTATCTCACCCAAACTCTAACCCCGTTAACCTGCCTATTCACCCTGTTAGTTCCCCTGACAAGAAGGAACAATTTAGCATGGTCAATGAACACAACCACACATCTTTGGACTGTGGGAAGAAACCGGAGAAGCCGGAGGAAACCCATGCAGACTCACATGCAAATTCCACGCAGACAATGACTTGGGGCCAGAATTGATCTCAGGTCCCTGGTGTTGTGAGACAGTTGTGCTAGCCACTGTGCTGCTCCACAACTGAAATCAGGCAGGACTGAGACAGTCCAGGGAAGGTAAGGGAAGTGCCACACTGTCTTAATATCCTTGGAAAGAAAGCTAGTAAAAACTTGGGCTTAGTATTCAGACTTTGGTGGAGAAAAGGAACAAGAAAGAAGACAAGGCTCTACAGAGAAGGACAATCATACAGACAGAAGGGAGGTGCAGAAGCTCCGTCTCAGAAAGAGATCGGAATGTGATCAGGAAGACTGATCGAGGCACCTCAAAGGCTAAACTTGTGAAGCCTGAGACTTTTTTTGGGGAGATGCAGGAGCATGTATAATTGGAATAAAGACTTGGGGGAAATGTAAAGGGTTAACGTCAAAAGGGTTAACATGATGATGGTGTAACTCCACACAAATAAGGAGCGGAGACCTGGTTGCAGAAGTGGTTCTACCTGGTGGAGAGATCCCAATATGTATACAGGGGTCACTGTTAGAAGTGGCTACTGACTGTTTGAAGATGACAATCTCCAAGTAATTCAGTGTCCTGCCAATTAAAAGTAAGCTCCTGGAGATATGGATTCTTAACATTTAAATTAAGAATAATGGTCGAATCATGTTATCCTCCATCTACCACCTTATCTATGTCTTTTTGCAACCTCTTTGTGTCGTTCTTCAATCCCCAATGTTGTCAGCAGACTGTGAATATTGCCCACAGTCTCTCAATCTTAGTCCTTACTATAACTTGTAGATATCTGAGGCCTCTGCACAAATCTTTGTAGCACTCCACTGTCATCTTGAATCTCCACTCTCTTTGTGTTAGATTAAGTTCTTGATAGGCGAGGGAATCAAAGCTTATTGGGCAGATGGGAACATAGAACACAGGAACTATAGTGTCAAGCAGCTCAATATAGGAGAAGAGACAGGCAGCAAAAAAACTCCATTTAGATCCCCAACATTCAGTGAAAGAGTGGATGGAGTTTTTAGCTGGGGAACGGAAGTTGTGATGAGCACCAACAACAATGAGTAGGATTCCATCTTCTCCCCTCCCCAACATCCACATAGTGTGTTTTCTGGTGACGAAGGCGACATACCATGGACCAAGTGTAGCATCTTCCAGTCCTGCTGATTTCTAAGGCATTTTGTGTGGCTTGCTTGTCCCACAACTGGGGAGCCTGCCATGCGCAGCGGAGGGAAGGAGTGCGCGATCACCTTCGTCGGGACCAGATGAATCTATTGCTGGAAGGGCCGGAAAATCCCAGCCAATTGTTTCCGTCTTCACTGCATTTAGTTGGAGAAAGAAAATGTGTACTGAGGTCAGACAAGCAGTCAGGCTAGTTCGAGATGGTGATGGGCAAGAAAGCAGCGATGCTGAGGTAATATTGTGCATTCATTTGAGACACAAATTTCCAAAGGCAGGAGCAGCTAACCAGCTGATATGAGTGAGCAACACCAACAATTGGAAAAAATGGAAAAACATTTGGTGTCTTTGGCCAATTTGCATGAGATTGGCAATAATGAAGTTTTCACACTTATGATGCCAGCGCTCAAAACAGGCCAAGCATTTCTGATTCATTTCACTGCTTTCCATACATTTTTAAATAAATTATATTCATTAGTGTCACAAATAGGCTTGCATTAACACTGCAATGAAGTCACTATGAAAATCCCTTGGTCGCCACGCTTGTTTAGGGATACTGAGGGAGAATTTATGGCCAATGCACCTGATCAGACTGTGGGAGGAAACTGGAGCCCCCGGAAGAAACTCACACAGACACTGGAAGAACGTGCAAGCTCCACACAGACAGTGACACAGGCCAGGAAGTGAATCCAGTGTCCCTAACGCTGTGAGGAGCAGTGCTAACCACTGTGCTACTGCGCCATTCCAATAAATGAGATGCTCCAGTTTACTTGCTCAACTCAGCACTGGGTATGTCCGAGAGTGAAGATCGGAGCACCAGCATACATCTATCCTTAAATCAAGGGAAAGATTAAATTGGGAGCTCCATTCTTGCTGGGTTACAGGACAAGTATCATGTATAAATCAACCTCTACGTTGATTGCAGTCTCCTCCAGTGAAGTTAAATGGTCCCTCCATTGCTGGCTGTGGAAGTGCCTGCGGCTATTAACAGGATCCATTTAAACAAAAGCAAAATCTAAAATATGAAAGAGAATGTTGGAAACACTCAGCAGGTCTGGCAGCATCTGTAAAGAGAGAAACAAAGAGAAGGTCAATGACATTCTGGATCTGAATATTTCCAACATTTTCAATTTTATTCCGAACTGCTTTACAGTTGAGACAATCAAGATTTAAAAAGAAAATGTGACTGGCGTCCAATGCTGCACAGCCACTTTCCTGCTTTAAATGTCAGCAGCTTTACACAAAGCTTTGATTTGGTGAGTCCATGGCATGGGCTGAATTCAAGGCCCAGGCTATGTTCACACCTACATGGTGTATTGTCTCCCTCTGGTGGCCAAATCGCAGTATAGACAGCTGTATAAATATTTGGTCGCAGGGGAAACTTAACAAGCATTTCCCAACAGCCTTTTCCTCCCAGTGAGAATATAAATTACAAACAGATTCTAATAACATTCATTGTGTCTGATTTCAAGTGGGAAGAAATCATGAGAATGACTAATGAGACTGTCTATTGTCTATAAGGATCTTAGCACCCATTTTGTTGATTGAATGTTGCTTATTATAGAAGAGTACAGAGCAGAAATGGACTGAGTGATAACAAAACAACCAATAATAGAGGATTAAGAGAAAAAGATAAATTACATAACATGATGAAAAAGAAGGAAAATTAAAGAAACATCAGGAGGAACACTACAATATCAAATTATAGATTAACTTGTGATTGAGAAAGTCCACAATAGTATAAGTTCCATTCTTAGAATAATCGAATCCCTACAGTACCATTTGGCCCATCTACTTTGTATTGACAACAATTCCACCCAGGCCCTAGTCGTGCAACCGCACACGTTTATCCTGCTAATCCCCCTGTCACTAGGAGCAATTTAGCATGGCTAATCCATCTAACACACACATTTTTGAACTATGGGAGGAAACTGGAGCATCCAGAGGAAACCCATGCTGACACAGGAAGAATGTGCAAACTCCATACGTACAGTGACCTGAGGCCAGAATTGAATCCAGTTTCCTGGTGCTGTGCAGCAGCAGTGTTAACCATTCTGCCACTATGCCTTTTGGCTAAGATCAAGAGTCAGATCAAGCCCAAGTGTGCCCAGCATTCCTCATAAAGAACGAAGAATAATACAGCACAGGAAAAGGGCCCTTCGGCCCTTCAAGCCTGCTCCACTCGTGTATCCTTCCATTCCCAGTCTGTTCATGTGGCTATCCAGATAAGTTTTAAACTATCCCAGCATCTCCATCTCTACCACCTTGCTTGGCAGTGCATTCCATGCCCTCACACCCTCTGTGTAAAATATGTCCCTCTTGCCTCCCTCACCTTGAACTTCTGACCTTGGGAAAAAGTTTCCCACTGTTCATCCTATCTATACCCTTCATAATTTTATATACCTCCTTCTTTCCAGGGAGAACAACACAGTATGTCCAATCTCTTCTCATAGCTAAGACCCTCCATTCCAGGCAACTTTTTCTGTACTTTCTCCAAAGCCTCCACATCCTTCTGGTAGTGTGGCGACCAGAACTGGATACAGTATTGCAAATGTGGCCTAACCAACATTTTATATAGCTGCAATATCATACACCAACTTTTATACTCTATGACCCGTCCTATAAAGGCAAGCATGCCATATACCTTTTTCACCACCTTTTCCACCTGTGCTGCCGCCTTTAAGGATCTGTGGACCTGCATACCCAGGTCCCTCTGTGTGTCTATATTCCTGATGGTTCTGTCATTCATTGTATAGCTCCCCTCTACATAAATGCCTCACTTTGCATTTATTAAATTCCTTCTGCCATTTCTCCGCCCAATTTTCCAGCCTATCTATATCCTGCTGTATTCTCTGACAATATTCATCACTATCCGCAAGTCCAGCCATTTTTGTGTCGTCCACAAACTTACTGATCACACCAGTTACACTTCCTTCCAAATCACTTATGTATTTCATTTTCATAATATATTATGCTTCATTTTTCCCAAGCTTCCAGTTACTGTACTTTCACCCAAGCCAAAAGATTGTGAATTCAAACTCCACTCCAGAGACAGAAGCGCATAATCTAGCCCAATGTTCCATTGCAATACTGACCAAGCGTGGCAGCATCACACCAGTGCTGGAGAGAAGGAGGGCAAGCCGGGAGGGAGTGGGGATGAAACAGTTCCAGGCATGGACAAGTAATAACAATGCGAGCATCAGTGGAGGGAGCATCATTCACATGTCAGTTACTAAGAATCCAGAGTTTACAGGTAAGGGATTCAGGAACTGTAGGAACTTGGAGTAAGAACAGAAGAACTGCAGGAGATTTAGATAGCAAGTCTCTGAGAGTAGCCTCAATCACAGGGTCTGAAGGGAAAGGAGGTAAGTGTGAGGGAGACAGTCAAATAAAACTAAAGTGATATTGGCACTAGAGAAGGAGCATATTCGCGAGTAACGGGAGTCCTTTTTGTTGGATTAGGGGCAGGGTTGTAGATTTATTTCTGGTGCATTTATTCAGCAGTCTAATAAATAGTGGCATGTCAGGGCAGCTTAATGCCTTTCTGTGTTGTGGCCCACACATGTGCAGCAAGTGTCATTAGAAGCAGGAGCTCTGGGATTATTGCTTAGAATCATTGCAGTGCATCCACAGGGACAAACATTATGTGGGCAGCACCTTGATAAATGTGGCTGTTTTAAGATTGGGTCCTTCTGTCCTGGACAGTCAGCATGGAACTTGGTTTTTAAACAGACTGTAGGCAGAATCTGATATCTGCTGAACACTTGTTTATTAATATAACATCTAAACAGGTTACAGAGTAGACATGTAGCGCTAAGGTGTGATTCCAACCTCTCCCAAAGAGGAAAGAAAGAGTTTAACACGTGACAGACTAGCATCAATAGTACATCACCATCTATGCTGTGTATTAGCATATGCCATCTATTAACACTTTATACTAAAGTTGTCACCCCATTGCTCAATGGTGTGTGGATAGAGAACACCAGAAAGGTAGTGCAGGAATCCCCTGAATGTTCCTTGCTCTTAAACAGATATTTAGTTCTGAATACTGGTAGCTGGATTATTATAGAGGAAACAGGATCTTCGGCCTAACTGATCCATGCTGCCCCTTTTTTAAAAACCCCTAAACTAATCCCAGTTGCCAACATTTGGCCCACATCCCTCTATATCCATCTTACTCATATAACTAAGTGCTTTATAAAAGACAAAATTGTACTTCTACTATTATTATCTCTGGCAGCTTGTTGAACACTGCACTTGCCTGAGGAAGACACGGGAGTGTTGAAAGCTCGCTTTTTTACTATCAAATAAATCGGTTGGATTAATAATTGGTGTTGCTAAATTCTTACTGAGTTCTTACCACCCCAATCCAACACTGGCATCTTTACAGCTTGTTCCAGACACTCACCATCCTCTGTGTGAAAAATTTGTCCCTCTGGATACTTTTGTATCCGTCCCCTCTCACCTTAAACCTACACCCTCCAATTTTAGAATGCCCTATATTTGGGAAAAGATATTGACTATCTATCTGATCTGTGCCCCTCATTATTTTAAAGATCTCTATACAATCATCTCTCAGCCTCCTATGTCCCTTATGAAAAAAGTCTCAGTCTCTCCTCATAACTCAAATGATCAAGTCTTGGTAGCATTCTAGTAAATCTTTTCTGCACTCTTTCCAGTTTAATAATATTCTTTCTATAATAGAGTGACTAGAATTGCACACAGTATTCCAAGTGTGGCCTTACCAATCTCTTGTACAACTTCAACAAGACATGTATTCAATGTTCTGACCAATGAAACCAAGCTTACCAACTTCCCCCGGGGAGAAAAGCCAGGCCTAAGTCCAAGGTACCATATCCCACTCAGCTATAAGGTGGTAGAAGGAAGAGAAAAGGGAAAACAGCAGTGATAGGAGATTCTATAGTTCGGGTAACAGTCAGACCTCTCTACAGTCATTGGCATCATTCCAAGAAGGTGTATGGCTTCCCTGGTGCCATGGCCAAGGATGTCACTCAGTGACTTCAGCAAAGATGTTGAGCAGCCACCAATCATCGTTCATGTTGATATCATTCAGACATGTAGATGACAAATGATATCCTTCAGGCAGAATTTGGGGAGTTAAGACAGAAATCAATCAGCAAGGTTTCCAAAGTAACAATCTTTTGGATTACTCCCAGTCCTATGTGTTAGTGAGTGGAGAAATAGTATAGGTGAATGTGCGGCTAGAGAAATGTTGCAAGAGGAAGCGCTTTAGATTTCTGAGGTATTGAGACTGGTTCTGAAGGACCTGGACAAGCTGGAGGGATAGATCCAATTTGTCATGGAGAGGGTTTGAACTAGCTTGGCAGAGAGGGATAGAAATCGGAGCATAGATTAAGGAGAGAAAAAATTGGAAATGGAAGGCCTAAATTTATGAATTGAGTGTGAATGGCAGGGCAAACAAACTTAGCAAATAATGAAGGTAACAAAGGAATTTTGATGGTACAATGCTTGATGGTACAGACTTCAGTGCAAGGAATTTAGTGAATAAGGCAGACAAGTTGAGGATATCAATAGGCATGGTATCAGAGTAGCTTCTGAAATAAAGCTCCTAATGAAGAAGAAAAGGCATTTCAACATTCTTCTTGATGGCATTTTCAGGCAGGATAGAATGGGAAATAAAAAGAAGATCTTTAAATGTTGTTTAAAGGCATCATCACAGCTGTGAGAAGAAATGATACGGTAAAAGGATCATCAAATGAGGCCATGTGGTTTAAAGTGAAGAACAGCAAAGAGGCTGTTGGGAGTGTAATACAAACAGCCCCAATCAGTGGGAGATAGAAAAACAAATACGTTGAAAGATCTCTCAGAATTCAAACACAAGAGGGTAGTATTGTTAGAAGAGTTTAACTACCTGCTATTAAGCGGGCGAGAAGAAATGCTAGAAGTATAAAGAGTGCAGAATTCTTAAAATGCATTCAGGAGAACTTTGTCAGTCAGAATGCAGCAAGTCAAACAAGAGAAAGTAACTGATGTGGATTTAGTTTTAAGAAGTGGAAAGGCAGAAATGGTATTGCCCTTTGGTGGTAATGATCAAATTCAGTTTGGTTATGAGAAAAGACAAAGGTAGACAGGAGTAACATTCTCAAACGGGGAAAAGCTGATTTTACTAAACTGATGTTTGATTTGTGAAGTTGATGTGAGGACAACTTCTTGAAGATAAATCAGTGACGGGGCAGTGGTAAGCATTCGAGGAGACAATGATGGTTCAGAACAAATATTGTTCCCAAAAAGAAAAAGGATGGGACTCCTATATGTAAATCATCTTCAACTCAACCTCACAGATATCAAAGCACGTAGAATGTAAAGGTTTGTTTATTAGTCACAAGTAAGCTTACATTCATATTGCAATGAAGTTACTGTGAAATTCCCCTAGTCGCCACACTCCGGTGCCTGTTTGGGTGAAGTGAGGGGGGATTTAACATGGCTAATTCACCTAATCAATACATATTTGGGGTGTGGGAGAAAACCGGAGGAAACCCACACAGATATGGGAAGATTTTACAAACTCCACATAGACACTGACCCAAGCTAGGAATGAAACCCAGGTCCCTGGTGCTGTGAGGCAATAGTGCTATCCAATGTGCCACTGTGGATAAGGCTCTGTTCAACCTAAAAGCTCCATATTAGAATCATAGACAGGGAGCTAGATGAGAACAGGAAGTGCGTGAGGTTAACTTTAAAAGGAAAGTAGCTCATGATGAGAGATTATTAAAAAATGCTGCCACATAACATCAAGGAAAATCCAAAAATGTTTTATAAATATATAAAAGCTTAAGGGAATAATTAAGGAACCTGAAGGAACTTTTAGAAATAGGGAGCCTCTCCATCATTTCAAAAAATGCAGCAAAAGCTTGAATCTGGAAGCACCATATCAGGCTCCAGCATTTATCACTTTTGTGATGTTTGGGGTGTGGAGTGGGGGGTGTGTGTGCTTAATCAGGGCAAGAAGCAAGTTATAATGTGCAGATTTATGGTTCACAGAGACAGCTACACAGTAAAGTGCCTCCAGCTGGTCTGATTTTTGATTTGGGCTGTCCAAAGCACATGTCCATTCTAGACAGGAGAATGTCTAAAACTGGAGGAGTAGAGAAGCAAAGCACCTTTTGGAAATGGTGCTGGGACATCTTCGGTGAGGTCAGGAGATCCTTTGTGAAAAGTAAAGTGCCCTTAGAGATTGTTAGAAGTAGACATATGTGTAAAAAGCACATAAAAACACATTGACACGAAAGCTGTCAAAAGGAACTGTCAAGTCAAGCTAGCCCAAGGGAAGAGAAAGGCCTTTCGCAAGTCCAAAGGCTGCAGCCCTAGAGGAAGATAGGAAGTGCCAGAGGGAACTTTAAAAAGGCAATTAGAAATTAAGTAACGCAGTCTAAATCAGGGTTACTGTGCGTGTATTTGAATGTATAAATAAGATTGAGTTGCAGGTATAGATTGCATTATTAAAAAATGATGTTAGCAGACCTGGCTCAAGAAAGGGCAAGAGTGAGTGATAAATACTTCTAGGTATAAGATGTTCAGAAAAGGAGGGAAAGGAGGAGGGGTGGTAATATTGTTTAAGAAAAGCAGTAGAGTGCTGGAGGGTATCCCGGAGCTGCATTTCTCAGACTGCGTTCCATGGAATCCTAGGAATCTGTCGGAGACATTCGGGCCTTCCGTGAAATGTCCAGATATTTGGAATTAGAGAAAAGCTGTCCTTCCAGCTTGTCCAATCAGAGGCAACTTTAATGAGGCTTTGGCTACTGATAGGTGCACTAATCAGCACTGAGAAGCAGGCTACTGATTGGATGAGTTGGAAATCGTGGCAAAGTCAGAATTCAACTTCCCAGGCAAGGGACGAGAGATGTTACTGTTTTGCTGCGATTTCAGCCTCATGCTCTTGATCTGCAGGCACCTCCTCATGAATCTGCTCCCTGGGCCTGGCCAAACTTGGCATCAACAGGTCTAGGCAGCAGGCCACCGCAGGGTCCGTCCGACCCAACTCTACTGCAGCTATATTCACAACCCAGTGTCCCTGGAGAGGGTGCATGAAGTGTGCTCGGGCACCATCGAGGCTTTTCATGCCCATTGGCCACAGGGATTGGAGTATGATATTGACCCTTTTAATCACCTTTTGATTTGCTGTTTTGAGTTTCATTTATGCTTTGTCTTTTGGTTTGGGTGGTTCCCCTTTAAGTGGCTCCCACTCTGGCATTGCCCCTCAGTTTGCTTAATTTAGTTTAATTTACACAACTCAGAAGAGTGGCAAGGATGAGAGCAAAGGCAACCAGATGGCAGAGCAATGTAGGCTATAACCATGGAAGAACTGGAGAAGAAGCGGCCTTGGAGGATGGGAGGGAAAACAGCCTCAGAGAAATGGAGTGTAAGTGTGAATGAGAGAAACAGGTGAATGTGTGCATGAGAGAGAATGTAAGTGTGCATGTGTGTGTTTGTGTGTGAGAGAGAGAGAGCAAAGTGAGTGAGAGATTGTGTGCGTGTGTCTGTGTAACATACATGTCTGATGAGATTCCAGCTTTCCAGCTGCACTAATATTACACAAATGTGAACAAAAGTATCACACATCTTAATAAAAATGACAAAAAAGTACTTTGCTGAAGAGAACTTTTTAATAATAACAAATGTACACATGCAAGAAATAGAAAATACTTCTATAAGTTTGTTTCCGTATGTTTGTATGTATTTACAAAAACAATTTTTGTGATCTAACATATCAACATAAGAATGCTTCTCAAGGACTCTGCTGGTACACTTGGGAAGTCCAAAGGATTCTATGGCTGCAGAAGTTGGGGAAGGCCTGTCCTCGAGGGTTCAAGGGGAAAATCAATTTGACCAGAGCCAATGAATTATAGGGTGCAATTACTAACAAGTGGGAATAGTATAGAGGAAGAATCTGCAGGGAAATTACAGAGTGATGCAAGCATATGGAATTATTATAATGGGAAACTTTAATTACCCAAATATAGGCTGGGACAATAAAGGATGAAGAGGGACAAAAGTGCCTAGATGGTGTTGAGGAAAATTTTCTAGAATGCATCCAATCTAAAAGGAAATGATGCACCATGGGGTCTGGCTCTTGCAAATGAAGTCGGTCAAATAGATCATGTGTCAGTGGGGAACATTCAGAGACAGTGATTATTGTATCATTTAAGATGATGGACAATGGGCAATCTAGATTAATAATGATTAACTGGGGAAGAGTTAACTTCAGTGGTGCAAGAACAGACCTGGGTTGGTTGAAAGGCAGACAGGAAACACTGTAGCTGAACAAGTGTTTCAGCTACAGTGAGCACTGTAAAGTATACTGTCTCAAAAGAAATAGGGCAAACAAATCCAGAGCTCCTTGGATGAAAAGGAGATAAAAATTGAGATACGGAGGAAAAAGTGTGCTTATCTCAGGTGTCAGGCAGAAAATACAACCGGGAACCAAAAGAAATAATGAAGGTTTAGAGGAGAGATAAATATTAGAGAAACAAAAATGGATTACAAGAAAAGATTGGTAGCCAACATAAACGAGAATCCCAAAATCTTCTGCAGGTAGTAAATAGTAAACGGATGGTAAAATGAGTAGGGCTAAATAGGGACTGAAAAAAAAATCTACTCATGGAGATAGAGAGTGTGGCTGAGGTATTAAATCAAAATTTTGTATCTGGCTTTACCAAGAAGGTAAATGTTTTTCAGGCCATGGAGACAGAAGATGAAACTCTGTCACTAGAAGGGTTCAAAATTAATAAGGAACAAGTTTTGGACACACTGTCTTTACTTAAAGTTATCAAGGTACCAGGGCCAAGTGGGATGTATCCTAGGATATTTCTGAAAGTAAGCATGGAAACTGAAGGGGCAACAACCATAATCTTCCAGTCCTGGACTCAGGGGAAGTGCCAGAGGACTGGAGAATAGCAAACATTATGTCTTTGTTCAAAAAGGTTGTACCGATAACCCAGCAATTTTAGACCAATCAGTTTAACCTCAATGGTGGTGAAGTTTCTGAAGATACTTATTTGTTAGTAGTCACGTGGAAAAATGTGGATTGATTAGGAAAAGCCAGTATGGACTTTTAAAGATGAAATCCTCTTTAATAAACTTGCTGGAATTTTTTGAAGAGGTAACAAAATGAGTCAATGAGGATAATACTGTTAATGTGGTGTACATGGACTTTCAAAAGACATTCGATGAAATGTCAGACACTAGACAGACCTTCGCTGGAATATCATGTATATTTCTGGGTGCCACACTACAGGCAGAATGAGAACGCATTGGACAGAGTGCAGAAGAGGATTACAAGAATGATACAGGGGATGAGAAATTTCAGTTATGAGGATCAATTGAAGGGTTTAGGATTCTTCTCCTTGGAGAGGAGGCAGTTAAGAGGAAATTTTATAGAAAGGTTCATAATCAAGAGGGAGTCGATAGGTAGATAGAAACTGTCCCAATTGTAAAAAGATCAAGAACACAAGTGTTTTGCAAAAGAACAAATGTGATGAAAACATTTTCACACAGCGAGTGTTTCAGGTCTGAAATGCACCACCTACAAGTGTGGAAGAGGTAGGTTCAATCGAAGCATTCGAGAGGGAAATAGATGATTATTTGAATTGAAACAATGTGCAAGGGTATGGTGAAAAGGCAGGAAGTTGGCATCAAGTCAAAATATTCATTTAGAGAGACGATGTGGACACAATGGGCCAAATTGCCTATTTCTGTGTTACAGCAAATCTGATTCTGTGACTGCCCAGATTGGTGCAGGGGAAGCCACAGCAATTGTATGGGCCAAATTGCCTCCTTCCATGCTGTAAATTTCCTTGAGCACAGAAGTCAATAACCAGGGGGCAGAGATCTAAAAAATTGGCAGACGATTAGAGGGGAATTGGAGAGAAATGTTTTCACCTAGACAGTGGTAGCAATCTGGAACCCAGTTTGAAAAAAAAGACACAAACCCCAATTGTATTTGGGGTGCTGCAACCAACAATGATAAGGAGGACTGCAAAGTGGGATTAGGCTCGACAGTTTTTCATTTGACTTGAATGCGATGCGACCAAATGCTCTACTGCTGTGCTTTAAGTTTCTTTTGAATACTAACCTTATTTCCCCTCACTTAGATATAAAAGATTCTGCAGCAACACAGGAGAAATTAACCATAGACTTTCTCCCAAATTGTTGGACTACCTATAAAAAGCTGCTTTAAAATAGTGGAATCCATTGATTTAAATTGCAACTTGCTTTGGGAGAGCTAGACATTTGGTAAATGGATCTTGAGTTATGCAGACCAGGAGATCCAGGTTTAATACTTGATTGATACTGGATCAGATGGGAATCAAGAGTCAGGTATTACAATAAGGCTCAGTACCCTAATTATTTATTAGTTAGGAGGGGCACCAAGTTTGCCAGGGTTTCTGTTCCTCATCAGTTTCTTTGGATCCAACTGGTAAGTAAATACGTAAATGCTCAGTCCAGCTGATTACTGATCGGCATTGAACCTCGTTTATCTGGATAAGCTGTCAGAGACTATACCAACCTGTGGCACTGTGCTGTAGCAGAATTTAGTATCTTCAGGGCAGATGGAAATTAAGGTTTCCACATACAGGTTTGAAATGCATAATCGTAACATCTTGGTTACCCAGGGTCAGATTTGGTTGGCTCCCCAAAAATGTGGTAGGGAATCTCTCTCTCAGAGGTTCCCAATAAGAGTTTATGCAGCAATTGTCTGGAAGTGCTAACTTCCCCTGAGCAATTGTGCTACATTGGGAACCATCCAATAAAGCAAGTTAACTTGCTAACTTTGGATGGTTCTGCCACTGTTATGCTAATAGTAACACTGAAAAAGTTAAATAAAATCTCTAGTTCAGTGTAAATACTTTAAATACCTAAACTGGTCTACACAAGAGGAAAATATTCCCCAGAATATTCCCCATCCCTGATTCTCTACCTGCCTGGGATTCACCACCCAACCTAGATTCCATCCCTGGCCCAACATGAATCCCCCCCTTTACCTGAGCAGTCCCTAACACCATATCCCTCCCATGTCTGACCTCCACACCCCTCTCCCACATCAGACCCCCATCACTCTTCAATGTTTGAGCTCTCCAACCCAATCTCCTGATGTCCTCTACCGCACCTGCAGAGCTGACACGTGCACCTCTCTCTCAGCTGCCCCATGTCTGATTCCTCACAACGTCTGACCTCCACCCCCTAAATCCCATTCACTTGGCATTTATCCCTGGCCTATTTTCAAATGGGACTGTTGCTCCATGCTTTTAGACTCTTGACGCTGGACCTGGGGACTCACCGCACTGCCTGAATCAGGAAGTTTAGGTGAAACAGACTTGGATGAAATTTGGTGCAGATAAATGGGTATACAGTGACAACTCAACACTGATTGCCACTCTGAGGAAGTTAACTTGATTACAAAATCTCCCACCAAAAAGTATGAATAGAAACATTTTGAAGCAAAGTGGAAATTCAGAGAATTTTTATGTATTTGTTGACCTATAGCTAAAGTTGGTAAAAATAAAGACTTTCTACTCGCTATGGTGAGTCTCAGCACATGGGACATGACTTTGTACTGGGAGAAAGAGGAATTTGCATTTGATTGCTGTACAGTTCTGGAAAGTAGTTATAGACGAACCCAACTTCGCGCTTGCATAGCTCAGCAGCTGATTAAACTTTTACTCAAGAATGGTAACATGGGTGAGTGTCTGACACCTATACCATGTTTGGGTTAATTAATAGCACCTAGTCAATTATTTAATGCTATTTAACATTGTTCTGAAATTCAAAGTGAGGAAAACTACTATGTGCACTTTGAATTTTGCCATTCTGAATTATTTCAATAACGTTGAGAACATTAAGCTTCCTCCACCATTCAATAAGGTCATAGCCAATCTGAATATAACGAAACCTCGCATTTCTGTCTACCCCAATAAACTTACGTGCTCCTCTCTTGTTAATCAATAACCTATCTCTGCTTTAAAAACTCTGCTTTCACACTTTTTGAGGAAGATGCATCAAAGGAGGAATTCCAAAGACTCTCAACTCAGAAAAAAATTCCCCTATCAAGTCATAAATGGGTGACCTCTTATTCTAGATTCATCCACAAGAGGAAACATCCTTTCCATCTTCACCCCCTCAAGACCCTTAAATATTTCAATCAAGTCACTTCTTACTCATCTAAAGTCCAGCAGATACAAGCCTACCCTGTTCAATCTTTCCTCATAGCCTTACTTGCCTATTCCTGGTATTAGTCTGGTAAACCATCTCTGAACATTTACAACTTTCCTTAAATACGTCCAATATCATGCACAATATTCCAGATATGGTCTCACCAATGCCCTGTGCACTAATGCATAACTTCCCTACTTTTACATTCAATTCCTAATTGCTGTACCTGCATCTCACCTTTTGCAATTCATACAACATTGGTTTGAACTGCCAAAAATTAAACCAATTAAATTGAATTCGAGTGTGCTTTCATCATAAATGATTCATCACTCTCTGAAGTTTCCTTGTATTTTAAAATGATAAAGTACCAAGCTTGTTTCGCAAAAAGTGCCCTCATACAGGATCAGATCAGCTTCCAAAGTGTGCTTGTGAGCCCTTCCTTCAATGTGAACCAAGTAGTTGCTCTGGGATAATATGGCTACTCCTGGTTATTAAATCAATGATATACCTCAGAAGAGGAAAGGGCTTGAAGTGAGAAGTCACTGCATTGTAAAAAGTATTTTCTGTCAAAAATTACTTCTTTTCATTGTCAAAATGTAATGATGTTAACAGAAAGTAGTTAGCCTGGCCATATCCTACTACTTCAGGTTATTTATTGTCTCCCTTTAGAGCTCTTTAAGAATTTCAGAAGACAAGCAGATCACTTGCTCTCATGGACTGGTTGCTGCTACTATGAACTTAACACATTTTGATGCATCAGTAGTTAGAAGGTGACTACACATCCAACTATTCCTTCATGTTGGATATTTCTGCTTTTGCTTGGCAACTATCCTGAGATTGACATTGAACTTAAATCATTAAATCTGAACTGGTTTGTTACACCCATCTCGCCATATCAATACAAAGGAGTTAGAACATAGAACATAGAAAATCTACAGCACAAACAGGCCCTTCGGCCCACAAGTTTCGTCAAACATGTCCTTACCTACAAGGCTTACCTATAATCCTCTATCTTACCACATCCCATATAATTATCCAGAATTCTCTTATAAGACCCTATTTAATACGCCTCCACCACCACTGCTGGCAGCCGATTCCACACACTCTGAGTGAAAAACTTAGCCTTGACATCTCCTCTGTACCTACTCCCCAGCACCTAAACCTGTGTCCTCTTGTGGCAGCCACATCAGCCATGGGAAAAGCCTCTGAGAATCCATTTGATCAATATCTCTCAGCATCTTATACACCTCTATCGGGTCACCTCTCATCCCTTGTCTCTCTAAGGAGAAAGATCGAGCTCTCTCACCCTATCCTCATAAGGCATGCCATCTAATCCAGGCAACATCCTTGTAAATCTCCTCTGCACCTTTTCTATGATTTCCACATCCTTCCTGTAATGGGGTGACCAGAACTGAGCACAGTATTCCAAGTGAGGTCTTGTACAGCTGCAGCATTATCTCCCCATCCTAAACTCAATTCTGGGTTGAAATCCATCTGCCACTTTTCCACCCAGTCTTGCATCCTATCTAATTGCAACTTCTGACATCCCTCCAAACTATCCACAAACCGTGGCTGGTTTGTGATACAGAGTGACAGCAACAGCACTGGTTCAATTCCCGTACGGGGTAAGGTTATTCATGAAGGTCCCACCTTTTTAACTTCTCCCTTCGCCTGAAGTGTGATGACTCTCCACCAGTCAGCTCTCCCCTCAAAAGGAGAGTGCAGCCCTATGATCATCTGGGACTATAGCAGCTTTACCTTACTGCTACATAACAGACCATGAAAAAAATATGAATTTTTAAATGAAATTAAAAATGAAAGATACATTTTCAAATGCCACTTTTACATTTAATATTTATTTCAGAAAATCCTGATCATTGTATGCACTTGGTACAAATATCTTTGCTTGGTATTTGTAGATAATGGGAAAATTCACAAAATATTAATTCCATTCTCTGAAAATTCAAGCTCTTGATTTCCTGCACAGAACAATGTTTACAATTTTAAAAAAATCTAGACTCTTATATACATAGTTAAATTTTTGGGCATTCTAATCTTCATGAATGTTGAACAATTTCGCAATTTCATTGAGATCATCATGTTCTTCACCGTCCTTAATGACCTATGGGAAAGTATTAAAAATATATTTTAAAACAAAGCAAATCAAGTTTCCATCACAGTGTCAATGTTTCCTTTTAGGGCTCCCCCTCTGCACTGCATGCTGACCCCACCAAGGGAATACACCTTGATTATCAGCACTAACATTGCAGATAAACCACTGAGGGTCCAGACAGGGTAGCAAAATAGTGTAATATAAGATTTTTGTCCTTACTAGACTTGGAGCTAAGATCCTGTCAGATAGTTGTGAAACTTATATGTTTGGATAGGTGAACTATTCACAAAGCTTCAACCAAAATGGTTCTAAATTGGCCACTGGAAGATGACATATATTAGTGTTAGTGACAGATTTGTCTGGAAAATTGTAAGTATGAAGCAGCATCTGACTATTGTGGCCCTTTTAATTAATTCGTTAACTTGGGCTATTTCATTATGAACAGAAGAGACATTTCCTAAAAGAAAAACAAAATCTGTAGATAAAAAAAAATCTAATTATCTATTGCTTCAGTGTAGTTTTTCAGTCTACTGCTTGTAATGTGAAGCGATGCCAAGCTTTGTCATAGGCACTGGAACATGAACAAACATTATTACAATATTACAGTCATCAGAAATATGCAGCAAAATCTGTATTATCCAGCATCAGCAGGGAATTTGTGATGCTGGTTAATCAAAAATGCCAGTTTACGGAGAGTTCCATTTACTGACGGAATACAGCGCAATAGCAGTCGCATGAAATAACATGCAAGCACTCAGGTAGTAACGAGCATCACTCTCTTTACTTCAGATCTTCAACACTGCATTAGAACTTAAAGGATAAAATAAAACAGTATACAGGTAAAAGTTCCAGTTAGATTCAGAATTGCTTCCTTTTGACTAAGTGATGATACGCATTAGGTGAATACCAGTAAGTAGAGAACTCTGGTTAGTAAAATGCGAGATAACACAAAGTTTACTTTAAGAGACTACTCTCAAGTTTCCTCTAACTTTCTACCCATGAGCAAATGTTTAAGTATTTTTCCCTGCCACCCTACCCACTCCATTCTGTAGAAAGCAGCCACATTAAATATTGGCAAAAGGCCAAATATAACTCCAAAGATGCAGCTTGCCTTTCTAATTGGTGGTCAAGATTGGAATTAAAAGATCAAGTTTCAGCATAAATTAAAACTGTTAGGATTTTAAGTACCACTTTAAAAGTACACAGCAGTTTTCTCATCAATGACCCTAGGTTCATGTTCATGCCTCAAATAAACACCTTATTTCTGGCACTCCTTGTTTTAAGAAATAGGCCTTTAATTGAAAACACTTGGCATTAATCCATAACCTTTAAATTAGCAATTTATCCATCCAGTACTATTGATTTTTTTTTCCATTACAACTAGCACTTCTTTTGTGTAGTGCCATGTTCTTGATTACACTAGTTTTTCGAGAAATTCTAATGCAGCAGCCATATCGTTACCTTTCACTTTAATTATCACACTGCAAAAAAGGTTATTTTTTGCCGCTTCAAAACAAATCTATTATAAAGACCACACAAGTCTCTGTGTTGGGAAAGGAAAAAACCCTAGTAGATTAGAGAAGATTTTAAACTATTAGGTATTTAAGATACAGATAGAACTACCAGTATTGAGTTAACTGACTCTAAATCAGACTTACAAGCCAACAAGAGAACAGTTTACATATATGAATGTGTTAAGAGATTTAAAAAATGATTTGAACTTATATTTTGATATTTTAAATGTATTAACTGTATTTTTATAAAGTGGTTGTGCATTTTAACCAAGAGAAAGTTGCTGCAAGGACTGATGGTATGGGGACTTTCAGACAGTATCACATTCTTAGGAAACAATGAAATCTCAGAATGTGCAAGTTCTTATCAATGGGAATTGGTAGCAGTAAGGTTCTCAGGGCTGCTTATGAATAGAGTTATTCACTATTCAGATAAGACAATGCCTTCTCAGATGTGAGAATGTGCATTAGTCTGATATTCCAGTGACGTGGACGAAAACGGAAGGCATGTTAACTTTGACTTCAGCGTCTCGTGTTGCTAAGCAAGAGAGGAGGTTGAATCAGATTCTGCAGACCAATGAAATCTCATCATGTCAGAAGATAAAATGCAATTGGCTAAAGTACATGACAGATGTTATTGGTGATTTAAGTATATTGAAGATGATTGAGCAAAAGCTAATGAAAAGTGGGAGAAATTGATAAGAAAAATGTATAATTGATTTATCTTAAGCATTGTATATTACAGTTTATTAGAGATGTCTGGCTGCTCTATGTCTGGAGAGGCCTGGGATGCTTTGAAACTTCTCTCAGTGTCTCAGTGGTCAAATAAAAGATACATCTTTAAACTGGGACATGGCTTTCGTGAGTCTATGTTTTGGCTGAAGTTTCAGCAATACCTGGCCACTTTGTAAAACCCGCTAACAAATCAAACCTATTATGGGGATCACACAAGTCTCTATATTTCCAGCTTGGTCTTAGTCCATCATTTAAATTATATCTTATTCCTAAATAGCTGAAGAATAAATTTGCAATAAGCAGCCACACACACAAGCCATAGAATGACTAGGTGACATATATCATAAATATATATTATATTATAAATGGGAAGAAGGTACAATCTCGTAATTTAATGAGAGCTTTTGTGGCATTGAAAATGCTTCCACAAATTTTATTAGATTTGAGAAAGCAAGACTTTTTGCACTGGAATTAAGATACATCTATGAACTGCCAAGGTCTTCATGACAACAAAAGGACAGAAAAGACATTTAAAATCTAAAGTGGAATGTTAGAAAAATCATCTTTACACAGAGGACAGTTAGAATATGGAATTTTCTATTACAGCTGTTGAAGCAGAGTTCATAGTAAAGAACAGCAGTTTTATCTGTATTTCACAAGCACAATGATTAATGTAGTTCAATAGAATTGCAACCAAATAGACTGAATCTCTTTTCTCCAGAGAAGAGGGTGAAGTGTGAACTAAAAGAGGTCATTAAAATTATGAACAGGTTTGACAGAGGTAGAGAAGATTTTTTCACTTGTGAGAGTCCAAAGCTGGAGGCCATAATTATAAGGCAGTCAATAATAAATCAAACACAGAATTCAAGAGAAACCTCCTTACCCAAAGTGTGATTAGAATGTGGAATTCACCACCATCTGAAGTATAAGAGGTAAATAGCAATAATGCATTTAAAGGGAAGCTGATCAACTACATAACGGAGAAAGCATTAGAGGATATGCTGATAAGGTTAGAATACATAGGAGAGGAGAATCACATGAATTAAAAACGCCAGTGGAGGTTTGTTGAGCCAAATGATCTATTTTTACACTGAAAATTCAATGTAACTAACTGCAACTAACCTTTCTGGCAATCGGCATCCTATTAAAAATATTCCACAACAGAATTCCCACAATTACTTTCTCTCTCAAGTAGAAGATGACACCCTTTCCATAGTCTTCCCCATCTTGAGGTGGATGAGCTGAAGCGGCAGTACCAGCAGATACACTTACAGAAGTAGCTACTTCTTCTGTCTCACTTTCAGATCGGATTCCTGTACCTACATTCATGAACACAATATACAATAATCACGGTTAACCACATTTTAACTGCAAAATGAATAGCCAATGTTGCCATTACATCCATTATATTTCACTAGTCGAAAGCAAAAGATATTTCAGCTTCATATGTGATCCAAAAACGCAAAACACATCATGTTATTAAAACACATAATAACAGATAATTATTATGAACAAGAACACTGTTGATTTGCAATCGTTCTATCCTGGACTAGTGACAGCACTTAAAGCACCCTTCCTGCAACCCAACGATTAATTAGTGCAGCAAATACCAGTGTTTATGTCTCAGCATCATATGCGTTTATGGAGTCCTCAGGCTGAGTTCTGCAAATGAGTTTTTGCCTGAGCATCATACTTAAGAATTATCAGCAGTGATTTTAACTTTTGCCAGTGAGGAACATTATATGTCCAGCCTGATTTTTTTTTCCCTAATGAAGACAATTCTACAGGGTTTATAGTGGGCAGCTATTCTGCCAATGCTCATTTTCTGACACTCCCTCACCTATATTTAAAATCAGGCCAATCATTTCAAATGCAAATTAATTCAAAACATAATGCAGCAGACTTTTTTTTATATGTTTATTAGAAATTAACAATAAATTCTAAACGGTTTTAATACAGTTCAGGAAATGCATTAATTATCTAAAACAGTATTATGTACAATACAGGAGGTATTCATATCAATAATGTCATTCATTGTTTCTAATAAGCAAGCATTCTGTAACTTACCAGACTCTTGTGTCACAGCTCTGGGGGTATCTTTAGCAGTTCCTTTGGCAAACACTCCTACAGTAGGTAAGCTACTGTCCACAATACCAATAGCTTCATATCCTACATCTGGGCCCAAGTCACTCCTGCAACAGAAATTAAACTAGATAAATATTTCACATATAGTGATGAACTGGTCAGTATAAAATGTTAATATACATCTGCTGGAAGATGATACTAAACCAACTCATACCAAAACATTGACTGATGCCAATAAGGTTTTGCAGCTCCAGTCATGTTCTCACCAGCCAATCTGCCACTTACGACAGCGTGATCATGGTGTTCCACACGTCTCCTACCCAACTTCAGATCATAGAAACAAGCAGCATCTCCAGCCTAAAGGACACAAAGGGAACACAATATTTTCATGTTTTATGGAAACTTCTTTCTAAAAATTCTAGTTTGTAGCATATTTTACAACTAGAAAATTATGGTATTCATATTTGGTTTCACAACTCGAGTAAATACCATATTTTACCAAGGAGAAAAGTTTCCCCAAGAAAAAAAAAATATAGATACAGACAATAATAACTTATACTCCTACAGATTATGCCTTCAGTATTCAGAAATCCCAGTCTGAAACAATGGGCTGAATATTCCCATGGCCTGACTGGTGGGTTCGTTGGTGGGCGGAAGGTTGGGTAATTATGGAGCAGGTGGGGGTGATGAGAGAGGAGAGGTTCAGAAATCACCACCGTGCAAGAGAGGATGGCGTAAAGCCCTAGACACATTAATTAATTATGCCATAAGAAGTGGTCTCATTTCCCATTGCTTTCTGCAGTGAGAATCATACCCTATTCCCAATCCTGCCATTGGATTAAGTCTCAGATGGCAGGATTCCAGCCAGTGTGCACCACTAATTACATTTTTCAAAAACTGTATTTTAAAACCAGTTTCCAAAAATATATTTTCAAGCAATGATCTATGTACTCACCACCCAAATGTTTGAACGTGCTTGTAGTTCTGCATTTACTCTGAATCCACCTAAGTCTGAGTCCACCTCCATTCTTGCTGACTTTGCTAATTCCACACTAGGTTCAAGACCCACTGCTGCAACAACATGATCAGTCTTTATCTGCAAACAGGAGAGCATTTCAACTCTAAGTGGTTTAATTGGAACTTTCTTTTGCAAGACAAAAATACTTTGTTTAAATATTGCTCATTCATAGACTTGCAATTATACTCACTGTTTGTCCATCCTTAAGTTTCAGGATAACTTTGTTATCTTGATATTTTGCAGATTTCACAACAGTGTTTGGCATTACATTAACACCCTCTAAAGAAGAAAAAAATTACAAAACAACTATTAATTTTTTGGTTTATAGTTCTTAATAAAAGACTTTGTCCATATGGTTCACTGAGCCAAAGAGGTAGACCAAGAGATTCCACTGTTCATGCTGATGTAAGGGCTAGGCATTGAAATGAATTGCATTACCATCACAATCTCTCATCATCATCATTGACCAGAAACTTAATTGGATTAGCTATAAAATATTATGACTTCCAAAGCTGGTCAGAGGCTGGGAATTGAGAGGCAAATGACTCACTTCTTGACTCTGCAAAGCCCGTCCACCATCCACGCAGTCCAAAATCAGGAATGGGATGGAATGCCCTCCTATTCGTCTGGATAGTGCAGTTCCAACAACACTGAAACAATGTGACATTAACCAGCTAATCTGCTTTACGAAGTTAATTGAGGGATAAATATTGACCAGGGTTGAAAATATGTCCAGCCCAGCTTTCATATCGAACAGGAGAGCTTCTTTTAACGTCCACCTGACAGAGCAGTTGGGACTTCAATTTAAAGTCTCATTTGAAACATAGCACATCTTGACCACGCAGCACTCACTCAGTACTATCCTGTGAGTATCAGCCTAAACCTGTATTCAAATTGGACTTGGATCCACAACATCCTGACTCAGAGATGTGGCTGCTACCAGTTGACTAATAATTGACACATTGCGATCATCCAAGATTTGGTTAAAGCGAAAAAGATTAGAGGGACTGAATTACTTAGTTCTGTTCCTGTACAGAAAGTCATAACATTAAATAATGTTTTAATTACTCATAAAATTGAATTATGCAATTTATTTACATTATTTACTGATAAATTTTTAAATGTACTGTTTTGGCCAAACCCTACAAGAAAGCTTGTAATTATACGACTACAAAAAATTCATATTCAAATATATTTTTTGATACAGTGTGATGTACAACAGAAAATAATCAGAAGAATTCTCTAATTATGCCTGTGGGGGGTTTTGTGGCAAGCGGAAGTGGAGTATCCAATGCGAGCAGGAAAGTCAGAAACCCACTGGTGTAAAACAGTTGCAATTGTCCCAATGGTAGGCCAGTTTTCTTGCTGCTTGGTGGAATGAAGGCCATTTGCATTTCATGAATGCTCATTAAAAGAGCTGAATGTCAAAACCTAGTCAAGCTTTCCATTCTTGCATTATACCAGTGGGAAATCACATCAGTTTTAAACAAGTTTGAAAAAGTGATAATCACAAGGAGGACTTCAGTTCACTGAAGACTTCAACATGAGTCAAACATAGCCAACCTGCAATAAGATTGTTTCGCTCCTGTTGCATTGATCACCACTTTGCTGAAGCAGACTAGATCATGCCTGGCAGCTCCGTACTTAGCTGACTTTTATGGATGGCACTGTGCTGGACACATGGGTCCTTATTCCAATGGTCTGACCAGGGTTTGGGATGCTAGGTAAGGTGGGGGAGCTGAAAAAAATGAGGGAGGAAGATGGGCTATGTAAGGGCGAGGAGTGGAAGGATTAGATGGCAGACAGACGTGGAGAAGGATGGTCAACAATGAAAGCAAAGGGGAGAGCAAGGGGAGGGAAGATAAAAAAACTCACAAAAATGGGCATCAAAAAGATAACATCATTTCTTGGAAGGAGATGCACAAAGACCCCAAATGTGATGAGTTGAGATCCAAATGGGCTTAGGCACTTCACAGGACTTGGGAGGGGCAGGTAGGGTAGAATTGAGGAAAACACTACTTCTTTAGTTGCTAGCCTTTTGCCTCTGGATTTCAGACATTCTGCATTGTTCTGTGAGGATAATTGGGGTTGGAGGTGATAGGAGTATGCTGGACTGGTATTTACATATAACACATAGACCTTCAAACCAGCTAGCTGAAAGTGGGTGGACAAAGACGCCAACTCATCAGGTGATTTAGAGGGAAGCTTGCCTGCATATAATCAATTAAGCTCCAAGTGCAGAATCTGACAGAGGAATACAGCTATTGTAATGGTGGGAAAGACACCATGAAACTGTTCATCATGACATTCAGCCTCACTAATGAGAATTCTGCCCAATAAATTCATGCTATATTAAATACAATTCAAAGCATCAATTTAAACAGTATTTCTTACTCCAATTAAATTTTTAAAATCTTGGAGTAAGGAAATAGGAAGAAAGGGATAAGACTTGCCAATCTACAATAATTACTAGTCATTAAAAAAAGGAATAAAGTAATTTTCTCTTGTCACACTGATTGTTAAAACTTTCATGTTAAGACTTAAAAAATTGAATGTACATATACTGAGATTTATTTTTTTAAAGATTAAGATTAGCCAAATATTCCAAGTCCTTCAAAAGTTTACTTCTGTGCATTGAAAAAGCAAATTCCATTTAACATCAAAGTAATAAATAATTCCCTCTGCCAACCAAGTCTTGCAGGATCAGATTCAATCAAAATATTTAGAATGAATATTTACCTTTTCTTACTTTCTCAGTTGTCCAGTTGCTGAGGTACTCTGGGAGAATCTTACCCATATTCCCTTTCTCTGGAAATATCTGCATCACCTCGAGTTTTGAATTCCGGGCTGAGATTTAACATATGATGGTTAAAGAAATGTTGTTTCTGGAACAACTGTAAGACATATAATAATACATTTTTTCCACAAATTTGGCTTACAGACAGAAGTTTTCTGAAATAAGGGCTATTTAATACATTTTTAAACTTTCCTGAGGAATTGCAGGATAATAATAAAAAATTAACGTACAGTAATTAAATTTGAAATTGATATGAACACTTATAAAGCAAGCCTTAATTTAGTACAAAGCACATCAGGACAGACTATCTGGTGGAAGAAAAAACTTTCATCTGGAGTCTATTTGTTTCTCCACCACAAAGAATTTTATCTCCACGTCTGTTTGAATGAAGGATCCTTATAGCTGAGCTTGATCTTATCCTTGAGCAATATTCACATATGCATTTCCACTTGTGGCTCATGGGTTAGAATGGCAGACTTACATGTTTAAAAGAATATTATGTGCTTCAATGTAAGAAACATTCATGCTATGGAATAAATATTATCTACAACTTCCACCATGTTTTAATCAAATATTACTACATCAGATGAAAAGTATTTTAATTCCATCAAATGGGTGATAATTATGACTGGACAGCTTTTCTAAAGTTTTAGAATAATTTGCAAACCTGTTCATAGAAACCTGGATTTTATTATAAGCCATCTATCATCAATTATCTGCAAATCTCAACCAACACAACGACTGCATGGAAGATAATAATGCTTCTAATTGCTGTTGATATTAAGGTCAGAGTAATCATTGCTATGTCATGTGTTGTTCCAGGGAGAACTTTGCATTATCTCTCACTCATGTGGCCAGTCTTCACAAATCAGTACAGTGAACATCCACCTTCATTCAACACTGCTCTAATGTTGGCCAATTTTCTTTCCTCTTCTTATCTCGCTAATATGAACTTAAATTAAAGGAAACAGTTGTGGCCCCAGGTAGTGTCAACTATTCTGCAAACACTTGGACTATGATCTGCTTGCTTTTACCCAGAATACTATCAGGAGAGCTACCATTAATAGTAGGTGGTCAGGCAGGAAACAAGACACATATCTTTCCAGCAAAGATTGCAGAAGACGCCATGAACAGTAGTTATAAGATCAGCTGTTAACTTGAGTAAATTTTGAAATCCTCTCAGTGCAGAAGTGTAAGCCATGACTTTACATTTACTATTTAAAATTAAATTCATATTTAAATTAGACAATTATGTTAATTTATAATCCAAAAGGGGACTGATCAGTGAATTCCCACCCATTTACAATGTGGAAATAATCTATACCTTAATCTCATAAGAAATACGTCCCCTTGAGCCTGTCCTGCCATCATAGTTATTTAAATTAAAGGAAACAGTTGTGGCTCCAGGTAGCTACTTTCTCCATCAAGTCCATTATTTTGCCTTATGCCCATACTCCTTGAATCCCATAGCACCCAAAGTCTATCAATCTCAACCTTGTATGTGCTTATCGAAGAGCATCCACAGCCCTCATTTACAGAATTCCAAAACTTCACAGCTCTCTGAGCTGAGAAATTCTTCCTCATTTAGGCTCTAAATGGCCAACTCTTTACTCTGAGACTGTACCACCCCAGTTCTATGCCAGAACTGTCCAAGATAGGGCTCATGGACTATAACCCAGCCCACTCTATCTCATCCAGAGAGCCAGAGATCAAAATACAGGTCACTGAAGTGGAAGATTTTGCAAGGAACTGCTCCTCCAATCATTGTGACTCGATCAAATGCAGAAGACAAGCAATCTTGTGGTTGGAGAAGCAGTGAACAGTATGAAGATGAATGGTTTCTTTCAGTTGTCATGGAAGAGAATGTGCTGAGAAAAAGGAGAGGCTTCTAGAGAGGGAGGGGAACTGAAAATGCTTGCTAAGAATGGGGTGAGACTGAACATGCTGACAGTGAATGAACCAATGCACTCACTTTAATGATGATCTTTGTTAATAACTCTATTTAAATTAGCAATTTATTGCTTTGACATTTTTTTTCCTTCCCGATTTTCATTTCAATACCTCTTTGTGCCAAAATCTGCTTGAAATTTGCCCAGTTTGCCTCCTTGAATGAGAAAAAAATTGAAAGGGGATCTATTGGATGAAAAGGTTGGAAAACCCTGTTCTAGACTCTCCAGCTGGGAGTGGAGTCTCTCAGCATCTAGTCAAGCAGCCTATAGTATATGAAGAAAAACAAGTTAACGTTTCAGACCAACAACCTTTCATCAGAATTCCACTGGTTCAGATGAAAGGTCATTGGCCGGAAAGATTAGTCCTATTTCTCTTCATAGATTTTTCCTGACCTGCTGAGCTTTTGCAGCATTGTTTGTTCTTCTTTCAGATTTCCAGGATTCGCAGTATTTACCTCTGTTCTCCTATCATACAGCTTGTAATGCTTTTTAAAAGTTATACATTTCAATATGATCACTTCTCATTCTTCTGAACTCTAGACAACAAAGACCCATTCAGCCTTTCACAACAATAAACTGAAAACGTACCACGTCGTCCCAAAGCGCAGGCCAATTCGCTACCCAGGAATCCACCACCAATGATAACAATAGACTCCACATTTCTTGAAATCTTCTCCAAAGATTTAAAATCTTCTATCTGCAAGAGGATTTGAAGTTATTAGAAAAGTTGGTTTCTTCTCCAACAAAAATGTATTACAATCATTTTAAAAAATTCTCAGTGACATTTAGTTACTAAAAACATATTAACCCCACTAATGTTCCAACTTCTTTTAGGTAAATTTCGAAGCTCATAACGGTAAATGCTGGCACAGATTGCACTATTTTCCATACATTATTTGGCATGTTTCAGGCCAGATAAATTTGTTGTTGGCTAAAACTCTCTCAACAACGTGTATAAATTCTCACCTGCAAATTACATTTTGCACAAAAGCCATCCTTACGGCAAGAGATATAATGTTAACTTTGTGCTCAACATTGCCAAACTGCAAGATTATTGGGAACTGGTTTGGTATTGCTGCTTCAAAGAATACAAAGAAGAACAAAGAAGAACAAAGAACAAAACAGCACGGAAAACAGGCCCTTCAGCCCAATAAGCCCATGCCGCCACCCCGATGTTCCTACCTCCACCCGTGATCCCTTTCTATGTTTATAGAAATGTATGCTTCATGTATGCTGACCTCGACAGTTGTTAGATGTTCATCTTTTCAAAATGGGATTAATGCAAAACCAATCTCAGAAGTACAGCCTCCAGAAACATTTCTATCTCCCTGGATATGTCTGCAATGCATATAATTTTATTCTTTGCTTCACCCCTCAATAGAAGCACTATTAAAAAATAAAAAAAAAAATAGCATACAATTTTAGCCTTTACTAATTGGGAATAATTGCTTTTGTATTGTCCTTCAAACTATTTCCTCAAATGATAAGACAATCTAACCATGTAACTAAATGCTATAAGATGGTCAAAATCTAGTTCTATTCTTCCAAAGAAAACTAGTTATGCCGACAAAGCAGCTTTCAATACTACAGGATAACTTAAGTTCCATAGTTTTTCCGAAAAAATCACAAAATATACAGCAAGGTGACACAATGGTTAGCACTGCTGCCTCACAACAATAGGGATACGAGTTCAATTCCGGCTTTAGGTCACTGTCTGCATGGAGGTTGCATATCCTCCTTACGTTTGCATGTATTCCCTCTGGGTGCTTCGGTTTTCTCCACCATCCAAAGTTGTGTATGTTAGGTGGATTCGTCTGCTAAATTGTTCTTTAGTGTCCAAAGATGTGGAGGTTAGGTGCATGAGCCATGGTAAATGCATAGTTTGCGGGATAGGGGAATTATGCCTGAGTAAAATGAACGGGATGGACTGAACAACCTCTTTCTGCATTGTAGGGATTCTATGGATGCTACAGAAAAACTGTTGGCTATTACAATACATTTACCATTTGTCACTGTACCTAAAATCCAAAAAGGCATTGCTTTTGGCAAGACTGATTTTAGCTACGATTAACAGAACAAATGCCCTCGCAAGGCTAATAGGACTAATGATATATACTGCTGCATAAGTTACAACTAATTTTGTAACCCAGATCTCAATTTTACATTCACCAGCTAGTTAGTTTGCCCTTTGCTTTGCGTTTTTAAGAATAGTAAACTAGAATATTTCTAGTTATAATGACAGTATGAGCTGAATATTAATTTTTAAAGAAAGCTTTGCTTATGGATTTAGAAATGTTAGTCAGGAGCAAATATTAATAGATGGCTGGCATGTGAAATTGAACTTGAATGATAAAAATGATTCTGTGACAAAACCAATAATGTAGAACGTACTATTGCAGTGAATCACATTTATTCAATTTCTATTCCAAAAAGCACAATTCTTTTATCTCCTACTATTTTAAAATTAATAGAAAAGTGTTGTATTTTATTCCTATAATTGACATTCAATATATTAAGATACTTTCCTAGCTGATTTACTCCTTCTCTTAAAGTAGTTGCTGCTTTGACAGGGTATTTTCAATCGTGGTCAAAGTTCTCTGGGAACTTACTCAAGGACCCATTATTCATGCAAGCTTTGGTAGTGAGTGTTGACTGGCCATTTGACCAAAAAGGTAATCACAAATCTAATTACAACCATGTTCAACATCTAGGAAGATGCACTTCTTTCAAATACATCTGGAAAATAATCAGGATTATTAAATCCACTGGAATTTTGCCTTCCAAACCTCAGTCACAGAGACAGTTGTATCAATATCATGATTGGAGATTAGCAAAGAATCAGCAAAAATTTGGGGCTCTCCTGATTATACAGTTCAATTACTCAACTGATAAACTAAAAGAGCCCTTTGTTTACTTTCATACAGAACCACAGAAATTCATAAGGCAACCATTTGGCTCATCATGTTTATGCTGGTTCTTTTTCTAGAGTAATCTTAACATTAATCAAACTGCCCTGCTCCCTCCTATAGGTTTATAACTTTCCTTTGCTTCAAATATTTATCCAAATTCCTTCAAAGGATACAGTAGTCTCAGCCTTAACTACTCCTTCAAGTATACTTCAATAACCTTCTGTTAAAAAAACATTACAAATTGTCCCAGAAAAAAAGAACTTTGAGAACAAGATCCTGAAGAATTTTAAAATATGCTATTGTCAAATTATTCTTGGAGTTGTCCAGTAAAGACAGGAGTGCCAGTTGCACTGGGAACTTGAATCTCTGATTAATTCTTTTGAGAGAGAAGAATTTGAAGAATGGAAAATAGATACAATTCATCCTGTCTGGTGCTTGTTGGAGGAACAATGAGAAATCACTAAAGGTTATATTACCATTTCTCTTCTGATTGATTGGTAAATTCCTGACTAAATGGAGTGATTGGCATAAAGGGTTTAATGGTAAAAGTTTCTTTGAAGGCATGCAAACATTAACAAGATTCAGTATAAAGTCAAACATTCAAAAACTGACAACAAAAGAAAAGGTCCAAATATTATTCATAGATGGCAATCTAATACTTTACATAAAGGAATATAACTGATGCCAGAAGTACAAGAAATTTAATTGGAGACAACATGGAAACCTTATAAAAGATGACAAAACCTGAGACAGGAATACTAAAAAAAATTCTGGCATCAAGTTAGCTCCAGATTATATCCAGCCTTTGAAGAACTAATGAACAAAACAGAGAGTAATTTAGCAGCTAAAACTAGGTGTGTAGAGATAATAGTTGATTTATTTCCAATGCCAAGAACGGTTACTGGAGCAACTCAAGTGTTTGGGTCACTGTAATCTGCTATGAATTTTATATCAAATAGAGAATAGACATTTGTTCACAATGCGCTTCACGAATGTTACACACAAATACACTGTAGCATTGATTATACATAATTTATATGTTTCTTTCTAATAACTTCTACCATTATTAAATTACAGAATACAACTGATCCTGATATTTCTATATGATTTAATTTATAGTATGGTATACCTTTTCGTGTTTAAACTAACCTATATATGTGCAAAATCTCTCATAGCGTAATATATTTAGTTTGGTTTTTGATTGCTTTCCCACTTTCTTTGAATCACCTTGCCTTTCATAATCTTCATGTTATTACAAATAAATCCAGATGTGGAACTATAATTTGTTTTTCCAGTATCTTGTTAACTCTCTTTCTCCTCAATCAAATCCAAACTAAACCTGAGATTAGATATTCTGTTTTTGAATTTAATTAGCCAACTAAACCTGCATCAAATATTCTACATCATCTTCTGCATTGATCTGAAATGATTACTCCAAATACCACAAAAATGAATGGCCATATTGTTGTCACACACAATATAAAGCAAAATATATTGGTTGGGATCTTAGAAATCAATTTGTGGTTTATATTTTTCAGTAAGCATGGTCTCATTACTCAACATTATATCATTCATGGTCCAGTTTGAAAAAAATAAAGACTTATAGAGAAAAACTGATTTTGCTTTAAGCTGGGTCAAGGCTTTATGATAAAATCCAATCCATTGGAGAACACTTCCATCTGTAATTTAATGCAAAATGAGTTTCTACTGTTATCCACTTGTGGTTATTAATCTTTGTAACTCCCATACCTAGCAATACCAGCCCATATCCAAGGTCTAATTTTAAACGTACCAAGATTGCTGTAATATTTCCTCCCTTACTTCGACTTAATATCTGTAAATCTTCCTCCATCTCCTTGGGTGTAACTTGAACGCCCTATCTGAATCCACTGTCTCAAGAAGCTCACTTTCTTAAGTCCTCAGTTAGTAGACAGCTAATGGAATGTAATGGACAATTCATGGTCAATAGTTAGCTGCTGCAAGGATGCAATGTAGTTTGTACATGTCAAGTTGCTTCTTATCATGAATTTCTAATTTGTTTTAAAATAATTTTACAAATGCCTCAACTACCTGCATCATATTAAACAAGCTTATTGTTAAAAAGTGCACTGCCTTTACTGCTATTGAGTAAGCTTTTACTCAGATCTCAAAGTTAATGGCAAAAAAGTGGACCAGCCAGATACATTTTAGAATGGAACATGAGAGCAATGAAGAGAAAATCCAGCAGGCCAATCTGCTTGATCAGACTCCTGTCCATATATATATTAAATATCATTTCCAAATGCAGGTAAGTTTCTCATCTGAATGATTTGCAGCTGTGAACTTGAAAAGGTAATAAATGCATTTAACTAGCATTATATTTTCTATCATCTTATGCACTTAGTTATTTAGTAGAATGAAATCCAATAATGCTGCAAAACTGTGTCAGTCAGGTTATACTCCTGACACACAGCAATGTTCTGTTTTGCCTCATGTGTCTAGATTACTTTTGCCTATCCTTATATATTGAGCCAAATATACAGGTTGCTGCACGTGTAGAAACATGGTAGCATCTTCTGATACTCAGGGCAATGCTGTTTGAAAGCATTTCATCCAGCATTATATAGATTAAAGTATACTCACTGATTTGGCTGATGATTTAGCTGGTTAATACCATGAATTCCTTAACCATACATGCCACAAGGCGCAAGGTTGAATGTCATACATTTTCGAACCAGAGATTAAAATTTACAACGTGTTTTACAGTAGGAAAAATATATTGCAGACACTGCAATGTAAATTACTGGTCATGGCTAGGAGGCTTGACATATGCAAGTTAATTCAGAAAATTAATAGGAAAATTACAAAAAGATAAGAACCTGTCCAAAGCCAGGTTTTTTGAACACTTACAAATTTTAATATTTAAAATAGGAAAAAAAAGTATGAATACAAGCTTTTTTTGAACTGCCCATGTTACTTGTTGCAGCTAAGTTTCTGCCTTTTGTTTGCTTTGCTTTTCTTTACTGCCTTTATGTATTTCATGCTAGTATGCTAAATGTCCCAAATGATCCCAAGAATCATAATTGTCTTGTAATACAAAAAGTTATAATCCAAGTTGATAAAATGAATTTGCAGTTAATGAAATGACAGGGCAATATAGTCTTTGTGATCAAAAAATTCACTTCAGTTGATTAGCAAGTTTTGATGTCCAGTAGTTTGATCATCTGACTTTTCTACATTCCTTGCACTAGAATACCTTCCTTATTGCCCACACATGCATATAGACAGTGAACATCAGGAAGTTATTTGACTCTGGCAGACATCAATCTCATCCCGTTATGACATGTGCACAGATGCTCAAGCGTGCACACAGAGTTAAGGAAGAATTGCCTAATGTAATCAATAGTGGTGCACCGGCTAATTTACCTATCCCTTGTCAAGGAGCACTAAAGCTGACTGTAATGTTAACATAGTTATTTCCCAATCAGCTAACTTAATACAGGTCAGGGACGAAACAGCCCTTGTCCTATGTATAAAACACTTCTGCAACACAATATTGGAATTACAATGCATAAAGTGCCCGAGTGGAAATATAATCATAAAATGGAATCCAGATATGGGACACAAATCACGGAAGCACTGCTGTACTGTTACCTTTCTGAATAGCGTTGTCCGTTTTTGCACCTCTTCACCAGCTCTTTCAAGTGCTGGAAGATTACGTGGAGTTCCACCTAAGGACACACAGAGAACTGAATAAGAAAAACAGAAATTGGGGGAGCGGTAGTGGAAGATGAAAAGACTGAGGAAAAAGCTCTGCAAATCATTTGAAAAAAATATGGCAAAGGTGGCAATAATAAAACAAGAAGTGGCATGGGGCGTAAGTAGGAGGTCCATGAATTTCCCCTGCAATTATCACTCAGGGTTCTCGATCTCACACCATATGATCTCAGGAGTGCAGCCAAGGGAGACAGAGTTGAAAGAGGAGTTACAACTTATACATTTGCAAATAAAATACTGTCTAAAGGAAACAAAGCCTTTTTATTTGCATAACAGTTTCTAAAGTTATTTAATGTTCAGGTTAGAACCTTTCTACTCTAGGAGAAATACATTCATTCTTAGTAAGCACAAATTGCTTAAGTTTACATCTTTGATGTTCATTGCAACATGAATGCATTCAGAAATGACCATGAACTAAATTCAAGGATTGCAAACAATAGAAATATTATTTACCTGTTGCTATTAAACATTTATCGTACGTTATTTCCAAACCATTGTCTAATTTTACTTTATTTCCTCGGACATCCATGTGTACAACCTGAAGACACAGAAACATAATGCAAATAAATCTGATGATTATTCAGAGCCTTTGAACAACAAAATATTTTGATGTTTTGTTTACCCTCTATGTCATACCCAAGCTCAATTCAACATTATAACAAACTGCTACGACACTTAAGTGCTATCAGAGAAAATGCACTAAAACAAATGAACTAAATATTTCAATTATGTGCAAGAACATGGCAGTTCCTGAGTCAATCTCTACCTAAAAGTATATTGCTATGTTCATATCTACTGGAGAAAATTCTATAGCATCTCTATCATTTCTATCATCAAAGAACAAAGAAAATTACATACAGGAAAAGGCCCATTGGTCCTCCAAGCCTGCACCAACCATGCTGCCCGATTTAACAAAAACCCCTTACTCTTCCAGGGACCATATCTTTCTATTTCCATCCTATTCGTGTATTTGTCAAGACATCCCTTAAAAGCAACTAATGTAACCACTTCCACTACTTTCCCCAGTAACAAGTTCCAGGTTCCCACCACTCTGGGTAAAAAAATTGGCCTCGTACATCTCTTTTAAACCTTGTCTTTCATACCTTAAATCTATGCTCCCTAGTAATTGACACTTCCACCTTGGGGAAAAAGCTTCTGACTATCCATTCTGTCCATGCCTCTCATTATCTCATAGACTTCTATCAACTCACCCCTCAACCTTCGTCATTCCAGTGAGAATAAACCAAGTTTTTCCAACTTCTCTTCATAGCTAATGCCCTCCATACCAGGTAACATCCTTGGTAAATCTTTTCTATACCCTCTCCAAAGCCTCCACATCCTTCTGATAATCTAGCATCCAGAATTGAACACTATATGCCAAAGGTGGCCTAAGGTTCTTTAAAGCTGCAACATGACTTGCCAGTTTTTAAACTCAATGCTCCAGCCTTTGAAGGCAAGCATACTGTATGCCTTCTTGACTACTTCCTTCACCTGCAGTAGCAGTTTCAGTGACCTGTGTACCTGTACATCTATATCTCTTTCCCTATCAATACTCTTAAAAGTTCTGCCATTTACTGTATATTTCTTTTCTGTATTAGACCTTCCAAAATGCATTATCCAGACAAATGTGAGGTTAAACTCCATCTGCTATCTCTCCACCCAGGTCTTCAACCAATCTATATCCTGTTGCATCCTCTGATAGTACTCATTGCTATCTGCAAATCCACCAACCTTTTTGTCGTCCGCAAACTTACTAATCAAACCAGTTACATTTTCCTCCAAATCATTTAGATATATTACAAACAGCAAAGGTCCCAGAACTGATCTCCACTTATCACTGAAATGCATCCTTTCACTGCTACCTTTTGTCTTCTTTGACTGAGTTAGTTTTGTATCCACCTTGCCAGCTCACTTCTGATCCCGTGTGACTTCACCTTCTGCACTAGTTTGCCATGAAGGATCTCGTCAAAGGCCTTATTGAAGTCCATGTAGACAACATTCATTGCCCTACCCTCATCAATCATCTTCGTCATTTCCTCAAAAAACTCGATCAAGTAGTGAAACACAACTTCCCCTTCACAAAACCATGCTGCCTTTCGCTCATACGTCCATTTATTTCCAAGTGGGAATAAATTCTGTCTCAAAGAATCCTCTCCAATATTTTCCCTATCACTGATATAAGGCTCACCAGCCTGTAATTACCTGGATTATTCATGCTACTCTTCTGAAACAAAGGAAGAGCATTGCTATTCTCCATTCCTCTGGGGCCTCCCCTGTAGCCAGTGAGAATACAAAGATTTCTCTCATGACCCCAACAATTTCCTCCCTTGTCTTTCTCAGTATTCTGGTGTATATCCCAGCAAGTCCTGGGAACTTGTCTATCTTAATGTTTCTCAAGAACCCCAATACCTCCTCTTTTTTGATTCAAACTATCTACACACCCTTTCCCAGACTCATCATCCACCAAATTCTTCTCTGCATGAGTAAGTAACATTTTTCCAAGTAGCATCAGCATTGAATCTGATGTTACCTTGATACAATCACCAAATCAAAATTTTGGACTTACTTTTTTGCCAGTCAACACTGCCACTCCTCCATTTTCCACAAAAGGCAAATCCTGAGGGCTTACATAGAAAGATGGAGGCTGGAAAAAAATACTGTAAACATGAAGAATACAGGTTAATTGAGTTCTTTTATACTTTTGAAACTGAGCAGTAACACTATAATTTAAAAGTCAGAGCCTTGTGATAATTGGTACAAAGGCATTCATCCAAATTCCTCTCTTCTGCTCAACCTCTTTAAAAGGGTTAACATATCTGTTAAATTAGCAGAGAGAGAATTTCAAACAAATTTGTATCTATTATCTCACAAAGAAATGTCAAGATACAGATACCTGGATCCCTAGTGTTCAATTATTTTGGAATCAATGAAACCACCATAGAATTTGACTTCATTTCTTGTTCCTCAGATTCAAGGATAGTGATTGTTGTGGAATGCTGATTGCATTAATACATTTTCTTTTGATATTCCAATTGAATTGTAGCATGTTGACTCCTATGCAATTTACAATTTTAAGCTTTATCCGTGAAGGGTGAAATGTATGGGGATTAGCTAACTCCAGTGATTCTAATTACTTAATCAGTTGGTTTCACAGACATTTAATCCGGTTTAGGTGGTGACGTGCATAAATGTGAAATGCACAGGGATTAACAAACTGCAAATCAACAGAGATTAAAAATAATGGTGACACCTATCAGCATTCAAATTCAGAATGTTATTGGTTACCTGCTAGGCAGATGATTGAAGAAAATATGAAATGCACTGGGGTTCATTGATTTTAATTCCTTAATCAGAAAGCTTTGCAGAAGCTCAAGCTTGGCCTGTGTTCTAAGTCTTTCAAGTGGCAGTATTTACAAATTGTATTTCCTTGTATAATGAACACAGTCTCAGCAGTGAATTTACTCATTTAAAATGATAACAATGTATCTCCTAACTGGTTAACCATATGATTGCATCACCTTTTTTCTTCAACTCTAGTGCTGTGTACATTGATGCTATAAAAATAAGTAAGGATTATCAAGAAAGAATTTGAAATCTCACTTCAAATGGGAACATTCAAGTTTTAGCAGTTCTTTTAAATGTTTATCATGGGGGCCATTCAGCCCATCTAGTCTGCACCTACTCTCTAACAGAGCATCTTATCCCTATCACTGTAATCCTAGATGTTTATGCCACTAATCTCCCTAACCTACATATCTTTGGACACTACAATGCAATTCAGCCAATCCACCTTATCTGCACATTTTTGGGCTGTGGGAAGAAACCAAAGCACCTGAAGGAAACCCACATAGACAAGGGAAAAGCGTGCAAACTTCATTAGATAGTCACAGTGCTAACCACTTTGCCACCGTGTTAACCACTTTGCCACCGTGTTGCCCAGGTTCAGGGTAGGTTCAGTTTACCACATTAGGTGATCCCGTGGTTAATATACTGTTATTTAAAGCTGTCATATTAAGCAACTTGTACTACCTTGGTATGGAACCAAGATGATAATAACTGGCAGCTTTATTGCTGGTACTTTAGAAGACTGAAAGGTAATTCGACTAGTAACATAGAATCTTACAGTGCAGAAGGAGGTCATTCAGTCTATGAAGTCTGAACCAAACACTATCCCACCTAGGCCCTATGCCCATAACCTCACATATTTACCCTAGCTAGTCCCCCTGACATTAAGGGGCAATTTGGCACGGCTAATCCACCTAACCCACACATTTCTGGACTGTGGGAGCACACCGGAACACCCGGAGGCAACTCACACAGACATGAGGAGAACATGCAGACTCCACACAGTAACCCAAGCCAAGAATCGAATCCGGATCCGTGATGCTGAGAGGCAGCAATGCTAACTTCTATGCTATCGTGCTATGTATAGAAGATCCTGAACGATTTTAACAAGCTAGAAGTGAAAAGGATGATTTTTCTTGTGGCTGAATCCAGAACTATGAAACATTGTTTTAAAATGAGGGATTTTCTTCTTAGAACAGAGATGAAGGGAAATCCTTTTTGTCCAGAAAGTTGTGTGACTTTGGAACACTGCCTCAGAACCGAATGGAGGCAGGGTCATTGAATATTTTTTAAGACAGAGGTAGATAGATATTCCTTCAGCAAGGGAATCCTAGTTTGTCAGCAGTAGATGGGGCTTAAATCACAAACAGACCAACCATGATCGATCACACATCAGAACAGCTATAAGGGTCCAATGGCTTATTCTGCTCTTATTTTGTATGTTTCATACATTTGTAATTTTGAAGAAATCCTTTGCTGAATATCGTAAATAAGCTTAAAAAAGATTGAAGTGCCCAACTTTTCTAAAATAAATTGTGTCACTGTTCTGTCCATATCATTTAAAAAGTGATAATATGTAGGATAATTTAATTGATAGCAAGTTACAGATAGATTTTCTACACAATCTGCATTCTATTGTTGCAAAACTCAGTTGACTTGCTGCAGAAATTGGTTCATAGAAACCCTACACTATAGAAAAAGGCCATTTGACCAATCGAGTCTGCGCCGACCACAATCCCACCCAGATTCTACCCCAAATGCCTACATATTTATCCATGAATCCCTCTAACCTACGCATGTCCGGCCACCAAGGGGCAATTTTAGCGTGGCCAATCAACCTAACATGCACACCTTTGGACTGTGGGAGGAAACTAGAGTACCCACAGGAAACCCAGACAGACACAGGGAGAATGTGCAAACTCCACACAGGCAGTGACCCAAGCTGGGAATCTAACCCAGGTCCCTGGAACTGTGAAGCAGCAATGCTAGCCACTGTGCTACCGTACCACCCTTTTTGGAGGGGCAATTGATGGTCAGGAGAGGGAACCCTGATTGATCGTTTCTCCTCCTTTGACTAGGTCATGAGAATCAAAAAATAAGGTACATTTGGTGAAAAGCAAAAACAGAAAACGCTGGTAAAGCTCAGCAGGTCTGACAACATCTAGCGAAAGTACAGAGCTAACGCTTCGAGTCTAGATAACCCTTTGTCAAAGTTCTGACAGTCATCTAGACATGAAACGTTGGCTCTATACTCTTGACAGATGCTGTCAAACCTATTGAGATTTTCCAGCATTTTCTGTTTTTATTTCAGACTCCAGTATCCACAGTATTTTGCTTTTATTTTGTGAAAAGCATGCTTTTGTTTCACTTTTTTAAATTCCATTTAGTAACCATTAACTATATAAAAAGAAAATGTAAGCTATTTATTTGTCCTCTGTTCTCTATTCATGGCTTTACTGGAAGAAGGAAAAAAAAATGAAAGAAGCCAAAATTCTACAACTCACGTCAATTTTGTGTTATGAATTTGCACTGCAAAGCTTAAACAGAAAAGGTGCATCTATCTGCTAAGCAACTGTTAAATTTTAAGTTTCAACGTTGTCAAATGTTTACCTCCTCTCTTTTCCATTCCATTGCTTAAACCTCAACGTTTCTGGCACACTGGAATCATCAGAAAACCAGAGTTCTTTCGAAAGGGGTGGCCGCATATATGGCAAATCTGGTTCCTCAGAAACTATCAAGACCTGAAACATTCAACATATCAAACACTTGAGTCCAATATGTATTTATATATAAAATGGTTACCTCTCCCTCCCTCTCTCTCTCTCTCTAAGGCAACTGACTCTTAAGTCATTCAGGTGACATGCTATTTTATAATGGGATGTTTCTGCCCTCATTTCATCCACAGTTTTGCATTCAGCTTCACTGCTGTCTTGCATCTTCTCTGAAGTGGCTGAGCAACTAAGTATCAAACCAAATAAGGAGTACTCTAAATGGAAAAAAATGTTTATTACCGCACTGCCTACAGGTGTTCATAGAATCCCTACAGTGCAGAAAGAAGCCATTCGGCCCATTGAATCTGCATCAACCATAATATCACCCAGGCCCATACCCCCACATATTTACCTGCTGATCCCCCTGACATTAGGGTCAATTTAACATGGTCATTCAACCTAACCTGCACATCTTTGGACTGTGGGAGGAAACTGCAGTGTCTGGAGAAACCCACATAGACACAGGGAGAATGTGCAAACTCCACATAAAGAGAGTGACCCGAACCGGAATTGAACTCGGGTCCCTGGCATTGTGAGGCAGCAGTGCTAACCACTGTGCCACCCCAGTAGGTATTGTAGGCAATTATATGAGTGACAGGATGTGGAGAGAATTAACAATAAAAACTTCAAACACATGCTGAATGCATAATTTTAACTTAAGAGAAGGAACTACATCATGCAAAATCTCATTAACATAGTACATTTTACCATTGTAGGCCATACCTTAAACTCAAGAACCAAAATAAGACAAACACACAGCTGTAAGCGTTCAATGATTTATATAAGTCAGCTAATTACTAAGCACTAAATCAAAGACTAGCCATTAAGTTCCATTATGCTAATAAGCTGTTACTCATTTTTAGGAAATATCCATTGTACAAAACTTCCTCATATGAAAAATGTTAGTAAATGATTTTGCCACTGAGATACACATTAAAGAATTTGTCACTTAATTCCAGTAGGTCAAGCTGGTTTAAGCTAGGATTCAAAGAACGAAAGATAAGTTTTTGTTTTAAACAGTAAGAACTTGTGCAGAATTTTATGTAAAATCCAACAGTTTGACACTCATGCTTTTTGTTTTAGATGGCCATTGAAAACAGAGAGCATATCTTCAAAATATGCTTTGAAGTTATAGTAAATTCCCTTGGCCAAACTTATGCGCAGCTGGCAGTTGATGCCAGCTGGAAGATTTATATGCAAAATGCACATGGACAATTTCAACCCTGTCACTAAAAGACATGTTCCAGCAGTACATCGCTCAGAAGATTTCTGTCCAGCTGAGTTACAAGGATAGTAGATGCAAGTAGAAATGTCACAATGATGAAATAGTGCACTCAAATTAGATTGGATTGAGGTATATTGGAAAAGCAGAACAAAGAGAACCACAATCTGCATCTGCAGCGCTGCTCCTTAATTGGAGCATGCAAAGCTGGCACTTGAGGGTTGATTTTCTGATTCATGCTACCACTAGGGAGCATTACCTTCTTGCCAACTATAACAAGTAGTCCTAAATGTACTGTACATTAATTTGGAGAATCCCAAAGAAACAGCAAACTCAGAATAATCCTTTTGGTGTCAAAGGTGGAAGAAGATTCTATTTTATTGCACTAAGGGTTCTCTTGATTAGTGACAAAAATGACTTAAAAACGAATACACAATATTCCTTCAACTTGAAAACCGGGCTCTCACATTTTTGCTTTTTGCAAATAAACTCCAGATGACCCAACATCTTGGAATCTAAAGTTTTATTTAATTAGTGTCACAAGTAGGATTACATTAACACTGTAATGGAGATACTGTGAAAATCCCCTAATCACCACACTGATGCCTGTTCAGGTACTCTCAGGGACAATTTAGCATGGCCAATGCACTTAACCAGCACGTCTTTCAGACTGTGGTACAAAACTGGAGCACCCAGAGGAAAACCCACGCAGACTCCACAGACAGTGGCCCAAGCCGGGAACTGAACCTAGTCCCCAGTGCTGTGAAGCAGTAGTGTTAACCACAGTGCCGCCTCCAAATCTGTGCAATATGCAACCATTCTCTTTAAACAGTTGCTGGTTAATCACCTTCCATAATGAGTGTTATATAAATAAAAACTCATTAACCATTTCAATGTCATATTTTAAATAATTACTTTATTAAACTATTAAAATTGTTCAATATTTGTAAAAATACAGATAAACAAAATTAAATTCGCTATCATACATTCAGAACACAATTGGTCCTATTTTACCATTTTGATTCTAAATGCTGCCACACTTGAAACTGAGAATGTTTCAGATCTGACTTTTAGATCCATTCTCAGGCAACCACATACGCATTTTACCTGCAAAAATATCAGCAATTCTGATTCGCACTGCAGAAGTCTGTGGGCAGGGCTTAACGTGCCTGAAATTCTGCCACACCAATCAGCACCTCCAACTGCACAGAAAAAAGACAGAATGCTGCTCCCCCTGCCACATCACCTCCAGGCCGGATAATGCCTCCCCCTGGCCCCTACAGACAGTGCCCCACCCCTACAACAATACTGACTGCCTTATCCCCCTACCCTCTCTGCCAGCCAGGCCAATCGCAAGCACCCGACCTCCCTCCTCAGCGATCTTGTGCAGAATGGCAGTGGATTTCCCCCCCCCACCCACCCCCACTGAGGCACAGAGCCATCGAACGCCTGGCACCTACCTTGTCACTAACTGGAGTGCCCAAATTGGACTTTTGTAGAGCAGGTCTATTTTGCGCCGATTCTAGATGTGCTAATGTGGTGTTAAAGGGGGAGGTGCCAATAAGATTGGGTGTGCAACCTATTAAGTCAATTTAAATGCATGCAAATGCATTTAAGTTGCTGTCACGTCCTCTTTGGGTGCAATCCCAATCGTGGCCATTTTCGGGACTTGGCAAAAGGTGAACTGGCGTGGATCATGCTACTCGCCTCAGGCTCAACTTTACCAAGTTTTTGTGCCTGAAAATGGGTGCAACTTGATGGTAAAATCAGGCCCACTATCTCTCATTGAGGCTACTGCATATGAATTTACTTTTTCCTTTGTATTTCAAGGCATTGAGTTCCTTATAGGAATAAAGTTTCCATTGTTACCAGGCATTCCTCAATATTTAGTTCAAGTGTCCATTCTGTGTGTGAATTTGAAAGCATATAATATTAACCAGGTACTCAGTACCGAATACAATCAAGGACAAAAAGGTTGGCTGATTTTCCTTCCTCTAAAGCAGAAGTGCTGAGATTCATTGCTGCCCTTCAATTTTTACCTTCCCAAGGGTCTGTCTTAGAACAGATTCAACGCAGGACTTTCCTGAAGTCAATATCAAAAGGGAGCAGCCCAAATATGCACTTAATTAGAATATTATCTAACGAATAAGTCAAATTGTTACCCACCCTTGCTCCAGGATCTCGTGCACGAATAGATCTAGCTGCTGCAAATGATGCAGTTCCTCCACCAATCAGCAGATAAGGAGCATGTGATGGAATATCAGGTCTAGCACTAACTGGCACAGCTGGTGCTGTCAGAAAAGGACAGAAAGAAATACTTTCACCAAATTCTGTACAGTATAAGATGAGCACATTTTAACAGAACAGGAAACTCTCAAGGAAGTCAGTAAGTAACCATCAATAAACAAAATAATTAGGAGCAAATAAACTTCCATTTCCAAGAATGTCTTTCAGAAATCCAACAGTACAAAGCAGCTACTCATTATCACAAATGCTGTTTCTAATGGATGTGATAACAGAGAGAGCTTATAACATTAAATTTATAATGTAACATTAGCTGACAATTGGCAGGAAGGGAAAAGAGGCATCATGTTAGAATCATAAAGATTGCAGACACTTTAACTTTGCTCACAAAAGCATATATTTCATCAACTGTTTATAATACTATCTTAAACCTGTTTTTTGGAAATGTGATTTTCACATTTAGGAACCTAACTAATTCAAAGAGTGATGTTTTAATGCAGGAAATTAATTACTTATTGTATTGGGTATTTTGTTTTTATAGGAACATAGTACTTAGGAGCAGGAGTAGATCATGTAACCCTTGAAGCCTGCTCCGCCATTCGATAAGATCATGGCTTCAACTCTACTGTCCTGCCTGCCCCCATCATAACTATTAATTTCCTTGTTTATCAAGGATCTGTCCAGCTCTGCCAATAAATTCAATGACACAGATTCCACTCTTTTCTGAAGAGAATTCCAGGCTGATGACTCTCGAGAGAAAAAATATTCTTATCTACATCTTAAAAAGGAAACCTTATTCTTAAACTGTGTCCCTTAGCTTAAATTATCCCTCCCAAGTAGAAACAACCTCCCCCTATCTACCCTATCATGTTTTCTCAGGAACTTGCATGTTTTAAAAAGATTATTTTATTTGTTTTTGAACATTTTTCATTTATTTACTACTGTCACGAATAGGCTTACATTAACATTGCAATGAAACTACTGTGAAAATCCCTTAGTCACCACATTCCAGCGTCAGGTACAATGAAGGAGAATTTATCATGGCCTACGTACCCAACCAGCACATTTTTCAAACTGTGGCAGGAAACAGGAGCATCTGGAGAAAGACATGAGGAGAACGTGTAGATTCTCCACAAACAGTAATCCAAGCCAGGAATCAAACCCCTGGTGCAATGAGGCAGCAGTGCCAACTACTTTGCCATTGTTAGCCTGCAATCCTGTAGAAAGGTTTTCAATGTAGGCATGTTTCAGAAGCTGACTCAATGATGTTCAGTTGCAAAAGGATTTTAAATAAACCAGGTTTCTTACTGAAACATTTATTTAATTCTTTCTCTTGGCATTGTTTTGTTTCCCTCCTGTGTTACAGGCTAGCTAATCTTAGCAAAAAGCCAATCATTAACAACTGATCTTGAAATTTCCTTTCCATTATCCCCAAAATTTTTAACCTGGATTTTTTTACTGCAACAATCAACCATTTAATGCTTACTCTACTACTCTGTCAGATATTTTACAATTTTTACAAATGTTTTCACAACAGCCCATAGTTTACTTTTAATGAATGACATAAACAACATGAAATAATACGAAAGGAGCATTGAAACGTGAGACTTGAATTGTTATTACTAAGTATAAAAGAATGGCGTTCAGGTTTGAATAACAAAACACAATTAATTGATTTCCTGCTGCACTAAATCATGTAATTCCCCTACTACTCTTACAACAAACACGCAAATCAATAATTGCACTAATAGACGACATTTCTTTTGTTTTTAATAACTTATGCAACAACAATTTATCATAACATGCAAACTCACACCATGTAAAGTATCTCTTTATTGAGAGGAATGTCCATTACAAACAGATGAAGATGCATGAGTATAATTTACCAATCCTAATGTTAGAGAATTTATAATCCTATGCACACCAGCTAAGAAACAGGAAGGAAGTACATGTATGTAAGTCAGTCTGACTGTTTTATAGTTTTTTTTAATGGTCAAATGGCTGCATTGATAAAATGGCCATCACTGACCATATGACTATCATTCTGGGCGTTTCTGAAGAGTTTAAATTTGGACAAAGGATAACACGAGGCACATCCATAGGGTGGCACAGTGGCTAGCATTGCTGCCTCATAATGCTAGGAACATGGATACAATTCAAGACTTGGATGACTGTGTGGAGTTTGCATGTTCTTCTTGTGTCTGTGTGGCTTTTCCGTAGGTGCTCCAATTTCCTCTCTCAGTCTAAAGATGTGCAAGTTAGGTTGATTGGCCATATTAAATTGCCTCATAGTCTGGGGGATTAGCAGAGTAAATATGTGGGGTTATGGGAATGTAGCCTGAGTAGGATTGTTGTTGATGCAAGCTCGTGGGGCCAAATGGCCTCCTTCTGCATTGTAGGGATTCTATCAAACCCCTGGAATGCAACGCTCCTTTCATTGTACAAACGGTCCCGCCAAGCCAATACAATGGATTAGTCTGCTACGGAGATAGGCAGAGCTATTTGTGATTCATCTCTGACATTATGATAAAAGTTCCACAGTTGCCTGCTAAAATGCATTCGGTCTTAACAAGGCCACATTAGCTGAATAGCTTGACATGCAACTATCCAATTACATGACCAAGACTTGAACGGTCTGAAGTTCTTCAAATTGTACAGCTTTTGAATTTTGTGTGTTGCAGTTTTATCTTCAAAGAGAACCAGACACCAGCCTAGAATTCTGCCTTTGACTTCCATCATTGTCCAAAGTCTGACCTCCAGAAAAATCCAGCATTTTGCCTACAGAGTGGACTAATTTCCAACATACAAGAATATTTTGCTGTTGGACTTTAATCTGGTGTTGTGAGATTTCTTACTGTGTTTACCCCAGTCCAACGCCAGCATCTCCATATCATCCCTCAACACCTGCATCATACTCAGTCCAGTAAAATTTTGCAACACCAATTTTAAATCCAACCAATTTATTTGATAGTAAATCGAGCTCGCGGATTTACTATCAAATAAATTGGTTGGATTTAAAATTGGTGTTGCAAAACTTTACTGAGTTTACCCCAGTCCAACGCCGGCATCTCTACATCATACTCAGTCCAGCAGCTATGTCTTTTAGGGCTCTGCCAGTTTGGTCAACAGTGGTGCTACTGAGCTGTTGGTGATAAGCATTGAAATTCCCCAACCAACTTACATTTTGTGCACTTGTCGCCCTCAGGTGCACAGATTTCTGTGTTTTGTTTTGTTCTCCCATGCTAATTTTCAACTTTTTGGTTACTGATTAATGGACAAATTTGACCAGTTTCTGGAAATTGCTTTTCGTTAGTATTAGATTCATACTGTATGTTGAATAGCACATGGATTTGTTTCATGCCATGATCTTTTTGGATCCTTGTGTTTGATGGCTTTGATTCAAATTATGAAAGGTAATGCCTTTGTGGATATATTTTTGGACATAGATGTAAATTTTGGTTATTTTGTTACAGTTGAAAGATGAAATGCTTTGGATGATAATTCTGCTACCCAAGTAGAGTTTATTAATTGTTGCCATTGTCTTCTTCCTTTGTTTTACATTATTAGGCTATATTACAGTTTATAGGACAGCTCTAAATTGTTGTAAATCTTGCACATCAGGAAAATTTTGTCCCAACAGTTTGTGTTTGCAGAATCTGCCTCTTCAGCTGCAGCCTCAAAAGAGGTTGCCACTGAAGTGCCTGAACAGGCCTCAGCAGAAATGACAGTAGAGGATTCTAAAACTGAGCAACTCTGAGATAGATGAAGGTGGTTAGGATCGAAGGTGGGTCCTGATTTGTATTGTTTTCCCATCAAACAGTTGCACTATTTTAGATATTGTTCAGCCCTTGTGTGAAGCATTGGACCAGATTGATTCAATCATATTGATATCAATTATATACGTTACAAGAGGAGCTGGATTATTTAAACAGCCCCAATCTCTCCATGCACTAGCTGTCCATAAACAGAAAGATAATTTTTGATTTTCCGTTTTATAAGTGAGAGTGTATTTTCCCCAACTCTTCAGCTTTGGACTGTTCCAATCCTTGATTTAATAACCCTAACAAATTCAGGAAAAGATAAAATAAGTGTTGGATTCTTTCTAATCACTTTTTCTGGCAAAACTCCTGTTCTTGGTCCTAGGAACTTGGTTGCAGTCTATTTGGTACCCAAGCCACTAGCTTTCAGAATGCTGCCCCTTCATCAGGTAAGTGGGAGTTCTGTTCACAAACAGGGCATATAAAGACACAAACTCAATTTACAAAATAATGGTTGGAATTTGAGTCTTTAAAGATAACAAAGTCTTAAAGGTAGAGACAATGTGAATGGCGTGGATGTCAACATCTTCATGCACAGATTCGAACAAGACCTCTTCACCGCACAGGACCTTCAACCAGTGCTGTACATCGATGACATTTTCTTCCTTTGGACTCATGGTGAACAATCACTGAAACAATTATATGATGACATTAACAAGTTCTATCCCACCATCAGATTCACCATGGACTACTTGCTGGAATCAGTTGCATTCTTGAACGTATGCATCTCCATCAAGGACGGTTACCTCAGCAGTTCACTGGACCGCAAGCCCACAGATAACCTCACGATGCTCCACCTCTCCAGCTTCCACCCTAGACATGTTAAAGAAACCATCCTCCACAGGCAAGCCCTCCATATATACAGGATCTGCTCAGATGAGGAGGATCACAACAGACACCTGCAGACGCTGAAAGATGATCTCATAAGAGCAGGATATGGTGCTCGACTCATTGATTATAGTTCCGACGTGCCATAGCAAAAAACTGCACCGAGCTTCTCAAAAGACAAACATGGGACATGGCAGACAGAGTACCCTTCGTCGTCCAGTACTTCTCTGGAGTAGAGAAGCTATGACATCTTCTCCGGAGCCATCCCCACATCTTGCCTTCAAACAACTGCACAACCTCAAACACAACATTATCTGCAGCAAACTACCCAGCCTTCAGGAGAACAGTTACCATGACAACACACAACCCTGTACAGCAATTTCTGCAAGACATGCCAGATCATCGATATGGATGCCATCATCTCACATGAGAACACCATCACCAGTACATAGTATAGACACTTGCAACTCGGCCAACACTGTCTAATGATGCACTGCAGAAAAGGATGTCCTGAGGCATGATACACTGCGGAGACCATGCAGATGCTACGAGAACAGTTGAACGAATACCGCATGACAATCACCAGGCAAGAGTGTTCTCTCCCTATTGGGGCACACTTCAGTGTCTGATCTTTGGGTAAGTGTTCTCCAAAGCCTGGAAGAGTGCAGCTCCAATGACACTAAATCAGCACCATCCAGGACAAAACAGTGTTTGACTGACACTTGCCCACCACTTTAAATATGCCCAACACAACACTATCAACATTCAGAAGCAACAGTGTGCAGCACGAAATAATGCAGTACCTCCCCAAACCCATGACCTATACCACTTAGAAGGACAACGGCATTGTTGTTGTTCGTCCATTGTCATCAATAAGGACCACGACACCATCAGTCATTTTGAGGCTGGTTGTGGTACATCCGAAGATGACTGATTAGGCGAATTTGGGCACGGAATGTAACTCTGACATCCTGCCTGTCTTTTCTCCTGACAATGACATAGTCGACAAGATGCCAATACTTCGAGCGAGGGTGCATCCAGGTGGTCTTGTTCTGGAGTTGTATTGGTGATGAGGAGGTCACGTGCTGCACAGCTCTTCAGTAAGAGTAGGCCATTACTGTTTCACTTGTCCATTCCATGCTTCCCAATGACCCCCTGCCAGATTGCAGAGTCACACCCTACTCTTGCAGTGAAATCACCAAGGAAGTTCAGCTTGTCGGTACTGTTCATTGCTGATAGTAGGGTGTCTAGTTCTTTGTAGAACTTGTCTTTAATCTCGTTTGGGTTGTTTATTGTGGGGGCATAGGTGCTGATCAGGGTGGCTTGACTTCTGTTCTGTAGCAGAAGCTGTAATGTCATAAGCCGGTCATTCACACACTTGGGTAGACTATCAAGTTTCCGAACAAGATGACTCCAGACAGCGAATCCAACTCCAGCATCACGATGCTCACAGCTGCCGCGACCACTCCAGAAAGTGTATCTACTTCCAGTTTCAGTCAACTGGCCTATGTTGGCAAAGCAAGTTTCGCTCAGGGCTGCAATGTCAATGCTGTATCTTGCAAGCTCTCTAGCAACTAAGGTTGTTCTTCTTTCTGGTCTGTCTGCTGTAGAGTTGTCCCACGTTGCGCACATTCCAGGTGCCAATAGTGAGCAGTGTCACCTTGTGTTTTATTTTGTTTGTTCGACCGCAAGATGGGAACCAGTCAAGGTAAACTGGCCTGGGTGTAGTGAAGCAGGCACTGTTTAGGGCTCCTTTTCTAGCTCCTTCCTCATTCTACAGAGGTGAGCAGTGTGTTCCTGAAGAGGACTGCTCAGTCGCCCAAATAGACGCCAAGTTCCACTATTGCTTCGGTCAGTGAAAAACGAGCATTAGACCTGAGTCGACTGCGTGCAGGTCTGTGACTACAGCTCCCAGTGTATCCACACCTGCTGCTTCGTTGTTCACCCATTGCCACAGGACTTCAAGCATTGAACAGAACATTAATGATGATGATGTCGAAACTAGTGCTTGATTTGGATTAAAGTGAGGGAGAATTGCGCAGCATCAACCTCACTCTCTCTTCCCAATTCCCATCCAGATCTAGTGGCAAGACGAGAGTCAAGACGGCTGGAGATGAGACTAAGCTCAGTGGATGACCAGAAGATCTTCTGTATCTTGTCCTGCTCTTCGCATTCCATGACGCTTGCAGAGACTATCTTCCTGACTGCTGGACCTTTCATTGGTCTTGTCTGCTCAATCCGCCGGACTCTGTCTTCACATATTGGGATAGATATCTCCCTATCTCACCGAGGATTGAGACCCATCAGCTACCCTCACCTGGTTTAGCCAGCTTGTCGAGGCCGTTGCCCAGAGTTGGCCGCTGTTACATGTGAACAGCTATGAGGAGCTACAGGTGAGAGCTGAGTGCCAGATGGGGACAAAAGATGGACAAACTGCCCTGAAAGGACATGACATGCTCCCCCACCAAACGGTTTTCTCCGGGTGCTCCAGTTTCCTCCCACATCCCAAAAATGTGCTCTTAGGCTGATTGGGTAACAAATTGTCCCTATACTGGTCTCTATATGTCATTAAGACGTTAGGATGGCGGTGCGGGCTTGTTGGGCCGAAGGGCCTGTTTCCCGTGCTGTGTTGTTCTTTGTACTATCCCTCCCTGACACCTCATACATGCATGGACAAGGGCAGCACATATATGAAACACCAAATTCCCTCCAAAGCGTACACCACCCTGACTTGGAAATATATCACCATTTGTTCACTATCACTGGGTCACAATCTCAAAACTTTCTTAACGCTGCTGTAAATGTACCTATACCTCATGGACTGCAGCAGTTCAAAAAGGCAACTCACCACCATCTCCTGAAAAAAATTAAGGATGGGCAATAAATGCTGTTGTTCAGAGATAAATTTAAAATGAAGAATAAAAATGAGCTATGTAGAAGGAAGCCATTTGGTCCATCGAGTCTGCACTTATTCTCCAACAGAGCATCTTACCCAGCCGCGCCCCCACCCCGAAGGGCATCTTCAGCCTTGAAGGTGATGCCGAAGACCAAATACACCATTATAACAGGGATCAGGGATCATAATAAGCCAAGCATTTGAAAAACTTGTATCAAAATGAGTCCTTGAAAATCACTGTAATGCTTACATCACATTCGAAATGCAATTCATATATACGTACTTAAGTTGGCCAAATCAAACTTCAAGTTCAGCAACGATTTCAGACCAAGAACTAGCTAGTGTAACTTTATGACTTGAAAGAGACTAGTGTTGCAACAGAAGACCAAGATCACGCATACGACTCAGAGACATGAATGCCAAAATTATCCATTTCCAGCAGTTCATCAAACAGTAGTAAAATCACAAGTTCCTGTGAAGTTACATCGCCAACATGATGAAATGCCCATGAACTGATATGGCCAGCAGCCAAAGTATGGAGTTGAAAGGTTTGAAAACAGTGCTCAAGAAACCAACAGAGCAAATGAAAACAGTATTCACAGTGCTACTAGCCCTCATGGCTAATAATTATAGTCTATAGCAATTTTAAAACATAAAAACATGTTTATCACCAAGTTCCTTGTATGAGTTTTTGTGCATTCCATGACAACAGTGGGATGGATGAGGCTGGGTTGAAGCTATGGACTGATAATGTGAGTACCATAGCTTATTTGTAAGGGACATGTTCTTACAAAACCAATGAGATAAAAGTAGTGCGGGAAGAAATAACACTCACATTGCTTTTATACTGGGAAGTGTAATACCTATCGTTCAATCTTTGGACATATGCCTCAACAAGCTATTTTAGGGTCATGTGCCAAATGGAACTGGTTGATGAAGAAAACACTTTCACAGTAGAAGTATCTATGCTGCCCCACTTGATGTTTAGTGTGGTTTCATTATCAAATCAAGGGATGATAATAGTGCCCAAATATTCAATTCAACAAAGAATGAGGAAAATGTAAAGGGATGATTCTGAAAGTGAAAGTGCCACAATGGACCCAGAGAGAGATCCTCACAAATGATGCCCAAATTAATTCAATGAACTCTGCATCGGATGCTGAAGACGATGAATTTGATGTTTTTAAATTCTGGTGTTATAATTTTGGTTAATGCTACAGTTGTGCAACAAATTGTTTCTCTTTTTCCACATTTCAAAATAACCATGTATACTCAAATTGGTGCTTTATATCATGTGCTCAGCATACAATTCTACATCCCATCTGGGAAGAATTTTTGTATATTACAAAGGTTGTCTTACACCACCTGTGATCTACTATAATTTAAGACATGAAAGAGATCAATTTCTCCACTGACACTATCTTTTCCAACTGAATTGAAAAGACCATACCATTGATAACTTGTTACCAGCATTATAGCTGACAACTACTTTCCACAAACAAAGATGATTAATTTCAAAATATTTTTTTTTCCCATCGCGCCAACTTCTTCCTAGTTGAAATACTGAAATAACGAAAGCATACAGATAAGATTCAAGAGTGATGCAGGATTTGTTTTAAAGCTGTACAAACCATAATGACACAAGCCAAACTTTATCTATCTCCTGAAAACAAATTGGTCACCTGGCAATCATCACAGCTTCACTAAAATCAGAAGTAGGCAGACTGGAGTCAAGATTTAGACTTGTAGCCCTTCAACTTCCCACTTCATACAAACCTGATTTTTCAGAGGTTTAAAATTCTTCCCCTTGAGCTATTTTTGCAAGTTTATGCCAGGTACTTCATTTTCCTCAGAAACTTTGATTAGACTGAGGAAACCTTAATCTGCACTTCCTTAATATTACTCGACCCAGATTCTTACTTATTCATTCCTGCATATTAATTGAAAGTTTCAGAACAATTTACATACACTTAGTTTGTTTTAGCTGTACTACAATCTTCTAAATTAACCTGCTTCTTTCATAATATTCAAATGGTTTATTTTCACTTAAAACCTATAAAAGGCTAATCATCCAGAATTGTTGGCAGAAATTTTAGTGCATCATAAACTATGGGCCCAGGTTATCTGAAATCTGCTTTCTCCCACCAAATTATATATCAATCTAACATTAAGCCTGCATCTCATTTAAGACATGAAAGAGATTTCTCCACAGACGCCATCTTTTCCAACTGAATTGAAAAGACCATTAATACCTTGCTATCTGACAACTACTTTCCACAAACAAAGGTGATTAATTTCAAAATGTTTCTTTTTCCTTCGTGCCAACGTCTTCCTAGTTGAAATACTAGAATAATGAAAGCATACAGATAAGGTTCAAGAGTGATGCAGCATTTGTTTTAAAGCTGTACAAGCCATTTGACACAAGCCAAATACCATATGTAGAGTCCAACATATATTTCTGCAAACATGATGGAACGTGAAACAAAAAAAACATGAAATCCCTGAGAATTATTTCTGACCAGTACTGTTCATTTACGTAGCTGTGAATGATGCCACGATAGAAGAATAAAGCAACAATGCAATTCAAGATTCACCTTCTTCTGTTAGTACTACTTCTTCTTCACCTACAAATTTAAAAGAAAGTATAACTCACCATTTGTAACAATGCAGCATTATAACACATAAATTAGGCTGTTATTCATGAGTATGTCAGTTTTAAAGACTCACTTGGATCAGTCATAATATATTTACATTTCATTATTTAGTTAGCAAATGTCAATGGGCAACATTCAACAGTCCCTAATAACATATGGTTTGAACAAAACAAGTTTCGTAAGACACTGAGATGGGACTTTATATAGGAAAGATCAGAACACAAGTCAACACTCTTTCAATAAGACCTATTCCTTTCATTAGCTAATTGTTCAAGTGTTTCATCTTCACTACAGTTCCCCTCCAACTTGCTGTGACAATGAATTAAGCAAGCTTCAAAATACAAGCATCTTCCTGCACCTAATTTTGGGTATTGCAGGAGACTCATCTTTGGCAGTTTGTGCCTTTGCTCACATTTTCCATCAGAGTCATTGAACTGCAATTAGAATTTGAAAACATGACTGATTTTGTTTTTCTTCTTATTTCCCTGACTTGACTGAGGCCATATATGATGTCCCTCAAGTTAAAGCTTATTTATTAGTCACAAGTAAGGTTTACATTAACACTACAATGGAGTTATTGTGAAATTCCCCTCATTACCACACTGTGATGTCTGTTTGGGTCAGTGCACCTAACCAGCACATCTTTCAGACTGTCGCAGAAAACCGGAACACTTGGAGGAAATCCACACAGACATAGGGAGAACATGCAAAATTCACACAGACAGTATGGAATGGCTAGATTTTATTTTGTACAACTGAATTAACTGTGTATTCATTACAAAAAAAAGTGAAACATTTGTAAAAAAAAATTAATTTTTAGCTCATAACTAAAGTAAAATAATGGAATCAAGAGCTTTGTAATAGCTCTAAGGTTCAGTCAATAAAAGAACAGGCAAATGTTATGCAGAGCAATACTGATCAGGATTACGATGAGGCTCATTTCAGGCTGCATCAAACTAATAATTTTAGAGTTATGCCAGGGCTGTAGGGTGGCACAGTGGTTAGCATTGCTGTCTCGCAGCGCCAGGACCTGGTTTCAATTCCCAGCTTGGATCACTGTCTGTGTAGACTTTGCATGCTCTCCCCATGTCTGTGTGGATTTCCTTTGGGTGTTCCGGTTTCCTCCGACACTCTGAAAGATGTGCTGGTTAGGTGCGCTGGCCCGAACAGACATCACAGTGTGACAATTAGGGGAATTTCACAGTAACTCCATTGCAGTGCTAATGTAAGCCTTACTTATGACTAATAAATAAACTTTAACTTTAGGGACATCAAGTCATGGAGATAAGAAAAACATAATCAGACATGTTTTCAAATTCTGACTGCAGTTCGAAGACTCTGATGGAAAATGTGAGCAAAGGTACAAACTGCCAAAGATAAGTCTCCTGCAATATCTGAAAACCCAAAGTCAAATAGCCTACTGGTTGATACTTTCTAAATTCACACATTAAAACTTCCCATCATAACAGTACCAAAGGGCTAGGATCAATCATGAAATGCAAGATTATACCTTTATGGAAGTGGGAGGAAAAGCATACATACTCTTTGTTGATAATTCTTCAGGTTTCCTTTCTGCGTTTGATCTTGAAAGCAATTGCGCTACTCGTTCTCTATACCTTTCTTTATCTTCTTTTATTGTCTTATATACCTGTCAAGTAATATTAATACATATATTTAATTGCTGATCAACAATGCAAATAATCAATAATTAAAATATAAACCTCATGTCTATTCTCTCCTTTTGTTTATTTTGCTATCATTTATTTAGCTTATATTTCCAAAAGTAAAGCAAATTGATTTAATTTTGCTGCTATTTTATCCATGCAAAATGTTTCGACTCTCCTGATGACCCAGCAGATAAAGGAAATGCCTACTTGTCTACAAATGAACAGACCAACAGATCCCATAGCTGACTTTTCAGTGGACATGTTAGAACTACCATCAGTACACTTGAGCTAAGATGATGTAAGGGCAAGAAAAGAGGGGAAACAATGCAGATCAGAAAGAACTTAAATGGGTTAGTGATGCCCTCCACAATGCAACAATTCATTGACACCCATTGTTTAGATGAATACACAATGAACGAGTCCATGGGAAAGGTACAGGCAATGACCAATGCTTATACGAATGCCGAGAGTTTCAGTGCTTTCAAGTAAAGCAAAACCTTGAGGGGAAAATATTTACATTGAAAATGTTTTTTATGCAAAATATATTTAACACTAATTAGTTCAAGGATATGACTGATTTATTTCAGGGATAAAGTCCTAAAGTTTATGATATTAGGTTGGGTGAAGGTAAGATACGGATGCCTGAGTGAGGCTCACCAGGGCTCACAGCCTGAATACAGTTAATTAGGGCAAAAATTTAACTGAAGACCACGCCAAGTCACGTGGCTACTGGCATGAATTAGATCAGAGAAAATTAAGTTTTACTTAACATGCTAATGCTATTCAATTAATTTTGTTTAGTGTACTTTTACAGATTGATATAAATTATATAATCTTCAAACAAGCTTATTTGGCATGTATACTTCTGGACTGAGCTCATATCATCAATGTTAGACTGTAATCATACCTCACTTCTAAATTAAGAGTGGTGACAACTGAATTTACAAAGAGAAAAAGAACATTTCTTGAAGATACGTCACGCAAATAGAACATAACTGCTAAAATTGATGTTTTGGGGAGGTGAAAACAATAATTCACTTCTGTGAGAAATTTTGTAAATGTACTTGATCGAACAGTACATGTAAAATATCAAAACTTGGAAAAAAAAACACAAATATATTCCTAGGAATTGCAAGTCTACGTATAAAGGGAAATGTTGGTGTATTATAAACTATCCAACAGCATAGGGCAAAAGTAGAAGCAACAAATTCAAAACCAAGATAGGTGCGAACTTTAAATTTTTTGAAACATGCATCAAGGCTGCAAAAGAATTGCTGAATGCCAATAAATAAATGATTATGTCTATTGATCTTCAGAAAGCATTTGTTTTTTTTAATGTGATGAGTGACTAAAGCAAAAGGCTGGGCAGTGCAAATTGAAAGTGTAGTTTTGATTATGAGGTTGTGAAATAATAATCAAAAGTAGCCAACAGTAGCATCTAATTCTGACAATTGCAAGTACATTCTTCTTGGGTTATTTAAGCATTATTTACCTTGGCTAATCACAATTCTAAGTGCTTATTAAATATAAATAAACAATGATAAAATAAGCTTAAATTAAAAACAGATTCCAATCGAGTTTGAAATTGACAGATTGAGAAAGTGTTCCACCTGTCTGATGTTCAGAATATTTCATGCTCTCATGGACAGCACTACAAAGATAACATCTAAACTTGTGGATGGTGCAAAATAGAGCAAGAAAACAGGGTACTCTGAGCAGAATAATATCATTCAAAGAAGGATGGAACAAATTTAAATAAATATTTTATTCAACATCTGTACAGCTGAACTGATAATTATATTTAATACCGGAAATGTATGGCAAATGATAAATATAATTAGGCAATTAAGGTTATGGGAAATATAATACAAGAATGATGTGTGAACAATTTCCTGATAGTAGAAATCACTGAGATCAAAGTGCGTGAGTAGATCTATCAATATCAATTCAGAAAGGCAATTGTTGAAAAAACAATTCTTATAGCTGAATGCAAAAACACAGGTAAAGTGGGGAAAAAAAGCATACAGGTGCAAATTATCTTTTAAGGGGTTATGAGAAAGTGTTAACAAAATTAAATCTAAAGGAAAAATAACACTTTAGGAGTGACATGATACAGGCTTTTAAAAATCATTAATATAATCAATAAAGTATATTTAGCAGGAGATGTTGGCATAGTGTTACTTCACTTGACTAGCAGTTCAGAAGCCAAGGTTAAGCTCTGGGGAAATGAGTTCAAATCCCACCAAAGCAGGTGGGATTTAAATTCAATTCATAGAATCCAGATCTCACAATGTCCAAATCTGGGAAATGGGTATGTCCAAGTTATGAGGTTTAGAAGCAGGATTGAAATTCAATGCACTGATGGACTGGGAAGTATTGTGGGTCAACGAATATGGATGAGGGGTGAATGGCCATTGCAGACTGGGATAATCATAGCAAGGTTTTGGATGATCTCATGTTTATGGAAAATGTGATGCTGACTACAGTACACTGGAACATTTGACTCTGGAGATAATAAAATCATAGATAAGGTTTCAGCAGCGGATGCGCTGAAATGGGATGGAGGCAGGCGACATTACCACTGGAAGATGGTGATCTTTGCAATGAACAAGCTTAGGGGCTAGATGCTCAGATGGGAATGAAGTAGGGCAGCAAGGATGCAAACTATCTAATTTACTTTCCAATAATCAGGCTGACAACACAAAGTGCTAAACGAGGTTTAACTTTAAGTTGTCACTGTACATGTTGAACTTAACATCATGCCCTCAAATCATGTCACCAGAAAAGATGAACAGAAACTTTGGGACTAACAATATTTTCAATGACTCTAGAGAAGAAAGGAAGGCTGGAGATGGAGCAAAGACAGGATGGATGAGACGTTGGTGACAATAGATGTAAAGGTAAGTCACACAGGGTGGGATTCTCTGGTTTCCATGTGGTGTATTTCTTGCAGCAGGAGGCAGCGCATTATTGGGTCAGCGGCAGGATCTTCTGGTTCTACCACTACCCCTGGGAATTCCCATTGACTCTACCCCACGCTGCTGGGAAACCCAAAGTGGGGCTGTACCACTGTTGGGATCAGCTGATCCTGTCAGCACGAATAGCGAGAAAATTCCAACCATAGTATTCAAGGAGAAATTGTTTACAACTGTTAAGAACTGCAGGTAAGTCTCTTAAATAAGCTGAGATTGTGATATGGGTGTAAGTCAGTGAGGAAACTAGGGAAAGTTGAGGATCCAAGATAATAGCCAGGGTCGGGGGTGTGGGGGAAACAACATGACACTAGGAAAAGTTTGGTTTGACAGATAATGGGAAAGGGAGCATGTGGCAACTCAATAAATGATCCCAACCTGAGTGACTAAGAAAAACATGAGCATTCCACATTTTCTGTTGGCTGCAGTTGTGGTAAGGGTCAGAAGTTAGGGATTTGAGATAGTTGGGATGGGAGAAAAATCAGAGGTTACATTTGTATTTTGCGTGAGGCATTTGGACAGGGAAATTACTGTGAACCAAACAGATTTGACAATTAATGGCTGAACTTGTTCATTCTCAGCAGTCTCATACTAAGGTATTAACTCTCCAGTAATTTCGCACTGTCCTGCCATCTTCCATTATAATCTTTCCATCCCTCCACTTTGTGCATACTTGGTACCCAGTGTATCTTGTTCGCCCTGAAACCAGTGTATCCTGCACTGTTACTGCTATGTGAGAATATCTACATAAACCACATTGTACATTTTAACTACTCAGTAATTGGGGTATTAAGGATGAAAATATTCTTTCCAAGTTACAGCCTTAATTTGTAAACAATATCTATCATGACAGGAGGTGTTTCCAATAATTCAAGTTGACACCCATACCCATTATTGCACTTAATTGTGATGATATTGCATGAAATGAACACAACAATTTGTGAAAAAAATATATAATTCATTATATTAACCCATCCATGGGAAAGAATATTTGAAATACAACTACAAAAGGACAAAACTGGCTTACATATGCAACTCCCCCAATGAGTGTTCCACCAACAATGAAGCAGTAAATGAGATTGTTGCTGCTCTCCTTTGGCAGACCTGTGGACATCAAACACCCTGAGGGGGATCCCAGAACAGGCATTTTGAAAGGCTTGAAAACTGTAGAGAAGAATAGAAAAGTAAAGAAGAAACTAATCAGGAAAAGATTAAAAGAAGAAACTGAATTGGAAAGAGTGGTGAAAACCCTTTAATTTCAAAGCCCTTTTATTTCACTTTTGGTTTGATTCTCTTTCCACTGATACTTAGAGTTGAACACAAAATTTCCATAACACTCGCTTGAAAAATCATTAATGTTACTTCCTTGCAAAACTTCTGAGCTAGTTGACATTCTAATGACATTAAAGAATCAGAGGAAAGATGTATTTGTTCCTTTTCACTTTATATTTCTGTTCTTGTAATTGCTGCCCATTGTGTTACAATTGTAGATATAACTTAATTTTTGTCATATGTATTAGCATATAGTGAAAACTATTGTTTCATGCGCACTATAGACAGAGTATACTGTTCATAGAGAAGGAAACGAGAAAATGCAGAATATAGTGTTACAGTCATAGCTAGGGTGTAGCCAAAGATCAGCTTGGTGCAAGGTAGGTCCATTCAAAAGTCTGATGTCAGTTGATGTGTGACCTCAGACTTTTGTATCTTTTCCTGGAAGAACGTGAAAGAGAGCATGCCCACGATGCATGGGATCCGTAATTACGCTGGCTGCTTTGCCGAGGCAGCAGGAAGTGTAGACACAGTCAATGCATGAGAAAGTGATTTGCGTGATGCTTTAGGCTACATTCAGCTTTTGTAGTTTCTTGCAATCTTAAGACAGATCAGAAACCATATCAAGCCGCGATTGCATTCTTTCTGATTGTTTCTATGGTGCATTGGAAAAAATTGGAGACAGTTGTAGCTAATGCGTCAAATTTCCTCAGTCTTTTGAGAAATTGGAAACGTTGGTGGACTTTGTTAATCATAATGTCGGCAGGTGGGGCGGGGTGGGAGGAGGAGGGGTGGTGGTGTTGGGCAGGCACCAGGACAGGTTGATGATGATCTGGACACCTTAAAACTAGAAGCTCTCAACCTTTTCTACTTTGTCTCCTTTGATGTAGGCAGGGACATGTTCTCCTGTACGCTTCCTGAAGTTAGTGACAATCTTCTTTCTTTTGTTGACATTGAGGGAGATTCTTAATTCGCACCAGATTCTCCACGTCATTCATGTACTCTGTCTCATCATCGCTTGAGATCCAATCCACTACTGTGGTGTAATCCTACAAAATTGAGTTGTAGGGAATTTGGCCACACAATCTGTAAGTGTGCAAGAAGCATAGGTGAGGGCTGAGAACACAGCCTTGTGAGGCATCGGTGTTGAGGTTCATTGTGAAGGAGTTGTTGCTTATCTTTAATGATTGTGATCTGTGGATTAAGAATCAGGTTGCAGATGGAGGAGCCGAGGCCCAGGTCACAGAGTTTAGAGATCAGTTTTGTAGGAATAATGGTGTTGAAGGCTGAGCTGTAGTCAATAAATAGGATTCTGACATAGGTGTTTTTGTTATCTAGATGTTCCAGGGTTGAGTGCAGGATCAGGGAAATGTGTACCTGTTACAGCAAAAGGCAAAATGTAGTGGATTCAGGCAGTAATGTAATTTATAAACTAATTTCGCATGGAATATTCCCCTCAGGAAATAAACGCTTACTGTCCCTATCTGTTTTGCTGCTAAGTTTCTCTGAATGATCAAGAAATTTAAATACGTGGAATGGTTAGATTGATTATATATAGAGGATCAGGCTTAATTTAAAAAATGGTATAAATACACCTCCATAATAAATATTTTTAAAAGATAATTCAAAGATTTGCAACAGACAGTAGGCAAAATAAGAATGAGGTTTTAAAAAATTGCCAGGTACGGACAAATATAAGAACAGGATTCCAGACTATGCATGACTGGACCCAACTAAAGGCAAAGAAGGGATCATAAGACCAAGTGAGAACAATTTAAGCTGCAGACCAGGGAAAAAAGTAAGTTCTGAGTCTTCAGGCACCAGCTACGCCTTTGAAAAAACAAATTTGTAAAACAATCCATAAAGACAAATATAGGTAAAAGATAAAGTCATCAAAGTCCCAAGCGACTACAGGCTGCATTCCCTCTCAAAAAGGAGGAGACTGGTGACTAGTGGTGATTCAATCTGAGGATTATGACACTTCAGTGAAGGGCAAGCTTGAGAAGGCAGGCCTTCATGGATAACGTCAACTTGGACAGGAATTGAACCCATGCTGTTGGCATCACCAACCAGCTGTCTAGCCAACTGAGCTAAACCAAATATATGCATGACTTGAAGTAATTCTCTGCAGTATTTGTTCAAATAGTCATACAATTACCCATTTAGAAATAAAAGTGGCGGCTGCAACTACTTTGAAAAATACATTTAATGATGTGGTAGTTAGAAATTTGAGCCTTTCAAATAATTTCAATTTTATGGAATATATTGTGATCATATTTCAGTAGTCAGCATTAGTTGATTCAAATCATAGAAAAGCTACAGCATTAAAGGAGCTATTCAGCCCATCATATCTGTGCCAGCTCTCTGCAATACCAATGCATCTAGTGCTGTCCCCTGCTGTTTCCTGCAAATTTAAACAATTAAGAAAGGCTGACATTTTTCAGATTTACTAAATGCACAATGTGGCACATTAAGTTTGAAGCATGTTATACATAATTTTTTGATTCTCTACATAGCTACAAGTGTACACTTTTAAAATTCTAATATAAATATTATGCACTTATTGCTGCAGAAAATTGAAAATGATAATGTCAACAGCCAGCCCAAATTCAAAGAAAGAGGCTAAGTCAAGGCATTGGGTGAACATAAAATTGTGCTTGCAATACAGGGAGTTTCAGTCACAGCCGTTTAATATCTGCTAAAATGCCCTTTTTTAAAATCATCAAATTAATTCAGGCTTGCCTTAAAAAATTTTTTCATTCTAAATAGGCACTGAATTGAACTGTACATCATTCAAACTAACAGCCAGCACAAAAATTAATTTTTAGTAACAACTGATTTCTCATATTTCTTTGGAAATTACTGGAGTAAATTATGCCACTGTCAGCTCTATTTTACAAACTGAAAGTTAGGTTGCAGGAATTGACTGCATTCATAGGAAGCACTGATGCTACTATAACCCTCAACATTCTTGAAAAGACAAAATAAATTTTGCTCCTATAAAGTGAACCCAAAACCCCATGACAATAGGTAATGGGAAAAGGTGTTCCTAACTGCTACTGCAATCGAATTTTCAATCAACAAGTGGATCAAAAGGGCCAATGAAATCAAGAGTCACACAATAAGAAGGTTAAGCCATTTATGTAATCCATATGGCGTTTTATAATCTTCTTTCCAGTTGCCTAGAAATACCTAGAAAGCAAAGATGATCAGCTAAAAGAGTGATATTAGGAAATCCAGAGGGAATCAAAAAGGAAGTTACTGACAGAAGCAAGAGCAAAAAGCTCACTCCTTTTATCAAACAGCCCTGCTACTTACATATGCACCAGCTCCTAAACTTGTCAAGCCAAAAAGCACTAAATAAATAGTGCCAGAGCCACCAGGTTCAACGCCACTAGCCATTTGCCTGTTCATCTGCTGGTCTAAGGGAAACTTCCATCGCTGCAACAAAGTGCCTGAAGAGTAAAATTTATTGCAAAGAAAGTCAGTATTTGATGATGATACTTGAAGAATTATGGAAGACTGGATAAGAGTAATGAGGTTATAATTCAATCAAGCATTCGAGTTGATGTCAAATATTAAAGTGAAGCTCGAGGTTAAACAGCCATATGACTTCAATGCTACCACATATCATTGTCTCAACAAAGTGAAAATAATGGTAATTGCAATGATAAATCAAGCTGAAATTACCACTATCTCACGATTCACAAGAGGGTCATAGTAGAATAATTTTATATCTAAAAGGCAAAATTATTAGGTTAAATACACAAAAGAATACAAGAAATAAAAGTAGACCATATGGCTTGTACTGCCCCACCATTCAATACAATCATTGCTGAGGAATACTGAGACCATAGCATAAATCATCGTTACTTATCATTTCAAGTTTATGAAGAATTTATACTTAGAACATACATAATTGTGAGAAAATAAAGCAAATCAGTGTTAATTCACAAATCCTGAAATGCACTTATGCAATTCAAAGAGCTGGAACAGACCAGCCATTTTGAACTGCAACATTATGGAATAACTCTCCAATGTTTTAAACCCAGTATTAGTGACTGAAAGAGTGTGGCAATAGCAGTGACAGAAGCTATTAGAGTTATAATTATTATAATTTGGAGGCCTTGTCAGCTCTCCATAAAGCAATCTAGTCAACCCCATTTCAATCCCCGATGCCCTGCAAATTTATTTTTCTCAAGTATCCATCTAATTTCCTTTTGAAATCATTATTTCTACTTCCACCACCTCAGAGCACAAATCCCTAATCATTACGACTTGTTGCTGAAAGAAGTTCTTAAGTCTCCTGACATTTCTTGCTCAAATCTATGTCCCCAAGTCTCTGTTAAATCATCTAATGGAACGGTCTGCATAAGTCCCTGACCATTAAGCTAACTTACAGCATGTGAAACATGTCAACATACTTCTGACATGCTGATAAAACACAAGATTTACTTCAACTATTGCACATCAATGCTTTCACATTCCTATTCAACAGGAGCAGCCAATACAGTAACAAACCAACTTCAATTCAGGGAAATACATACCTTGACAGTATTTACAAGCTGACACTAAATGCATTTTCTGAAAGTTAACAGTGAGTACTTGTATTGGAACACAATTTACTAATCTTTTGAAGTACAGTGTTAGGCTCTGAGAGAATTTTTACCTTTATTGGAATATGGTTTGTTTGGTGCAGCACCAGAATTGGTTGGATGTAATAATATAAAAAAAACCTGTGTTGAACTAATCTTTTACATAGAAACATAGAAGACAGGAGGAGGAGGAGGCCGTTCGAGTCTGCTCCGCCATTAATCACAATCATAGCTGATCATTCAACTCAAGAGGCTAATCCTGCTTTTTGCCCAAAATCTTTGATCCCATTCACCACAAGTGCTGTATCAAGCTGCCTCTTGAATGCGTTCAATGTTCTGGCATCAACTACTTCCTGTGGTAATGAATTCCACAGACTCACCATTCTATGGGTGAAGAAATGTCTCTTTATCGCCATCCTAAATGGTCTATCCTGAATCCTCAGACTGTGACCCCTGGTTTGGGACTGCCCCATGATTGGGAATATCCTCCCTGCATCTATTCTGTCAGGTTCTGTTAGAATTTTATAAGTTTTAAAGAGAAGAAATGTGCTTCAAAGAATAGTTTCATGAATAAAATTAAACTGAAACTTAAAATTAAGGTCTTACAAAATATGGGAGCACAATATTAAAAAGTAAAAGTGTAACATGAATATGGAAAGGTAAATAGGAAATATAAAACTAACAGATAATATTGAATAGAAGTAAGGGTTACTAAAATATACAAGGTAAAGAAATATTTCCAGAGAGCGGGAAGATTCTCAACTGACAAAGTCTAAATTAGAAGGATTAAGGAATGGAAAAGAAGTATTGAACAAATATTTTGCATGCGTCTTCACAAATGATGATGGAAGTGAGAACATATTGGAGAATATGAAACAACAGTTTATTTTAGAAAAAAAGTAAAATGAAAACGAAAGTCTCAATGAGTTTAGATATCATGCCTGCTAGGCTAGATCAGAGAGGAAATATTAAGATCCTAGCCAGAATTTTTCAATCAGCAAATCCGTAAATTATGCCACAGGATTACAACATAGTCAACATATTGCTGCCCAAGGCAAAAAAATGCAAGTGTCCAATTCCCTTTTGTGTCACTGTCTATGTTATGATACAGTCTGCTCTGTATCCCCGTGTCTGCTTGGGTTTCCTGCAAGTTTCCTTTCACAATCCAAAGATGTGTGGGTTAGGTTAATTGGCTATGCTAAATTGAACCTAGTGTCAGGGAGATTAGCAGAATAAATATGTGGGTTTACAGGAATAGGCCTGGATGGTCGGTGCGGACTTGATGGGCCGAATTGTTTCCTTCTGCACTGCAGGGACTCTTCTACGATGGCGAACTACAGATCACTTTACAGCCAATGAAATACTTCAGAAATGTAGTGGCTTGTTGTACTGTAGGAAGGGAGAGATGGTGCTGTAATGGTTTGGCGCTGGACTAGTAATCCAGGTAATGATCTGGAGACCTCTGTTTGAGTCCCACCACCTTGGAGATGTTGAAATTTGAATTCAATAATTAACGATTGTTGATTGTCATAAAAACTGGTTCACTAATTTCCAACAGTTATTGATTGTCATAAAAACTGGTTTACTAATTTCCTTGTACATGTGACTCTTAAGTGTCCTCTGAATCTCCAGCCACTCAATACAAAAGTTGGATAATGAATGCAAGCAAAATCTCCTGTTCTTATTCAAATAGTGCCACGCAATCTTATATGCTCACCTGAGAGGACAGACCTTTTAACTGTCTGACATCATCCCAAGAGTTAGAATCAGAGAATAGAATAGAATAGAATCTTTACAGTGCGTTGTATTATTTCTTTCTAAATATCCTGCTACTGTCCAGTAATAGATTTTAGCATTTTCCGATTAACAGATCTTAAATTTGCAGGCCTATTATTTCCTGCTCCCTTTTTTTGTGTATAGGGAGATTAGATTTGCAGCTTTTCAATCCACTGAAACCTAGAGAATTTTAGAAGATTACAATCAGTACACTACTATTTCTGTAGCCACTTTGAAGGGCATAAGGTGCAGGGCATCAGGCCCTGTGAGCCTTTAGTCCTTTTTGGCAGTACTTTTTCTCCAGTGATAATACTCATTTTAAGTTCCTGTTATGTTCAGTGTAGTTACTTGGTTTATCTTTCTCTCCCAATGATGACTGTCACTAGGTGATGGTGTTTACCCTTCTAAATCAGAAAGTTGTGCATTCAAGTTCAAATTTCAAGGTTAAAGTATATAAGGAAATCCTAAGTAGGGCGCATGGTAGCACAATGGTTAGCACTGCTGCTTCACAGCTCGAGAGACCTGGGTTCAATTCTGGCCTTGAGTACTCTCTGTGTGAAGTTTGCACATTTTCCTGTGTCTGCATGGGTTTCCTCCCTTCAGTCCAATGATGGGCAGTTAGATGGATTGATCATGTTAAATTGTCCTTTAGTGTCCCAAGATGCGTAGGCTCAGAGGATTAGCTGGATTACAGGGATTAGTGTGTGGGGATAAGACCTGGGTAAAATAATCTGTCAAGAGAGTCAATGCAGACTTGATGGGCCGAATGGCCTCTTCTACATCGGAAGGATTCTATGATTCTAACTCTTGGAATGATACCTTGCAGTTAAAAGATTTACCCTTTTGGGTGAGCATAAAGGATTCCATGGCACTATCTGAAGAACAAGAGATTTTGCTTGCATTCATTGCCCAGCCCTTGTACTGAGTTTAATATACAGAGGGCATTTAGGAATCACACATAGGTCAGATAAGGAAAGTAGTAAACCAGCTTTTATGACAATCAACAATCATTAATTCCAGATTATTATTGAATTAAAATATCAAAATCTGCAACATGGTCCTCAAAGGATTCTTTAATAGATTTGTCAAGCACAACATCTATTTCATAAAATCATGTATTTTATGAAATAAAATTGCGCTTGACAAATCTATTAAAGAATCCTTCGAGGATGCAATAAGCAAGGTGGATTAAAAGGATACCAGTAAATCTAATGCATTTTTATTTCCAAAAGGCATGTGATAAAGCGGCACAAGGTAAGAGCTCAGAGTAGCATCAGTAGAGGATGAGTTAAGTAACAGGAAACAGCGGTCAATACAAATTGGTCATTTTCAGGCTGACAAACTCTAACTAAGGGAAGTCACAGTGATCAGTGCTGGAACCTCACATATTTACAATCGATATAATGACTTCAATAAAATGACTGATTGCAATATATAGCCAGATTTGCTGATATAAAGATGGATGGGAAAGCAAGTCGTGAAAGGAATACTAAGTCTGAAAGGGATGCAAAAAATAAACAGAGTATTACATGGGAAAACTGAGGTTGTCACTTTGGTAGGAGGACACAAGTAAAATCCCTGAATCAGCAACAAAACAGGAAATGGAAGGGAGAGAGGAATTCATGAAAATTACAACCAGTACAAAAATATTAAATAAATTGTTGGAACTCGGACTGACAAGTGCCCAGGACCTAATGGACTTCACTCTAAGATCTCAAAGAAATATTCACTAAGATAGTTGATACAGAAAGGATATAAATGTTTTGGATGCAGTTCGGGATAAGGTTTACCAGACTAATACCTGGATTGGGTGGATTGTCTAATGAGGAAAGGTTAGACAGGTTAGGCTTGTACCTACTGGAGTTGAGTAAAGGGTGACTTAATTGAAACATACAGGAACCTGAGGGTCTTAAGAGTGGATGCGGAGAGATTTCCTCTTGTGGGAGAATCTAGAACTAGAGATCACTGTTTAAAGATTAGGGATTGGCCATTTAAAACCAAAATAATGCAAAATATTTTCACGCAGACCACAGAATGCTGAAGCACAGAAAGATCTGAATCTTCTTGTACATGAAACAAAAAAGTCTAGCTGCTTGCTGTACATGCACATAGGACAGCAAAAGGGATGTTTGTCTTTATTGTTGGAGGGGGCCTGAGTACGAATTAGGAAGTCTCACTACAACTGTGCAGGGCATTGGTCAGACTGCACCAAACTATTTTAGTTTCCTTGTTTAAGTATATCTGCACTTCAGGCAGTTCAAAAAAGATTCATCATGAGATTTCTTGGCTTGAAGAAGTTTACTTACAAGGAAAGGGTGATTAAGCCTATATTAGTTGAAGTTTAGAGAAACAAAAGGTATATTTTATGAGAAAAAAAGATTGTGATCAGGCTTGACTTGGTACACACAGAGAATGTTTCTCCTCATGGAGGAATCTGGAACTAGGGAACATAGTTTCAAAATAAAGGGTGGCCCATTTAACATAGAGATGAAGAAGAATTTACTTTGAGAGATGAGAATCATGGGAATTTTCTTCCCCAGAGAGCTTGCATACTGAGTGAGTCAATGAATACATTCCAAGCTGAGATGCACTGATTTTTGAATTAAAAGGTGAATCAACAGTTATGAGGAAATGGGCGTAAAAGTGGAGTTGAGCCAAGATCAGATCAGCCATGATGTTACTGAATGGTGGTGCAGGCTCGGGGGCTAAATGACTCCTATTTATGTTCTTATGCAATTATAGGTGGTATTTTAGAAGGTACAAGATAAAACGATGTGCATTCAGTTAATCAAGGATAGCCACTGTGTGCTGCCCTTTTACCATTCGGGAGATTTCTTTATTGTGTCCATTGTATTTCTGCTCTCACCCCATTCCCTTGCACAAGGACCATGATTCGTTTTCACCTTGTCCTTACCTTCAATTGCTCATCATTCCAATTTCCTTCATTTCCAGTGCCATGCCACACCAAACACATTTGCACACTGAAACCCCGCCAAATTCAGCATTCCAAAGGGAAATATTCTTCCATGAAGCTCGGTGCACTTTCCCATTACCACCTCCAGTTTCCATGGCACCTTCCTGTGCAAGTATAGCAGATACAAAGCTAGCTATTTTACCACCTTCCTTCCTACTCACCAGGGCATCAACCAACTTGCAATTCCTTCTCCATTTAGAGTACGTTATTCATGCTCACTACATCATCTCCTCTACAATGAGAGAGCAAATTCAAATTGGATGTTTGCTTTACAGAGCACCTCAATTTAATCCGCCATTGTGACCCAGAACCTCCAGCCACCTGTCATTTTAATTCTCTCTCCTCTCATTCTGCTGTCTCCTACACTGTTCCCATGACACTCAAACACATTTGAGGAAGAGCACCTCATTTTGATTCAATAACTTGCAACCTTCTGGCCTTAAGATGGAGTTTGACAAATTTTGAACATAACCACTACCATAACCATTTTTCAGACGTGCTGATAATGACTCAGTTATTGTCATTTACACATCCTATGGACCAATATTTCTGTACTTGCCTCACTTCTGCTATGCCTTTTGTCATTTAATCCCTCCTGCCTTGCACCTTATCACAGATCTTTCCTTTCTTGTTTTTCTATTTGCTTAAAACTTGTTATATCTCTAACATTTCCCAATTTTGATGAAAGATCTTTGTTTCTGTGACCTGCTGAGCATTTCCAGCCTCTGCAGTATTTTGTTTTTGGATTATCAAGATGTTTGCATGTACTATGACCTGCCTTTTCATTTTCTACTTGGTGGAAGTGACCTTGGGCCAATGAAAATTTATTTGCTGAACCTACAACCATTGTAAGATTTATATTGTTTTCAAATGAAACATGTCATTAAAGTTTATTATTGATGTCACGAGTAAGGCTCATATTAACACTGCAATGAAGTTACTGTGAAAATCCCCTAGTTGCCACACTCCGGCATCTGTTTGGGACCACTGAGGACCAAGTTAGCTTGACCAATCCACCTAGCTAGCATGTCTTTTGGACTATAGGAGGAAATCGGAGCACTCAGAGGAAACCCATGCAGTCACAGGGAGATCATGCAGACTCTGCACAAATAGTGACCCAAGCCGGAAATGGAACGCAGGTACCTGGCACTATGAGGCAGCAGTGTGAACTGTGCCACCCAGACTTAAACTAACATAAGTCCACATCTGATGTTAAAACAAACGCTCAAATATTAAAATACAAAGGACTTGCTCTCAGAGTCAGGTTTTTTGGCAAATCCTAGACACAGCTATAAATTATTTCAGAACTTTGTGCAGATATGTACTGCAGTTGTACGGTTACAGAAATAGATTTGATGCAGCTAGCACTGTGCATACCTCTCGGCGTGAGTGATTTCACAGCATGCATTTGGCACTGATAAATCAATAAACTCTAAGGCACAGGTCACAACTGTTGCTACTTCTGGAGTGTAACCTACCAACAAAAAAAGAATCAATGGAAAGTGAAGGGGTGCGCCAAACATACCGAGGTGTTGGGGGGCGCCTCTAGTGCACTAGACAGATAGTCTGCACATTGAGGCCATAGAAACAGGTTTTGCCTGAAGACGTTCCCACGACCTTGGCCTGAAAGGGGCCCAGAGCGTCCAGGGAGCAAACCCGCGGCCTAGCCCCACCCGCCAAACTACAATCTCCCCGCCTCTTTACCTCGTCTCTTGACATTACTCCTCACGAGAATAGATGAAGCCCTGCTTAGCGGAGCCAGTTTTTGCCACGCCACCCTTGACTGTAACATGGTTGCGGCTCAGCCGTCTCCCTCTTCCTCGCCCGCCCCCCCGGCTTCGGCTCCAGCGACCCGGCCGTCTCCGCGCAGGCGCCCAAGAAGCTCTCCCACTCAGCGACCGACAGAGGGCGCAATAACAAGATTCCCCACAAAATAGACACAACTGAGTAAAAGGAACAGGCAATTCACACTAGACTGAGCCCCCTGAGATAAAAATTTACTCACACGCGAATGAAATCCCCCGAGATAAAAGTATTTATTAGTCACAAGTAGGCTTACATTAACACTGCAGTGAAAATCCGCTAGACTTAATAAATCCTCTAGACTAGACTGAGCCCCTGAGACAAAAAGTTACTCACACTGGACTGAACCCCCAGGTAAAAGTTACTCAAAGTTAAAACTCTCGAGATAAAGTTATTCATTCACACAAGACTGAAATCCCTGAGATAAAAGTTATAAAATTCCCGAGATCAAAGTTATTCACGCAAGGAGAACTCTTGAGATAAAAGTAACTCACACTAGAATGAGTCCCCCGAGATAAAAGTTATTCACAAGACTAAAATCCTCTGATAAAAGTTACTCACAAAAGAATGAGACCCCGAGATAAAAGTTATTCAGGACTAAAATCCGCCTAGATAAAAGTAACTCATACAAAAATGAGACTCCCTAAAATTTAAAAAAGGTATTCCCAAGAATAAAACCAGAGATAAAAGTTACTTACAAGACTAAAATCCGCGGATAAAAAAGTTATTCACAAGACTGAAATTCCGAGATAAAAATTACTCACACAAGGATGAGACCCCCCCAAAATAAGTTGCTCACAAGTATGAGACAATCGTCCACCTCCCCCCCCCGATAAAGATTAGTATGATACCCCTGAGATAAAAGCAAATTAAAGTTGGAACTTTTCCATTAGTAAGTACGTTTTAGTAAGACTATTAAAATTAAGTAAGGGTAATTTTGAATGCCAATTTTCCGCCAAAAATATTTCGCTATAGTTTCCAATCGATATACAACATAGCACTTTTAAAAAAATCTCCCAACGTACTTCTCAGAAACTTTATCAAATAAGACATGATACTAAACCACATAAGGAGATGAACAAACCCTGATCAAAGAGGACATTTTAATAGGTACCTTTAAAGTAAGATGGAGAGGTGCAGAGAAATATTCCAAAGTTTGCAGCCTAAGCAACTGAAGGCAATTATGATTTGGAATGTGCAAGAGCCTCTAATTACAAGAATGCAGCCATCTTGGAAAATCTGATTTATTATTGTCACATATATTAACATACAATGAAAAGCATTGTTTCTTGTTCGTTCTACAGAGAAAACATACCATTCATAGAGAAGAAAACGAAAGAGTGCAGAATGTAATGTTACAGTGAAAGCTAGAGTGTAGAGAAAGATCAACTTAATGCAAGGTAAGTCCATTCAAAAGTCTGACAGCAGACTTTTGCAGCTGTTCTTGAGTTAATTGAGACAACTTAGAGTTTTGTACCTTTTTCCCAATAGAAGAAAGAAATCTGAGGAGCATGGTGTCCTTCATCATGCTGGCTGCTTTGCTGAAGCAGCAGGAAGAGTAGACAGAGTCAATGGATCAGTCAATGCAGGCTGATTTGTGTGATGGGGTGGGCTATATCCATGACCTTTTCTAGTTCATAGAACATAGAACAATACAGCAGAAACAAGCCTTAGGCCCACGAGTTGCGCCGATCACATCTACCAATCCACACACCTATCTATAACCCCCTGTCCTATTCTTTTCCATCTACTCATCCAGAAGTCTCTTAAAAGACCCCAGTGAGTTTGCCTCAACAACCTCCGACGGCAGTCGGTTCCATTCACTCACCACCCTCTGAGTGAAAAACCTACCCCTGACATCTCCTTTGTATTTGCTTCCCTGCACCTTAAATCTGTGTCCTCTCGTATTGACCATTTCCGCTCGGGGAAATAGTCTCTGAGAGTCCACCCTATCTATTCCTCTCAACATTTTATAAACCTCTATCAGGTCGCCTCTCAACCTACGTCTCTCCAGTGAGAAGAGTCCCAGCTCCCTCAACCTATCTTCATAAGGCCTGCCTCCCAATCCAGGCAGCATCCTTGTAAATCTCCTCTGAACCCTCTCAATAGCCTCTACATCCTTCCTATAATGAGGCGACCAGAACTGCGCACAATACTCCAACTGGGGTCTGACAAGAGTCTTATAGAGCTGCATCATTACCTCCTGACTCCTAAACTCTATTCCTCGATTAATGAAGGCCAGTACACCGTACACCTTCTTGACCACTTCCTCCACCTGCGAGGCCGACTTAAGAGTCCTATGGACCCGGACCCCGAGATCCTTCTGCTCTACAACACAGCTAAGACTCCTACCTCTTATATTGTACTCCTTCATCCTATTATTCCTGCCAAAATGGACCACTACACATTTATCTGCGTTGAAGTCTATCTGCCACTTTTCCGCCCAGTCTTGCATCCTGTCTATGTCCCGCTGCAACTTTTGGCATCCCTCCAGACCATCCACAACACCACCGACCTTTGTATCGTCGGCGAACTTACTAACCCATCCCTCCACTTCCTCATCCAGGTCATTTATGAAAATGACAAACAGCAGGGGTCCCAGAACAGATCCCTGGGGCACTCCACTGGTTACCGACCTCCATGCAGAACAAGACCCATCCACAACCACTCTCTGCCTTCTGCCAGCAAGCCAGCTCTGGATCCAGGAGGCCAAAGCCCCTTGAATCCCATGCCCTCTCACCTTCTCCAGAAGCCTTGCATGTGGGACCTTATCAAACGCCTTACTAAAGTCCATGTACACTACGTCCACCGCCCTTCCTTCGTCAATGTGTTCAGTCACATTTTCGTAAGGCATGACCTGCCCTTGACAAAACCATGCTGACTTTTCTAGTTCCTTGTGGTCTTTGGCAGAGCAAGAGCCAAACCAAACTGGGATATAATCAGAAAGAATGTTTTCTATGGTTTTTTGGAATTTGGAAAATTGAAAGAGAATACAGAAATTAGGGAGGTACAAAGCCATTGAGGGATTTGAAAACAAGGATCAGTCTCAAGACTGATCGGTGAACAGAACTTACTGCAATTTAAGACACGAGCAGCAGCAGTTTATGGAGTGTAGAATTTGGGAGACCAGACCAAGTCTAGAGGTTATGAAGGAAATTATGAGGATTTCAGCAGATGGGTTGAGATAGGAGTGAAGTTAAGTGATGCCACTATCACATATAGGAGGAGGTTTAACTTAAACAGCATTAATTTCTCCTTTCACCAACATCCATAAACGGAAAGATGTTTTTAATTTGCTTTCTTCTTGATAAACAGTGGCATATTTCCCAACCTCTCTGTTTTGGTGTGTTTCAATTTCTATTGAATTTGTAGAAATTAAGATAGGATGAGTTCCAAGGGTTAATTTATTTGCACACTTTGAAAATACGGAAGGAGGTTCACAACATTGCCTCCTTTGTGTTCATACAATAAAACAGGGCTAGAGAAAAAATCATTAACGGTGCAGGGCAACAGAGAAAATAAATATTGATCGGAATTTTCCAGCCCTTTCCATTGGCAGGATCTTCCAGTCCCAAAGATGACCTGTGTGTAGTGAATTCTCTGGTTATAGGTCTGACAAGCCATTCAAATTGCCATTGACTTCAGTGTGACTAGAAGGTGACCAAAAGCTCGCCGTTTCCAGTAAAATCTGCAGTGGGATCTGGTAAACTCCAGCCATTGTTACACATAGGTTCCAGAGTACAGAAAAGTCCAATGAAGTATATCTTAATTGAGGTTGATGTGCAGAAAACCAATACGGTATAATTCACTTTTCCATTGGTGTTGGTTGTGCACAATGAGATAAATGTGCAAAGATGAATCGTCCCTATAGGTGAAGATACCAATGTTCCAGTGGAAACAATGTAAAAGGGACGAGGTAATCAATCTGAGCAAGGCACTTTTTCTGGGATGCTGTGATGGTAAAATGGCAGGCTGAGTTTGTAGAAGATGATACTATTGGTTCCCCAAACTAGAGGTCCATGTCACGTGTCTCCCATTTCAGTGCACCACTTTTGAGAAAAAACATTCCTCATCTGGGCCCTTGAGTTTGTTAAATGTTCCAGCCATTAAGAACAAAGAGCCCTTTGTCTTGATGTACGAGTAGAGTCTGTTTAGCCAGCCTGGATTCTGAAATGCAGATAACCCTTATCTGAATCTGAATCTGGTAAATATTTCATCTACCTGGGCTATTGTCGCTTCCATAGACACCGACTTCATGACCACTACCTCAGGCCACTTGAAGTGGTCATCTACCACCACTAATAACATCTGTTTTTCTACTGGACCTGCAAAATCGACATGGATCGCCACTAAGTTCTGTTTGAATTCGGTCTGGGCAGTTTGAAGTGAACATTTTCTTGATACTTCAGGTATTACCCTTTTTTCGGAGGTCACAAAAAGGAATGGTGTGAAGTTGGAAGCCCTCCTTAGGATAAATGTGACATTAAGGTTACCAACTGCCTTATTTTCTGAATATTGTCAGGGAGAAGATAGAGTCGGGAATGAGGAAATGTAGTTTGGAAAGAAGTATGAAAACAATGACCTCAGCCTTCCTAATTTTCAATCACAAATGGTCAGGATTTTGGGGATAAGAGTAATGGTAAGGCATTCAAGCATTTGACAATATTATAAAGTAAATTATAGCAACTTTCCAGTTGTGAACAAGGTCAATTTGACACAATAATTAGAAAGTCTTTTTACATGTTCCCAGATTCATCTAACCTGTTCTTTTAATAGGGTGTGATAACTCAATTACATGTATTCCATCTCTTCCCCCTATTTCAAAACTCCATTTATTACATATGCATACTTTAAAAAGGTCAGAACTATATACAGAAAAACAAGGAAACCATGAAAACACTCCCCTCCCATTTAAGCAAGACCTCCAATTAGTGTCTATATGATATGATCAGTCACTTCGGGGAATGGCAGTTTGTAGATGATTGTCTCCCCGCCTCAGGAACTCTCTCAAATATAATCACCCATATTGCTGTTTCCCGCCCCCCTCCTCAGGTTGATTTCCATTCTCCATTGACATTGCCATTGTCTCCTCCCTGGGAAGGTACTCCTGGTATGAGGGCTCTTGGCTTGATCGGTTCCTCAGGCCTATCCTAAACGATTTCGAATCATGGAGAACTTACCTCTGTTGATTTAGTGTGGCAACCAGCTGGTCCATGTGCCTTCTCCAGATCAGCTCATCTCTGGTCTGCACCATATACAATAATGGTCCTGTTTTGGGTCACCACTATCATGGGTCCCATTTTTCTGCCAGACATGTAATTTCTGGCTAAGACAGTCTTTCCCTCTGGAATATTTTTGACTGGAGATTTTCCTACCCTCTTTGACCATCTGTCTTCTGATTTCTCTCCTTCCTTCTCTCTGGTCTTTTCTTGCTGCAGCAGGGTAAAACATAGTCCTCAGCTGGCGGTTGAACATTAAACAACCAGTGAACTGGTCAAGTCATGTGGGCATGTTATAGTCCATACGAGGAACCTGTTTATCCCTCACAGCTCCTAGGAACCCTTCCCTTGTGAAGCTTATCACACTGCTTTAAGATTTCAACGAATCTCGGGGGGGAGGGGAAGAGAGGAATAGGAATGGAGAGGATGAGGGAGGAACGGTGTTTAACGGAAAAGATTGTCTGATGAAAGCACGGGCCCCGCCCCCCCGGAGAAGCCCCGCCTCCCGGTTGTCCGTTGGCTTCCGCGCATCGCCCTCTGGCCGTTGGTGGATTGTTGTTTGAAGCTGCGTGTTGTGTCGCGAGCGATGTCTCGGTCGTTGCTCGAGCGAAGCCTGGCGTTGTTGCTGCGCACCGCCTCGCGCCTCCTGATCGCCCTCCTCTCGCTCGTGCAGTCCTTTGGAACCCGGAATGTGCGGCCGGTGCCGCCGGCTGTTCGGCCCCTTCTGCTATTGTCCGGGGTGGAGTTAGCCCGTAGGATCCGGCAACGACAGGTACCGAAACGCGGAAATGAGCCTTCTAATGGACAAATAATCGCATCATCATCATCAATATACACATTTATTCACAAGTAACTTGCAGTTTGTCACGGGTTCATTAGAGGGTTTGCAGTATTTGGATCATTGATTCGTTACAACATAGAGGAGGCCATTCGGCCCTTTTGTCCGTGGCAGCTTTCTGAAGGAGCCATTTATCGGAACATTGAACTTAAGAGTAGAGGTAGACCATTCGGTCTTTTGAGCTTGCTGAGCTATTCAATAAGATATTGGCAGATCTGGTTGTCTCTCACCTCCACCTTGCATCTGTACTGCATTAATGCAACCATTGATTCCCTAATTCTGCCTTGATTGACCCCAATGAAGTTTTACAACACCAATTTTAAATCCAACCAATTTATTTGATAGTAAATTTGCGAGCTTTTGACACTATGGCCTTCGTCAGGCAAATGCAGTGTTCTGGTCTGCAATAGCACACGTACCAACACAATCACAGATTGCTGATTAGAATGCGAATCCTTACATCTAACCTGCTATTCAAGTGTTAAAGTGGCTACAATGTTTGTGAAGAGAATCCTCTACATCATGACCCCAATGACCCAGCCTCTGTTGCTGTCTGGGGAAGAGAATTCACTTAGTACCATTCCCTTGTGATTTTCCTTAACTGCATGTTTGATTTGATTTACAATTGTTACATATATTAGCATACTGTGAAAAGTATTGTATAGCACACAAGAAACAAGGCATACTGTTCATAGAGAAGGAAACGAGAGAGTGCAGAATGTAGTGTTATAGTTGTAGTTAGGGTGTAGAAAAAGATCAACTTAATGCAAGGTAGGTCCATTCAGAAGTCTGGTGGCAGCAGGGAAGAAGCTGTTCTTGAGTTGGTTGGTACGTGACTTCAAACTTTTTCTAATTCAAGAAGGTGGCAGAGAGAACATCTGGGATATGTGGAGTCCTTAATTGTGCTGGCTGCTTTGCTGAGGCAGTGGGAATTGTAGACAGAATCAGTGATGGGAGGCTGGTTTGTGTGATGGATTGGGCTACATTCACGATCTTTTTGTAGTTTCTTGCGGTCTTGGGTAGAGCATGAGCCATACCAAGCTGTGATGCAACCAGAGAGAATCTTTACTTTTCAGGTGATGGTCCCGTTCCCTTAGTGAAATCTGTCTCCTCCAATACGCACTCAGGATGTATGTTCCACATCCTAACTGCTTGCTATGTAAAAATGGTTGTCCAAGTGTCATCATTGCTTCTTTTGCCAATTACCTTCAATTCTCATCCTCTTGTTCTCCATTCTTCTGCTGGTGGGAACAGTTTCTTCCTATTTACTTCATCCAGACTTTTTTTTGATTTTAAATATCTCTATCAAATTTTCTCTCAACTGTCTTGTCTCCAAGGAAAACTGCCTCAACTTCTCCAGCCTATCCATGTTGCACTGTTGGTTGTCTTTATTACCTCATCAAAACAGCAAGTTAGTTAAACATGGTTTGCCCAAAACAAATTTATGAATGTTTTCCTTAATTACTCTTCCTAACTTTTTTGAACATTTGCAATGTTGGGTGCTTGCTGATATATCACTGGACTAGTCATACAGGACAATTCTCTGGGAAATGGGTTAAAATCTCACCAGAGCAGATGGGGAAACTTGAATTCAATGAACAATGCTGAACTGAATGCTGGTTAAAGGATTAGAAACACCTGTCTATTTCTCCTTGGGTACCTGGCGGTCAAAATTCTCCTTAAACTGGGGGATGGCCACATCTATACATGTGCTATCCACAAGGCTCTAAATAATGTGGATGAGCTGCAGTGACGTTGGAGCTACAGTTGATGCAGCCTCTTCCTGCACATTTGGTTATCTGGGAGACAGGAAATGTCCTGGAGTTTTAATGTGCAATAGGCTATGTGCTCTGGCAGGGAAGAGAAATTTCAGCCTTTTTGTGGTGGGAGGAATTTTTTCTATCATGTATATTTGAAATATAATGCACTTTAATCATTTAAAGAAAACAAAATACATCTGAGCTTCTAAATGCTAAAACAGGAAGAGAACAGACTTGCTACTGATTCTGTGTGTGTGTGCATGTGTGCGTGCGTGCAGCATGCCTCCCCCTGGCTGCAATGTGTTGACTGTGTGGCTTTGTCAAACACGGTGGTATGTACTTGCTGTTACTTTCAGATAACCTCATGCCATCAGTCCTAATGGACATAGGTCAGTTATCTTGTCACATGCGTAGAGAATAAGCAGTGCCCACAAATCAAACATTCCCAGTCTTGGGGATTTGCTCAGGAGTTATATTACACCTATTATAGATTATTCTAGTCAATGAAATTGATTTGTCTCTTACTCCGTCGCTTGCATCTCCATTGCAGGATCTATCTCCATACTGCTTCAAAAACATTTTCTTCGACTGCTCTTTGCCATGGGCCCTTGCTTTGCCCGTCCACCTTATTTGTTTGATCCTGAATGCCTTTGGGAGAAGGAGGTGGGACTACTGTCAATCCTGACTTTTATTTAGTCATGAGCCCCAACAATTACAATCTGATCCATCCAATTGTTTGCAACTGGTGTTGATGGGGTACAAGATGGATTAGTGGTGTTCAGTCAGACAGATCAGTTCAGTTTTAAACTGGAGTGGATTAACTGGTCCAGGTGCAGATTGGAATTACCCTGGAGGACAATCCCCTTGTGCTGACTACAACATGAGTCAATGATTAGGAAGCAATCCATTTAGAAATGCAAAGCAAGGTCTGGGGAGGTAGCGGGATTTGGTAGACACTGAAGACTCTGAGTTCAGAAGCAGCTTTGTACAAGGATCCCTGGCATCAAATTGAAGTAGATTTTGGAAGAAAATATTTGCTTATTTTGCAGTATCCAATTTTGATAAAGGGTTATATCTGAAATGTGAATCTGTGTGTTTGTAATATTTTTCTAGTTTCTGAAATTCAGAAGTCGTGAACGTGCCATAAGTGTTTTAACCAATGCCAACTTGTTACTTCACCAGAAAGATCATTCCAGTTGCCATGTTCTCTCTTTGTCTCTACACACTGTTCTCTCTCTGTCTCCAACACACACACACACACCCCATGCCCTCCAGCCAAACCACTCACTGATTTCTTGCTACAATTATCAGAACAGAGCCTGATGGAACCAATCTATTTTTAAACTATATATCAATATCATCAATGACATAGATAAAGGTAACTTCCAAGTTTGCAATATTAGAAAGCTAAGTGGGATATAATAAGCTATGAGAATAATATAAATAGGCTGTTGGTTAAGTGATTGCATGTCAAGGTGACAGATAAATATAATATTGGGGAATCTGGTAGGAAGATTGAAAAATAATATTATTTAAATGAAGATAGACTGCTAGAAAGGCCCATGTTAAAATTTTGCATTGATTTGCTAAAGGGAAAACTAAATCGATTAGTTAGCAGTGTTTGTAAAATTTTAACATGGACTTATGAATATATTTTCAATATCATTTTCTAGAGTAATTATTCTCAGTGCATCTCTTTCCTTTTCAAACAGTTGTAATATGAGGTGACGTTTTATTTTCTTATCTATTGGCACAATGTTGCAACATCGAAGTGAAATCAGCATTTCTGCTATCTTTGTTTGCATTTTTAGCTGTCTTGTTTTCTTCTGTGGCACATACAATGGAGTGAGAAACTAATGTGCTTATAAAAATTATATGAAATATTCTTAAAGTTCACAAATTGAAAAGGGTAGCCATGAAAAATGAAATATCAAAATATAGCATATGTTTACATTTGGTTAGTGGACTAATGCCAGTCCGAGCAAAGACTTAATGAGACAAATGGCATGTTCTATAACATTCCATGATCTCCCTCCTCCATCGTAAGAAGAAAATAGCTAATATAATTTTTTTTTCTGACTAGGTCTGTTAAAATTTTCTGGAATTTTTGACACTTGTTAAGGCCCAGGCCAGAAACTCCGAGGTGTTTTGTGGAATTAACACATAGCCCAAGGTTTACATTTGATTTTGGCATTGGTGAGCATAAGGTGTTGCACTCCAGGCATGATTCAAGTGATTCACCAGGAAGCTTTTATTAAAAACAAAGTTTATTTAAGAGCACAGTTAAAGTATAACAAAATGTAACTTTTGCCAATTAGAAGACTTAAATATAACAAAAAATTAAGAACTAGCTATCTCTGTTGTTCCAATTTAAAAGCAACACCCCACAGACATATATCCTGCTTCAGAATTAGCACTGAAATGAGTATGCTCACGTAATACTAGATTTCCAGCTTTCAATATCTCTCTGCAGCTTCCAAAACAGAAAATCAGACAGCAGAATCTCTAATTCCAGAAAGGAGAACAAAACAACTCCAAACAGCAATGAGACTGGAATATTCTATGAAAGCAAATTCGCCAGTTATATGAGCAGATCTATCGGTATCCCAGTCAATCTCTACTCTGCAATCCCAGGAGAACATAGAAACAACAGAATACTGCTTTAGTTCAGATTAATAGAAACATGGCATCAATTATAGAACTTCAGTAACAATAGAGGACACTGGCTGCAGGCAAAATGGCTCCAACAAAATGCCAGGGACTGCGTAAGACATCCTAAAGAGAAATGTATTAAAATGCACTTAAAGCCACACTATTGTCACACTTATGGATTAATGATATGAACTATGTTCTTTGTTTAACAAATCATCTCTTACAATTTTAGGTAAAGTGTGTGGATGTAGTACAAGAATATATCAGCAGAATCAGAGATGTCAATCCCATAATCAATGCTATTGTAGCAGAGAGGTGAGAAGTTCATTTTATGCACAATTTGCTCAAGATTATGCAATATTGTTGTTGATGGTCATTATCTGCTTATCTTAAACACAACATGGTAGAAGTACTGCTTTAGATCTCAGCCTGCCCATTGGGGTGAACAGTAACAAATTATCTTTGCATGTGTGTCTCTGTGATACAGATATTTGGGGCTAACGAGCACAGTTAGCTGTAACGTCACTTGCAAACAAATAACTTACTGATGCTCACTGTTTAGGTTCGTACGAATGGCCACTTGTATCAGGCACTGAAGAATGCCTGGAACTGTATCTTACAAATGCCCTCAAAAGAATGTGAGAAACATTGATCAAATAATATCCTACTTTGGCTTTTATCTTATAGTTGAGACGCTCGGGCTCCATTTCTTCTCTGCCTGCACTATGCTATTTTCTGTCTACATCATGCTCTTTGGTATTTTCAATATTTATCTCTTCCTCTGAATGTTCTCATATGTCTCAGATTATCATCCCTGTATTCAATTTCTTCCACAATCCAGCTACCATCCGTCCAACTTTACAGGCTCACTTACAAATTGGGCCCACCATATAAACTGTTTAATGTGTATCAGCCTTTAAATATAAAGGATAGTTATTGTATTTGTTTCAAGGGTAAAACTACATTTTGGTTTCAGCTCATTTATATAAATCCCCTCAACTCCTTAATGATTTTTATTTGCCCTCAGAGATGATTTTTGTAAAGCCACGATTTTGACTTTCATGTTATAAAGTTTTAGTATTGTATTTTTTCCCCCAAACCATGTCATAATTCTCATTACTACTGTAGGTTTACAGTTGCTTTGAAAGAAGCCCAGCAAGTGGATAAAAGGCTAGCTGAAGGGGGTGAAGATGAAAAGTCACTGGAGGAGCGTGTTCCTTACCTTGGTGTTCCTTTCACAGTCAAAGAGGCAATTGCATTAGAAGGTATGCCAGTGCACTTAAATGGTCACCATTTTCTGTCATCGCGATGACATCTTTTAGTTTAGGTAAACAAAAAATCCCTTTAGTTTATCCTTCACTTTACTTGGTGCTGAAATGTTACTGCTGTTCCATGTACATGCAATGCTGTCCTTTTATATGGAATTAAATCAAGTCATTCTCCCAGGTTCAAATGTATAGTCCATCATTCATTAGTTGTGCACCCCATTTTTGCTACCTCTAAATTCAGCCTAGCAACTGTGCAAAAGTCCATTCCTCCATTTTATGGCTGTTTGTTTAAGGTACTGTGTGTAAGCCTGTTATTTTTAGGAAATCTGCACACTTTGACCAGGTATTATTTGAACTCTATAGTGTTGGGTAATGCTGACTGTGGTTGGAAAAATCTTGGCTGAAATCCTAAACACGTTGTCCTCATCTTCCTTCCCTCGCCAATCTCCATCCCCTTCCTTTTCCAGGATTTTTTCCTTTTCATCTTGTTGTACCAGTATCTAGTTGTGTACAAAAAAAGAATGAGAAAGAAAAATTATCCACCACGGTCAATCAGTTTCAGGTTGCAGACAGGGTATTTGGTAGTGTTCTACTTGGGTTGTTTTTGGGTGTTTTAAAAACAAAGTCTCGTTCTCCCATGTGGCGCAAGAATGTGCAACTATCTGATTTTCTATTGAGAATTTCATAAAATGCATTATTCCTTTATTTAAAGAATTGAAAGGGAAAATGTCTGTGGTTTCCGTTGGATCAGTGAGCTGACAACACTTTTTAATAATATTCCAGAAAAGTTGATGAAAAATTTGGAAAAACATTTTATTGTCCATAATGTACTTGTCTAAATGGCAATTCATCTCAGCCTACCCAGTTTACAGGTATGTTATTGGTTGCATGTGATATTTATTTTATACTTTGCTCTCTCATCCCACCCTCAGGTTCACCCAATACATCTGGCCTTGTAAGCCGTAAGGATGTGATTGCCCTAACAGATGCTCCTGTTGTGATTAGTCTCCGAAAAGCTGGTGCTATTCCATTAGGTGTTACAAACTGTAGTGAACTGTGCATGTGGTATGAATCCAGCAACAATTTGTATGGGACAACTAGAAATCCATACAATGTGGATCGCATAGTAGGTGGAAGCTCAGGTAAGCATCAAGCTACAAAATAAAACAATTTTATCATCAATCTTCGTAATGATACAGAACTGTGTGCCCTCAGTTTTGTGGAAGATGTCCTAACTTTTGATTTATTGTTGTCACATGTATTTGTGTACAGTGAGAAGTATTGTTTCTTGCATGCAATAAAGACAAAGCATCCTTATGGGTACGTTTTCCACTATGCTTCTTGAAGTCAATGATAATCTTCTTCATTTTGTTGATACTGAAGGAGAGATTATTGCAGTCACAGCAGTTTACCAAATTCTTTATCTTTTGGGTTAAAAAAAAATGCTGCTATGAAGTCAACATGTACAGATATTTCATGAAATAAATCTGATGACCTTGTTATGAAAACGTAAAGGATAGATGCTGCACTTCATTCCCGCAACTTGAATTCAAATCCAATCAAGACTGATTATAAATTTCCTCTCTGCTTATTTTAAATGTCCAAAATGGACATTCTCTATCCACACCCTGTTGCCAAAGATCACAACACCAAAAAATGCAGAAATTACTGTTTCACAGTAATTACCGGGTGGCCAGTGTCCAAAGTAGAAATATCAAACATGCTATACTTGCTGATCTTTTCATGAATATTATTCACAGCAGAATAGAGCAGAGATTTTGAATCCTCTAACGAACCCAAGTATTTGCATACTTCTGTAGACCATTTATCCTAAAGCTTTGCGAAGACGTAGTAAGTGGCCAAAAGATAATCCTAACTACTAATTTAGAAAGCCTTTATAAAACTAATATTGACATCAAAATTGTGTTTGGAATGCTGATACCCTTTCTGTTTTTCTATACATTACATAGGTCACAATAATGCTGGTTGATCATTCCTTCCCGTTGACGATGTTTTTAGATTTGCCAAGTCGTTTTTACAGCGGATACGCTTACTGTAGTTTATCCTCTCTCTATCTGCTTTCAGTCCCAGCACTGATGCGTGCTGACTTGCCTTCATCAATGGCTGGGTTGTTGGAATTAAAAATGTATCATCAGAATATTCAGCTTTCTGGTAATGATCCCTTTTTGAAGTGTCCCCTCAAGTGTCCATAATTTGCATTTGATACTGACTAAAATAGAGAGACCCTTGCTCTTTGATCATACAAACAAAGAGCAGGAGTAGGCCATTTGGCCATTGAACCTGTTTCATTATTTAATGAGATCATGGCTGGTCTGATAGTGACCTCAAATCTTACATCCTGCCTTTCTCCAATAACCTGTCACCCACTCTTGCTTATCAAGAATCTATCCATATCTGCCTTAAAAATATTCAGATTCTGCTCCTGTAGCTTCTCAGGAAGAGAGTTCCAAAGAAACCTGAATTCCTGAGAAAAAATATTTTGCCTCATTTCTGTTTTAAGTGGATGACCCCTTATTTTTAACCGTGACTCTTAGTTCTAGATCCTCCCACAATAGGAAACATCCTTTCAACATCCACCCTGCCAAGACCCCTCAGAATCTTTTATGTTTTAATCTGTACCAAATAACATTTTGTTTAACTTTGGGACTCCTGGATACCAACACTAAATGCTTTAAATGGAAAGTTTCCCCAATACTTTGAATGTACATTCATAAAATAAAATAATGTTCTGATTCTAGAATATAGATTTTTAATGAAAATTTATGGATTAAACTGGGAAAATGTAAGTGGCACATTTATGGAATCATAAAATGATTGAAACACAAATAAACCATTTGGCTTCTACCAGTTGCCCAAAAGCCATTCAGCTAGTCACAGTTGGCATACCACCTGTTTTTGGAAAAGCTTAAAGCGCCAGCATGAATTTATCCAGCATAGATAGTGTCTGACAAACCCAATTGAATTTTATGAATAGGTGACTAGAATAGTGGGTGGGTGAAGGTCAATTGATATTATTTATATGGATGTCCCAAAGGCATTTGATAAAGTTGTAGCATGGAATTTAAACCCAATTATTGACCTAGTTAGAAAATTGGATGAGAGTCAGGAAGCAGAATAGGGATAATGGATCAATACTGTAGTTGACAAGATGTGGCTCTTAGTATCCCATAAGGATGTGTCTTGGGGTCTCTGCTATTTATCAAATTTATGTATGATTTCGATGATATGCTGAGTACTGAAATTGCCGGTGACACTAAAAAGAGGCTTCATATGTATTGTAGATGGAAATTATACAAAAGATATTGATAGATTGTGAATTGACAGAGCTTTGGGAAATGATTATTTTCAATGTTGGCAAATGATGGTCATCCACTTCGAATGTAAAATCAATTGAACTAGAGTACTTTATAAATAGGGAAAAATTATAAACAGTGGAAGTGCAAAGACACTCGGATGTTCATGTACATTGCTCATTGAACTGTCATCACTGGTACGGCAAATAATTAAAAAGCCAAATGGAATGCAAGCATTTATATCCAGATTATTAGCATACAAAGTGTAGAAGTTGTGATTCAGCTATGCAGATAAAGGAGCTGATTTTCCCACCCCACCGCACTAATTTTATAGTGCAGTAGGGTGGGAGAATCTTGTGGCCAGGCATGCACAGGATTCTTGCATGCATTCCTGCTGCAAGTATACCTCGCAGCACTGGAATTTTAGCATCATCAGATTTGCATTAGAAACTGGTGGGAAGATATTTAAGTGATTTAAATCTTTGCGGCCTAACCCCGTTGGATTAAAAGGGGGAACAATTGGGGGCCCCCCAGGATGTCAGGCAGTGAGGGAAGTTACCCTCAGACTTTTGTATCTTTTTCCAGAAAGAAGAAGACGGAAGAGAGAATGTTCGAGGTGTGTGGAGTCTTTAATTATGCTGGCTGCTTTGCTGAGGCAGCAGGAAGTGTAGACAGCGTTAATGGATTGGGCTACGTTCACGACTTTCTATAGCCCCTTGCAATCTTGGGCAAAGCAGAGGCCATATCAAGTTGTGATACAACCAGAAAGAATGCTTTCTATGGTGCATCTGTAAAAGTTGGTCTCGACTCTTTCTACTTTATCCTCATTGATGTAAACAGGGGCATGTTTTCCTTTACGCTTCCTGAAGTCAATAACAATGTCCTTCGTTTTGCTGACAGAAAAAGAGGTGATTGTTGCTGCATCAGTTCACCAGATTCTCTCTCATTCCTGTACTCTGTCTCTTCATCTTTGAGATCCGACCCATTAGAGTGGTGTTGTCAGCAAACTTGAAAATCGAAACGGGGGGTGGAATTTGGCCTCAGGGTCATACGTATAGTAGGGGGCTCAGAACACAGCCTTGTGGGCACCAGTGTTGAAGATGATCATGGAGGAGGTATTGTTGCTTATCCTTGCTGATTGTGATCTGTGAGTTAGGGAGTTCAGGATCCAGTTGCAGAGGGAGGTGCAAAGGCCAAAGCCACAGAGTTTGGAGATAAGTTTTACAGGAATAATAGTGTTGAAGGCTGAGCTTTAGTCAATAAATAATTTGACATAAGTCTCCTCGTTACTTAAGTGTTCCAGAGTTGAGTGCAGGGCCAGGGAAATGCCATCTGCTGTGGACCTGTTGCAGTGGTAAGAAAACTGTAGTGGATCCAGGTAGCCTGGGAGGCTGGAATTGATTCATGCCATGACTAGTCTTTGGAAGCACTTCATAATGATAGATGTCAGAGCCACAGCCGATAATCATTAAGACATGCTGTTTGATTTTTCAAGCCCCTGTTATCGCATTAACGAGAAATTTCTAACCAACGTAATATTACAACCTCACCTGCAGAGGGCAGCACTCATACATCCATTTCCAAAATGTCTGATTTTCAAACATTCAAACATTGGAAGTCTCCCGAAGAAATTTTAAGTGTTGAATTTGCAGGCAAACTGCTTTTCATGCAGTTCATGCTGCTTTTAGCACTGGGAGTTCGCTGCAGAGTCCACCAGAGTGAATCTCATTGGATTTCACAGAATGGGGCCTATTCCCACCAGGGAGGCTGAGACCAGCTAGTTTCTGCGCGTGCCCAGTGGCACCGGGATGATGGTTGTCTTCTCGAAGCAGATAGGACATCAGATTGGTGTAAAAAGAGGTTGAAAATGTTTCTGAATACTTCTGTCAGTTGATTTGTGCAGGATCTGAGTGCTCCTCTGGGTATCCCATCTGGATCAGTTGCTTTACGCGGGTTGACCTTTGAAAAAGCTGCTCTGATGTCTGCAATGGTGACACCAGATACAGGTTCTTCCAGGGTGAAGCGCATATTCTAGCTGACTTCTTGCTCAAAACTGGTTTAGAATGCATTGACTTCAAAAGGGCAGGGTGTGTTGGAGCCGACGATTTGACGTGCCTTCATCTTGTAGATGTCTTGCAAGACCTTGCCATAGTCAGTGGGGGTTGGTGTGGCTAGCTGGGATTCTAGCTTGGTCTGGTACTGTCTTTTGGCATCTTTGGTGGATCTTCTTAGATTGTATCTGGCTTTCTTGTATAGGTCAGTATTACCTGACCTGAACGCCTCAAACCTGGATGTCAACCTGTTCATCCGTGGTTTCCGCTTGGGGAACACAAGGATTTGTTTCTTTGACACTCAGTCTTCTACACACTTACTAATGAAGTCAGAGAAATGATGCCTTTCCTGATTTTATTGAATACCTGATTTAAAATTTGAGGAAACTTAGCAGTCTCAGTATCAGCCAGATTTTATGTTGCACTTAGATGCTATGCAAACGAGCTGGTGGGTGTATTTGCATACACCTTTAACCTCCCCTTACTCAAATTAAAGTTCCTATCTGCTTCTAGAAGGCTACTATTATCCCTGTGCCAAAGAAAAGCCAGGAGGTGAGCCTTAATGACTACATTGCCCCTGACATCCATCATTATCAAGTGCTTTGAAAGGTTAGTCATGGCACACAGCAACTCCAGTCTTTCAGATTGTCTGGACCTACTGCATAACAGGTCCACAGGAGCCATTATCTCCCTGGCTTTACACTCTACCCTGGAATACCTGGATAACAAGGACACTTAGATCAGATTCCTATTTATTGACTACAACTCAGCCTTCAATACTGTAATTCCATCAAAACTTATCTCCAAACTCTGTGGCCTAGACTCTGCTCCTCCCTTTGCAGCTTTACTCCACTGACCATGATCAGTAAGAATAAGTAATGACACATCCTCCACGTCCATTTTGCTCCAACTCCATTTTCATGTTTGCTGACGACATCACTGTAGTGAGCTGGATCCCTAACAAAAAGATGGAGTACAGGAAAGAGATACAAAAATTGGTGAAATGGTGTAATGATAATTTCTCCCTCAGTGTCGGTAAAATGAAGGAGATAGTCATTGATTTCAGGATGAGGAGGACATGACCTTGTCTACATCAGCAGTGATGAAGTGAAGTAGTCAAAAGTGCAAGGTATTCAGATCACAATAATCAATCCTGGATCTCCGTGCCAACACTATAGTTAAGAAAGCTCACCAATGCCTCTACTTTCTCAGAAGGTTAAGGGAATTTGGCATGTTCACTACGATTCTTATCAATTTTTACAGATGCGGCATAGAAAGCACGCTTATCTGTATTTATCAGAGCTTGTTATGGCTTCTGCTCTGACCAAGATTGCAAGAAACTACAAAGGGTGTGAACGTAGCCCAGTCCATCACTCAAATCAGTGGCCCATCCATGACTCCATCTACACTTTCTGCTGCCTCAGAAAAACACAGGTAGCATAATCAAGGACCCCAGGCACCCCAGATATACTTTCTTCCATTGGAAAAAAGACACAAAAATCTGAGAACATGCACCAATGGACTCAAGAACAGCTTCTTCTCTGCTGTCATCAGAATTTTGAATGGTTCTATCATATATTAAACTGATCTTTCTTTTCACCCTATCTGTGAATGGGAACGGTTGTTCGAGGGTAAGTCCACGCTAGGCATGTGGAACTCTTTCAAAGGAATACTGAAAATGTTGCAAGAAAGATATGTGCCGGCTAAGAGGAAAGATGGGAAAGGTAGAATTAGAGAGCCGTGGATTACTAGGGATGTTGAGGACTTGGTTAGGAAGAAAAGAGAGGCGTATGATAGGTCAAAGCAGCTGGGAACGGAGACAGCGTTGAGGGAGCTCAAACGGGGAGTTAGAAGGGCAAAAAGAGGGCATGAAATGATTTTGATGGATAGGATTAAGGAAAATCCAAAGGCTTTTTACTCCTTTGTTAGGAATAAAACGGTGGTTAGAGGAAAAATCGGACCTCTTAGGGACAGAGGAGGGGAACTGTGCTTAGAGCCAGAGGGAATGGGGGAGATCCTGAATGAATACTTTGCGTCAGTATTTACGAAGGAGAGGGGCTTGTTGACTGCTCCCCTCTCTGAGGGAGCTGTGGACCAGTTGAGGGAAATATCCATACCGAGGGAGGAAGTCTAGGTAGCATTAAAACTGATAAATCTCCGGGGCCTGATGGCATTTATCCCAGGCTGCTTAGGGAGGTGCAAGGTGAAATTGCTGGGCCTCTGACACATATCTTTGACTCTTCTTTGGACACAGGTGAGGTCCCAGAAGACTGGAGAACAGCTAATGTTGTACCGTTGTTTAAAAAGGGTAGTAGGGATAACCCTGGAAATTATAGGCCAGTAAGTTTGACGTCAGTGGTAGGGAAGCTGTTGGCAGGGGGGATTCTTAGAGAGAGGATGTATAAGCACTTAGAAGGTTGCGATCTGATTAGGGATATGCAGCATGGCTTTGTTAAGGGGAGGTCGTACCTTACGAATCTGGTAGATTTTTTTGAGGAGGTGACAAACGGTTGACGAAGGGCAAGCTGTTGATGTCGTCTATATGGATTTTAGTAAGGCGTTTGACAAAGTCCCTCATGGGAGGTTAGTTGAGAAGGTCAAGGCTCATGGAATACAAGGACAGGTAGCTAGATGGATAAGTAACTGGCTTAGTAATAGGAGACAGAGTAATAGTGGAAAGGTGTTTTTCTAGCTGGAGGTCGGTCACTAGTGGTGTGCTTCAGGGCTCGGTACTGGGATCTCTTTTATTTGTAATATGACTTGGAAGAGGGAGTAAGTGGAGTGATCAGCAAGTTTGCAGACGATACAAAGATGGCTGGACTTGCGAATAGTGAGGAGCATTGTCAGGCGATGCAGCAGGATATAGGCTGGTAGCTTGGGCAGATAGATGGCAGATGGAATTCAATCCTGATAAATGCAAGGTGATGCATTTCGGGAGAAAGAATGTAGTGGGGAGGTATATGATAAAGGGTAGACCTATTAAGAGTATAGAAACGCAGAGGGACCTGGAGGTGCAGGTGCACAAGTCTCTGAAGGTGGCAGAGCAGGTGGAGAAGGTTGTGAAGAAAGCATATGGTATGCTAGCCTTTATAGGAAGGGGTATAGAGTACAAGAGCTGGCCTTTAATGTTGCAGTTGTATAAAACATTGGTTAGACCTCATTTGGAATATTGCGTCCAGTTCTGGTCGCCTTACTACCGGAAGGACATAGAGACTCTGGAGAGAGTGCAGTGGAGGTTTACCAGGATGCTGCCTGGTATGGAAGGTCTGAGTTACGAGGAGAGGTTAGGCAAATTGGGGCTGTTTTCCTTAGAAAGACGTAGACTTAGAGGAGATCTAATAGAGGTGTACAAGATTATGAGGGGTATAGATAGAGTAAACAGGGTTAAGCTTTTTCCTAGGATGGACTCGAATAGCACGAGGGATCACGGGCTTAGGGTGAGGGGGATAAGGTATAATTTGGATGCTAGAGGGAGTTTTTTCACACACAGGGTGGTGGGGGTATGGAATGTGCTGCCAAGTAAAGTGGTGGAGGCAGGTACTCTGGAGTTATTTAAGAAATACTTAGATGGGCACATGAACAGAATGGGAATGGAGGGGTATAGAAAACTGATTTAAAATAGGGATCATGAGCCTTGGGAGTCCCTGGGAAGTGTGTAAATAAATGATGATATTGATGTACTTGTTTTTATCCTACAGGTGCTTTGGTCCACCTTGTTGCCTAACAAGGGGCACACACGCGATGGGTTGTGAGAGGGCTGCTCTTGGATTTTTTTTTAAGAGTATCCTAGTGCTTCACGTCGTTAGTGTACACTTGACCTGGACTATTTGATGGGCAACACGACAGCTCAGTAACTATCGCTGTGCTGTGCAGATACATGGATTTGGGCCTGTGTCTGTGGGAGTTTGCGCATTCTCTCCGTGCTTGCGTGGGTTTTCTCCGGGTGCTCTGGTTTCCTCCCACATCCCAAAGATGTGCTCTTAGGCTAATTGGCAAAACAAATTCTCCCTAAATTGTCTCAAATTTGGTTTTTAATCCATAGATCTATAAACATAGATAGGGATCATGGGTGGAGGTGGGAACATTGGGGAGGCGGCGTGGGCTCGTTGGGCCAAAGGACCTGTTTCCTGTGCTGTTTTGTTCTTTGTTCTTTGTAACTGCAACTATACCCTGTCCTGTTCCCCATGTACTTCAATGCTTGAAGAATATATTTTCTCTGTAGCGTGCAAGAAACAATATTTTTCATTATATCCCAGTCCATGTGTCAATAAATCAAGTCAAATAGATTTTTGTTAACCAGAAGTATTAAGGGATATGAGGCAAAGGTGGGTATGTGAAATTGGGTTGCAAATCTATCATGTCTTCATTGAATGGTGGCATATGTTCAAAACAATAAATGGCTTTCTGTTTATCTGTTCGTAAAGTGACAATATGACAAATTTTCTTCTTGTTCTTCTGTCCTGCCTTCTGCCCCATCTTGAAGGACACAATTTTTACTGTTTCCTTATTTAGTGTGATCTTTTACAACAGAATTTTCACAAGTTCAACGAAGAGATATAAGGGGTTGTCAATTGCACAATAAAGTATCACTTAGAAAGCAACAATGTGCTCACTAATACTCAGTTTAAGCTCTGCAAGGGCCACTCCGTTCCTGACCTCATTACAGTCTTGGTCCAAAAACAACAGAAGAGCTGAACTCGAGCAGGAAAGTGAAATGGACTGCCATTGATATCAGAGAGCATTGAACTGCATGTGTCATCAAGGAGCCCTTGCAAAACTGACCTTTAAGCATCAGGGGGAACTCTCCACTGGAATCACTGCACAAAGGAAAATGCTTATGATTGTTTGAGGTCAATGATCCCATTCCCAAGACATTGATGCAGGAATATATCAGGGTAATGTCCTAGGCCAATCACCATCAATTGTTTCATCAATGATCTCTCCATCTTAAACTCAGAAGTGAGGCATTTGCAACTCCTTGAGTACTGAAGCAGTCCCTGTCCATTTGCAGCAGGATCTGGACAACAATCAGACTTGAATTGAGGATGCAAATCACACTCATGCAAGGCAATAATCCTCTCCCCATGACAATCATTGGTATTCTCTTTACTGATTCCTCCACTAACAACCTGGGGGTAACCATTGATCAGAAATTGAACTCAAATAGCCATATAAATGCTGTGGCTGCTAGGTCAGTTCAGACATTAGAAACCCTGGTGAATAACTTGCCACCAGACTACGCAAAGCTTGTCCACCATCAACAAGCCACGAGTCAGTTTGAGTGCAAGAATTTGGACATCATCCTGGACAAAGCAACCCACTTGATTGACACCCTATTCAAAAATATTGACTCTACTACCGACAGATAGTAACAGCAGTTTGTGCTGTTAGGGTCCTGGATCCCTAGTTGCATTAGAACGCCCAACTAGACCCCAACAATTTTCTATTTTGAATTTCCTTCCGGGGTGATTTCATTGACAAAGTAGAGATTTTTATAGTGAAGCAAACTTTATTTATTAATTGTGAATCAACTTAATAGTTGAACAATATTTAAAAATGAAAAGAAAATAATTTTAATTTCTATTTTTAAACGTTTCCATTCCAAATAAGCAATATTCCTCTTGCAAATGTAAATGCCACTTGGAATACAGTTAGCAATCATATATACACTTGCTACAATGAGTATAAACAGCTTGGAAGCTTTTGGAGAGAAATCAGTTTCAGAAACCTGCAAATTATCTCTAACTTCATCCAGGCTTCAGCTGCAAACTAAACTGCTCATAAATGCTATCATCATGTGATCCTGTCATTCTAATCAGAAATCCTAATGGAACTTAAGTAAGCAAAAGTCCATTAACTCTACTGAAATAACCACTGCAAGATTGGAATGAATAATTATCCTGCTGCCCCAAAATCTGAGTTGCATTCCCACTGAGGGTTATCAGCTAACTGAAACCTAAAGCTGAATTTTAAAACATTCCCTGAAACATACAGACACATTTATACATCTGTATCAATTGCACTACTATCATCACAGTGTTATCTACAAACACTGCAGGAACTCACCAAGACTGCTCACCTTTCAAACCCATGACTGCTATCATCTAGAAGTCAGTAAAGTTTTACAACACCAATTTTAAATCCAACCAATTTATTGATAGTAAATCCGCGAGCTTTCGACACTATGTGCCTTCGTCAGGCAAATGCAGTGTTCTGATCTGCAGAGGCACTCATATCCACACAGACAGTTACAAATTGCTGATTAGAATGCGAATCCTTACATCTAACCTGCTATTCAAGTGTTAAAGTGGCTAACAATGTGTGTGAAGGGAATCTTGAGCATTGGTTAGAGAATTGTGTATTTTCTCCAGACAGCACAGTACATCATCATCTAGAAGGACAAGGATAGCAGATGCATTAACACCACCACCTGGATGTTTCTCTCAAATCATTCACTATCCTGACTTGGAAATATATCACCATTCCTTCATTGCCTCTGGGTCGAACTTCCTCCCTAATAGTACAGTGGGTGTAAATATATTATAGGAACTGCAGCAGTTCAAGGAGCCAGCTCACTATCTTGAGGGAAATTAGATATAGGTGATAAATGTCAGCCAAATCTGTGTCCCTGTGAATTAATAAAAAAAAATTGAGAGAAGGTGCTCTGAAACTTTGTAATGTTTAATTATTGTTGATTAAAAACAAAAAATTGTAACTTTTACAGGTGGTGAGGGATGCATTATTGCTGCAGCAGGATCAGTAATGGGTGTGGGTTCTGATATTGGTGGGAGTATTCGAATACCTGCCTTCTTTAATGGAATTTTTGGACACAAGCCTACATCAGGTCAGAATTATCTTCACCCTGCACTGGTTTTATAGTGTGCATTATATTGCAAGATCCGGCCATTCAAATATATTTTATGGCTTATATGGTTTTGTGTTTGTCGCAACTTAATTATTTTAATGAAAATATGGATTTGATGCACAACTGATTCTGTGTTCTAATCTTTCACTCTGGTACTTCGATTTAGTCAAAACCTAAAACTACTTTGTTCCGTTTAATTGCCCATTGGCTCCCAGTTTGAGGAAATGCTTTCCTTGTTTATCAGAATTCAGCTTATTTTATTTGCAGTACAAGAAAATTATTCAAACCCAGTTTGTCTGCACCGATGCATTCTTTCCTAACACTTCCATCGTAGCATCTCTAATTTTATAACCTTTTCCAATATTGCATGTAACAATATTGAATGGATGGATAGCTTCAAATTGGATTCATGGTTTGGAATTGTTCAACATTACAAATCAATTTAGTGGACCACAATTTAGATTTTTTAGGGAACCTAGCATTGACAGGGAAGAGTTGTTTTCTGAGAGTCCGGAATATGTTGTAAGAATAAAATTTTTAAAAATCCTGTCTTGGCCTGAATGCAGTTGCAGGCCATAGCCACTGAGTGTTGCTATAGATCATCCTTCAGAATTTGAGCACCCTTTGTTTTAGCCAGTTGGCTTTTCAATCAAGTAAGAAAACATGTTTCCTCATTCCAAATTATTACAATGTTAATAAAGCAAATTCATTCAATCACCATTGATCTTGTTCAGGAGACAAAACTATTGTCTCACCAAGTCTAAATTTGGACAGTGAGAAGACCTAAGAAGTCATAATATGCCGTTGGTAATTTATGGCAGAACTTTCTATGCAAATTGTGACCTGAAATCAGTGTTGTGAAAGTCTATGATCAGTGTTTTCTTCCAGAATATATACTTAAATTAGAAATGATCAGTTTTCACTTAAAAATTATGATTAGAAAGCTGCATTGCCTATTAGGGGATATAAATATTAGTTTTTTTCCCCTACATTGTGATCATTGTCAGCATCAAAAAGTCCAACTCAAATGTAAATAAATTACTTGAGAGATTAAAAAAAACTCTTAACATTGCCCAATATTGTGCCTTAACTCTGACCTTGGAAAATCAGCCTATGCAATACTTCTACTTTCTAGCCAACAGTAGTAGCCTCTTTTGAGATTGTTAATTTAGTGTCTCCTGAAATTGGTTTCAAATTATTTTCACTGATTTCATTTTAGGCACTTGTGGATTTCTTTGAACTGAGACAATTTTATCCCATTATGTTGGATTTCAGCCCAGATTTCAAAAAACAAAATAGTGATTTTTAACCTTGGCTCCCAGTATTAAATTTTGTATTTGTTTTTTTGTGAACAAAATTACCTACAAAGCTTCCTTGATTCCCAAGCAAAAATATGTAAGTCAACAAACATGCAAGAATCTGCTGTGAGATTATTCAGAGATTGATTTTTGTTTTGCCTGTAGCCTATCCGGAAGACAGGGAGAAAAATTTATATCTGCATCAGCTTAGCTGCTTTGTTTCTGTTACCTGTCTTTTATTGCATGAATAAAAAAAGGGATGAGTATTCCAAAACCCATTCCCACATTTATTTGTATAAATTAAACCAACCCTCTTATTTGACCTTTTCTTTAGTTTTCTGTGCGGTTACTAATGTACAATTGGATCACTCCAAATCTAAATGGTTGCAGAAAACCAAAAATACACTTTCTATGAATGGATGGGTGGTGTGAGAAATCAGGGCTGTTTAATTAATCACTCTCCTGTTCATAACACCAGTGCATCTTAAATTGCAGAATTTAAGATGGAAATATATGTATGCTAAGGTTTAATAAAAATGTATTTGGCATAGAACACTGGAGTAAAGCAGAAATCAGCATCATCCATTTAGATTTTATATTGCAGATCATGCATGATTTAAGTACTCTAAAATAATTAGAAAGTGATATCCATGTACCAGAATTGTAAATGAATCAGTAAATACCATCTGAATTTAATTGTACCATTGATTCAGTATCCTTTGTAGGTATCCTATGGAATTCTAGAAATATTTTAATGTTGTGCTTTCAGGTTTGGTACCTAATGGCGGTCAGTTTCCAAATGCAACAGGTCTAAAAGCTGAATTTCTCTGTACTGGTCCCATGTGTCGTTATGCTGAGGACCTCATTCCAATGTTCAAAATCATGGCTGGTCCAAATATTTCCAAGTAAGAAAAAAAATACTTGAGCAGTGATCATTATTGATCTGTAGACCAACAAAAAAGAGCATATTAAAGTCTTGTAGGAAATTTAGAAGAGGTGATTGAAAGTTTGGTCAACAGATAGATTTCCAGAAGGCTTTTTAAAGATGGATAGAAATATGGTAAAAAGAAAGTTTATGTATTAGCCACAAGTTGGCTTACATAGGCTTTTGTGGTCGGTATTTCAGCACACAAGGCAAGAGTTAGCTGAAGGTTCTGCCATCAACATCAAATGGGTTATGGATTGGATAGGAGAGGGATGATGGATAGAAGGCCTGCGTCAGACTGGTAGCACTGCTGCCTCATAGCGCCAAGGACCAGGGTTTGATTTCCGGCTTAGGTTACTGGCTATGTGGAATCTGCACGTTCTCCCCATGTTTGTGTGGGTTTCCTCTGGGTGCTCTGGTTTCCTTGTACAATCCGAAAAATATGCAGGTTGGGTGCATTGGCCATGCTAAATTCTCCCTCAGTATCACCGAATAGGCGCCAGAGTATGGCAATTAAGGAATTTTCATAGTAACTTCATTGCAGTGTTAATGTAAGCCTACTTATGACACTGATAAATAAATTTAAACAGAGGACTTCACGTAAACATTACTGTGAATGAACAATGAGAATCACCCCAGCCTCAGCACTGTTAAATGCGTTCAGGGATAGGGCTACAATCCATTCGGATTAGTTCCTGGACTCCTTTGTGCTCTTCTCTAAGAACCTTTAAAAGGAGTTTGATGAATGAGGATATGCAGAGAATAGTTTTTAAAATATTTTTATTTAAACTAAACTGCTGTTAGAGTAATTTTCTTTCTTATTTTTATTATTAATAGAATGTAATTTTTGAATGGACAAGCAATGAACCCAAACTGAAGTACCAGATGGACAATAAATTGAAATTGAGTAGAACTGGGAAGTTTGCAGGGACTGCCAACATCAATAATCCAATTCCATGAATTGAATTTAAATTTTACATTGTACCCAGAGCCTTAGCCTAAACCTCTGGATTACTATTTCGGTGACATTATCACTATGCCATTGTCATCTCCAAGCCATTGTTTTAAGGCGGCCAGTCAACTCAATTTCTGGGTGGTGGTGACCCTCAATGGTGATGGTGGTGAACTTTGCAATAGCAGTGCCATTTAAATGGGAACTGCTGGATTCTCTCTTATTTGAAAATGTTTGAAACATCCAGTATCTTAGTTTTCTGAATAATCCATTCTATTTGTTAATGTCCCTTTTGGATTGGTTTCAGGAAAAGCCATTTATTCACAGTTGAAATGTTTTGTCAGGGAGTGATTCCAATTACAGTGATTATCACTGCTGTCTCACAACACCAGGAGCCAGGTTCAAATCCAGCCTCAGGTGATTGTATGGAGTTTGTACATTCTCTTCTGGTGCTCCGATTTCCTCCCACAGATATGTGGGTTAGGTTGATTGGCCATAGTAATTTGCCCTTTGGTGTTGGGGGACTAGAGAAGTGGTAAGTGGGATTATGGGGACAGGGCCTGTGTGGAATTGTGGTCCATGCAGACCGAATGAACCAAATAGCTTCCTTCTGCACTGTAGGGATTTTATGAATCGCCCTAAAAGAGAGACAGGTGACTCGGCCAGCTTTTTTTTTTCAGCCTTTTGTATTCAGTTTTAAAATATGGGTGGTACAGTGGTTAGCACTGCTGCCTCAAAGTGCCAAGGACAAAAGTTTAATTCAGGCCTCGGGTGACTGTGTGGAGTTGGCACGTTCTCCCATGTCTGTGTGGATTTCCTCTAGGTGTTCCTATTTCCTCCTACAGTCCAAAGATTTGCGGGTTAGGGTTGATTGGTTATACTAAAATTGCCCTTTAGGATCCAAAGATGTATACATTGGGTGGATTATCACTGGATATGCACAGGGTTATAGGTATGGGGGTTGTTGGTTGTATAAGCTTGTGTAAGATGCCCTTTCAGAGAGTCAGTGCAAACTCAATGGGCAGAATGATTTCCTGCAGTATAGGAATACTATGAATAAAGTTAGTCTTAAATTCAGAATCAGATGTGCCGGTATTAGACGTGACAAAAGAAACATTAAGTGACAGAAAACAGTTTGTTTATAGGTCCTCTAATAATAATGGCATTGCAGAACAGTCTAAGTCAGGAAATTAGATATTCCTGTCATGAATGTAATACAGTAATCATACAGATTTCAAACATCTTTTACACTGGGCAAACCAAAACTACCAGAGTAAGTGTGTGCAGCAATATTCCCTCTAATATATTTTTTGTAGATCTTTGAGATTTTATTAGGCCTTACTGTATGAGTATGGTAACATAAAGAGACAAATCTTTGTGTGGGTTGCATATAAAGTTTGAGTTGGAGGCCGCACAGTTTAGTGAGAAATGTGAAGCTCTTAAAATGAATTTAAAAATTTTTAATATCAACATAATGAGGAATCAACTCAGGAATAGGTTATTTTGGATCTAATTTTGTCCACTGAGAAAGATTAATTATTAAACTAGTACTGAAGAGGTCTCGAGGGAAGAGTGATCATATTATCATAAAATTTTATTTTGAACTTGAAAATGATTTAGTCAAGTTTGAAACTACAAACCTTAAATATAAACATAAAAACATAAGAAATAGATACAGGAGTAGGCCGTCTAGCTGTTCGAGCCTGCCCCACCATTCAGTAAGATCGTGGCTGATCTGAAGTGGATCAGTTTCACTTTCCCGCTTGATCCCCATAACCCTTAATTCCCTTGTCTATCAGAAATCTATCTACCCGTGACTTAAATATATTCAGCGACGTAGCTTCCACCACTTCAATGGGCAGAGAATTCCAGAGATTCACTACCCTTTTGAGTGAAGAAGTTTCTCCTCAACTCTGATCTAAACTGCCCTCCCCCCTTATTTTGAGGCTGTGCCCTCTAGTTCTGCTATCCTTTCTATGCGGGAAGAATCTCTCTATCTCTACCCTATTTAGTCCCTTCATTATCTTGTAAGTCTCTATAAGATTCCCCTTCAGCCTCTAAACTCTAATGAGTACAGTTTGTTCAATCTCTCTTCGTAGTCTAACCCCCTCATCTGCCTGGTGAACCTTCTCTATGCTCCCTCCAAGGCCAATGTATCCTTCCGCAAATGTGGTGACCAAAACTGCACACAGTACTCTAGTTGCAGCCTCACCAACACCCTGTACAGGTGCATCAAGACCTCCCTACTTTTAATTCTATCCTCCTCGCTATAAACGCCAACATTCCGTTCACCTTCTTGATCACCTGCTGCACCTGCAGATTGAGTTTTTGCGATTTGTGCACAAAGACCCTCAGGTCCCTCTGCACTGTAGATGCTGCAGCTTTTCACCCTTTAAATAATAATCCCTCCTACTATTATTTCTATGTTGGTATGAGGGGTGAATTGATAGATTGAGAAATCGCATTAAACAAATGACAATAGATAAGTATTGGTTAGCACTTAAATAATTAATACATATTTTATAACATGTATACATTTTGTAAGACACAAAAAACCTACAGAGAAAACTGGTCCAAATGTCTCAGACAAGGAGAGTTAAAAATAGCATTAGATCAAAGGACAAGATTTAAAAGAATAAGCCTGAAGTTGGGGAAAATTTGGCAATTGGCAAAGGCAGATGAAGAAGTTGATGAGGAAAGGGAAAAGTAAATGGAGATGTAAAATGTAAATTGTAAGAGATTAGTGAAACTAAACATAGGTTCATTAGAGATAGAAACAGATGAATTGGAATGAGAAATAACAAAATGGCAGAGACATTAAACTAATACTTTGTATTTGTCTTCATAATAGAAGTCCCAATAATTATTCTGGAAATAAGATGGAACTAAGGATATAATGAAGAATTTAAAGAAGTGTGTGATATTTGGAGATATATATTGTATATTGGGTTTGGAGTTCAGATTGCTCCTTTGATAGTACGGGTCAAGTGATCCCTGGGCAATTAGCTCCATAATGTGGGACCCTGCTGGGCAATCTTAGACCTAACTGTGAATCAGTGCACACCTCAGATAGAGAGTTCCCCCACTGTTCAAGTTACTAAGCCTACCTCTTGATACTTTATGGACCCTTAGAATATGTATATATATATATATGTATATAATGATAAGAACAAGTAAATTAATACTAGTGGAGAATTTCATGGGACTAAGTGTTGACAAATCTCCTGGATCTCTTGATAATGTCCTAGAGATTTATAAGAGTTTGCTACAGACATGGTAAATGCATTTTAATTTCAATAATTTAGAATTTCTTAGGATTGGAAAGTGACAAACATATCCCAGCTATTTATGAAAGGGAAAAAATGGGAATCTATATGCCAGTTAGCCTAATGTTAGTGCTGGAATAATATGAGAATCAATTACTAAGGACATGATATTTGGGCTCTTAAAAAATAATGGGTTGTAATTTCCAACAGATTGGCAATTGAGTTGGATTGCTACTCTGCTCAAAATTGCTTATCAGGAAACCCAGGTGATCCTGTCATGCTCTCAAAATCTGTGCATTGCTCCTGGGGCTTACTGGTAAGAGTAGTGCTGCTAAAGGAAGGTAAGCTCCACCCCATTTTTATGGCACTGTCCGATTTGGCCTTGGGTAAGGGAATGTGAGGGGATAGTTGGGAGTCATGTCTGGATGAAGGAGTGGGCAGCAGGATTTGAGCTTGTTGGAGGAGAGGAAGTAAGGCCAGCAGGATGAGACCAGGGAATGGAGTCTGGGTGGATTGCGGTGATGGGAGCTGGACCTGGCCTGGAGTGGGGGAGGCAGTGAGGAATCTTGTGAGGGTTTAGGGGTGAGTCAGTGTTATAATCATCCAGAAGCTTGAGGTGATTTTAATTCCCCTACAGGTTTTGGATAATTATGCTGTAACACAGTCAGAACCATCTGAAGTTTGCAATTTAAATCATATTTTGGATGGTTCCTAGTGCACAGAGGAATTGTCCATCAGAAGTTTAAATTCCCCAAACAATTATCACTTAGTCCTTATCTCAGAATCTCTGGAGTATTCTCAAAGCATCTTTAAGGTATCCCCTCACCAGATATGCTACTCTGGAGATTGCAAGTTATGGCCTAATGCTATTAAATAGGACCAACACAAACTATTGACAGGAATATTGTGTTTGACAAATCTTAATTTTTTGATGATATAGTTAATGAATGGATAAAAGAAGCTATGGATTCATATATTTGGAATTTCAGAAATCATCCAGTAAGGCTGTTATACAAAATTATATCTCATGGGATTGGACTTAATAAATTAGGCTGGATTGAGGATTGGTTAAGAGGCAAAAACAATTGGAATACATAGGACATTCTCGGGCTGACAGGCTGTAATCAGTTGGGTACCACAAGGATTAGTAGTTGGATCTCAGCTTTTTAACAATCTACCTTTGATATGGGTACTGAATACCATATATTCATTGACTTACAAAGTTAGGTGAGAGAGTAAGCAGCAAAGAGGATACAAAAATGCTGAAGATGTGCATGAATAAATAGAATGTGTTGGATAGAATAATGGAATGCAATGTAACAAAAAGTGAAGCGCTTTGGTAGGAAAAATGAAGTAACAGAATATTTTCTGAGACTGCAAAATGAGCACATTCAAGGAACTTTAATGCCCTTGTATGTGAATTACAGAATGTTAACACTGTAGGTAGAGCAAGCACTTAATAACAAAATCATTTGCCTTCCTTGGGGATTAGAATATAAGAATAAGAAGTCTGACTATGAATATACATGTCATAGGTTACCCTTTATGTAAAAGTCACCAAACTCTGGCAAGGCTATCTGAGGTTTCAGTGGAATTTGTTTATTAATAGCACTGCTTTGGGCATTTAAGTTCTAAGGAACAGTAGTTTGTCAGTCTCTGCTTCTAGAATAACATATTCATTTTGTATTTAAAAAGGGTGAAGCTTGATGAAGATGTTTTCATTAAAAAAGTGAAATTTTATTCCATGGAACACGATGGAGGATCTCCATTTCTTTCCAAAGTAGACAATGAACTAATTAATGCTCAGAGAAGGGTAGGTTGGAATACATAATTCCAAAAGTTACCTAACAGCTGCATGTCCTTTCAAAAACTGTTCTCCATGCATTCTTGTGCTTCTATATGGAAAAAAAATGTATTTCCGTGGCAGCTTGTATCTCTCAACACTCTATTGGGTGAGGAAAAACACAGATTGGTTTCCATGGCCACCATTACTAAGACTACCTTTTAATTTCTGCCATCTGTTATAGAAACATAGAAAATAATCCAATGATGTATGGGTTAGATTGCTATGCTAAATTTACCTTAGTGTCTGGAGGCTAGTTAGGTAAATGTATGGGGTTACGGGAATAGGGCATGGGTGAGATTGTGGTCAGTGCAGACTCGACAGGCCGAATGGCCTATTTCTGTGCTGTAGGATTTTTGATTCTAGGAGCAAGAGTAGGCCATTTGGCCCTTTAAGTCTTCTCCAGCATTCATTATGATCATGGCTGATTCTTCTACTCAGTGGCCTGAACCTGCTTTCTCCCATATCTTTTAACCTCTTTAGCCCCAAGAGCTGTGTCTAATTCCTTTTTGAAGACACAATGTTTTGATCTCAACTGCTTTCTGTGGTAATGAATTCCATAGGTTCACCATTCTTTGGGTAAAGAAATTCCTCTTTGTCTCAGTCTTAAAACGTTTACCCTGTATCACAGACCATGACCCTCTGGACATCCCACCATTTGAGAACATCCTTCCTGTATTTACCCCGTCAAGAAAATCTGTTTGAATTTTTTAGGTTTCTGAGATTTCCATCCCCTCATTCTTCTAAACCCCAGCGAATATAATTGTAACTCACTCAATCACTCCTTGTACATCAGTTCTGCCATACCAAGAATCAGTTTGGTAAATTTGTGCTGCGCTCTTCCTATGGCATGCTTCCTTAGATAAGGAGACCAAAACTGCACCCACTGTTCCAGGTGTGATCTCATCAAGGTCCTGTAGAATTGCAAGAAGACAACCTCGTTCCTGTACTTGAAATCTGTCACTATGAAGGCCAACATATCAATTGCTGTCTTTATCTCTAAGCTTAGTTTCAGTGACTGGATTCCAAGGACACCCACGTCACGTAGCACATTCCTCTCTCTCAATCTGTAGCCATTCAGAAAATCTACCTTTCCACTTTTGCTTCCAAAGTGGATGACCCCACATTTATCCACATTATAATGCATCTGCCATGCATTTGCCCACTCAGCTTGTCCAAATCACACTGAAATATCTCAGCATCCTCCTCACAGCTCACTGTCCCATCCAGCTTTGTCTCATTTGCAAATTTGGAGATATTAGATTTAGATCCCTAATCTGAATCATGAATATGTTTTGTAAATAGCTGAGATTGTAGCAGTAATTGTGGTACCCCACTAATCACTATCTGCCACTTTGAAAAAGACCCATTTATTCCTACTCCTTGTTTCCTGTCTGTCAACTAGTTTTCTATCCATCTCAGTGCACTTCTTCCAATTCCATGCACTTAATTTTACATGCTCATTTTTTATATGGGCATTTGTCAAAAGCCTCCTGTAAATCCAAATAAACCTTATTTTCAGGCTCTCCCTTGTCAATTCTACTAGTTACATCATCAAAGAATTCCAATAAATTTGCTAAGCATAATTTCCCTTTCATAAATCCATGCTGACTCTGTCCAATTCTGTCACACTTAAGTGGTCTGTGTAATGGACATTAGCATTTTCTCCACAACTGAAGTCAGACTGAAAGGTTTATAATTCTGTGTTTTTTCTCTAATTCTCTTTTTAAATAGATAAGTTATATTAACTATCCTTCCATTCTATAGAAACTGTTCCAGAATCTTGGAAGATGACCAACAATGCACTCACTATTTTTATGGCCACTTCCTCATATACCCTGTTATGTAGATAATCAGGCCTTGAGAATTTATCAGCCTTCAATCACATCAAATTTCCCAACAGCTTTTCCCTGCTACTATTGATTTCCTTCACATCCCCTCTCTCTCTCTCTCTCTCTAAACCCTGTGTTCCCCAACATTTCTGCTGTTATTTGTATCCTCCTTTGTGAAGACAGAGCAAAAATATGTAGTTGGTAAACCATTTTTTTGTTCTCCTTTTATAAATTCTCTTGTTCCTGATTGTAAGGGACCTACTTTTGTCCTTCCCAATCTATTTCATTTCACAAACTTTAGCAGTCAGTTTTATGTTGCAAACTTACTCTCATATTCTGTGTTCCCCTTTTAATCAATCCCTTTGTCTTTTTTTTGCTACATTCTAAACCTCTCCCAATCCTCAGATCTGTTTTTCTTTTGAGTAATTTGTATGTTTCTTCCTTCAATCCAATATTATCTCTAATTTCCCTTAGGACTCTAAAGTCCCTCAGGTGGTCTTGACCACCTTTCCCATTTTATTTTGTGCCAGACAGGAATGAACAATTGTTGCAGTATACCCAAGCACTCCTGAATGTTTACAATTGCCGAGCAGCATCATTCCTTTAAGTAATGTACCCTAATCCATCATAGCCAACTTGCACCTCATACCATCGCTGTTTCCTTTATTTAGATTTAGGACCCTAAGTCATTCTTCAGCTTGATGAATAGTTGCTCATCCAAGGAGACTCCCATAACTAGATTGCCAATTATTCCTTTCTCGTTACACAATACTCATTTTAGGATAACCTATTCCCGGTTTCTCACATAGAACAGGAAAATACACCTTAGTTTTGAACTCCCTTGCTTCTCTTTTTAAAATGCTTTGGGAAAATATTTAAAATGAAATAACCTAGGATCCTTCTTTTCTGGTCCTCATTAATATAAATTATAAAATACAAAATGAAAACCATAAACTATAAGCAATAAAGTAGTAATATTGCATTCATCCAATCAGCTGCTTCCACTTGCCCTGATTCACTTTTGAATCCTGATGTTATCTCAGAATCTCCAAAGTTCAAGCTAGCACTCTGTTCTCAGTTTCACTCTTTCTGCACTCTTTTATTCTCCCAGTCTAGCTCTTTTGTCCTCTCGGCTCTGCTGTCCATGATGGGATTTGAGCTCAAGAGTTCAGAGTATTAGACGAGGACTTTGGATTAATATTCTGGTGTCATTAGCACTGCCATGGGTATCATTGTATAATTTGCCAATTACATGCTATTCTGAAAATTTATTATTGTGTTTCTATATTGTAGTCTTCCTCTATTTTAACAACACTTCTGAATTTGGGGTTTTCTACAAACTTTGAAATTGCATTTCAGATTCCAAAGTCATAATTGTTTATGTAAATAGTGAACAGTGGAATCATGTGCCCCTTCCTTTCCAATCTGAGCAACTATCTTTAACCACTACACATTCTTGTGGAGCCAGCTCAAATTTTGCTACTTGATTTCTAATTCCACATGTAATAATAGATTCATGACCTTGATCATGAACCTATTATGCACCAGGTTTTCAAAGGCATTTTGAAATACAAATATATTATGTCTCCCATATTACCCTTTCTGTTACCTCATTATAGAATTCGATGAGTTTGGTCAAACATTGCAATCTGTACCGAGTAGACTTGTATTTTCAATTTCTGGATGCCTTTCTATTCCATCTTTGCATCAGGATTGCAATTTCTTTCCTACCACTGATGTTAAAATTAATTGGACTGCAGTTGCCTTTTTATATAAAGGAATTATGTTAGCTGTCTCCCAGTTCTGTGACATGATTCACTTTTTTTTAAAACTTATGTGTAATAGTACATTTGCTATTTGTTCCATAGCTTCTTTTAATATGTAGGAATGCAAAATATCTAAACTATGAGTTTGATGCTCATGAATTTGATTAGTTATCAATTATCTCCCTGCCCATCTTTTCTATCTTAAGAAACTTCTAAGTCTGAATTAAATGATGAGGATATGGTGAGTTTGAATTGTCTTAACAATTCCATAATTTGAATCAAGAATTTTGCAGTACCTTAAATACCATGCTTTTAGCTAAAAATATTTTTACTGATTTTCTGTTTATAGCTGACATAAATATTATCAGTGATAATGTAAATATTGCACATTTAATGTTTTGGTGCTATATTTTGGGATTTTTTTTCAGTTAACCGAATATCTTGAAATGCAGTTTGGTGCTCAGGTACAGCAAGTTCAGATCCACAAGATGAAGTATGCTTTCCAGATTTGGTCAGCAATGATGTCCTCTCCAGAGACTGATGGCAAGGTACAATTGCATTTATAATTTATGACACTTGAGGAATTAATCGTAATATTAAGGAGGAGTTAATAGTAAAGAAACTCTGAAGTTAAACTTTTAAAATAAATGCTGAAATTAAAGGTGCAATTGTTCAATAATCTCAGTTTGAAATAAAAACAGTGAATTTCTCAATTTTTTTCTACTTTAAGGTTTAGTTTTATAACTCAGCATCCTATTTGACCTGCGAATGAGCCTCCAACCAACCATATCCTTTCCATCACAAAGTCTGCCTACTTCCACCACCATAATATTGCTCATCTGCATCTTTGTCTGAGCACAGAATTAAAACTTTGTTTTAGCTGCAAACTAAAAACAAAAGGTATATTGTGACATCTATTTTGTTACAGGAATCCGAGTCTTTCAAAGATCTAATGGCAGATCATGGGAAGGAGATAAAGCCGCTGTGGGAATTAATGAAAAAGGCTCTGGGACTCTCGTTTCATACACTTCCTGCTATAGGTACAGTTTACCTTGGCAGAATACAGTTAATCTGTGTTGTAATTGTTATGCTTGTGACATTGCAAACATGGTTTAGACTTCACATTGAAGCAAAAATGAAATTGAGTGGGATTTTACGGCCTCGCATGTACCAAAACTAAAATCTTACTCAAGGTCAACAGGCCTTTCCTTGGTCAACCCCTCACCCGCTCCGATTCCTGTGATGATGGGGCAATAAAATTCCAGCCGTTATCATAAGTAGACTTGTAACATTGACTTTTTACTGAGGTAGCGTACTTGCAGGATCTGTGATTTTAGAAGTACTCTGCAACACAGTGACGCTCCAGAGACTTCCAATGTTTCAATCTTTTAATATTAAGGGAAACCAGATTCTCAGGTACTTACAGCATGAGAAAATAGCTGTGGGGGAACAAGCGCATGCACAATTTGGTGTTGATTTTAAAATGAGGCACAATAAGCAAATGTTACATATCTAACTAATCACTTCATTCAATATCTGAAATCATTATCTTTGGTAAACTGCACCGTTGTGTTAACTAAATATTGGTGAATTCAAAAAGTCTTTGGTCGGGGGGTGGGGGGGGGTGGCGGATAGAAAATATCCTAATGAATAAAATTTACTCTAACTCTTCTGGCGAGGTCTTTTGCTAGACCTGCTGCATTATGATTTTTCAAGCAGTGTTGAGTATCAGGGTTTGGAAGAATTTGGTTGTACCAGAAATCTTGCAATATAGTTTTAAAAACTCTGCTCCCACATGATTTTCATCATTGCCCTCTCCCTTGCACACTCCAGTGTTTACTTACCTTCTAAGATCAGGGTGTCAGCCAGGGTACATGATTAACTCAGATCTTGGGCAAATAAACTGCATATTGCAGTGCATTAATTTAATTGTTCCAATTTATAGTTCAGTCAACATGGCCTTCTCTGAACCCATCCTGGTATACTATCTGTAAGTACATTATTATTCAAGGTGTGAAGCTAGCTGAGGAGGAACAAAATCATTGTTATGGATTTTTCATTCAAGCAGTGGGCGACTAAAAAAGTAGAAACAAAAGAAAGAAAACCTCATGTAAACTCTCGTAGAAAATTTAATGAAAAGAAACTCGAAGGGAAAACCAAAGGTATTAGGGCATGGGGGGGGAATGTCAGTAAAATCCTAAAATGAGAATGATTCACAGAAGAGAGGGTGAGTAGACATGGGAATGCTTCAGATTTTTGCATAAACCCTTTACAGTTATAACATGCTGCAATAGAAACTGCATCTGACAGGTTTGAGTAGTGATTGCAGTATTAGTTTGTTTCAGTATTTCACTGTGTGAACTAAAAGGCTGTTCGGTTTAGGGAGCATGGAGAAAATTCTCTGAAAGTTGCAGCTTATTGAAAATCATGTTAGAAAGCCCAAAGTATGTTATGAAGTTAGACTGGACCCCAACTTCTTTGTTGGCTTTGGTATAAGGATAAGGTGTTTCACTCCAGTGTTATTCTGTTGACACACTAGAAAGCTTTTATCAAAATAAACTTCATTTTTAACAATGCATTTTAAATATAACAAATGAATTAGTTTGAAATACTTAAACACGAAGATACAATTCTTAATTGCTAATGTATCTATTAGTTCAAGTTTAAGCAATATTCCTCAAACTTAAATGCTCCTTCAAAAAATCAATTAGCAAACAACTCAGGGCTATGTGCTGGGTATTTGGGCTGCTGCTACTCAAACCTTTGAACACTTCTGAAGATAGAGATACATCTATCTACTGACATTCAAACAGCAACCTCCAGAGAAAAAAGAAAACTCTTGTTTCATTTAGGATTAAGCAAAAACTGTTTTTCATCTATAAGATAAGCTATCACCCATTCACATGACTATCCCTTGTCAATCAACCTAATTAAACTCTTCCCTGAAACCCGAAGGGAAAACCAAGCATAAACAGAAATGCATTCGCTCATCCCATTATTTTGGATCAATTATCCTCCTGCATTCTCAGCATGGAGTTATTAGGTTCATAGACATATTGGCTCCAAGTAAACAGAACTGAATTTGAAACATACCCTCACAAGCAAATTCCAAATACATTTTTTAAAAGCACAGTATTGCCACAATGTGTTTATTTTTCCTCATTAATTTAACAGACCTAGACTAAAGAATGTGGAGCATAAATTAATTTGAAAAATGTTTTGTAACCAAGTCCAAATTTTAACTAACTAAACTAGTTAAATAAACTAACCCATGGCCAGTTTTTATGCAAGTAAAACACACATTCTGATAAAATGGCATTACATCACTTAGTTAGTGGCTATGTTTGTAAGTTGTCTAAGTGGACTCAACTGTGACAAACAAGTATTTTTTGTAAACTGGGGTGGGTGTGGTACCTTCAGTTGGCAACGTTAGCAAATTGAGCAGATTTTTTAAAAATTCTAAATTCATGACTTAGCAGAATTTGGTCTTGCAAGACCATCGAAAATGATTGGATACAGTAGTTTTGCAGTACTTTTTGTATCAATAACATGCTTTATAATTTTTAAAATAGCTCTGCTATTTCTAATTGAAAATTTGCCTGATATCACGATGTGATTTGTGTTTCTTACTACAGGTCTTGGTATTGTGGAAGATTTGGCTAAAGTAAATCCACAAAATAATGTTAAACTGATGAACATGTGTCGGAACCTTCAGAATGAGTTTTCCAGTCTACTAGGAGATGATGGTGTATTTTTGTACCCATCCCATCCAGTAATTGCACCTCGACACCACCATCCTAAACTTATGCCCTTCAACTTTGCATACACAGGTAAGTTGAATTGTTTTAAGCTAAAGGTCTTAAATAAAACTGTGGAAATTAACAATGTCATTATTATACAAAAATAATTGTATAGCTTTTGTCAAAAATTAAAATATGCAAAATTCAAAAGCTTTGATAGTTATCGTGGTTTATAACATCACCTTTGGAATCAATCATATTTGGTCTGAATTAAAGTGTACAGTACTTAATTTACTATTTCATTCCAAACTTGTGCACGTTATTAAAATATATTGAGGCAATTAATTACAGCAAATTGTAAACTTTGGACAGTTCACTTGCACTGCTGAAATAATTTTTATACACTTGCAATTTTTATTTTGCATTGTATTTGTGCTCAATAATTTCTGCTGAACATGCCAATATATTTCATAATTGGCTGTTCTTAGTTTTTAATCACATTCCTAGTCAAAGCATAGTATGAGCTTCATGTTCTGTATTCCAAGTGTCAGGAGGCCACGCTGAAGGGCCATAAAAAAAATTGGTAATTTAGGAAGGCTGTTCTAGTTGTAAGCCACTGTGTGTTTGAAGTGTTTCCTGATCCTGAGCATTTATTTTGCAAATTAGTAAACTTGTTTCCTTGTTCCTGATTGCAGCTTAACTTGATTCTTTTAAGTTAATCTTAGTAAGAGAAGGATGTTAAACTAGCTTAAATCTATTAGCAGTGTTAATTAACACACCTCTCAGATAATGCCATTTGGCACCGTATGTGTTAATAAGTTTTTTAATCCTTAAAGTTAAGACTAAAAAATTAGGATGACAACATATCAAACCTCATCAACACAGTACATTAATTCTATTTTCATGGCAATTATCTGTATTTTGAATATCTCAGTATTTTTGATTTGTCCAATTTGTTTGCAGATCATTGCAGACCTCATTGCTCGGAATAAAGAGCAGCTTTTCATTCATTTGTGTTATGTCTTCTGAACTTTTTTCCTAGGTGCATTTTGAAATCTAGTTAAGGTGCATTTAAAATAAATTAATTTAATATGTTTGTCATTTCATCTTCCAGCAATTTTCAATGTGCTTGGACTGCCAGTGACCCAATGCCCTCTTGGGTTAAGCAAAGGTGGGCTGCCTCTTGGAATTCAACTTGTAGCTAATCACCATAATGACCACCTCTGCTTACGTGTGGCTGAACATTTAGAGTGTGCTTTCGGTGGATGGCGAAATCCAGGAGCACCCTGAATAAATGTTAATTTAATCTTATTGCTGCTTTAGAAAAACAAAGGAGTTTTCTTTCTGTGTCCACTGCTTATTTAATTAATGATAGCAAGCCAAGATTGAAGTACGGATATTTTCTGTATTAAAGTTAAAAGATTTATGTCTTTAAAGCAATATTATCACTTAGATATGTCAGACAATCCAATAGCAATGTGAAATTTTACAAGATATTGCTTGCAGCTCACTAACTTTTTACTGACATTTGTTGACACTAAGTCTGTACATTATGTCGGATAATTCCTGACTGTTAATGGTGTAGAATTGTGTTTAGTCATTACTTTTAGTCTATGTGTAACTTGCGAATGCAACTTCGACTGTGTTAGATTAATTTTAGAAGGTTTCTTCTGAGAACATGTGTAACTCTAAAATTCTTGTATAAAATGCAGACTTGGACACTTTTTATGTCTTATGTTGTTCTGCCATTTTGAAAAAAAGCACTTTTCTTTAACCATCAACTTCTCGGACCATTTTCAAATTGATATTTTACTTGCAATCTGTAGTTCAACAGAATGTGTTTTTCATACTGCTTTTCTTTCATTATGGCAACACAATAAGTATAAAATTGGTGAGTGATGCTATCTCAAATAAATCTAGGAGAAGAGTACTATTATTTTTAAAAAACTTAAGCTACTTTATTGAAACCGTGGAAATCTAAGAATGCAGTTATGGATTTGCTCTGGCATTGCACTGTTAACTTTGTTTACTGTGTAACAAAGTTTTAAATGTAAATTTTTATGTCTATATTCTGATGGCCAGTTTATATAATTTATAAGCAATAAAGATACTTTAAATGAGGTTTTTATATTCTTTCTTTGGTGAAATCTCAGTTAACCATAACCTAGTCTTAATTGAGTCTGACCAAATCAAAGCCATACTTCCAGAAATTCAACAGACAAGATTAAACTTTGCTTATCCTTCTGTACCTTCTCAATTACAGAAACCAGATGGATGTCACTGCACAGTGTTATGCACTATCCATACAACCTTATCTATATTATATAATTGAATTAAAACTTCCTGTTGCATTTCTATTTAAACTTGTTTTCATCTAAAGATTATTATCACAAAGATTATTATTTCTCTGCAAGTGTCGTGGAACGCGAAGAGCAGGACAAGACACAGAAGACGTCCTGGTCATCCACTGCACCTAATCCCACCTCCAGCCATCTTGACTCTTGTCTTGCCACTGGATCTAGATGGGAATTGGGAAGAGAGAGTAAGGCTCTGCAACTTTCCCTCACTTTAATCCAAATCAAGTGCTAGTTTTGACACCATCATCATCATCATGTGCCCTGTTCAATCCTTGAAGTCCTGTGGTGATGGGTGAGCGACGAAGCAGCAGGTGTGGATACACTGCGAGATGTAGTTACAGACCTGTATGCAGGTGGCTCAGGTCCAGTAACCATTTTCTGCTGACCGAAGCAGCAGTGGAATTCGGCATCTACCTGGGCGGCTGAGCAGTCCTCTTCAGGAACGCACTGTTCACCTCCGTAGAATGAGGAAGAGGCTAGAAAAGATGCCCTAAATGTTGCCTGCTTCACTACATCCTGGCCAATTTACCACAGCTGGTGGGGATTCCATCTTGTGGTCGAACACAAAATAAAACACAAGTGACACCGCTCACCATTGGCGCTTAGAATGTGCGCATGCTTTTGGACAACCCTACAGCAGGCAAACCAGAGAGAAGAACTGCCTTAGTTGCCAGAGAGCTTGCAAGATACAACATTGACATTGCAGTCCTGAGCGAAACTCATCTTGCCAATGTAGGTCAGTTGACTGAAACTGGAGGTGGATACATTTTTTTCTGGAGTGGTCGTGGCAGCGATGAGCGTCATGATGCTGGAGTTGGATTCGCTGTCAAGAGTCACCTTGTTCAGAAACTTGATAGCCTACCCAAGCGTGTGAACGACCAGCTTATGACATTACAGCTTCTGCTACAGGACAGAAGTCAAGCCACCCTGATCAGTGCCTATGCCCCCACAATGAACAATCCAGATGAGATGAAAGACAAGCTTTGTGAAGAAATACTTGCCCTACTACCAGCAGTGAGCAGTATCAACAAGCTGATCTTGCTTGGTGATTTCAATGCAAGGGTAAGGTGTGATTCTGCAATCTGGCAGGGAGGCATGGAGTGGGCTAGTGTAACAGTAATGACCTACTCTTACTGAAGACCTGTGCAGCACACAACCTCCTCATCACCAACACAACCTTCCGTCTGTCTATCCGTAACAAGACCTACTAAATGCACCCTTGCTCTAAGCATTGACATCTTATCGACTATGTCATTGTCAGGAGAAAAGACAGGCAGGATGTCAGAGTAACTAAGGCCATGTGTGGGGCTAACTGGTGGACAGATCACAGGCTCATTGTCTCCAAAATGAGGATCCGCATCAGACCCAAGAGGTTACCACAAGGAAGCAAGGTTATGAAAAGAATCAATGCAGCCAAGCTAAAGAACTTCAGCACTGGCTGAAGACTTAGAAATCAAGCTTGCTGACCTATACCTCTCAACAGCGCTGAGGACAACTAGGAATGCTCCAGGGATGCTATCTATAGATCTCACTGAAGACACTGGGGCCCTCCACCCGCAAGCACCACGATTGGTTTGATGACAATGATGAGGAGATACAGGTTCTTCTTGTTGAAAAGCATGTCTTCATCAGGCCTGTCAGAATGACCCATCTTCAGCTGCCAAAAAAAAATGCTTTTACTAGTGTTTGCAGGACAGTCCAGAATAAACTGAGTAAAATGCAGGATGCCTGGTTGAGTGCCAAGACAGATGAAATACTGGGATACGCTGACAGAAACAACTTGAAACAGTTCTATGAAGCTCTCAACACTCTCTATGGACTTCAATCTCTCAAGTTCCCCCCTCCTGAGTATAGATGGTACAACTCATCGAGAAGGCTTAGATCCTGCAGAGATGGGCTGAACACTTTGAAGCCGTTCTCAACTGACCATCATCTATTAATGATGAGGCAATAGAAAGGATTCCCCAGGCTGACATCAAAAGTGCCATGGATGACCCACTGGTAGTAGCCGAAGTCACGAAAGCTGTCAGCCAGCTATCCAGTGGCAAAGCCCCAGGGACAGATACCATACAGATACCATACCAGGCAGAGATCTACAAAGCTGCTGGTCCTGCATTTATTTAGAAGCTCATCGAGTTGTTCCAGTCCTTTTGGAAGCAAGGATCCATTCCTCAGGAACTTAAAGATGCTTTCATCATGCACCTCGACAACAGCAAGAGCAATTGGCAAGTATGTGACAACTACCGAGGAATCTCGCTGCTCTCCATCACAGGAAAAACCCTCACCAGAGTCCTGCTAAATTGTCTGGTCGCTCATCTGGAGCTGGGCCTGCTTCCAGAGTCACAGTGTGGCTTCCACAAAGGTCGTGGGACTACTGATATGATTTTTGCTGTACACCAACTTCAGGAGAAATGTCAGGAGCAAAATCGCGAGCTCTACACAACTTTTGACCTCACAAAAGCCAACTGTAAGCCCACTGTAAGCGGACAAGGCCTGTGGAGGATCATGTCAAAGTTCGGTTGCCCCCTTCAAATTCATTCAGATAATACGCCAGTTCCATGATGGTCAGAGTACTGGATAGCGAAGAATCCTCTGAGGCATTCCGAATCACAAATGGGTTCAAACAGGGCTGTGTGCTCGCACCCACACTGTTCAGCATGATGTTTACTGCCATGCTGAATAATGCCTTTCAGGACAGTGTTGCTGGAATCAGCCTCAAGTACAGAATGGATGGGAGCCTTTTCAACCTGAGGAGACTTCAAGCTATTACCAAAGTGAAAGAGACTGATCTGAGAGCTTTCCTCTTTGCTGATGACTGCGCCCTGAATGCTAGCTCAGAGCCAGAGATGCAAGTCAGTATGAACAAATTTTCTATGGCTTGTGACAACTTTGGACTCACCATCAACATTAAAAAGACTGAAGTTGTGCACCAGCCTGCTCCTCGTGCACCATACACAGAACCCACAATCACAATCAAAAGGCAAAAACTACAAACAGTGGACCAGTTGTCTTGGCAGCACCTTCTCCCAAGCAGTGACTATTGATGCAGAAGTTAACTGCAAAGGTAAGTTCTGCTTTTGGTAGATTGCGCTCCACTGTATAGGAACATTGAGGAATCAGCCCAGCAACAAAACTGAAGGACTAGAATGCCATGGTTTTCACTATCCTCCTGTATGCCTGTGAAACGTAGACTGTGTATCAAAGGCATGCAAGATAGCTCCATCATTTCCACGTGACCTGCCTTCACAGAATATTATGCATCCGATGGCATGACAAAGTACCAGACGTTGAAGTTCTCTCTAGAGCAAGTCTACCATCAATTCACACTTTGCTGATAAGAGAGCAGACCTGGTGCACAGGTCATGTCATCTGTACGTCAGACAAGTGCATACCCAAGCAGCTCCTTTTTGGGTAACTGCTGGAAGACGCTCGCGTGGAGGGCAGAAGAAACGTTCCAAAGACACACACTCAAAAGCCTCCCTGAAGACGCTTGACATTGACAAGACCCCAACCTGGGAAACGCTGGCACAAAACCACCCTACCTAGTGCTGCCTCATCCACAAAGGCTGTCAAGTTTACAAAGCAAGGTGTATTACTGAAGCACAGCTTAAGCGTGAACTGCGCAAGTCCAGAGCCACCGGTGTCTACACAAGTCTGTCCAATATCTGCCAGGACGTTCTGTGCCCAAATCAGCCTATTCAGTCATCTTTGGACACATCACATCCAGCCTCAAAATGACTAATGGTGTCAAGGTCCTCATCATTGACGATGGATGAACTACAAAAATTATCATATATACATATTCTAAGTTAAATTTTATCACTTGTCAAACCAGGATTTCTGGAGCTTTTTTGGCAGTTCTGGGAAATTTGTTCTGTGTCACTAATATAAAGTACAATATCCATTTTTTTTTTTGATCCTGTTTGTGTATCCTGGGAAGGAGATAAAAGTGGGCTGTGTGAGATTTGAGGACTGAGGTTTCAGCCATTAATACCAAGTCCAGCAAGATGCCAGTAAAAAACACATCTTGTCCTCAACCATCTCCCCTTCCTCCCACCAGGTTAGCATTTCACAGGGACTCTCCATCTGAGACCCTGGTAAACTGCTCATCCACTTCCTATGACAGTTGCAAAAATTGTCCCGTTTTCCCTCCTACCCCCAATCCCTCCTCATCATCCAATGTCCCTGTGGTAACTTGGCCACAAAAAGATAATCAAACTTGTGATATTCAATCATATAAAAAATATCAAAATACAGTACAGCATGGACTCAAAACTAGAGACAGTTAATTATACTGGTGTTTTATGATAAGACATGACCTGCAAAAACCTGCACTACCAATGACTTCACTTGCATATGCTCATGCCTGCTAAAGACATCAATACATAAATTCAAATAGGAAGATGCTTACTATAAGATCATAACAGTCCAAAGTATACCTTTCAGATGAAGCAACAATTCATTTGCAACTCTTTCAATTTAGTCTAATGTTTTTGCTGTTCCCAATGCAGTTTGCTGTATGTTGGGAATACTAAATGTACATTAGATGGCTATTTTGCAGAACACCTTAGCTCAATCTGTAAGTATGACCCCAACCTTCCTATTGCTTGTATTATGAGGGTAGAAGCTCCAAAGTGCTTTATGGAGACTGCCCAAACGACAATTTTTTTAAAATGTTGCATTTGGCTAAGATGAGCATGATATGTTTCACTTCAGGTATGATTCAACAATCCACTGGGAAGGTTTTATCAAACAACATTTATTTAAGAATATAGTTAACATGTATAGTAAGAAAATTAGCAAGAACTTTTAACAATTACGAACAAAAAGTAAACCACAATAATGTATTAACACTTAATTGAATATTAAAGCTGTTCTAACAAACAAAAATCTTTTAACAGGCTTAATATAGCATAGGTTAAATCTCACTTCACTGGAAATGGATCTTTTTGATGACTGCACTTGCCTTTCAGAAGGCAAAATAGTGCCTTGAGATAACCAGCAGAATTTCCAAATAGAACAAGGAGACAGAGACTTCAGCTTTTTTCTTGTTTGATGCCTCTGCTCAAAACTAAAAAACTAAACTGCAACCTCAGAATGCTCAAAACTGAAAATCTTAAATTCATTGGAAAGAAGAAAACACTTGACCTTCCTCCTAGCAATGCAGGATCATAAAACTAATCACAGAGTAAACACAAACAACTCAACTTAAACTAAGAACCAATAAAAAGACTCATTGTGTCAAGTCACCAACAATGATGTCATTGAAGTTGTGAGCTAAGAAACCATTGAAACTATGAGACCTACAGAAATGTTTAAAAAAACTTTCTTAAAGGGACACTAACATCACACTTGCCATTTCAACTCTTCATCTTGCTCTCATGTCTCTATGTCCATTCTTGTTCTGGCCTTCCATGCCCTTTGGGTACTGCAGGGGCTGGGGTGCATTATCGACCCCAATAATCACATTTTTATTTGATGTTTTTAAGTTTCCTTTGTACTTTGATTTTGTTCAGGCTGTTTCCCCACCCCCCCACACCTTTGGAAAGCTGTGTTTTACTTGTCCTAATTTAACTTGAGTTTGTTTATTTGGTTTGACCTTAAAAGAGGCCATTCTTGGTCTGCTGCAATGCTCTTGTGGAACCCAATGCAACCTGAAGGAGCAACGCCTCATCTTTCGATCAGGCACATTAGAGCCTTCTGTATTCAACATTGAGGTCCAACGACTTTAGACTCTGATCTTTCTTTCATCTTGACTCTTTTATATCCAAAACATTTGTTGTCCCAATGCAAAAACCGTCCACCACTGGGCCACCTGTTACTTGTTCGTAGGTTTTATTTTCACAGAGCTTTGTTCTTCCATTAACACATTTTGATATTTTTCCTTGATGCCACTACCAGCACCTTTTATAGTCCTTCGCACTGCCACTAATGCTTCCTCTGTCTCGTGACATACACATCTTTGCTGCACTCTCTCCTAGCTCCCACTGACCTACATAGAACATAGAACATAGAACAATACAGCACAGAACAGGCCCTTCGGCCTTCGATGTTGTGCCGACCAAAATAAAAAGCAATGCCCCTCCTAACTAACCATTCCCTTCTCATCCATATACTTATCCACTAACCTCTTAAACGCCACCAAACTTGGCGCATCTACAACAGCTGCAGGCAGGGCATTCCACTCCCTAATCACTCTTTGAGTAAAGAACCTACCTCTGATATCCTTCCTATAACTCATACCCCTTAATTTAAAGCTGTGTCCCCTCGTTCTAGCTTTCTCCATCCTAGGAAAAAGGCTATCACTGTCCACCCTATCTAAACCTCTAATCATCTTATATGCTTCAATAAGATCCCCTCTTAGCCGCCTCCTTTCTAACGAAAACAACCTCAATCCTTCAACCTCTCTTCATAGGACCTGCCCTCCATACCAGGCAACATCCTGGTAAACCTCCTCTGTACCTCTCCAATGCCTCCACATCTTTCTTATAATGTGGGGACCAGAACTGCACACAATACTCCAAGTGCGGCCGCACTAGAGTTTTGTACAGTTGCAACATGATGCTGCGGCTCCTAAATTCAATCCCCCTACCAATAAACGCTAAGACTCCATATGCCTTCTTAACAACTTTATCCACTTGACTGCCTACTTTCAGGGATCTCTTGACACATACACCAAGATCCTTCTGTTCCTCAACACTATTAAGAGCCCTACCATTAGCCCTATACTCTACACATTTATTGTTCCTGCCAAAGTGCATTATCTCACACTTTTCCACATTAAACTCCATTTGCCACCTCTCGGCCCAGCTCTGTAACTTGTCCAAGTCACTCTGTAAACTATAACACCCCTCTTCACTATCTACCACTCCACCAACTTTAGTGTCATCTGCAAATTTACTGATCCATCCCTCAATACCTCATCCAGATCATTTATAAAAATTACAAACAGCAGGGGCCCCAAAACAGACCCTGAGGCACACCACTCGTCACCGAACTCCACGATGAATATCTCCCATCAACCACCACCCTCTGTCTTCTATCTGCCAGCCAATTTCTAATCCAATTACTAAATCACCCTCTATTCCACACATCTGCATTTTCTGTAGAAGTCTTCCATGGGCCACCTTATCAAAAGCCTTACTAAAGTCCATATATACTACATCAACCGCCTTACCCCCATCCACCTCTCTGGTCACTTTCTCAAAAAACTCAATGAGGGTAGTAAGGCATGACCTACCCTTCACGAAACCATGCTGACTATCCCCAATCAATTCATTTCTCTCTAAATAACTATAAATCCTATCCCTAATAATTCTCTCCAATACCTTGCCCACAACAGAAGTAAGACTCACTGGCCTATCATTCCCAGGAAGGTCTCTCTTCCCCTTCTTAAACAATGGGACCACATTCGCTATCCTCCAGTCCTCCGGAACCACACCCGTAACCAACGAGGGCCTGAAGATCAGAGCCAGAGGCTCTGCAATCTCCTCTCTTGCCTCCCAGAGAATCCTAGGGTAAATCCCGTCCGGCCCAGGGGACTTATCCCACTTCAAACCCTCGAGAATTTCTAACACATCCTCCCTATCTACTACAATACTTCCCAATTTGCAACCCTGTACCTCAGTGCTCTCCATAGCTACATTTCCAGCACTCTGCGTGAATACCGAAGCGAAATATTTATTCAGTGCCTCACCAATCTCTTCAGGCTCCACGCACAACTTCCCACTGCTGTCTATGACTGGCCCTAATCTTGCCCTAACCAATCTTCTCTTCTTAACATATCGAAAGAAAGCTTTAGGATTCTCCTTAATCCTATCAGCCAACATCTTCTCGTGTCCCCTCTTAGCTCTCCTCAATTCACTTTTTACCTCCTTCCTAGCTAATCTATAGCTATCCATTGCACTACCTGAGCCTTCAAGCCTCAGACCTACTCTGCTTCAGCTACTTTACCTCCTCAAGCAGAAAATAATCCATCCAATTTCCTCCTCTCTTATGAGGAGCCATAAGATATAGAAATGTTAACTCTCCACATACGCTGCTGAGTGGGATTTTCCAGCCTCACTTGCTCTGAAACTAGAAAATCCCACTAAGGTCAACAGATCTCACCTATTCCAATTTCTGTAGTGGATGGCAACATTCTGGCTACTACATTTAAGCAGCATTTCAGATTTCCAGCATCTGCAGCAATATTATTGTAATACTTTGACTGCAAGGTTGAAAGTTCTATTTTAAACTTACTTAGTACTTATTAAAGAATTTCATGAATGCTTAGAATAGTTGAGTATTAGAATTCCAACAGTAATTCTCAGGCTTGTAAAACATGTTACCACAGTTAGTCTGTTGGAAAATACTTTAAATGTGATTCATTACCATAGCTGGAATGTATGACTGCCTTCCAATTGTTCATTAGTGTAACATTGACTAACTCAGAGTCATTGAGGTTTACAGCATGGAAACAGATGCTTCAGCCCAACTTGTCCATACCACCCTTTTTTTAAAATCCCTAAGCTAATCCCAATTGTCCACATTTGGCCTGTATCCCTTTATACCCATTGTACCCATGTAACTATCTAAATGCTTTTTAAAAGGTAAAATTGTAGCTGCCTCTACTACTACCTTTGGCAGCTTGTTCCAAACACTCACCACTCTCTGGGTGAAAAAATTTACCCCTCTGGATACTTTTGTATATCTCCCCTCTCACCCTAAATTCTCATAAATTTGATTCATAGTTTGAAGTGCACTGAAACTTAAGGATTCATTTTTTCCTACTATTTCCAGGCACTTAAAGCCCAAATTTGGGTTGAGATTTTAACTCAAACAAAACTCATTCAGTTCCATTGAATTAAAATCAGACCTTTGCATTTTGGCATCACAATTCTTTTAATTCATTTTCTTTCCAAACTGACTGGTGTCTTGCAAAACACACCTTTTGCAGTTTGCTCATTAAAGAACTTCTGATAAAATATTTTCTGTTCATTTCAGATTTGCGGCATCCATGGGTGTTTTCCATTTGTCCTGGCGTCATTTTGATTTTTGTTTTATTATTGTCACGTGTATTAGCATACAGTGAAAAATATTGTTTCTTGTGAACTGTACAAAGCATACTGTTCATAGAGAAGGAAATGAAAAGCTGCAGAATGCAATATTACAGTCATAGCTAGGGTGTAGAAAAAGATCAACTTAATGCCAGGTAGGTCTATTCAAAAGTCTAACGGCAGCAGGGAAGAAGCTATTCTTGTGTCCATTGGTACCTGACTTTTGTATCTTTTTCCTGACCGAAGAAGGTGGAAGAGAGAATATCTTAGGTGAGTAGGGTCCTTAATTAAGCTGGCTGCTTTTCCGAGGCAGCGGGAAATGTAGACAGAGTTAATGGATGGGAGGCTGGTTTGTGTGATGTTTTAATGAAGATGCTCTCATCATTTCCTCATGCATTTTGCAGTACCCTCACCTGGCAGTGCTTTATTGAAAGTGTAACCAGCTTGTTTAAGCTGGTTTATACCAGCTTAGCTGGTTTATCTCAATAAACCTTTAGTTTCACAGTGAATCTCTGTTGGCAGATAATTGTCCATTAACATGACCTAAATAGTTTTCTGCTGTATTTTGTGATGACCTTTAAGGGAGTTTTGTGTTTTATTGGAATTGAGCTTTAAATTCGGAATAGCACACAATATTCTGGCTTGTGTATTGCTCGGATATTCCCGATCAAATGATTGAAGGTTCTCTGTTGCTGAGAAAGAAGAAATTACCTCCAGGAGTGCAACCTATATCAAGAGTATCATATCTACAACTGCCTGTTAATTTTATTTTTATTAATTTTATGAAAGCGGTAGAACAAATTCAGCGAATGGCGGAGGGCGGGGGCGCGGGGAATGCGGTTATCTGCGATTATCCGAAAGTTACTGACTTGTTTAAATCCAATGTTAGCTTCGTAGAAATGTAATTTTGCGGACCTCCTTCCAATTACTCTGCATTGAGTTGTGAAATTGCTGCATTTGCAATTGATACAAACGAAACCTGCCACCGATATCCGGGGCTCTTAATTATAAGCGTTAGCACTCTTAACAATGCCAACCGACCTCTGACGCATAAAATCCATTATATGGAGTACCATTCATTAGAGTTATAACTTACCTCTCCTTCCCTCAATCTTTTTTTCCTATCCTTAATCCAATCTTTCTTCTTCCTTCCGTTTCTGTTTGTACCTGATGTGTTGAATTCGTTGACTCTATCTCAGTCCTTCTGTTTATTTGACAGTCTTTAAATTTCATTTGTTAAGATGCACAGGCACCCGCTCACATCGAAAACGCTCTGATTTTTGGCGTTTTGCCATTATCAACTTTGCGCCTTCACATCCGAGTGGGCGAACAATTTTGAGCTGATGCGCCCAGTGTACATCCCATGAGATCTCCCACAGATAATGCCACAAGACAGAATCTTTTGAGAACCATCTCTTGAACGGGCAGACTGGCCTTCAGTTTAAGTTGGCATCTTTTGACACCTGGTTACATATATATGAAGGTCCCGTCTTCTTAATCTTGCCTCTTGCCTGAGGTGTGATGATCCTTAAGCTCAATCATCACCAGTCAGTTTTCCCCCCTCAAAATGGGGAGCAGCCAATGGTAATCTGGGACTATACTCACTTTACCATGCATTTACACAAACAGTACAGAGGATTGGGTATTCAAAGAGTGCTAGAAACTAAAATCAATGAAATTGTGTTGCTTTGACGGTGCCAAGGATAATTTTAAAGAATGATTGGCAACAGCCTGAGACTCTAATGCAAATTCTCTCATTAGCTCCGTATTTCATTCCAAGATCACGGGATCATTAGATCATGAATAAAGGATTCCAGCAACGTGACTACGCTTTAAAAAAATCGAATACAGTACATACATCCTGCTATATGAAAGTCATAAAGGTGGTTTAAAGTTGTTCTTATTGATAGCTAAAAAGAAATTATTAGGGAGAAATATAACGTCGTCTGCGATAAGAGCAACATGAATTTTAGATTAAAGCAATCTTTATTGAAACGCCACAGACCCGCTCTTAAAACCATTGAAAAATGCGATGTGACAGCTACCTGTGCCTGCACAACCTTAGGGGCCGCCTCCAGGTATTTTGCAATTGGGTTTTGAACTTCCAGTGAGTGGCACCGTGACATTAGCGGCACGCCCAGAGGCGGAGTACGTTTCACGGAAATATACAAGGATGAGGCCAGGGCAACGAAACTTCAAGGGACAGTTTCTAGCGGAGCTGATATCGGGCCGGCTAAACACAGCCATGAATCACTGCTTGCCTGAATGGACGTGCTGAATTTCGAGGTAAGACACAATCCAGTCTGCCTATTTGGAAATTCAGACTCCAATTACTTTGGAACAGAAAGCCACTCCTTGGAAATCAACCGTAAGTGAAGAATGTTGGGAGAATTTGTGAGGACGATTTTTATTTAAAAGAAGGGAATGGGAATAGATTTTCTTCCCCACTATCTTTCAAATCCTGCCATCATTTCTCGACGGCAGTCTTTTTACACGTCATTGTTCTTGGAGCACAGTTAGACAGTCGCGTTTGGAAACTATAAACAATGAATATCCAGAATTGATTTGGAAATCGAAGCTAATTAAAATTGTGCAAAATGTAATACATTTGTGAAATGCTAATTTTGCTCCGTTTGTTTGGATGTCCAATTGAAGCTAATGTGGGCTGTTTGCGCAACTCCAAATTGCTTATTATAAGTGAAATCATTCACTTCCTTCTTACACCGAACTGTACTTGTCTATTTTGTTTAGTTAAAATTATTGGTGAAGCCACAACCTGTTAGTGTAAGAAAGGAGTTTGAGTTATATGGGGTAAGCTGTCGTCACAATTGATTTTAAATCTATCTTATGCCATGCAACAATCTTTGATTTGAATTATTATTGTGCTGGTATATAGTGAAAAATATTGTTTCTTGTGCACTATACAGACAAGGCATACTTGTCATAGAGTATGTGGGGAGAAGGAGAGGGTGCAGAATGTAGTGTTACAGTCATAGCTAGGGTGTAGAGAAAGATCAACATAATATAAGGTAGGTCCATTCAAAAGGCTGATGGCAACAGGGAAGGTGATGGTGCAGTGGTATCATCGCTAGACTACCAATCCAGAAATTGAACTAATGTTGTGGGGACCTGAGTTTGAATCCTGCCACAGTAAATGCTAGAATTTGAATTCAATAAAAAAATTTTAGAAGTTTCAATAAAAAATATTTGGAATTAAGAATCTACTAATAACCATGAAAGTCCTGTCAACTGTCAGAAAAACTGATCTGGTTCACCAATGTCCTTTAGGGAAGGAAATCAGCTGTCCTTATCCAGTCTGGTCTACATGTGACTACAGACCCACAGCAAAGTGGTTGACTCTCAAATGCCTTCTAATGGCAGCTAGGGATAAGCAACAAATGCTGGCCAGCCAGTGATGCTCATGTCCCACGGATAAATAAAAAAGCAGTTCTTGAATTCGTTGGACATGACTTCAGATTTTTGGAGCTTTTTCTTGACAGAATTAAGTGAGAAAGAGTATGTCCGGACTGCATGAAGTCTTTGATTAATAGCTAGCTGCTTTTCTGAGGTAACGAGAAGTGTAGGCTGAGAGTGATTTGCATGATAGACCGGGCTATGTAGTTTCTTGCAGTTTTGGTCAGGTCCATACCAAGCTGTGGTACATCTGGAAAGTATGCTTTCTATGGTTCATCTGTAAAAATTGGTGAGAGTTGTAGCAGACATGTCGAATTTCCTTAGCCTCCTGAGAAAGTAGAGGCATTGGTGGGCTTTCTTAACTATAATATCAGCGTGGAGGGACTAGGTAGATAGTGTTTTGGACTTATTCCAAGACCAGCAGGGAAAGTGAGCATGTTTACCTGGTTTAGAAAAAAGCAGTAATGCCTGACACAAATCAGTTATTGCTCGAATGATCTGACTTTCTTGGCACCTGTTTCCTTGAGGACAGAATCTGATAACAGATTCAATTCTTTCCACAACACCTCCTCCCAGACACTTGCTGCGAAGTTTCCTACGGTATGCGACAAACATTTAATCCTCACAGTGAGATATTGTTCACTTGGTGTGATACTATAAACCAGTAGAATTGTCACTTTTTTTTTAAAAAGTGAGTTATGACTAGTTGCAAGACTGGGCAGAGAAGTGGCAGATGGAGTTCAAGCCAGACAAGTGTGAAGTGGTTCATTTTGGCAGATCAAATAGGATGGTAGAATATAATACTAATAGAACATAGAACATAGAACATTACAGCGCAGAACAGGCCCTTCGGCCTTTGATGTTGTGCCGACCAATTAGGAAAAAGCAATGACCCTCTAACCTAAACCATTCCCTTTTCGTCCATAAACTTATCTACTAACCTCTTAAACGCCACCAAACTTGGCGCATCTACAACTGACGCAGGCAGAGCATTCCATACCCTTACCACCCTCTGGGTAAAGAACCTACCTCTGACATCCGTCCTATAACTACCACCCCTTAATTTAAAGCTATGTCCCCTCATGCTAGCTTTCTCCATCCTAGGAAAAAGGCTATCACTGTCCACCCTATCTAAACCTCTAATCATCTTATATGTTTCAATAAGGTCTCCTCTTAGCCGCCTTCTTTCTAACGAAAACAACCTCAAATCCTCAGCCTCTCTTCATAAGACCTGCCCTCCATACCAGGCAACATCCTGGTAAACCTCCTCTGTACCCTCTCCAATGCCTCCACATCTTTCTTATAATGTGGGGACCAGAACTGCACACAATACTCCAAGTGCGGCCGCACTAGAGTTTTGTACAGTTGCAACATGACGTTGCGGCTCCGAAATTCAATCCCCCTACCAATAAAAGCTAAGACTCCGTATGCCTTCTTAACAACCTTATCGACTTGACTGCCAACTTTCAGGGATCTATGCACATATACACCAAGATCCCTCTGTTCATCAACACTATTGAGAATCCTACCATTAGCCCTATACTCTACACATTTGTTATTCCTGCCAAAGTGAATTACCTCACACTTTTCCACATTAAACTCCATTTGCCACCTCTCAGCCCAGCTCTGCAACTTGTCCAAGTCTCTCTGCAAACTATGACACCCCTCTTCACTATCTACCACTCCTCTGACTTTGGTGTCATCCACAAATTTACTAATCTATCCCTCAATACCCTCATCCAGATCATTTATAAAAATTACTAATGGTAGGACTCTTGGCAGTGTGGAAGCTCAGAAGGATCTTGGGGTCCAAGTTCATAGGACATTATGCAGCTCACAAGTTGAAGCTGTAGTTAAGAAGGCATATGATGTACAGGCCTTCATCAATCGAGGAATTGAGTATAGGAGCCGAGTAATAATGTTGCAGCTATATAGGACCCTGATCAGACCCCACTTGGCGTACTGTGCTTAGTTCTGGTCGCCTCATTACAGGAAGGGTATGGAAACCATAGAAAGGACTCAGAGGAAGTTTACAAGGATGCCTGGATTGGGGAGCATGCCTTATGAGGATAGGTTTAAGGAGCTCAGCTTTTTCTCCTTGGAGAGAAGAAGGATGAGGGATGATCTGATAGAGGTATATAAGATGTTCAGAGGTATTGATCAAGTGGATAGTCAGAGGCTTTTTCCCAGGGCTGAAATGATTGCCACAAGAGGATACAGGTTTAAGGTGCTGGGGAGTAGATACAGAAGAGATTTCAGAGAAAGTTTTACACTCAGAGAGTGGCGGGTGCGTAAAATGGGCTGCTGGCAATGGTGATGGAGGTAGATTCGACAGGATCTTTTAAGAGACTTTTAAATAAGTGCATGGAACTTAGTAAGATAGGAGGTTAGAGGTTAGCCTAGTCATCTCAATTAAATATGTACTTATTCCTCACTTTGTTAATTTCATTTATTATAGATTGCTTGGGTGTATTATGATTCCTTTTGTCAAAAGAAATACTCAGAATATCCAGGATGCTCCTGGTAATGCATTAACGACAGTACCTCCAGTAGTTGTAAAGTTCTTTTCTGTTCATACTTAAAACAGATGTGATACTTGGGATACATTCTGTAATTTTAGTTTTATCAATAGAATTGGTGGATTATCCACCACTGCTTGAATGGACTGATTTTACACTGGGACTTTACTGGAGGTATTTTGTTAGATGTGAGGCTGAAAGCAGGAAGAAATCATAAACACATCTCTAGCCACCAACAATTTGTTTGGAAGTTTCTATAGACAGACCAACTGGTTGAAAATTCTTACATTAATTTAGAGGTGAATTGAAGGACAGCTGAAGAGCTCATTTGAAGGAGTGAAAATAAATTTGAATTTAAATTCCAGGGTGTCAGCATGACTAAGCGACACTACTGACATCTTTAAGTTTGAAAGTCGTGGATTCAGAATACACAATTGAGACTTTTCTTTGTTCCATACAAGCCACAGGATGATACCAATTACAAGTTCTAGTTTTGATTTGCAAATCAGTAGATGTGTGAATGCAGTCCTCCACGACCATAAATAATGCAGTCGAGTATCTTGCATTTGGGGACTTTGCAGGTATCAGCACAACCGGCAAGCAATAGAAAAGCCTTATTCAGAAGGACATTTTTTGTTGCAAAAATATACTTCATTTGTAAAAAGAATATTACAAAAGATTTCGAAATGATCTTTCCAGGAAGTGCAAACAATATTCAAATTTTTTACTTGGATCATGTTGAACTCTGAGGCACTTCAATGCAATTGAGAGATGTAATCTTCGCTGTATACATTCAGTGTGAGTTATACAGCTGAGGGCTTTCTATACAATTCCTAGCCTTCATGACATACATCCAATACTCGACCACGTAATCTCATGTTTTACCAAGAGTGCATATCACTGTCGGAGACGTCATCTTTCATCTGAAAAATTAAATGAAACAGCATCTACCCTCTCAGATGAACAAGACATTCTTATTTAAAGAACACAAGTGTTTTCTTGATATTCTAACCAATATTTATCTCTCAACAAACATCGCTAAAACAGATTCCCTGCTTATAGTTATTGTGATGTCCTGAGGAAATGCTTAAAATAAATGTAAGTTATTTTAATTAAATTGTAATTTTAATTAAAATTTAATTAAAATTGCAATTTTTACATTTTACGATACAGCATGTCAGATAATGCTAAATTTCTTTCTTTATACAATCAGGCCATACAAAATCCTATAACCCGAGTACATTTTTTCACCTCAAAAAAAGGCGATGATGGGATTTTATTTATTTGGTGAATGAAAATCCCCAAAGCCAAGCAATAGCCATCACTTAGCCTGAAGCGGGGACACTGCTCAATAACATGCGGACCCTCACGACCACAAATAGTGCAGTCAATTACCCTGCGTTTCGGGACTTTGCAGGTGTCAGCACAACCAGCAAGCAATAAAAAAGTCTTGTCTTAGAAAGACATTTTTTGTTTCAAAAATATACTTTATTTGTAAAAAGAATATTACAAAAGACTTCAAAATGACCGTTCCAGAAAGTGCAAACAGTATTCAAATTTTTTACTTGGATCATGTTGAACTCTGAGGTGCTTCAATACAATTGACAGATGTAATCTTCACTGTATACATTCAGTGAGGTATACAGCTGAGGGCTTTCTATACAATTCCTAGCCTTCATGACATACATCCAATATTCGATCGCGTAATCACGTCTGAGTGTTTAACCAAGAGTGCTCGAGGATAGTTATAAGATAATTGTCTTTCAGCAAATACATATGAGTTTTGTATAGAACTTATGAGCTTTAAGGAGGATGATAGTCTTATCAAACAATATATCATAGGCAAGGTGACATTTCTTCTTCTGTATCTCAGAACACCTGAATGCTGCATGTCAGCATTTGAAATGCCTGTTGCTTTCTATCGTTTCAGACTATTTATCTAACTAGTAAGTGGCCTCAATCAACTGATCCTAATGTCAAATGTTTTTTTGGGGTTAAAGAGTGACAGCCCAGTGTGGTAGGAATGCAGCTAATGAATGAGATTAAAGTATTAACAGCTACTTGAGCTATGTATAGGATTTTTTTTCTGAATAGCATGAAGTCAAGCGTCATGAGGCACTGATGTACATTGTGTATTGCAGCATTTTCTATGTTTTGCCAGATGGGATGCACTCTAGCCTTGAGTTTCTTGATGTATTCAGCAATACTAATGGAGGAAGAAGGGACAAGATTTAATAACGGGCATTCAAAATTGTGACAGGACTTGGAGAGAAGAAATTGCTTCCTGTAGCGGAGGCGGCGGGGGGCGGGAGTCAGTAACTAAAGAATAGTTATAAGATAATTGGCAATTGTGAGTTAACAAGATACCTTTCTTTACAGAATGAGTTATGATTCGGACCACACTGATTGAAGTGACAGAGGAAGTCGACAAGTATCAACTTTCAAAAGGAAATTTGACCTGTATTGGAAAGGAAACATAATCAGGACTATGGGGAGCTCCTCCATGCTGTTTATTTTGGGAAATGTAGAAAGTTCAATTTTTAAAATCTATCAAACCTTTTTAGTTTCTTTGTTTACGCTTGTGATGATTTCACTTGTGATATTGAAAATGTGAACAGGTTTATCAGACAGAAAGGTTCATAATTTTTATAGTTATTTATTTTGAAACTACAAGTAGTTATAAACATGACAGTGAGGTTCCTGTTTCATTGAATCAGTTTCACTGAACTTTTTCAACAGATCACTTGACTTAATAAAACCATTCAAATAGGTGTCCTTTTTGGAGTTTGGCTCAACTTGTCGCTAAATTGTCCAGTGTTTTGGAGAGAGCGCCATTCCAAACTGGGTAGTTCTAAAGCAACTGCGATATTGAATGGAAAAAGTAAGAAAGAGTGAGAAGCAGGGAGAGCATAGCTGTGAAAGAGATGGAGAAATGTAGAGAAAAATGGTGAGATTAACAAAGACCTGTGTTGGACTGCAGGATGATTGGTTCTGAAATTTCCTATCTGTTCTGGAGAGAATATTACCTTTCACACATATGATTGTTAATATTGTGAAAACAGGAATTTCAGTTCCTCAGGGAAAGAAATGCAGTGATACAGGGTAAGCGAGAGAAAAATACAAGCACAGTCAGCTGTCATCTGGAGACAGATTTATCCCAAAGAGTACTAGCATCAAAAAAGCCTATCAATAGTTAACATTTAAGAAAACATGACAGCCTCAAAAATCTGACATTGATATATGGTATAACTCTTAAGAGGTGGTGATAAGGAGATAGATTGAGTAGGGCATGAGTTTTTAAGATTCAAAATAAAAAGGTTTTATTTTGACTGATAACTGATCCTGCCAATGAGCTCAACCTTTACATTTTATTGCAGGGAGAAAACTAAAATAAGAACACAGTGTGCAGCCGTGGTTGATTTGGAAATTACTAAAGCGAGATGTGAATCCTGAAAGTTATGAGATTTGTCCTGGAGGGAGATTGGAGGACATAAACTTGAGAAAAGGTTGATTTTTAACTATTATTTAGTGAGCTATGTGGAATTTTATAGCTCTTTTGTAGTTCCAAACTTCAAACAAAAATTAATTTATCCTGTATTGGCTTCAAGAAATGTAAAAATGAAAATGCTTTATAAAATGACAATGTACTGATCAACACCTCCCAGTAAAACAGCGGCTATACATGTTAAATGTTCATCTGCCCCTATCAGCAACATTATGCTTCTATGTAGATCCAAGGCATTCAGATCAGGTGAGTCTGACCTTTGCAAGAAATCTACATCCAAGTATGATCTACGGGAAACCATCAAAGTTGCCAAGAGACAGTACCAGACCAAACTAGGATCCCAGACTTGCCTCACGAACACCCACCGATTTTTATGGCAAGGTCTACACAACATAATAGGCTACAAGATGGAGGCGTGTAGAATTGCCAACAACAATGCACCTCTCCCTGGTGAGCTCAATGCCCATTTTGAGCAAGAGGTCAGTGAGAGGACATCATCCACCCCAGAAGCCTTGGCCGAACCAATATCCAAGGTCACCGTTGCTGTTGCAGATTGGAAGTTAATCCATGTAAACGACTGGCCTTGAAGAGAATATCTGGACAAGCACTCAGATCTTGCGTGGATCTGCTGGTGGGAATATTCGCAGACATCCTTAACCTCTCTTTATACCAATCTGAGATCCTTATCTGCTTTAAGAAGATATCTATCACCCCAGTACCAAAGAAAAGCCAGGCAGCATACCATAATGATTGTCATCCACTGGCTTTGCTATCTATCATTATGAAATGCTTTGAAGGGTTAGTCATGGCATGTATCATCTCCAGTCTACCAAACTGTCTGGATCCACTGTAGTTAGCTTAGTGCTACAACCGGTCCACAGCAAACACCATTTCCCTGGCCCAACACTCCATCTGTATACCTGGATAACAAGGGCACTTATGTCAGACTCCTATTTATTGACTGCAGCTCAGCCTTCAACATCATTATCTCAACAAATCATCTCAAACTCCATGACCGAGGACTCGCTCCTCTCTTTGCGACTGGATCCTAGATTTTCTAATCCACAGAACACAATCAGTAAGGATAGGCAACAATACCTGCTCCATGGTTATCCACCTGAAAGGTACCCCGCAAGGTTGTATCCTCAACCCTTTACTATACTTTATGTATACTTACAATTGGGGCCAAATTCCACTCCAACCCCATTTTCAAGTTTGCTGATTACACTATCATAGTGGGTCGAATCTCAAACAGTGATGAGATGGAGTACAAGAAAGAGATAGGAATTCTGGTGAAATGGTGTGACAGTAATAACTTCTCCCTCAATGTCAATAAGAAGAAGGAAGTAGTCATTGACTTCACGATGTGTAGTAGAGGACATGACTCTGTCAACGTTAATGGGGATGAAGTGGAAATGGTTAAGAGCTTCAAGTTTCTAGGTGTCCTGATTCCTCCCTGACCCCCCATGCTGATGCCATAGTTAAGAAAGCCCACCAAAGCCACTTTCTCAGAAGGCTGAGGAAATTTTGCATGTCCATTACTAACCTCACCAATTTTTACAGATCCACCATAGAAAGCATCCTTCAAAATTATCACAGCTTGGTATGGCTCCTGCTCTGATCAAGACCAGAAGAAACCATGAAGAGTTGTCTTCCCTGCCGCCATCAAACTTTTGATTGGACCTACCACATATTAAGCTAATCTTTCTCTGCAGCCTAGCTATGACTGTAACACTATATTTTACATCCTACCCTTCTCCCCAATGAATGGTATGCTTTGTCATACACTTCACAAGAAACAATTCTTTTCACCGTATCCAATACATGTAATAATAAAAAATCAAATTTATTTTGCATATTTGGTCATACCAAAGATGTTTACCTTCTTGCACTGACAATAAAACTGATTAAAGACAACCTAATTGCCCACATCAGGTTCTATTTCTAACCACGAATCAAGAGTTAAAGGTTCTGCTCTCAATTTACCATGACTGCTGGTTTATCTATTTTAATCTATATGCCTTAGTCTTTCTATTCATTCATAGCATTGACCACTCCAGTATAAATTTTCTGGGTTATCGCTGCAGTTTCTCTCTGTTTCGAAGGGAGTGTGGTCATGAACGTCTAGACCAACAGGAAATATCTTTCAAAGTGGAATACAACCACTTGTATTCCGATTCACACAACGGAACCAAAGGCCCATTTTGCATATCTCAGGGTTAGATTATTGATTATCACAATGTAATTTTTAGAACTGAATAAAGTTCATCATCATTCCCATTCTAATCCTTAATTTATTTTCCAACCTTGTAATTGAAGTGTGACAAATCCTGGATGTGTCTCAAAGTATATTTAAGGAATATGAGAAGTTTTTTTAAAGATGTTCAAATTTTGCAGGTTATTTTGTTAAGTATAATTTTGGGGATGAGAATAATAAATAAAAACATTTACAACTGGGTTCCCCAAAATGATCAGCTCATCTTGCTTGCCTCAAGGTTGTGCAGAACCAACAGTGAAAGAAAGATTTGCTGGTTATGGGCGGCCCCAATCTTCTTCAACCAGTCCAGTCATCCAGACCAACTTTTTGTCTCAGTTTTCAACTGATATGGACATTTTCTGGTGATCCTGACCTGGATCTTGGAGAATGGGCCAGTTTGGTAAGGGCAAGGTGACAGAATTGAGTGCCTGTCAGGCAATTAAATAGCCACTGTTGGGGTGGAAATCCCTTCCAGCTAAACCTGCAAGTGAGTCTGAGGCCTGGGCAGTGACACTGAAAGCAGTTGGCCAAGCTTTTGTTCCAATACATGCTTGCGTAGCTTGGTGTCAGATTTTGTTTGATAACATTGCTGTGAAATGCTTCTTGCATTAATGGCACTAAATAATACAATTGAAAGTTGGAGTAAGGCTATGAGGGGAAAACCCTGCAATAAATTGTCTTGTCAGTTCTGCAGGTTATATAATGCTGTCTGGGAGGAATGCTCTAAAATGTTAATGAGAACCTTTCAGCTGTGTGGGCCAGTGGGAGAATGGCTAAATCAGCAGTGAGGATAATAATGCTGTCACACCTTATTTTACATGGTAAGAAGAAATTATTTTATTTCAGTAATTATTAACTATGTGCAAGTGGATGGATTTTGAATGGATTAAAATCAGCCCATCTTCTTGTAAAAATTAATTTAAAAGTAACTTTTTGGAGAGATACTCTTGCAATACTAAATATTAGCCTTCATCTTGCTGTCTTGCTAATGGTGCTAGCCTTTTGTTACACTTAGCCACTGATTTTTTTGTGAGTTCTTACATTAGAACCTAGTGTTATTCAAGAACTTAAACTGTATGGTTCTCTCTGTGGGAAATCTGGGATGTATGTGAACAGAGCAAACAATGGTATGTTTCTTTTAACCAAACATGTTTGAAATTGTTCAGTGCTTTGTAGAGTCCGCACTAGGAAGTGTGGGTCAGAATAGTTCAATGCAAAAGTTACACATGCGAAGAAAAATAAAAGGAGTGAGAGAAGATTGGTTAAACTAAAGAGATAAGAGGCATAAAGAACAAAGTAAAAATATCATTTTTATTTAATTTATAAAAAAATCTCCATCTAATATTAAAATCAGATTAGGCACTACATTTGTTGGAATCCATTTTCAGTGATGAAGAGGTTATTTGACAAAATTAATACTAATCATACTGTAGAAAGTCCACTTGAATGAACAAGTGATTTTTTTTCTGCTGTGTTTATGTGGTATTTACTGCTTGGTATGTACCACAATTTTGAGTTTAATGTCCATAAGACTGCAATGGACAATTTGGAAATTTGTTTAATCTCAGCAAGGGTCCTGAATTCTGCACTTGGTGGATATTTGGTGATTTGGCATGGTTGGTGGATAGGTTGAGGCATGTGTTGGGACCAAATTGGCATAAGGGCCATGGGGGTGGCATGGGTGGGGATGGTGAAGAGATGTGAGAACTGTAAACATCAACATATTGCTGGAAAATCAAAGCAGGTGTTCTACCACCCAGCCTGTCTCTGTCCTCAAAATCTTCCATCATTGTTCCAGGGTAGCCTGGTTCAATGCCAGGATAACCCATCACTCTGGAACAAACATCTGATGCTGGCTGAAACATTTTCTGAAATTGGCTTTGGGAAGTTGGGAATTCTTCTGATGCTGCGTAACCAATGCGTGAATGGGAATCTAGGCCAAAATGTCAACTGAAATTTTAAAAACTATTTTCCTTTTTCACTTTTTATGTTTATTCTCTATTTCACTGAATGAACATCCTGTATTATCCATTTTCTGAAACTTGTTTTCTGTTTTTCTTTTACCTCATTGTTTCTCTGGTGATCCGCAGTTCACCATAGATTTGGACAGCTGATATTAAAATAGTAATCTTCAACAAATCAAAACAAGTTCCAAAAATGTGTTAATGTCAAAAGAATCTTCAAATAAATTGTGGATAGTGAGGGCATTGTTTCCATACCAGAAGCATAAATGTGCATTTGTTTTTTAGTTTTAGGTCAGCTGCTCGCTCCACAGAATGTGAAATTAACTTCTGTAAACTTTCGATATTTGGTGACATGGAAAGCGGGAGCTGGATCAGGTCCGGACACGTGGTATTCAGTTGCAGCCTGTAATTTAAGGTAGATAGCTATGTCTGTTGTTGTTGGGTTTCTCCAATGAACACAATGCATTGTTTAAATTCTGTCTTGGGATATGGGCATTGCAAAGCAAAGCAGCTTTTAAACCCATCATAGTTGCCTAGCAGCATTTGGTGAGGAGTTGCTTTCTCCTTGGGTTGCTCCATGTGCTGAATATTCACCCATATTGCTGTTAGTGAGGGAGTTACAAGATTCTAACCCATTGGATGAAGGACCAACAGCATATTTTTCCAAGGAATTTTGTGTGTAACTTGGATGTTCTCTTCAATCTGATATCCTTGCCACTGAGTTGGTTCAAGTCATGGAATCCACCAATGCCTCTATTTTCTCAGAAGACTAAGGAAATTTGGTATGCCAGCTATGACTCCCTTCAACTTTTACAGATGCACCTTAAAAAACATTCTTTCAGGTTGTATCACAGCTTGGTATGGCTCCTGCTCTACCCAAGACCACAAGAAACTAAAGTCGTGAATGTGGCGCAATCCATTAAGCAGACCAACTTCCCATCCATTGACTCTTTCTACACTTTGGCAAAGCAGCCAGCATAATTAAGGACCCCACGCATCCCAGACATTCTCTCTTCTATCTTTTTCCTTTGGGAAAAAGATACAAAAATTCTGACATCACGTACCAACCAACTTGAGAATAGATTCTTCCCTGCTGCCATCAGACTTTTGAATGGACCTACCTTGCATTAAGTTGATCTTTCTCTACACCCTAACAATGACTGTAATGTTACACTATGCATTCTCTTGTTTCGTTCTCTATGAACGGTGTGTTTTGTCTGTATAGCATGCAAGAAACACCACTTTTCTCTGCATGCTAATGCATGTGACAATAATAAATCAAATAGAATCACTACAGTGTAAAAGCAGGCTATTAGGCCAATCAAGTCTGTACCAATTTTCTGATGGAGCATCCCATCCAGACCCTATTCTCATAACCCCATGTATTTACCTCGCTAATCCTCCCCCAATCTATACATCATAAGATCCTAAGGGGTGACTTTAACATGGCCAGTCAACCTAATCTGCACATTTGGGAAGGGCTGTCAAAGAGAAGTTGTTACATATAGATAGCAAACACTGCAAGCATGATAGAGGGAGAGAAAGAAGGTGGTGGACATGGTGCCATTCATGGTGCTTTGTTCAGGCTGATGTTAAGCTTCTTCAGCACATTGAAGCTGCACACATCTGGCAAAGTGGAGTTTTCTTTATTTGTTCATAGAATGTGGATATAACTGGCTAGGCCAGTATTTATTGTCCATTCCTAATTCCCCTTGAGAAGAAAGTAATGTGTCACCTTCCTGAATTGCTGCAGTTCATGTGACATAGATATATCAGTAAAAGTGGAGGGATGGTACCTAGCTTGGAGGAAAACTTACAGGTGGTGGTGTTCCTATGCACCTGCTATCCTTGTCCTTTTTGGTGGTAGAGGTCATGGGTTTGGAAGATGCTATCAAAGGAGCCTGGGTGAGTTGCTGCACCATGTCGATGGCACACATTGCTACCACTGTGTAGTGGTGGAGTGAGTGATTATTTGAGATGATGGATCACGCTCCTGACTTGCTTCTTCTTGATGTAGAGATGCCAGCGTTGGACTGGGGTAAACACAACAAGAAGTCTCACAACATCAAGTTATAGTCCAATCAGTTTACTAGTGTTGTGAAACTTCTTGTTTCTTCTCTACAGGGAACAGGCTTTGAGATGTCATCAGATGAATTATTCAGAGAATTCCAAACTCTAGCCTGCTCTTGCAGCCATGCCATTATCTGGCTAGTCCATGATGCTTTGAGCTCCCCATGAAAATATTTCACTGGGTCAAAACAATAGAATTCCCTCCCTAACAGCATTGTAGGTATACGTACACCGCATGGACTGCCATAATTCAAGAAGGCAGCTTGTCACCACCTTCTCAAGGGAAATTAGGGATGGGCAATAAATATTGGCCTAATTGGTGCATCTACATCCCATGAATACATTTTAATAAATGCCAAATCTATGATATCTTTCCTGGATGCAGTACACCAGCTTAACTAATGTCTCGTAAAGATGTTGCATTACTACTTTTGTACTCTTAATGCTTTTTTTTCCAAAGGCAATACCATTTCACATTTATGCCATTAATCAACTTATCCTACCATCTTCAAAGGTGACGACATGAACAGTTCTTGTGGAAAATTTGTACACAATTTAATTTGATTATTTTCAGCATCACCATATGCCATCAGCTCCATAACAATTATTCATATCACTTCTTCCCTTCCTTCCAACCCAATCCAGTTTTCCAAACACTGAATAATGAATTTCGGTAAAGCTTCTCTCAATATTCCAATGCTCTCTTTCCTGGGCTTCCATTCTTCAGTTAGTATACACATGAAAAATGGAAAATGCTGGAAAATCTCAGCAAATCTGACAGCATCTAAGGGAAGAGAACAGAGCCAAAATTTCAAGTCTGGATTTTTGGTTCAGGTTCCAGCATCTGGAGTAATTTGCTTTTATTATAAACATCAACACTGTATTTGTTCAAAATTCAGTATCTAGCTCATTCTTCAGCTGGTCCTTGCTAATCTTCAGCTTCCTGCCATAGAATCCCTACAGTGCAGAAGGAGGCCATTCAGTCCATCGAGCCTGCACCGGCAAGAATACCACCCCGGTCCGCACAGACTCTCTGATGGATCAGACCTTCCCAGACCTTATCCCTGTACCTCACATATTTACCCTACTAATCCCCCCGGACACTAACGGACAATTGAGCATGACCAATGAACCTAACCTACACGTCTTTGAACTGTGGGAAGAAATCAGAGTACCCGGAAGAAACCCTCACAGATAAGGAAAGAATGTATAAGTTCTACATAGTCACCCAAGGCTGGAATTGAACCCATAACCCTGGCATTGTGAGGCAGCAGCCCTTCAACATATTGGCTGTAAATTCCTTCGCCTGGAGCTTTTGTGGGGATTCTCCGATCTCTTGCAACAGAAAATTGCTGTATTCTTTGCGAAGTTATGTATATATTGTCTACAATGTCTATTAAGATACAACCATTCTTCCAGGGTTCAACCAAATGTCTGTCAAAGCTCTAGCAGGAAAGAAAGAAAAAAATCTCCCAGCTTTTTGTGTCTTCAAACCCTTAATGGCCGTGTCCCACTCTCTTTGTAACCTCCTCCAGCCTTGTATCCTTGCCTCACCGTTTTTTGGTCCTTTTGTTCCCCACCCATCTCTTTATTGCAATATTGATGGAAAAGTTTCCTGTAACAGATAAATTCTCTTTCTCCAATTCACTCTAATTCTCTGCTTCTCAAGTGTCTATAAGTTCTGTTAATTAATTGTGACTATTTGAGTAAAGCCATTTTAACATATAAACCAGGATAAATGTATGCTTCTGAAATGTGGATTAAGTTCAATGTGACCTGCTGCCCATCTTCTCGACTTTGCAATTATTTGCTATATTGACTCCCCAGGAGTGAAATCAAAAGGCACCAACAGATGGGCTTTAGTGAAGTATCACAACCAGCAATTAAAAAGCCTGTGTTGGGTTCTGCTTTTCAAATGCCTTGTGCAGTGTTGGCTGTTATAAACAATCCATCTTGACAATGTTACAGCAGCTTAGCCTATACATGAATTCTATGTTAAATGAAAATTGCAGTGCCATGAAACTTTTTAAAACTTTGGTTGATGCAGCCCACAAAAGCCTCACATGGTCATGTCAGCAATTGATTTGTCTTGTCTTATTTTGTTTAAAGCAAGAGTAATGGAACATTCATTCCAGTGAAGAAATGCACCAATATTTCGACTCTGTCATGCGACCTCTCACACACTTTTAAAAATTTTCGTAATCTTTACTGGGTCCGGGTTAAAAGCATCACCAGCACATCTAAATCCAACTGGGTGGAATCGAATGAACTTCTGCCAATGCGTGACAGTGAGTGTTTTAATTATTTTTTAAAAAACTCTGCAGTAATTTCGCATTAACAAAGACTAATCACTTCTTGCTTGCAAATATCTGCATACCACTTCATGAGGTAACACATTAAGCAAATCTTGTAACTGAATGTGTGTCAGATGTCCCTCAATTTGAGGATGATGTTTAGTTTGGGTGGTGAGTTGTTGCCAGGAGTTGACTGAGAAAGCTGGTTTTTGGGTATGTGTGGCAGGAGATCCCATGAGATAGTGAAATGTGGAGTGTTGGATTTGCTTCCTTTATTTACCTTCTCTGCCATCTCTCTGCCTCATTAAGACACTTCTATCTTGAGGTGCAATGCAGCTTGATGGACAAGTCATTGATCTCCTGATCTCCAGCCATTGGTGCTTTAAGGAGAATTTCACATTGCCTTGGAAGTGTTTCCTTTGCCCTGCCCTAGAATGTTAGCCATTTGAGAGCACAGGGCCTGGTGTGGAAAATGGTTTTTTAGCCTTGTCAACATAGTGGGCTGAACGCGGAAGTTGATTTTGTGGGAATGTTTCCTGAATACACGTGGACCTGGTTTCAAAAAGAGTTATAACATTTGTTCAACAGTCATCCAATTGAATTTAAAGATTGGAATTTCTCTACAACTCACAGTGCAGTCTTTCTGCAGGACAAGAGTGTTTTGATGACAACTGCTCTGTATGCTTTTGTCAATTTTCAAGGATCTCTTGTTGTCAAACACCCACCATCACAGTTTGTAGAAGGCTGAACTGGGACGGCTAATCCAGTGTCAATCGGATTGCTTCACCAATGGTGGGTTTAAAGCAAGGTGACTGCCAAGGTAGAGAAATCCCAGAGCCTGTCCTTCAACACATATGAGAGGTGTAAAAAAAAAGTAAATGAAATTTGATTTGCTCAGACTTCAGAGCATCAGATTCAAAGAAAATAAAGTGATTATTATAATTGGTCATTGGTACTGGAAAGTGTGCCAGATAAAGGAGCATAGCAGTGCTATAGTCAAAAGCTTTTCTCTCCTAATTTTATGTGGTCTAACTTTAATTAATTAGAATTTTCTAGCTTGCTTTATACATGAACCTCAGCATGGATTTGTGCATGAAATGCTGATGTGCTGCTGATGGATTGATGCTGAATAGGCATATCCAACTGTTTGTGCGGTGACATGTCTTTATAAGCAAATTATTGGTAAGTATTGCTGCCATCACCTTTAGCATCCTTTCTTCATATGGCACAGTTTTGCTGATGGTTGAAAAGGCCAGTCCTTGAGGGACAGGTTCTGTCACAAGTTCCGCACATGATTTTTATAGGAGTGAATGAACAAACTGATTCTTCTGAGACCACACTGAATTTCAACAAAACGGCTTGATTCAACTTGCATGGCAGAGAGCAGAACTCGTGGTTGTAATTATAGCTTGTTTCTGAGCTTCTCTACTGAGCATTGGCTCTTGCAGATTCTTATACTGTTTCTATACATTACAAAGTGTTACATTTACATCAGGTAATCATATTGTTACTTTGAATTGGTTACAATTATGTTTGTGATTCATTATATGGTTCCATTGTCTTGTATACTTTAGTTTTAATAATTTTCTGGCAATTTCCTGTCTACCTGTTTATAATATCAAAGCGTTGTGTCTATTAAACTGATTTTGATGGGCAGTTAATTGTCTCATCTCCTAGATATTTGATTAAGTTTTCAGAGGCACAATGGTTCCTCTAGATCTTTAAGAGTCTTGATAAATGCTATCAATTCTCATATGGTTGTTGTAATCTAGGAGTGATACCATCTGGGGTGTGATGGTTTTATGCTGTTTGAGATGTAATTATTTGTAATTTGTCCTGTGTGCCTGCAGTGAATGTGGATGCTACAGTGTTGTCTATTTAACCCTTTCCACACACTCCTCCTACTGCAGCTCACACCTACTGTTTAGTTTTGTTTATTTATTATTAGTCATGAGTAAGGCTTACATTAACACTGCAAAGAAGTTACTGTGAAATTCCCCTAGTTGCCACACTCTGCCATCTGTTAGGGTCAATGCACCTAACCAGCACATCTTTCAGACCGTGGGAAGAAACCCACGCAAACACAGGGAGAATATGCAAACTCCACACAGACAGTGATCCAAGCTGAGATTCAAACTTGGGTCCCTGGCACTGTGAAGCAGCAGTGCTAACCACTGTGCTACCAGCGCTGGCTTTTGCCCTACTACAAACGGAATCAGGTACCATTATTTTTGGGATTAGTATCTGTTGCCAAGTTGCTGTAGCCATGAGTCATTGTGGCAGTACACACTAGCTCACACAAGTGTTGATGGATTCTTTAGGACTTAATTTTTGGGTTGATGCTAGCTTGTCAAAGCAAGAGGTACTAATTGCAACAACTTGCATTATTACAATTCCAATGGGAAACAGTCAAGCAAAATAACCAAATTTACAGAATGACTCCCAAATGAAGAAATTACAAAAAAAATCATTTTTTTAACTTGTGCTTAAAGTGAATCAGAACCAAAATAAATTATGTATGAACTAACAGATACATTTTCCATAAAATAAAGTGAATTTCATTTTAAGTAGTTGACACAATGAAGATAAGCCATGAGCATTCATTTCACTCTGCACAGAAACACAACATAGTTACGCTTTTCCACACTATTAAATTGTACCAATGTGTCCCCTCAGGAACTACTCCACAGACAGGCGTTAGAGAACAATTCAGTCAATCTACTCGCTCCAGGCACTCCGACTGCCCCCTTGGTGGTTCCCAGCTAGCTCAACCACATCCTGAGTGGTTCCCTTAAAGGAGCTACTATTCAACATAACACAAAATATGATGTCCTCTTTTAACATGGGGTATTTGATGAATACAATGGCTACAACTTTTGCCTTCAGTTTCACCAGTACAATTATCATCAGCAAGTCATACTTCTATTAGCCCTCTCTTTCTTGATGACAACAGTCATGATGGTCTAGCTTTGCAAAGTTTCTTTTCAACTGACCAACCAACAGTGGTTTGACCATTTCTGGAAAAATACCTAGTTCTGTATTTTTCCAGAAATGGTCAAACCACTGTTGGTTGGTCAGTACTGTAGTTCTGTAGCTATTCTTACAGCTTTCCAGGTTTTGGAGCCTTTTAGCTAGCATGCACAACGCCTCTAAAAGCTCCCATCTCCTTTTTTTTTGCCAAACAGAACAACTGATCTCTTCTTGCGTGACTTGTTTCTTTTTCTCAGAAAGATTCTGTATTTACCTTTCTGGCTGTCTTTCAGCACTTGTATACTTTATTGTCCTCACCCTCTGCTAGTAGCGCTCTTGTTTTAACCACGCGGCATTAAATCTTAATTTTCTTCCTGTTGATACTACTTCAATATTCAAGGGTTGCCACATCACATAGAGCAGCATTTTTATTTCCCAAGAAAATTACAATTGATCCATTTGCTATTGATGCAAACTCTGATACTCTTCAAAACTTCTAAAAAAAAAGCAGATTCCACATATATTTTACAGAAGTTACATGTTTTACTTGCCATACTGCTTCTGCATGAAATGTCATTGCAATATTTATGTAGTGGCTTTACTGTGTAATAAAATGCCCCGGAGTGCTTTACAGGAATCAAAGCAAAGTTAGCAGGAGCCATAGAAGGAAATGTTTAAAAAGATTTAAACCAAACTTGAAAGCAGGGGAAGGGAGGCATGAAGGTAGAGAATAGAGGTGGAGAGGTTTAAGGAAAAAGTCATAGAATCATAGAAACCCTACAGTGCAGAAAGAGGATATTTGGCCCATCGAGCCTGCACTGATCACAACCCTACCCAGGCCCTACTCCATATCCAGATATATTTATCCACTAATCCCTCTAATCTACACATCTCAGGATACTAAGCGGCAATTTTAGCTTGGTCAATCAACCCTACCCGCACATATTTGGACCGTGAGAGGAAACCAGACCACCCAGAGGAAATCCATGCAGACATGAGGAGAATGTGCAAACAGACAGTGACACAAGACAAGAATCAAACCCAGGTACCTGAAGCTGTGAAGTAGCAGTGCTAATCACTATGCTACCATGGTGCCCTATCAAAACTTGACAAAATTTTTAAGATGGAATTAAAGAAAACTTTTTAATAATATCTGTAAAATAATACTAAAAACTTTATGCAGCAGGTCCATCAAGCCAGGAATAAGAGCAATGAATTAACATGCTGGTGCATGTTATTTCTCCTGCATAACAGATAGATTAGAAGTCATGACGATAGTTAACAAAGTGATTTAGTTGTGATGCACAGTACATTGGTATGTCACCTATCACACCCATTGATGACCTTTGTCATGCCTTAAGGATCAAACTTAGGTGGTGGGGTGGTACCTCATATTGGTACATCAGTGTCAGAAGCCATAGACTGGGAAGGAATATGTGTTCAATTTCCCAGTGTGCTGCATCCGGTATGCACACTGTGCAAGGATGTGTGAGGAGATGCTTTGTGGCTCGTTGCAAGAAGGTACAGGCTTAAAATGGTATTCCTTTCTGGATTACTGCCAAGTATCTACCAGCAATCAGCTAAGGTCTGCGTTAGAACAAATGAAACATTGACAAGCAAAGTAGAAAACCGCAAGATCTTTGTCTCCCTGAAAATCAAAAACATTCCTCAAATACTGAAATGATGTGAAAGGATATTAGGAACTGGTTTAATAGTATCTTTATTCACTAGCTTTGAAATTTGACAAAGCTGAATGAGTTTGTGGACTTGAACCCACTCCCAAAGTTAAAATATTATTATGGTGGAAAACTTTTAGTTAGAAATTCTGATTTGGCTAAATTTTAATTTTTTAATTTCATTCATGTTCTTTGTTGACTAGGCCAGCATTTATTATCTACCCCTAATTGCCATTGTTAAGGTGGCAGCAAGCTGCTTTCTTGACCACTACAGCGCATGTGCTGTAGGTACACCCATTGTGATGTCAAGGAGAGAGTTGCACTGTTTTGACCCAGCAAAGGAACAGTAATTTGGTTTTTAATCCATAGATCTATAAACATAGAGAGGGATCACAGGTAGAGGTGGGAACATCGGGGTGGTGGCGTGGGCTCGTTGGGCCAAAGGGCCTGTTTTCCCTTGCTGTTTTGTTCTTTGATATATTTCTCCGATCAGCTCAAATTATCATGGACTAGCCATATATTTGCTACATCAACAAGAGTAGGTCGGAGTTTTGGAATTCCGTGGTAAGTAATTCATCTCTCGACTTCCCAAAGTTTGTTGACTATATACAAGGTGCAGGTCAGGAACGTGATGTAGTATCCAACACTTTCCTGGCTGAGTTCTAAAGACACCATCCAGGATAAAACTGCTTACTTGATTGGCATCCCAACCACAATCTCAAGAAATTGCTCCATCCACTATTGCACCGTGGTAGTAATGTGTGTCATCTATAAGGTGCAGCAACTCACCAAGGCTCCTTCAATAGGATATTCCAAACATATTGCCTCTACCACTTAGGACAAGGGTACCAGATGCAGGAAACATCACCACCTGCAGGTTCCTCTCCAAGGCAGACCTCATCGCTCTACCTTTTTCTATTACTGGGCCAAAATCTTCAAATTTCCTTCCTAACAGCACTGTGGATATATCTATGCCATATGGATTGCAGCGATTCAATAAGGTGGCTCACCATCACCTTAAGGGCAATTAGGGATGGGCAATAAATATTGACCTCATTGGTAATGTCCACATCCCATGTACAAATAAGAAAAGCTTCACTTTGCTAGATGGGTGCAGCTTCAAACTGCTCAAGAAGCTTGACACCATCCAGAAAAAAGTGACCCAATTGATTGGCACCATGTCCACCATCTCCTTTCACTCCTTCCAACCTGTTTGCCGTGTTTGCTATCTACATGCAACAACTTCTTAAAATTTCTTCAACAGCACTTCCCAAACCATGATTTGTACCAACTGGAAAACTCAAGTTACACAGCAAAATGTCTTGGAAAAATATGCTGTTTCTTCTTAGAATCATAGAATCGCTATAGTGCAGAAGGAGGCCATTCAGCCCATTGATCCTTCACCCACAACAATCCATACAGGCCCTATCCCTGGAACTCCCTCACTAACAGCAGTTTGGGTGAATGTTCAGCATATGGACCCCATTTGATGAATAGGAATGAATTTCTAGCTTTGTACATACTCACCAAGGTGAAAGACTGTTTTGATAGAAAACTTACTAATATTTTTATCTTGGTAAGAAATTTCCTGAAATTCTGTTTTTTTATTTCATTTGTTTATGGGATGTGTGCTTCGCTGGCTAAGCTAGCATCTATTGCCCATCCTTGTGAAGATGGTGGTGAGCTTTTGTTTTGAATCACTGCAGTCCATGTGTTGCAGGTACACCACTGTGCTCTGAGGGAGGGAGTTCCAAGATTTTGACCCAGTGACATTGAAGAAATGGTGATTTATATTTCCAAGTCAGAATGGTGTGCAGTTTGGTGGGGAATCTCCAGGTGGTGGTGTTCCCATGTATCTGCTGCCCCTTGTCCTGCTAGATGGTAGGGGTCATGAGTTTGGAAGGTTATGCCAAGAATCCTTTGTGAATTCCTGCAGTGCATTTTGTAGGTGGTACACTGTTGTTACCATGTGTCGATGATGGAGGGAATGATTGTTTGTGGATGGGGTGCCAATCCAGCTAGCTGCTTTGTCTCGAGTGTTGTTGGAGCTGCACTCATCCAAATAAGTGCATATACCATCACACTCCTGATTTGTGTGTTGTAAATATTGGACAGTGTTTGGGAAGACAGGAGGTGAGTAACCCTTGCAGGATTCCTAGATGGCTCTGGTAGCCACATATTTATATCCAGGTCATCTTCAGATTTATGGTAAGTTCCCAAGACACAATGGAAAATTCAGTGATGGTAATGCAGCTGAATGTCAAAGGAAAATGACTAGATTATCTTTTGTTGGAAACGGTCATTGCCTATCACTTGTGTGCTGTGAATGTTACCTGCTGCATGTCAGTCCAAGCTGAGATATTGTCCATGTTTTCTTGCATGAACATGGAATACTTCAGTACCTGAGTTCTGAATGATGGTGAACATTGCACTGTCATCAGCGAACATCCCCATTTATAATGGAAGGAAGGTCATTTATGAAGCAGCTAAAGTTGATTAGCCCTAGGTACCCTTCTCTAATTGTTTCCTAACATTTTAATACATCTGATTAATCTTTTAAATATGATTACATATCCAAAGATTTTCTGGTTAGGTGGATTGGTTATTGTAAAATTGCCTTTAGTATCAGGGAGATACGTGCAGGATAAATATGTGGGGTTGTAGGGAGACTGTGGGTGGGATTGTTGTCAGTGCAGGCTGGATGGACCAAATGGCTTCTTTCTGCACCATGGGATTCTATGAAAACACGTAAAAAAAATGTTGTCACTTGACAATATAGCTGGATTTTGCTGTCATATTTCTTCGGTATAAGCTGGAAGTAAACTATATAATAGGTATACTTAATGTAAGGTTACTGGAATAACCAATAACTTGGATCAAAAGTTAATGTGAAGATGGTAATTTTCCATGGCTATGCAATCTGGGAGGACAGAAAGAAGTCAATAAACCAGATAGTCCAAATTTTAAAACTGGCGACAACTTGTCTCTGTTTTTGTGGTGACTGAATAAATATTGGAACACTCATTGTTCATCATACCATTAGATTCTTACTTCAGTTTAAAAAATGCAAAAGACCTGTAGTTCTAACAGAGTAGACTTCAATGATATTGTTTATTTCCTGGCATTTGAGTGCAAGCATGGATGCAGTGTTCATGTTTGATATTAGAGAATGACCAATTTTGTGTCAATTTCTCTATTACTGTTGACCCCACATGCTGGGCACCTGTACTCCAGTGATTTAAGTTAAACACCCTATGACAACAAAAACAAAAAATGCTGGAAAAACTCAACAGGGCTGATTCCATCTGTGGAGAAAGAATAAAGTTTGGATGACTCTTTGTCAGAGTGTAGATGGGTAGATGCTTTTGCTTTCCAATATAGCTGTGTGATATTCTGCACAAAGTAGATCAAGAAAGGTGAACTAGTCAATGTCTGTCTATGGGGGCAGAGGAAGGGAATGGATGGGAAATCGAGGTGGGGGAGGATCGAGACTGGTCCAGACACATCAGGGAGGCAGCAACTGAGGATAGGGGAATGGAGGGGGCATGGGATCGGTGCGGGTTGGGGGGGGGCAGAGAGGAGGAGGAGGAGGAGATTCACATGGCCAGCTTTGTGGGATTGGCCAGCAATTGAGATGCCAGCAGTGCAGGGCGACCATTCATGCATTGCTCTGCTATGACAGATTAGTGCATATGCAGTGGCCCACTCAGTGCTATGTAGCCAGTCTCTCTAATGGGAGGATCTGCCCACTGATTGTTTGTTCTGGATGGTATCACTGATTCATTGATGTTCAGTGTGATTCATGCTGAAGTACTCTGCAGTGCACGGTATGTAGGAGATTCATTTTGAAAGCCTGCTGAAAAAAATCAGTGGAATTTACTCGAGTTTTTGCACAAATTCAACACTGTTAGAGTTGAAAGACTCACATCATCAGAACACTTTCAATGAAGTATTCTTCCCATTCAGGAATGAAAACAAGCTGCATTTACTATCTTTTGTCCTTCAGGCTTCCCTGAGCTGTGATTTTTTTTTAAGGAAATGTATTTAGGTGGGTTAGTCATTGTGAAGTTATGCCACAGATACTGCAGCTGAAAATATTGAATGGGTGCAGCTGTCGTTCATGACTTTAACAATGATTTGAAGGAAAAAGAAAAATATGTTGGTTTGGGGTAGAACTTTGGATTTTACTGAACAAACTGACTGACTGGAATTGTTTAGCTGGGTAAAATAATAGATATACCAAATGGCATATTTACTTAATAAACACTTATAATGTATGTAATAACATTGTCACTGGGGTTATTTATAATTCAGAATCAGATGGTAAAAAAGAACAAACACTCTGCATTTTAAGTTAATTAAAGAGAGCATTCACAGATTTGTAAAAGATCCAATTGAATTCTGTAGAAAACTAACAAAGGGTTGAGGGAGAGAACACAGTGGATGTTTTCTAAATGGATTTTAAATAGTAAGAAGCCTCACAACACCGCATTAAAATCCAACAGGATTATTTGAAAGCACGAGCTTTCAGAGCGCTGTCCCTTCATCAGGTGAGTAGCTCAGGATTTTCTGGTCATATTCCTCAGAAATCCTTGCCCCAATGCAACAGATCTTTGATGATCTTTGATGATCTGTGTCCTGCCTCTATGATTCCTGTGGTAGGCGGGACAGACAAATTTTGCCCATGGTTTTGTTGGTTGGTTCGATACTTAACCTGATGTACATCAACATTGGACTAATTGCACTGCTGTTCTTACCCTCTGAAGTGGTGCTTGTGTTATATCAACTCAGCAACTTTAGGTAACCCTAGTCTGAATTCGCTGACTTGAGCATCATTCTTTCACACACACAGATTTCACACCAGCTAAAGCTTAACTGCAATTAGTGCAAATCTACTTTTTCAGCTTTAATTATTAAAGAGCTCACTGGATATAATTTGTTTTCTTAGGATCAGAAACGTAGATGCATTAGCCTAAAGATTAATGGCCTGAGATTACTGTTAAGTGATCTGAACTAAATAGGTTACAGATTTGTTGCTAATACCTCCTTCATTGGTTACAATGAAGAAGACGCCGTTTGGTCCTGCTGGATTTTGATAGATCAATACTAAAACCTTCACTGCCCTGTTCTTCTGACAATATCAAATCTGTAGACAGTTGGTAGGTACTCTATCTTCTGGGTCAGGAAGCTGTGAGTCCAAGTTCAGAGACTTGAGCACCAAATCTGGTCGAACTTTTGGAAGTGGCAACTTTCAGAAGAGTTGTTAAAGTCCTGTCTGCTCTTTCAGATGTCAGAATACCATTTCTATTCTTTCTCCCCGTGTCTTGGCCAATATTTATCTCTCAATCTGCATCTCTAAAAATTAAATTGGCTAATCATTTTCACAATCCTGTCCGTGGAAATTTGCGATGTGCTAATTGCTCGTTATGTTTTCCTACATTACAAGAGTGACTACATCTTACTGAGGTGCTCTTGTGGCATAGTGGGCAATTTCCCTGCCACTGAATCAGAAGCTCCAGGCTTGGTGCTAGGACTTGGTGGCCAAGGAAGGTAATGTGGTTACGCAGATTGAGTGTGGTAACTTGCAAATCCTTCCAAACACACCAGTGACTGGTGGTAAGAGTGGATGAGACTCTTGGTCAGTCACTCTTGATGAGGAGTATCACCTCCCCAACCCCACTCCTCCAACCCCAAACTACAAGTGTCTGGTGACAGAGTAGAAACCTGTTCTAGGAAATATGAAGACAAAAGTCTGTCATGGTGCAACACTGCGTGCAGGAAGAAAATTGGAATGGACAGTCTCATAAATATTGATGTAGGATTAATTATCTACTGCGGCTATTTAGTCAATGTTGATTTTACTTTGCTTGTTACTAAGCATCTTAAAACATGATGAGGGTGACCCTTCCAAAAAAAGTGCCCAATGGACAGGAATAGATGAGTTTTTCCTGCCTGTTTTTTGGGTGGGGTTCATGGCATTAATCTCCAGGATTCCTGAGCTTTACAGAGCCCTTAATGTGATTTACTTTGGTAAGGAGGTGCAGGGCCAATTCTTGCCTGAGAGGCCAGAATCAGAATGCTGAGTAGGCCATTGTGCACGCGTGTTGCCCCCCTCCCCCACCCCCACTCATCACCAGTGTCATCCCTGATTCCCACCCCCACCGCTGACTGGTCACACCCTTGGCAGTGCCCTTTGCCACCTGACATCTCGTGGGGCCTCAGTGGTTTCTGTCCCCACCAGTGGGGTGATCACATCTGATCCCATTGATGGAGACCAGCTTTAATCTCTCCTAGTGTGAACCTTTCCCAGCAGGAGGAAGACATTAATGAGCCTCGAGGATCCCTTCCCCGGATTGTTAATGATATTGAAATATGAATTTTAAAATGGTAATCAGCCATGCTCTGATTTCTGGCACAAGGCTTGGGAGAGTCACTGGTTGTGAATCGCGCAACAGGCCCCTGCTGATATGAGAATTGTCCCCAACATCTTATCGTGTAATTATTTCAATCGATCATTGAGAAATTTGTGTCTCTTATTGAAAGGTATCATGGATGTCATAACAGTTGTTCTTTTTATTTTTCACAACAGTGATATAGGAGACAAACTCAAAAGTCTGGCACATCTGGGGAGATGCTGGAGGTTAGGAAAGGCAATGGAAAATTGATTTTGTTACTGGACTAATAATCCAGAGGCCCAGGGTTATGCTCTGTGAATTGGGTTCGAATCCCACCAAGGCAGATGGTGAAATTTGAATTCAACAAGAATCTGGAATTAGAGATTTCATGATAACCATGAAACCATTGTTGATTATTGTTTTAAAAAAAAATCTTTTGGGAAAGAAATCTGCCATCCTTACCTACATGGGATTCCAGAGCCACAGCAATGTGTTTGATTCTTAAATGCTGTCTGAAATGGCCAAGCAAGCCGCAAAGTTCAAAGCCAATTAGAGATGGACAGTAAGTATTGATGAACCCAGCAATGCCCACATCCAATGGATGATGAGAAGAAAAACATAGTTAACATTCCAAATCCAATGTGGCTTTTTTTTACAGAATTGGAAAGGAAAGGAATCTGAAGGATTTCATATTGTCGCAAAAGGGAAGAGGGGCAGATGGAGCCAAAGAGGCCAGGAGTAGGAGAGGGTGGGTGAGACAAAGGCAAAGAGTGGTATTGATAGTAATAAAGAAACAAATCATTAGTCCAAAGAAGGTGTGAATAGCAGAATAAAGGTCACTACTGTCTAGCAAAATAACAGAATGTGTTTTAGAAGAAGGGTGCCCTCGAACCATAAATCTCCTCAACCCGATGGCTTTCTAGAGCTCAGAGAGATGGCAAAGAGTGCAAAGACCCTAACACAAAGATAACAAAATAAAATTAAATAGTTTTTACATTTCTTCGCCTCTTGATAAATAAAATTTGGGTTCATAGAAAATAAAACCTGTATTGAGGGATTATATTTCTAACAAAGGTGAGTTATTTTACGTAGGAATGTAGGAAAAAATATATATCTGTGGAAACTGTAATCTTCATTTAATTATTTGTTATGGCTTGTAATGGAGTGCTTTAACAGTTTGACAACTTTATTGGAATGCAAGTACATAAGATGGTTTGCAATACATTATTGGGCAAAGTTTTCCTCCTAAAGGGAGGATGGGTGTGTGGTACTTAGAAACCCGCCCCATATTGGCATCAACAGCATGTGCCTCCCCCAATGTGCTGCCCATGCCCACTGGCACTACACCTGCCCAACTGCCTGGTGGGGGATGTCTGGCCATGCTTCCTGAACACCTGGGGACTTCAATGTCCTCCGAGCCTCCAGGTGTGACCACTGTGCCAGGTTTCCCCTAGTTGAGACTAGCTCTGACTCTTGCCATTATTGTGCTGCAACCAAATGCCTGAAAATTTCATGTGCTGGGTTTTGAATGGTCTGGGCACACTTACATGCTACTTTATATAAGCTAATCAGCCTCATGCCCTTTCTAGTTCGCACTGTTAGAAAGAAGCCAGAACAATTGCAAACTGTTTCATGTCAAGCTTGAAACCAATTTTTAGGTCCACCAGCTATTTTCTGGGCTCAGTGTTTGAGACTGGATCAGAAACTCCAAGCTATGTTATAAAGTTAGAGCAGACAATAATTATTTTTGATTTGACATTAGTGTAATGATAAGGTGTTTCATTCCAGGTGTGATTCTATTGATCTACTAGGAAGCTTTTGTCAAAACAAGCTTTATTTGACAATACAGTTTAACTATAGCAAAAAGAATTAGCATAACTGTTACCAACTGAAATAAGATATAATTCTCCCATCTCTATTTGTTCCAATCTAAGCAATATTTCTCATAGACATAAACTTCTCTTCAAAATCAATTAGCAAACAACAGGCTTATGTGCTGATACGTGAGTTGCTGGTCTTCCAGTCTCCAGAACGTTTCTGTGGTGAGATATCCATTTTCTAGCAGGTCCAAACTATAATTTTGGGAGAGAGAGAAGAGTTGCTCCTTGTAAATCCAAACCAACACAGTCTGCTTTTTTCTCTGTTAGCCTAGTTCCTCCCATTAGCACAAGACTTGCTCTTGTCAACCAACCTAATTAAACCCTACTCTGAAGTCCTAAGGGAGAATCCAAAAAGTTGGAACAAAACTGCATTAGCTTTGATCAAAACAAACATTCCAATATCCAGGGTCAATTTTGCTTCTACATTCTCAGCATGTATGCTATCTGTAGCAGACAAATTGGTACCATAATCAGAGCTCAAGTTTAAAATAGTCTCTTCACTAGAAACCTAATATAAGTATTTATAAGACACAGTATCTTCATATCAGCATGATTTCTCATGCGCTACTCTGAGACCCCTCTCAATCTTCTAAACTCCAATGGACATAAAGATAAAAGCTTCTCTGCTGTTTGGCCATTCACATCGTTTATTCTCTCTGGGGCCTTTTTCTTTGGCTTCCATGACTATAACTCATTTTTTCATTCACTCCCACTACAGTATAAATATCTCCCACTTTCTATGCCTTTTAGCCCTGATAAAGGAGATGTAGACTCAAAACGTCAGTTCTTTTTTTCTCCTTACCAGACCTGCTGAGATTTTCCAGCGTTTTCTCTGTTGGTTCCAATGAATGTAATCTGACCTGACTTCATCTTTCCTCATCCGAAAGAATTATCATCCCAGGACTCCACCGGGTAAACCACAGTGAAATGTTTGTCCTGTGCACCACAACAATAATAAGTAGGATACTGCCCATACATAAAAAAAATTGTTCTTTGTTCTTTGTTCCTTGTTCTTTGTATTCATGTCAGGTGTTGTGAGTATGTAAGTTGCCTCCCCATTGTTAGCTGGAGTATATGGAGTGTTACAAATCCCAATGTTATGCTATTGTTTAACTAAATATTGGAATTAGAAACTCCTCATTGTAAGAAATGCAGTTCCTTTGGTAGGATCGATTAATGACACTGACCTTGAAAAAATATCTAACATATACATTGAGAGACAATGATGCTATGCTGCACTAATAGCCTTGACATCTTTTCCAGATGCTTCCACTTACCTGGGTAATTCATTCATTTTTTTTTTAATTTCATACAGCCATCCTGGGTCCTCCGCTTATTAATATAACAGGCCATGTTCAGACTATCAACATTACTCTTGATATGCCCCTGACTCCACACAAGGATAAGAATGAGTCAATGACAGTGCAGAATATTGATTCGACATTAATTTATATTCTTACCTTACTCGACAAAGACGGCAAAAAACTTGCGGTAATTATTAACAATAGTTTATTCTATACTGGCAAGATTATTTTAATAATGTTTCAATTAAGATGCCTGGCATATGCATATGCATATGCATAATATAAAACATAATGATGTTTTCAGATTGTATGTTACATGTAAATAGGCTTGTTAAGTGTCCATTCACTCAAAACAATTATGCCACAAGGAGGAACAGAAACTTTGCAGTTATCAAAACAGCTCATCTGTTCTCCTATTCAAGATCTAATTGGAACTAAAATCCGCTTTAAAAATGTTGTTTCTTTCACTGTATTCCCAATAACCTAAACAACAGTTGTCTCTCAGACATCATCATTAACAAACAGGTCATCTGGTCAATTGCCTTGTTAATGTTTATGGGAATGTACTGTGTGTAAAAAATTAAGTTAACCCCATTGACAAATGTTATTCCTGCATTTGCGCCATACTTGCTATGAATTGGTCATTAAAAGAAATAAGGTGAAGATTCGCCTTAAGCTAATTGAATGCCGTGACACGGTTATGGGTCTAAATGGTCTACTTCTGTTCCATGTCCTTTAGTTATTTGAATAAATATCTATGCCACATGCAAGACGTTGGGCGCCTGTTCACCTATCTGATAGCAATGTGGTACTTCACACATAACAGAATTACATGCTGATTTGATTTATCGTTGTCACATATATTAGCTTACAGTGAAAAGCATTGTTTCTTGCATGCTATAGGCAAAGCATACTGTTCATAGAGAAAGAAATGAGAGAGAGCTGTGTTACAGTTATAGCTAGGGTGTAGAGAAAGATCAATTCAATGCAAGGTAGGTCCATTCAAAAGTCTGATGGCAGCAGGGAAGGAGCTGTTTTCATATTGGTTGATGCGTGACATCAGACTTCCCACCACAATAAGCTGATATAAGGAATGGGAAATATATACTGTTCAACTGGGCTCTAAGGCTGCAAAATTGGATCAAAAATGCTGATAAACTGTTCTTGTTACATCAGACCATTTACACAATTTAGAAAATTGGGACGTCATGATTAAACATTGTTTTTAAGGCTTTATTTCCACTATTAATACAAGAGCAGAGTTTTGTGATGGTACATTTACTTTACTTATTTTCGCAGTATAAATAATTTGTACCATTGCTCTATGTAAATATCTACATTTCCGCAATCTGTAATTTTTGTATATAATGTCTGACTGAGGGCGAAATTGGAACAGAAAATGGTAGAAATTGTTGACAGACCTGGTGGCAATTCTGAACAGAGAAACAGCATGAGTGGGTGGGTTTTTTCAGCCTTTCCTGCCAGTGGGGTCTTCTGGCACTGCCAAAATTGACTCTCACTGCTAGTTCTCTGATGGTGCGATGGGCGAACCATGCCAGCTGCCACTGACTTTGGTGGGACCAAAGATCCTGCCAGGGGCCAATGGCGAACTGTCTCTTCTGCAAGAAACCCCTCTGTGGGAATGGCAGATGTTTCAGGCCTCTCATCAGCTACTCTGCTTCTCTTTCAGCAGATGCTGCCAGAATTACCTCTTACATTTTCTGTTTTTAATTTAGATTTTGAACATCTACAGTAGTTTAAGGACTATTATTGTTTCGTGATTGTATGTGTTACATTCATGACTGTGTTTGCCCCACCAGTTGGATACAGTAAAGCCTGATGACTCTGGGAAAGGATATTATCAATTTGAAAATCTAAAATCCAAGTCTACATACTGTGTTTCAGCAAAGCTCTGGTCAGCAGCAAATAAACACACTGAAGATTCAGTAAAAGTCTGCACAATTATCTCACCCCAAAATGCAGGTAATTAATCTTTGTTTTCCTATCTATTTATAAATTATGATGAATAGCGTGTTTTTCTCGATAATATGTTGTTTAAAAAGACATGCTGTCAACGTTTTACATCTTGTACTCATCAGGATAGATTACACAGGTATCAAATATCAAAGAGAACAACAAGTTATACTGTACGAGAAGAGGGCTCTTGGTACAAGCCTCCCACCAAACTGTTATATATTTAAGTTGTTTTAAAAGCTGAGCTCATGATTTGATGATGATGTCATTAGGCTGCTGTCTTACTTTGTTTATCGTCTGTACAGACAAGAGCTCCTACAATAAGTTTGTTAGTTTGAATCCACAATGTGCAAACCACAGCTTTTCTTTGTGTTAAAACCCACAACCCCGAAAATAGTTAGAACCCATTACATTCATCCCCAGTTGTAAATCAAATCCCAGCAACTGGAGGTGGCCCAGAAATCATAGTGACATCAGAAGCCTGGGATGAGATAGAGACCTCAATGAAGAGATTGGATCTTGGGATTTCTAAGAAGATTTTTATTCATTCTTAAAGTTTCAAAGCCAATCCTCAGAATGGACTGGGCAGATCTGAATCTATTTCTCGATAAACCAAATTCAAATTGAATCCAATTCATTATTTCCACTAGAGAGACAGACAAAATCCAAACTGAAATGATAAGGTATCTCACCCCATCTTGGGTTTGATCCAAGGCTTGACCTTGGCCAAAAAGCCAGGGGGATGAATTGGAAGTCTTGGTTTGGTGGACGTTGTTGGTGAAAGTGGGAGGTCAGAGGCCTCTTCTGAGACCTGGAAAACCTGCCATCCAACGTTATCATATTCAAGTTGCCAACCTCCCTCCCAGGAACCAGTTGGCTGCTCGTTACCATTTAAAAAGGGAGGAGGGGGTCAAGATTCACTTGCCATTGAATAAAAATAGCCCAGAACTTTGTACATAATAAATAGATTCAAGGTCACAAAATTTACAAGAATCTATTAAATATAACTTTGCAACAGTGTATGAAGTGGCTGTAACGTTAGACATTATCAATTTACCAACCTAATTACTCCCAGTAATGATCAATACCACAAACTATCTATGAACAATGCCAATCTATTCAATTTAGCTTCCAAACTGAAGAAAGCAGTAGAACATGAATCAGAAGAAATGACTTTGTTTTGTTATTTTCTGGATATTGTCTCTATATATGTGCCTAAAAACAGGTCATAAACTTGTTGCCTGTGTTTTCTCTTTCTTCACCAGACATGCTTTGGATTACTGTTTTGATAGTGGTGCTAGTTTTCATTGGTGTCACAAGTCTCTGCTGTGTTGTCATTTGGATGTTGAGAGAATTTACTTACCTGTGTATGGCACAGTCGCAACTTCCCAAATCCCTGGTATGTAATCATTTTGTGCAACTAGCTATCCACATTTGGTCACTAGGAACTATTACATTGAAACTAGAAGCAGGAGTAGGCCATTTGTTCTGCCATTCATCTTGATCATGGCTGATCATCAAATTCAATATCCTGATTTCCCCTTCCTCCCATATCTCAGTTCTAAAAGGTTCATCTGTTATCTTCAAACTATGACTCTCCCTCCATCAGGAACATTCGTTCTGAATTTACCTCATCTAATACTTTTAGAATTTTAAAAGTTTCTGTGAGACCCCTTATTCTCATATGACAGATCTGTATCCCAAGAATCAGCCTGGTAAACATTTGCTGCACTCCTTCTATAGCAAGCATATCTTACCTTAGATGCTGAACTTCTTCTATAGCAGGCATATGCTACCTCAGATAAGGACCAAAACTGCACATACTACTCCACATGTAGTCTCACTTAAATCCTATACAACGCTACAACAATTCCTATCAAATCCTCCTGCTCTGAAGGCCAACATACCATTTGCCATCTTTACTGCCTGCTGTACGTGCGCACTTATTTTCAGCAACTAATGCACGAGGACTCCAAGGTCTCGTTGAGTATCCACCTCTCTCATATTACACCCATTTAAGTAGTAATCTGTCTTCCTATTACTGTTACGGAAATGGATAATCTCATTTCTCCACGTTGTGCTGCATCTGTCATGCAGATGTCCACACACTCGGCTCCAAATCATACAATCTCATAAAATTTGATGCGGTTTGGGGAACTCCATTCTCCGATCAATCATTAAATTTCTCCAATGGGGTAACCAAATCATGAAGCTGAGACAGATTCATAGAATATAGAACATAGAACATTACAGCACAGAACAGGCCCTTCGGCCTTCGATGTTGTGCTGACCAATATAAAAAGCAATGCCCCTCCAAACTAAACCATTCCCTTCTCTTCCATATACTTATCAACTAACCTCTTAAACGCCACCAAACTTGGCGCATCTACAACTGCTGCAGGCAGGGCATTCCACTCCCGAACCACCCTTTGGGTAAAGAACCTACCTCTGATATCCGTCCTATAACTATCACCCCTTAATTTAAAGCTGTGTCCCCTCGTGCTAGCTTTTTCCATCCTAGGAAAAAGGCTATCACTGTCCACCCTATCTAAACCTCTAATCATCTTATATGTTTCGATCAGGTCCCCTCTTAGCCTCCTCCTTTCTAACGAAACAACCTCAAATCCCTCAGCCTCTCCTCATAAGACCTGCCCTCCATACCAGGCAACATCCTGGTAAACCTCCTCTGTACCCTCTCCAAAGCCTCCACATTTTTCTTATAATGCGGGGACCAGAACTGCACACAATACTCCAAGTGCGGCCGCACTAGAGTTTTGTACGGTTGCAACATGACGTTGCGGCTCCGAAATTCAATCAATATTAGATTCCAACCTCAATCACTGGTCCCTGTTGAATTAGTCAGCACAACCGGGGTAGGAGTACAATAACTTCAGTTACCATTCATCTGCTGCACATTTGGGCTGGATTTGGTAGACAACTTGATTATGGCCCTTCTGGCTGAAAAGTTGGTCATAAGCCCACCCAGTATAGAGCTGGTTGCATCCATTTTGTGGCAAGGCGTTAACTGGGTCAGGGCTAGAAGCCTCCCTGCCCACTTCCCCTCCTCCCCTCCACACACACACACACACACACACACACACACACTACCCCTCTGGGGAGGTTTTGCCTTTGATAGCCACTGGCCAGTCTGATGGTGTGACTGCTGGGACTGCAAGTGATTCTGATGCAATGGAAGATTATGGGTGCTAGTGCCCTTGAAACCTAATGCAAGGAGGAGGAGGGTTTGGTGTATTACTGGGATCCAGAATAGAGAGGATGATCAGCAGTGTTTAAAGAGCATGTTTTATTAACAGTTTTATTGTTCTGCTGTGATTGGAATGTAATGTAGCACCTGTGTCCAGCTGGCACAACAAGAAAAACAGGCTTCTGTGTGGGTTTGTGATCAACATGAACGCAAGCAGATTTGTCACATGTTATTGTACTGATGTATGAGGAAATAAAATCCAAGCCAAGCAATGCTGATGGGTGGGGCATTCTGGGAATTTCACCCAGTGACGATGAAGAAACAGCAATGAATGTTTAGTGAGAGAATTTCCGATCATGAGGACTACGCAGTTTATGGGTGATTTAACTGATATATTAGAATACCTACAGTGCACAAGGAGACCATTCAGCACATCAAGTCTGCACCAATTCTCTGGCAGAGCATCTTACCCCAGCCCTATCCCTGTAACTGCATGCATTTACCCTGTGAATCACCCTAATCTACACATTTTGGGATACTTAAGGAGCGGTTTATCATGGCCAATGCACCTAACTTGCACATTTTTGTGGGAGGCAATCGGAGCACCTGGAGGAAGCCCACACAGACACAAGAAGAACATACAGACTCCACTCAGACAGTCCCCTACTCTAGAATCAAACTCTGGTCCCCGATGATGTGAGGTAGCAATGTTAACCACTGTGCATCCTGACTGGGGAGTTTGCCAGAGATTATGAAGGTACAAAAGCAGGTAAAGTCAAGGAAAATAATTCTAAAACTGAAGTATCAGATAATCATCAATGTTTTGGTTGTGCAGTACTTTAAGATGGATAGATAGTTACCTGGCTCAGAAAGTATTGAAGATATGGAGCCCAATATTTACTAGGGTGGTATTGCCAAGACTGGATTGGTGGGATAGAATCTTGGTCTGCAGCAAATGTATTTTTGAACAGGTTCCCTGTCCGGAAGCCAAGCTGATTGATAATTCTGGCTCTGTGGGATAGTGAATACTGCGTACGAGATTCAGCAGTTCCAGGAGCAACTTCCATATCTTAGGGTAGAGATTGCATAGTTGGGGGTGAGGGGCTGATGACAGAGCATAATTTGGACGGATGATCACTGTGAGTGTTGGGGGGATACTGCTGATTTGAAGCAGCATGGGGATGTCACTGATGGTGGGGGCGGGTCGGTGAATACACAGGGCTGATGATGTCAGAGCGGTCACTGATAAAGAGGGGTGGTTGAGTTTTGGTATAGGGTTCACTGAGTGAAGGATTGCAGGGTGGGTTAGTGGTGTATGAGGGAGTAACTATAGTGAGAAGCCAAGTGATCACTGCACAGAGTGGTATTTACTGGAGTGAAGTGGGGTCAGTGATCTAGCACAGTGAAGTGAGTGATCACATTCTCCTGGCAGTTCTCCCATGTTTTATTTCATTGCTTGGTCAGAAAAGCACTAGCTGCTATTGATAATGCCTTCACCCTAGGTCCTGGATCCCTTAGTCATCAGGCCATAGATAATGGGAGGAGATTGCAGGTTGGAGTCAAAGGGTAGGGTGGGGTAGTTGGAGGGGCTCTCAGCAGGTTCTCACCTTCCTGATGCCAGGTTCCTCACTGAATTGCTTTGAATGAGAAACCCCCGCCCTCACTGCCCAGGGAACCTGTAAGAAATCCTGACAGGATTTACTTTTCAGCCTTCACACACGGCCAGTCCGCTATCTGCCATTGGTGGATATCAGCAATGGGATGGCAGCATTGTGAGATATCTTTCCTGTTATGGTCATAATTGGAGCTAAAGCTTGAAAATGGTAGGGTTCCCACCTGCCATCCCTCTGCCCCATTAAACACCACCTCCTGGCCACCAAATATGCCCCAAGGGTAGACATTAAATTGTACTGTCCTTACCACTTGCTTTCCCACCTAACTTTGCATCATTTGCAAATTTGGTACAAACACAGTTACCCCTCATCTAAGCCATTGATCGAGATTGTAAATAATTATGACCCCCGTCATTGATCCCAGTATGTACAGTTTACCAAACTGAAAATGACCCATTTATCCCGACTGTCTCCTGTTAACTAGCATGACAGAAGGTTTAGAGGGAACACGAGGAAAAGCTTTTTCATCCAGAGGGTTGATGGTTGAGGCTAAAACATTCAACTCAAGGTACATGGATCTGCATCTGAAGTGCTGTAACCTGCAAGGCTACTGACCAGTGTTGGAAACTGGGACTAAAATGAGTGGCTAGTTTTTTTTTCTCTCTGGCTGGCACAAAAACAATGGGCTGAACGGCATCCTTCTGCCCTATAAATATTTGAAGGTTCTGTTTGGTCCCCTAAATCTTCCCTATTTGTTACATCATGAAAGAGTTTGAATATGTTTGTGAGAAACTACTTCCCCTTCATCCAATTGGGTAGTCAACATGATTTTATTATTATTTTTTAAATATTCTGTTAGTAGTTTCTACGTAATGTATTCTAGTGTTTTTCCCAATGACACCTGTTGGCCTATAGTTTCCTGCTTTGTCTCTTCTTCTTTTCTTGAATAGGAGGATTATATTTGTGGTTTTCCAGTCTATTGGGATCTTGCTGGAATCCAGGAAATTTACAAATATTACATTGTTATACCGATTAAATCTTAGCTATATTCCTTCTATAGCAAGCACATAGTACCTCAGATAAGGACACCAAAACTGCACACAATACTCCAAGTGCAGCCTCACCAATGCCCTATACAATAGCAATAAAATAGCTTTATCCCTGTACTCAAATCCTCTTGCGTTCAAGGTCAACACAGCATTTGCCCTCTTTACTGCCAACTGTACCAGTGAACTATTTCCATGGCTGATGCATATGGACACCCAAGGTCTCGATTGCTGAATAGCCACTTCTCTCAATTTATACCCCTTCAAATAATAATCTGTCTTAATCTATTTTTGCTACGAAAGCGGATAACCTCACAATTATCCACATTATACTGCATCTTCCACGTGTGTGCCCACATATCCATCCTGTCAAAATCATACTGAAGTACCTCAGTGTCCTCCTCACAGCTTAGCCTCCCACCAACTTTTTATCATCTGAAAATTTGTAGATAATATGTTTAGATCCATCGTCCAAATCATTAATATATAATGTGAATAGTTGGGGTCCTAGCACAGATCCCTGCAATACCCCAGTAGTTACTGCTTGCCAATTGGAGAAAAGATCATATATTCCAAGTCTTTGTTTCCTGTCTGCTAAGTTGTCTCCTTATTGAAGCTATTTGCTTTTATAGGTTTTGCAAGTTACTGTCATAATTATTATTGCTCCTTCTTTGTTCAAAGATAGGGGGGGATAATTCACCATGAATACAGTCCCCAGGCATCCATCTATTGTATTGATGAACATCGGATCATTAATCCAGTTGAATCTTTGTTCAGAGGGTTGCGTTTTTTTTTCTCACAAATGTTCACACCAATAACCACTGAAGCTAAGGATATGTCTTACTTCTCCGAACAGGCAATTATTTCTGAGGACTTACACGTGAACCTTTATTGCAAGGAATTGGATGAGAATCTAGAAGGTGATCACATCTCATTCGTTACACACGACGATTGTCCAAATGATCATCAGTTGGAATATCAGAGCATACATCTTGCCAGCAAATTGCAGCTCACGGATGAGAGCATTTCCTATGAAAGTAATGGCATGGATACCGATGGCTATGGGCGCAAGAGCCTAATGAAAGAAACAGATGTCTACAAATATAAGGGTATTGACTGCCTTCTTCCTTACATGCAGTCATCCATTGAAAAGGGAGACAGTACAAGCTCTGTTCAGCAGAACAGCCCTGGAACCCCTGTCCTCCGTAATTTACAATGCAAACCAGTTTCCAGTTCAAAAGACACTGAAGAAATGAGAAGTTGCAATGCTAATGAGTATGACCCAGCACTAAAGACTTTGCTACATAGTCTTACTTTACCGGAAGTTCATGTGGAGAGTACGAACATGGAGTTTTGGAAGTTGGCAGATGTTCCTCTGAATTCAGTAAAACTTTATTTCAGTGGTGACTCTGAAAAGGACAGTGAAGTCAGTTCGTGTGGTGATGAAACATTAGAATTCTTGAGCATAAATGACTTGTGTTCCCAATTGACTCACGACTTAACAGCAACTCCTAATCAGTGTCTGAATAGCAAATGGGAAAATCCAAGTACAATCTATAAAACTACCTCAATTAATAAGTGACTGAGTTTTGAAAAAGCGGTCAAAAGCCAGGTTTTCATATCTCAGGCTAAAAGTAAATAGCTCTATGGACATGAGTCACACTGGAAAGCTACCAAATCTACCAGGTTTGAAATCTACCAATGGACTAAAGTTCGGGCTCATTTTGAACCATAAAGCATCATTATATTCCTATTTTCAGGATGTTTCAACCAATCAAATTTTAAGAAATATTCCATTTTTTTTCTAATTTCTGATTTAAAAGTTTGTTTCTTTTTCTAAAGTGTTATTCTGGATGTGTCGTGAAAGAAATAGTTTAGGCATATCATTAAGAGTATAAAAGGTCTATGTCACTTTTTAAAATGTTGAGGTGAATTTTCCTATTCTGCCCCCATGGGAACTGTAGTGGATCGGGGATGGACCATAGAAAGGTCCATTGACCACAAGTAAGATTTTTCTGTTTCAGGGCGAGTGTGGCTGGAAAATCCTGCCCAATGCTTTTCAATCTCTGGTGCCAAAATTGGTGACAGTGCAGCTTATTCAACAAAGTGAACATGATTCACTTGAGAGAAGGTGTCACCTATTTGACAAGGATGGTTTACAGCTGCACCTCTCAAGTTCCACATCAGTACACCGTGAATAGGTGTAGGAAAAGAAACCATTCTCCAGTACCATACTGCCATAAGTCTTCAGAGGCAGAAATCTCTTCACCAAAATCCTTTTATTTATAACAGCGGTACACAGAATGCTTATAGTTAGCAGTCTATCTCTGGGGGATGTCAGAGTTACTGACATTCCTCATTAGGTACAAGGCAATGACTGCCTGATTGACCATCAATTGGAAAGTTACCAGGGAGTTCATACTCCAATTGGCGAATTTCAATGGCCTGATTGAAATCATTACACCTACCCAAAAGGCAGTGAGAGACACTGGAATGATCCAGTTCTGGTATCTGTATTACTGGTCCAGTTCAGTTTCTAGTCAATCATAACTCCCAGGTGTCTGTAATAGGGGAGTTCAGTGGCCATGATGCCACTGAATATCAGGAGATTCGATTAGATTCTTCTCTTGTTGGAGCTGATCATTGTCTGGCACTTCTATGGCATGTATATTATTTTCCACTTACCAGACCAAGCCTGAATGTTGTCCAGGTCTTTCTGCATATGAACCTTGACTCCTTTGGGGTGTTGTGAATGATGCTGAACGTTATGCAACCACTTCTGATCTTATAATGGAGAGAAGGTATTGGTGAAGCAACAGCAGATATTGGACCTAGTATACTACCCTGAGGTACTCATGTAGCAATGTCCTAGGACTGAGATAATTGATCTTCAACAGCCACAGCCATCTTCTTTGTTCTAGGCTTAACTCCAACCAGTGCGTAGCTCCCCCCATCCAAAACCCCCAATTCTCATTGACTTCACGTTTGCTTGGGCTCCTTGAGGAGAGTCACTCTCACCTCACCTCTTGAATTCAGCTCTTTAGCCAACGTTTATACCAAGGCTGCAATGAGGGCTAAGTGGTTGTAATGGAACCAAAGCTGAATGTCGGTGACCAGCTTATTTCTGTCTAAATACTACTTGATAACACTGTCAGCAAGATATTCTATGACTTCACTCATATTCAACTGAGGCTGGATTCATTTGCCTTGCTTTTATGGACAGGATATGCCTGAGCAATTTTCCAAATTGTCAGAAAGATATTAGTGTTGTAGTGGTACCGGAACAGTTTGGCTAAGGGTGTGGCTAGTTCTGAGGCATAAGTCTTCACTATTGTTGCTGGGATGTTGTCACAGCCCACATCTTTTGCAGTAGCCAATGCCTCCCACTATTTCTTGATATCATGTGGAAGTCAAATTGGTTGAAGATTGGAATAAAAGCAGAAAATGCTGCTAATACACAGCAGATCTGTCAGTTGAAGCATGAAGCCACATGTTACTTCTAGAGAACTGAATTCTAGCAACTATGACAGAAATGACAGAAATTGAACTGTATTTTATAAGATTGAAAATTGGCATCTGTGATGATGAGAACCTCCTGAGATGTACCATGGCAATGATAGGTCAATGCAATATCTCTTTTTATAGATTTGGCAATTATCAGAACTCATTTACCTGTCACCATTTTATAGTCAGCAGCAAGCAATGAGCACTTAAAGAAACTGCTTATAGAAATGACAAAACAAAAGCAACAGGTAACTTTACTGAGAATTCACTGGTTCAAATAAGGTTATTTTTAAATTAATAATAAAACTATAAAATATTGTTCCTTTTATGAAACATTTTACAAAGCAGTATTAATGTGGTATGAGAAGAAACATAAAAGACAAAAGTTATATTGTGACCTCTGTTATAAACTTTACTTCAGATCACGGTAGCACAGTGGTTAGCACTGCTGCTTCACAGCTCCAGGGTCCTGGATTCGATTCCCAGCTCAGGTCATTGTCTGTCTGCGTGGAGTTTGCACATTCTCCTCGTATCTGCGTGTGTTTCCTCTGGGTACTTCGGTTTCCTCCCGCAATCCAAAAATGTGTTAGTTAGTTTGATTGGCCATGCAAGAAATTGCCCTTTAGTGTCCAAGGATATGTGGATTAGTGGGCATGATACGGGGGGGGTGGCCTAGGTCTGGATGGGATTGTGTTCAGTGCAGACTTAATGGGCCGAAGGGCCTCTTTCTGCACTGTAGAGATCTCTGATTCTATGGTTCTATCATTTCAAACTTGAGCTCATGTTATGACTGGTCCCTGGGCGAGGTGCCCCAAATTTGTTAATCAGGACGAGATCCCTCAATTTGTTACCGACCAGCTGGGATACCTTCCAACGTTTTATCCCCAGTGTGAGGAGGAATGAACTGGCTCCCAGATCAATCTAAAAAAGATCCCTTTTCCCAGTCCCAATGTTTCTGTTTTAAAAGGTATTAATTTAACCAGGCTTTCTGGAGTTAATAATAAAATGGGTTTCTTCATTAAGGATAAGAAAATGCCAAAAAGAACTAATGTATAAACATTCAGATCAATTAGAGGTGAGAATTAGTTCAAAGTTAGTAAATTATAAAATAAAAAGACTAAGCAGCCCTTAATTCATGAGGAGTAGATGATTGCGGCTGTTGTGATTCAGAATTTCATTAGGCCAATGGTTGGCTTTGAGATTGCAATGACTCACGAAGCCTGAGTGGAAAGAAATGTGGTTGATTACAGAATGCAAAGTAAAACCGCTATTGGGATGTGTGCACTGTAGTCTGTGCCATTCTGAGTGATTAAAGCAAGAAAGGCAGCCCCCAAAAACAAAGCACAAAGGAAACTTTAATCACTTTTTGATTTGATGTTTTAAGGGGTCAATAGTGCACTCCCTGTGATGCCCAATGAGCACAGAATGCCTCACTGGTGCCCATGGACACTCCCCAGGGATATCCAGCCATGAATGTGGCCTGGGTGGAGGGACAGACAGTCGGGTTGGATAACCCCCACCCTTAGTCGCCCACTGCCCGAACTTGCTGATGCCAAGTTTGGTCAGGCCCAAGATCATATTCACAAGAAGGTCCTCTTCCTTTTCCATCTCATCCCTTTCCCTCACCTGGTGCCTGTAAATCGGGGCTGAAGTGCAAACAAAACAGTAATAAAAGATTTTTTTTAAATAACTAAAAAAGGAGTGCAGCCTAAAACACCCTATATAAATGTGGTCAACTGACTCCACAAGACCATAAAAAAGGGCAGTCTTCTTGGGAGGCTGTGAGTCAGTGCAATCCGACATTAGGGATATCAGTCAACATCTTATGTCAAGGCACGTCCGGGTAAGGGCAAGGAAGTGTGCAGCACCCCATACAGAAAACCCTTCCATGTAGTGGCAAAGAGAGCATTTCCGTGAGGTAGCTCAGGCTTTGGGGTTCCAACCTTGGCAGAGGGGGTATTGGGGCCAATGTGAAATTCCACCTGAGCAGCGGTGCAGTCAGACAGGATTCTGCTGCGTAGCTGTGTCTCCTTGAGACCACATGAAACATTCCATGTCTGAGTCAACTGGTGGGGTGTCATCCAGTCCATTCCTCTGCCACCCAGCATGTCCCTGATACTGGTCACCCTAGCAATCACAACCCATCTCTCTGCTAACCACTTGAAATGGTATTGGTGGAGGAGCGGATGCCTGAACAACAACTCTCGAACGATAGCCACCACTCCAAGACACGAGAGAACTGTAGCGCAAGGTGACTGTGTCCCAAACTTTCCTGTACGCCTTCAAGGAGTTCCCTCAGATCTATGAACCGGAGATTCACATCATAATTCAGGCCGCACACCTGTCGGAAAGAATGAATTGCCAGGGCCCACTATCAAGGAAGGGGTTTGGTGTCGCTGCAGGGTTTGAAGGTAGAAAGTTGGCACCTGGGTGCAAAGGCACACCAGAGCCTGACTGCTTTCCCTAAGTGGGAGACTCAGAACTCAGCAGCGATGAAAAGCAGCCTTTTTTTCCCTAGAAAAATTACACGAGCCTTCTCTGGATGTTGGTGGCAAAATCAGGGCGAGGAATCAAAGTGACCAGCTGATATCACAGCGTGGAGGCAAGGAGATGAGATCTCACTTTTGGAGCAGTGCTGTCCAGTGATTCAGGTGAGTGGTGACCTTGGCTCATGCCAATTTGCCAGCCAGGATTCCTCAGCTGGCAAAGATGGACTCCCGAGTGGAGGCGGTTGATCATGCTCCCGAGGACAGGCCGGAGCCCCTTTGGGAGGGGGTTGATCCTGGCAGAAGACGTGGCAGAATACACAGCCTGGCACTCACGCATCCATTGTAGGTCAGCTGGGTCTGTGAGCATGAGGAGCCAAGAAGTTCCTCAGCCTACAGGTGGGAGGACTTGGAGGTGGAGGTCTTTAGCCCAGAAAGGGTTTGGTCCAAAGATAACACCTGCAGCTTCATTTTGCACCCTTGCAGCTAGTCAGCAAATTGAGACAAAACAAGCCTTCCCCCACATCTAACAATCGCCATCTCCAAAGATAAGCAGGGGCAGCGTGTCCTGACCTCTCCTGATGTTTTTTATCTCCCCCTCACACAAATTGTGGGGCCTCTGGAAGGGCTTGAAGACCCCTGTGGCCCAGGCGTCTCACTCACACACTCACTTTCTCCCCCTCCAATCTGCTCCCAGTAGACAGGAAAAGCAGTTCTTCCTCCTCATTTCTCCTCCCGGAACCACAGTTTGCAGTTGTTTTAATCAGCAGTTCACAGCTGCTTCACTTGCAGCAAAGCTGTTTTGGTGCCTTTCACAACAATTCACAGCTCCTTCACTTGCAGAAATTCATAACAGCAACAGCTCAGTGAGTGAATTATAACCAGGTAGGCCACCGCCCTATTACCAGGGGAGCTCATCTCAGCCCCACAGGGAGATCAATCACTGATTTCCTCGTGGATCTCATAGGGGTTATTACAAGATTCCACTAGCATTGGCTTCAGCAGGTGAATAGTCAACTTTGACATGCTGCTGGCTCCTTCGGTGTGACACATGTTCAAACACCCCAACATTTGTTCATACACTGACACACACACACACATTTGGAATTAGCTTTCTTTTTATCCCTTTATTTGTATAATCTCAGAAGGCAAACTCCATAAATGTCTGGACTTTGTGCACAGAATATCAGTTGACGAGATGATACATTTCTCATTAGGCTCCATAGTCTCAACTGAGATGGCAATTAGTTTCTGTATGCTTTGTCTTGGAACAGAGTGGTGTTTCATTGCCTATCAGAGAGCTTCACCCTTCAACAAGTCACTGATCATACACCCTCAGCCACTGTTGGGTTTATGTCCATTTGAAAGAACTCCCAGGTCTTAGTTGAAGTCCAATTTTTCTGGATGTAAGTTTTTCCTTCATTATTATGGCACTAAATATAATTCTGACTCCAGACTAAAATTGCAAAATATTGAATTATATTCTCAAATTTCTTTCTGTTGTTATAGAAAGTTATTAACATTATGTGTCATGGTATCACAGAGATTTACAGCATGGAAACAGGCCCTTTGGCCCATCATGCCCAGGCCATCCTTTTTTTACTCACTAAGTTAGTCCCAATTGCCTGCGTTTGGACCATATTCCTCTATACTATCTTACCCATATAACTCTTTAAATGCTTCTTAAAAGACAATATTGTACCCATCTCTACTACTACCTCTGGCAACTTGTTCCAAAACACTTGTGTGAAAAAATTGCCCCTCTGGATCCTTTTGTATTTCTCTTTTCTCACCTTAAACTAATGCCCTCTAGTTTTAGATTCCCCTAGCTCTGCGAACACCAAGGAACTAAAGATGTAAGTGATCCTGGGCATGAATTCCACATTACTATGTGGAAGAGAGAAATCAGGAGAGCAAAAAGGGGACATGAGATTTTTTGGCAGATAAGGCAAAGAAAAATCCAAAAAGATTTTACAAACATATAAAGGTCAAAAGAGTATATAGGGAGAGAGTAGGGCCTCTTAAGGATCAACAAGGTCATCTATGTGCAGATCCACAAGAGCTGGATAAGATCCTAAATTAATATTTCTCATCAGTATTTGCTTTTGAGAAAGGCATAGATACAAGGGAACTTGGGGAAATAAATAGTGATGTCTTGAGGAGTGCACATAAAACAGAAAAGGAGGTGCTGGAAGTCTTAAAACACATTAAGGTAGATAAATCCCTAAGACCTGGTGAAGTGTATCCCAGGATGTTGTGGGAGGCTAGAGAGGAAATTGTGGGTCCCCTGGCAGAGATATTTCAATCGGTGACAGCCATAGATGAGGTACCTGAAGATTGGAGGGTGACAAATGTCATGCTTTTATTTAAAAAAGCCTACAGAAAGGATAATAATAAACTAGAAAACATTTACTAGGATGCTACTGGGGCCTTGTGGTTTGAGTTATGAGGAGAGGCTGGATAGATTAGGACTTTTTTTCCCTGGGATGTAGGAGACTTTGGGGTGATCTTATAGGGGCCTATAAAATAATGAGGGGCATAGATCAGCTAAATAGTGAATATCTTTTCCCAAAGGGCAGTCTAAAACTAGAGGGAATAGGTTTAAGAAGCTTCACAACATCAGATCAAAATCCAACAGGTTTATTTGGTAGAACGAGCTTTCAGATCACTGCCTCTTCATCATGTAAGTGGAGAGTTGGGTTCACAAACAGGGCATGTATAGATGTAGACTCAATTACAAGATAATGGTTGGAATGTGAGTCTTAACAAGTAATCAACTCTTTACAGATAAAGACAATGTGAGTAGAGAGATGATTAAGCACAGGGTAAAGAGGCATGAATTATCTCAAACCAGAATAGTTAGTAAAATTTTGCAAGCCCAGGCAAATCGTGGAAATTACGTATAATGTGATATGAATCCAAGATTCCATTTGAGGCCATCCTCATGTGTGCGAAACTTGGCTATCAGTTTCTGCTTGGCAATTTTCCATCGTTGTGTGTCGTGAAGGCCACCTTGGAGAACTCTTACCTGAAGATCAGAGGCTAAATGTCCAGCATGTATGCCAAACCTATTAGGGAATGCATTCCTCAGTCACATTCACAAGACAACCCCGAACCTCACGCAAATACAACACAATGCCATCCACCCTCTCAAAACCAAGTACAACATTGCCATCAAACCGGCAAACAAAGAAGGGGCCACCATCATACTGAACAGAACTGATAACTGCAAAGAATACTGTCAGCTGAATAACTAAGAACACTACAGATAGTTACCTGCAGATCCAACCGAAGAATACACTTGCCAACTCAACAGACCGGTTAAGACCTTTGTTCCAGATCTTCAGAGCATCCTCTATGCTCTCATCCCATGTACTCCCCGCGTTGGAGAACTCTACTGCCTCTGAAGGTACATCCCATCGTATCGGGCAATGGGACATTGTGTGAGAACCTCTTTGGCTATATAGAGGGCATCCTAAAACTCATCATACAAAGAACTCCCAGTTTCTGTCACGACACTACAGACTTCTTATAGAAACTCAGCACACATGGAGCAGTTGAGCCAGGAACATTCCTCATCACAATGGGTGTCTCAGCACACTACACCAGCATCCTTCACAATGACGGCATTGCTGCAACTACCTCAATACTCAATGTTGATAATTGCCAATCTCCAGATGCAATTCTACAACTCATTGGCTTCATCCTGGACCACAATGTCTTCATCTTCAACACCAGTTCTTCATTCAGACACATTGAACAGCCATGGGGACAAAATTTGCACTTCAATATGCCAACATGTTCCTGCGCAAGTTCAAACAAGATTTCTTCACCACACAGGACATTCAACTGAAACTTTACACTAGACACATTGATGACATTTTCTTCCTTTGGATTCACGGCGAAGAATCATTGAAATAACTATATAATGACATTAACAAGTTCCATCCCACCATCAGACTCACCATGGATTACTCTCCAGAATTGTTTGCATTCTTGAACAGATGCATCTTCATCAAGAACAGTCACGTCAGCACTTCACTGTATTGCAAGTGCAGGATAAGCTCACGATGCTCCACTTCTCCAGCTTCCACCCTAAACCCATTAAAAAAAAAATCCCTTACGGACAAGCCATCTATATACACAGGATCTGCTCAGATGGAGAGGAACATGAAAGACACCTACAGACATTGAAAGACACCCTTGTAAGAACAGAATAGGGGGCTTGACTCATCGATCACAATTCTGATGCGCCACAGTGAAAAACCACACTGACCTCCTCAGAAGACGAACACAGGACATGGCCCTTCATCATTCAGCACTTCCTCAAAGCAGAGAAGCTACAAGACCTTCTTCAGAGACTTCAACATGAAGACAAACATTTTGCTAAGGCCATCCACACACCCCCACTACTTGCCTTCAAACAACCACACAACCTCAAACAGACCATTGTCCACAGCAAACTATCATGGCATCACATAATTCTGCCACAGCAACATCTGCAAGAAGTGCCAGATCATTGACACAGATGCCATCATCTCATGTGAGAGCACCATCCACCAGGAACACGATACATACTCATGCAACTTGGCCAATGTTGTCTACCTGATATGCTGCAGGAAAGAATGTCCCGAGGCAAGGTACACTGGGGATACCACGTAACTGCTATGACAATGGATGAATGGACACCGCTCGACAATCACCAAGTGGCAATGTTCCCTTCCTATTGGGGAATACTTTGGCAGTCAAGGGCGTTCAGCTTCTGATGTCTCTTTTTTATATCCAAAGGTGATTCGGTCTGCCTTGTTGGCCAACAAGGGGCATACACGCAGTGGGTCGTGTGAGGGCTGATCTTGGATGTTGCTTTGAGAGTTGCCTAGTTCTTCACGTCTCCTTCTCCATTGTAGAAGGATGTAATCTACAGTCAAATCCCAAGTGCTCTTATTTTTCAAGCTCAAGCTCATGTTATCACAGGATAGTTAAAAACATGAGGCAAATCAGCAAAACGTTCCAATAATGGTTTTAATTCTGACTCTAGAGAATTCTCCCAAAATAACCACAGCTAGCCTTGAGAGTGTTTGTCAATTCCAACAGGTCATAGAGTCATAGAGGTTTACAGCATGGCAACAGGTCCTTCAGCCCTACTTGTCCATGCTGTCCTTTTTTTAACCACGAAGCTAATCTCAACTACCTGTGTTTGGTCCATAACCCTCTATACCCATCTTACACATGCAACTTTCTATATCCTTTTTGAAAGACAAAATTGTATCTGATTCTATTAATATCTCTGGATATTAATTAGTGAATGCTTAATCTGGACCAATTGACGGGCAACACAACAGTTCAGTGACTATCACTGTTTGCTGTGCAGTTACAGGGACCCGGTCAGAACTCCAGCTTGGGTCAATGTCTGTGGGAGTTTGCACATTCTTCCCATGCTTGCGTGGGTTTTCTCCGGGTGCTCCGGTTTCCTCCCACACCACAAAAACGTGCTTTCAGACTGATTGGTGTTAATAAATTGTCTCTAAATTGGATCTCCCTTAATCTGGTGCACTTATAATTCCCTAAATTTGCACCCCTTTATTACACTGGATGTAGACAAAAGTTATAGGTAGAAGAAGGAATGGAATAAGGCACTCATTGAGTGTTATAATGGGCTGCGCGGGCTTGTAGAGCCAAAGGGCCTGTTTTCTGCGCTGTGCTGTTCTTTGTTCTTGATCTTTGGGTAAGTGTTCTCCAAAGCAACTTTTAAGACATATGGCAACACAAAATCGTTCAGCAGAAACTGATAGCCAAGTTTCACACACATGAGGATGGCCTCAACCAGGATCTTGGGTCCATGTCACATTACCTGCAACCCTCACGATTTGCCTGGGCTTGCAAAATCTCACTAACTATCCTGGCTCGAAACAATTCATACCTCTTTAGCCTGTGCTTAACCCGCTCTTCACTTGCATTGTCTGTACTTGTAAAGAGTTGTTTACTTGTTAAAACTCACATTCCAACCATTATCTTGCAATTGAGTCTGTGTCTATATATGCCCTGCTTGTGAACCCAATTCTCCACTCACCTGATGAAGGGGCAAATAAACCTATTGACTTTAACCTGATGTTGTGAGATTTCTTACTGTGCCTCCCTAATCCAACGCCGGCGCCTCCACATCATAGGTCAAAGACGAGAGGGAAGAGATACGAAAAGGTCCAGAGAGACAATTTTTTCACATGGGTTGTGTTCAGTGTCTGGACAAGCTGCCAGAGATATTAATAGAATCAGATACAATTTTGTCTTTCAAAAAGGATATAGAAAGTTGCATATGTAAGATGGGTATAGAGGGTTATGGACCAAACACAGGTAGTTGAGATTAGCTTCGTGGTTAAAAAAAGGACAGCATGGACAAGTAGGGCTGAAGGACCTGTTGCCATGCTGTAAACCTCTACGACTCTATGACCTGTTGGAATTGACAAACACTCTCAAGGCTAGCTGTGGTTATTTTGGGAGAATTCTCTAGAGTCAGAATTAAAACCATTATTGGAACGTTTTGCTGATTTGCCTCATGTTTTTAACTATCCTGTGATAACATGAGCTTGAGCTTGAAAAATAAGAGCACTTGGGATTTGACTGTAGATTACATCCTTCTACAATGGAGTAAAGAGATAATCAGAGAACTGATCACATGGAGGGATATATTTCTCTCCTTCTCTGATTGACTTGTTTTTTGTGGCTTTGTTTTAAAGCGAACAGATCAGAGAAAGATAAATTTCTTTCAGTGTTCTGGACACTTGTGGCTGGAATTCAAATGGCCCTTTCTGCACTGTAGGGATTCTGTGATAATTAGGTGACAGCGCGAAATTCATTTAATTTTCTTTCTTGTGTGTTTACAAACTGGAACCCCAAAGGAAGGAGATCTGCATTCATTCTGTCAGTCAAACTGGAAAGTCAAACACACAGCTGGAAGGTGCAATCTCAGTTCCCTGTTGCATTTTTAAGGTTTAAACTCAGGATAGAGTGTCAGCAATAACACAGAAACTACAGCACAATACAAGCCCTTTGGCCCACAAAGTTGTGCCGAACATGTCCCCACCTTAGAGATTATTGACATTTCCCCGCGATATGGATCATTTTAGGTTAAAGGGCCATAAGATTGACTCCAGAGGAAGAACCCGGCATCGGGTTTCTTTTAATTTTTCCAAAAATTATTGAGGGTTATAGTTAGTGTATTCCTAGAAAACATTTGATCCCTTTTTGGAAGTCGAGTAATCAATTAGGGCACTTCCTAATAAATTAGGACATTTAAACTGTCTTTGCAGGGTAAGACATTCCCCTGTCCCGCTGCATGTGGCAAGTAAGTCACTTTGGTCTTTACAAAATTGTTTTCTGTCAAGTTCACTATCAAATTATCCCTTTTCCCACATTGGAACATTGCCTCCTGGTGGTTAAAGTGATCGCTCTTGATGTTAATGTCAATAGAATCATAAAATCCTTACAGCATAGAAAAACACCATTTTGTCCATCGAGTCTACACTGACAACAATCCCACCTAGGCCCTCTCCCCATGACCACACATATTTTACCCTGATAATCCCCTTAACAGTAAAGGGCAATTTTGCATGGCCAAGTCCAATTGCTACTACTTATTTTGTCTATCTCTGAAAGGTTGCTGAGGCATTTTTAAAGTCAAAAGGCATAACTTTTCATTGGTATGGGCCACTTGAGGTGACAAAAGCTGAGCTTTCTGTCATCCTGGGGTTCATGACACAAAGATGAGAGGGAAAGTAAATTGCGTGGAGGACACGGAAAGTCTGCAGAGAGATTTGGATAGGCTAAGTGAGCGGGCAAGGATCTGGCAGATGGAATATAATGTTGGCAAATGTGAAGTTATCCACTTTGGAAGGAATAATAATAAAATAGACTATTATTTAAATGCTGAAAAATTACAACATGGTACTGTGCAGAGGGACCTGGGGATCCTTGTGTATGAATCACAAAAACTCAGTTTGCAATGCAGCAGATGATCAAAAAGGCAAATGGAATGTTGGCCTTTATCACGAGGGGGATGGAGAATAAAAGCAGGGAGGTCTTGCTGCAATTGTACAAGGTACTGGTGAGACCGCAACTAGAGTACTGTGTGCAATTTTGATCCCCTTATTTGTGAAAGGATATATTGGCTTTGGAAAGAGTATAGAGAAGATTTACCAGGGTTGATTCTGGAGATGAGGGGATTAGCTTATGAGAAGAGATTGAGTAGATTTGGCCTGTATCGTTGGAGTTTCGAAGGCTGAGGGGAGATCTTATAGAGACAAAAAAGATAATGAAGGGACTAGACAGGATAGAAGCCGAGAGATTATTTCCACTTAGAAAGGAAACAAGAACTAGAGGATACAGCCTCAAAATAAGGGAGAATCAATTTAGAACAGAGTTGAGGAGGAACTTCTTCTCCCAGAGGGTAATGAATCTTTGGAATTCTCTGCCCATTGCAGCAGTGGAGGCTATCTCATTAAATGTCTTTAAGTCACAGGTAGATAGATTTCTGACCAATAAGGGAATTAAGAGTTATAGAGGACAGGCAGCTAAGTGGAACTGAACCACTATCAGATCAGCCATGATGTTATTGAATGGCAGGGCAGGCTTGAGGGGCTAGATGGCCTACTCCTTTACATTCTTATGTTCATGGGGACTCACTCACCAATCCCCTTTAAAAAGTTGATTTTACTGAAATAGACCAAATGGCCTATCTTGTCATTAGAATCCGAACAGTGTGGGATTGGATAAGAGTTGGCCCTAGTTCCTGCATTTACTTTCTATTGTCAATGCAGAACCATCTGTATTCATCCAGTTTCCATATTTTTCCCTGAGGGTAAAAGGACTAACGTGTCAATAAGGTAGGAAAGAAATCAAAAAGCCATTCACCATACTTTATTTTTATTTTGCTATTTTTGAAGCGGATTTTGATGAATCAAAGGATGGCTGCTACATGGCTCACAAGGTTGTCCATCTGTCCTGGAAGCTTTCACTCTGAAGCAAGGGAATTCCCTAATGGAATTTGAAATCTCCTGGGCACTTTCCATGGAGACCTTGCACTGGGCCTTTTGAGGCATTCCCCAGTGCATCTTCCAGGGTAACTCAGGTGTATGAACATTTGGAGATCAGCATTTCTGAGCTTATATTGTCAAGTTTTATATAAATTGCAAACTTTGAAATTATGCTCTTCCTACCTATCCAAGCATTTGTCACAGAAACCCTACAGTAAAGAAAGAGGTCATTCATCCCATCGAATCTGCACCAACTTCAATCCCACCCAGGCCCTATCCCCATATCCTCACATATTTACCCACTAATCCCTCTAACCTATGCATCTCAGGACATTAAGGGCAATTTTTAGCACGGTCAATCAACCTAACCTGCACATCTTTGGATTGAGAGAAGAAACTGGAGCACTTGGAGGAAACATATGCAGACACAAGAAGAGTGTGCAAATTCCACACAGACAGTGACCCAAGCCAGGAATCAAACCCAGGTCCCTGGAACGGTGAAACAGCAGTGCAAACACTATACAACTGTCCAAATTAATTATCATCCAAATACTGCCCCTCCTGCCCAAAATCCCATCCCGGAATCCCCCTATGAGATATCAAACATCCTTTCATCACTAATTTCCGCTTCTAGCCCTTAAACAATTACATGCTCTTGTTATCACTTCTTATTGCTATTTTCTAAATAAAGCAGTTATATATTAAATCTATTATATATCATTATATTTGAATTATGCTTTGTCTATGTGGACTTTTAAAAGCCTTTTGAAAGTCCATACATATAATATCCAACTGTATTACTTTCATCAACCTTTTGTTGCTTTGGCAAAGAACTCGCCACTTACCTTGAACAAGTGTTATACATATATTCTTTTGCCTTTATCTCATTTTAACCAATGTTAAACTGTTATCTTAACCAGATAGTTTTATTATTCATGAGTGTGAGACAAAGCTGTGGGAATAAACATTTGAAAATAAGTTGGTCTTAATGCAGCCAACACCTCTGCATATTAACACCTAAATAGATAACTCAAAACATATCTATCCTCTGGTTTTCATTGTGGTGTTCCATAAGCACAAACACTGAGTTAATGCCACTTCCTGTTCAACTTACAAAGCATTAACCTTTGGAGTCCAAAATATCTTTGGCAATTTTGCAACTCATTTTTTTATGATAATTTAGTCGTAATCTTGTGTAATTTTAACCAGAAAAGATCCTCAGATATATTTAAGTTTACTTATTAGTCACAAGTAAGGTTTACATTAACACTGCAATGAAATTACTGCGAAATTGTCCTAGTCACCACATTCTGGCACCTGTTCGTGTTAGTGCATCAAACCAACATGTTTTTCAGACAGTGGGAAGAAACTGCATCACCCGGAGGAAACCCATGCAGACATGGGGAGAATGTGCAAACTCCATACAGACAGTGACCCAAGCCAGGAATTGAACATAGGTTCCTGGCGCTGTGAAACAGCAGTGCTACTCCACTGTGCCGTGCTTATGTTTAGAAGGTTTCTAAATGTGGGTGAATTCTAAGATGGTAACAAAAAAATCTTACTGTTTTCACTGGACCACAATTTTAGTTTTTTATCACGGATGGGGAATAATTTTGTACTGCTTCCTTTTCTTAAACAAGTAATCGAGGTAATTGATGTTTTGTTTAAAACCATGAATATTTTTGCATTTTGTTTGATTGCACAGTGTCTGCTGGTCTTCCAGCAGCTGAGAATTGAACTTTGTCCTAGGTCAGTCGCAAGAAGAAGGTTTGAAAACAGGACGTACTGAAGTAATCGTATCCCTGTACTGGTAATATTTAGGCAGAAAGCAATTAATATTCACTTCCAATGTTACTCTAATCATAGAGTCATAGAATCCCTGCAGAGCAGAAGGAGGCAATTTGGCCCATCAAGTCTGTACCAACCACAATCCCACCCAGGTCCTTTCCCCATAAACCTACATATTTACTCTGCTAAGCCCCTGATACTAGAATCAATTTAACATGGCTAATCAACCTAACCCATACATCTTTGGACTGTGGAAGGAAACCAGAGCATCTGGAGGAAACCCACATAGACACAGTGAGAATGTGCAAACTCCACATAGGTAGTGATCCGAGGACAGGATTGAACCCGGATTCCTGGCACTGTGAGGCAGCAGTGCTAACCACTGTGCCACCACGCTGCTCCTGTGTGTTTCAGCTACCTAAGTGAGAAGCTCTGTAATTTCCTGTCCAAATTTTTCAATCTCCCTTTCCTCTTTTAATATGTTGCTTGAAATCCATTCACTGGACAAGCTTTTGATCAGTTACGTATTCTCTGCATCTTTGGTTCGGTGTCAATTTTTGTCTGATAACAAAACATCTCCAGGCATTTAATACACTATTAAAGGTGTTTTTTAAAGATAGTTTCACTAATTCACATCCATTCCACTTTCTCTCCACAGCCCTTTGAACATTGCAGGAAATAACTTTGCACTGCAGGAAATAATTCATTGAACAACTCTGACATTTTAATCTGCAGTTTGAAGAAATATACCATGAAAGCAATGCTTGCCAGTGTCAATTCATTACATACTGATATATTAGTGTTTGTCAACAATCTCTTAAAGGAGGTTTTCAGAAGTCATGCTTGCTTATTTCAGTTCCAAAACTGTAGAGAATAGTTGAAACTAATTAATCTTGCTACTTGATTCATGTGTTATGTATGTGAAGCTAATGAGAAGATAGGTTTTTCGTGAAAACTGAGCTCCTTTTACAACCAGCTCCCACAGCAAAACATCTCCCCCAGTAAATTAGGTTCAATGATAAGATCCGAGAAAACCTGAAGTAATTGCACATTTTAGGCGCTTCTCCCAAGCAAACACACGTTAATGTGCTAATCATGCAAAATCACAAGTTGGGACAGGTCATTTGTATGTCTAACGCCAAACTTCTAAAGCAATAGCTCTACTTGGTCATGGAGGCCAGCAGAGACACTTGAGGGTTTCAAATGTAGGTCAAGCATGGCTGCTAACTCTTGACTGACCAAGTTGATATGTGCTGATATGTGTGCTATTGCAGACCAGAACACCTCATTCGCCTGACGAAGGCACAAAGGCCAAAAGCTAGCAAGTTTACTATCAAATAAATTGGTTGGATTTAAAATTGGTATTGTCAGACCTCTTACTGAGTTTACCCCAGTCCAATGCCGGCATCTCTACATCTTGACTGACCAAGACAGAGAAGACTCATTCAGGAAGTGCCAAACACATTGAGAGACTTTCTCAGGAATATTCAGAGATGAAGTCAAGTTGTCGGAAGGAGCACATAAACCTCCAAACAACTCATCTATCCAACCCTTTAAGCGCCAACTGCCCCACATGTAGCAGAGTCTGTAGATCACACCTTGGACTTATATCAGCCATTTCAGAACCCATAGAACTGGAGTGGAAACTACTCCTCCTCAATCTTAAGATACTGTCTATGAAAAAGGAATGCTTAGGGAAATAATGAGAATATTTAGAAAGGAATTTCAAACAGCACTGTTCAAATTGGAAATAATGCTAATTAGCATTGTTCTAACATAGTCAATTCACAGGAATATTACCAAAGAAAGTGGCAGTACCTGGAAGCAAAATGGTTGTGGGCAGTGTAACGTCTGCCATTCCACCTGATGTATAACCTTAACCTGTGCAAGCAGTGCTCTTCTGAAAGATCAGAGAAGCCAAGATTTAGTCTGTTGGTTTATGATGTAGGCAGTGTCTCCTGCAACATTGTCTGTCTGCTGGTCATCCCCCTGTTGCTCACTCCTTCCTGCGCACCTCCCTTTGATGTCCAACACGTCCCACGTATTTCATATCTTTACCTCATCAATTTAAAATCTTCAAAGGATGACAAAAGGCACTGTCATGGCCGTGTGTCAGATGTGGAACACCGATCTTTAATTTATTGGCTGATTGGTTATTTTGAATTTTTATAAAAGCACTTTTGCCAAGCAAAGACAAAATCTAACTATGAATTAGTGTCACTGCGTAGCCACGTTTCACCCCATGGAGATAGAAAAGTGAGCGTCATGGTGCATAGTGGTTAGCACTGCTGCCTCACAGCACCAGGGTCCTGGGTTCGATTCCTGGTTTAGGTTGCTGTCTGTGTGGCGTGTGCATGTTCTCCCTGTGTTTGTGTGAGTTTCCTCTGGGTTTTCTGGTTCCTCCTACATTCTGAAAGATGTACTGGTTAGATGCATTGACCTGAACAGGTGCTGGACTGTGGCAACAACTGGATTTTCACAGTGACTTTGTCGCAGTGTTAATGTAAGCATTACTTGTGACCAATGAATAAGTACACTTTAAATGAGAGATCAACACAGACTTGGAGAAGTGATGATGAGTTTCTCCTTATTTTATCAAAGGCCCATGGTGGACAAATGACTGATTCAAGAGTTGAGTAACTAAGGCTACTTAATCATAATTGAAAAAAAATTCTGTATAAACTTATCAGATCTTGCCAGCATCTGTGGAGAGAAACATTTTGAGTCTGTAAGACACTTGTTTAGTGCTGAAAAGAGGTAGAAATGTGTTTGACTATAGATTGAGGCAAAATAGATGGTCAGAGATAAGTGGGAACTCAGGTGAGATTTGATCATAGACATGAGACAAAAGAAATGTTAATGATAGTGTTAAAGATGAAGGAAGGTGCTAAAGGTAGCATGAAAGTCAAATAGTCGAGTATGTTAACAGCAGAACAAAGGTCAAAATTCTCTGAAAGCTTAATAAGTTACAGAGTGGATTGGGGTAGGGGGATGTTTGCAGGAAGTGGCGTTGGGAGGACAAAAAGAAGATCAAAATGGAGGATAGAGTTCATGGTCTGAAGTTGCTGGATTCATGTTAAGCCATGTAAAGTGCTTAATCTGAAGATTAGGTGATGAGAATGCTCAATCATGTTGTAACCAACCCAATGGCTAAAAAGGATAAAGGATGTCATTGGTACATCGCTCTTGATATTGAGAACATCATCACTATCTGATGGGTAAATTCTATTATGTTTATACTTGGATCATGACTTAGAAGTGAGTGCCAATGAATGAAATGGCAGCGACAGAGAGTCCGCAGAAAGCAGAGACATTCAAAAGAACTCTGTAAAGTGGATCAGGCACACCGTCTCTATCTGTTCCTTCTGTTTTTCAGTTTGGGGCCCTTTCTGTGTTAATTTTGGAATTTAACATAGAGATAGAGAAGTTTGATTGGAAGCATCTTCAAGTGTCACATCATCAACCGACAAATTGCAGTTTAAAAGATACTTTCTCCTGAAATCACAATTACATCAGCTGCAACCCACTGGAATTTCAAGATTATATATACATGTGCATGCACATATGTGCATGTGTGTGCTTGCGTGCATGTGTGTTACAAACTAGCTTTTATTCTGCTGGAACACTGAGAATTTTATGTGACAAGAGGTTGATAGAGCAAACCAATAGGCTTTTGTGTAAAACCACTGCCCAAGACTGAACTATCCATTAATTTCAGTGTTAGTTTACATGAGCTATATACTTGTCCTTGGAGAGTTCAAGTAGCCCTTTCTTCTCTGCATTTCAACTATGGTTCAGTGGTAGTACTCTTTCCTCTAATTTGTGGATTCAGGTCCCAATTTAGAGACCTGAACACAAAATCTAGGTTGTGTTAGAGATGTCATGTTTCAGGTGAAATGTTAACCAAGCTGCTCTCTGCTCTCTCAAATCAATCTAAAGGATGTGATATGGAGATGCGGGTATTGGACTAGGGCGGGCATTCCTGCTCCTTCACTTGATGAAGGAACAGTGCTCCAAAAGCTCGTGACTCATCTGAGGAAGAAGCAGTGCTTTGAAAGCTTGTGACTCCAAATAAACCTATTGCACTTTAATCTGGTGTTGTGGGACTTTTACTATAATCTGAACGAACCCATGGTATTCATGTTGGGATTGTGCTGCAATGGACTACATGCTTTAAGTTAGTAAACAAGAACAGCTGTCCCCAATTGGGGAGGTATTAGAGACTCATTACAAGAATATAAATGCACTGATTGTTGTAAGGAATTGAGGAGTCCATGTCTTTACTTGGCAGATCCAGAAACAAATTTGTCTTAAACTTTGGACTAATTCTTTCCTTAACACACAGGTGTTGGATGTAATATGTGGCATAGTTGGAAGAATAGCTGGGGTGTTCACCTCAGTATACTGGGCAAAGTAATTGTGGGATCTTACTTTGTTTTCCTACATAACAGGTAAGCAATTGGCTGCCAAGCACTTGCAAAAATCTGTGATCATTAAAGCTGCTAAATTTCTTTAAATTGGGTAGCAATGTTGTACTCAAGACATTGACAACTATCAGTTTAAAGCCTCACTACAAAGTGCCTAATGTTTCATAAGGACATAAGAAGCAGGAGCAGGAGTAGGCCATCTAACCCCTCAAGCCTGCCCTGCCATTCAATAAGATCATGGCTGATCTGATAGTGATCCAGTTCCAGTTCGCAATGTCTTGAATACTATAGTGAAAGATATGGTGAATGGGCAGTTGAGATATGATGAGATTTTGGCCAGGATTTTCTGGCCCTTCCCACCAAAGATAATCCATTACGGTGGATTTCCTGAAACTGAGGTGTGAGCCATGCAAAATGCCATGTACTTTGGCAGAGCCAAAGTCACTAGTCAATGGTGAGCCACCTCTGCTGCCAGAAAATGCGGTGGCTGGGATTGGAAAGTCCTGACCTTTCTATTACATAAAGTCATAAACAAATGTATTTATTAGTCACAAGTAAAGCTTACATTAATGCTGCAATGAAGTTGCTATGAAATTCCCTTAGTTGCCACATTCCAGCACCTGCTCGTGTCAATGCACAACTTTCAGAATGTGAAAGGAAACCAAAGCACCTGGAGAAAACCCATGCTGACATGGGGAGAATGTGCAAACTCCACATAGTAACCCAAGCCAGGAATCAAACCCAGGTTCCTGGAGCTGTGAGGCAACAGTACTAACCATTATGCCACCCACAATTTGCAGTTAGAACATAGAACATTACAGAGCAATACAGGCCCTTCGGCCCTTGATGTTGCGCCAACCAATGGAACCAATTTTATTACCCTCTAACCTAAACTATTCCAATGCTATCCATATCCACGGACCATTTGAACGCCTTTAAACTTGGCGAGTCCACAACTGCTGCAGGCAGGGCATTCCCCGCCCTTACTACTCTCTGAGAAAAGAACCCACCTCTAACATCCATCCTATAACTACCACCCCTTAATTTAAAGGATGGTATAAAACAATTTAACACTTTCAAATTTCACTATTTGATGTTGTATTGTAATATAGATATGTTTTTAGTGTAGAGATTCATCATAAAGCTGTCTTTCAATATAACATTGACCACAATTGTGTAAATGCTAACATGTATTACAATGTTTTTTTCCCATTGGATAAACTGCCATAATACATTTGCAAATATAGAAAATTGCTTGGTAAGTTGTCTTGTCACGTTTGGCACTGGGAATTAAATGTCAAGATAACTCTGACTGTGATTAAAAATCTCCTACTTTTGAATAGGAAACATAACTGAATACCTGCTTTTAAATGAAAAATATAATTTAAATGAAAGGTATACCCATTCATTCATTCAGGCTTTTGCAGTTGCAATAATGCTTTGATAGCTGTGGCCATTATGAATGTTTGGCTGTGTTCCAAAAAAAACTTTGAGTATTTCATTATGTTGAGCCAGCTGTTCAGCAGTACAGCTGACAGCTTTACAAGGCTCTATTTGCATAGCAGCCTTTGTGTGGTTTCAGAGTATATGATGATTATTTTTACAATTTAACCATTTAAAGAATTAAGATTTTACTCAATTGATTTTTTTTGCTGTAGAAATGGAACTTTTTTATTGATTTGATTTATTAATGCCACATGTATTAACCTATAGTGAAAAGTATTGTTTCTTGCATACTATACAAACAAAACGTACTCTTCATAGAGAAGGAAACAAGAGAGTGCTGAATGTAGTGTTACATTTATACTTAGGGTATAGAGAAAGATCAACTTAATGCAAGGTAAGTCCATTCAAAAATTTACAGCAGCAGGCAAGAAGCTGTTTGTGAGTCAGTTGGTACGTGACCTCAGGCTTCTGTACCTTTTTCCTGAAGGAACAAGATGGAAGAGAGAATGTCTGGGTTGCGTGGGGTTTTTAATTTTGCTGGCTGCTTTACCGAGGCAGCAGGGAGTGTAGACGGAGTCAGAGGATGGGAGGCTGGTTTGTATGATGGATTGGGCTACATTCGTGGCCTTTTGTAGTTTCTTGCAGTCTTGGGCAGGGCAGGAACCATAGGAAGCTGTGATACAACCAGAAACAATGATTTCTATAGTGCATCTGTAAAAGTAGGTGACATGCCAAATTTTCTTCATCTTCTGAGAAAGTAGAGGCATTGATAGGCTTTATAAGTTTTATAAGTTAATGCCTTTGTAGACCTTAGAGTAATGGAGGCTAAATGATATTTTCAACACAATTTATTTATATTACCCTGCAAAGCAATGACCCAGTAATCTATTGATGCACATTAAGATTGCTTTACTATACTAGAGCAGTGTATATAGAGCTTGTTTAAATTAAGACAGATGCTACAGAATCCACAGTTTTGCCAGGCCAATAACATTTGAAATTTACCTTAAGCAGCTACAAGGCACTCTGGAAAAACAAACTATACACTGACAATATTAACAATTCTGCATAGTAAAAGCCTTGAAGGCAAACAATTTGTGAATATGCAAATACTTAACAGAAGCACAGCATAAACAGTAGAATATCTAGGTTAGTGGGGTAAATATATGTAGAGTAATGGGGATGAGGTGGGTCTGGTTAAGGTGCTGTGTCAGGGTTGATGCAGACTTAATGGGCTGAATAGTCTCCTTTTGTACTATAACAATTCTATGTGATAGTGGGCCATTCAACCCATAAATCTACACCAAATTTCCAAAAGAGGTCTCATAACCCTGCACATTTACTATGGCTAATACGCCTAACTTACATATATTTAAATGCTAAGGAGCAATTTAGCACAGTCAATTCCCCAAACCTGTGCAGCTTTGAACTGTGGGAGGAACCTTCAGGAAACCCAAGGAGAATGTGCAAATTCCGCACAGTCACCAAAGCTGGAATCAAACCCAGGTCCCTGGCACTGAGGAGCAGTGCAGCCCAATATAAAGCATTTAGTCAGAAGTATTTGTAGTAATGCACTAGTATTGTACAGAGCTATTACCAATGTGCACAGATTGAGGCAAGTTTTGGATTGGAAACTGTTTAAAAAAAAATGAAATGTTTCAATTGAGGGATGACCAGAGAATTTCTAATATTGACTATCATTACAACCTTCAGTAGTCCTATTGTCTTGGTTGTTTATCTGATTGGTGAGTGATGACTGTATGGTGAATAATCAAATTGGATCAATATGGCCAAATTAGAGTGCTTGGAGGAAGCGTACAGTCACAGGCGGATAGATCGGGGATGGCCAAGCTGTGATTCACAGGAGACTCCTAAACCCTGGTAATCCAGTTCTGGCTTTCAAAGATTGATAAATAGCTTTATTAAAATAACATGGTCTGTGAAAGATCACTTTAAATCAATCGCTAGACAAAATTGCTTCATAAATTTGGAACAAAATATACGATAAACTATATTAAAATTGATAAGTAGGTCAAATAGCTGCGGTGGAAGGTTCTGTGTAAACATTTCCAGAGTGAGCATCATGTTAAAATGACCACAGGAAGTCTTTACTTGTTGCATTACTCTATGATTTCGGTAGGTGGCATGCTATTGCGATATCCCAGAATGAATCTGACCCTTAACACTCCTGTGACATCAGAAATATTATTGAAATATGATTTGCACCATCAACAGAGTTTAAGCTTATTTATTAATGTCACAATTGAGTTTACATTAACACTGTAATGAATTTTTTAAAAGTTAATTTATCTGTCACAAGTAGGCTTATATTAACACCATAATGAAATTACTGTGAAAATCCCCTAGTAACCACATGACAGTGCCTGTTTGGATACACTGAGGGAGAATTTCACATGGCCAGCACGTCTTTCAGGCTAAGTGAGGAAATCAGGGCATCCGTAGGAAACCCACACAGACACAAGGAAAATATGCAAACTCCACACAGTGACCCAAGGCAAGAATTGAACCCAGGTCCCTGGTAATGTGAGGTAGCAGTGCTAACCACTGTGCTACTGTATTATCCAACAGTGTTTTAAGCCTGATGGTGGGGCTGGAGTACAAATTGTTTAGAATCCCCTACCATTTTGATTTACCATTGGATTTGGACATGTGGTCAGGAGACAATAGTTGTAGGCAAATGGACTATCCTTTTAAAATGATGCACAGAAAATGGCCAAATATCATATTGATCCAGTGTCTGATATTATTGCCAACAACGCCTCATCTAAAATCTGTAATATTGAAGCAAGTTGTTCATTGTTCACAAATACAGTGACAAAGAAACAATGTAACTCACTCTGACACTCAGCCACCAGCTTAGATACTAACATTGTGCGTGCTTTGGAGGATAGTTCTCCATTGAGGTCTACACATGGATCAATTGGATTAAATAACATATTTCTCTGCTGTAAATATTTGGAATTAATTTGTCCTTCCCTAGTGCGGTTCTCTATGATTTGTTCATGCTGCATCTTTGACAAGGCTTATCCGTTATTATTTTTCCCTAACATTAACTCCATTACAGCAATTATTTTTCCCTAAGCTTTACTTTCTTCCAAAAGTGATCTGGCACAAATACAACAGAATGGCTTCTTTCCACTCCATAACTTTTCTACGGGACTAAAGCCTTAAATAGTGATAGGAATAAACACCAAAGTACTGTTTCTAATTGGTCCCATTCACATATCAATGCTTAAGATGGTTATACTGACACCACTTTTAGGCAATGCATTAACTAGTTTATTTTAATTTTATTGACACATGACAAGAAGATATATCACGTACATGTTTACTCATATCTAGTTGTGGAACTAGAATAGATGATGGAGGAAGCTATCTCCCACTGAATCCTAATTACTCAAGTAGACTTGAAGAAGGGTGACAAAACTGATCAACTGTGGGAGGTGACATATTAGATTTGACTTCCCTTCTCAATTCCAATTTGCATTCCATGCTGTTTCTATGGTAATACTGAGTGAATGATTACATTCTAAAAGTTATGTAAGAGTGAGACAAAAACATGGTAGGCAAACTCAAACCTGATTATGTCAAATGTGTTCATTTTTCCAGGCTGGAGCACACCTGGATTAAGTTACTTTTTCTGTTTTGTCTTGCATTAATGAAACACTGGTGTCTCCAGAACCATCCATCTCCTTGCTTTTTCTTATCTAATTTATAATCCTTCACATTGTTTGGAACATCGAACTTTAAAAATAACAAAAGTTCTTGTCACATAGGGAGAGGTTTAAGTGAATCTGCACACTTTGTTTGGCACTCTTGCCCTTTGTTTTTAATTCCATTGAACTGAAAATCAAACCACAACCACAAAAACTCTAAAAACATGTTGTCACTGGTACATGCGGTCTCCATCGTTCTGACTTGGTCTGACAGTTTATCTTTACATGATGTGGTTAGAACAAACTGCATTGGTAGAAATGACTGGGGAAGAGAGAACGATATTACAGTTGAATTTTCCATGTTTGGGCTGTAACTTTGCTAATTGTATCACTGAAATGCTTCTCCTTCTGAGAAAAATCAATGGTATGTGTTCATAATAATTTGTTACAAACACTGATAGCACAAGTTCATTACCAGTCTTGAATCTGGATAGATATGGGAAGGAAAAATAGATTGGTGGTTTCTAACTCTATCTGTTCACTCTTATACTGCCATTGGAAAGAACAGGTACTCTAAATCAATAGCACAACATAATTAACATGATTTATAAACATGATTTTCTTCTGGTAAATATTGCTCATGAAAGTCATGAGCAACATTTGCTCATGCTGTGGATATGAACAACTTTTTTACACTTGGTTTATTTATGAGACCTTTAGATTAGCATGCTAGGGTCTATATGCCGAGTAAAACTTTCCTCATTTTTGTCCTAATGACATAGTTTCAGCCTTAACTCAGAATCATACCCCAACGCAACTGTATGACGTGTTTCATGACAAATCAACATTGATGATCTTTCCAAGAGAAGTTAACCATTTAATGCCAGGCTCAGGTGTTTTTGTTCTTGTGTCTCAGGAGGATCTAGATGGAGATAGAACTGAACCTTTGCAACACACAGGGAATTCTGGAAATGTTTTCCAGAATGTGTTAAACACAAGGATCAGCTCATATTCCAGTTTAGCCACAACAATGCTGTGGCAAAGAAATAAATAAATGTTACTTCATTATATAAATTTATTTTGCTTACAGTATAACTTATTAAAGCACAGGAAAATTATACAGGCAAGCTATGGTATACAAAGATTCATTTTTTGTTAACATCAAATATTGTGAAAATAAATCTGTCATTCTGTGTATTTTATAAACTGCCTAATATTTTGTATTTGTAATGAGAGTAGTGATGTATTTGTTACAAATGGGTCATTATCAGTTTGTGATCAGGGAAACTAGGTCAGCTTAGTTTCAATGGCTTTACTTAGAAATCACGCCTTTATGTTTTATTTACTTTATAAAACAAAGGAATTTGTCATTGACTTCAGGAAGCATAGAGAAGAATATGCCCCTGTCGACATCAACAGGAATAAACTAGAAAAGGTCAAGAGCTTCAAATTTTTAGGTGTCCAGATCACCAACAACCTGTCCTGGTTCCCCCCATGCCGACACTATAGTTACGAAAGCCCACCAACACTACTTTCTCAGAAGACTAAGGAAATTTGGCATGTCAGCTACGACTCTCTCCAACTTTTACAATTGCACTATAGAAAGTATTCTTTCTGGTTGTATCATAGCTTGGTATGACTCCTGCTCTGCCCAAGAACATAAGAACAAAGAATATTACAGGACAGGAACAGCCCTTTGGTCCTCCAAGCCTGCACTGAACATGCTGTCCGACTTAAGTAAAGGCCCTTAGCCTTCTGGGGACCATGTCCCTCTATTCCCATCTCATTCATGTATTTGTCCCTTAAAAGTCACTATCGTATCTGCTTCCACTACCTCTCCTAGCAATAAGTTCCAGGCACCCACCACTCTCTGTATAAAAAAATCTACCTCGTACATCTCTTTTAAACCTTGCCCTTGCGCTGTAAACCTCTGCCCACTAGTAATTGACTCTCCCACCCTGGGAAAAAGCTTCTGACTATGCATTTTGTTCATGCCTCTCATAATCTTGTAGACTTCTATCAGGTCACCCCTCGATCTCTGTCGTTCCAGTGAGAACAAACCAAGTTTCTCCAAACTCTCCTCATAGCTGATACCCACCATACCAGGCAACATCCTAGTAAATCTTTTCTGTACCTTCTCCAAAGCCTCCACATCTTGCTAATAGTGTGGCGACCAGAATTGAACACTATATCCCAAGTGCAGCCTAGCTAAAATTCTATAAAGCTACAACATGACTTGCTAATTTTTAAACTCAAGACTGCAGGAAATGACAAAATGTTGTGGAATGTAGCCCAATCCATCATGTAAACCTGTCTATACTTCCCACTATGTTGCCAAAGCATAATTAAGAACCCCTTACACCTTGCTTCCGTTGGAAAAAAGATACAAAATCTGTGGTCACATACTAACTAACTCAACAACAGCTTCTTCCGTGCTGCTGTCAGACTTTTGAATAGACCTACCTTGCATTAAGCTGATCTTTCTCTGCACCTTAGCTATGACTGTAACACTACATTCTACACTCTTGCGTTTCCTTCTCAATGAACGGTGTGCTCTGTCTATATAGTGCACAAGAAACAATACTTTTCGGTCTATGCTAATACATGTGACAATTGTAAATCAAATCAAATCAAATCATATCAAATTGAGTGCTCTTTCTAAATTTAGAACCTATTTAATTACAATAAAGGTAGCAGGATGGGTGCTGCTTTCAGCTGCAGTATGTGGGATCTGATAGACACAGTTATGATCCATTACAGATAAATTGGCAGTAAGTTTCTGCAGCTTGAGGAGCTTTAACTCCAAGCTGACGAGCTAGAATTCAAGCTTCAGTCACTGTAGCAGATCAAGGAGAAGGAGAGGTACTTTGACACTTATTGTTCCAGGAGACAGTCACACCCTTTAAGTCAGTACTTCAGAATTGGTCCTTGGTCAGGAACAGGACAAGTGAGATAGGTCTGGGGATCCAGAATGGAGGAGTCTCAGTCTTGCAATTGTCCTTTACTTTTGAAGTTCTTACAGCTTGCATTGAGGAGAGCAAGGACTGCAGGATGGATGAGCAATCTGTGAACAGCACAATGGTGCAGGGAGCCAGTCAAGTTAGTGGATTAAAAAGGAATGTAGTTATAAAAGAGGGCAGTACCATAGAATCCCTACAGTAGTCTATCGAGGCTGCACTGAAACTCCAAAAGAACAAGCCATCAGGCCTCCCCTCAGCCCCTATTCCCATAACCCATGCATTTACCATGGCTAATCCACCTAACCAATGCATATGTGGACATTAAAGGATAATTTAGTTTTGCCAATCCATCTAACCTAGTATAGTTGCTCGGACTGATCTTATTCTCTGCCTACCTGGTGATAGGGTCAATAACTCTGGACCACAATCACACTGAATGTTAGAGCAGATTTGACTGGCTGTGTGGCTTTCTCTGTTCTTGCTCATATCAATATAGCTTTCAGGAAATGAGGCAAATAGAAAAGATTGAGCTAGTACAGGTACAAAACATAGATAATAAACAAGATTTATTGCTGTTTGGTACACTGAGTTGTACATCTAGATTGTTAACAGACCTGAGAGAAAAAATTCAATGAGGCTGATTTACAGGCACAGGAATCACAATATGGGATTAACTCATGTTTGGTCCAGTTACAAGCTCATCAATATGATGGTAGAGTGCAGGTAAGTGGTAAATATGCTGCTAACAAGCTCAGCAGAGTATCCGACTGGTGCTTGAATGAATAGTATGATTCACAGCTACCCTGGACCTCCTAAGGGATGTTCCATAATGCAACAGGAGTTGCTGCAAACATCTCAGGATAGATTGGCTGGAAGATAAAGCATAGCAAATGGAGCAACGTGCCAGAGAAAGAGGGCACCCTTACTCTTGGACATGGAGGCTCTAATGATGGAAGTGTAAAGAAGAGATCTCAGTTTTCCAAGTACCTCCAGCAGGCGTCTCATCCATACAGATTGCAACATGTTCGCTGACATTCTAATCTTCCCATAACTATAAGCATCAGCAGAGAACCAATAAGCAATAGGTACTCCTACATTTCCTGAGTCCTCAGGAGGACATGGTTCCCTATATCATGAGAGTAGCTTTGACATGATGCAGCTAGATCAGGTCGCAACTGGAAAATTCAGGTTAACAGCTTAAGAATAGGATGTCCACTATTTAAACAGCAATGAGGTTTTTTTTTCTCTCGCAGAGAATAATTACTCTGTTGTATTTGCTTCCCCAGAAAATAGTGGAGGCTGGATCATTGAATTTAGTCAAGGCAGATTTAGATAGATTTTTAGTAAACAAAGGAGTCAAGGGCTATGAAGAGGAAAATGGCAAAGTGAAGTTGAAACTACAGGCAGATCAGTCATGATATTATTGAAAGGCAGATCAATCACAGAGGGCTGAATGCCCTCGTCATTCCCCCAAAACCTATGTAGCTATGTAACAGCATGTTGATGTCATGTGCCTTTCCTCAAATCTCTTCTCATTTTCATCCTTCTATCTGAAAATGGATCTGACCATTTCTTTCACATACCCAAGAATTACCACATGGTCATTCATCATGAAGAATGAGAGTTACACCAGTTATCTGATGACCTGACATTTGCAGTCACCAGCTCAGCCCTCAGCAAATCTTGTTCAAAATTTTAAACCTGTGCTATAAGATCTTAAGACCATAAAACGTAGGAACAGAATTAGGCCACTTGGCCCATCGAGTCTGTTCACCATTCAATCATGTTGATATTTTTCTCATCCCCATTCTCCTGTCTTTTTCCCATAACCCCTGACCTCTTATTAAACAAGAGTCTATCTATCTCTGTCTTAAAGACACTCAATGGCCTGGCCTCCACAGCCATGTGTGGCAAAGAATTCCACAGATTCACCACTCTCTGGCAGAAGAAATTCCTCTTCATCTCTGTTTTAAAGGATTGCCCCATTATGACTGCCCTACAGTCATTATGCCAACAGCTAATGGAAACAGTTTTCCTTTCTATCTAAACCTACCAAAATCTTCTGCACTTCTACTGAATTTCCTCTAAATCTCCAACCTAACCTTGGTGCTAAAACCCCTCACTCCTGGAGCCTTTCTGGTAAATCTACACCCTCTCAAGGATGCTAACAGCTTTCCTAAAGTATAATGGTCAGAACTGAATGCAATACTCCAGTTGTGGCCCAACCAGAATTTTACAAGGTATCAGCGTATCTTCACTGGGTTGTACACAGTCCAGTCAAACTATGGGGTTTACAAATGCTGCTGCAGGCTCAGCTCCACCATGTTCAACTGTTTAGCCTCAGTAAGCTGCAGAATTGAATGGTGAGAGATAATTGGTCATGGCTACCCGCTCACTTTGTGAGAGGTCGTACTCTATACAGAATCACTGACTGGATTGAGTGAGTGTCCAGGAGCTGGAACAAGGCTGGAGTCAGCATGGAAAAGACTGCTGCCTCCTGGGCTGCTCTAGGCCCTGATAGGTCAATATGTTCATGATAGGACTCCTCCAGACCATAGCTGCTGTTTTCTACTGTGCAGCATCTTAATGCGTGAGTGGTATTGAGAGGCTGAAAGCGTTGGTTGCATTATAATGAGACTTGAATCATGTAGCCCATTGTGGGTGTAAATCTACCTGCAGCATTGAAGAGCAACCATCATGGGGAAGGTTTTTTGGGGTGTAATCCTTTACCGATCTATGTGGGTGGGAAGAGTTGCAGATATAAATTCTCATTGCAGAATGTTGCCTGCTACAAAGCTATGAAACAACGATAATGTGGAAGGGAGGAAACAAATTGTGATGGGCAGATTCCTTAGAGTAAGAAAATGGTGGGTGCTATGACATATGGCCAACCAATAAAGCCTCTGAACTGAATCCTCACCTTACATTCCCTGAGTAGTCAAGACAAAGTTAAAAAGTTAAAATTTATTTATTAATCACAAGTAAGGCTTATAGTAATATTGCAATGAAGTTACTATGAAATTCCTAGTTGCCACACTCCAGCACCTGTTCAATCACCTAACTAGCATGTCATTCAGACTGTGCGAGGAAACTGGAGCAAACTCACACAGACAGTGACCCAAGCTGGGAATTGAACCGGGATCCCTGACAGAGGCGGCAGTGCTAACCACTATGCCACCCTGCCGCCCCAGTTTTTGTGGAAAACTGCATTCCTCCAGCTATAAATGCACTTGTCGGAATGATATCAAACAGAGATTCCTCTGCAGTGGGATCAGTGAATTACTGTGGTGGATTCTGTTCCATCTTCCTAATTGCACTGAAATCTCTTCCAAATTGTCATCCCTTTCAAGAGCAGACCTTTAAATTGGTAGAGCAGCAACAAGGGCTCCCCTTACCCACCACTGTCTCCCATGGCCTCCTGAGCCCCATATAAAATATTGCTTTGTTTTATGTTTGTTACATACAAGTAAATGAGTCCAACTGTGGAAACTTTGATGTGGTCAGATGTTCTCCTGCATGGCTCCATTCCTGCCTGTTTCATGTGAAATTCCTCAGTGAGAGACAGCAGTGCTTGATGGGGTTTCGGCAATTCTTCTTGGGAGGAACGTAATAAAAAAGCTCCCTGCATTGAAGAGAGGCTCTGCAGTTGCTCCTATCAGATCAGATGTTGGTTGCCAAAACTTACGCATTATCTGGCACCTTGGAATGGGGTTGGTTTTGCGTAGTGACGTGGCATTGCACCAAGATATGGCTCAATTGTCCATGTCCATTTCAGCCATTCTCCTGCCACTGTGTCCTTTAGTGGGTGCCATCTGATGACTCAGCTTGAGATAATTATAGGACTGTGTAACTGCTCTCAATGTGAAGGGTCTGCACCTTTACTGGTCTGCTTTTGTTCCCATTTGTACAGGAACAAATGTGTTTTCGTTTTCTGTACAAAGATATGAACTGTACATATGTTGGAGATTGAAAGGACAGAGACACTGTAGCATCCAGACTATCTGCCTCCTGACACAAGCCCATGAAAGCTCTGAGAGACTGGCATGTGAAGATGCGTGGCACAATGGTGGCTACCTCTGCTGTCTCAAGCACCAGGACTCTGGGTTCAAATCTGGGCTTGGTGACTATCAATGTGAGTTTGCACATTCTCCTCGTGTCTACATGTTTTTCTTCTAGGTGCTCCGGTTTTCTCTCAGTCCAAAAATGTACAGATTAGGTTAATTGGCCATGTTAAATTTCCCCTTAGTATTGGAGAGGGCAGGGGCGGTTTGCAGGGTAAATACTTGAGTTACGGGGATAAGGTGGGATTGTTGCTGGTGCAGGTTCGATGGGTCAAATAGCCTCCTTCTGCACTGTAGAGATTCTATGATTCTATCTGTTGACCAAAGACTCAAATTTTGGACTGTCAGTGTGATCCCAGGAAGAAGATCAGAATGAACATATAAAGATTGTGGGTGAAGATTTAGAGACTGAATTTCAAGTACCTTGAATCAGTGGCGGCAGGAGATGGAAAGAAAAAAGATTAATAAATCAGCTCTGATTAGAGTAATTGGAAGATATGCAGTGGATGTTACGTGATAGAAAAATATCACTGCAACTGAAAGGAAGAATATTTCAGATAGTTGTGAGAATGACCTTATTATATGGCACAGAAACTTGAGTAATATCATGAAGGGAGGGACAAAGAATAGCTAGTAATGAGATAAGAATTCTGAGATGGAATGTGAAGTGACCAGAAAGGATGCAGTCAGGAACCAACACATCAGGGGGCTAGTGGGAGTATCGAAGAAAGTAGCTGAGAAAAGATGGCCCAGCCATGTGTTACAAAAAGAAGACATTTAGCGAAGTGAATGATGGAGACTGCCAGAAAGAAGCAGAAGAGGAAAGTATAGGATCAGATGGAAAGAGGTGGTGGTGAGAGACATAAATGAGGAATGGGTGACTGACAGGAGGAGATAGAAAAAGGCGATCAACAAATATTGTGAAATCCCAAGTGAAGTAGAAGCTGAAAGCAGAGGAATATAGGGAATGACATTAGTTTCAAAACAGCCTTAGTGAGTTGCTACAGAACAGCACGTACATAGTACATACTACAGACGATAATGAATCTCTGGAATTCTCTGCCCATTGAAGTGGTGAAAGCTACCTCATTGGATATGCTTAAATCACAGATTTCTGAGCAATAAGGGAATTAAGGATTATGGGAGCAGGCGGGTAAGTGGAACTGAATCACTTTCAGATCAGCCATAATCTTATTGAATGGCAGGGCAGGCTGGAGGGGCTAGATAAGAACAAAGAACAAAGAGCAACACAGCATGGGAAACAGGCCCTTCGGCCCAACGAGCCCGCGCCGCCATCCTAACATCTTAATGACATATCCATGACTTTAGGCTATGCCTATTGTGGAAGATTCCCATACAGGGACCAATATAGGGACAATTTGTTACCCAATCAGCCTAAGAGCACATTTTTGGGATGTGGGAGGGAACCGGAGCACCCGGAGAAAACCCACGCAACCACGGGGAGAACGCGCAAACTCCCGCAGACACAGGCCCAAATCCATGTGTCTGCACAGCAACAGCGATAGTCTCTGAGCTGTCATGGTGCCCATCAGATGGTCCAGTTTAAGCATACACTAACGACTTGAAGCACTAGGCCACTCCTGAAGCAACATCCAAGAGCAGCCCTCGCACGACCTGCCGAATGCATGCACCTTGTTGGTCAACAAGGTGGACCGAATTGTCTGTGGAAACAAATAAGATATTTAGACAGTCCTGCTATATCCCTCTATCTGCAGACCGCTCATGTGGCTGTCCAAGAGACCCTTAAACAACCCTAGCGTGCCTGCTCCCACCACCTTACTCGGCAGTGCATTCCACAACCCCACTACCCTTTGTGTGAAAAACTGCCCTCTAATATTCGTCTTATACATAGCCCCCCTCACCCTAAGGCCATGACCCCTCGTTCTATCCATTGCTAATGGTGGAAAAAGCTTACCACCATTTACTCTATCTATACCCCTTATAATCTTATATACCTCTAATAGATCCCCTCTCAGCCGATGTCTTTCAAGGGAAAACAACCCCAGTGTGTTCAATCTTTCCTCGTAAGACAGCTCTTCCATACCAGGCAGCATCCTGGTAAATCTCCTCTGCACTCTCTCCAAGATTCGTAGTTGGCCTACTCCTGCTCCTATTTCATATGTTCTTATGTTGTGCACTGCTGCCATTTTACACCAGTGGTGGAGGGAATGATAACTTAGATGACAGTTGGAGTGCTGATTAAGTGGGCTGCATTGCCTTGAGTTTAGTTGGAGCTGTGGAGACTTTCCCTTTACATTCTTGACTTGTGTCTTGTAGATGGTGGAGAAACTTTAGAGACTCAGGAAGTGAATTATCCATCACAGAATTCCTCACCCATGACCTGCTGTTGTGGTCACATTATTTATATGAATTGTCTAGTTGAGTTTCTGACCAGTGGTAAGTCCCAAAAAGTTGATCGGGGTTTCAGTGGTGATAATGCCAAAGAGAATGCCATGGGGAGATAGTTCGATACTCTGGAGATGGTCATTAACCTGGCACGTGTGGCACTAATGTTACTTATCAACCCAAACCTGAATTTTGTCCAAGTCTTACTGCATACAGAAATAGATTACTTCATTATCTGAGGAGCTGCAAAAGGAACTGAACATTGTGCAATCATCAATGAACATCCTTATTTCTGACTTATTGATGGAGGTAAGGCCATTAATAAAGCAGTGAAATTGAATGCCTAAGACACTGCCCTGAGGAGCTCCTGCAACGATGCCCTGGGTCTGAGATATTAAAACCTCCAAAAACAGTATCATCTTCCATTTTGATAGGTATGACTCCAAGTAGTAACTAATTTTACTAGGGCTTCTTGGTGCTACACCTGGTCAAATGCTGCTTTGATATTAAGAGCAGTTACTCTCTCCTCATATGTTAAATTCAGCTCTTTTGTCCATGTTTGGAATGTTAGACTGCTAGTGGCTCTTGTGGAACCCAAACCGACAATGAATACTTAATCAGCCAATAAATGCTGCTTGATAGCATTGTTGGTCACACCTTCAATTGTTTTGCTGATGATTGAGAGATTCAGAGGTAGTTGGCAAATTGGATTTGGCTTACTTTTTGTGGACACACATGCCCGGGCAATTTTCCCCTTTTGTATTTATATTAAACAGTTGAAATGTTATCTTGATGAAGTAGCACTAAAATAAGAGTGTATGTTTGTCCAGTGCAATGCTTCGTTGTGGTGATTGTCCTTTTCATAGAAACATAGAAAATAGAAGCAGGAGTAGGCCATTTGGCCCTTCAAACTCACTCTATCATTTATTTTGATCATCAAAATCAATACCCCGATCCCACCTTTCCCCCATATCCCTTGATCCATGTAGCCCAAAGACATATATCTAACTCCTTCCTGAAATCACACACTGTTTTGTCCTCAACTATTTTCTATGATACAGAATTTCATACATTCACCACCCTCTGGGTGAAGAATTTTCTCCTCATCTGTTCTAAAAGATTTATCGTTATTGTCAAATTATGGGCCCTGATTCTGGATTCTTACACCATCAGGACATCCTTTCTGAATCTATCCTGTCTAATCTTGTTAGAATTTTAAGTTTCTATGAGATCCCTTCTCACTCTTTAAACTCCAGTGAGTATAATCCTAATCAATTTAGTCTCTCCTCATATGAAAGACATCGCAGCAGTCAGCCTGGTAAACCTTTATTGTACTCCTTCAATAAAAAGAACATCCTTCCTTAGAAAAGTACACCAAAACTGCACAAATACTCTAGGTATAGTCTCACCAATGCCATGTAAATTTAGAGCAAAACATACTTATTCTCATACTCAAATCCTTTTGCTACGAGAGTCAACATACCTTCTTTACTCCCTGCCGACCTATGTGCTTATCAGTGACTGATGCATGGAGACATCAAGATCTCATTGAATATCCACCTCTCTCAATTTACACCCATTCAAGTAGTAATCTGTCTTCATCTTATTGCTATTGAAGTGGATAATCTCATATTTATCCACATTTAAGTGTAAAGTAGCAGAGTAAGCTCCACCCAGGTCATGTTATCCTCACCCTGCTGTGTTTCCCTTTAAAGGGACAATTACAACATACCTATAAAAATTGGGTAAAGAGGGTATAGTTACCTTGGGCACCAGTATGAGTCCTGAGAGATCAACCATGACTTGACTGAATGACGGAGCAGGCTTGGAGGGCTGACTTGCCTGCTTCTGCTCTTGATTCCTAGGAACATTTCTTTCTCCTTCACAAGTGAGTATTGAATGTGGCAGACTGTGTTGACTGGCGTGTCCACCCTGACTCAAACATTTCAGATTCAAGCATTTCAAAATGTGCCTCTGTTTTGACTGACTTCCAAAGAAGTTCTATTAGAGTCAAAACATTGGCCAGGACTTTATGGCTCCACCTTCCATGCCCCCCGCAACATCACAACCTTCCTGCCCACCATCCCCTACTCCCCTTCACCCTCCCATCCCCCAGCACACAATCTGGTGGATGCAGTGGGCCAGTTAAATCTCCATTCAGTTCCGTGGGAGGAGAACCATCAACTCAGTTCCTTTCTCCATAGATGTTGTGAGATTGAGTTTTCCCAGCATTTTCCGCTCTTATTTCAAATCTCCAGCACGTGATGTGATATCATTGGACTGTGGAGGTTGGTGTTCGTTGCAGCTAATCACTGGAATTATGTGTTAATGGTTCATTATACTAGGTAAGAAACTTGCATTTATGTATTTTTATGAATGTAATGAAGTGCATTTCATTCGACTTAGGCTCCTTCCCCCAGTGCTTCTTCTGGTATATTGATACCTACATGAATTAATTTTCAGAACTGGGAAACCTAATCATCTTTGCTTCCAATTTCCACCCTTCCCTCATCTTCACATGATTCATCTCTGACCTTTTCCTTCTCCTTCTCCCTTTCTCTGTTTCTATATTTCAGATTAGGCTGTCAAAAATTATTCATTATAACTCCACAGATACCTCAAATATATTTTCTCAAACTTTGCACCTGTAAGAATTCTATCCCATTCTCCCAGTTTCTTCATCACTATCATATATCTCCTGTACTTATCCTTCCATATCAATGCCCCTAATACATCCTCCTTATTCCTCAACTCAGGAATCCCCCCAACTGGAGCTGTCAGAACCCTGACCATGTCTATACATTTTCCCTACTTCGGCTGTCATCCTTTCCTCTGCCTTCTAGCATCATGATAGTTCCCCCCATTCAACCAGCCTGCAGTTTAAAAAGATGATCCTGCATCATTTCCACCACTTCCAACATGATGCCATCATTGGGAACATTCTTTCTGAGACAGCTGCGTCAACCCGTTCCCTTGCCACATCACGTTTCCATGTAACATCTGTTATTTTACCTCCTCTTGCTTCTCTCCAAAGATCCGTACACTCCTTTCAGGTGAAGCAGCTGTGCTCCTTCCAATTTTATATACTGTTTTCGCTGCTCATAATGCAGTCTCCATATAATGGGGAGATTAGATCATCGCTTTGGGACACCTCCACTTTGACCTCAACATGATCTCCAGCATTCAGTAGCTTGCCACTTTGATTCTCCAATTTGCTGTTATACTGACATTCCTGTTCTCGGCGTGCTTGCAGTGTAACTCACCACAAACTCGAAAAACAGTACATCAGCTTTCAGTTAGGCACTTTACAGCCTTCTAGACTCAATGTTGAGTTCAACAATATCAGATCACAATACCTCTCTCCTCATTTTGTCCAATTTTCTTTGCAGGTTTTGGTCTTAACTGCTTTCGTCTAGTTTCTATTTTCAAACAAAGCTATTTTGCCATTTACAAACCCTCTGGACCAATATTTTCTTTCTTTACTTGTTCCATTGACACTCCCTTTGGCTGTTCCCACCAACTCTCGTGTCACTGAATGTCTTCTGCCTGATCACAGCATTTAGTTTTCTATCCTTCCCATTTCACCTTGAAAGCTATTATATTCGGAATTGGAATTCTTTGAAGATGTGACTAGTAGAGTTGACAAGGGGGAATCACTCATTGTGGAATATTTGGATTTTCAGAAAGCATTTGGTAAAGTCCCACACAAGATTATCACATAAAATTAAATGCATAGGATTGGAGAAAGTATATTGAGTTGTAGAGAAAACTGGTTGGCAGAGAGGGAACAAAATGGGTCCTTTTCAAATTGACAGGCAGTGCCTAGGAAGGGTGCCACAAGGATCGGTACTGGGACCCCAGTTGTTCACAATATAAGTGATTTGGATGAGGGAACAAAATATAATATCTCAAGGTTTGCTGATGATATCAAATTGGGTGAGAAGGTAAACTGACGAGGATGCAGAGTTTCTTTAGAACAATCTGGACAGATTGGGTGAATGGGCAAATCAATGGCAGGTGCAGTATAATTTGGATAAATTTGGAAACAAGAAGGCAGATTACTACCTGAATGGCTGTAAACTGGGAAAGGGGAGTTGCAGCAGGACCATGATCATAATGAATGACCGTGCAGGCTCAGTGGGCCAAATGACCTTCTCTTGCTCTTATCTCCTACGTTTCTATTTCTAAATTTTCCCACTTCTGGTGAAAGGACACAACCTGAAACATTAGCTCTTCCTTTCTTCACAGAAGAAAAAATCTGAGTATCCCTAGCATGTTATGTTCCTATTTGTACTTGTGTAACAATTTGCATAGCCTTCTGGTTCCTAGGTCATAACTGCAAAGTGATGTCCATGGTGGAAAGCTTGGGCTACGGAATCCTCAACGTGAGTGGCAGGCTCCAAGCAATGGGCTAGTCAAAGTAGGCCACAGCGGAGTCCCAGAGGGCCACAACTGAGACACAGGGGACCACAGTAGTGTCCTAGAGAGGCACAGCTGAGTCACAACAGGCCACAGCTGAGGGCCCTGCATATTTCCCATGCTACTGCTAGCACCAAGCCAGGTGATTAACCTTGATTCAATGAAGAGTGCAGGAGGATATGTCAGAAACAACACAGACATACCTAAATATGAAATGTCAAACTGGTGAGTTATTTGCATGGCAATAGGAATCAGGGAAACCTCTAAACTGGTTGGAATCATAACTAGCACAAAGGAAGATGGTTGCAGTTGTTGAAAGTTAATAATTTTGGCTCCAGGACAATGGATGCAGGAGTTCCTCAAGTAGTGTCCAAATCACAACCATCTTAAGTTGCCTCATCAATGAAATTTCCTTCCATCATAGGATCAAAAGTGGGGATGTTCGCTGATGATTGCACAATATTCAGCACCATTCGCAACTCCTCAGATACTGAAGCAGTCCATGTGTTAATGCAATGAAACTTGGACAGTATTCAACTTGTGCTGTCAAGTGACATATATTCAATATTTATGCACATATGACAATAGTCATGCCACACAACAGCCTGGCAACGGTCATCCAAGAGAGTCTAACCATCACTCCTTGACTTTCAATGCATTACTATCACTAAATCCCCTCACTATCGACATCACTGTTAACACTGATCAGAAACTGAACTGGATTAGCTATATAAATATTGTGGCTATAACAGCAAATCAGAAGCACAGTGTCCTCCAGCAAGTAACTGACCTCTTGATTCCCCAAAGTCCATCCACAAGCTAAAGGCACAAGTCAGGAGTGTAATGGAAAACTCTCTACTTACCCGAATGAGTGCAGCTCCAACAATCTTCAAGGAGCTTGACAGTTCTGAATTCCCATGAGAAAATATTTCTGCTGAATTAAGAAAAATTAAAGAGCTAAAATTTACTATCCATAGAAATGTGCTAAAACAACTATTATTTTTTTCCATAGCAGTTAAATACCATGACTTTTGTAAACCCACATCAAAATAATCTATTTGCATACATGGCACTGCAAAACACAGTTCTTGCAAAGTGCACGTTTCTGTAAATTTGCAAAATTTGACAGAAAAAAAGTGACTGGTCAAGAAATAGAAACTGATAGTAAAATATTGAGATTATTGTAATCATGGCTTGGTTACTTTTCAACTCAATATTAATCACAAGGTGCTTGGATTTCTGCAGCCCGACAAATATCTTATAATCTTTCAATTTTGCTGCAATTTCACAGTAGTTATAATTTTATGTTATAATTCTACTAATTCTGGGGCAGCATGGTGGTACAGTGGTTATCACTGCTGCTCACAGCGCCATGGACCTGGGTTCAATTCCTGGTTTGGGTCACTGTCTGTGAGGAGTTTGTATGTTCTCCCTGTATTTACATGGGTTTCCTCCCATAGCCTGAAAGACATGCTAGTTATGTGCATTGACCCAAACAGGTGCCAGATTGTGGTGACTGGAGAATTTCACAGTAATTCATTGCAGTCTTAATGTAAGCCTTACTTGTGACTAATAAATAAAACTTTAATTTTACTATGTTCCTCAACAAAAGAAACTCAATCAGCTTCAGAGAGAAGCGAAATAAGATAATTCACATGGACAGGAAGAAACAATGAATAGCAGAATTCTGTCATGTACATTCTTCTTTGATTACAAATTGATAGATCAGTTGTTAGGAAGACCCGAGTAACATCATTCTAGACTAAATTGTATTCTAGTATCTTCCATGAGGAGATTCTAAGCTTAATTGCAAAAAATCTTAAATTCAAGGTTTGATATTCTCAGTTAGAACTTCAAATATTTGCCCTTATTCATTTGTATATATGCGAACGTACAAAGTAAGAACAGAAATAGGCCATTCAGCCCCTTGAGCTGGCTTCACCACTCAATAAGATCATGGCTGACCTGTTTGTGTTCTGCTTTCCATATTTCTTTCTATCCCCTGATAATCTTTGATTCCCTTGCCTAACAAGAATCCAACATCTCCATCTTAAAAATATTGTTTCACCCCATTCTGAGGTAGAGAGCTCCAAAGTTGCACAACACTCTGAGACAAAAGAAGTTTCTTCTCACCTCCATTCTAAAAGGACGACTCCTGATCTTAAAACTTTGTCCCTAGTTCTGGATTCACCCTCTAGAGGAAATATCTTTTCCAAATCCACCTTGTCAATCCAATTCAGGGTCTTATATACTTCAATCAAGCTACTTCTCTCCAGTGGAAAAAGCTCAGTCTGTCCATTGTTTCCTCATAACACAACCTGCTTATTTCAGGTATCAATCTAATAAACTTCCTCTAACTGCTTCCAATGCATTTAGATCTTTCCTTAAATAAGATGAAAGGGCACACAACACCAGATTGTATTCCAACAGGTTTGTTTGAAATCACAAACTTTGCTTGTGATTTCAATGCTGCTCCTTCCTCAGATAGATGGAATGATTTCAATTAGGCCATTGAGGTTGATCTTTTGGAGTATGAAGTTCCTGATTGACCCAACTCTGTTGCCGCTGGGTAGCAGAGGCCCCCAGTGGAGGTCCCTAAACGAAGGAATCCTCCTCCACTATCTTGGGAAGCTGGAGTGGAGGGTGTGCATGCAGCAATCCCGTACAACAAAAGGTTAAGGTGGTTCACGGGTAGTTTTTGCAACCTTGTGGAGTCCGTGGACCATGCCTATGTTAAATGTTGTAGGCTGCTCTCCCTTTTCAGTTTTCTCAAAAATCTTTTGTTGATGTTTCATTTGCACTTCAGCCCCATGCTCCTGATCTAAGGGGAATCTGGTGTGGAGGGGGGCGGGGAAGGAGGAGGACCTTCTCGTGAACCTGCTCCTGGGCCTGACAAGGCTTGCCATCTACAGGTCCAGGCAGGGGCTTGTTTCGGAGGTCATCCAACCTGACTGTCTGCCTCTCTAAGAGGCTATATTTGTGGCCGGGTGTTCCTGGAGAGGGAGAATGCAATGTCCGAGGGCACTGTTAATGCCTTCTGTTCTTACTGGGCACCACGGAGACAAGAGTACATTATTTACCCCTTTATCACATTTTAATTTGATGTTTTGAGTTTTCTTGCCTCTTTGTCTTTTGTTTCAGGCGGTTGCTCTCCTTTTGGGAGCTGACCCTTTTCATTTGTCGCTGAATTAATTTGATTTGATTTAATTGATTGGACCATAAAAGAGATGCATGAATGGCCCATCGATTGACTCCTTAATCAGGGAGTTCATATTCCAGTTAGGCCACTGAGGTGCCCTATCAGAATATGAACTGCCTGATTAGGGAGTCACAAAAAGAGTTCTCTGATTAGGGAGTCAAAAGTCTTATACTGTATGAGCCAATCAGGGAGATCATATTCCAACAGGCCAGCCTCAATGGTTTGAGTCATTAGAGTGAAGTCTTTAAATAAGGAGACCAAAACTGTACATAGTATTTGAGACATGGTCTTACCAATACCCTTTGCAACTGAAGCATAACATTTAACTTTTAGGTTCAGTTCTTCTCATAATAAAAGATATTGTTCCATTATCCTTTTTAATTACTCGGTGTACCTGTGTAAAGGGTGGAATTTTCCATTTTCTGGCAGTGTCGAGGGAACCGGTACGCAGCTCACCAGCTGCTCAGCCCAGCTTTTCTCACCACATCGTGCAGCATTCTGTGCAGGAAACATTTACAGGTGCGGCCCATGCTGCCCTGCTGCTGTGATAGGACCGGAAAGATCCGGCAATGTCGAGAATCTCAAGATTGAGGTGCCATTTTTAAAGAATGCGCCAATCTCTGATTAGAAACAAAAAAAACTCACCTCCCTCCCCCACCCCTCAGCCCACGTACATGGGCAATCCCCTTACAAGCACAAGGGACCCTCTACAGTCCGGTACCAGTAAGAGCAGCACAGTAGTACAGTGATTAGCACTGCTGCTTCACAATGGCAGAGATTTGTGATCGATTCACAGCTTGGGTCACTGTCTGTGTGGAGTATGCACATTCTCGCCGTGTCTGATAGGTTTCCTTTGGGTGCTCCAGTTTCCTCCCACATTCTGAAAGACGTGCTGATTAGATGCATTAAGCAACTAAGGGCATTTCACAGTAACTTCATTGCAGTATTAATTTAAGCCTAACTTGTTATGAATAAATAAACTTTAACTTTGATCCATCGATGTGGGGAAATCAAACACATAGGTAAGTTCCCCAGAGGGGATTCCTTTGGCACTGTCTCCACCTGGCATATCCATTCAGCCAAGTCATTTATACAAATTGTAAACTGTTGATGTCCCACTTCTGATCCCTATAGCACACCACTCATACCAAATGAAAGAAAACATTTATGCCTACTCGCTGCTTCCTGTTAGCCAGCCAATTTCTCGATCCATGCTAATATCTTACCCTGTGCACATATGAGCTTTTATTTTCCACAGCAACCTTTCATGCCACACTTCATCAAATGTCTTCTGGGAATTCATGTCACCTCTTTTTTCCACAGCTCGGTTACTTAGAAACCGATGTTCCTTCTCAATCTTGCAATTCCTGGGGGTAAGTTTTCCAATCCTCTGTGCTGTTCTAGCAGTGCAGTGGCAGGAGACAGAAGTGCAGGTTGTGTCATGACTTCCCACTGGACACCACGACCACTACACAGCTCCAGCCGCCAGATATCATTATTTAAATGAGCATTTCCATCCGATTAACAGGCCCAGGACTGAGATCTCTGCGTCTGCTTGCCACTGCCTCCTGCCCCCAACCCCCAAACACCCCAGTGCGAATGGGGTGCTGCTGCCACTCTGCATTTTGGATCAGTGATAGAGGAAGGGAGACTAGCGGTTGTCATCAGTGTGAGGGTCCGACTGCTGGGCCTTTGGGCTGTGTAAGGGGTCGGGTCAGGGAGATTGAGACTGCTGGTGGTGGGAGGGGTGAGGATTGAGGCAGTTGGGGGCAAGAGGGTCCGGGCTGGCCTGGATACATCTGGAGACCAGCGATCAGTGGATGGAAAGGTCGCATAGCTAGTGATGGGAAATCAGGTTGCGGCCGACAATTGAGCTGGTCAGCGAACAGGAGGCCGGCAATGCAGGTTACTGTGTATGTGCCAATCTCCACTCTGACAGATCAGGGCATGCACAGTGACCCACTCATCGCTATGCTTTCAGCCTCTCCAGTGGGTGTAGGCCCCAGCCCCTGATTTTTAATGTGATTTGAGCCGGGGCACTCTCGGGAGATTCATGTTGAAAGACCTGATAAAAAGCAGCTGGATTTACTCCAGTTTTTATGCAAATTTGGCACTTAGATTTTTTTTGAGAGGATTCTACCCATTACATTCATATCATCTTCAGGGGTTTAATTTAGACAAATGCGTGGTGATGCATTTTGGTAGATTGAACCAGAGCAGAGCTTATTCAATTAATGGTAGGGTATTGGGCAGAGTTACAGAACAGAGATAGAATAGAGAATCCTACAGTGCGGAAAGAGGCTATTCAGCACATTGAGTCTGCACCAACTACAATCCCACTCAGGCTCTATTCCCCTAACTCTACATATTTACCCACTAATCTTCTAACATATGCATCCTGGGACACTAAAAGGCAATTTAGAATGGCCAATCAACATAGCCTGCACATCTTTGGACTGTGGGAGGAAACTAGAGCATCTGGAGGAAACTGTCACAGACACAAGAAGAATGTTCAAACTCCACACAGACAGTGATCTGAGTTGGGGTTCAAACCTGGGCCCCTGGAGCTATGAAACAGCAATGCTAACCATTGTGCTACCGTGCTGCCCTAGGGGTACATGTTCATAGCTCCTTGAAAGTGGAGTCACAGGTGGACAGAGTGGTGAAGAAGGCATTCGGCATTCGGTTTTATCAATCAGAACATTGAATACAGGAGTTGGAACGTCTTGATGAAGTTGTACAAAACATAGGTAAGACAACTCTTGGAATACTATATGCAGTTCTGGTCACCTTATTATAGAAAGAGTATTATTAAACTTGAAAGCGTGCAGAAAAGATTTATTAGGATGCTACCAAGACTTGATAGTTTTAGTTATAAGGAGAGGCTGGATAGACTGGGACTTTTTTTTCTGGAGTGTAGGAGGCTGAGGGTGACCTTATAGAGGTCTATAAAATAATGAGGGGCATAGATCAGCGAGATAGTCAATATCTTTTCACAAATGCAGGGGAGTCTAAAGCTAGAGGGCATAGACATCAGGTGAGAGGGAAGAGGTACGAAAGTGTCCAGAGGAGGGGCAAATTTTTCACACAGAAGGTGGTGAGTGTCTGGAACAAGCTGCCAGAGGTAGTAGTAGAGGGAGGTACAATTTTGTCTTTTAAAAAGCATTTAGATAGTTACATGGATAAGATGAGCATAGAGAGATATGGGCCAAATGCGGGCAACTGGGATTAGTTTGTGTTTAAAACAAAATGGTGGTGTGGACAAGTTGGCTGAAGGGCCTGTTTCCATGCTGTAAACTTCTACTTCAGAAGGCCTTTCAAAGTCACATTGCCAGACCAGTTAAGGATGGCAAATTTCCTTCCCTAAAGGATATTAGTAAACAAGGTGGAGTTCTTTTAATGGATAGTGTTCATCATTTTAATTCCAGATTGTTTTGATTTCAGATTTCACCATAGGATTCAAATCCAGGCCCTCTGAAAATTAGTCTGAGTCATTAGTCTAGTGACAATACCACTGTACCATACCACCACCTCCCCTTTTATTTCACTATACTCTGATGTTAAAGTTGACCATTATTATCATGAAGTTTAGATCCAAGCCAAAATTTGCATCCAGACAACTTCTAGAAAACAGGGCAAGAATCCAAAAACCTGCTGGGTGCAGATTGGGGGAGGAACAACAACCCCAGTCAATTCACTCTGTTTCAAAAACTCCAAATAAAGTCATATCCCTGTAATAATGGTGTTGGGTGATCCTGTTTGCACTGTGGCTCAAACATCAAATCAGATTTATCTTATATGGTGGATTGATTAATCTGAATAATGCTTTTTGAGAAGTGGAAAAAGGACAGTATGTCACAATGATAGAAATGGATTAATGCTGGTGCTGAGTTATTAGCCTGCATTTTGTACAATTAGAAGCAATGTCAAAACCCTAGGCTACATGGTGAGAAACCAACATGATAGGCTAATGGGAATGAAATCATGAGAAACTCAATGTGTCAGTTCAAGTGAAGATGAAAATCAGTCCAGTGTAACTCAACCACTAAAATTTAATTCACATATGAAAAAATGAATAGAGGTTCAACTTGAAATCGGCTGAAAGTGTAAGCGTAGGCAGGCAAATTGTAAAAAAAAGGCCAAAAATACTTTGGGATTTATAAATACAGGAAAAGAGTACAGAAACTGAGAGATAATGATAAATCTGTATAAGGCACAGTTTGGGTACATCGCAGATTTGTGTGCCTTGTTATAGAAAGGACATGGAAGCCATTGAATGTATGTAGCATAGATTTTTTTTTGTCCAACAAATTAAACCACGTAATCCACTCTAACTCCTCTAACCTTGCATGAAACTGCCCTTCCAGTCTTACCTTTCGAAGCCTCTCTCACACATAGTGTGAGATGAAGGAAGGTGGGGATTCCTGGATCCAGCAGGTGTTTTGCTGCTTGCCCGCTCAATCCTGCAAATGAACAACCTGCTAAGACAGAATCTCCCCATCTGAATCACCCACCAACAACCCCTGAATCCAACCACCTGATCTTTCCAAACTTCCTCCACTAGATTCCATGATTGTGACCCCTGAACTCACCCTGCCTGTTCCAAAATCACCCACACTCCCACTCCACCCCTCTCACCTCACATAGTTCTCTAACTTTCAATCTTCCTCATGACACTTCCAATTTCTCCTTCAGCCTTTGGTATCCATCCCAATGTTTATCTGGCATTCCCTAAAAAAAGCATCATTGCAATTTGCCAGAACTATTTATGGTACCAAATATTCATACCTTATATTTGCCTTTGAAGGCACAAGTTCCTTCATGGAAAATTATTTTAATACATTTGCATCTCATTATGTGTCCTGTTCGTCAGAATCATCCCCCTTTCCCAATGCTGGTTCATCCAGGTATTTTGGTGTGCAAATATAACAACCTGTTTCGCAATGACACATAAGCAACATGACTTGATGCCTGCTCTTTACTTTTGACTTTGAGGTTAGTTGATCTACGTTGCATTATTCCACACTCATGGGAATCAGTGCTAGGCTCCACAGCAGCAAGACATCGGTTTCAGAGGGATCTCAGAGGCAAGTCTCTATTAACAGACAGGTGGTAAAGTAGGGATGACCTCAATCCATGGGATTTCTGGCACTATGAGTGGATACTGGCACCCTCCAACAGCAGGGGAATCTGCAGCCTACAAATGTAGAAAAGACATTGTGAGGGTATCTCAGAGTGTGAGAAGCTTTGTTTAACTGTGTAAGTGATTTTAAGATGGCAAGTGGTGATGTTGAAATAGGGCATAAGAACATCCATCTTTAAATGCTCAATAACTAACAAATGGATATGCACCACAAACACAACAGGACCATGGAATACAGGGGAAGGATTGAGAGCTCTGTGAGGGAGGAAAACCAGAACAGTAAGCTCCTCTGGATAATGGGAGGGGATTCCACATTCATGCTCAGGGAGGATATAAGCTGACCTGGCAGTGAGAATTCAGTACCACCATCTTCCAGCCTGCAGCAATAGTACTTACAAAATTAAAATCAGAAGAAGCTGAGCTAGTGAGGGCTCTGAGTGTAAGGGCATGCACTAGGGAGGTCTATTAAAAGGGAACTGAAAGTCTGTTTACTTCTTCAGAATAAACATGAACAGGATTGGTCATTTAAATAAAAAATACTTTTTTATTTAAGCGTCTTTTATAAGCATTTTACAGAAAACAAAGTAAGGGTTACTTGAGAGAGAGAAGGAGCAAACAGCCAAATCCAGCACTGGATCAAACAACTCAAAACATAGTCTGGATCAAACAAACTAAACATCAATCTGAGACTGTTTTCCTTAGAAAGACATAGACTTAGAGGAGATCTAATAGAGGTGTACAAGATTGAGGGGTATAGATAGAGTAAACAGGGTTAAGCTTTTTCCTAGGATGGACTCAAATAGCACGAGGGGTCACGGGCTTAGGGTGAGGGGGGTAAGGTATAATTTGGATGCTAGAGGGAGTTTTTTCACGCAGAGGGTGGTGGGGGTATGGAATGCGCTGCCAAGTAAAGTGGTGGAGGCAGGCACTCTAATTTAAGAAATACTTAGATGGGCACGTGAACAGAATGGGAATGGAGGAGTATAGAAAACTGATTTAAAATAGGGATCATGCGCCTTGGGAGTCCCTGGGAAGTGTGTAAATAGATGATGATATTGATGTACTTGTTTTTATCCTACAGGTGCTTTTTGTCCACCTTGTTGTCTAACAAGGGACATACACACAATGGGTCGCGAGAGGGCTGCTCTTGGATTTTTTTTTCGAGAGTATCCTAGTGCTTCACGTCATTAGTGTACGCTCGACCTGGACCATTTGATGGGCAACACGACAGCTCAGTGACTATCACTGTGCTGTGCAGATACGTGGATTTGGGCCTGTGTTTGTGGGAGTTTGCACATTCTCCCCGTGCTTGCGTGGGTTTTCTCCAGGTACTTCGCTTTCCTCCCATATCCCAAAGATGTGCTCTTAGGCTAATTGGCAAAACAAATTTTCCTAAATTGTCTCAAATTTGATTTTTAATCCATAGATCTATAAACATAGACAGGGATCTGAGGTAGAGGTGGGAACATCGGGGTGGCTGCATGGGCTCGTTGGGCCGAAGGGCCTGTTTTCCATGCTGTTTTGTTCTTTGTTCATTGTCCTTTGTTCTTTGATCTCTGTCTACAATATAACTGAATACTTACATTATTTCAAGTCACATACAAGCAGTCTCCAGCTGCATCAACAACTTGCTTCTGTGGCCATTAGAAAGCCTCTGTTTAACTTACATTATACTTTCAGAGAATGCAGCTAGGTCTCTAGACTGGACCCAGAAATCCAAGCTGATGTGGCCAAATTAGCTCAAGTTAGCTTAAAGCATAGCACAATTAGTTACATTAGGTAAAAAACACCTTAAAATTAAAATACCTTAAAAATACCTGGGCAAACTATACAGAATTTCCCACAGAAACCCAACTGAACTGTGCATTCCCAAATGAAGAGAGAGACATAACTGAGACATGTTAGGATTCTTCCCAAGAGAAATGAAGGGAGTCTGGAAATTAAAGCATTCATGAGAGACCAAGCCTACAGAGCAATCTCCTTAATTTAACTGATTATTCAGTGTGAGTGTTCCCCAGAGTAATAATGATCTGGGCAATCAGGCGACTGCACAAATTGCAGGACCCTCTTAGAAAGTTAATACTTTATGGTTCACAAAAGAGAAGCCTTAGCATCTTAGCATCCCCTTAAACAATTTCTATTTACCCCCATGTTTATTTTAGTGCAATGAATGAGGATCACAATGCCTTGGTTAAAAACAGCACATCGAAAGCAATGTCATGGTCGTGGGGAGAGTGGAGGGGAGGGGTGCACCTGTCATCATTTCAGGGTTGATCACTCTCCATATGGGAACAAAGCCCTTGAAACCACAATCACTGACAAATCATTGACAGAAAGATGATCTTTGGCATCTAATGCTGACTCTTGTCTGTTTATCATTGATACTGTAGAGGGGAGACCATCAGGAAGATTGAAGCTGAATTTATCATTGTTTGCATTACGGGACACTCACATGGGTCACTGCTGCTGACCTCACCATCACTGCAGGCACAGTTCACATCTCCTTCAGCCAAGTCATTTGTTTAATTCTTGAACTCCATGAGGTTGGCACTCCATTGCTGGTATGGGAATTCTTCTTTTTACTGTGTGTGATCTTGTCCTGCATGGAGACAGGTAGGGTGAGTGAATCGTACCCATGCCAGGATAGATACGTAGATTGGCTGGTAGTTATGGGGAATGAATGGTGCCATAGATGGGATGAGGACATGATCTGCAGAGGACGTGAAGGTGTGTATGATAGACTGGTGATGTCCCTTGAGTTGGCACCAAGTGAGATGTCAGCGAAAATGTTTTGGGCTTGAGTGTGTGAGTTGAAAGTGATGAGGTGGTGACTTCCCCTAGCAGCACAGATGAGATCATTTGTCCTCTTTCTTCTTTGGATGGCTAACTTCTTTTGTGCAGCATTAGAAATGAACATTCCTGCCATTCCCCTCCCCACAGCCTCCTGCTCCCCCCGCCCTCCCCCCAAGCTGGATTGGTTATCTTTCTTTATCTCCTGGGGCTAGAGATAGATAAGGGCCTGGTGTTGGGTGTTTATGGCAACCATCAACCGGCCCAGAAAGGCATCATTGAACTTGGGGCCAGCAGTCTTCTTGCCTTTGGGTACCAACTTTGTATTGTCTTGGCTACATAGATGGAGACAGATGTGTGAATTTAAATATGGTGCCCAGAGTGAGAAAACGCCAAGGTCACAGTGTGAATCGGAGAGAGCCCACATATTTCCCATGCCTGTATAATTAATGAGGTGCAGTGCAGACAATGTGGTGCCAAAGCCCCATATTGTGCTTTTGGGAAAAACATCAATCTTTGTCCCCATTTGTGCATATAGGTAGGCTTATTTGAAAGAAAGCAAGTGTTTGAAAGCACATGAGTGTCTGATGAGAAATATGACTACTTTATGGCGGAAAGTGACATTTTGAGGAAATTCATTCTTCTTCCGTTTTGTACATAAAAAAGTGACATAAAGACAAGTGGGGCCTCATTTCACAGAATAAAGCTCAGAAATCTTTAATCTCTGATGGTACATTCATCAATAAATTATGCAGCTTGATATCAATTATATTGAAGATGAAAAATGCAACTCAGGAACTAAACAGAAGGACAAAAGGAATAGTACAAAGCTGAAAAGAGGAAATCTGATGATTGTAGTGGAGTTCTTGGCTCTTCTTAATGCCTCATTGTTTGACTATGCCGAACTACTGGGGGTTGATAATTGATTAGATTACAGATCAGATTCAGCAAGCTGCAAAATGCAGATTGCATTGATACATCTGAAGAAGGGAAAGATGTGCTGAAAGATTCCCTCAGAATGCAACTCATAAAATGCATAATTGACACTGGCAAGCGATAGGTATCCCAAACTGCAGTGGAAAGTGGATTCTCGAAATTACATGCAAGGCTCCTAAAATGTCCCCAGAAAAATTGGTAACGCAAAAATAAGTAGCAAAATTGGAAAAAATTACTAAAGAGAAAACTCCAAGTGCAGAACATGAAAAAACCTCCCTTATTCTACTACGTGCATTTTCTGTAATGTGATGACTGCAAAAAAAGATAAATAAGTATTATTATCTCATAAAAAAACCTTTTATTACAAATTTTTTGTGTTCAAAATCTTTTCTGTTTGAGTGTAATAACTGTGAAATGATTTAACGTGTCAAAAACCAGTGGCTGTAGTGGAGTGGGTGGATATCATAATTACTGCTTAATTAATAAAGTTACCAGTTCACTGCAATACATAACCTTTATGAGTACGAGTCATTTTTATATCTTAAATGTCAGTCTTGGCTGTTGACCTTTAAGCAGATACATGACTACACTAGGAATTTTGTTTCACATCTTCCTTGATGCATTTATAACTCACCATAAAGTATGTTCGCCACATTTCTGTTTCTACAACACACTGGCATCTAAGAAGCCGCTTCTGTGAGAACCTGTAATCTAGAGAACCGCAATAGGAAATAAATATTCAGCCTCTTTTTCCAATTCCTCCTTTCATTTTAAGAGTGCTTTTACAAGCTAGTAGTGGTGAATAACTGTTCAAACAATGAGAAAAAGTGGAACAGGATTGAAGCTCAGATATGTTACTTGTTATAAATCCATGAAAACCATTTATTTATTAGTCACAAGTAAGGTGTACATTAACACTACAATGAAGTTACTTATGAAATTCCCCCAATCACCACACTCCAGCACCTGTTCGGGTCAATGCACCTAACCAGTAGGTTTTCAGAATATACGAGGAAACTACAGCATGTGGAGGAAACCCATGCAGACACAGGGACAACATGCAAACTGTGCGCAGATGGTGACCCAAGCTAGGGATCAAACTCAGGTCCCTGGCTCTGTGAAGCAGCAATGCTAACCACTGTGCTATCGTGCCATTTCCTCACTATCAGAAATTAACTTTAGCTTAAATGGATGCAAGAATTTCTTCCAGGTCCACCCTTTCTGATTGCCGCTATTTGGACTCAATTGAAGTTGGATGGAATTAAACTCTTTCCTTGACGAAGAAATTAGGTTGCAGGATCTTATAAATGGCAATTGACATCCTGGATACAATCGTGTATCTTTTTCTAAAGATTATTAAAACTAACTATGAGTTATGTGACATAGTAGAGTTTAAATTCCTCTATGGATTTCCCATTTTTGTCATAACTTCCATATTTTATTCAGTTTGGAGGTGCCCATTGATCAAAGGACTTCTACAATGTCAATGTCCGAGGATATTGATATGTAGAAACTACGTGCCATAAGTAAATTCTGGGCAAATCCCCTCCTCTCACGCGCAGGTCATGGTGAGCCATTGTGCTGCTTGAATGCATAGGAGGGACAGTGTCAGGCAATAAGCCTTGGAAAATGCTAAGAGAGGAACTAAGAAAGGAATGAAAACTTATGAACAAAGAATGATAAGCGATGAGACTCAATGGATGCATGACAATGATCATTTCCATCTTAAATTGTATTTCAGAGGGAGACAAATAGGCAAAATGACCAGTCACCAATATCCAGAACACTGCTGGGAAATGGCATTTAATTCTATATGGCATCAAGCAGGCTTCCTGAGACAAACCATTTAATCAGTCTACATATTTCTAACATGCTACAGTGTATTCCTCCTGAAATATTTAGAAACAATAACCCCAGGACAAAATGGCCAATCATTTGGACAAGAGTAGCTTAACCAAGGAAAGTCAGTGCAAACTTATAACAGGAAAAACATGTCTAACCAAATTGATTGAGCTTTTTGATGAGATAACAGAGATTGTTGATGAGGATAATGTGTTTGATATGCTTCAGTGGGCTTGTAAAATTGTTTAACAAAAGGAATAGTGGCAGCCTAGATATTGTGAGGGACTAAGACCTCATCCTATATATTTTTTTAAATATTATACATATTTGCTCATTGCCATCTCCAAAAACTTCTGTAATTCTTAAGCAAAATAATCTGCTGTCAGTACAAGGGAAATTTGCAGCTCATTATCTTGGAGTGACACATTATGGGCTGCACAGTCCAAATCCAAAGAAAGCTATACAAAGGCCATTGGCATTTCATTACCGAAGCTGACCAACAAGAATTTGCTCATCTGCTAGGACAAAGAACATACAACCTTCCTTTCAATTCTTAATGGTTGAGATATTTAACCATCTCAGAGATCCAGGCATGGGATACATGGTCTTTGTCAAAGACAGTGTGCAGAGGAAGAATTAATGTGACATAGACTTCTGGTTTGTGAAGCACTAATATTTCCTTCCTGTGCTGAAACATCTCTGTCTGCCATTTTATCACTAACTAGCAGCATCATAGACCAGGAGCTTAGGCCCAAGTTGGACATCTGGTCCCATCTATACAGCTTTTACTGAAATTCTATACCAGTATCTAGACTGATACTGATTCACCTCTGCATTCCTTCCACATCATGTGAAGTCAACACTATCAGAAAAGTGAGTTATCCAGCATTGGTATTTTAGCTCACCGACCTCTGCGAACGAATCATAGAATCATAAAATTCCTACAGTGCAGAAGAAGGCCATTCAATTCCTCAGGCCTGCATTGACAACAATCCCACCCTGGCCCTATTCCCATAAACACATATATTTACCCCACTAATTCACCCAAAACTAAGGGACACTTTAGCATGGCCAATTCACCTAACCTGTACATCTTTGGACTGTGGGAGAAAACCAGAGCACCTGGAGGAAACCTATGTAGACATGGGAAGAATGTGCAAATTCTACACAGGCAGTCACTCAAGGGCAGTAGTGAACTCGAGTCCCTGACTCTGGTTGGCAGCAGTGCTAACCACTGTGCCACCATGCCACTCTTGGGTAAAATAATCTGCTGTCAGTATCAGGGAAATTTGCAGCTCATTATCTCAGAATGGCACATTATGGGCTGCACAGCCTAAAATTAAAGAACGTAAGATCATAAGAAATAGGGGCAGGAGTAGGCCATCTGGCCCTTTGAGCCTGCCCTGCCATTCAATAAGATCATGGCTGATCTGAAGTGGATCAGTTCCACTTTCTCACTTTCTCCTCATAACCCTTAATTCCCTTGTCTATCAGAAATCTATCTACCCGTGATTTAAATATATTCAATGAGGTAGCCCCCACTACTTCAATGGGCAGAGAATTCTGAGATTCACCACCCTTTGAGTGAAGAAGTTGCTCCTCAACTCCATTCTAAACTGCTTCCCCCCTTTATTTTGAGACTGTGCTCTCTAGTTCTGTTTTCCTTTCTAAATGGAAAGAATCTCTCTATCTCTACCCTATCTAGCCCCTTCATTATCTTATAAGTCTCTATAAGATCCTGCCTCAGCCTTCTAAACTCTAACAAGTACAGGCCCTGGTTACTTAATCGCTAGTCATAAGGTAACCCCCTCATCTCCAGCATTAGCCTGGTGAACCTTCTCTGTACTCCCTCCAAGGCCAATATATCCTTTTGCAAATGCAGCAACCAAAACTGCACACAGTACTCCAGTTGCAGCCTCACCAGTGCCCTGGGTGTGGTGTTTTTGGATTTCCGAGAAGCGTTTGATAAGGTGCCTCACAAAAGATTGCTGCAGAAGGTTAAGGTGCAGGGAGTCGGGGGTAGGGTGTTAGGGATAGAGGATTGGTTGTCTAATAGGAAGCACAGGGTAGGTATTAATGGATGCTATTCTGATTGGCAGCTGGTGATGAGTGGAGTGCCCCAAGGTTCGGTGCTGGGGCCTCAACTATTTACCATTTACATAGATGATCTGGAGGAAGGGGTAGAATGCAGGGTGATGAAATTTGCTGATGACATGAAGATGAGTAGAAAAGCAAATTGCATGAAAGGTGTGGAAAGCCTGCAGAGGGATCTGGATAGGTTGAGTGAGTGGGCGAGGACCTGGCAGATGGAGTATAATGTTAGCAAGTGTGAGGTTATCCACTTTGGGAAGAATAATGGTAGGAAGGACTACTATTTAAATGGAGAAAAGCTGCAGCATGTGATGATGCAGAGGGACCTGGGGGTCCTTGTGCATGAATTGCAAAAACACAGTATGCAGTTGCAGCAGGTGATTAAGAAGGCGAATGCAATGTTGGCCTTTATAGCTAGGGGGATAGAATATAAAAGTAGGGAGGTTTTGTTGCAGCTGTATAGGGTGCTGGTGAGGCCACAGCTGGAGTACTGTGTGCAGTTTTGGTCGCCGCATTTGAGGAAGGATATATTGGCCTTGGAGGGGGTGCAGAGAAGGTTTACTAGGCTGATACCAGAGATGAGGGCATTGGATTATGAGGGGAGGTTTGTACTCTTTGGAGTTTAGAAAGCTGAGAGGGGATCTTATAGAGACGTATAGAGGGGATGGATAGGGTAGAGGTTGAGAGACTCTTCCCGCTTAGCAAAGATAGCAGAACTAGAGGGCACAGCTTTAAGATTAGAGGTGGGGGGAGTGGTTCAGATCGGAGTTGCGGAGGGGTTTCTTCACGCAAAGGGTGGTGAATCTTTGGAATCCTCTGCCTGATGAGGTGGTGGAGGCTTCCTCACTGAATATGTTCAAGTCAAGAGTGGATAGGTTTTTGATTGTCAAGGGAATTAAAGGTTATGGGGAGAAAGCAGGAAAGTGGTACTGAACCACTACACATCAGCCATGATCTTATTGAATGGTGGGGCAGGCTCGAGGGGCTGGATGGCCTACTCCTGCTCCTATTTCTAATGTTCTTATGTTCCGTGCTTTTATATTTTATCCCCCTCGCTATAAAGGCCAATATTCCATTTGCTTTCTTGATCACCTGCTGCAGCTGCAGACTGAGTTTTTGCAATTCATGCACAAGGACCCCTAGTTCCCTCTGCACCGTAGTACGCTGCAGCTTTTCACCCTTTAGATAATATTCCCTCCCACTATTATTTCTACCAAAGTGGATAACTTCACATTTGCTAATGTTATATTCCATCTGCCAGGTCCTCACTCACTTACTCAGCTTATCCAGATCTCTCTGCATACTTTATGGTCCTCCACGCAATTCGTTTTTCCACTCATCTTTGGGTCATCAGCAAATTTTGTTACCCTACACTCAGCCCTCTTCTCCAGATTATCTATGTATATGATAAACAGTTGAGGCCCCAGCACTGATCCCTGTGGCATGCCACTAGTCACTAACTGCCAACCAGAAAACATCCATTGATTCCAACTCTCTGTTTCCTGTTAGATAATCAATCCTCAATCCACACTAACACTTTACCCCCAACTCCGTGTACCCTAACCTTCTGCAGCAACCTTTTGTGAGGCACCTTATCGAATACTTTCTGGAAATCTAAAAACATCACATCCACCGGTTCCCTCTGTCTACCACACTAGTCACATCTTCATAGAAATCCAGTAAATTTGTTAAACACGACTTCCCCTTCACAAATCTGTGTTGCGCCTGTTTGATCAAACCGTTCTTTTTTAGGTGTCCTGCTATATTCTCTTTGATGATGGATTCTAGCATTTTTCCAACTATGGCCTGTAATTCCCTGCCTTTTGTCTGCTACCTTTTTTAAATAGCGGTGTAACATTAGCTGTTTTCCAATCTTCCGGCACTTCCCCAGAGTTCAGCAAATTTTGATAATTACTAAGGCATCTGGTATTACTACTGCCATTTCTTTCAGAACCCTGGGATGCATTCCATCTGGTCCCGGATACTTGTCTACCTTCAGTCCCATTAGTCTATCAAGCACTACCTCTCTATTGACAGTTATTGTATGAAAGACCTCATCTCCTACCAACTCTCATACACTCGGTAAGCTATTTGTGTCCTCCTCTGTGAAGACCAACACAAAAAAATTATTTAAAGTCTGAAACATTTCCTCATTACCCATGCTAAATCTCCCCTCTCATCCCCCAAGGGTCCAACATTCACTCTAGCCAGTCTCTTCTTTATATATTTGTAAAAACTTTTACTATCATTTTTTATATTTAGAGCTAGTTTAGCTTCATACGCTATCTTTCCTTTCCTTATTGCTTTCTTAGTCATTCTTTGTTGTTTTATAAATCTTCCTCAATCTTCTAATTCCCTACTATTTTTAGCCATTCTGTACATATCGGCTTTTAATTTAATACTCTCCTTTATTTCCTTCGATAACCATGATGGTTATCCCTTTTCTTACAATCCTTCTTTACCATTAGAATATATTTCTGCTGAGTACTGAAAAAGATCTCCTTAAAAATCCCCCACTGTTCCTCAGCTGTCCTACCAACCAATCTCTGCCCCCAATCTACATTAGCCAATTCCGCTCTCATCTTATCATACTCCCCTCTGTTCAAACAGAGGACACTGATTTGGGACCCTACTTTCTCATCCTCCATCTGCATCAGAAATTCAACCTTATTATGAGCACTCGATCCAAAAGGATCCCTCATAAGAAGATCCCTAATTCTAACTGCCTCCTTAAACAGTACCAGATCTAAGATAATTTGCTCCCTCGTAGGTTCCGTTACATACTGTTCAAGGAAACTATCCCGACAGCATTCCAAGAACTCTTCCTCAAGCCACCGCGTCCAATTTGAGTCAACCAATCAATATGCAGATTAAAATCCTCCATAATTATTGCCGTTCTTTTTTGCACACATCAATTATTTGCTTGTTTATAGCCTGTCCCAGCAAATTATTATGTGGGGCCTATAGACCACACTCACCAGCGACTTTCTCCCCTTGCTATTTCTTCTCTCCACCCACAACGATTCCATGTTTTGCTCTTTGGAATCTATATCTTCTCTTATTACTATCCTGATATTATCCTTTATTAACAGAACTACCCCACCTCCTTTTCTCTCCTGTCTATCCTTCTTAAATGTCTGATACCCCTGGATATTCAGTTCCCAGTCTCCAGTCACCCTGCAATCATGTTTCCATAATGGCCACTAGATTATAGCCATTTGTGCTGATTTGATCAGCAATGCTAACACCTGTATAAAGACAGAAGCAAATCAAAAGCACCTTTCTGCTTATTGACAAACAGTGAGAGAAGAAGTTAGTGCTTTTTATGTAAACCACCCTGCCCTGTCTGTAAGAAAATGGAGTTGATTGAGTGTTTAATGGGTCTGGAAGGAGATATAGACTGGGTTCCCCTTGAGTCAGTGTTATGATCACTGCTTTTCACAATATATGCGAATGATTTAGACAAGTAATGTAACTTGTGAAGGAATGATGATCAACTTCATGAGGATATAGACAGGCTGGTGGATTAGGCAGACATGTGGTAGATCAAATTTGAAGCAAGGGATTTTATAGTATGGGGAACAAGGAGAGACAACATAAACTAAAGAGTAAAATTCTAAATCAGGTGCTGGGGTCAGATAGACTTAGGGCAGACCTGTGCAGAAATCATTTAAACTGGTCTGATTGGCTGAAAACTTGGTTAAAATGTGGGATCCTATGAGAGAATGTATAAGTAAGCAAGTTATGATGAAGCTTTATAAAACACTATTCCAACTCAGTTAGAGTATTATATCCAATTTTGGGCACCACACCTTAGGAAGGATATGAAGGTTTTAAAGTAATGTAAAGTTCATTAGTCACAAGCAGGCTTACATTCACACTGCAATGGAATTACTGTGAAAATTCCCTAGTCACCACACTCCTGCACCCAGGTACACTGAAGGAGAATTTAGCATGGCCAATCCACCTTACTGCACATCTTTGGACTGTGGGAGGAAATTGGAGCACCGGAGGAAACGCTCACAGACACGGGGAGAATGTGTAAGCTCATAAACTTTCCTTTACATTACTTTAAAACCTTCACATCCTTCCTAAAGTGTGGTGCCCAAAATTAGATACAATACTCTAAATAAGCTGGATTGGTATTTTATAAAGGTTCATCATAACTTCCTTACTTATACATTCTCTCATAGATCCCACATTTCTTTTAACCAATTTTTCAGCCAATCAGACCAGTTTAAATGATTTCTGCACAGGTCTGCCCTAAGTCTATCTGACCCCAGCACCTGATTTAGAATTTTACTCCTTAGTTTATGTTGTCTCTCCTTGTTCCCCATACTATAAAACCCCTTGCTTCAGATTTGATCTGCCACATGTCTGCCTAATCCACCAGCCTGTCTATATCCTCATGAAGTTGATCATCATTCCTTCACAAGTTACATTACTTGTCTAAATCATTCACATATATTGTAAAAAACAGTGATCATAACACTGACCTAAGGGACCCCAGTCTATATCTCCTTCCAGACCCATTAAACACTCAAGCAACTCCATTTTCTTACAAACAGAGCGGGGCTGGTTCAGGTAAACAGTTGCAACATCTCTAACTGTCCATCCGTAAGCAGAAAGGTGTTTTTGATTTGCTTCTGTCTTTACAAAGGGAACATATTTGCTATCCCTTTGGTTTTGGTGTGATCCAATTTCTGTTAATAATTCCCCAGCAAACTTGAGGACTCAAAGAGTTATTTGCACACACTCAAAATATAGGGGAACAATACAGCATTGCCTCCTATGCATTGACACAGTAAAAGAGGAATGGAGAAATGAAAGATTTTAGTGCAGAGTTTATGGAGAAAATAAATATTGTTCTCAAGGGAGCTCTGGTCTTTGGACTCAAAATCCAATGAGAAACCAAAGGAACATGTTATATTAATCCCTTCTTTGCTCGCTGTTTTTGACAAAGGCCATGTATCCCTTGTCTGGGTCCATGAGATTGTCACATGTCTTGACCATTAAAATTTAAAAGGACGGTTGTGTATCCTTTGTCTTAGCAGACTAGCAAACCCTTGTTGGTCAGCAGATGGCCTATGTAATCAAACTCGGGTCCCGGGTGCTGTGAGGCAGCAGTGCTAACCACTGTGCCATTGTTTACCTATTTTAAAAAGTGCAAAAAAAGATTTAGGAAAATCATTCTAAGGACGAAAGCTTTCTGTTACCTGGATAGATTGGAGAAGTGTGGCTGTTCTCCTTTAGGAAAAGAAGGTTGAGAACTGATTTTATGGAAGTGTTCAAAATCATCAAGTGTTTGGGCAGAGTAGATAGAGAGCAATTGCTCCCATAGGGGTTAGAACTAGAGGACATATAAGGTGATTGGTAAAAGACCTATAAGTGACATGTGGAAACTCATTAAGATTTGGAATGCACTGTCTGAGAGTGTGATGCAGGAAAACTCAATCTTCACTTTCAAAGGAGAATTTGACAAGCAACTGAAGAAAATGATTTTACAGAGCTAAGGGAAAGGATTGATAATTGCACAAGGAAATAAACAGTTCAGTTTTTTCAAATTCCTATAATCCTGACATCAGTTCTGTTTTAAGGTAAACTAGACCAGTTTGGATATATTTTTCTTCCTGGAGTGTGACACAGGATTAATTCTTGATGCAGGAACAGTTGTCCTCCTTTTGTGCAGCAACACTTCACTGATTATTTTCTATCTTTTTTCAGAAACTGATAAAAGGGGGTAATCTGATAACTTTTTTAAGACCATTGCCACACAGATGGGAAAGCAGGAAATGCAGTATCAACCTAGAATTGACCACATTCACCATCTCTGAACTGAAAGGCTGTAGGTTCAATTTGAGTGTGCAAAATCTACACTCACATTTCAGTGTAATACTGAGAGAGTACTGCAGTGTCAAAAGTGTTGACTTTCAGATGAAGATTCAAATTTCCACCTTCCTTTTTAGGTGTAAGTGAAAGATAACCGTGACACTGTTTTGAATGGGAGCCAGACAGTTACTCCTGGCATCCTTGTCAATATTTATCTCCAAACAAACATAACTGAAAACAGAATAGTTGATCAAGTACAAAGAACAAAGTAAATTACAGCACAGCAACAGGCGCTTCAGCCCTCCAAACCTGCAGTGACCATGCTGTCCGACTTATATAAAATCCCCTACCTTTCTGGGGACCATATCCCTCTATTCCCATCTCATTCATGTACTTCTCAAGACACCCTTTAAAAGTCACTACTGTATCTGCTTCCACTACCTACCTTGGCAAAGAGTTCCAGGCGCCCAAAAATCTCTGTGTAAAAAATCTGCCTCATACATCCATTTTAAAACTTGCCCCTTGCACCTTAAACCAATACCCCCTAGTAATTGACCCTTCCACCCCTGGGAAAAAGGTTCTGACTATCCATTCTCTCCATGCCTCTCATAATCTTGTAGACTTCTATCAGGTCTCCCCTCAACCTCCATCATTCCAGTGAGATCAAACCAAATTTCTCCAACCTCTCCTCATAGCTAATGCCCTCCATATAAGGCAATGTCCTGGTAAATCTTTTCTGTACCCTCTCCAAAGCCCCCACATCCTTCTGGTAGTGTGGCAACCAGAATTGAATATTATATTCCGAGTATGGTCTGACTAAAGTTCTATAAAGCAGCAACACGACTTGCCAATTTTTAAACTCAAAGACCGGGCCATTGAAGGCAAGCATGCTGTATGCCTTCTTGACAACCTTCTCCACCTACATTGCCACTTTCAGTGATCTGTGCACCTATACTCAATTACTTAGTTGTTGGTGGTGAAATCTTGTAGGCAAAATTGGCTGCCTCATTTCTCACACTACAACAATTACCCCATTTCAAAAAAAATCATTGGTTCCAAAGCACTTTTACTTATAGGCACTGTGTAAATGTAAATTGTTCTTTAATTTGATTTTGAACTTATTGCTGGAGCAGAACAGGTATAATGAGGGAGACTGAAGACATATTTAGCTGTGAAATGGATGTAGCTACAGGGTCTTCCCATTATCCTAAATGTAGAAGCAATATATCTGATATTAGTGCTGATTATATTTACATGTTTCAAGATAGCTCAGGAGCATAAATGATGTCAAGAAGCTCTAATCCTTTACTTTTTGAAAATATGATTATCAACTGACATTTGAATTGAGAGTGAGCAAATTGCTTAAAAATGAAAGGCTCCATTCCAACATGAAACTGATCAACAAATTACTCTCAGGAGACTGTGAAAAAAGAGATATTTCCTATAATCCAGGTACCCATTGAAACATGTAACTAAGAAAGAGACATTAAAAATGCAAAAGTACTGGCTACTGAAAGAATGGCTGTCACAGACAGACCCCACACCAAATGCTCTCAGACATACACAATGAGTGATGTATTTCAAAGCAACGTTGTTCAGACACTAGAGAGAGATTTAAAGTGACACAGGTAGTGTTAAGAAAGTGTCTCACTTTTGAAATAAATGTGTTAGCTAATGTGAAAGTCAGCTCTTCCAGAAATCTAAAGCAAACTGAGGTCTTGTAATAAATGCAATATCTTCTCCATCTGATCACATCCAGCTCTGTGCGTGTGTGTGCGTGTGTGCGTGTGTTCGTGTGCGTGTGTGTGTGCATGGACAACTGGATGCTTTACATTGTGTCTATTATTTTTCTCAAGTTTAGTGATTAATAAAATTGCTCTTTTTTTGACTCAAGAAAACCTTGTTTGGTTGGCTTCTGATTGCTCACTGTTTAAATAGTTAAACACATTCATTTTTAGGAAAAGGCATATCCTCGTGAATAAAGAAACGTTGTTGCGATCAATCGAGGGGATTGAATAGAGGGCAACCAGTCCACCCCTTCTCACCTGGTTACAACAACAATCACTTCAGTGGAGCTACTCATTGCCTTGGACTTCTTGAAACTATTTTATCAAAAGATTCACTAGAAGAAGTAAAGCAACAATTTGCAGATTGAGACCTAATCACATTGTCCTGAATTTTCCAAAATGTGTTGAAATAGTAGAAAATTTAAAGATCATTTTCCTTCTAAGTTAAATTGTGATTACTCTTTAGATTATATGATGGCAAACTTACAAGAAGTTAATAATGAGATACATTATTGAATATGCCGCGAAAAAATAAAAGGAAGTAATAGAATAGAACGGAAAAGCAGTGAGAGGATGTGGCAGAACAGAACTTTAACATAACATTTACCAGCTGATCAAGACCAAATATGCTGTGAGCTCTCTGCTGGTTCGAATATTTTCATTTCTAACCAAAGTCAAGGTTCCTTTGTTGATATTGAAGAGTCATATTCTAAGATTTGATTTGATTTGATTTATTATTGTCACATGTATTAGTAAACAGTGAGAAGTATTATTTTTTGTGTGATACAGACAAAAGCATACTGTACATAGAGAAGGAAAGAAGAGAGTGCAGAATGTATTGTTACAGTCATATCTGGGGAGTAGAGAAAGGTCAAATTAATACAAGGTAGTCTGTTGTTAATCAAATCAAAATCAAAATGTGCCCTCAGACTTTTATACCATTTTCCTGATGGAAGAAGGTGGAAGAAACTATGCTAGGGGTACATGGGGTCTTTGATTATGCAGCTGCTTTTCCGAGACAGCCAGAAATGTAGACAGAGTCAATGAATGGGAAGCTGGTTTGCATGATGGACTTCGCGACCTTTGTTCACGGCTCTTTGTACCTTTTTGTGGTCATGATAAGAGCAGGAGTCATACCAAGCTATGATACAACCAGAAAGAATACCTTCTATGATGTTTCTATGACAGTTGTAGCAGAAATGCCAAATTTCTTTAGCCTCCTGAGAAAGTAGAAGTGTTGTAGGCTTTCTGAACTATAACATCAACATGGAGGGACCAGGACAGATTGTTGATGATCTCGACACCTAGAAAGTTGAAGCTCTCGACTATTTCTACTTCGTTCTCATTGATGTAGGCAGTAGCATGTCCTGCACTAAACTTCCTGAAGTTGATGACTATCTCCTTCGTTTTGTTGACATTGAGGTACCAATTATTGTTGTTGCATCATTTCACCAGATTCTCTGTCTCATTCCTGTATTCCATCTCATCATTGTTTGAGATCCAACCCACTACAGTGGTATCATCAGCAAACTTGAAAATCGAGTTGGAGGGGAATTTAGGTGTATAAGGAGTATAGTAGAGGGGAGTGGGGACACAGCCTTGTGGGGCACCAGTGTTGAGGATGATCATGGAAGAGGTACTATTGCCTATCCTTATTGATTGCGGTCTGTGGGTTAGGAAGTCTAGGATCCAGTTGCAGAGGGAGGAGCTGGGCCCCAGACCATGGAGTTTGGAGGTGAATTTCATAGGAATAATGGTGCTGAAGGTTAAACTTCAATAAGTAGTAGTTTGACATAGGCGTCTTTGTTATCTAGGTGTTCCAGGGTTGAGTGCAGGCTCGGAGAGATGGCGTCTGCTGTGGACTTGTTGCAACAGTCGGTGATTTGTAATAGATCCAGGTAATTTGGAAGGCCAGAATTGATTCATGCCATGACTAACTTTTTGAAGCACTTTATAATGATGGATATCTGAGCCATCGGACACTAGTCATTCAGGCACCCTGCTTGTTTTTTTTTGGTACCAGAATGATTGTCATCTTCTTGAAGCAGATAAGGATCTCAGATTGTTGTAAAGAGAGGTTAAAAGTGTCTGCAAATACTCCTGGTCCACGCAGGATCTGAGTATTTGCAGATACCTTTAACTTCTCTTCACATCAATTTGAGATCCTTATCTACTTCAAGACGATGACTATCATCCTGGTACCAAAGAAAAACCAAGCAGAGTGCCTGAATGACTGATGTCCGGTGGCTCAGATATCCAGGTACCCTATCCAGGCCAATCACATGCATGGATTGACTTTCAAGAAGACTGATCTGATAGTTAACTCGGATACAGGTTTGTCCAAAGCTTCCGAGGTACATGCATGCTCTCACTGACCTCTTGCTCAAAACTTGCAAAGAATGCATTGAACTTATCAGGGAGGGGTACATTGGTGTCAATGATTTTAGATGCCTTCATCTTGTGAGAGGATATGTGTTAGAAACAGCCTACTGTACTGCAAAGCAAATTTTCCCCTCTATACTTCCTTTGCCTGCAGGAGGATTGACTTTACCCTTCGATCTATTCCAACACTGACAACAACTCTATAACAGGACGGCACAGCAAAATGGTTACAATGCCTCAGCTAGGAAAGGCAAATTCAGCAAATTCCAACAATTAAAATGGCAAAGGAAGATTCAAACCAAGTAAAGGGTTAACAAGATCAAAACCTTATATGCACCATTATAGGAGTCTGAATCACGGGCTAAAAATTACTATTTTGGAGAGTTTTCAAGAATAGGGATATCCCTAAGATAGAAAAAGGTGACAAAATCACAGAATAGTCAAGTGAGCTGAGCAAGAATCAAGTGAAATGTAGGTGGGGAAATCCCCAGGCCTGGGTGAGTTTTGAGTAGTAGTATCACACCTCTGCAGAAAAGCTAAATAAGAATAAAACTATATACCCCACTGGCACTAACCTAGGCCATGGAAATGACAAAGACACACCGTGTCCAGTTGACCCAACAAAGCCCTTCTCAATAACACCTGGCAACCTGCATCAAAATTGGGAAGATGGTCAACAAACTGTCTGACGTAGTCATCCTCACCTAATCATATCTTATGGCCAATGTTCCAGACTCCACTATCACCATCCATGAGCACATTCTGCTCAAACAGCAAGATAGACCTACCAGCAGGGGCAGCAAAAGGGGTATACCTGGCTTTGGGACACTGAACATTCATTGACTCCAGACTCCAGAGAGATTTATGACATCAGGCCAATTTTTGGCAAGGAAACTTCTTTCTCATTACCACCTATCACTCTCCATCACGTTGTGAACCAGGCTCCTTCAATCCTATGACCTAAGACAGAGTGTGGAAAATTGCCCAAGCATATCCTGTCCACAAAAAACAAGGACAAATTCAATCTGGCATTTACCACACACTGCCAGTTTATTCTTGATCATCAGTAAAGTGTTAAAGGTGTCATTGAAATTGCCATTAAGTGGCAACAACAAAGTAATACCTTCTTGCTAATGTTCAATTTGGTTTCCACCAGCCCCACACAACTCCTGATCTCATTACAACCTTGATCCAAATAGCTAAGAAAGCTAAATTCCAGGGGTTAGGTGACAGCTATTGTTCTTGACAATAAGGCAGCATTTGACCAAGTGCGTATCAAAGAAGCCTCACCAAATTGATGTCAATGGGAATGGAAGAAGATGCTCCCCTTGTTGGAGTCAAACCTCACATAGAGAAAGATGATTGTGGTTCCTGAAAGCCAAAAATCCCAGTCCCAGAACGTTATCACAAGAGTTCATCTGGATGGTTTCCTCAGTGCAACCATCTTCAACGGCATCATCAATCCCTCCAACATAAGTGAGATGATTGCACTGTTTTCAGTACCATTTGCAGACCCTCAGATCCTGAAACAGTCCGTGTCCACATGCAGCAAGGTTTGGACAACATCCAGACTTGGGATGTTGATTGGCAAGTGACATTCATGTAGCAAATGCAAGGCATTGACCATTTCCAAAAAAAGAAAATTTAATGAACCTTCCCTGACATTCAAGAGGAGTATCACAGCTGAATCCCACACCATTAATGTTCTGTGGTGTCATTATTGACCTGAAGCTTACCTTTAGCAATAAACGTATACGGCTACAAGAGCAAGGCAGAAATTGGGGAATCTGTGATGAGTAACTCTCCTCTGATTCCCTGAAACTCTCCAATTGCACAGCTAGTCTTTCTTGTCAGCTGATCCAGCACTCTGCATAGAATATCTGAAAGTGTGGTCAACGCCATTATAGTAGCCGGGTGGGCCCTTGTAGAGTTGGCAATGCCAGCTCTATAGAGATTTTAAAGGGCACCCTGATCTGCATTTTAAAAAATGCATTCCCACTGCCCAACTACGAATACTGGACACACACACACACACACACAAGTACTGGGGCAATCTCCCTGCTTCTCCATACATGGGGAATCCATCCCCAAGGGACCTCCTCAGATGGTCCATCCCTGGCACCCTAGCATGTCCCCTTGGCAGTGACTTCTCACACATGTTTTGCTCTTCTCGGGGGCTATACTTAAACGTGTGCCCCCAGCTGGTTCCCTTTGACTGCCTCACGTTTGCACAAGTTGTCGACCTCACCGACATGATGTGTCAGTGAGGAAGGAGTTCCAAACTTGAGGGGGAGGTATAGTGGAAAAAATTATTAAAATGAATGGAGATAATTTTCCCACCAAACTTCACTACATTACCGACAAGGGATGGGGACAGTCACAAAATGACATTTAACTGGCAAGATTCTCATTTTCTGACTCTTGTGATATTTTAAGCACACATTGCCGTTTGCGCTCATGACAAAGGTGGGCACATAATTGCAGCACAGGAGTATAATGGAATATTTTCCATTTGCCCACGAGTGCAACTCCAATAATGTTCAAGAAGTTTGACACCATCCAGGACAGAACACTGAAACCTGCCCTCAGATCAGTTCTTGTTAATTGAAGTGAGATATGTCTAGGTTTATGATTCATCCATATTGTTTCAATTGACAGAAAGATTTAAACAATAATTTCAGCCTGAACTTCAGAGCTGCACTGAAAGCTATATCTCTTGTTGCTGCAGATTTCAAGATTTTGCTTTTGTATATAGAGTTAGCAACAATTGAGTCGCAGAGAAATTTGACCTGTGTTTTTTTTAAATGATCCCAATCATCAATTTTATCTTTTTATTTTTTCCACGTTCACCATTGTTGCTGGGTCTTCCCCTCTCTGCTGATAAAGTGTACCACAAACATTTCCACAACACTTCAAATGTTCTCCACACCTAGCCAACAGTTTGCGTGCTTCAAGTAGCATGAGTCAGTCTCTGACAGCTTTTTCCTTGCCCTTTATTTTCCTCTTCACTGAATAGATGGATGACTTTGTTGTTTTCTCTCTATGTTGTGCCTTTCATATTGAATTTTTACTTGTTGTGAACTGGAAAGTAATTAAAACCAAATAATGGTGCAAATCAATTTCAAACTAGTTCAGTTATTACAAGTAACAGCATTGCCAGTTCTACCTCAGTAGTGGCAACCTTGCCTTTGAGAGTGAAGATAGTGAATTCAAATCTTATTCCAAAGACTAAGGGACAAAACCTAGGCTCACATTGACAGCGCAGTACTGAAGGAAATGTCGAGATGTGACTCTAAAACCAATGCCATGACTGTCCTCTTGACTACATAAAAGATCCCATGAGATCACTTGATAAAAGAGGAGGTGAGTTCTCCAAACTGCCTCACTAATATTTGCCGTTGAACCAATGTCAATAAAAGTTAACACATCAGTATTACTTCATTGTTGTGGGAACCTATGTAAAATTAACTACCGTGTTTCCTATATTGCAATGGTACTTCAAAAGCACTTAACTGGCTTAAAAGGACTACTGAAAAGGATTTTGGAATCCACCTGAAAGCTTTGGGACTCATCCTAAAAGTCTTGCAGTTGGTTCAGTGAGGCCATCAGTCCCTCTTGCATTTCCTGGCTTTCCAATAGCTGAGGGAGAAGTGATTTCAAATGTCCAGCATGTAGCCTGGGGCCAGTAAGTCCTTGCCTCCAGCATTGCCCAACGTGCCATAAGCCTCGGACATTCCCTCCTCCACTCGATATACATCAATAGATTGTAGTGCTCACCAGAAAATGACTCAGAAGCCTCACTACTAACTGGACCCACCGATATATCAATATCTGGGACGGTGGACTGCAAGATGGAAGCTGGTGCCAAAACAATGCTAGCCTTGGAGGTCTCTTTACCCATCTCATCTGAGGACTTGTCCAAGCTGTGTGGAGCAGGATGGGCAAATGCTGTAGGGGGCCTTGATGGCAGAAGGCCCCAGGTCATCAGGATCTGTTCCTGCAATGCAGGCCACAAGGTTAAGAACAAGAGAAAGAGAGGAATCCAAGATACAGAAAACTTGATTCAAGTTTCTCTGTTGAATATGGAACAAAGCACAAAGAAGATTACATCACGGGAACAAGCCCTTTGGTCCTCCAAGCCTGCAGTAACCAGGTGCTCATCTGAATTGTAGCTCCCTACCTTTCTGGAGACCATGTGCCTCTATTCCCATCCCATTTACGTAGCTGTAAAATGTCCCTTAAAAGTCATTCTCGTATCTGCCTCTGTGACCTCCCCCGACAGCGAGTTCCAGGCATCCACAATCCTCTCTGTGCAAATGAGCATGCCTTGTACATCTCCTTTAAACCTTATCCCTTGCACCGAAACCCAAGCCCCCTAGAAGTTACCTCAAATTGAGTTGAGGATTGACAGGTGCTCATTACTTGACTCCAGGACAACTATTTCTCCTTCCTTGGACATCGCCAGTGCCCGCTGTTCAAAGTGGGTGAGGACCAACTGCTGTCTTCACTCTCTCTTTGGTGTTATGGTCAGCCTTCTCCTGTGGAGACAGAAGGAGCCATGAAAGAAATGACGGCATGATTTCTGCAGAGTATCAGGTGGTGGCCTTAGAGGGCAACCACAGTGGGAGGGTCATTATGAGGAGGTAGGAAGGAGAAACGTGGGGGTCCTTTGCTGGAAACATACAGGGTCTTGGGGATGGAGGATCAGGGGGAGATTTGGGGGAAGATGCAAGATGGGGTTCAGCACTCACCCTTGCTGCACGGATGAGGTCATTGACCTTCCTGTGGCACTGGTTCAAGGTGCCTATGCCATTGCACTGATCGAGGCAGCGACTTCCTCCCAAGGTGCGTTGCCATTAATCTCCCGCATTCTGGGGGTAAGAGGATGTCCCGCTTCCCCTTGCCTCTGCCACAACCAGCAGCCTCCTGAGGCCGCCTTCAGTAAATCGGGGAGCTGGTCGTGCGCTCATTTTTTTCCTGCACTGCCTGCTTGCCTGTCCATCCTTGGGGTTTTTATGGAGCTATCCCTTGTTAGGGCAGATCAGTTGTAGGCAGAACATTCCAGCAAATTACATGCAGTTTGCTTGTGGGCATTGAGGGGAAGGCAAATGAGTACTTGCATGTGTGCTGATGGGGAGGGGGGTGAGTGGTGGATCAGTGCTTCTATGAATGGGGATACAGGAGAGAGAGGGAGGTGTCATACAGCCATTGGAGTCTGGAGGCAATGGGGCCTTGTGTAGGAGGATTTCAGGAGCAGGGGAAGTTCAATGTGCTTGAGATTGGGGGAGAGGCAAGGAAAGATCACTCTACCTGAGATCAGTGAGGAGAAAGGGGGATCCGTTGCCACTCTGCCTGAGATCGGTGAGGGGAAAGGGAGCCGCTATCAGTCGGGTTGGCAGGGAGGTGGTGGGGGATAAGGGGGTCAGTAATATTGTGGGTGTGGGGCAATATCTGTAGGGGTCAAGGGGATGCATTATTTAGCCCGGGGGATGTGGCAGGGGAGCAACATTCTATCATGCTCAAAGGAGCATTGTATTATAATCCAATATTTTTCATGTTTAATGTTTTTTTCACATTGTTAATGCTGATTAATAGTCCTGTGATTGCATTCCTCCATATTTTATTAAGAAAGTTAAAGTTATGGTTTTTTTGAACCAGAGTTCTACTCTGGAATCTTCCTGTCCAGTTATAACACTAATAGTGGAATAGTGATAACATCAATGTGTAGCCCCCACACTGTGGATTAAGGCCCTTGAAGAAGCCAAGATGGAATCTGTTTGAATTGAGCACTTCAAATGGTTCTGTTCAGTTCAGCTTCTCCTCTATGTAAATCATGCTTCACCTCCTTCCCCTGACAGCAAAGAAGGGATTTATTGGGAAAATGATGGTGAAATTTAGTTCAAAGTTTTCAGTTTAAGTATTTGGCATGTCAGCTACGACTCTTACCAACTTTTACAGATACACCATAGAAAGCATTCTTATTGGTTGGATCACAGCTTGATATGGCTTTGCCCAAGACAGCAAGAAACAACAAAAGATCATGAAAGCAGTCCAATCCATTAATCAAATTAACCTCCCATCCATTGACTCTGTATACACTTCCCGCTGCCTCGGAAAAGCAGCCAGCATCATCAAGAGCTCCACACACTCTGGACATTCTCTCTTCCACCTTCTTCCATTGAGAAAAAGATACAAAAGTCTGAGGACGCGTACCAACTGACTCAAGAATAGCTTCTTCCCTGCTGCCATCAGACTTTTGAATGGGCTTACCAAGCATTAAGTGATCTTTCTCTACGAACCTACCTATAACTTTAATACTTCATTCTGCACCCTCTTGTTTCCTTCTGTATAAATAGTATGCTTTGTCTGTATAATGTGCAGAAAACAATACTTTTTACTATAATTTAATACAAGTGACAATAATAAAATCAAATCAAATAATGTTTAATAGGCCAGCAAATTTAGGAGATCAATCTTTGGAATGGAATTGGATCCTTAAATTCCCTGTTATTTTTAAACATTAGTTGTTTTGCCATTTTAATTGCCCATTAAACTCACCACCTAAATTTGGGCTGGTAATGCATGGCATGGATATATTTTGAATAACGTGATAACACCAATCTATCTCCCTTAACATAAGATGGAATGATTAAATCATTGAGTCTTATTTCTGCATACACTTGTTTTTTTTTTAATTTTTCATATTTGAAATGTCTTGTTTTAAAGGGGCTTTTCCTTTTTCCCTGTTTTCACTCTCACTCCTAAACTGATCTGTTTTTCCCTCTCTGTATTTTTCTTTCTGCATTTTATTTGACTCTAATTCTCTTTCCTTTTCCTACAGTCCTTTCTCTCTCTCTCTCTCAGAGCGGAATTTTCCTATCCCGCCTGCCACAGGAATCGTAGCGGGCAGGATGCAAACCATGTAAAGGTCCACCTTGCGTGGGAATTTCTTGTCTTGGGTCAATGTCTTGAAAGCGACAGTAAAATCTCCCATCAATTATTTAAATTGATTGGTGAAGGAGGTAGACTGTTGATCCTGTCCTTCACTGACATCGCAGAGGCCTTGGTGTTCTCACTGTTCTCAGTTTTCACTTCTAATGAGTTGCAGTACAAATTTTAGTCCTGCCAAATGGGATAGGAAAATAATGTAACATATTGTTACATGCCATGAGATGCTCCCATCCAGCAAATTTGTTCCAGCTTTGGCTGCAAAACAACCAAACAAACATTTAAGTCAATTTTATAGAACATCTTTTCCCACGAAGTTATACCACACCCGCAGCGCTCTGCTGTTTTCAATTTTCTTTCTGGAGCTGCTCTTGTTCTCTGGTACTGAGAACAAAACAAGCAAAAGATCCTGACCACGCCACCATTAATACAAACATTGAGTACTTCAGGGTAACAGACAGAGGAAGCTGTATAGACACAAATAAATTAAAATAACGGGAAATCTGAAATAAAATTAGGCAATTGCATCAACTCCCTTTGCATTTGAAAACGGAAAGAAAATAGGACAGTGTTTCAAGTGTTGTCAGCTTTTCTGGTTGACCTAAGGATTGGATAAAGTTGTATTAATTTCTTTTAAGTAGCTTTTATTTTAATGTGTACACATTTTTGCCTTTGTCATGACAGACTGCATTGGGTTACTTGTGATTGCAAACTAAATGCTTCCTGACTTTTCTCCAAACTGTTGCAATATAGTTTGCAGTGCAATAAATTAATATACCACAAAACTCCTTGAACAACTGATTAAAATCAAATTTCATTTCCTCGCCTCATTTTCTCTTTGCTAGCCAATGCTAATTGTGATAAATGTGGCAAAGCGTGATCTGATTCAATGATTCATTTACATGAAAGCTGTTCTAAGTATCCAGTGCTCGCCTGAGTTCCAACGTCTGAGGTAGGGGGCATTTAAATGGTAGCACTAGTATCCCTTGCAGCACTGCTGAGCTATCTGCCTTGTTTGGGGAAAGAAGCATTCTTATCACGTGAGTCCATTGTCCTGGAGACAAAGGTTTAATAGAAAACGTTAAACCGGCCACTTCTCTATTTTCCTGTTTTTCAGAACTGACTGTTTAGTGATCTTTGACAACATGGATGTATGTACAGATGCTTTTGTTTTATTGTCAGCTGTGGAACACTGCTAACACATGCCACACCACGTTAGAGGGAAGTTGATTCAAGTTCCACTCCAAAGATTTTAAGATATCCTCTGGTCATGGAAGATGCTGTAAGCATAGGTCATCTTTCTTGTTCCAAACATTGCTTGGACATAAATAATTGGGATACTCCCAGCTTTCCTCTGATTGAAATATATCCACCCCCATAGGCATATTAGCTCACTTACAATTCCCCACAGTAACCTGACAAGACATTTGGAGGGCAAAATTGTTTAGGGTGTAATTCACTCAAAGCGTAGTGAATCTCTGGAATTCTCTGCCCATTGAAGTAGTGGAGGCTACCTCGCTGAATATATTTGAGTCACGGGTAGGTAGATTTCTGATAGACAAGGGAATTAAGGGTTATGGGGAAAAAGCAGGAAAGTGGAACTGATCTATTTCAGATCAGCCATGATCTTGTTAAATGGCGGGGCAGGCTTGAAGGGCTAGATGGCCTACTCCTGCTCCTGTTTTTTATGTTCTTATGTTACTACCTCTTTTGCAAGCTACAGTGTTTAATGAATAGTAATTGAGGTTTCTTTCAAACTTCTCCCCAGATTAACTACGGCTTTTTTTCCACAGGTAATTTGGTCCATACTTGACCAACAATGAGCATGCATTCGGCAGGTGGTGCGAGGACAGCTCTTGGATGTTGATTCATGGGTTGCCTGGTACTTCATGTCGTAAATGAGTGCTTTATGTGGACCATCTGAAGGGCACCATGACAGCTCAGAGACTATCGATGTGGCTGTGCAGACACTTGGAATTGGGCCGGTGTCTGCGGGAGTTTGCGCGTTCTCCCCGTGGTTGCGTGGGTTTTCTCCGGGCACTCCGGTTTCCTCCCACAACCCAAAAATTTGCTCTTAGGCTGATTGGGAAACAAATTGTCCCTATAGTGAGAGTCTTCCATATTAGGAATAACCTAAATTTATAATAGGATAATGGAATTGCTACTATATAGTTATGATGGTGGCGCGGGCTCATTGGGCCGAAGGGCCTGTTTCCCATGCTGTGTTGCTCTTAAACTCTTAAACTAATAGCTAACTGAATGAGCACACATCGTAAATATTGTTCAGAATCAGATCACTATAATACCTACCATGAATCAAACGGCTTAAACCCTGTCACCCCACTGGCTTTCAGAATCTTAAACTCAGTATCTGTTCCCAAAATAGTTACTTTAGTTGATCAGTTTTGTAAGTTAACAGTAAAAATATTAATAAAACTTTGACTTCCAGACAGAAAGAATTGACCAGAAGTATGCAGTGCATTTTTTTGCCACTAAATGTCAGTAGCGTGCTTCAAAAGTCTTCTTGTTTATGCAGTTCCACCTCCCTGAATGTCCACAGGCTGCCTTCAGTGGTAGTAAGTGGGTGCTGCAGCATTTACCTGGAACATGTCCTGCAAAAAGCCGTGGATATGTTGCAGCGACTAGCTTCCTGCTGTGATCATCTACACCATTTCCGTTTGAGTAAGTCTGCTTATGAGCAGTTAAAAAAAACTGTTGCATTCTGAGTAAATATGTTTATTCTGTGGTAAATTCTTACACACAATCTTCAATAATTAAGACTGCCACTCCAGTACAGCACCTCTGAGGGCACATTGCAATGTAAGAGGTGTCACCTTCCAAATAACACATTAAACTGAGGCTCTGTCTGGACTTTAGGATGGATATAAAAGATTCCATTGCATTCTTTCACAGAAGAGCAGGGACTTTGAACGACAAGATTAAAGACATTGACTTAAGATGGTTGCCACAAATTAACTGATGCCCACTGTTACCAATTGATCAGTTTTCTAGAAGCTTCCAAGGTGGAAAACAATGAATACATGCTCATGAAATTTAATACTTCTTTATGTTAAGAACTACTTCAAGACGATTACTTAAAACCAGACTTGGAGTTGCCAGAATTTTACCGCCCCACCTGCAACACAATCAGAGTGATTGAGGGACGGTCACTGGAAATGTCCGTTGACCCTGAGCGAGATTTTACTGTTCGATCGAGCAAGGCCATAAAATCCCAAAAATAAAGTCTACCGGGCAATAGTTATATTGAAAGGTATGGTTCCTATCTCTTCAAAATGGCTAATGAATCATTCAAAAGCTAATAGGCCCATTAAACCCTGCCCCCCCCCATCCCTTTGTCACTGCCTGATTTCCAGTGGGTAGTGCCAAGATGTCCCCTAGGCATTCACAGTTTGTACCTTGGGCAGTATCATGTGGAGCACAGGCTCACAGTGCAAAAGTGGCAATCCCTAGGAGGCACCCCCCACCCCCACCCCACCCCCGGCACCCAACCCTCTGGAAGGTCTTGATGGCCTCCCTCTTCACCCCAGCAGGATTGGGCTGTTAGCTCTCCAGAAGTGGGGAGCTGTACAAGACCTCACAGGGGTGAGATACTCCCGGTGGATGGATGGGGAGGATTGGTGGGAGATGGGTGGGGTTGGTGGAGGCTAGTGGGCCCGAAAATTTCAGTCCCGTTCTGGCTAATGACACTAAAAACACATTCAAGGACTTATTTAAATAAGTTATGCAGCTGCATGCTGGAAATTGGCATGAAGCAGATGGTGCCGGAAATCTGGCTGCTGAAGATACGCAGAGACCATACCACCTAGCAGGGATCCTAGGTGGCCTCCATTTGAGTCTCCCAGTCCGCTGTGCTGCATTTGTAGTGCAGCAAGCTGGGAGCATCATTCCCCCGTATATTTCAAGTATGTAAATAGTTAAGAGCAGATATTGAGTAAATACTTTAATCGTTACAATTTCACCTGTGAGTGATGGGATAAGGGAGTCATTTTCTTATCCCTCCTAATGTGGCCATTAACAACTGTTCAAAGTTATGTTTTGTTGAGTGGGCCGTAACTAGATTTTTAACAATTTACCAAGTTATAATTACTGAACACCCGTTTTATGTTTGTGGAATGTCAAATGTCTGCATTATAATAAAACACCCATCTATATTTTTAATCATTTAAAAAAAAGTTTGCCTATGATGCTACAGCTTCTATTTTAATTCTCATCTTTGTTTAGCTTTGTATAAAATGATTAAATAGTGATGCTAATCAGTGTCTTTGACTCCCTGGTTTGCTGTCTGTGAGAATTATTTAATTTGATTGAGGACATGAAGTCTTCACTTTTGCTGGACATGTTGGGAAAGGGGAAATCCACATCACAGAAAGAGTTAGGTTTTTGCAGGGAACTCTCTTCAAAGTCAGCAGCAAGCACTACAACTATACTGCCGACCAGTCTGTATGTTGCTTATAATGACAGGGAATGTAATAGATATGATGCTACTTGCGCAATATACTGCAATAATCAACACAAGATTGTAGAATCACAACACATTTGTGCTCTGTATCGCTGGGTTATGCATGTGGCACAGGGCAGTTTAAAGCCTTACAAATATTCATGGAAGTGTCTTTTTTTACTGCATGGCAAAATAATCAAGGTGATAAAGAAAATATAAGTGGAGGAATAATTACATTAAAATTCAGCGCACAACTGATATTATTACATGAACAAAGTGAAGATTACATCTTATCTTCTCTATCGCAAAACATCGATTGAATACCAACTGGGAAATGGTCATATAAATTGAATGCAAATAGAAAAACTGCAATAGAAATGCTGGAATCGATTTCTGATGGCAATTTCTCATCTTTTGCTGATCATTGTTGCTGTCGGATTTCTTTACAGAAATACACACTTCACAGCAATACACACTTAGCAAGAATTGTTCTCTGTAGAATGCTGATGCATAAGGGTTATTATGTTATCTGTTTATATCAGTCAGAATATGTGAAAGAAAGGCAGTTGTTGCATGAGTGAAATTGTATTGATGGAACATTTTCGCAATTGTTAATGTTTATTAATTCAACAGAAATACTTTCTCGTGGGAATTCACTTCAGCAGAGTCAGTGTTGTAGCTTTTTATTTTCAGTTGCGCTGACTGGAAGATTACAAAGAATAAACATGAATAACTTTTTTAATTTGGTAGCACAATGTAGCACAGATATATAAATGCATAATTCCAAAAATTCTGGATTCAAGGCACTTCCAAGAATATTTATCAAGACAGCACAAACTCCCCATGCTACCTGCAGGAACCCAGAAATGGACGGGAATGCTGCTAGCCCTGATCCTGCTGGGGTGGGGGATTACTGGGAACTCTGGTCAGCAGCTTAGTTCATGCATGCCTGTAGTCTGATTTCTGCTAGGGGGCTGAGAATTCAAACATCTCTATCTTTGCTCTCAAGAAAACATCTCACCTGATCTGTACAAGAATGCGCATGTATAGCTGAATTACTGCTTTACTGACAGACTGAAGATTTGTTTCTGCATTTTCATAGTTGCTCCCAGAACATTTGGTTCGAGTAGACATACTGAGTAGGAATTTTATCCCACACTTCAAGTCCCCTTTTAGCAAAACCATAAGCCTACTTTGAAGGGGCAAATTTGCGCATTTGAAAAAGCAAAGTAAGCGCTTTCCTAGGAGAATGTACCACTCTACTTCTTCCTTCTGTCCGCTGTTTTCAATTTTACAAACATACAAAATAAGAACAAAAGTAGGCCACTAGCTCGTGGAGACTTCTCCAAGATTTGATAAGATTATGGCTCATTTTTTTGTGTTTCAAGTTCTTTATTCCCATTTGCCCTGCCAACCTTTGATTCCCTTGCCTAAGAAGAATCTATCTACCTTCACTTTAATATTATTCAGTGACATCACCTCCAACACCTTCTGAGGCACAGAGTTCCAAAATCACACAGTTCTCCTCATCTGTGTCATAGAACCCTTCAATGCAGAAAGAGGCCCTTCGGCCCATCGAGTCTACATTGACCACAATCCCACCCAAGCCCTAACCATGTATCCCTCCACATTTGCCCGCTAATCCCTCTAACCTACACATCCAAGGACATTATGGGGCAATTTTAGCGTGGCCAATCAACCTGACCTGCACATCTTTGGACTGTGGGAGGAAACTGAAGCATACACAAGGAAAACGTGCAAACTCCACACAGTCGGTGACCCGTGGCGGGAATCGAACCCAGGTCCCTGGAGCTGTGAAGCACATAGCCAACCACCGTGCTATTGTGCTGTCCTGTGAGGGTAACCCCTGGTTTAAAAATAATGCCCCTTAGGTCTGGATTTCCCTACAAGAGGAAACATAGAAACTAGAAGCAGGAGTAGACCAGTTGCCCCTGAGAGCCTGCTCCTTCATTCATTATGACAATGACTGATCATCAAATTCAATATCCTGATCCCCCCTTTCCCCCCATGTCCCTTGATCCCTTCAATCTCAAAAGTTATATACAATTTCTTCTTGAAATTAGACAATATTTTAGCCTCAAGTACAATGAATTCCACACAGTCACCACTCTCTGGATGACAAAATTTCTCCTCACCTCAGTTCTGAAAAGTTTGCCCCTTAATCTCAAACTATGACCCATTGTTCTGGATTCCTCCATCATCTAGAACATTCTTTTTGAATCTACCCTATCTAACTGCGTTAGAATTTTATAAGTTTTTATGAGATCCCCTCTCACTCTTCTGAACTCCAAAGAATATAGTCCTCACCAACTTAAATTCTCCTCTAATGACAGACCTGCCATTCCAGGAAACAGTCTGGTAAGCATTCGCTGTACTCACTCTATAGGAAAGACATCCTTCTTCAAATAAGGACACCAAAACTGCACATAATACTCCAGGTATGACCTCACTTATTCAATTGCAGTAAAACATCCCTATTCCTATACTCGAATTCTATTGCTATGAAGGCTTGCTATTTCACTTCTTTACTGCCTGTTGTATTTATACACTTACAACGGATACATGAGGATTTCAAAGTCTCACTGTGTATCCACCTCTCTCAATTTATGCCTATACAAGTAATACTCTGTCTTCCTAATATTGCTACCAAAGTGGATAACCTCACTTTTACCCACATTATATACTGCATCTATCATGCAGATGCCCACACAGACAGGCTATGGAAATCATGCTGAAGCATTTCTGCATCCTCCTTGCAGCTCACTTTCCCACTCAACTTTGTATCCTCTGCAAATTTGGAAATAATACATTTGGTTCTCTCTTACAGATCATTAATATATAATGTGAACATTATATATTATATTGGAACATTGGGGTCCTAGCACATTCTTGTGAAACCCGAATAGTCACTGACTGCCAGTCAGAAAAAGATTCATTTATACTGACCCTTTGCTTCGTATCTGCTAACCAGCTTTCTATCTATCTCAAGATATTGCCTGCAATCCCATATGCTTTAACCTTACGTAGTAATCTGTTATGCGAGACCTGGTCGAAAGCCTTCTGAAAGTTTAAATAAACTACATCCACTGATTCTCCTCGATCAACTCTACTAGTTACATCCTCAAAGAACTCCAATAGATTTGTCAAGCATGACTTCCCTCTTGTAAATCGATGCTGACTTTGTCTGAGTACAATTGTCTTCCAAATATTAAGTTATGAAATACTCGATAATGGATTTTACCAACTTCCCCAGTACTGACACCAAGCTCACTAGCCTATAGTTCCCTGTTTTTACTCTGCTTTCCTTTTTGAATAGCAGGCTTACATTAGCTACTCTTCAATCTGTAGGAACTAGTCCAGAGTCCAAAGAATTTTGGAAAATAACTTCCAACGGATCTACTATTTTGTGGGCCACTTCCTTAAGTAACCTGAGATGAAGATTATCAGGACTTGGAGATTTACCTTCAATCCATCAATTCTCCAAAACCATTTCTCTACTAACGCTGATTTCCTTCAGCTCTTTATTAAAATTTGTTTGTCTCAGGACTTCTGGTACTTTACTCATGTTTTCCTTTGTGAAGATGGCATGGTGGCACAATTGTTAGCACTGCTGCCTCACAGCACCAGGGACCCAAGTTTGATTCCCAACTTGGGTCACTGTCTGTGTAGAGTTTGCAAATTCTTCCTGTGTCTGTGTGGGATTCCTCCGGGTGCTCCAGTTTCCACCCACAGTCCAAAAATATGCAGGTTAGGTGGCTGGTCATGCTAAATTGCTCCTTAGTATCAGGTGGTCTAGCTAGGGTAAACACATGGGGTTAGGGGGATAAGGTCTGGGTGGGATTGTAGTCAGTACAGATTTGATGAGCCTTCTGCACAATAGGATGCTATAATTAAAAAAAAGACTGAAGCAAAGTACAAATTTATTTCCTCAGCCATTTCTTTACTCCTCTTTATGAATTCTCCTATTTCTGTAAGAAGTCTGCATTTGTTTTTGTCAATCCTTTTCTCTTCACATACGTATAGAAACTTTTACATTCAGTTTTTATACTCCCTGCTAGCTTACTTTCATATTCTATTTCTCCCACCTTAATCAATCCCTTGGTCCTCCCTTGCTGAATTTTAAAATGTTCCCAATCTTCAGGCCTATTGCTTTTCCTTGCCAATTTGTACGCTTCTTCCTTGAATCTGACACTAACACTAATTTCCTCTGAAGGCCATAATCTGGTCACAATTCCCTTACAACTCTTATGCCAAGCAGTAATAAACAATTTCTGGAGTTCATTTTTTAAATGCCAGCCACTGCCTATCCACTGTCTTTCCTTTCAGTAACATTTCCCAGTCCATCATGACCAATTCATGCCTCTACCATCGTAGTTAACTTCATTGAAATTCAGGACCTTTGTCTCGGAATCATCACTATCCACCTTGATAAGAAATTCTACTATATCATGGTATATGATATATCATGGGAACATCTGGAATGTGGAGCTTATTCAAGGAGCAGCTGCTGCGAGTCCTTGATAAGTATGTCCCTGTCAGGCAAGGAGGAAATGGTCGAGTAAGAGAACCTTGGTGTACGAAAAAGTTGATTTGCTGGTTAAAAGGAAGAAGGAGGCTTATGTCAGGATGAGGCTTGAAGGCTCGGTTAGTGCAATGGATAGCTATAGATTAGCCAGGAGGGAGCTAAAGAGTGAATTGAGAAGAGCGAAGAGAGGACACGAGAAGACTTTGGCTGATAGGATCAAGGAGAATCCTAAAGCTTTCTTTAGATATGTTAAGAATAGAAGATTGGTTAGGGCAAGATTAGGCCAGTCATAGACAGCAGTGGGAAGTTGTGCGTGGAGCCTGAAGAGATTGGAGAGGCACTGAACAAATATTTCTCTTCGGTATTCACGCAGGGAGATGTAAATGTAGTTGTGGAGAACACTGGGATACAGGGTTGCAAACTGGAAAGTATCGAAGTAGATAAGGAGGATGTGCTAGATATTCTCGAGGGTTTGAAGTTGGATAAGTCCCCTGGGCCGGACGGGATTTACCCTAGGATTCTCTGGGAGGCAAGAGAGGAGATTGCAGAGCCTCTGGCTCTGATCTTCAGGTCGTCTTTGGTTACGGGTGTGGTTCCGGAGGACTGGAGGATAGCGAATGTGGTCCCGTTGTTCAAGAAAGGGAAGAGAGACCTTCCAGGGAATTATAGGCCAGTGAGTCTTACTTCTGTTGTGGGCAAAGTATTGGAGAGAATAATTAGGGATAGGATTTATAGTTATTTAGAGAGTAATGAATTGATTGGAGATAGTCAGCATGGTTTTGTGAAGGGTAGGTCGTGCCTTACTAACCTCATTGAGTTTTTTGACAAAGTGACTAAGGAGGTGGATGGGGGTAAGGCGGTTGATGTGGTATATATGGACTTTAGTAAGGCGTTTGATAAGGTGGCCCAGGAAAGACTTCTGCAGAAAATGCAGATGTATGGGATAGAGGGTGATTTAGCTAATTGGGTTAGGAATTGGCTAGCAGATAGAAGACAGAGGGTGGTGGTTGATGGGAGATATTCATCTTGGCGTTCGGTGACAAGTGGTGTACCTCAGGGGTCTGTTTTGGGGCCCCTGCTGTTTGTAATTTTTATAAATGATCTGGATGAGGGTATTGAAGGATGGAATTAGTAAATTTGCAGATGACACCAAAGTCGGAGGAGCGGTAGATAGTGAAGAGGGGTGTTATAGTTTGCAGAGAGACTTGGACAAGTTGCAGAGCTGGGCCGAGAGGTGGCAAATGGAGTTTAATGTGGAAAAGTGTGAGGTAATGCACTATGGCAGAAATAATAAAGGTGTAGAGTATAGGGCTAATGGTAGGATTCTTAGTAGTCTTGATGAACAGAGGGATATTGGTGTGTATGTGCATAGATCCCTGAAAGTAGGCAGTCAAGTCGAGAAGGTTGTTAAGAAGGCATATGGAGTCTTAGCTTTTATTGGTAGGGGGATTGAACTTCGGAGCCGCAACGTCATGTTGCAATTGTACAAAACTCTAGTGCGGCCGCACTTGGAGTATTGTGTGCAGTTCTGGTCCCCACATTAAAAGAAAGATGTGGAGGCATTGGAGAGGGTACAGAGGAGGTTTACCAGGATGTTGCCTGGTATAGATAGTGAAGAGGGGTGTTATAGTTTGCAGAGGGACTTGGACAAGTTGCAGAGCTGGGCCGAGAGGTGGCAAATGGAGTTTAATGTGGAAAAGTGTGAGGTAATGCACTTTGGCAGAAATAATAAATGTGTAGAGTTTAGGGCTAATGGTAGGATTCTTAATAGTGTTGATGAACAGAGGGATCTTGGTGTATATGTGCATAGATCCCTGAAAGTAGGCAGTCAAGTCGATAAGGTTGTTAAGGAGGCATATGGAGTCTTAGCTTTTATTGGTAGGGGGATTGAATTTCGGAGCCGCAACGTCATGTTGCAACTGTACAAAACTCTAGTGCGGCCGCACTTGGAGTATTGTGTGCAGTTCGGGTCCCCACATTATAAGAAAGATGTGGAGGCATTGGAGAGGGTACAGAGGAGGTTTACCAGGATGTTGCCTGGTATGGAGGGCAGGTCTTATGAAGAGAGGCTGAGGGATTTGAGTTGTTTTCGTTAGAAAGGAGGAGGCTAAGAGGGGACCTGATCGAAACATATAAGATGATTAGAGGTTTAGATAGGGTGGACAGTGATAGCCTTTTTCCTAGGATGGAGAAAGCTAGCACGAGGGGCACAGCTTTAAATTAAGGGGTGATAGTTATAGGACGGATATCAGAGGTAGGTTCTTTACCCAAAGGGTGGTTCGGGAGTGGAATGCTCTGCCTGCAGCAGTTGTAGATGCACCAAGTTTGGTGGCGTTTAAGAGTTAGTTGATAAGTATATGGAAGAGAAGGGAATGGTTTAGTTTGGAGGGGCATTGCTTTTTATATTGGTCGGCGCAACATCGAAGGCCGAAGGGCCTGTTCTGTGCTGTAATGTTCTATGTTCTATGTTCTATGGTCACTCATCCCCGAGAGTTCTCTCACAACTAGATTGCCAACTAATCCTTTCTCATTGCACAATACCCTATCCAATATGGCCTATTCCCATGTTGGTTCCTCAACATATTGCTCCAGAAAACCATCCCATTTGCACCCCAGATATTTCTCCTCAATTGTGCTGTGACTAATTTGACTCTCCAATCTATGTGCAGGTTAAAGTCACCCATAATCACAGATATTCCTTTAACACACGCCATCGTGCTGTAATAAAAATAAATTATGCAGTAGTTACTTTGTGGAATGATGGCCCAGAATTTTCTGAAGCAAGGACACAATATCATGTTAGTTAGATCCTTTCCCTTATCCTCCAGTTCCAGATTTTTGCACTGCAAGATGCTGGAAGTGTGAATTGGTAATGGCGCTGTGAGGGCAACAGGGCATCTGGGATTTGGGAATACAGAAACAATAGAGTTTTAGTCAAGGTTATATGAGGTCTAAAAAAGGAATTGTGGTGATTTAGAGTCAAGGAAAAGAAATAAAGTATGGAAATTTCTGGTACTGTTAGGAATGAAAAATTCAGATTGAGGTCCAAATATTAGAATCCTGCCAATGGAAAAACATGTTGGAATTTTCCACTCGCCACTTCCTTGGCTGTTGATAGTGGGCTGACTTTTCCACTGATCCATATTGGAATGCCATCTGTATGTAATACCCTGTTGTGAATACTCATTAAAAATGCCACTCGCTGGAATCACAAACTCCCTCCCAATTACATGTCATTGCTAGTGGGAGATTAGGCCATCTGAATCATAATCAGATATAAGCTATATATTGTGTTCGCAATAAGGTGGAGGAACTTGCAGCTTGGACCAGTACCTGGAACTTCGATGTTGTGGCCATTTCAGAGACGTGGGTAGAGCAGGGACAGGAAGGTTGTTGCAGGTTCTGGGGTTCAAATGCTTCAGTCGGAGTACAGAAGGAGGTAGAAGGGGGGGAGGAGTGGCATTATTAGTCAAAGACTGTATCACAGTGACAGAGAAGAAGTTTGATGAGGACTTGTCTGTTGAGGTAGTATGGGCTGAGATTAGAAACAGGAGAGGAGAGGTCACCCTGTTGGGAGTCTTTTATAGACCTCCTAAAAGCTCTAGAGAGGTAGAGGAAAGGATTGCAAAGTCGATCCTGGTCAGGAGTGAAAGTAATAGGGTAATTGTTATGGGGGACTTTAACTTTACTAATATTGATTGGAATAGCTATAGCTCTAGTATGTTAGAGGGGTCAGTTTTTATGCAAAGTGTGCAGGAAGGTTTTTTGACTCAGTATGTAGATAGGCCAACTAGAGGTGAGGCTACATTGGATTTGGTGCTGGGCAATGAGCCAGACCAGGTGTTAGGCTTGGAGGTTGGTGAACATTTTGGTGATTGTGACCACAATTCGGTTACGTTCACCTTAGTGATGGATAGGGATAGGCATGAAGCTGGGGGCAGTAGTTATAGCTGGGGGAAGGGTAATTATGAGGCATAAGGAGGGAATTAGGGTGTATAGGTTGGACTAGGAAACTACAGGGACTGGGAACATCTGAAATGTGGAGCTTATTCAAGGAGCAGCTGCTGCGAGTCCTTGATAAGTATGTCCCTGTCAGGCAAGGAGGAAATGGTCGAGTAAGGGAGCCATGGTGTACGAAAAAAGTTAATTCGCTGGTTAAAAGGGAAAAAGAGGCTTATGTCAGGATGAGGCTTGAAGGCTCGGTTAGTGCAATGGATAGCTATAGATTAGCCAGGAGGGAGCTAAACAGTGAATTGAGGAGAGCTAAGAGAGGACACGAGAAGACTTTGGCTGATAGGATGAAGGAGAATCCTAAAGCTTTCTTTAGATAGGTTAAGAATAGAAGATTGGTTAGGGCAAGATTAGGGCCAGTCATAGACAGCAGTGGGAAGTTGGGCGTGGCGCCTGAAGAGATTGGTGAGGCACTGAATAAATATTTCTCTTCGGTATTCACGCAGAGTGCTGGAAATGTAGCTATGGAGAGCACTGAGGTACAGGTTTGCAAATTGGGAAGTATTGTAGTAGATAGGGAGGATGTGTTAGAAATTCTCGAGGGTTTGAAGTTGGATAAGTCCCCTGGGCCGGACGGGATTTACCCTAGGATTTTCTGGGAGGCAAGAGAGGAGATTGCAGAGCCTCTGGCTCTGATCTTCAGGTCGTCGTTGGTTACGGGTGTGGTTCCGGAGGACTGGAGGATAGCGAATGTGGTCCCATTGTTCAAGAAGGGGAAAAGAGACCTTCCAGGGAATTATAGGCCAGTGAGTCTTACTTCTGTTGTGGGCAAAGTATTGGAGAGAATTATTAGGGATAGGATTTATAGTTATTTAGAGAGAAATGAATTGCTTGGGGATAGTCAGCATGGTTTTGTGAAGGGTAGGTCGTGCCTTACTAACCTTATTGAGTTTTTTGAAAAAGTGACCAAAGAGGTGGATGTGGGTAAGGCAGTTGATGTGGTATATATGGACTTTAGTAAGGCGTTCGATAAGGTGTCCCATGGAAGGCTTCTGCAGAAAATGCAGATGTATGGGATAGAGGGTGATTTAGCTAATTGGGTTAGGAATTGGCTAGCAGATAGAAGAAAGAGGGTGGTGGTTGATGGGAGATATTCATCTTGGAGTTCGGTGACAAGTGGTGTACCTCAGGGTCTGTTTTGGGGCCCCTGCTGTTTGTAATTTTTATAAATGATCTGGATGAGGGTATTGAAGGATGGATTAGTAAATTTGCAGATGACACTAAAGTAGGTGGAGTGGTAGATAGTGAAGAGGGGTGTTATAGTTTGCAGAGGGACTTGGACAAGTTGCAGAGCGGGGCCGAGAGGTGGCAAATGGAGTTTAATGTGGAAAAGTGTGAGGTAATGCACTATGGCAGAAATAATAAATGTGTAGAGTATAGGGCAAATGGTAGGATTCTTAGTAGTCTAGATGAACAGAGGAATCTTGGTGTGTATGTGCATAGATCCCTGAAAGTAGGCAGTCAGGTCGAGAAGGTTGTTAGGAAGGCATATGGAGTCTTGGCTTTTATTGGTAGAGGGATTGAATTTCTGAGCCGCAACGTCATGTTGCAACTGTACAAAACTCTAGTGCGGCCGCACTTCGAGTATTGTGTGCAGTTCTGGTCCCCACATTATAAGAAAGATGTGGAGGCATTGGAGAGGGTACAGAGGAGGTTTACCAGGATGTTGCCTGGTATGGAGGGCAGGTCTTATGAGGAGAGCTGAGGGATTTGAGGTTGTTTTCGTTAGAAAGGAGGAGGCTAAGAGGGGACCTTATTGAAACATATAAGATGATTAGAGGTTTAGATAGGGTGGACAGTGATAGCCTTTTTCCTAGGATGGAGAAAGCTCGCACGAGGGGACACAGCTTTAAATTAAGGGGTGATAGTTATAGGACGGATATCAGAGGTAGGTTCTTTACCCAAAGGGTGGTTCGGGAGTGGAATGCCCTGCCTGCGGCAGTTGTAGATGCGCCAAGTTTGGTGGCATTTAAGATGTTAGTTGATAAGTTTATGGAAGAGAAGGGAATGGTTTAGTTTGGAGGGTCATTGCTTTTTTTTCATAATTGGTTGGCGCAACATCGAAGGCTGAAGGGCCTGTTCTGTGCTGTAATGTTCTATGTTCTATGTTCTATAAGCAGTGTGCAAGTGTCCACCTTCACTTCAAATGTTTCAATGCAATGTTTCAAAACCTACCTGCAACATAATGCCTGTGTTCAACTGGTGGGGATGCTTATGGTGGTTGCTTTGGATGTTGACCCTGAATGCTCCCCATGGTTGCTGTCCACGCCAGCAGGAGAGCATTGTGTGCTGGGAGTCTCAGCCAAGGTTGTACAGGAAAACAGAGATGAGTATGTTGACCAGAGATGGGAAATGACAGAGACTTGAGAGTGAGGAGATAGATTTGGAGTTGGGGGAGCACAGATAGGCAATGGCAGGTAGGGGTTGGCAAGCTACAGCCCAAGATGGGGCAGGTGAATGCAAATGTACAAGGAGGTTGAAAGGATTTGGTTGGCATGAAAGGGAGGGCCCCAAGCTGTCCAGCAATTGAGCAGGTCAGCAAACTGCAGCCTAACAATTTGAGCCGCTGGGCATGCATAGATTTCCGCAATTGTCAGCCTCTGGTGTAAGTAGGCCCTGCCTCTGAGCTTTGAATGATATTCATCAGGATTGTGACCTCTGTGGTGCACAGAGTGTGGGAGATTCAAGTTCGAACTTCCACTGAGAAAGCAATTGTGAATTACACTATTTGTCTCATCAATAGGGCACCAATGGGAAAATTGGGCCTTATTGAACACATATGGAAAGATTGCATGAGAAATGACAGCCCCAAACAGTAACTTTTCAATGTTGTTTCAGCTTTGGTCACCAAGTGGCACCCAAAGCCAGTAAATTATTGTTGTCAATTTTAGTGCGCAAACATTTGAGGAATTTGAATTACATTTCCCCATTCAATAATTTAGAGAGTCATTGAACTGATTTAAATAAACATGGCTGTCGACAAAGTGCATACAGGGATTTCATGGGAAAGTTTCAAATATTTACTGATTTCCTAATGTAAGTAACACTTGTGCCACACAAGTGCCAGGCAATGAGGATCTCCAACAAGAGAGAATCTAACAATCTCCCTTGACATTCATACTGTCGCTGAGTCCCCCATTATCAAAATCCGAGGTTACTATTAACCATGGGCATAATCGGACCAGCCTTATAAATACTGTGGTTACAAAAACAGATCAGAGGCTGGGAATTCTCAAGAGGGTAATTCACCTCCTGACTGTCTAAAGTCTGATACAAGACACAAATCAGATGGGTGATGAAATACTCTTCACTTGCCTGGATGAGAGTGGCTTCAATTACATTCAAGAAACTCAATGCATCCAGGAAAAAAACAATCCACTTAAAGGCAACCCCACCTAACTTAAACTTTCACTCCTTCTGTTTCTGACGCACTGTGGCAGCAGTGTGTACCATCTGCAAGATGGAACTGCAGCAATACAATAAGGCTCTTTCAACAACACTTTACAAACCTGTGACCTCTACCAGCTAGAAGGACAAGGACAGCAGACACTTGGGAGCACCAACACCTGCAAGTTCTCCTCCAAGACACGCACCATCCTGATCTGGAACTGTACCACTGTTCCTTCACTCACACTGAACCAAAATCCTGGAACTCCCGTCCCAGAAGTACTGTGGGGGTACCTGCATCGTATGAATTTCAAGAAGGCGGGTCATCACCAACTGTTCACGGGCAATTAGCCATGAGCAATAAATGCCAGCAGTGCCCACATTTCTTGAACAATTTTTAAAAAGGCAATTGCTACAATGAAGGAGAAATGAAAGGGTAATTTATCTTGAGTTACACTTTAAAGTTAAAGTTCTTTTAAAGTTTATTTATTAAGCTTTGGATATTTTGCCTGTTTCACTGATCCTTCATGGATACTCTGCCAAATGCACCAGCCCTGCTCAATTCTTTCCTTAGTAAGAATTTAGCAACACCAATTATTAATCCAACCGATTTATTTGATAGTAAAAAAGCGAGCTTTCAACATAACTCAGATCCAGATCCACTCCTTATCTTTTGCCAAGAACTTCCTCAAATTCCACACACTGTGCCCTTCTGCTCCCATCACTGTTCCCCCACAATGGAATGCTGGCCAATGTGCAAGGAGATTTAATAATTTAAATGAACAAATAAAAGGAATGATGACACTGATGGGTGACACAATTAGGTTCACAGATTAAATTTTACTGGATTTTTCTCCCAAAAGTTGTTGAGTACATAGTTATGTGAAATGGCCAAATTTGCAACTTTCCCAATTTTTTGAGATTAACTTAACCTTCCCCACTCCTGCTGTACCAATCAACTGCCATGTGTTGTCTTTCAAATAATTCCTGGGGCTTTCCTTCTATTCACGACTTCTCCCTTCCTTTTGTGCCCACCTTCTCTCCAAGGAAAACGAAGAAATTGTAGGTACCACAAGCATGTAGGAACCCGATCAGAAGCTGAAGGCTTCACATCCTCCCTACAATGGATTCAGGGGATGAAGGACCTCAGTTATGTGGACAGATTGGAGGAGCTATGGCTATTTCCTTAGAGATGAGATGATTGAACGTGGACTTGAGAGATGTTTTCAAAATAATGGGAGGTCTTGGCAGCATAGACGGAGAGAAATGTTTGGCAGAAGCATTGGGAATTAGGTGACACAACTTAAGGTGTAAAGTACCAAAAACATGAGAAAAGGTGAATGGCTACTAACAGGAATGCATTACCTGAGATGGTGGTGGAGGCTTTCCAAGAGGAATTGAATTAACACCTTGAGTCAAAGGTTGATTTACGGTACAAAACAAGGCCTTACAGCCCATTGGACTGTGGACTCCACACGGAACAACCCAGTCAGTTTCCTTAATGCATTGTTCTGTTATCTTTGTATTCCTTGCAGTCCACTCCTATTTAAGATGGTAGTATTACCTTTCCAGCACTACATAATACTCTCATTTTGTGCATCATGGTCTTCTTTCCTGTTGAGGCATCTTTTGTATATGTGTTCTCAGTCCCAGTACTGGTCCCACTGCACCAAGAATCTGAATCAATCCATGCACTGATCTTCCTGATCTTACTATTTCTGCTCTGGGCACAAGACACTGGGAGTGATACTACCTTTGATATCCAACTTTTTAACTTCCTCTTGAGTTCTATGCTGTTGGTACTAAATCCCAGACCTCATTTTGTTTAATCTTTGCTGGCCTCACTGTCTCTTCCCGGCCTTGCTCCCTTTTTAACGTTTTCTGGTCTTGCTGCTTCTCCAGGCCTTGCTGTTTTGTAGCCTTCTCTGGTCTAACTGTCTCTTCTCTAGTTTCACTGCCTCTTCCAGGCCTCACTCTCTTTTAACCTTCTCTAGCCTCATTATCTCTTCCAGGCCTTACTCCTATATATCTCTGTTCTTAACTGAAAGGAAGGAAAAAGCAGGGCTACAGGGGAAAGAGGGGAGATGGAATAGGCTGAGATATTATTGCAGAGAGCTGTAATGGACACCTCGGATTGAATGGCCTCCTCTTGTGCTATAACCATTCTATGATTCTAGAATTCTGTTATATATTTTGAAAACCATTGAACTTCAAATTCGATAAATGCATTTATCAAGATAATGCATATTATCAGTTAATAATTAATGATGCTAACATCTATGATTCAAGGTTCCATTCTGTTTATTTCACACAGAAGGTGGTGATAATACTGGTCAGGCAGTCACACACAGGCAGAGGAATACAGGGTCTTAGTAAATGGCTACTGTATGTCCTGATGGAACTGAACTCAGGCAAAAATGTTAAGGTAAGTGATAACCAAACATGGAACACATTTGTTTTTCACATTTAGACAGGCCTAACCTGTGTGCAAAAAATACAAATATATTTTAGCAGGTAGCATATGGTCATCCATAATGGGTGTTTTTAAAGTTCAAGATTGCAATCCATTTGATTGGAGCAGCTGGGATATAGGCATAGAAAGAATAGTGAGAAATAATTTTAGATTTATTATATAGTGGATAAGCTAACAAATACAATGAGAACTGGAAGGATTCTTCTAAGGGCTAAAGGCTGAATGATCCGCATGTTGTGATACTGGGCAGAATAGAGTGTCCCAAGTTTATCAGCTAGTCCGCACATTACATTAGAACTGGAAGCAGGGCCACAATCATTTATCTCAATGCCCCAGGGCTGGGGAGGAGGAAACAGATCATTATCTCAGATTGCTATCCAGCATGTTATGGACAGAGGGAGTTTAATTCTAATAGCATAAATTCCTCCTCTCACCACCTGGCCATAAGCAGAAACGTGTTTTAAATTTCCTTCCCCCTTTATAAGCAGTGGCAAATTCCCCAATCCCTCAGTTTCAGTGTGATTCAATTTTCTATTAATAACCGCTCAGCAGCTTAAAGGCATTAGTTTATTTGCACATATTCAAAATGTGAGAAGAGAGTCACAACATTGCCTTCTTTGCATTCAGATAGCAAAAGAATGATGGAGAAAATAAAGTTTTATTGCACAAAGAGCAGAGAGCAAAGGACTATTGGGCAGGATTTTCTGGCTATTCCCACCAGTGGATGGAGGTAATATGAACAACAGAAACACCCATTGACTGGGATAGGACCAGAAGATCCTATTGCTGGTCAATAGCAGGTTGTCCCCTTTGCCACAAAATATGATGGGTGATGGGCGGGGTGGAGGAGGGAACTCCCACCTAAAGTTTCATATGTATTACAGAATTCAGAATCAAAGTCCAATCAGATATTCCTTTACAAAGGTTGACAGGTTGAAAATCAATGCTGGATAATTCATTTTCCCACAGTGTTGACTTTACATGATAAGCAGAATGCAGAGGTGTTTCGATGGGTGTATGTATAAGCATATGGTGCAAAAAGAGGGGTCCCAACAAGAAACTACGCAGATAACACAACAATAAAAACATTGTGAAGATCTGTGAATAAATTCAATTTGGGAGAAAGATGAAGGAAAGAATTATCTATGAATGGTAAAACATTAAGATAAATGGAGAAGCAAAGATACTTCAATGATCAGGAAGACCTACCTTTAAAAGTGAGGAGATAAAGCAATAAAACAGTTAAAAATAAATGTTGGATCTGAGATTTAATATATAACCTAGATGGAGAGTACAAAACCTGTACAAATCATTGGATATCTACCCTAGGAAATATATTGTGTGAGCAATGCATTTGAGGATGGAATGTCAAGAAAAGATTAGAGATGAGTGTCTTAAATTCTGAGGTGACACCAGAAAAAATGAGATCCATTTTACTCAAATGTCTAAAGGTTATCCAATAGAGGTGTCCACGGTGATGAATGGCTTTGGCGATGTGAATATGGCACTGAGTAGATTCTTTAAGAGAGATGGGGAAAGCATGAAAGGACAGCTGACGTCACTGGAAATTCTACGATTCCATGATGATCCTTTCTTAATTCTCTACAACTTCCTTTCTCGTTAGGAAGGTAGATTGGTGCCTGTGTCTGCAACTACAAAGTACTTCGCAAATACTCAGAATTATCAGTCCAACACAAAGTGCCAAGTGGCATCTGGAAGCAGTTAATCAATTGAGAGCCAAGCAGATGGATGATGTATCAATGCACTTACTTTCCACTGCAGGTAATTTATTTGTAGATACATACCACTTACCCGGATTAAAATGTGGGTCTTGCAACTTTATAGTGCTGTTAAGGATTTCCATACCTCTCTACAAACATTTAATGACATTTGCTGAAGGTACAAGAAACAGTACAAAGAACAAAGAACAAAACAGCACAGGAAACAGGCCCTTCGGCCCAACGAGCCCGTGCCGCCCCCCAATATTCCCACCTCTACCCGTGATCCCTGTCTATGTTTATAGATCTATGGATTAAAAACCAAATTTGAGACAATTTAGGGAGAATTTGTTTTGCCAATTAGCCTAAGAGCACATCTTTGGGATGTGGCAGGAAACCGGAGCACCCGGAGAAAACCCACGCAAGCTCAGGGAGAATGTGCAAACTCCCACAGACACAGGCCCAAATCTATGTATCTGCGCAGCACAGCGATAGTCACTGAGCTGTTGTGATGCCCATCAAATGGTCCAGGTCGAGCGTACACCAACGACGTGAAGCAGTAGGATACTCTTGAAAAAATCCAAGAGCAGCTTCTCACAACCCATCGCGTGTATGCCCCTTGTTAGACAACAAGGTGAACCAAAGCACCTGTAGGATAAAAACAAGTACATCAATATCATCATCTATTTACACACTTCCCAGGGACTCCTAAGGTTCATGATCCCTATTTTAAATCAGTTTTCTAAACCCCTCTATTCCCATTCTGTTCATGTACCCAGTATCTTTTTTATTTCCTTTTTTTCTGTGACAGTGTTTCATTGCTTAAAGTTGAAATCAAATAGTGTATCCTTATCAAAATATTAATGTATTGTACCAAAATTCAGCCTTGAAAAATCAGTAATATATCATTACTCACAGCAATTTCCAGCACGCTGTCATTACACACATTAGGAAAGCACATCAAATCCTGATGTACTGAGAAACTTATATAAATTTGTCTTCTGTGGTATGATAACTAATTTGGTAACCTAAATGAAAATGTGGATACAACAGTGTTAACATGATGTGACTGTGATATCTGTCTGCAAAAAGACCATGTTTAAAATAAGCATGTGGCTTTATAATTAAAAACTGATTGTATTTGAAATAATTGAAGGTGAATCATCTTTGCAACTCTCAAGTCCTCTGATTGTATTGAATCCATATTCTGGGAGCTGCTCTACAGATGTCAAAAGCAACCCGATGTATTTCCATTTGCTGCAATCAGTAACAAGAATTCGTCTCTTTGTGTCTTAAGTATCTAAGGAGAATTCTTGTTGCTTACTGCAGTGAATGGGTCTGAGTGGATTTCTGCAGGAGACCTGTTTCACAACCTGTGGGAAAGTAACAGGTTGAATTGAGAAATATGGGAACATTTCATAATAATTTGACCTTGATCACGTCCCAAGTGATAGTAAACCTATTCCAATTTATTCCAAATCTAGGACAGCTTTGGAAATATAAAGATTTTCAAAAACAAAACCCTTGCAACTTTTCCTGCACTGGTCAACATAATCTGATAACTATTTGAACACATTTGATTTGTCAGTCATTTTCTTTTTGAATGCATTGAAGAATATCAAATCTGAGAATATTGTAATTTCAGTTATATTTACAGCATCTGTAATATACATGCGAAGAGAATTATTTTCTTGTCAGAATTACAGAGTCCCTGCAGAGCAGTTGGTAGGGTTTCCGAGGTGATCTATATTGCCCAAAATGTTCAGACAATACAAGACTTACGAGGCAGGTATCTCTGTATAAAGATATGACTTTATTTAAACAAGTGGCTGCCAGGATTTCATCAGCAGCAAAATCTTCTCGATGAATCTAACATATACAATCAAAAACAGATCAATTAGAGACTCTTCTTATCAATCATTCCTGCCTTTCAGTAACTTTAAATCAATCAGCTTCAGGGTACACAATTTCACGTCAGTGGTAGGGAAGCTGTTGGAGGGGATTCTTAGAGTTAGGATGTATAGGCACTCAGAGCGTTGCAATCAAAATTAACAATAATACATGTCAAATACTTTAGCCAATCGCATTCCACCCCTCAGTATAACGGTATTTTGTTAGTCCGTGAAAGCAGGAAGCTGATACTTGTCTTGCCTGATCCCATTCCCTGGTTGCCTAGTAACCTAAGACACTCAGCCCAGAGTCCAAATAAACATTCTCACGGGTTTACTTAAGGATCACTGTCCAACCAGACTAGATCTTGTCATCATGTCTGGGTGCCAGTCCATCTCATCACGACAGTGAATAAATTCTATTCATGAAATATGATTATGTTTTAAATATTTCCTCTATCCAAAACTTTACTGATAAAACTTGCATTTTTCCAGGCCCAAACATTCTCTCAAAATTTGGCTTTGACCCAATGACCGTGATGCCTAGTAGTAAAATGCTTTTTGACCAACGTGAACAATATTCCTTAATATCAATAAGAACATATTCAAAATATTAGCATATGTGTTTTACAATTATAACCAGTCATTTGCATCAATTGTTACTTCTCAAATATGTAAATTGCTCTTAGCTCATAAACATATTTTAAAAGTTTTAACTGAATGCTGCTAATTCTGTCAATGCCTTAATGTTTAAAAATCTTACCATCCTATTAGGGGTTCCCCTTACAGAGGTCGTTAAGCCCATGAAGTCTGCACCAACATCTTAGCCAACTCACCCATGCCCTAACCCCACGCATTTTACCCACTAATCCCCTAATTTACACTAAGGGACAATTCAGCATGGCCAATCCACCAAACATGCATATCTTTGGACTGTGGGAGGGAATTGGAGCACCCAAGGAAACCCACACAGATACAGGGAGAATGTGCAAACTCCATACAGACAGTCACCCAAAGCTAGAATTGAACTTTGGTTCCTAGCTCTGTGAGGCAGCAGTGCTAACCACTGTACCTCCATGCTACCCCATGTGCTATGGCATGAAAGATTAAAAGCTCCATATACTTCAGCCATTTGAAAGCTTATTCTTGTAATTCAATTCATAGTATATAGTGAATAGTTACAACATGGTCCGTATGTTATTGTGGCAAAAAATGAAGCAGCTTTGTTTAACAAGTACACATAATTGCAGGAAAAATTAAATAGAATTACATAGAATGTACAGCACAGAAACTGGATATGTTCTACATGAACTTTTTCCACTCTATTTAATCCATCAACTTAAGCTTCTAATTTTTTTCCCCCTTGTGTGTTTATTTAGCTTCCCCTTGAAAGCATGGCTTTATTAACTCTACCATGTCTCTTAGTAGCTAGCGGTTAACTGTATGGAAGAATCTCAGCTCCAATTTTCTTGTAAGAATTTGATGGTTTGACTGATGCCTACTGTCAGGTCTGACAGGTTTTATTCTGAATAGAAGCATTCTATGTGATTTGTTCAAAAATGTGTTTGATCGACAGCTCTTTCTCAATGCTTCAGACAATTTTAAAAATTCTCTTTGGTCACTGTCATCTTTAGAATACATTTGTCAGGCTACCATTGTTAAATGATATAGTTTGTCTGCAACTCCAAAGGTACTTCTGCACATTTGTGTGGTTGGTGAAAAGGGAAAGAATTACTGTGCAATATTTTACTTGTCTCCTTTCTTCTAATAATCGTGAACTATTTATTATTTTTTATTCATAGCTTCCTAACTGCTGTAAAACATCTGGTGTTACTGCTGTTATTCATTTGATCACATAGATTTGATGGGCAGTTCTAAACAGAGTCAAAGGACAGTATCTTGCTGTTTTTTTTGCCTGCTAAAGATCATACAACAAAATCAGTAACAAAAGAATTGAAGAAACATTTCTGTTTGTACCTTAGACACATCACAAGTTTACCGAGACACCTGGGCAAGTGAAGGAATTGTGGCACAGTCAGTAGCTTCACTGCCTCTGAGCCAGAAGCTCTAGTTTGAGTCTCACCCCAGGAATTGATAGACAAGTGTGGTGCATTCAAAACACGGCCAAAAGAGTTGAGTGTCAACTTGTAAAATCCTTCCAACATGTCAATAGCTGACAGTGAGAGTGGGAGGGACTCTCTTGGTTAGCTATACTTGATTTAATGGATTTAACTTGGTGTTGTGAGACTTCTTACTGTGCTTACCCCAGTCCAATGCCAGCATCTCCACATTGTGGCTATGCTTGATGCAGTGTGATGCCCGTCAAGCTGTAAGTCTGTGGTGACAGACTATTGACCTGGGTGAGGAATTACTAACTAAGGAAACAAACAAAACTTTGCCACAGTGTACCATTAGGCGCGAGAAGAGAAAGAAGACCTGGGCAAGTGAGATATTACAAGAAAACCTTGGGACAACCAGCATGCACTAATAAGTCTAGTCTTGAGATATGGAAGCTAACAAATCTAGAATGAAAGTCATGTTGAAAGAAACATCCAGCTAGAGAACCATGTGAAACCACTATTATAGTCTTGAAAGGGTTCATTCTGAAATATCAACAGTATGGAATTCGTGCGGCAATCTTTTAAGGATGGTAATCTATATTTGTTAAAGTAAAAGACGTGCTTCTTCATTGTTTACTTTGGTCTGTAAAAATTCATACATTTAAAATTTTAATATCTTCAGTTATGCAATAAAAATTTATTTGCTTTGCATAATTGGAAAGAGATCTTCATCACCAAATTAGGAATAGACCAGCAGGAATGCGGGACTGACAATGGTATAGAAACTGGAAATAGTTCTGTCCTGGCAACAGATACTCACAGTTGAAAGTCTTTTGTAAGACTTGATCTAGAGATTCAGTCACTTATACTGTTCTTTTATTTTGCTTTGACTGTAACAGTACCCAAATAGAACATAGATCATAGAACATTATAGCACAGAATAGGCCCTTCGGCCTTCGATGTTGCGCCGACCAATATAAAAAGCAATGCCCCTCCAAACTAAACCATTCCCTTCTCTTCCATATACTTATCAACTAACCTCTTAAACGCCACCAAACTTGGAGCATCTACAACTGCTGCAGGCAGGGCATTCCACTCCCGAACCACCCTTAGCAAATAGCATTGGCATCAGTTAGTAATGAACTTAAAAGAAAAACAAACACTAGATTTTTCTGATGAGTTGTAATACCAATTGTTGGATAAGTTCCTTGTCCTTTAAATGAATTTAAAAAGCTGAAGACAGGGACATGTTAGTTTAGGATCATCAAAACACTGGATAAGAAGCTCTATCAGAGAGTCAGTACAGGCTCAATGGGCCAAATGGCCTCTTTATGTACTGTAGCGATCCTGTGATTCTATTATTCTGTGAACTCTAAACATCCAGACACAGCAGAACAGATTGAATCACTAATCATTAGTCACTCACCTTATCTTTAATTATTTACCCAAACAGATTTAATTGGCTTCTCCGACCTGATTCGTACCACTAGATTATAAAGGTAGCATGGAAGTTTTCTTTTTAACAAAGTAAAAACTAAATGACCGGAATTCTCTGGTCTCACATGCCCCATCACTGCCACTAGCGAGAACAAAGGATTTGTCATTCAGCCAAATCTCCATTCACTGCAGTGGGAGTGGAGAATTGCATCTGTGGGCAAGGTCAGAGAATTCTTCTGCTGTTTTCTTTATGGTCTGCCTCTTGCAATAGCGAATCCTGGATTTAAAAGTTTAACGATGACCACAAACTCATTATCAATTGTTGTAAAAACCCATCTGATTCACTAATGTCTTTGTGGGAGGAAGCCTGCCATCTTACCTGGTTTGGCTACATGTGAGTCCAGATCCTTGGCAATTTGATGAACTCTTAACTGCCCTCTGAAATGCCCATGCAAGCCATTGAGTTCAGGACACTTGAGGATGGGCAATAAATGTTGGCCTTGCCAAGGATGCACACATCGCATGAGTGAAGAAAGAAAAGAAAAACTGCTTACTTTGAGCCATAGTTTGATTGTAAATGAGTGAGCTTTGATTTTGATGCTTGACCTATAGTAATGCATTAACTTTTACATTGCAGCAATCCCCAACTCTTACACTATCCCTTGGTGCACTGAAAAGTCCATGTTTCAATCTTAATAACTCTTTAACCTCAATATTTCTATGTACCTGTTTTATAGTCTTCAGTTCTAAAATTCATCCTTCTCCAATGCTATCAGCCTCATTAAAGAACAAATACTTGAAATAAATATCATCCATTCCAACTTCATTAGTGTGCAAGAAAAGTAAGACATTTTGAGGATGTTTCTTCAGTCATTATGTTGGTTGTTACCTATCTATTTATTATTAAACATTTTGGAAAAAGTGCAAACTTTCTGTCCATTTCTGATAACATCATTTTGGTTTGATTTTTCACTGAATTTCTGCGCAATTGGTTTGGATTTGGATAATAAATGGTGAAAAGCAAGTTTTTAGATACCACTGTATTGAATTCAGTGAAAGAAATTTGGATTAGAATTATCCTATTAAAAAAGCATTAATTTAAGCCCAACCCAACGTCTACTGAACCCTTCCCTTTCAAATGGATTCACATCACATAGTTCTTTCATCAGTAGTACTTCCAGAATGGCCATCATTAATGCCTGCCTCTTTTAAGATGCATCTTCAACATCTGTGCTATGATATGAAAATAGAACAACTTATTTGGCTACAGTCTGACTGATCATGACATTGAACCTTGAGAAAAGTCAAAATGAGTGTAAATGTTTTGCAACAATTTGATATTGTTTCCCCCATCTGGAGAGTCTAAAACTAGTCTATTAAACCCAGACAAGGCATGGAGATTCAGAGAAACTCCCACATTTAGAGGATTGTGAATCTTTGGAATTTTCAAATTCCAAATTCTATGCAGGGAGCATAGATACTCAGTCATTATTAATATTCAGGATAAAGATCGATAGATTTTTGGACTAAGGGTCCTTAGTTCTTTTCATTTTTGCTGTTTAAATCACTGCTATTTGTTTAATGGCCTGTATTTGGAACCATTATCATATATTTTAGCATCAACATTTTATAAGCTTCTATTTTTGCCCACAGATCGTTAATTATCCAGAGATCCAAAGATGTGCAAGCTAGGTGGATTGGTCATGCTGAATTGACCTTTAGTCCTTAGCAGGATTAGCAGTGGAATAAACACATGGGGTTATGGGCATAGGGCCTTGGTGAGATTGTTGTTGGAGCAGGCTGAATGAGCTCAATGTCTTCCTTCTGCACTGTAGGGATTCTGTAGTTCTATGAATTCTGATCCAAGTTCCTAAGGCATGCAGGAACATACCTTCTTTATTTTTTTCCTTGTTACCATCTTGAGCTTTCTTGACGTCAATACATCCTTCATTTCTTACAAAATTATTTCTGGCTATCTCCTCGCTTATTCTAATTTTTGCATCATACCTGCCACCTTCACTTATCATTTGTCATAAGTATACAAACTTTCTTATTTGTTCCAGTGTGTCTCCATCTATTTCATTCATCACTCTAGTTTCTTCAACTACATTCCTTCTATCATTATTTTTGTCTTGCTATGTCTCGGCTCAATTTTCTATGGCTAGATTTATATGTAAATCTCTGAATATTTACCTGTATACAGATTGAATATTATTGTGATAGTACACAGTCTCGTCATACGCCCTTCTTCATTTGAAACATATCTGATTGTCCGTCTTCTAATTTAGTTTAGTCCTAATGTAGACTCAGATAAATCTTACATTTTTACTGTCAATGTCACATTTCAGCAAAACATCTTTTAACTTCTGGTTATTAAACATGATTGACTGTCTTTTCTGGCTCTGACTTATTTTAAAATGATCTCCAGGGATGTGTCTGGAAATTAAGAAACTCTACCGGTTGCTAACATCCGTAAGGCTACTTAAACTGTTCTTCTATGAAATTGATGCAACCCTTTCTTTGACTAGAATATTGAATCAATTGTCCCTGTTTCTTTTACCATCTTCATTAAAATCAAGGCATGAAACTGGTGGTATCTAGTGGATTTTTTGTAAGGGATGCCCAGCCAGTTTGGGGGTCTATTGTATAGATACAAATCTATTTGTTACAAGGATCAGAAATACCAATTGGGAAAAAAATGAAAAAACTAACTTCTCATGGTGAGAACAACATTTTCATTACGTCAAGAAAGTCAACCCACCAATGTACAACTGAATAATTTTGTATTATTACAGAGACCATTTTTTACGTGTTGAATTGAATAAGCCTTTGTACATTGATTTGTCTTGAAATAGAAGAGCAAAATAATTCTTTTGATGCTTCATTTGATCATTGTGTTCCTGGTCTGCACTTAAAATGATTGCAAAGGCACGAGGAAAAATGTGCAAAATGCATGAATATCCAGTTCCGATCACAAGCCAGACATGTAATTGTGCCCCATATTATCCTATCATATAGTCAGACATTTATATTGCCTATGAGAGTGACAGACTTAGTTTTAGTCAATGTGGATAGATTAGATTAGCAGGGTCCAGAGGTATAAGTATGAGTTACAAAAGCATTGTACTTGGTTAAACATCTGGAGACTTTTATTGGCCTATAGAGCAAGTTGTCAGCTTGTACAGTAAGTCTGAATTTCCCACAAACATTGAAAGACATTATCATCGACTTCAGGAAGTGTAAAGGAGAACATGCCCCTGTCTACATCAACGAGGATGAAGTAAGTTTCTAGATGTCCAGATTACCAACAACCAGTTTTGGTTCCCCCATGCTGACAGTATAGTTAAGAAAATCCACCAACACCTCTACTTTCTTAGAAGATGAAGGAAATTTGGCATGTCAGCTACGACTCTCACCAACTTTTACGGAGCACCATAGAAAGCATTCTTTCTGATTATATCACACCTTGGTATGGCTCCTGCTCTTCCCAAAACCGCAAGAAACTACAAAAAGTCATGAAAGTAGCCCAATCCATCATACAAATCAGCCTCCCAATCATTGGCTCTATCTACATTTCCCGCGGCCTCAGATATGCAGCTAGCGTAAAGAAGGGCCTCATGTACCCCGGACATTCTCTCTTCCACCTTCTGCTGTTGGGAAAAAGATACAAAAATCTGAGGTCACATGCCCACCGATTCAAGAGCAGCTTCTTCCCTGTTGCTGTCAGACTTTTGAATGGACCTATCTCATATTGAATTGATCTTTTTCTACAACCTAGCTATGACTGTAACACTGCATTCTGCACCATCTCGTATCCTGCTCTAAGAACAGTATGCTTTGCCTGCGTAGCACGCAAGAAACAATACTTTTCACTGTATATTAATACATGTGACAATAATAAATCAAATCAAATCAAATCAAAGAGAGCTGGATGAGTTCCTGGCTAAGACCTCTTTGTATAGAAGGTAAGTGGGATATTGGGGTACATCTCTCCCACTCACTATGAAACTCCAAGACTTCTTTCACCATCTCTTCAGGGAGAAATGTTCCTGAGATATTTTTCGTAAGTTAACCTTAGATTTTCTTTGTCTCCCACAAATAAGCCAATGGATGGGAGGGTAGTTTGCATGATGCACTGAGCTATGTTCACAACATTTTGTAGTTTCTTTCAGTCTTTGGACAGAGCAGGAGCCATACTAAATTTTGATACAACCAGACAGATCGCTGACCGGTGATGCGGGGGAATGGGGATGAGGTTGTATGCAAATTGGTCTAGTTAAAAGTAATCATGATGTAGAGACTTGTTAAAAGTATACAAAGTTCCATTAAATACAATGCAGTCATTACACTCCCGTAGGAATTGTGGATGTACCTGATGTCCAGCATTCTGTAAAATTATACATTTGCTTATCACATCATGATATTAACTCACCAATGCTATTCTGAGGATATGGTTCCTTTACATCTGCTAGAACTTTGATATGAATGGGGTTTTGAGATTGTTAAGATCTCAATCACCATCAGGGAAAAAAACTAAATTAATGGAAGTTTTCCTGTCCAAATTTCCTTCCGATATTGCAAATCAAAATTTAATAAGAGCAATACCAAGAACAAATAATTTAATGAAGCTTAATAAGAACAATATCAGGCAGAATAAGTTAATGGAGTTAAAAACAATATCAAGGAAGTTCAGTTATATCAGATCTTTGACAGATCTTCTGAAAGATTATTGACTGGGACTATTTCTGAATGGCTCCTATTCCACTGCCATAGCTTGGCTGGAAATGCAATGCAGAGCCCATTATTCTGATACTACTCTGAAGCAGCTCCTGAGACAATTCTTTAGCCCAGATCTTCAAATTGTTTTCCATGAATAAAAAAAGTAATGTGAACCACAGAACAAGAGTAAATAGCTGCAACAAGAGGGCTGGCAACTGACCAAATGCATCTTCTGAGATGCATTGTGTTTGTGTCCTTCATTAGAATCAGACAGTAAAGAATGCTCAGTGTTGCCTATTAACAAAATTACAACTGATGCAACTGTGAATGGTTTTGAAGAAAAAAGTTGAAGTTTCTGGGTGTAAACTTTGTGCAGCTTCTGATGTGGCAAATACAATTGGCCCTGCTGAGAAAAAGAGGTAAAAAGATGGAATTTACAGCAGTTCTGATCTATAAGCAATAATGAAATAAGCAATCATCTTTCATTCCCTCCTCCTGCAATATAAACATCTCCCACTTTCTATGCCTTTTAGCTTTGACAAAGAGTCATCTGGGCTTGAAATGTCAGTCCTTTTCTGTCCTTTCAGATGCTGCCAGAATTGTTGAGATTTTCCAGCGTTTTCTCTTTTGGAATGAAATGAGCAAATTCTCCAACAATTCATCACTATTTGATGAAAAGTTCTTATTTAAACAAATAACAAAGCCTGCGCTGATCATATTTACTGGAGTACTGACCGATGCTCTTCTCTCTGTCCCCAAAGACACTCTGGGTAAGCTATAGAGTGTTTGCAAGGATGGGGTCAAGAACATCATTTCTTCCTTTAGGTCTTCTGCTGCATTTCATATGCAAGAGCAGCAAACCTCACTCAGAATCATTTGCTGTAAAGATTTTTGCAGCAGATATTGAAAGCTATTCTTGGGCTTCTGCCACCTGTGATGGTATTGTCTGAGCATTGGGATGGGCAGATAACAGCTTAGAAGTGTAAGTGGTAAAGGGTGTCGGACATTTACTCACACTTGTAGTAATGTGGACATTTCTGGAAATTGACAGCTTTGGAGAGAGAAACAGGAATATTTCTGGTTGAGGGTTTGTTAGCAGAAACTGAAATGTTTGCCTCTCCACAGATGCTGCCAGATCTGCCGAATGGTTTCATTTTCATAGAATCATAGAATTCCTACAGTGCAGAAGGAAGCTATTTAACCATCGAGTCTGTGCCGATACAATCCCATCCCTATTCGCTAACCCCATGCGTTTATCCTAGCTAGTCCCCCAGACACTTAGCATGGCCAATCCACCTAATGCATACATCTTTGGACTGTGGGAGGAAACTGGAGCACCCATTCAGACACGAGAAGAATGTGCAAATTCCACACAGACAATAACCCGAGGCTGGAATTGAATCCGGATCTCTCGTGCTATGAGGCAGCAGTGCTAACCACTGTGCCACTGTGCTGCTTTTAAAATTCAGAATTCCAGAATCCACATGTTTTGTTTTGATGTACTCGCATTCTGCTGGCATTTTATTCTTCTAAATGAACAGCTCGTGCTCTGAGAAAACAAAGACAATGTGATGATGCATTAAAGACATTGGCATAATTTAATTACAAAATGAAGGGAAGTAATCTCGATTTCAATTAATGTCTCAATTCCCATGAATTGCTTTCGTTTTTTTTCTCATGTTTTGTAAATCAATCACTAGTGTAAGGAAGTGACCCCACATCTCTCCCCCTGTGCTCTTAACTCTAACACACAACCTTCTCTGTCTGGTTGGAGAGGTTCACAACTGTGTGCATCTTGGTATTCTCCTAATTGTTTATTGTGCAACTGATGTGACCCTTTGGACAATCAAGCCAGAGCATCCAAATCTGGAATTGAGCTAATTAGGAGTTTGGAGTCATTGAGTATGGTAGCCTTTAAACCACTGTCTCTATATCGTTACCTTCCTCAACCATTCATTCATTCGTCTACTTGGTGATCGCCAGTAGCAACATACTCATCTGGTGATGAGGATCATTCATAGTGCCTTCCTCCTTTTGCACAAATGAAGAGAGTTGCCCTTGTGTGGAAGCCTTTTTGAAGCAAATTTGTTTAGCAGTCTGAGTGCCAAAATGCCTTTTTTGGGAAACTGAACCCATTTGACCCTAAGGCAGGTGCAATATTTTGAACACCTGCACTATTTTTTAAGGCTAATGAAATCAGGAGAGGGAGGGGGGAAGAGAAACTGTGGGTAATCCTTTAATAGTTTTGTTGTTCCAACCTCTAGCCTGATAAGGTGCCTGACTTCTCCAGAAGTCCCAGACTCCAAAATATTTTTCAGCTGCTTATGGAAATAGTCATGGCACATTATCAACTTGGTTACCGTGAAGCATACAATTGACACCAAGAGACACAGTGGAGTCAATGGCAGTGTTAGTTGCACGCCTAAAGCAAATAGCTGAATTTGCATGTTTGGGTCCGCATTTAATGACATGTTGAGAGACAGGCTAGTCTATGGTGTTAACACCATTACACAAAATAAATTACTTTAAAGTAGGCATTAGAGGTAATCCGGACTGTAGAAAGTACCAAAGCGGGGGGTGGGGTGGGAAGGGGGGTGCTGGTGGGAGATAGCGCTGCAGAGTGTGCAAACAGGTGAAGTCTTACCAGGGTCGACAGGAATCACTGGTAGTTGAGATTCTGGGTAGGAGGGCACAGAAAGTAGTGAACAAAATGGCTGGGAGCAAAAAATGCAGAGATATAGGGATTTTGTTCCATAGACTAGGAGCAATGAAGAATGCTACCAGTGTAGGGGAGATCACCCCTAGGAGAGATGTAAATCCAGAGAAGCTACATGTTATGTCTTCCATATGAGGGGACATTTTAGGAGTAAATGCAAGATGAAGCAGAGCTTACTTGGGTGGTATAGTGGTCAGTATTGTTGCCTCATAGCACCAGGGACCCATGCTCGATTTCAGCCTCAGGTGATTGTGGACTCTGCATCTTTTCCCCATTTGTGTGAGTTTCCTCTGGGTGCTCTGGTTTCTTCCCACATCCAAAGATTTGCAGTTTGGGTGGATTAGGCATACTAAATTGATGTCTCAAGATACATGGGTTAGGGGAATTGGCAGGGTAAGTGATTAGAGTTATGGGGTAAGCCTGAAGTAGGAGTCGATGCAGACACAATGGGCCAAACGGCCTCCTTTTGCATTGTTGGGATTCTATGATTCTACCAAGGCCAAAGAAAAGTAAAAGTCATTCCAGTCCAGTGTTGAAAATAAGCTTGGAAAGGATTCTGAGGTACACAGACTAAATAATATTAAGATGGACAAGACAGCCCAAATAAATTGCATTGATAGTAAATAGTCAGCCACTTAGAATGGAAGTGTACATGAGTGCCTCTGCTACAGTTGTGGGAGAACAAGCATATTGCTATTTACAAAGAAGGGTTCAACTCCTTAATTTAAGAAGAATAATGGCCTGATTAGCAACATATACTGAGGTCAGATCCATTGACCTGAACAGACGCTGCAGTGTGGTGACTAGGGGAATTTCACAGTAACTTCATTGCAGTGTTAATGTAAGCCTTATTTGTGACTAATAAATAAACTTTAAACTTGAAGCTCTAAGGATTCTACGAATAACAACCCTGTAAGTTATCAGCATCATTCAGCTCAATTGCCTCAACTAGTAATGTATTGGGTGGGGAGGGGGTGCCAACAGCAAAATTTGATGAACTGAGATTGGTTTCACCAAATTAGATTAAATTGGCTAGAAATCCTCAAAAACAACAATGGAAACTTCCATGCAATCTTGAAAAAATACCAGGAGGTGTCCCGAGATGTGTTAGGCAAGATACAGGTCCTGAAAAGAAATAGTCACATGAATATTGAGGTTAGGCCAAAGTTTTACAGAGCCCGATTTGCATCTTATGCCTTAATTGAGAAGTTTAACTCAAGCAATTGAAAGGGTCAGCATCATCAAACCTGCCCAGTTTACGGAGTGGACAGCTTTCACTGAGTCACTGGTTAAACCAGGAAGAACCATTAGGATAAGTGAAGACTACAAGTTCACTGTGAATTAACTGGGAAAATTGGATCAATCCCCAATATCAAGAATTGAAGATTTGTACACCAAATTAGCAGGAGGCTTAATTTACACTATACTTGATATGAGGCGTATGCACTGACAATTAGAGGTAGAAGAGGCATCTAGAGAACTTAGTACAATAACTACCCACAAGATTTATAAATCTTGTATACCAGTATACTTGGCTACCATTCAGCATCTCATCAATGTGTATAATTTGCCAGTGTACAATGGAAAGCTTACTACAGAACCTACCAAGGGTGGTTATCTATCTAGATGATATACTGATTGTAGGAATGAAGATAAGGCTCTCACAAATCTCAGGAAGGTTTAAATAGACTTAAGAAGCTTGGAGTAAAGCTAAAAAGACAGAAATGTATGTTCCAGGTACATGAAGTGACTTCTTTAGGATTCAAAGTGAATGCAAATGGGCTGCTCCCTATGGAGAAGAAGATAAAAGCAATTAAGGAAGTGCTGGATTCCAGAAATCTTTCAGATTTGAAATTTTCTATCAGCATGGTGAACTATTATGAAATACTTATTCCTAATCTTTCTACATTATTGGCACCCCTACCCACGCTGCTGAAGAAGCACCAAAGGTGACATTGGAAAGGGCATCAGAAAGAAGCAGAGCGCAGGTTAAGTTGGAATTGCAATCATCCAGTTCCTAGTTCATCTGACCACTCAAAGGAGATCATTTTTGCTTGAGATGCTATCCTTACAGAGTGAGACTGGTTTTATCATGTTAAGATGGAAGATGGTGCAGAAAAGCTTTCATCTGCATTCTAGGACTCTTGACTATGCTGAAAAATTTGTCTCAAATGAAAAAAAAAGAGGGATGGTCATCATCTTCCACATGAAGAATCTCCATCAGTATGTTTAAGGATAACATTTCACAGTAGTTAATGACCAAAAAGCTTTATTGGGCCTATTTAAGAAGGATGATGCCATTCCTCCCATAATTCCTCCCATAAATGCCTTTTTTGGGAAACTGAACCCATTTGACCCTAAGGCAGGTGCAATATTTTGAACACCTGCACTATTTTTTAAGGCTAATGAAATCAGGAGAGGGAGGGGGGAAGAGAAACTGTGGGTAATCCTTTAATAGTTTTGTTGTTCCAACCTCTAGCCTGATAAGGTGCCTGACTTCTCCAGAAGTCCCAGACTCCAAAATATTTTTCAGCTGCTTATGGAAATAGTCATGGCACATTATCAACTTGGTTACCGTGAAGCATACAATTGACACCAAGAGACACAGTTGCCTTAGATGCCATGGAACTACTTTCACTGGTGAAGAGTTCCCAGAAACAGCGTTCATCATATTCAAACTCTACTCTCTCACCCTGTTTCAAATGACTGACTGAGAGAGCCATCCGAACACCTCAAAGCCACCATGAAGAAACAGTAATCAACCTATCTATAAACGAAACTGGCCCATTTTCTGATGGCCTATAGAACAACATCTTCTGTCGCCACATCGTTACACCTGCGGAATTTCGAACGGGCAAACGTATCAGAACAAGGTTGGCTCTTGTATCTCTGAATTTGGCGGGGAGTGAAGAGACAAAACAGGACACACGGAAGAAGCATCACAACTCAACGAAAACAGAGAAGGCATTTGCTGTGGACAACTTAGTATATTTAAAGAATTGTGGTATATTTATAGAATTATAAGGAGATTACTTAAAGAAAAATGGGGTTCTGATCCAAACTGGACCCCTGGAAAGTTTGCATCCAAAAGAGGCCAGAGTCGTATGAAATAGTTTATCCAAGGATAAAGGATAAAGAACCACCTGGACCATTTGAGAAGGAAAGAATAACTCACAGAATCAGTGGAGTAGTTCATCTTGAGTGTGTCTGTCAATGATATTGCTTCAGATGAAGTTACCCTGAAGATGTGTCAAGTAATATTCGAGTGAGAACTGAAGAAATTATCTGCATTGACACACCTTCACAAGATGAAATTTCACCTACTGAGCTTCAAACTGAAGTTACCTCGAGTGTGAGAGGGGGACCTGCTAATGAACTACAATGCTTCAAAGGATCAAGAAGCCCCTCGACCGGATTATCTTGTAAGAGACTGTGATTGAGATCCATTTGTTGCACAATATTATAAATAGTTCAATGATTATTGAAATGTGTTAATCAGAAGTTAAAGGGGAACGATATGGTAGTATGCCCTTTAAAGGACAAACTCTTGGAAGATCATGTGATCTGTTCAACCAATCAGGCCAGAGTGTGTGAATCTGAGAGCTGGGCATGGGTTTTCCTTGCCAGTTGAAAATCTGGAGTTGTGGAGTACGGTAACATTTATATCACTCTCTAAACATAGCTATTTAGCTTAATAAATATTCATTTGTTAATCTAAATGGGGCTCATATATCATTGTAACGTACTACACTCCAGTCATTTGCAAACATCAGTACTCTGCTCCTTTCAAATGGAATTAATACTTACAAATAACTTCTGAACTGCAGTCATGTTGTTGACCACTCAGATGAATGTGCCTCCATATGTGCTGATGATCAATCTCACCCACTGTTCCCTTTGTAAATAACTTCCCTTATCCCTAAACACATATAGCTTACAATGTCATGATTGCCAACAAAAAATAAATCCCATTTTTGATAGAAACTTCCAACATCTTACAACAACCCCACATCCTGAATTTGTGAATAGTTCACTATGAGGTGTTTCAATATCATTCTACAGTTTGACGACGGGAGTTCAACGGGGTTGAGAAGAATCATTTAAATCTTGGAAAGACTCGTATCATTGTGTGATTTGATTTCCTTTGTCATTTATTGACCAGTATATCCAAGAAATAACTTCATTGCTTCTTGTGTTTTATTTCAAGATTTTTTTTCAAGTCCAGGTCCAAAAACCCATAGGATCCTGGGAAATGAAACTTGGCCAATTTCTGACCATTGCCCATTTCTTAATCTTTAAATGTTGGTTGCCTTTAAGTTGGATGTGTTCACACAGGAGGATTGTCAACACTATATACTTTGGACTAAATGGATAATAGCACTTGGAAAATTATTGTGCTCTGTTGATACTTTACTGTTGAGTATTACAATGTTGAGTATTACTGTTGAGTATTACAATGTTGAATATTACTGTAGAGTATTACAATGTTGAGTATTATTGTTGAGTATTACAATGCTGAGTATTACAATGTTGAGTATTACTGTCGGGTGATACAATGTCAAGTATTATTGTTGAGTGTTACAATGTTGAGTATTACTGTCAAGTATTACAATATCGAATATTACTGTGGAGTATTACAATGTCAAGTATTACTGTCGAGTATTACATTGTCGGTATTACTGTAGAGTATTACAATGTCAAGTATTACAATGTTGAGCATTACTGTTGAGTATTACAATGCTGAGCCTTACTGTTGAGTATTACAATGCATACCAGTGATGGAATTTTACTTTTGCACTCTTCCAATGATTTTTTTTTCTGCTTCTTATTGATGTAGATCTGTCAACTTTGTCCATTTGGAATGAGTCTCATTTAGTTTAAAAAAAGTGAACTTATTTGATATTTCTCAGTTTGAAATATAAACATTGTTCCAATGTACCAATCTACAAAATGATATTGTGGGCCAGAGCCTTGGCCACCATGAATGCACAAAGTGATTTAAATATAGGAAAAGGTGCATTTCCTACAATTATCCAGCCATATATAGAAAACCATAGATGGCATTTGTTTGACTCTGAGCCTTTCCTCTATCTTAGCTAGGTTCTATATTCACAGAAGGGCAAATTATACAATTGCCTGTTATGCAAATAGAGTGTGAGAGAGCTTGCAGTTTGTAACCGCCTTTCAGATCGTAAATCTTACTTTGAGTTTTTCCTAGTATTGGAAACTCTGGAACTTCAGTGCTTCCACAATAGCAAGCAAAATTTCTCTTAGCCTGAGCAATTAAAGAGCAAATGTTTCCAAATTGCCTAATTGTAGTTGTAACCTGATCTGTAAAAAATTTAACACGTCAAGCTGATTGACGAAAGATTTTTTCCAAAGAATGATGGGGCATCTGTCTGATAAGTCAAAGGATTGCACCATAACATGCTGCTGTCTTGAGTCTATGTCACAAAGATTTACAAGAAATTGATGTTGTAACATGATTCTTTTGTAAAGTCACGCGTAAGTCATACCAATAATGACTTTTAATCACACTGAAATACTGCAGACCAGACAAATCCCATTAACTGTTATATTGAAGTGAAGTTTTCAGCATTACCTTCTGGCAAAGATTTATGGCAGATTTATGCCATCAGTCAACTTGGCCTCAAGGACAATCGACAATGGCTTGAGGTAATCGCTTTCGTCCCTCTTTTAAAATGACTTACAGAAGGACAATGATTCATTTCTGAACTTGGAACCAATATCAAATGATAAATTTCTGCAAATATCAAATAACTGATTTCAGTATTTCTTTCTACGCCTCAGGCTCCTAGTTTCTATAAATAACTTCCATCACAGATACAAAGCTCCATTAAAAACCAGATGGCTTTAAATGTCAAGTGATGAGATTGGTACCTTTGAACAGTTCTGATCATAAAGATTGATGAACTTTGGATCATGTCTTCCGTTTTGGAAACTATTCATCTCGGACTTTTGAGTGTGAGCTGCACTTGCACATTTCTGTCTTGAAAAGCATTTTAAAAAATGCATTGTGCATCACATTTATCTGGATGTAACTCAATAAATGAAACAACAATGGAATAGTAAATTAAGATTCAGTCAGAAAAAAACATAGATACTTTTGACGCCCCTTTTCAGTTTAGTCAAATGGTGTTTGCAAGAATAATAATCCAATGCATCATGGGTATATTTGAGCCGGGAACAACACACTATTTTGTGGAGGGTTAAGGGGTCCAGATAACATGGCGATGTGATCCCTGACATTCAGTGAGTTGAGGAAGTTAAGGCACTTGCCTTGATAATGATCTTGCAAGGTTAAATTGCTGCCATTTATAGAGTTTGAGAGGAGGATTATTGTTGACTGCATCTTACTCTGGATTGATCCATCCATTGGATGGAATGTTATGACCCTACCTTCGCCTCCCAGGAGGGTAGCAGTCCATACAATGAAGCAGAAAGCCCCCAGGTTGGAGAGCCTATCACTTTCTCAAATCTGTTCGATCAGATGTGGAGAGAAAGAGTCAGATGTGGCTTTCCCACATCAAGGTCAATTGAGGATGTAAGGTGACCAATTTAGAGCCAGTTAAGGGCCTCGCTCTGTTGCTTTTGGGATTCACCCTGCCATTTTGGGCAAGCTGTCAATATTGCGCTGCACACTTGCAGGCTAATGGGGTGCTTCCTTCTGCCAGGGCACCCTGTGCACAATGGAGGGACACATCCATTAGCAAGGGCTGTTCTTGCAGAAAGACACAACACTGTACTTAACACTTAAGCCCCTCCCTGACTTTGCTGATGCCTCCCTGAATGATCCCAGTTATCCCACCCCACTTCTCTGCCTTCAAGAAAGAGGTGATGTATCCTCCCTGATTCACTCTTCAGTCACCATCACTAAAACAGCAAAATTAATCAGTATTATATTGGTGTTACAACAGCAACTAGAATTCAGAGATCCTTCAATCGCTGTACACTACATGGCAGTTGTGGAAGGTATTAAACAGATGCAATCTTCCATTCGAAAACAAAACTAATTTTGAATTTCAAGTAGAAAGTTAAAATAATTCATACTGCCATCCTTCTCGCCATCCACTCCCTGCCAACTCCCTATACCCAACTGGTCACTGACTCAAATCAGTCTTGCAAACAACCAGCCACAATTTCACATCCTCTCTAATTGCTTTTATCAATTTATATAATCCGATTTATCATCAAACAACATTATAGAGGAGTCACAACCCAGTGGGCAGCACAGGAAAGTGATCAGAGAGAATAAAATTTATGCACTTTTGCTGAACAACAGAAGCTTGTGCAATAACAAAGATTTCCTCTTCTTTTTCTTACTGCTTCTGTAAGGTACAAACTCTGTGCCTGAAGCAGAAGAAGAGCACGCTGCCTAATCCCTGTGCCTGAATTCTGAGAATCTTTTGGAGCTTTGGGTTTAGAGCTCAGAAGGGTCCCTCCAAAGACTGCTTCACCTGCACCTTTACAGATATAGCCTTGGTCTTCAGGACCCCAGTCAGTTTGTCAGGTACTTACTTGCAGTCAATGGAAAGGGCAATGGGTAAAAAGTGAAAGCACTTTGAGTGGAGTCTGACTCCTATCATGGCCCAGGCACACCTGACTGATAGCATTATGCTGCAGAATGCTTTGATGCAGATCACTGTGGCGCTATTAGACCAATGCTCAGATAACTGTCATACCATCGGACGTGTAGACATGTTGTCATCTATGTAAAAAGATCATGGAATCATTGAATTACACAGTGCAGAAGTGGCCGTTTGGCCCAGCAAATGTGCACTGACAAACAAGAAACACCTAACCTTCCACCTAACACAGTGGCACAATGGTTAGCATTGCTGCCTCACAGTGCCAGGGACCTGGGTTTGATACCTGGTTTGGGTCACTGTCTGTGTGGAGTCTACATGTTCTTCCTATATGTGCATGTGTTTCCTCTGGATGCTCTAGTTTCCTCCCACAGTCTGCAAGGTGTGTTGGTTGGGTGCATTGATCATGCTAGATTCTCCCTCAGTGTACCCACACAGGTGCCGGAATGTGAAGACAAAAGGATTTTGACGGTAACTTCATTGCAGTGTTAATGTAAGCCTAGTTCTGACACTAAGAAATAACCTTTAGAAAATTTAATCTCCTTTACCAGTACTTGGCCCTAGCCTTGAATATTATGACGTACCAAGTGCTTATCCTAGTTTTTTTTAAAGGATGTGGAACAACTCACCTTTACTATCACCCTCTGGGTAAAAAAAACCTCCTGTCCCTCACCTTGAACTATGTCTCCTTGTGACTGTTAGGACAGTTGATTAAACGTTGGTCAGAGAGTTTCGAAGGCACATCTTAAAAAAGCAGTAGAGTTAAAGAGATATTTAGAAAGGGAATTATTTAGCTTCGTGCCTCAGTAGCTGAATGCACAAGCAGCAGTGGTAGCACAAAGAAATTGGACACACTTAAGAGAGTAGAAGTGAAGGAAAGCAGTGTTCTTGGAACTAACAGTGCTTTAGCATGTATAGGTTAATATACGAATGATGTTAAATTTTGCATACGCATTTCATTTGATATTGTGTATGAACTATAAATGTTAACAAAATGTGGTTGCAGCATTTCAGTAATTTTGGTGATCTGCGTTGGTTTTGCATGCATTTTCCGTTAACAATGCAACATATCACTAAGTAATCCTTTACATTTCTTCAAATGAATTCATGATCTTTTGTACTAACAACATCTTTTGTACTAACTTGAACTTGTTGCCTCACTGCTTACAACCTCGGGAGAGGTTTAAATTGAAAAACATGGACTTCAATATTTATTGCCAAGCTTTACACTTAGCAGAACTGGAAGAGATGTGAGAAAGTAAAATTCCAGGAAGCTGACAAATAACGGAAGGATTTATTGCATAAGAACAGGGAGTTCTCCTGCCGTCCCAGCCAAAATTCCTCCTTTAACTAAAAACATAATTTTTGATCATTGACTCGTTTTCTCACCGTGCATGCTGCTTGCCTTATTTTAAACAAGGATAGCATTTTTTTTTAAATGGTAATTTATTGGTTGCAAAGTGGTTTGGGACATTGTGAGGAGTGGGAGGGGGGTACATTTCCAGTGTAATGCAGGAGAACCCATCAGGAGGGTCTTGATGCCGGTGTCCCATGTTGATGAGTAGTTGTGGAAACATTCTGTTATTGGGGGAAGGGGGGGGGATCTGGATATTGTTGGGGGAAGGGGGGGATCTGGATGTCATGAGGGGAAAGAAGGGGGTCTCCAAGCACACTGTGAAATTGGGGTGCCCTTGAAAAATAATGCCTGAGCTCTCTGCAGTCGGGCTCACTGGCCGTGATTAGGCTCCCTGCCCTCTCAGCGCACAACTCACCATTCTCCCATAAAATGACTGACAGTAGGACATGTGCCACCTGAACCACAGACCAGCGCAGATTGCTCTTGTGCCTCTATATTGTGACGGGTTTTTTGGGGGAGAATTCTGAATCTACAGCTTGTGCTATAGACAGAGAGACAAAGGGCATGTTTCTAGAATATTCCCCTCTCTGCTGCTTTAATATTGTGCTTTCCCCATTTATTCTGATTTGTAATGGCCAGCAGACAGAGAAGTATCAGACAAACGACTGAGACTCTGTCCAGTAATAGAATAGGCAACCATTTTGAGACTTAAATTAGTTTTCAGTGGTCATGTGTATCCAGCTAAAGTTCACTTTGACAATAAAAATACAAACTAAAGTGTTGAGAGCAGAGATCTGAACTATTACATCCCGTTTTCTTCCCCGCTGCCGTTGTAATCCCAGGGCTTTGAGCAGTCACAGGTAGATGAAGGCCTCACAAATAGACAAAGTGGAGTGAAGTTCAAATCCCAATGCCATTTTAGCCGGTGCTGGTTGCTGAATGATTGCAACCGACAAGGTCAAGGCTCAAAGAAGCCCTGAAACATCTATAAAACTGACTTTTTAAACGATCTTCCTGTGGACAAAGGGATGCAGAAGAAACTCCTCCTGCTCCTATTCCCATTTACCATTTAAAATCATCCAGGGATTATTCCCTTCGAACAATCTCCCCCCCTCCCACTCCAGCCCTTATACCAATTCCCACCTATCACACCACATCCTGCTCCCATCCACTGGCCTGATAAAGGGAACCATCAGGATCTGCTGAGGTTCTGACTTGGCACATTGAAAACAAGTCCTGGAGCTCAACATTCATGCACCCAAGTTATAATCTAGCCTTGCATATCCTCCCCTGTATTGTCTCATTGAAATTGTGTGGGAACTAATTGGAAATAAAGCATGATTACTTCAATAGGTTTGATTATATGAACCGTACAATGGAGACCTGGTCAGGTAATTACATTATAGTGCAACAAATATTTAGTCTGCTTGTTAAGAATTAACATTTTGACTTGCTGTGGTTCAAATACATTCATTTATTCAATTATATTTCATTTTAGTTTGTTATTTGGTATATGGTCAAAATCCAATTGTAAATGTGTGTGGCTGAATGGAAATCCTGTAAAAATATTAAAAATCCTAATGATTAAGCTTCTGGTCCACTTCTGAGGGAAGTGTTGCATTTCCCCATTTCCTTTCACCTCTCCTGCACTGTGTATTCAGGTCTTTTGTTACCAGGTAAATTATCATTAAGAAAATAAAAAGAAGCGTTCGTTACGGGTCAGAATATAGATAAGAATTGCATGTATCAGCTTTGTGAACTCTTCCTGTTTAAGCAGTGATAACAAGAGACGTAGAGCATCCATCACCTTCCATCGAAGGTTCTGACGTCTGATCCTGTCACTGACATCAATTATTGAATGGACTGTAGCAAAAGCAAGCGGCAAAGGGTGACATGACAAAATAGCCATTGGAAGAAGATTGATTGGCCCCAAAGAGTTTAAAACTGCGCTCTGAAAAGCTGACAGTCAGCAGAGGCATCATGTACACCTGGACACTCATCTGCGCTGTGGCTATCCTGTCGGCAGCTGGTCAGTTGAAAGCTCTCCCTGTCTTCCCTGAGAGTTCGAGGCTACAAGGAGGTAAGTGGAGCATCCACTGCACCACTGGTGTAGGAGATAACTTACATATTTGCAAAATTTTTATTTTTGTGCATCTGTAATGTCAAGTTTATCATATGGGTTCACATCCATTGGCAACCAGAATGAACGTGGCTAAACGCAGGACACGTAACATCTATCGGGGAAGGAATTGAGTTTCATGCAATATCTGGAGTTTGACTGGGAGCTCAAGTCTGGCAAATGGCTACACAACTGTTCCAATGTCATCTATTCAAATGTTACACATTTGACATACTTCATTGGATAAGCTAGCATCAGATAATGTCATGACAGATCTAATTATGGGAAATTGTAGTTCAGTGGGAGTATAGACTTTTAAATAGAAATGGAACAAAACAGATTAAGGCTAAAATATGCCTCTTACATGAGCAAACAGCATTAAAGCAATTTGTCTTTCCCCAATAATTATCTGTGAGGCACCGCACTCAAGCAAACAGCCCATCACGGCTGTGCTGACTTTTTGAAAGACTTATCCAGTTAGTCCCAATTCTCTAATCTTTCCCAAAGCCCTGCAGTTTTTCTTTCCATGTCACGAACTGCTCTAATTTCCTTTTGGAAGTCAGTGTAGAATCTGCTTCACTTCATATGGCCAATGCATTCTAAGGCATAACAACTTTCTGCATTAAAAAGCATCTCCTCAACTCCATCCGTGGTTCTTTTGCCAATTATCTTAATTCTGGGCCCTCTGCTTACTGGCCCTTACCCAGAATCAACTGCTCCCCATGTAACCTATTTAAACCTCTAAAATGTTGAATATCTCTATTAAATCTCTTCTTAACTTTCTCTGCTTTAAAGACTACATTCCCAACATTTCAATTTCTCTCCCTTCAAATACCATTCTAAGTTTTATGTTATCCTCAAACATTTTGCCCATTATTTTAGGAGGCTTAGTCTTAACACTTGCAGACAATGTCTTTTGTCCCCCTGCAAACTATAAGTTAGAGTCAGAGAGTCGTAGAGATTTACAGCATGGAAACAGGCCCTTCAGCCCAACTTGTCCATGCTGCCCTTTTTAAAAAATTCTTAAGCTAATCCCAATTACCCACATTTGGCCCATATTCCTCTTTACCCATCTTACTCATGTAACTATCTAAATGCTTTTTAAAAGACAAAATTGTACCTGCCTCTGGCAGCTTGTTTCACATAATCACTACCCTCTGTATGAAAAAAATGCCCCTCTGGGCACTTTTATATCTCTGTTCTCTCACCTTAAGCCTATGCCCTCTAATTTTAGACTCCCCTACCTTTGGGAAAAGATATTGACTAGCTGATCTGTGCCCCTCATTATTTTGTAGACCTCTATAAGATCACCATACAGCCTTTTATGTTCCAGAGAGAAAAGTCCCAAACTATCCAGCCTCTCCTTATAACTCAAACCCTCAAGTCAGAGTAGCATCCGAGTAAATCTTCTCTGCACTCTTTCTAGTTTGATAATAACCTTTCTATAATAAGATGACCAAAACTGTACACAGTGTTCGGTGTGGCCTTACCAATATCTTGTACAACTTCAATAAGATGTTCCAACTGATGTATTCAATGTTCTGATCCATGAAACCAAGCATGCTGAATGACTTCCTCACCACTCTGTCCATCTATGACTCCACTTTAAGGAGCCATGAACCTGTACTCCTAGATCTCTTTGTTCTGTAATCCTCCCCAACGTCCTACCATTAACTGAGTAAGTCCTGCCCTGGTTCAATCTACCAAAATGCATCACTTCGCATATGTCTAAATTAAACTCCATCTGCTATTCTTCAGCCCACTGGTCCTATTGATCTAGATCCTGTTGCAATTAGAGATAACTTTCTTAAAAAAGTAAAAAACAAAAAAAATGTAAAAAGTAGTTGTATTGCGGGACAACTGAGAGAAATAATTATATTTCTTAGACTTTGATACTTCTTTCCTGAAGATGTTAGATCTTCCACATTATCTTTCACAATGACACCACCTTCACATTCCACAAGTCATGAACATATATCCACTGTCTTTGACATTTCTACTCAGCAAATATGCTTAGAAATAAATATTCACTGATCAACTTGTTCATTCATTGATAGACCTAACTTGGCACAGTGGCACAATGGTTAGTACTTACACCTCACAGCACCATGGACCCAGGTTTGATTCCCAGCTTGGGTTACTATTTGTATGGAGTCCGCGTATTCTCTCTGTGTCTGTGTTTCCTTCAAGTACTATGGTTTCCTCCTATAGTCCTAAAGACATGCTGGTTAGGTTGTTTGGCCATGCAAAGTTCTCCCACAGTGTGCCTGATCAGGCGCCAGAGTGTGGCGACAAGGGGATTTTCACTTAGTCCCATCTATTATTATACATATTTTTAAAAGGACAATTCCTGAAGTTAGTTAGAATGAATTTTCTGTTGATGTGAAAACATCTCTGTGTATTGGACATGAGATTGAAGTTAAGGCATTCCACTGGTGTTATTTCTGTTATCTGAGAATATTAGAAGGTGACATTGGACACCTAAAGTTAAGAAGTATTGTCTCCTTTGAACAGCATAAATCTTTGTCAAGCACCCAGCATATTTAGTGAATAAAAAAGAAGATAGATATCGCTTGGCATTCAGCATTTCTCATAATTTAATGTGCAACTCAGAGGAGATGATACAATTTTCATATTAATTTTAATGCAAACATATGAATTAGAAGGAGGACCTGACCATTCAACTCCTTGAGCCTGCTCTGCTGCTCAATAAGATCATGGCTGATCTGACTGTGACACCAGCTCCACATTCTCAACCTCAATTCCACATTCCCACCTAACCCAAATGACTTTTCAAGCTCATTGTTTTTCATTTTTAATTCCCTTTGTCTTTTCCATTGCAAAGACAGTGAGCAGAATGTTGGAACCCCATCTTGAGAATGGGGATGGTTGGGCCCAGAATATCCCAGCATTTCATGGCACAGTCTTAGATCATAAAATCTCTACTGTGAAAATAAAAACCATTTGGTCCATCAAGCCTACACTGACAGCAAGGCCCTATCACCATATCAACACGTTTTGCCCTGTTAGTTCCCATGACACTAAGGGACAATTTAGCATGGCCAATCCATCTAAGCTGCATATCTCTGGAATGTGGAAAGAAACCGGAGCATCTGCAGGATACACACAGACCTGCTTATACAGTTCACTAATTGGTAGATTCATTTTGCATTAATATTTGACAGAATTTGACCCCAGAATGACTGAGGATGAAGTTGGATTACTGAAGAATGACCTTTCCTCTCTTGGAGTTAAGAGGATGCCTGACTTTTATTCTGTGCTTCCAAAGCAAGAGAAGACTGTTCTCGATCTGGGAGTAGCTAGCCCACAGGAAGGTAAGAAATGCCTTCCTATCAATCCTGTAGTGTATGATTGGGTCATTTCTGTTTGACTTAATGATCATTTCAGTTCTTTCATTAGTCAACTGCTCTTGCAGAAGATGTTGAAATAATAGTGGCTGGAAATTGGCAAATAAAACCAAACACATCTCACTATTGGTTATTTATGAATATGAATTTATAAACTATGAAACCAATACTGACTGTTCTGCTGTGATTTCAATAAAGTTTATTTTAGCTAACAAAAATCTTTCATTTAATGCAACCTTCTCCACAAAGTGGAATCAGTCAAAATGAGATAAGAGATATGCACTTTGCCACAAGATCATCATTTTAGCAAAAACTGCTTATTTTTGAAGGTGACTGGTGCTATATGGTTTGTTGCCGTAATTTCAGGATTGCTGGTGAATAACCTTATTTTGACACCCAGAACTAATACATTGCTTTAATTGTTTGTAGATACTGTAGGGACACTTGGAGATAATGCCAATCTGGTAAGTGTTGGGATAAGTTCACTATCTTTTGTTAGTTGTTATTTTCCTTCATATCCTGTTAACTTCTTGGTTAGTCACTTGGCATTAAAGAATTTTGCAACACTATGATCTTAAGATTCTCATGTTTCCATTCAAATCCCTACATAGTCTCATCCCTCCCTATTTCTGTAATACTTCTCGGCAGTACAACCCTCCAAGCTCTAATCTATCCTCTTGCACAATTCATATTTTAATTGCAGTAATTTTGCAGGTTGTGCCTTCAGCTGTCTAGCATCTGAGTTTTGGAATTCCTTGTCTAAACCTCATTACCCACCTCTCCTCCTTTATATCATTTGCTAAGACCCACTTCTTAGACCTACCTCTTAATATTTGATCATTTGTCCTAACATGTCATTATGTGGCTTTGTGTCAAATTTTGTCTGATAATTCTTCTCTGAGGAACAGTGGAATCTCCCTTCAAACTCTTCAGAAAAACCATGGCTAGGATTTTCCGGCCCTTCCTGTCAGAGGGATCCTCTGGCCATGCCAAGAGGGACCCCCGCCCCCCACCATGGCAGATGACAAGCCACACAAATCGCCACAAGCATCAGCAAGTTCAGAAGATGGGCAGACTGCTGCTTCATAGCACCAGGGGCCCAGGTTCAATTATGATCCTGGGTCACTCTCTGTGTGGAGTTTGCACACTTTCCCCATGTCTGCTTGAGTTCCCTCTGGGTACTTCAGTTTCCTCCCACAGTCCAAAGATGTGCTGGTTAGGTGCATTGGCCGTGCTAAATTCTCTCTCAGTGTACTTGAACAGGGACCAGAATGTGGCGACTAGGGTATTTTCATAATTATTCCATTGCAGTGTGAATGTAAGCCTACTCGTGACTAATAAATAAACTTTAATTTTAAGATCTCACTAGCAGCCAATGGCAAGCTGCCTTTGCCACTGGTAAATATGTCCTATGTGATTGAAATGAACTCTGTTTAATATTGCCTTCTTCAGTTATGTTTCAAATTGTACCTAATCCTGAAGTATTGTTTGCAATTTAAAAAATACTGTTTCTGGAATGATCAGTAGGTGGTGCTGTGGCATTGATTTGCTTATCTTGGGAATCTGCCAAATCAGCAGCTTCCTGTCTACGGAAACGCATAGTTTAAATGTCCAAAAAGACAAGAAGTTGAATCTGTTTGGGAAAGTGCGTTAACAGTAGATCAGCAAGTGACTAATAAATGTAACTGAGTGTTTGTCTAAGATAAAACAATCTGCGTGATAGCCATGGCTTAGTGATACTTTTCTTGCCGCTGAATCCATAAATTGTTGATAGGGCTAAGACCCACATCAGAACACATTTCTGGCTCTCCAGAGTTGGGTTGGAATGGGTGGTGGGGAAATAATCCAAAAATGTGCTGGGAAATCCTTCTTAGTCATTCCCACCTGAGGGTTTACCCGGTAATTGTCCAGAGGGTTAACTCTCCCTACACAATGGGCTGTGAACCATCAGATACAGTAATCCAAAGCACTGGGCATGATGCTTCCCCCCAAAAAAACTACATGCCCAATGCTTTTTTGGGCAAGCATAGTGAAATGAATTTACAGCATTCTGCAATACCAAAGCTGACAGACGATTTATGCTGGTGGGTATGTGTGTGGCTGTGTGTGTGTGTGTGTGTGTGTGTGTGTGTGTGTGGGGTGGGGGGGGGGGGGTGGAAGGCGGGGGGGTGTCAATTCCCACTGGAGAGGGACTACTGAGGAGGGCATTGAACAGTATACTGGGAGATAGTTGACATGCTTACCCCCACCACTCATCCTGACATCACCAGCCCCAACCCTCATCCACCTGATCCCTGGCCCTGAATCTCCTCTCACCCCCACCTGGACATCACTGACCCTAACTTCTCCCACCCCAAACACTGGCCCCAACACCTTCCCTCCTCCTCCATGGCCAACCTCCTCATGGCAGCCCCAGTTTCCAGTAGCCAGCCCCATCGCCAGCCCCCCACCCTTCCAAGCAGAGTTACCCTCCCTCCTGCCTCCCACACTTGCTCTGACTCAGTCCCCATCTGGCTACATCTTGATGAGGCCCTGCCACCCTGGCACTGCCCAGTGTGCCAGGCTGGCAGTGCCAGGTTTCCAGGCTAGCACTTCCCAGTGCTTGCTGGGAATTGCAAGTGTGCCAAGCTGGCAGTGCTAGGGTGCCAGGCTGACACTGCCTAAAAGCCACCCCCTTCTCTCAATCTTCTAAGGGGCCTTTAGGGCCAATTTCCCAGCCATTTTCTAGACTCCTCCCATCCCCAGATATCGAGATTTCTCCAGCTGACATCTGGACCTCTCCCCCAACCCCCTGATGTCTGAATCCTCCCAATGTTTAGACTTTCCTCAATGTCGAACTCCCTGTCCTGCTGTCTGAACACCCACTGATGTCCAACCTCCTCCTTCAACGTCTGAACCCCAAAGCCACCCCTGAATCCACTTACCTTAGAAATTTACCCTCTCCCTTTCAATAGTCCCATTAAACTCAATTTCCTTACGGTCGCTAGTGTTATAAAAAGATGGGTGAGCCCTCCATTTCTCTGCTGCTTTTGACTTCAGCGCTGGAGGCACTGATCTGCTTCATTTCTTCCAGCTTGAGTCAGGAAGGTTGGCTGAGTCAGATGCTTTGGAAATTGAGTGTAAGTAGATTGCTATGGAATGGCAATCTGCTGCTCATTCCATTCTGTGCAAGTTATGGGCTATGAATTCGAAAGTGCTGACTTGTGGATAAGGTGTTAAACTGAGGCCCTGCCAGCCATCTCAGATAGACACGAAAGACCGTACAGGACTACTTGCAAGAATAGCAGGGAAGTTTTCCCAATGTCCCTGTCTAATATTTATCCTTGAATCAATGTCACTAAAATAAGATTATTCTGTTATTTTTGTGTTGCTGTTTATTGTATCTTTTTCTGTGTAAATCGGTTGTCGCATTACCATGATTGAAACATTGTAAAAGGATACTTTATCGGTAATCATAGAATCCCAACAGTGCATTAAACCTGCGTAGACCACAATCCCACCCAGGCTCTATTCCTCAACCTCAAATATTTACCCTGACACTTAGGGGCAATTTACCATGGCCAAACAACCTAACCTGCACATCTTTAGAGCGTGGGACAAAACTGGAGCACCCAGAGGAAACCCACACAGACACAGGGAGAATATGCAAACTCCACACAGACAGTGCCCCAAGCCAGGGATCAAACCCAGGTCCCTTGTGCTATGAGTCATCAGTGCTAATCATTGTGCCACTGTGCCACCCTGAAGTTATGAAGTGCTTTTAGGTGCCCTAAGTTTTTTAAAGATTGATAAATGCATTCCTTTTATTTTTTAAATATCAATTGCCTGCTCAGTTGCCTTCATAAGTTAGGCACGGCAATTCATTTGTTATTACCTGATCAAAAGATAATGGAGACCATGGAACCTATTTAGAAGAATACTCAATTTACAGAATCTTACATATAAATGAACATACAAGGTAGGAGTAGGGGGTAAGCCACTCTGCTCCTCAAGCCTGTTCTACCATTCAATAAGAACATGCCTGATCTAATTGTAGCTTCAACCCCACATCCAATAACTTTTCACTCCTCCCCACTCCTACCCCATTAATCAAATGTCTATATACTTCAGCTTTAAAAATATTCAAAGACTCAGGCTGAAATTCTCCCAAGTGAATTCAGTACGGCTGCCATCAGGGAAATCGGTGAAATTCAATGACTTTAAAACTGAGAAAAACTGGCCCTGCATGAATCACACCTAGGGCCAGATGAGGCAGGCATGTGAGACTGCCAAATTGGTGATTAGATGTTCAGCAGACACTCAAGAATGCTTCCCTGCTTTTACTTCTTTCAGAATAACTGAAAGAAAAACAACCCAGTCTCACATTTAATGCAGCAAACATGTCATGTTAGGTTTTTTATGAGCCAGTTCTTTTGGGGTTATAACTGTGGATTTGCCTCTGACAGTCTCCATTGCAACAAGAACCCAGAAATAATTATTGAAGCCTGTAGCAGAACTGCTCCCCGAAAATTTGGTTCATTACAAGACTCATTAGACACCCAATGCAATGTTCATTTAAAATCTAACCGATGCATATCCCCATGGCAACTGCATCTCAATCTTTCTTTCACACAAACTCATGATATAGAATGAGTGTAGTTCTGCAATTGTAACTAGTACAGGAGCATCAACGTGGTGTAGTGCACTGGAGTTTGAGCTTGTATACAATAAAGCAGCGAGATCTGGATTAACACATTTAAAACCTCAAAAGTTTCCAATCTGATCTGAAGATTGGAAGCAAATGCTCCTCATGTGGGGAGGGGATGTTACCCCAATACTAAATCTTGCATACCTCCTGGCAGCCAGCTGCTCATCATCTTACTGAGAGATGTTGAAAATCATGAGAAACTCATCATAAAAAGGTGTTGCATTCTTAGCAACTAATTATGTCATCATGAATTACATTGAAATATTATTAATTGTTTTTAAGAAAGGAACATTGATGACGGGAAAGTAAAATCATGCAGGAAGACTCTGATGTTTTAAGTAACACTTTTCACATGTAGAATTTGGCATGCTTGTTTAGTATGGCGTTGTCATAATGCCAAGTCCAATTTCAAATCCAAGTGAGCCACACCAAAAACCACAGTTATAGAATTTCTAAGAACTATTGAAACCCCAGATGTGCTAATGTTCGAATAGTCAAGATTCTGCATTCTCATACATCAATGGCAGAATTATTCAATGAATATGAATGGTTCTTCTGAGAGTCTCACTGGATGAAGTGAGGCGATTGGCTATAGATTTATAGAAAATAGTAATAGAGGGGGTAGTCTATCAGTCCATCAGATGTCTGAGAATTGATGGAGCTTCACATTTAGCCCTTGGTCCTTGGTAATAATTCCGTAGATTATAGTATTCCTAATGGATAACCAAACTCTGCATGTTTTAGAAGCTTTCTGCCTCAAATGCCCCTCCCGCCCCGACCTTGCCCTCCCACCCCCCTGCTATTCTCTAATTAAAATAATTTCCCCTCAAATCCCTTTATTCCTTCAGCCTTTCACTTTTAATGGTGACTCCTCCCATTTTAGAAATAGATCCTTCCAAAACCATTCTCCCAAGTGTTTTATGTACTTCAATCAAATCTTCCCTCAGCCTCCTCTCTCTCAAAGGCAAATACCCCAACCTATCCAACTTTGAAGCTTGGTGGAGTTTGAAAAGAAACAGTAAAATAAAAAACTGGCAAAAAAAAAACTTGTGCGTTCAGTGAGAAGCTTTCTAGGCAAGAAAAAAAAGTTAGTGGAATAAAAGACATTAGTATCTGCTTTCTGGGAACAATCAGAGACTTGAGTAAATACTGCTAGGTTAAAAAATGGGGCCAGACAGAAGAGGTGTAGTGAAAATTCTCACAACCCTCTGAAAGCAAAATATTCTCCTCAACTCTGTCTTCAATGTGTGACCCCCCCCTCCCCAGTTTTAAAAAGTAATCCTTAGTTCTAGATGCTTGCCACACCCAACTTTTCAAAACCCCTCAATATCTTCCATGTTTCAATTCTTGTTTGCCTAGTTGCATTAGGGTTATTGCAATGGTATGATTTGAGTTTAAGACATACTTTAGGAATTGAACATTTAATGCCAAAGCGATGCTTCAGTGTTTGGAGAAGAGCTAAGAGTGCTCATTTTTAATGTGACGCTGTGCATCACTTGACCTTACCCATCACTCAAAAACAACCGTGATTATACTTCTAAATTAGGTTAATAGCTGAGCAATCCTTTGAGACAACCTGAGGATGTGATCTGGCATTAAATTACAAATACAAATTCCTGCTTTTTTAACTGTATTGTCACTCATTGGTGTTAACACACCTTCACGTCTGGAATTTGATACACACAAATAAATAGTTTAATGTGGAACTCGTACCAGTTCTGTTGATGGAATATTTAATCGCTTTGGCAAATATGTCTCCACACGCTGTATAAAGTTGTCACTTAGTTGGACTTTATTTTTTTATCTCGCTGATAACTTTTTTTCTCTGGTGCATGTTTCCCAAGCAGGTCAATGAGATGATGGCGCTTTTGTGGAAGCTCACTGCTGCTCAAAAATCCCAGGACCGCAGATACACAAAATCTGCTCAGGCTGCTTTGAAGTCCAATAAGAGAGGTGAGACTCTGAGAAATCAGAGCCAGATTTGCCATTTCCCTGTCTCTGAAAATCCTCACGGTTCACTGAATTCATGAGGAAGTCATTTGCTTTGAGCTTTCTCCAGCCGCCTCATTGCCTCAACCCTTCCTGGTCTCACTACCCTCCTTCCAGCCCCATGATCTCTGCATTCTCCCATTTCTGGCCTCTGGTGCATTGCTGATTTTCTTCATACCAACATAGCTGGCTTCAGTCTTCAAGACCTAAAGCTCTGAAATTGTCTTCCTAAAACATCCTATCTCTGCACTATTGTCCTCCTTTATACTCTCCTTAAAATCTAGCTCTGGTTTTTGTTCATCCAACCTAATATCTGCTTAGGGGATTAAGTGTCAAATTTTGATGAGAATGCCCTTGGCACATTTTGCCCTGTTAAAGGTGAGATTATATATATTGTTGTTGATCCGGGATATTTACGGACCTGGATGTCAGTCATTCTTTAATCATTCATTTTGTAGAACATTGTAAAAAGAATGCAGAGACTCTAGAGAAAATGCAAAAAGAATGCAAGGACGAGACCAGAACTGAGGGACTGAAGCTATTAGGAAGGACTGAATGATGCTGGCATTCATTTCTCTAGAAAAGGAAAGGCTGGGCTGTGAATTGATGCAGCATCTGAAAATTATGAAGGAACTTGAGGGGTTAGACTGGGAAAAAATGGGCAGGATTTTCTAGCCTTTCCCACTGGTGGGATCTTCTGATTCTGCCAAAGGCAATCCCCACAAGAGGTTATCTGACAGCAGAATGGGAGAAGCACTCAAAATATCGTAGACATTGGTGGATAAAGAAGAGCCAGAAAGGGGTGGGATTGGGCAAAAATCCCACCCGTTGTTCCCATGTATGGCAAACAATAAAATTCAGGGTTGTAATTATAAAACTGTCACCAGTAAATCCGTTAAAGAATTTGGGAGAAACTTATTAACCCACAAAGTGGTTAGGACGTGGAACTTGCTACTACAAGAAGTAATTGGGGTGAATAGTACAGTCGTATTTATGGTAAAGTCAGATAAATACTTGAGAAAGAAGATAGGATTAGAAGATTGTGCTGATAGGATCAGATGAACTATGGTGGGAGGAGGTTTGTGTGCAATGTAAACACTAAGATCAGTTAGGCCAAATAGCCAATTTCTATGATGTAATTTCTATCTAATTCTATGCAGCTGATTATGAAAGATGATAAACTAAAACTGCTATTATAAATGTAATCTGCTAAATTCTGCCTGTCAATATATAAAGGGCTAAATTTCCACCACATCTCTGTGTTTCATTAAGCATTGGTAAGGCAGCCTGACATTAATATGGTTAAACAAGTTTATCCAGTTGCCTTTCTCAATAACTTTACACAACACCAATGAACAAAAATTGCTATTCGTATCAATTAGTTGTTGATGCTCTATCTTCACGTTGCACACCACCACACTTTTTCCAATCACTCCAAACAGAACTAATCCATTGCTGAATTTCCATACTTCTATCTCAAGCCACCACTGTCCCCGGGTACTAGAAACTATTCACTTTCTCCAGAGCTTCAACCCTAATCTTTATACGTTCACTCTAATTCTCTTCCCTAGGCTCATGCTGGCAGTCCATTTATTGAGAAGAGACTCAAGTCAAGTTGCCAGCCTGGTAGTTTCCCCACATGAACTAGCAGTGAGCTGCCATTGTTGCTCTTTAATTGGTCCTTGGGTTCATAGAAGGGTTTTCCCAAGATTGTCCTTCCTCCATGGTCTCTTAAATCTTGTCCCCTGCCGCCCAACCACCCCCCACCAACCTCCCTTTGCTGATACCCCCTTACCCATCACCTAACACTTACAAAATTCTGATCCATTTCATCTCACTTCCTGGTGAAGTCGGGTACTAAATAGACTCCCGATGAATTAAAAATTGAAGAGAAAGAACTTCATGTAGATGTTTAAGTTTTAGAATTTTTTATTAACTTTTGGATTTGTATATAAACAGGCACAAGAGTGAATTCAGGCAATGAACAATTTCAATGGTCTTAATGGTCCATTTTGTCATGGCTGTGATCAATATATGACTGTGCTATCTTTCTTTTCTTCCTCAGCCTGTTTCTGGAAGTACTGTGTCACCGACTGACTGACAATCTCAACCGCTTGGCAATTAGCTCTACGTAATGCCAGACCAAAGCATTCAGTAAAATTCCTAACAAGCAAACCCAGCCTTATCCAATGAGAAGTGCAGCCCAGAAGATCTGTAAATACATTTGTACTTAAAGATCTAGAACACAGTGTGAATAAACAACACTTTTGTACTGATATCAGTTCTATTGCTCCTTGTGAATTGATGGGTGCATATTACCCAAGATTGCAAAGTGGTGACTTGTTTGCCAATCTCAACCAGAGAACTTACAGAATCAATGAAATGGTCATAAAATAAAATATTAGTGGCAATAAAGGATTAGCATTTAGTTTCTGGGATTTGTTTGACTCATATTATGAGGGTAACTTAAGGGACCTTGGGTGCCGTGATGGGTTAATGCAATGTACTTACATATGGATATGAATTTAAATACAATTCTGGCTAAGCAAAGGAAAGCTTCATCCATGAGAAATGAATTAGGGCTGTCTTAAACCAGTAAATTGTGTGTGGCTCTGTGACTTTGAATTTGCTTGGCCTTCATGTGCACCCAAATAAGCATATCACTGAGAGAGCCCTCAGGGATAGCTGATGTGGGCAATGGAAATGTTACACAGATGCATTAAGGGATGAGCATTTGGAGCATTGGGATAAAGAAACTGGGAATGTTAGCCTCTGGGCACCTCATGTATCAAAGTGTTCCATTAATACCACTAACATCCTTCACATCCATCAGCAGGGAGAATCTCAAAGACATTACAAAGAATGGAAGACTTTGATCCTTTGATTTTGTTGCTTAATGCATGATAATTCCCCATCACCTAATCAACAAAAGTCTACCCATAAGTTCTTACTGATGTGAAAAGAAAAAGCATCATTGTTCCTTGTCCTGGTTAGCAAAAAATATTAACATAACAAAAACACATTAACATACAAAGATAAATTCATCCAGCGGTGTCAGTGAAGCAATTTAATTATTAACTAGATAATCAGCAGATATATTATATATGTTATAAACAGATGTTTTAATTTTTAATATTTAATATTTGAAAATATACCAATATCTTTTAGGTCAAATATTGATTGAAAAGGAACAATGGAACGTATAAATCAAAAGAAAATGAAACTAATTGAGTGCAAGGTGAATGAACACATCAACAAGGGATATCTAAAGCATATAAACTGTTTAGTCAACTTAAAAAAAACACAATTCTTTAATGTAATTCAACAAGCTATTTCTGGAGGACATGCTACTGGACAATGTCAACTTTCCATATTTGTACAAATCTATCAAAATATTACATATGTTTATGGTTTCTTATCATTCATTCAGATAAATCTTTGTGCTGCAAACATTCATCTCATTTCTGAGTCGGAAGTCAGGATTATCTGACACGTCAATCTAAAGCTGATCTACTTTTCATAGGAATTCAGAATTTTATATCTCTCTCAATTCAATTATACATTCAAGCGCAACACTTCTGATACTATTTGTTGCTGATGCAAATTGAGAATGCACATTTTAAATGTTGAAAATTAGAACCTTCAAAAGTCTTTACATTTACTTGCTCAGTTGGTTTTGTCTGTTTGAATATTGTGAGACTAGAATGGGGATTAATTTGTGTGGGGGTGCAGCTGGATTAGATAGAGAATGACAGGTTCAGGAAAACCCAGTTACTGGCCAAGTACAGTCCGATTGCCCCACATATATTGTTCTGATATAGAGATAGAGGGGATGACAAACCTTTGGAGTTGAGATATCATACAGTCTGATGCTGTACCACAAAGATAAAGTGTTCCAGGATTCTCTGTGGAGCCTTGGGGTTGTATTCTGAATTTGGAAGTTCATTTACAATTGTGCTTTACCAGTCTTTGATTCCATATGAGTCACTTCATCTTAAATGTATTGTTGAGTACAAGTTCACGTAGAGTGGAGGATGGGAAGCTGGCCAGTGAGGGTATGTGGGTATTATCAAGACTAGAGGTAACAATAGCAGGGATAATGGCTTCAGCAGCCTATGAGCTAAGGGAAGTGGAGGCAGGCAGCCTCGGGTGACTGTCTAATGGAGTTTACAGATGTGTAGTCAGAAACCCAGTTCAACAACATACACAGCACCAAAGTTACAAATGGTCTTGGTCAACTTAATCCAGTTACTAAGGATAGAATGGAGCTTATGATGGGAACCACCCAATAATTAATTGTTGAAATTTCTGTTCATTCAATATTGGATGTTTGACTGGTAGTATTACAATTAAAGGTTTCAGTGGTAGTGAGACAATTAAGGGGTTCAAGAAGGCAGTGGTAAATAGGAGCTTAGGACTGTCAGTGGTGAAATCCTATGTTCTGCATAAAAATGGGCATGACGGTGTCACAGTGGTTAGCATTGCTGCCTCACAACCCCAGTGTCCCGGGTTCAATTCTGGCCTCGGGTGACTGTCTAATGGAGTTTACACGTTCTCCCCTTGTCTACGTAGGTTTTCTCCAAGAGCTCTGGTTTCTTCCCACAGTCCAAAGTTGAGCAGCTTATAGGGATTGACCATGATAAATTGCCCCTAAGTGCCAAGAATGTGCAGATTAGGGGAATTAGTAGGCTAAATACGTGTGATTACAGGTATAGGACTGTGTTAGATGCTCTTGGAAAGTTGGTGCAGACTTGAGTCAAATGGCTTGCTTCTGCACTGTAGGGATTCTATGATTCTATGATTCTGCTTTTGTATTTAACTCTGAGGAGCAGATGAAAATAGTAAAGGGAAGAGTAAGTCCTCATGGGAACTCCAGAGAAAACAATGTGAGAGTGGGAAGAGATTGCAGATTATCCTCTGGCTATGAATAGAAAGATAAGAATTGAGTCATTCTTAGGCAGTTCCCTTCACCTGGAGATGGAGAAGAGACATTGAAAGAGAATGGTGTATCAAATGTGTGAGTATATAAAGTCCATCTCCTGCCAAAAAACACTTGTGAATAGGGTGTTTTGAAATATATTGCCAAAACTGTGAATGCTGCACAGGTTATTTACAGTAAATCAGGCAATATATTATTCTATAAATACAGTGGATATTATGGTGTAGTGCAAATGTGTTATACTGGGAAGAGTTCAAAGGGAAATTCTTCAAGGCTTCAAACTCTAATTGCTGTTAAATAAACCAAGCTTGAGAGCAAATAGTGTTTTGGTGAGGAAACTTTGCAGCCTCCGTATTGTTTATGGTTGCAGGATCTAGGGCTGCTGAGCGTCTTTATTTCTACGCTTATTTTTAAGGCTGCTTTGTTTCTGTAACAAAATGCGTCACTTTGAAATGTGATGCTCGACATAACAGTCTGTTATCTCTGAGGCAGCATGAAAATTAGAATGATAACAATGACTGGCAGTAAACAAGCTGTGCTGAAAAGGCTTTTCGCTAGAACTGTACTGTGAACAAATGGAGGTGGAACAAACTTCTTTTTTATTCTCTATTCAACAAATAAAAGAAGGGGTGTTTGAGTGATTACATTAGAACTCGTCAGAGCAATTTGAGAGTCAATTTATCTTCATTGCAGGCTTTTGGCGATATCAGCATAAGCCCTTTCAATCTCTTCATTGGTTGGGCAGGTGTGGCTGAACTCATTTCGTTTATATGCATTGTTCAGATACCGCCAGAGAGCAAACATTTCCACGGGAATCTCAAAATTCCGGTACTTCTTTGCAGCCACCTGGAGAAGAGGCCAGACTGTCAGACCCACTATTACTGTAACATTGAATTGAAGACAATAAATGAAAGCAGTGAGGGGCACAAGGATACATTGCTAACTTTGGTTTGACCTGGAAACTCACAGTGTCTGAATGACGATAGCACTTTGGTTAACCCTGCTGCAGATCTGGGTTTCATTTCAGCCCTATCTGTGTGGAGTTTTCACATTCTCCCCTTGTCTGCATGGGTTTCCTCTGGATGCTCTGGTTGTCTCCCATAGTCCAAAGATCTACAGGTTAGGTGGATTAGCCGTGTTAAATTTCCCCATAATGTCCCAAGATGTGTAGGTTAGCTGGATTAGCCATGGCTAATGGGATTTGGGTTGGAGGGAGAGTGCCTGGGTAATATACTCTGTTAGAGAGTCGGTGCACACTCTTCTGCACTGTAGGGATTCCATGATTATGTTAATTGTTCAGCAGCTCTAATCTACAAACATTACTCAACATATACTTAGGAAGAAATGACAGACCCAATTTTAACTTGAACACCCAGTTTAAGCCCCATCAGACTTTTCATTCCATTGACCTTTGTCAGCAGCAGGTCAGGTTAATGATTGGAATTATAGAGCCAGTCACCAGCAAACATAATACAAACTAAATTAAAATTACAACATTCATCAATTGATTTGAATATTACTGTCAATCTCAGAATTCATTAAAATTTATTTACTGGCGGATTTCTCACATTGCTCATGGCAAGTCAGGTGATTTAAATCTGCTTGACACAAACACATAAGCTACCTGTGATCCAATTGGTTCTGAATTTGAGGTTTTAGGCAGCCATCCAACCCATACCACTATAGATCTTTGTTTGATATCTGCTGAAGAATGTTTGTGAGATGGTGGGAAAAAAATAAAACTAGTTATCACACACTCAGAAATCGGCATCACTAGTTTAAACATGCTTCCTCCTTCAGCACAGCTATCTCTTTTGTAGCAAGGCCTCAAACATTATAGAGCAGAATTGTTTAATGGGACTAAACACTGCACTTTCAGGGTCACTGTCGATAGACATAGCTTGTATATCAATATATTAATAGAATGATCAGGAGATACACTTTCGGGTTTTGAAGTTATTTAACTGATCACAATTCCAAAAACTGATCCTTGAAAATATTTGTAATCCACTTAGACAATTAAAATGGGAAAAAATTTCCTAACCCTTCACATAACTAGGTAATTATGTCACACATTAAATTTAAGCAAACCTGTCACATGGTTCCAATTAGATATCATTTTATCAAGAGCTCAATGCTGGCAGAATGTGGTAGGAAAAATATTAATTAGATTAATATTCCAGATACTTTACTAATGTCCTGGTTTGAATTCTGCTATTGTTGATGGTGGAATTTAAATTCTATAAAAAATATCTAGAATTAAGAATGTACTGATGACCATGAAACCATTGTCGATCTGTAGAAAAACCCACCTGGTTCATTAATGTCCTTTAGGGAAGGAAATTTGCTGTCCTTATCCAGACTGACCTACGTGTGGCTCCGGAGCCACAGCAATGTGGTTAACTATCAACTGCATTCTTGGCCCAGCAATCTATCAGTTCAAGGGCAACCAGGGATGGGCAATAAATGCTGGTTAGCCAGCGACACCCATTTTCCAGGAATGAATTAAAAAAAAGCAAAGCTGTATGTATTGACTGGTTCCATTATAGTTGCTGAAGTCTTTCTTCTTTTCTCCTGAGGGCATCAACTCAATAAGGTACTGACAGCTCACCTTATTAAAAGAGCTTTTCTGTCAATGCTTAAAACCTAAGCGCTGTTGATTTATTCAACTGTGTGAGATATCACAGCTCAGACTTGTCCTGGCCTCACCTGATGTCAAAACATATATGTTTCCTTCAGGGAATCACTGAATAGTGATCAGCAACAGGATTCTTTGTTCATTAGCTCTGGATCCCAGTTCAGTTCATAAGACAATTTAATTCCTCAGTTCAGAGCAACTAATTCATCATAAGGGTTCAAGCGTGGGACAGCCTAAAGGTTATTAAGTCCTTGCTGTGATTTTGGAAATAAACTATGTGAGTGTGATTGCTATTAGGAAATCATATCTTCAAGAACACTGTGTCATTGGCCAGTGGCAGAATCTTCTGGTCCTGCCGATGCTGTCGACACCGCTCCCCCCAACCCCCCCAGCCCCCACCCCCATCATATGTTTCTGGGTGGTGGGAATGGAATTAACGGGAAATTCCATTCACAGCAGTGGGACCAGGAAGATCTTGGCATGGGCCAACGGCAAGCTGCCTCCTGCCACCAAGAAACATGCCATGGAGGAGGGAAGGACCCAAAAATCCCACTGTATATATTCTTTAGAGATTTAATGATCGTTGCATTAGTTGGACATAACTAATGACTTGGATTTTCATTAAAAGGTCATAAGTTCATTGTGACCAAGCACGACCTTTCCAAGAAATCACATAACTTCAGCTAACTGACCAGTGTGGCCCTCGAGGAGGAGAACGATCTGCTTATTGGAGCTATAATTACTTTAATGGTTGGGGAAACATATTGTTTTAAAGACAAAAGTCCAGGTGATTTACTGGAAATCACCTTATAAAGCTACGTTTTATGCTTTAAATTTGTTAGTTTTAACTCAGTTGTGGATGAATTGAGAAGAGGATAGCTATACAACACGTGCATTCCTTGCCTTGCCTAAATTGCAGCATGGCTATTAGTATCCAGCTAGGAATCATCATCTCAGTGTAACTTGTCTGTATCTGCAAACCTTGAGAGCTTGAGATGAGAGGGAAATCCCAAGGATTATTCCAGCTCTATTACCCTCCATGCTGAAGCTCTGTTGGTGAGAACCTTTAGACGTTGACTGAGGATGAGTGAACCATCTACACATGAGGGAGAACCAGATCGATGGCACTGTACCTACAAACTATATCCTTTTCATAAAGTCTTCCAAGCTCTGCTTTGTCCTTTGTTTCGGTTTTTGAAATGCAATGCTGTACTGACTAAGTGGCTTACCATATCATGTGACTCTGCCATGTGGACTTTATCTCTGGGGCAAAGTTCTTAAAATCAATTGAGTAAAAGCCTCTCACAGAAACATGTTAATTGACTTGCAACATTGTGTATGTTTGCACACTGAGGTATTTTGAACAGGCTAGATAGTTAAACTTCCAGATTACAAATTATGCATTAATCAGTGCTTGCAACTTGTTTAAAAATTAAGTTTTGCTTCATAATAAATTAATTTTTCTGAGTTTATTGAAAGAAGTCTGATTAAAGTCTCTTTTATTCTGAATCTAATGATAGCGGAAGTAAATAATTGCACATTTTGGTAAACAAATTAACCATTTGCAATGATGGTACAATCCGTAGAGTAGTAGGTCCAGATAAACGTCCTGTTCTGATCATAACATTACCAAGGTATTGAAGCTGGCAATGGTAGCACAATGGTTGGCACGCTGCCTAATAGCTCCAGGGACCTGGGTTCAATCCTGGAATTGGGTCACTATGTGGAGTTTGCACATTTTCCCAGTGTCTGCGTGGATTTTCTCTGGGTGCTCCTTTTCCTTCCCACACTTCAAAGATGTGCAGGTTAGATTGATTGACCATGCTGAATTGTCATTTAGTGCCGGGGGATTAGTAGAGTAAATATGTGGGGTTATGGGGATATGGCCTGGATGGGATTGTTGTTGGTGCAGGCTTGATGGGCTGAATGGCCTTCTTCTGCATGCTTGGGATTAAGAATCCTATTTCACATTCTACAGCCTGTATTTCTATACAGTCTATCTGTTTTATTTTAAAATGGCATAGGAGATAACATTCCGGATGGTGGAACAGAATGAGATAAAAATAAACCATCCAACACACTCATGTTTGCTCTCCAGTTGTTAGTTGTGAAATTAAAGTGTTACATTGCAGGAAGTTCCCAGGCAACCAGGATGATTCTGATACTTAGCAAATTGTCCAAACCGTTCCAGTCACTTTTTAGAATATGGGGCTTCCTTTACCTCTCCTACCACCTGCATATTTTCATAAGGCTTATTATAAATGGTACCTTGATGATATGCAGTTTAGGCAACAGATTGCAATCTGCCAGTGTCAGCTCATTTCCATCCAGAAACTTCCGCTTGGAAATAAGAATCATCTCTGTACTATTGGCATCAATCTCATCGGAAAGGGGTTCTTTCAGGTAGTCGTCCAACCTCTTCAGCTCCTTCAGCAGGGCCTTCTCAAATTCTGAAAGACAATAACCACATTGTATAATTCACGTCAACCAAATGGCAGCTTTCAGCATTGAACTTCTGGAATTAACTGCCAGAAAGTTGTAGCTGGAATGTCACAACTCTTTCGTTTTAAGATATATTTGGAAAATAAAATTCTGAGTTGACCTCTCAGGGTAATGTGTAATGGAATGGGGGTATAGAATGCGCTGCCAAGTAAAGAGAAAGTGGAAGTCCCCTGGATTTTGGAAGCTTCTCACATTTATTATATTTCTAAGAAATCTTTTTCCTCTGAAAACATGCCATGTAAGGATTTTTGCCCTGTGTGAAAACTCAAACTACAAAGTCTCACAACACCAGGCTAAAGTCCAACAGGTTTATTTGGTAGCAACCGCCACTAACATTGGAGCGCTGCTCCTTTGTCAGGTGAGTGGGAGTTCTGTTTGCAAACAGGGCATATAAAGATACAAACTCAATTTACAGAATAATGATTGGCGAATGCGAGTCTTTACAGCTAATCAAGTTTTAAAGGTACATTGTCTGTACCTGAACTCCCACTCACCTGAAGAAGGGGAAATGCTCTAAAAGGTGGTGGTGTTTGCTACCATATAAACTTGTTGGACTTTAACCTGATGCTGTGAGACTTCTTACTGTGTTTACCCGAGTCCAACACCAGCATCTCCACATCATGGAAACTCAAACACATAACATGGTGTTCAAAGATGCATTTGCTACATAAATGTCAAATTTAGAAGAATTTGGTACACATGCATCCATGTGTTTTCTTATTCATTCATAGGATGTAGGAGTCACTGGCTAGGAGATGGTATGTGTGTGTGTGTGTGTGTGTGTGTGTGTGTGTGTGTGTGTGTGTGTGTGTGTGCGCGTGTGCGTGTGTGTGTGTGTGCGCGTGTGTGTTGTCGTATGTGTATATGTGCAAATGTGAATGTGTGCACTTGCTTATGTGAGTGTGTACATGCGTGTGTATGTATGTGTATAAGTGCATGTATGTGTGTGTGCATGTGTGTGCGTACGTGTATGTGCATGTGTATGAATGCGCATGAATATGTATGTATATGTGTATGTGTGTATGCATGTGAGCATGTGCACACGTGTGTGTGTGCATATGTGTATGTGTGTGCGTTTGTATGTGCATGTGTGTATGTGTACTTATGCGTGCGTGCATCTGTATATGTGTTGTGCATGCGTGCATGTGTGTGTGTGTGTGTGTGTGCACGTGTGCATGTATATATGCATGTGTGTGTGGTGTACTTTGGGGCTCGCTGTCAATGTGTGTCTTATATCAGACTGTTTATATGTAATGTGTGATAGGACTGATGTGTCAAATGATTTAATACTAGGCAATCCCCTTACTGATATCTCTCTTTTACAAGAGAAGCCTCTTTAATGTGTGCAGCACCAAAAGCTTTCCAGCAACCCTCCCCCTTTATCTTTGAGAAACCCTTGGAGGACACAGTGCCACATCTCTTTTCTCCCAACAGTCCTGATGGCAGGGAGAGTGAGAAATGACTGCCTCCGTCTGAAACTTCTGTCATGGCAGCTCTGACAGGAGCGGATCTCCTCCACCCATTGGCTATTGACACAAACCTCAACTATAATTGCCAATTGAAAACTCAAATGCATCTTTGCAGGAGTCTTCCGGAATGGCGGGCCTTTCCAAACAACAACCACACAGAGAACACACACCAAAGTCTTCCAGAGAAAGTGAAGTTGCAGAGATCAAAAATCTCTATCCAGGACAGCTACAAGCAAGGGGAAGCACTGGCCAGAGCAGTTGTAAATGTGTTAGTAAATATCCATATTAGTCACGAATAAGTTCATATGAGTGAAGTTATTAATACTGATGCTGTTACACTTTGAGAATCATGGAAAAACATCAATTTCACATCCCTTCCTGCTGATGTTCTTATTAATTGGAGTATGAAGAAATCAAAGGTTAAGAGTGGGCAGAAGGAATTGTGGTCTCGTGTCGGGTGATGGAGGATGTCTGGATATAAGAGTCACAGGACTTTCTCACTGCAACTGAAAATGCGAGGGAGGAGATTTAATCCATTCTGTAGCTTGGTACAAGAAGCTGTAGAAATCTTTGTCACATTAAAGCATCCCTGTTCTCATGGCCATCCACTCAATCATGGCCAGGAACAACACTGAACTCAGAGAATTGGCCCACACCTGGCCTGTCAGCATCAGCATCCTCTAGAATATCTCCTCTTTGTACAGCAATGTTATGGAGTACACAGCAAACCATGATCATTAGGGACACACGAGATGTTGTGTATCTTCAAATCTGTCCAGGCATTATGAGCACATTATTAAGAACCTGATGGTTTGGCCCACTATATGCCCGTGCTGGCATCGCTCTTGTACCTCCTCTCAAATCAGATTTTGGCACACCCACAGGCATCATTAGCCATATGTAAGTGGATAGTTTTTATCACCTAGTAATCATCCCTCCAATCCAGGCAGGCCAATGGAAATGTTCCTAAGGAAATATGCATTGTGACTGTTTGCCAAGTATTTGGCATACAACAGCTGCACATGGATCGAGTGGAAGCCCTTTCTGGTGATGAAAGTTCATTGAGTCTCGTGGGAACTTTAATAACTGATGCCTGCAGTTGTAGGCTCCCTAATTCTGGGGAAACCTGCAATGAATGCAAATCTTCGGGCTCAAACCATATGCCTTTGGACCTCTAGCATGAGGGAGATATAATTCCTGACCTTCGGAACATCACACCTGTGATTCAATGGTGTGCATGGAATTAGCCTGTTGCAAAGAAGTTCAATGCTACTTGAGGTCAATGCTCAAAACACTTTCAACGTGATAGCCATCAAGGCAGTTGAACAACATTTCCGCTGAGCACATCTCACTAAGTGTTGTCATAGTCATCCTTGAAAGCCTGAGTCTTCTTCTACATTGAATCTCACTCAGTTGCAGGCAGCTAAATTTCTGCCTCTGTACCTTGGGATGGCATAGGTTCACACGCGCCTCCGCAGAGGGTTTTTCAGATCCTCTTGACCCCTTGGGGCTTGGTGCTGCTCTAATTCCTTTGTGAGGAATCACAGCATCCTCAGCTTCCCTTTGTTTCTTACTTTCTCTCACCTTTCCCCTAACTCCACCTCTTATTTGTATTTGCATGTGTACGTTTACTTGTGTGTACGTATGTGTATGTGTGTGTGTGTGTGTGTATGTGTGGATGGGTGGGTGGGTCTGTAATTGTGTCTGTATATTGATAAGCCAAACCATCAAACTGTATAACACTAGCTCTATTAATCATTTTAAATCTGAGGTCAATATATTTTCAGTAGCCAAGGATATTAAGGGATATAGAACTAAGGCAGGTAGATGGAGTTACAATACAAATCAGCCAGGACCAAACTGAAACACAAGATGGGCTGATTGTCATCCTGTTCCTATTCTACTATATTACCATCAATAATATGATTATTGAAAATTTATCTCGACAATAACTACTTCCAACCTTTCAGAATACTATTCCTTCAAGGTATGAAGGTGTTTATGTTTGGGCTCCTGAACCCAAATTCTATCAAGATAGATAAGTTGCTGGCACTGGATGGGATGTACCCAGGTTACTGTGGGAGATGAGGGAATTGATTGCAGAGCCCCTGGCGATGATCTGTGCATCGTCAATGGAGACGGGAGAGGTTCCAGAGGACTGGAGGATTGCGGATGTAGTTCCTACTTTCAAGAAAGGGAACAGGGATAGCCCAGGAAATTACCGACCAGTGAGTCTGACCTCAGTGGTTGGTAAGTTGATGGAGAGGATCCTGAGGGATAAGATTTTATGAGCATTTAGAGAAGTTTAGCTTGATTAGAAATAGTCAACACAACTTTGTCAAAGGCAGTTCGTGCCTTACGAGCCTAGTGGAGTTCTTTGAAAATGTGACTGAACACATTGAAGAAAGAAGAGCGGTGGATGTGGTTTACATGGATTTCAGCAAGGTGTTTGATAAGGTTCCCCATGCAAGACTTCTTGAGAAGGTGAGAGGGCATGGGATCCAAGGGGCTTTGGCCTTCTGGATTTGGAACTGGCTTGCCTGCAGTTGTGATTGGGTCTTTTTCTGCATGGAGATCGGTCACTACTGGAGTGCCCTAGGGATCTGTTCTAAGACTCCTTGCTGTTTGTTATTTTCATAAATGACCTGGATGAGGAACTGGAAGGATGGGTTAGTCAGTTCGCCGACGATACGAAGATTGGTGGTGTTGTGGATAGTCTGGAGGGATGTCAGAAGTTGCAGCAAGACATAGATAGGATGCAGGAATGGGCAGAGAAGTGGCAGATGGACTTCAACACAGATAAATGTGTAGTGGTCCATTTTGACACGAACAATGGGATGAAGGAGTACAATATCAAGGGTGGAAGTCTTAGCAGTATTGAGGAGCAGAAGGATCTTGGGGTCTGGGTCCACAGGTCTCTCAAATTGGCCTTGCAGGTGGAGGATGTGGTCAAGAAGGCATATGGTGTACTGGCCTTCATTAATCGAAGGATTGAGTTTTGGAGTTGGGAGGTAATGCTGCAACTTTATAAGACTCTTGTCAGACCCCACTTGGAGTACTGTGTGCAGTTCTAGTCGCCTCACTATAGAAAGGATATGGAAGCTATTGAGAGGGTGCAGAGGAGATTTACAAGGATGTTGCTTGGATTGGGAGGCATGCCCTATGAAGATAGGTTAAAGAAGCTAGGTCTCTTCTCCCTGGAGAGACGAGGGTGGAAAGGCGACCTGATAGAGGTTTATAAAATGTTGAGAGGTATAGATAGAGTGGATTCTCGGAGGCTATTTCCCAGAGCTGAAATGGTCGCTACGAGAGGATACAAGTTTAAGATGTTGAGCAGCAAGTACAGAGGAGATGTTAGGGGTAAGTTTTTCACTCAGAGGATGGTGAGTGAATGGAATCGGCTGCCATCAGTGGTGGTGGAGGTGAACTCGCTGGGGTCTTTTAAAAGACTTCTGGATAAGTACATGGGATTAAATGGGATTGGGAGTTACAAATAATTCTGTGGCCTAGTAGGTATGGGTATGATCGGTGCAACTTCTGGGCTGAAGGGCCTGTTTGTGCTGTAATGTTCTATGTTCTACGTCTCCCTTTATTATTATAATCCAAGGATTGATTAATTTTAAATGAAATAGATTTTCAATCACATTGACGTAAATGAATAACACTCTTGGAATGGGTAACAGAGCATAGTGTCCCAACAGTTAAGTTATTTAGAGTAAATTCACATGCACCAATTTAATCCACTTTCCACCCTGTCTGCAAACACAGTTTGGAATGCTTACAGTTAATTTATTGTGGCAGCAGCACTTACTTTCATTGGCATCTTTACTTGTGTTCTTGATGTATGCTGAAAATTTGGCAAAAATGTCACTGCCAGCAGCATAAGATTCTGGCTGTCGTGGAGTGAGATGCGGATATCTGATGGAAGGAAGATAACATGAATATGCGCATCAATTTTGTGTAAAAGATTCAGGCTACAGATTAATAAGATCATTACATAGTTCCAAAGAACCTATTCAATTTATAGCATAGATTTTGCGTCCCATGTTTTATTTTCCCATTCATCCAGGAATCAAGCCCAGAAATGGTTGTATTGCTGGTTCAGGAAGTCTCAGCTACTTGCAATCTATATTAGTGATGTGGAAGAAGAGATAAGGAGGAATGTGTCTAAGTTTGCTGTGAATACAAAGCTAGGTAGAGATGTAAATTATGAGGAAGACCCAAAAGAGGCTGCAAAGTTAAAAAGACAAGATAAGTGAGCGGGAAATAAGATAGCAGATGGAGTATATGAAGTTATTCACTTTGGTTGTAAAAATGAAAATGTGAATTTTATTTAAAGCATATGAAACTTGGACATATTAGTGTTATGAGAGAAAGGCTTGGGTGCGCTGATACAATGAATTCAAAGTTAGCATGCAGGTACAGCAAGCAATTAGGAAGGCCTTTATTGCAAAGTGATACGGAGTACAGAAATAAGTGGGTCGCACCACACCTGGAATACTGCGTACATAAGGATTTACTTGCATTTGATGCAGTACAGCAAAGGATCACTAGATTGGTCCTTGAGGTGAGAGATTTGTTTAATGATGAGAGATTAAGTTTAATGATAAGAGACTAAGGGTCTTGCTTATAGGGTTTAAAAGGATGAAAGGGATTCTCATTGAAAGGGGTAGATAGACATTGAGAGATTGTTTTTATTGGTTGAAGAATCCAAAACATGAGACCAATGCCTCAGGATAAGGGGTTGAGATGAGGAGGCATAGCATCATTCAAAGTGTTACGAATTTTTGGAATTCCGTACTGCAGAGGGCTGTGGATATTCTGTCACTGAATAGGTTTCAGGCTGGGATAGATAGAGGTTTGGTCTCTCAAGGAATCAAGAGATATAAGGACAGACAGGAAAATGATGTTGAAGTCCATGGTCAGCCATGGTTGTGCTAAATGGCAGATCATTTGATGGGCTAAATGGTCTGCCTTTTCTTATCTCTTGAGATCTTGTGTCTTTGTGCGTACATACAGTTCTCTACTTTGTTTCTCACATTGGAGAACAACAGAATTCCTTATTCCTAAATTCACCATTGGATATTTTCCTTTCCCCACCTCCCACCATACTCAAATTTGAGCAAAAACCCTCCTTTGGCTGGTTCATCATATTTAAATAGTCCCAGGAGTTGGGACTATGTAAACTGGTGAGTTCTCACCAGTTCTCTGTCTTTCCAACCACAGCACAGCTAGCTATCAGTCAAAATGGAAGGGAAGTGTCCACATTGTTTGACAGAGTAGTGGAAAGGTCACCACAATGACTCAAAAACAGTTTCTTCTCTGCTGCTGTCAGACTTTTGAATGGACCTACATCCTAGCTATGACTGTAACATTACAGTGGCACAGTAGCGCACTGGTCAGCACTGCCGCTTCACAGCTCGAGGGTCCTGTGTTCGATTCCCGACTCAGGTCATTGTCTGTGTGGAGTTTGCACATTCTCCTCGTGTCTGCGTAGGTTTCCTCCGGGTACTCCGGTTTCCTCCCACAGTCCAAAGATGTGTGGATTAGGTTGATTGGTCATGCTAAGAAATTGCCCTTTAGTATCCAGGGATGTGTAGGTTAGAGGGATTAGTGGTTATAATATGTAGGGATATGGGCATAGGGCCTGAATGGGATTGTGTTCGGTGCAGACTCGATGGGCTGAAGGGCCTCTTTCTGCACTGTAGGGTTCTATAATTCTATGTTCTGCGCCCACTCATTTTCTTTTCTATGAACGGAATGCTCTGTCTGTATGACACACAAGAAACAATACTTTTCATTGTATGTTAATACACGTGGCAATAATAAATTAAATCAAATCAAATCAAATGATTGCATGAAGTAAGGACATTCTTGCAGGCATTTCTCCTCTCTAGCTTTCCTCATAGAAGAATGGGTTTCACATTCTCAGGGAATTCTTGAACTGGAACTACAACCTATTTGAGTTGGTGATTCTGAGTAAAACACATTCATGAATATCAAGCACTAACAATATCAAGCACAATATAGAGAGCACTGACTCCAATTTGAATGATCTTTCATTAAGTCTCAGGGCTGCTTGATACTTAAATTTTCCTGATTTGCTTGGATGAGTTTAGTAAGTTTTCTTTTCCATTGAATTACGTTCATCATGTGGGGGTTAGGTTGATTGACCATGCTAAGAAATTGTCCCTTAGTTTTCAGGGATGTGTAAGTTAGAGGAATTAGTGGGTATAATGTGTAGGGATATGGGGGTAGGTCCTATGTGGGACTGTATTCAGAGCAGACTCGACGGGCCGAAGGGTGTCTTTCTGCACTGTAAGATTTTATGGTTCTATGATTCTATGGACTGAAGTTACTTTTTCATAGTTAAAGTAACATTCCTAATATGGTCTATACTTTATACCTGGGTGGAGCAAGTGTCTCCTCGAGAAACTCTTCAATCTTGATGAAATCAGTTTTCAGCTCTCCATTGAAGAGAAGAAATGGCGGATTGGTGCCCGGGGCCAGATCTTTCAATTCTTCCGGTCTCCTGTGAGGATTAGAACAGTTGTCAGTAAAATAATGGAAATACATGATTGCAATATTTTGTTAAAAAAGAGGTAGGATCTGACCAAGATTGACTGGGACAAGTTCCTTGTACAAAGTCTATGGTGGAGCATGTGAGGGAGCATACAAAAAGGAACTGGGGACAGGTTCTGTGCAGGGAGAAATGTAGGTACAATATAAGCTCAGGGAACCCTGGTTGTTTAAGACAATTCAAGACTAGATAAGGAAGAAGAGAAAGGTTTTTAGCAGGTCCAAAACTGTGACCCGAAAAGAATTTAGAAAGCGCAAGATTGAGCTTAAGAAAGCAATTAGCAGAGCAAAAAGGAGCTTTGAACAAGATTAAGGAAAATCCTAAGATATTTTGTAATTACGTTAAGGGAAAGTGGTTAACCAGGGAAAGTGGAGGGCATACTGGTGACCAAGGAGGAAATGTATATGTGAAATGGCAGGACAGTACAAAGGACAAAGAACAAAGAACAAAACAGCACGGGAAACAGGCCCTTCAGCCCAACAAGCCCACGCCGCCACCCCGATGTTCCCACATCTACCCATGATCTCTGTCTATGTTTATAGATCTATGGATTAAAAACCAAATTTGAGACAATTTAGGGAGAATTTGTTTTGCCAATTAGCCTAACAGCACATCTTTGGGATGTGGCAGGAAACTGGAGCACCTGGAGAAAACCCACGCAAGCACAGGGAGAATGCGCAAACTCCCACAGATACAAGCCCAAATCCATGTGTCTGCACAGCACAGCGATAGTCACTGAGCTGTCGTGCTGCCCATCAAATGGTCCAGGTCAAGCGTACACTAACGATGTGAAGCACTAGGATACTCTCGAAAAAAATCCAAGAGCAGCCTCTCACGACCCATCGCGTGTATGCCCCTCGTTAGGCAACAAGGTGGACCAAAGCACCTGTAGGATAAAAACAAGTACATCAATATCATCATCTATTTACACACTTCCCAGGGATTCCAAAGGCTCATGATCCCTAGTTTAAATCAGTTTTCTATACCCCTCCATTCCCATTCTGTTCATGTGCCCATTTAAGTATTTCTTAAATAACTCCAGAGTACCTGCCTCCACCACTTTACTTGGCAGTGCGTTCCATACCCCCACCACCCTCTGTGTGAAAAAACTCCCTCTAGCATCCAAATTATACCTTACCCCCCTCACCCTAAGCCCGTGACCCATTGTGCCATTTGAGTCCATCCTAGGAAAAAGCTTAACCCTGTTTCCTCTATCTATCCCCTTCATAATCTTGTACACCTCTATCAGATCTCCTCTAAGTCTACGTCTTTCTAAGGATGTAGTAGAATGATATTCAATAAATACTTCTTATTGGTCTTCACTCAGGAAAAGGAGAATGTAGGTACAGAATTCAGGAAAAAGGGCCATGAGGAACTTGCATATTTTGACATAGGAAATGCTCTGATGGGTTTAAAAATGGACAAATCCCCAGGCCATGATAAATTGGATCCCAGGTTGCTGTTGAAAGCCAGGCAGAAAAATGTAAGGGCTCAGACATAATTTTTTAACTCCTCTTTGGCTGCAGGGACAGTGCCACAGAACTGCAGAACAGCTAATGTCATTCCACTTTTCAAGAAGGATGGTAGAGATGAACCAAGAAATTACAGACTGGTGAGTCTCATGTTTGTGGTAGGGAAATCTTTGGAGAAAATTCTGAAAGAAGAACGAATGGCCATTTGGAAAGGCATGGGTTAATTAAGGAGAGTTAGAATGACTTTGTCAAAGGGACATAATGCCTAACACATTGGATAGCCTATTCCCTTTGGACAGGGTGGATAGGGAGCATCTATTCCTGTAATTGAAGGGCCAGTTACAAGGAGATAAAAGTGATGGATGGAATTGTTGTCGATGCAGACTCAATAAGCCAAATGGTGTCTTTCTGCACTGTAAGGACTCTACGATTCTATGATTTGAGAAAACATTTTTTCACCCAGAAGATGGTGGGAAACAAGTTAAATTGGAGGCCACTAACCATAATAAAATATTTAAATTGTCAACACCTCTCCTGGAGAACATCAGCTGCCTACACTAAATATTCCACCTATGTTGAAACAGAGGGGGGCAGATTTAGGTCAAGTTCAGATTTCTTTTAATTGTCACATTTTATCCAACTCTAATCTACCCTCTTTTAAATTTTAAAGTTCACCTCACCTTAATCTTATTTCTATATTATGTTATAGAGTCATATAGCTGTACAGTGCAGATGTACAAATGATAGTGGGAGGTTTGGGGGAATTTGAGGAAAAACTTTTTTACCCAGCAGGTATTGACAGTCTGGAATGCACTGCCTGGCAGGGTAACGAAGGTGAGATGTCTCACATTCTTTAGAAAGTACCTGGATGAGTACTTGGCACGCCATAATATTCAAGGCTATGGGTCAAATGCTGGCAAGTGGGATTAGGTGAGAGGCCATGCATTAGTGCAGACTCGATAAGCTGAAGGGCATTTTCTGTGCTGTAGTATTCTATGATTATGATAGCATTTTTCAAAGATGTGATCGAGTGTGTGGATGAGAGAAGCTCAGTTGATGTAGTTTATACGGATTGTGATCAGTGCAGACTCAATGGGCTAAGTGGCTTCCTTCTGCACTGTAGGAATCTATGATTTTAGTAAAGCTTTTGACAAAATCTCAGTGAGACAGATTGAGAAGGTTGAAGCGCGTAGAATTACGGAAACTTGGTGAGATGGATCCAAAACTAGCTTAGTCATAGTAAACAAAGGGTGATGGGAGAAAGTGGTTTGAGTGACTGCAGGCTGATCTTCAAGGTTCAGTGCTGAGACCCTTATTGTTTGTTATATAGATAAATGATACAGATGTTAGTGTGGGAGAATGATAGCAAGCTTGCAGAGGACACCAGGATTGGTAAGGTCGTTAACAATGAAGAAAAAGGTCACAGGTTACAGGAAGATACAGATGGGTGGGTCTGATAGACAGAGGAGTGACAGATGGTGTTTAACTCTGATAAGTGGGAGGTGATGTACTTTAGAAGAAATAACTAGATAAGGGAATATTTTATGAATGACAAGCCACTAGGAAGCTCAAAAGAACGGATAGATCTTGGGGTACTTATTCACAGATCCCTGAAGGCAACAGAACATGTGATTAGGATAGTTAAAAAGGCAGGCAGGACACTTGCTTTTATCAGTCATGGCACAGAGTAAAAGAGGAAGGAGGTAGTTTTGGAGCTGTGCAGAATGTTGGTTAGGCCACAGCTGGAGTACTACATGCATATAGGCCAAGTGCAGGAAAATGGGACGAGTGTAACTGTAACAGTAGTTATTGTTGCAGACTCAATATACTTGATTTGCTGCACTGTGCAACTGTATGACTCTACAACATAATGTAGAAATAAGATTAAGGTGAGGTGAACTTTAAGATCCAAAACAAAAAGTAGATTAGAGTCAGATTAAATGCGAAAATTAAAAAAAGATCTGAACCCTGACCTATTTTACACAGAGGGGTGATGGGGACCTGGAATGTGCCGCCAAGCAAGGTGGCTGAGGCGGACACGTTGGGATTGTTTAAGACTTATTTAGATTGCCACATGAACAGACTGGGAATAGACGGATACAAATAAATGATCTAGTTGGGTGCATGAGAGGCGCAGGCTTGGAGGGCTGAAGGGCCTGTTCCTGTTCTGTACTGTTCTTTGTTCTTTGTTCTAAACCTGCCCACCTCTATTTTAAAGTAGGTGGAATAGTTAGTGTTCTCCGGGAGAGGTGTTGACCATTTAAATATTTTAGTGTGGCTAGTGGCCTCCAATTTAACTTGTTTTACAAGTTTAACAGTGGCTGACAGATTTCCAGAGCCCTGTGAGAGTGGACATTGGGAAGAAGGAGAGGAGAAATTTGATGAGGAGGTACATGGCATTTACAGCACGGCGAGAAGGAGGAGGAGTGCTACTAGTTTCTCCCCCCTCTCCACTCCCCTCCCCCTCCCAGTTCCTCCACCATAACCACATATATATATAGCTGCTATGGTCAGGGATTGAATTACTCAGAAGCTTCCTATCTTGGAACTGAACTCCCTCCAACCCCTGGTCTCCTGGATCAGATTGCTTCAGATCAAACCCACCAGGGTCACTGATTGGCTCGATGAGCTTCTGAAACCTGTTCTGGAGCTCTCCCTGGCAGTCAAGCCTCTTAATCAAGCTGATTTCTAGGCTAGGATTTGTTGAGGACAAAAAGCACAAACAATGGAGTTAAAACTCAATGGGATGCAGGGAAAACTTAGGTATTCCATTCGACCCTACCACTAACACATTCCCAGCCTCAATCTCCATTTCCCTCCCCTGTTACTACCCGAGGCATTTTGTCTCAAATACAGAATAAAAGTCTCCTCTCACTGACTGTTAGCAGTGACTAGCGATGTTCAGAAATGCCTAATTTCAAAATCCTGAGTTGTAGAATCCCTGAATAACGGCACTCCATGAGGCAACAATCATCAGGGCCTATAGAAATCAGGACAACAGAACGAACACTGGAAGTTATCAGTCCTGTGGGAGGCTGTGTTCCAAGGAATCTGGGTGAAGCCCAGCTGCAAACACACTCCAATTCCTTTAAAATAACTTTCTCATTACAAATTTGAATTGTGCTGTAATGATGCACAACTGCCGGGGCGTTGTCAAACATTTCCTCAACAATTTGAATCATCCGAACATGATTATATGAGCAGTTTAAAAATTATTCTAACTGTGGCCTTAATAAACACAAGAGCCACCAGGTAAGTGAATGCTAACTATTCACCTTGGCTCAATTTTGGAGCAGTACAGGACACCCCTTTCAATCTGCCATCCCTTGCTCACAAATCACAGAGGGCACCAGCTTTTCTAACAGAATCTAAAGTAAAGCATAAAATGCTCTCCCCAGTTCTCTGGACCTTACTTTCTCATATCCACCGTCGTTACATTAAAGACAACTCCTTTCAGCCATAGAACCATGAAGAGACGTTGGCAGAAGGGGCAGTTTCCTATGTTCTCTCCATCGAAACCAGCCTGGGTAAGAGACAAATAACAAAATCTTAGATTCCTAATAAAACAGTCCATAATATGGTGTTCTAAAAGAATAATGAAAGAGACTGAACATTATTCTTATGTTCGTTATTCATTATGTTAAATATATCATTGATGAGAAAACTGAGGATGATTTTATAACTTCAGTCGTAGAGGATGACTAGAACAGTCTAGTTTGAACTCTCTATTTAGCTATTCGCAGTGCTATAAAGGTAATGGGAAGAAGCTGATATTTATATAGCTCTTTTTTCAAGATTAAGGTGATTTGAAGCCTTTCCTAGTCGATAAATGAGAACCAGGACTTTAGAAGTTTTGGATTGGTAATATTTACCTTAGAAAACATTAAATTTGCAAATGCTTGAAAATTTCATTTCAGACTCCCTGTTTCTTAGATAGTACACAAACTCATAAAAGGGTTAGCTTGCTTGGAATAGGCAAGATTTAAAAATGATTAAGTAATGATCTCAATTCAGTGATCAAAGTCAGTAAATAGCAACGACAATTGAAATTCGAAAATACATTAAGAAGTCTCACAACACCAGGTTAAAGTCTAATAGGTCTTGGACTTCAACTTATTGTGCCCAATTCTTATTGTGCCCACCTCAGTCCAACACCAGCCTCTCCACATTAAAAATACAAAACACATTAAAACTTAATCTTTTAATTTTTTTGCCAGGGTGGAAAAGTGAACTATAAAAGGGCAAAGATTCAAGGTTAGAGGGGAAAGTTTAGGACAGATGTGCTGGGAAAGTTTTTCACACAGAGGGTGATGGGTGCCTGGAATGCACTGCCAGTGGAGGTTGTGGAAGCAGGCACATTGGCAATATTCAAGGTATATCTTGATAGACACTTGAAGGGGTGGTGAACAGAGGGCTAGAAACTATGTATGGCCAATATGTGGTTGGTCTAAATAAGGATTAGAAATTGGCACAGGCTTGGTGGGCCAAAGGGTCCGTTCTTGTGCTATATTGTTTTTGTTTTGATATTAATACCGCTTGAGAAATACAGCAAAGTATAATATTAATTTCTAAATGAATAATTCAACGATTATCTCAGTCACTGAAGAGTTGAGAATTATTGCTGGTGATGTCAACTCAAATATTTTCTTATAAATCTCTCTCACCAATACTATAACAGAGGCACTAACAATTTATTTTTATGTCTTTTTAGGAGAGGAGAAAATACATTGCTGCATATTGAATTTGGACATGCCACTTAGAATTTCTCACATTTTTTTTGCCATTTGACTTGTGTTAGTCTATATCTGAAATAGCATTTAATTTTCAAAGTGCTTGAAGCTTCATTTTCTGACGCCACTGTTTTATTTAGATAAGGCATTCATCACAGGGGGAACAGTCAAACTTCACCATCAGGAAATGACTGATAAAGTTCACTGATGACTTCTCAAACATACACTGTCAGAGCACAATCTGCAGAGTTTAGAAATGAGCTTCTTACCCTGTTAGACCTTTGAACAAGCTTCCACAAACAGCAATGTGATAATCACCAGATAATTTGTGATATTGACTCGGGAAAACATATTGACAAATTCAATGGGGAGAACTCCCCTGTTGCTAAGTGACCATAGGATCTCTTATATTTACTCAAGCAGGCTGTCAGGGCCTCCAGTTAACATTTTATCCAAAAAAACGTCATCTCTAACAGTGCAGCACTCTCTTGGTACCGCACTGGAGCATCAGCCTTGATTTTTATGCTCAAGTCCTGAAATTATTTGAACCCAGAACTAGGAACTCACAAGATAGAGTGTTTCCAATTGAAGCACAGTTGACACCTCTACTTCACTTGAGAGGCAGCTCAAGGTGTAACTCTAGACTTCAGACTGCTGACTTAACATCTAGAAGTCACTTCATACTAAACCTGCAGCATAAATATTCCAAGATGCAAAACAACAAAATAGGGGTAAAAATGAACAATTAGCTAATTAGCTATCGCTAATATTGCTTCAGGCATATACTAGCACAAAACCAAATTGTCAGAATGCTGAAGCAATAATTTTTTCTTGAGATTCAGTTCATACAACAAGGCCATCATCTGAAATCCTCTAGGGAACGATTTGTGCATTCTTTACTACATATTGTTTTGTGTGTAATATGTGAGAGCTACACAGTTTTTTTAGGACACTATATAATGACAGGAGTGATTTATTTAGTTGAAGCCACATCCTCCATTGTGATGCTCTTTCTAAAGGCATATTATTTTGAGGCAAACAAGATCAATACATGTCTTACAAATCTGATCAATTCAAGTTGCATCTTGGACAAGAAGACTTAAGCAATTAGAAAGCTGACAAGGACTGTTAAGTTGGAAAAGAACAAGGGGCAGTCAATGCCCAGTGCATGATGGAAAAAGACAGGAAAGGGTTATTATATTATGGGAAGTGTTAGCTCAGCTAAGTTATAAACATTCGAGGCAGTGAAACACAATGAGATATTCTCCTGTTTTATTATTGGTTTGGCTTCTGTTTGGGTTCAAGGAGTCAGTCCATCCCCCTGACTTGACCCAAGATCTGGTTCAAATTTAACAATATTTACTTGCCAGGTTCTGTGTTCCTTTTAAAATTGAAGGGCTGTACAGTGGCACAATGGTTAGCTCTGCTGCCTTACAGCACTAGGGACTCAGGTTTGATTTCTGGCTTGGGTCACTGTCTGTATGGAGTTTGCATGTTCTCCCCATGTCTGCGTGGATTTCCTCCAGGTGCTCTGGTTTCCTTTCACAGTCTGAGAAATGTACTGGTTAGGTGCATTGACTCAAAAAGACGCTGGACTGTGGCAACTAGGGGAATTTCATAGTAACTTTATTGCAGTGTTAATGTAAACGTTACTTGTGACTAATAAATAAATAAACTTTTTTAACAAGAAATACTGAAGCTAAGTGAACACTCCACTTTACCCTGTCAAATCTTCAATTTGCTTCATAACACTCACGAATAGCAATTTTACTTTCTACTGGCTGCTGTTAGCTTCCAGCCCTACAGAAAACGAAGTAAATTTCAAGCTTGGCATTAAACACCCCTAAATGAAAAATAGCTCTCATTTTTTGTGTTAGTCAGACAAATCTTCAGTTTGTTTTATTACTCATTTATATATAGCGTCGTTCTAAATAAAGCCACAATTCAGATTTTGGAAAAGGATTTAAGACAAAAGCTACATCTTTAGTAAATTAAATATTGACATTTAAAGAACAAACTGTGAATGAGCAATCAAAATACACTTGTGACCCAACCACAGAGAAAGGTTTTGTCTAATTTTCTATTAAAAATTTCATCTTTATTTTACCTTAATGAAAAGTTCGATGTCTGGGTTTTTGCTGCCAGATCCTTGTTTGGCCATTGCTGGATCAGAGGAATAATCAGCCAAGCAGTCCAAAAGTAAGAAAAGACCTCATAGGCGTCTCAAAGGGAAGAAGATGCACCAAACAAGTATGGAAGCCTCTTTGATTAGTCCACTCTTCTGTGAGTGTTCCTCAAGGCACAGTCACCTCAGCAACAATAAGCCTCCACAAGGTACAAAAGAGTTTTGCTTTCTCTTTAGTTTGGGTGTAACGTCCTGCCTGTCTTAACACTGTGTTTCCCTCAGTAGAAATCGGAGGATGGTCTCTAACCTAACAAGGCAGAAAGCAACAACAATGACACAGCATTATCGCAATTGTACTTACAATAAAATAGAGGAATAAATTTGAACAGCAGCAAAAAAAGCATCAGCAGACGCGAAAAGCCAACAAATATAAAAATATATTCCTATTAATATATGTTATTGTTAACCTCTGTAATCAGACACAGATATATAGAACAGAAGCAACAATATAAACTTCAGAGAATTTAAGGCTGATTATATTATAGAGTGTAAATACTCTTTCTGTCAAGACTTTGGCACCAGAATCGGTAGCAAGTGCTACATCGAAGTCCCCAGGTATGGTCTGTCCCATTGGCTCGACATGCCAACCAGAGGTGTTGACACAACAGCATGTTATTGGGAGGGCTCTGGAATTTTTAACATTGAGTCCAGACCCCATACTGATTCATGGAATCATGTCAACTAAATCTTCTGTGGATTACCATCTATTGCCATCCCTCCGTTAATGAATCAATATGCCTTCATGCAGAACATTGCTTGGAAGAAACACTAAGGGTAGATTAGGAGATTTCAGTGTCCATCACCAATGCCTCACTAGCACTGCTATTGACCAAACTGGACCAATCTTTAAGACATATCTGCAAATCTGGGCTTGTGATAGATGGAGAGAGAACCAATATAAAGGATAAACCTGTTGACCTAGTCCTCACCAGTCTACCTGTCACAGATGTATCCGCCAATGAGAGTGTTGGTAGAAGTAATAATTGCTTGGACTTTGTGGAGATGAAGTCCCAAGTTAATACTAAGACTTAATGAAGTGCCAAACCTCATTTATGGCACTACTAATGTCCTAAATGGGATAGTTTCAGAATAGGTATAGCAAATCTAAACAGGCCATCCATGAGGCACTTTGTGCTGTGAGCAACAACAGAGTTGTACACCCCATGAACTGTAATCTCATGGTCTAACATATTGTTCACCCTGCTATTACTATCAAGGCAGTCAAATAACTCTGTTCAATGGGTACAAAAGAGAATGCCAGGAGCAACATGAAAATTAGGTGCCAACCTAGAGAACAGAACAGAACTACATGCATGCTAAACAGAAAAAGCAACATGCTACAGACAGAGTCAAGTGATCCCACAACCAACAGAGCAGATAAAAGCTCATCAATCCTGCCATATTCAGCCATGAATGGTGGTGGGCAACAAATTGAGTAATGGGTGAAGAAGGGTCTGGTAATGTCCTCATCATCATTATGATAGAGTGCAGTACATGAATGGCTAATACAATGCTGAAGAGTTTACATCCATCTTCAGCCAGAAGTACTGGTCTCCTACTGAAATCCCCACTATCACAGATATCAGTCTTCAATTAATTTGATTCACTCCACAGAATACAAGAGATGGTTGAGCACAATTAATACGGGAACGCCAACAACTTTCTAGTTATAGCACTGATGACTTATGCTCCATATCTCATGAAGATCTTCCAGAAGAATTTCGACATTGGCATCTAACAACAGTCTGGAAAATTGCTGAGGTATTTTCTGTCCACAAAAAGCAGGGCAAATCCAATCCAGCCAATTACCGGCCTATCAGCCAACTGTCAATCATCTTGAGAGTGATGAAATTGTGGTCAACAGTGCTGTAAGGTGGTTACTTATTTACCGGTAGCCTGATCGCGAGACTCCATTTATTTGGGTTGTACCAAGCCTACTCAGCTCCAGACCTCATTACAATCTTGATCGACATTTGGCAGAAAGCTTATTTCAACAGATGAAGTGAGAATGACTCCTTCTGACTTATGAACAGCATTTAACCCAGTTAGGCACCAAGGCATCTTTATAACATTTCAGTCAATGAGAATTAGTGGGGAAATGTCAGCAGGATGGAAGGATATTGAACACAAAAGAAGATGCTTGCAACTCTTGGAGTCCAAATGTTTATGCATTAGGAACTCACTGCAGTAGTTTCTCAGGATAGTGTTCTAGGCCCCACTATGTTCATCAATAATCCTTCCCCCATCATAAAGGCAAATCTGTATTTGTTGATTTGCTATTATTTAGTACCATTTGGATTTTCTCATGCAGCATCCAAGCCTGGGCTGGTCACTGGTAAATAGCCACACTGTGACCATCTCTTTCAAATTCAATAAATTCCACATCATCAATGACCAGAAACTTAACTGGACTAGTCACTTAAATACCGCATCAACAAATGTAGTCATGATGTGGAGATGCTGGCATTGGACTGAAGTAAACACAGTAAGAAGTCTACAACAGGTTAGATTCCAACCAATTTATTTGATAGTAAACTCACAAGCTTTCGGGGTTTGCCCCTATATGAGGTTGGACTTTAACCTAGTGTTGTGAGACTTCTTACTGTGTCAGTAAATGCAGGTCAGAGGTAAGGAATTTTGCCTCTCAACATCTTGTCCACTATCTACAAAGCACAAGTCAGGAGTGTACTGGAATATTCTCAACTTGCTTGGATGAATGTAGCTCCAACAACAAGCTCAGCAACATGCATCCCATTTGATTGGCCTCCCATCCATTGTATTCATATTCTTTACAATCAACATACTGACAGCAGTATGTGTCATTTATAAGATGTACTGCAGCAGCTCACCAAGACTCTTTCAATAGTACCTCAAGCACTTGTGATTTCCAAAAGGACAAAGGCTCCACCACTATGGTCACTTCTAAATTACAGACCACCCTGATTTGGGAATATGTCATGGTTGCTTCAATGTCAGCCCAATGGTTCTTTGGGAATACCTTCCCCATACCGTCCAAGAAAGCTGCTCACCACCACTTCCCTAAGGGCAATTTGGGGATGTGCAATATATGCTGGTTTTGCCAATAATGGTCACATTCTGTGAATGATTGAGTGAAGGAAAATAATTTATATATCACTGCCTCATGACTGCAAGACACCTCAAAGGGCTTTACAACAAATTGAATTATTTTTGATAAAAGCAAATTACTGCAGATGCTGGATCTGAAACCAGAAGAGAAAATGCTGGAAAATCTCAGCAGGTCTGGCAGCATACTTAAGGAAAGAAAAAGCTGAAATTTTGAGTCCAGATGATCTTTAATCGAAGCTTTGACAAAGGGTATCTGGACTTGAAACGTCAGCTTTTTTCTCTCCTTACAGAGACTGGCAGACCTGCTGAGATTTTTCCAGCATTTTCCATGTTGAATTATTTTTGAAGTGAAGTCACTGTTATAAGGTAGGGTATACATTACAGTTGATTAATATGCATCTATATCCCATAAACAGCAATGTAATAGTGACCAGCTTTTTGGTTGAAGGATAAATATTGACCAGAGCTCCCCTGCTCTTTATCAAAATAGTCCCATGGGATGGATCGGGTCTACCTCAGTATACTTTTACTGATGCAAATTTATTTTTATAAAAAGTAAAGCAAAATGCACAGCATAGTATGTTGCAAGTCAGAAATGATTGATATGCCTTATCAAAAAGCAATCCCCTGACCTAAATCTTTCCAAACTAATGAGAAATTTTACAATTTATTGAAGTATCAAACATCTTTTAAATTATTATATAGGGTTGGTTATATCTACCCCATCCCATTTCACACTCCATTTAAGTCAAATTCAACATTTGGTATGTTTTTACTCAGCGGGGTAGGTTAACTCCAAGACTCAAGCTTCTACAGGTTCCATAATCATGCAACAGTATCACTCTAACACAATGATCAACAATTTAATGCTAGAGGCACTATCAATCTCAAACTTACTTCTGTGGGGATCACGCATAGGTATGCCACAGTCCTCTTGGAGAATTCTCCTCGATGCCAACTATTCTCAAAGGTTAAATTTAATTTTCTGTCTCTTGACTCTGGATGCTTCAGTCTCTTATACTGCTTTATTTGTCAATACTTTATTTGTCAAGCTCTCTCTGCTGGTTGCTTTCTTTGCCACAGCATTGTAAGCACCACTGTAGATTTGGTCGTGGGACCATTTGGCTCTATCTAGAGCACGTTGTCTCTTCTGCATGCATGTTGTCCTGTTCTATAACTTCTCTAGGCTGGCATCTAATTTTCAAGTACATTTCACGCTGAGGTCAGAAAACTCCAGCCCATGTCTCTAGTTCTTTAGTTAAGGAAGCCCAAGTACTCTTTTGTAGTTCTAAATCTTCCATTCTGACTTTATTAAACAAACATGTGTCACCTTCTGGATTTAACCTACCCCACTGAATAAGAACATAGTGGATTTGGGCCAAATGTTGAATTTGACTTAAATGGTGTATGAAATGGGATGGGATAGATATGACCAACCCTATATAATAATTTAAAAGATGGTTGATACTTCAACAGATTGTAAAGTTTCTTATTAGTTTGGAAAGATTGAAGTCAGGGATTCATTTTTGATGAGGCATATCAATCATTTCTGACTTGCAACATACTATGCTGTGTATTTTGCTTTACTTTTTATAAAAATAAATTTACGTCAGTAAAAGTATACTGAGGTAGACCCGATCCATCCCATGGCACTATCTATGCTATCTCCTTTAAGTGTTCTGGAAATCTTCGAAGCGCAGAATTTTAATTACCTTACATTTACAACTTTAATTTTCCCAGAACTAAAAGTTATCTTTAAAATATTAACATGACCTATGAAATAGATAATTGTAAAATGAGTTATCTTCAAAGAGCATATTGGTTTCATTCAATCCATTTGCAGCCAAATGCCTTCAAAGGAAGTGTTTTCCTCCCAGGTGGATTGATCCTATGGTTCCAACATAGTAGTGTGCTCTCTTTTTGTGACAACCTCTCCTTCTCCCTTGACCTGAGTGGCACACATTATTCTCAATGGCGCTGTCGGCTGCCTTCCCATTCTGTTGTTCTGCTTGAGTGTGCTGTACATAGTGTCCATTCACCACGCTTAATTGAATATCCATAGATGTGTGGTTTGGGTTGGGTTGATTAACCATGCTAAATTGAACCGTTAGTGTCAGGAGGGTTAGGAGGGTAAATACGTGGCATTATGGAGATAGGAGTTGGGGGGGATTGCTGTTGATGCAGGCTTGGTGGGCCAACTGGTCTCTTTCTTCACTGTGGGGATTCTATGATTTTATGAATGGCACTCTTGGCCTGTTTTCTCAATTGGCGCCAGGCAATATTGCACTCCAACTCCTGCCATTTTGCTATTCTGGATTTCTAATCCAGAATCTATTCCAGTAATGGGATCAACAGGTTAGCAATAAAATTCAGCCTGGGAAGGTTCCTAAAACAAAATGGTGCATTTAACAATTATGAATTTATTTTCAAAACTTGAAAGAAAGTTCTAATTTCAATGCTCCATTGCCTTTGACTTTCCCACAATCACCGCTGCAATCAATCCTCTGTAACCTAGCAAAAGGTGCATCTATGGCAGGACAAATGACAAGGTTGTTTTTAACCTACTTACTGAACTGGTAAATTGCTTCACACAGGGTTCACCAAGAGCACATCCTAATCGCTATGGAGATACTTTGAAGGCAGGTGAAGATTTATTTGGCGATTACCTCACATGACTTTGACATTGACTTTTCCATGGGATTCTTATTCCTTCAGTTTCCAATGGAAGGTTACTGATCTGAAACATTGGGTGGGATTTTGCAGCTTGACTCGGGAGACCAGAAATTCCTGCGTGAGATCAACGGAGATTTCCATTGTCGGACCCTCACGCACGCTGATTCCGTGGTAGGTGAGATGGCAGAGTTCCAGCTATTAACTCTGTTTCTGCCTCTAAGGTGCTGCCTGACCTGTTGAACATTCCTCACATTTTCTTTTAGGGTTTTTTAAGAGACTTTTAGATAAGTTCATGGAACTTAGTAAGATAGTGGGTTATAGGTAAGCCTAGTAATCTCGAAGGTAGGGATATATTCACCACAACTTTGTGGGCTGGACGGCTTGTATTGTGCTATAGTTTTTCTATGTTCTATGTTTCTATTTTTATTTCATCCACTAACATTGTGTACCGTCTACAGGATGACCTGTGCAACTTCACAAGGCTGCTTGGCAACACCTCCTGAATCTGTGACCTCCATTTCAAAGAAGGACAATTAGGAGCAGATGCACAGGAAGATGATCACATCCAAGTTCCTCTTCAATTTGCACACTAACATGAATTGGAAATATATCACTGTACCCTAATTGTCACAAGGGTCAAAATGATGTGAGCATAACCCAGTCCATCAAGCAAACCAGCCTTCCATCCATTGACTCTGTCCATACTTCGGAAAAGCAGCCAGCATAATCAAGGACTTTAAGCACTCTGGATATACTCTCTTCCATCTTCTTCCGTCAGAAAAAAGATACAAAAATCTGAGATCACATGCCAACCGACTCAAGAACAGCTTCTTTCCTGCTGCCATTAGACCTTTGACTGGAACTAGCTTATATTAAACTGATCTTCCTCTACGCCCTATCAATGATTGTGACATTAAATTCTACACCCTCACTTTTCCTTCTCCTCTATGTACTCTATGAACGGTATGCTTTGTCTGTGTAGCCTGCAAGAAACAATACTTTTCACTGTAACCCAATACATGTGACAATAATAAATCAAATAAAAATCATAAAATTCCAGCATTTTAGGAGCACTTTAACACAGAGACAACAATCCAAAAAGATGACTCACCATCAATCTTCTTAAGGCCAACAAGAGATGAGCAAGAAATGCAGTTGTGCCAGAGATGCCTTCAAAGGTATTTTCTTATTTAAAATTGTTTGCTATATATCTGGAAGTCTGGGAGCATTTAACAGATCTAATGAGCCAAGAAGAACAAGCCAATCAGGAGAGTCAATCAACAAAATGAGCTGGTGGACCCTCCCAGCACAACGAACAATGAAACAATGATGACAAGGGACTTTGGGATTTACAACAGGAAAATGGAAACTCTGATAAAGAAATCTTAGAAAACCAGAGGAAGCATACCTCCTGTAATTTGGAAGATGTTTTGTGAAAACATGCATATTAAAAACTTTACAACTACAAATACATACTTCATTAATATTTGAATTATATCATATTTATAGTGCAATAGGCCATTTAATCTAATTCATTTTTGTTTTAAAGTAACATTTATTGGTACAGATAGGCTTACATTAACATTGCAATGAAGTGAATATGAAAATCCCCTAGTCGCTACACTCTGATGCCTGTTCAGGCACACTGAGGGAGAATTTAGCATGGCCAATGCACCTAACCAGCACATCTTTCAGACTGTAGGATGAAACCCGAGCACCCAGAGGAAACCCACTCAGATGCGAGGACAACATGCAAACTCCACACAGACAGTGACCCAAGCCGGAAATCAAACCTGGCTCCCTGGCGTTGTGAGGCAGCAGGGCTAACCACTGTGCCAGCGTACCACCCTTTCAATTTCATGTACACATCCATTCTGCAATTTTGGGTTTCAAATGAGCCTCCTCCCATTCCACTTCATCTCACTCCATCAACATATCCTTCTATTCTTTCTCCTCCCAAGTATTCATCTAATTTCCTAATTTAAATGGGTCCTTGTTATTTGCCTCAACTACTCCAGTTGGTAGAAATTTCCACCTTCTAACCACTCCCAGGGAAAAAAATAATTTCTCCTGAATCCTTTATTGGATCCATCTTATATTTATCACCCATAGGCTTGGATTTCCTCGCTGGTGGAAGTATCTTGAATTTAATCTACCAAAGCTCTTTGTTATTTTAATGTGCTCTAATAAGCGATTTCTCAGCTGTTTGTTTTCCAGAGGGAAGATTCCCACTCCGTTTATTTTTCTTTGCTAGCTTAATTTCTAGTCTCATGCACGTAAATGGTTTTTGGGCTTTCTTCAGTTTCGCTGCATCATCGGAACACAGGAACAATGAAATCTGCTCATTCCTGGGGCTAAAAATTGGGGTGCTCTGGTTTTTGCGCCTGGGAATTGTGATTCGTCAGAACCACACAATCATTGTGTGCCCACCTCATCTATATGATTATATCAACAGCCCAAACAACTCCAGTGCTATTTCTCTGCGCTCCTGTTCAACAACAACTCATATAGCACCGTTAATGTAATGTCCCAAGCAATGTTCTCTCCAATTTTTTCCACCTACTTGTGGAATGAAGTTTGTTCTGTGTACCAACATCAAGGTGATGTGCTGATGTGCTGCGTCAGTAGAAACAATAAATTTATATAGGAGATGTTATCTGGTTTAACCTATGTGTGACTCAAGACACACAGCAATGTAGTTGACACTTAACTTCCTTTGGTCCAACAATTTATTCATTTGTTGCACCATCACTCCCTCAAGGACAGTTAATGACAAGTGGTAAATACTGGCTTTACCAGCAACATTCATTCTCATGAATAACAAAAGGTCCTTAATTGTCTTGGGTTATGAAAGGTGTGACTATTCAAATTCTTTCATAGAATGGCTATTTCATAGAAAGAGGCCATCAATTGCATCATGCCCATGCTGGTTCTCTGCAAGAGCAATTCAGCTAGTTCCATTCAGACCCTTTTTTAATATGAGGCCCAGCAATTTAATTTCTCTTCAAATAATGATCCAATTCACTTTTGAAAATCAAAACTGCATGGATGTCCACCACAGCCTCAGCCAATGTCTTCCAAATTCACCATAGTCCCAGATGAACATGAGCTGCCCTTCCCCCTTGAGAAGGAGAACTGACTGGTTGGTGGTAATTTAACCTGAGGCAAGGCATACCTCAAGCAAGGTACAAGATTGAGAAGGCAGGGCTTTTATTGAGTAACCTCAGCTGCTATGGGAATTGACTTCACACTGCTAAAGTCACTCTGCGTTACTCACTAACCATCCAGCTAACTCAACTAAACCGACCCTCATTTCAGGCCATAAAACACACTGCAAAAAAAAAGGATTTTCCTCATGTTACTGTTGGTGCTTTTGTCGACATAAATCAAAGTCCTTTGCTTCTCGGCCTTGCTGCCAATGGGAACAGTTACTCTCTATCTACTTTGTCCAGACCCTTCATTGTGTTGAATACCTCATTCAAATTGCATCTTAATCTTCTCTTCTCAAAGGAGAACAGCCCATGTAACTAAAAATCTCTCGTCCCTGGAACCTCTCTAATGCTCACATACAGTTTAACCTGCAGTGGAAAGTCCATTATTAAGCTGTCAGGGCCTTTTGCAAATTGCACCTTTGTGTGAAAAATTCACCATGTTGCCTAACATGGCTAATACTCCTAATGCCATTCATAGTTCAGCTTCTCAAGTTGAGTAATGCATTGTTTTTGCTGAAGAGTGATTGTGTATTGTGCCTGATATTTAAAGGTTATCTGCAATGGAGGAGAAGGATACCCCTTATCACCAAATTGAAATGATGGAATGAAGATTACCTTCCCCTCCACCCCACCCATGTAGTCACCTCCCCCACAAGCAAATTGCGTGGAAGGTGTGGAAAGTCTGCAGAGAGATCTGGATAGGCTGAGTGAGTGGGCGAGGACCTGGCAGATGGAGTATAATGTTAGCAAATGTGAGGTTATCCACTTTGTAGAAATAATAATAGGAGGGATTATTATTTAAATGGTGAAAAGCTGCAGCATGCTACGGTGCAGAGGGACCTGGGGGTCCTTGTGCACGATTCGCAAAAACACAGTCTGCAGCTGCAGCAGGTGATCAAGAAGGCAAATGGAATATTGGCCTTTATTGCAAGGGGGATAGAATATAAAAGCAAAGAGGTCTTGCTGCAATTGTACAGGGCACTGCAACTGGAGTACTGTGTGCAGTTTTGGTCCCCGCATTGCAAAAGAATATATTAGCCTTGGAGGGAGTACAGAGAAGGTTCACCAGGCTGATACTGGAGATGAGGGGATTAGCCTATGAGGAGAGATTGAATAGACTGGGTCTGAACTCATTGGAGTTTAGAAGGCTGAGGGGGGGATCTTGTAGAGAATATAAGATAATGAAGGGGCTAGATAGGGTAGAGATAGAGAGATTCTTCCTGCTTAGAAAGTATAGCAGAACTAGAGAGCACACCTCAAAATAAGAGGGGGGGACAGTTTAGATCAGAGTTGAGGAGGAACTTCTTTACTCAAAGGTTGGTGAGTCTCTGGAATTCTCTGCCCATTGAAGTGGTGGAGGCTATCTCGCTGAATATGTTTAAGTCACGGGTAGATAGGTTTCTGATAGACAAGAAAATTAAGGGTTATGGAGAGAAAGCAGGAAAGTGGAGCTGATCCACTTCTGATTAGCCATGATCTTGTTGAATGGTGGGGCAGGTTCGAAGGGCTAGATGGCCTACTCCTGCTCCTATTTCTTATGTTCTTATGTTCTTATATGCATCCATAAAAGAAAACAAAATAAAGGTATTTTCTTTGGAAAAAAGAAAAGAAAATATCTCAGTTAACCAGACAAATCTTACTTAATTCACCTTGTTGTCTTTGGCTGTAGGCATAAGAAGTAACAAGTAAATAAATAGCATTTTCTGGCAGCCATTTGATTCTGTACTGTAACGCCTGAGAGAGCTGCAACAGAACTGAAAGAAACACAAATGTATCTTCTAGATTTTATTGTTTCTGCAGGATTCATTATGCACAGTCTGAATTTGGATAAAGCCATTAGTTTTCCTGAAAAGAAAATAAGCTGAATTGCCTAAAACAAAAGCATTCAACTGTAAAGGTTACTCAACAAAAGTGGACCTGCAAAGTTCCACTGCTGTCACCAGCCTGGGCTGAATTGTCTGATCTCAGCCATTGCCATTAGCTGGGCAAACTTATAGACCAGAGAGGAGGAAAATCAGCTAAATTCCCCATCTGTAAGTGATATAGAGACAGGAATAAGCTGATCTGAACATTTCTGAATCATGGATCCCATCACTTTCATTTCAGCCTGGACTTACTGCTCAGGGTTTTTTACAGAGTCACTTCTCTGCCCAGAATCCTTGACTGTCAGCCTGGAATTGCCTATGCACACTCTGTGGTGGGAGGTTCTGAAACCCCGTGTGGCCTCTCACTTTCCAGTCTTCAGGACACATCTGCTCTTCCCTCTGTTAAGCCTTGCGGCTTCTCCAATCAACGCTACACTTTTCCACCAGTCAGAGCCCTCTATACGAGGAAATTCCTCTAAGCATTCTAGTATTTCCTGCTCTCTCTCTCTCTCTCCCCCTCTGCTTCCCTCTCCAGAGGTTTGAGCTTTGCTATTTGGAGTCCAGCTTTATCCTTCCACCACTTGAGTTCACTGCTTCGCACGGCCTTTCTTTCACAATGTGCAGGAAATTCTAAATAGCTGTCCACTGTGCACACTCTCATCTTGAAGAAAACATAGGTCTCAAGATACTTCACAGGGGAATGATAAAACAAAGTTTGGCACTGAACCACATAAAGAGATATTAAGCTAAAAGACCAAACTTGTGGCCAAAGCCTTGGGTTGGGAAGAAGTTTTTTAAGGGGACAGGGAGATAGGCAGAGAGATGCAGGGTTAGTATTTCAGAACTTGGTACTCAGACACCTGAATCCAAAGCCACCAATGGTAAAGAGATTGTGATTGGAAATGCACAAGGGGGTGGAATTAGAGGAGCACAGATATCTCTGAGAATTTTGCGGTTGGAGGCAATTCCACAAATAGAGAAAGACAAAGTCAAGGAAGGGTTTGAAAAGAAGAATGCAAATTTTAAAACCAGGATGTTACCTGACTGGGAATTAACTAAGTCACCAAACACACGAGATATTAAGAAATGGGCAGCAGTGTTTTGGATGAACTCGTGTTTAGTCGAGTTTCCTGTGACCTTCGTACCTAGTCGGAGACCCTGGTAACATCATTGCTGATCACCTGGTACAATCAGCTGCTTTTCTTAAAGGAACAATGTCCTAGTTTAATGGGGACCAGAAAGCTCTCAAGTGCCAATCTCAAAAGGAAGGTTGAAGAAGTCAACGTCTCAATTTTGGATGCAAGAATCTGGTTGTGGTGCCATAAGATGGCACATGGTACTCAAGGTCAGTGAATGTTTATGAGATCTCCTAATGGCTACACAATGAGTCTCACACACTTCTCAATTCACCATGCCCCTGTCACTTACCCATCAGTCCTGGCATTCATCTGTACTGGAAGTGAGGGGAGCGGAGGGATCAGAGGTCTCTGGAGCTGGGAGCTGGATGTTAGGAGTTTGAGGTAGGAGGCTGAGAGATTGGAGGGATCAAAAGTCAGTAAGAAGTTGGAGGTTATGGATGAGGTATCAGAACTTTGGGTTAGCAGTCTGGGATGCTGAGGTAGAATGCTGACGGGGTTGTGGGGGTGGGGAAGTACTATATACCAGGATGTGTTGGGGGGCTCAAGAGTGGGGGAGAAGTCATGTAGGAGGGGTGGCGAGGTCAAATCAGATTGGGGGGGGGGAGGTGTAGTCCTATGCATGTGGGGTTACAGGCGGCATGAACCCATGAGGAGTTTAGGGGTGGTGAGGAGAGGGTGATTTATCATGGGTGGGATTCACTGCAGGTTCGAATGTGAGTGATCTGCGTGGGGCTCAGTCTGGTTATTTAAAATAGTTACACAGAAATAAGAAGAGGTTTTGTTTCTTTGAACTTTTTCTAAGTAACAATTAGCATAGTCCTGACACAACCATCCAAAGTTAGTGATTGAAATCACTTTGTTGGGTGGTTGCCAGCAGACCATAATTATCCAGGGAAGTGAGTGCTTCAGGACAATCGCTGTGTAAACTCTTACCCAAGAGGAATTTGTCAGCACAACACTAGGGCACCCGTAAGTCTGCTGATAGATAGCCAGGGAGTTGAGGCCAATAATATTTATCCCTGTCTTTTGCAGAACAAAATGGCACACAGTTGAAAATGGTAGATTAGTTTAAAGTTTTGTTTATTTATCAAGGTCACAAGTAGGCTTGTACTAACATTGTTAGGTTATTGTGAAAATCCCCTAGTTGCCACACTCTGGCGCCTGTTCAGATACACCATGGTCAATGCACCTTATCAGTACGTCTTTCAGATTGTGAGAGGAAACCAGAACACCCAAAGGAAATCCATACAGACACAGGGAGAATGTGCAGCCTCCACATAGACAGTGACTCAAACCAGGAATCAAACCCAGGTCCCTGGCGTTGTGAGGCAGTAGTGCTAACAAGTGTGCCACCGTGTTACACCAAATGGAACAGGCAGATCATTGATTAAGCAGCTAAAGATAGTTAGGCCTAGGAAATGAGTGGCTGCCAACAATCACAGTCATTTTTCTTGATGCTAGTATGATGTAGGTTCCTCTCTAACTAGTGGAAACTTTTCTGATTGCCAGTGATTTCAATTTTACAAAGGCTCCATGATACCACACTTAGTCAAATGCTGCCTTGATTCAAGGACAGTCACTCCATCTTACCTCTGGAATGCAGTCATTTTATCCATGTTTTGATCATGGTCAATGATACCTGGAGCTAAATGATTCAAACTGGGCATCGCTGAGCAGATCTTTGGTGCCATTTGAAAACACCAACACATTCCATCATTTTGCTGATGATTGGAAGAAGCTGGTGGGATGTAATTGCAATAAGGAGTCTTATAAAGCCAGGTTTATTTGGCAGCCCCTGATGAAAAGCTTATGCTGCCAAATAAACCTGTTGGACTTTAATGTGGCATTGTGAGACTTCTTACTGTGTCTACCCCAGTCCAATGCTGGCATCTCCACATCAGGGCTGTAGTTGGCCAGATTGAATTTGTTCTGATTTGAATATGTCTTCAGGATATACCTGGTCAAGTCCCCACAGGTAATAATGGTGCAGAGACTGATTTACAATGAAGCACACTGTTCTTAGGCACAGGACCTTGATCAATGGGGAAGAAGGACCATGCCAGCCAGTACACTGACCATCCAATTCTGCATTTGCTGATAGGCTCAGCAAATATAAGTGAGCCTATCAGCAGGCAATGCTGGGAAATCAGACTCCAATTGGTGAGTCTGAAAGAACGGGAAAACACTGGTCCAAATTATATGAACAATTAACTTGAAGTTTGCACGTGAGGAATGAAAAGAGACAACTGAGCGAGGAGGAAGAGGCAGGTTGTTGACGATTTACCATTTTTATGACTTGACCCAGGGCTGAAGGTAGGCCAGCAACAGCGAGGCTCAAGGCCTTAAGTCCAGTCTTAGCCACAAGGAGATGCTGAGTGAGGCAGGGAGTTTCCTTTAAGGCATGCAAGAAAGTGTGATTATAAGACTGGAAAGGGATGGAGGGGTTGAGGAGGAGTGTGAAGGTGAAGGGGGATAAGAGTGTGTGAGGGGATTAGTCAGGGTTGCAGATTTGCAGGAGAGGTAGTTTGTGATGGGGTTGAGGATACATGGGAAGGGAGAGTTTGTGATGGAGTTGGGGATACACAGAGAGGGAGAGTTTGTGATGGAGTTGAGGATACATGGGAAGGGAGAGTTTGTGATGGGGTTGGGCATACACAGAGAGGGAGAGTTTGTGATGGAGTTGAGGATACATGGGAAGGGAGAGTTTGTGATGGGGTTGGGGATACACGGGGAGGGAGAGTTTGTGATGGGGTTGGGGATACAGGGAAGGGAGAGTTTGTGATGGGGTTGGGGATACACGGGGAGGGAGAGTTTGTGATGGGGTTGGGGATACACAGAGAGGGAGAGTTTGTGATGGAGTTGAGGATACATGGGAAGGGAGAGTTTGTGATGGGGTTGGGATACATGGGAAGGGAGAGTTTGTGATGGGGTTGGGGATACACGGGGAGGAAGAGTTTGTGATGGAGTTGAGGATACACGGGGAGAGTTTGTGATGGGGTTGGGGATAAACAGGAAGGGAGAGTTTGTGATGGGGATGGGGATACATGGGGAGGAGGAGTTTGTGGGTTGTGAGAGGGGAATAGACAGGAGAAAAGTATAGTGAGTGTTGTCTTGGAGTCACAGCTTTGTAGTTAAAAGATGATTCCAATTTTTACAGAACGTGAATTGAAGCTGCTAAAAACGTGGGATTGATGTGATCTCACCAACTGTAGCAAAACATATCTACTTTTATATTCCAATTTCTTGTGACGAATGGCAACATTTCTTTGCCTTCCTAATCACCTGATGTACCTGCATACCAGCTTTTTATGATTCATGCACAAGGACACCCAGATTCTTCTGCAATGTAGAATTCTATAATCCTTCTCTATATTCCTGACACACTAGCATTTTACATTTATTCAAGGAAAATTTGCTTTCCTATAAATCTGTACATAACTGTCTCTGGTTCAGTTTTTAATTTATAAAATTTACAAGCATATCATTGAAAGAAAGATACAAGAGCTTTAACTGTTAATTAAACACCCCACGATGCACACCCAAGTTTGCACATTCACCCAGCTCACTGACTAACTTTATATCGGTTTTTCTTTTACTAGCCCACTCACAGAGCTTCCTCCACGTCTGTCTCTCTCTCTTTCTGAACTGCTTCAGTAAGGCAAAGTGGCCTGAGCTGGATGGTGCAGTTTATTAGAAGTACAGCTAGTTAACAAAGGAAATCAAAATCTACCCATATCTCCGAACTGCATCGTCCTGCCAAACATGCACAGGATGCCCTAGATAATAGTTGAGTTTCCCGGTAACTGTCTCCAAGGTGATATATCAGAAGCCTGGTCAATTTCTGTTTCAGCTTTCCTGGAAATGTAAGGATGACACTCCAAATCAGATGGTGGAAATAGGCTATTCTTCGGCTAACAGCTGCTGAAATAACCTAATTATCATCATGTTGTGACAGTTTCCAGTGAAACTTTGGTCCACCTTGTTGTCTAACGAGGGGCATACACACGATGGGTCGTGAGAGGGCTGCTTTTGGATTTTTTTTGAGAGTATCCTAGTGCTTCACGTCGTTAGTGTACTCTTAACCTGGACCATTTGATGGGCAACACGACAGCTCAGTGACTATCGCTGTGCTGTGCAGATACATGGATTTAGGCCTGTGTCTGTGGGAGTTTGCGCATTCTCCCTGTGCTTGCGTGGGTTTTTCTCCAGGTGCTCCGGTTTCCTCCCACATCCCAATGATGTACTCTTAGGCTAATTGGCAAAACAAATTCTCCCTAAATTGTCTCAAATTTGGTTTTTAATCCATAGATCTATAAACGTGGACAGGGATCGCGGGTAGAGGTGGGAACATCGGGTTGGCGGCGTGGGCTCGTTGGGCCGAAGGGCCTGTTTCCCATGCTGTTTTGTTCTTTGTTCTTTGAAATCAGTGAACATGTAAGTAAGTTGAACATGGATGTAATTTTGGTATTACTTCCTCCCCGACACACCTGTAATAATTACACCTCTTGTTTCCTGAGCTGTTGAATATCAGACACGCTGATTTTGTTTCTTTAGGCAAATGTGGTTTTCATCCCAGCATGATGAAAATAAAAGGCTAAAGAAAACCAGATAGAACTGTATTACGTTGAAATGCAGTGACTATTGTCATACACACAGAAGCAGCAGGCATTTGTATTAACAAAAAGCAACAGGAGCAAAGGCCAGTCAATCTAGTCCCACAAGTTTTGGTAAAAGGAGAAATGTTGACCTGGAAAATGGAGCTATTTCTGCTCTTCACATAGCATAGCAGGCTGGCATGGTGGCATTGTGGTGAGCACTGCTGTTTCATAGTGCCAGGGTTCAATTCTGGCCTTGTGTGACTGTGAAGAGTATGTATTCTCCCCATACCTGGGTGCTCTGGTTTCCTCCCACAGTCCAAAGATGTGCAGGTTAGGCAGATTGGCCATGCTAAATTACCCCTTAGTATTCCAAGATGTCTAAATTACATGGGGTTACAGGAATGGGGCCTGGGTGGGATCCTCTGTCAGAAAGTTGGTGCAGACTCGATGGGCTGAATGGTTTCCTTCTGCACTGCAGGAGTTATATGATTTGATGACATAGTACTCTGAAACCTAAAATTATTCTGCTACTACCAACAAGTCTAATTAGCAGTAATTATGAACTTAGTATGTCATCAAAAACACAATTACACTTCATTCAATTATGTGTAACTTATTTAAGTATTTTACAGTAAGAATAAGAGAGAGAGAGAGTCAAACTTCTCATCAATGCAACTAATTTCCAATGACTGTAGTCTATGTGGGGTTCAATATCACATTCTCTAGAGTGGCCACTGAAAGCAACTTTTGGATTTCCTCACCGAACTGTACATGTTCAGACTCCAGAAGCTGTCATTAGTATCAGAGGAGTAATAATAGCAAACGCTAACGTTTTTACTATTGCTACAACTGAAAAATCTGGGCCTTAGAAATGGAAGGAGTTTGCATACATTTGGCAAGAATGTACACCCATTTGTGGTGACAATGGAGTGTCCATCTTGATGTGCCGAAGGCCAAACTCAATGCCATCTCATACAAAACAATGTGCTTGATGAGTACCTCACCCACCAGATTAAATGTCTACTGCTTTCACTACCCCGCAATGCTGCTGTGTGCACTATCTCCAAGATACACTGCAGCAACTCACCAAGGTTTCATCGGCAATGCATTCCAAATCTTAACCACCAGAAGGGCAAGGGCATTTGCTGCTTGGGAACACTGTCATTTCCAATTTTTTCTTGGTCACACACTATTCTGATTTTAACATTTATTGCCAATGATCAGTGTGCCAAAGGCTGGGAGCTCCCTATCTAAAGGGCAATGAGGGATGACTTTTACAACAACAATAACAGCCAATAGCAAATTAAATTTTTACTACACCTTTAACAGAGCAAAATATTCTGTGATGCTTCATTGGAGCAACATCTAACAAAATTTGACACTGAGCCTCTTAAGATGACGTAAAGACAGAGGACCAAAAGCTTGGTCAAAGAAGCAGGCTTTGAAGTGATTTTTGTATTCGTTCATGGGATGTGGACATCACTGGCTGGGCCAGCATTTGTTGCTTGTCCCTTGAATTGAATGACTTGCTAGGCTATTCCAGAAGGCAATTAAGAGTCAACCACATTGCTCTGGGTCTGAAGTCACATTTAGGCCAGACTGGGTGAGGAAGGCAGATTTTCTTCCCTAGGGAGGACCTTAGTGATGATGTGGAGATGCTGGCTTTGGACTGGGATAAACACAGTAAGAAATCCCACCTCACCAGGTTAAAGTCCAACAAGTTTATTTGGTAGCAAATGCCACTAGCTTTCAGAGCTCTGCCCCTTTCTCAGGTGACTCACGTGACGAAAGGGCAGAGACCCAAAAGCTAAGGATTTTAGTGAATTAGATGGGTTTTTATGACAATCGACAATGGTTTCCTGATCATCATTAGACTTTTAATTCCAGATCTTTTATTGAATTCAAATTTCAGTTTCTACCGTGGTTGAAATTTGAATGGCTTAAAGGAGGAGATAGAGAAAGAGAGAGAGAGGTAGGGGAATGGCGGGAGGAAATTGTTGAGCTTAGGACTGAGGTAGCTGAATGCACAACGAGCAAAAGACTGAAGGAATTCAGGAATGAGCAAAAAGCTAGAACAGAAGAAGTGCAGATATCTGGGAGGATGTAGGGCTGGAGGAATTATAGCAATAAGGAGAACTATCAGCTAATCCGAATGGCCAACAACAACCTGGGCTATTCAGGCACAGCGCTGCTGTGGCCAGAGGAGGTACTGCAGCTCTGTGCCTGAGACTAAGGGCGGAATTTTCCAGCCGTGCTCACTCCAAAACCAGAAAATCTCATCTGATTTTCCTATGGTGGGCGGGATGGGAAAATTCCACCCAAATCTTAGAACTGTAATTCTGGTAAATGCCACGGCTCCTGGGTGGGGTGGGGGGTTGGGCGGAGGGTGGAGTCCTGGGCCCAAGGGAGCAATTTTGCTGTCAGAGAGTAGGCGGCAAGTCCCTGAGGGGAGGGCACCTCTAATTGGGTGAGGCCTTCCAATTGAGGCCCTCCCCTGCTATCTCTTCCCATCTGAGATCGAGGGTGTGAACTTATTTTTGTTTCCTACCCTTTGGGCATCTGCCAAAATTGAAGATGGTTGGGAGACGGGGAGGAAGGGAGATGTGTAAAGCCAAGCAATACATTTGCATTCAATTTGGTAATGATCTGGCTGAAATAGCAAAGGGTGTACTCTTTAGAAAATGATCTGTTCTGTTTATGCAACATTTCTTGGAAATAGGTATCCAAGGAAATGATTAAAGGAGTTTCAACATCCTGTTAAAACCAAAACATATATTTACTGGATGACTTGATAAGTAGATAGTCAACACATCTATGGGAATGTAATTTACTTTGTGAAATTCAGCTCAACTGTGAAGCAAATTGAAATAAATTATGTTGATCAAAAATACAGAGGCAAGCTTATGCAATCTGAAATGATCTCATACTGAACTAATCATTTAATCAGCCACACCAAAGTGATCTGGCTTGCTCACGTGCTGCATTTTCTTCGAACTATGTGATGGAATTTTATATATAATTGAATGAATTGCAGTACTGAGGGAATGAACAGTGTGTTTCCTGCAGATAAGTGTGTAGCCAAAATATATAGTCATTCATTCTGTGTGTATCTGCCACGGATATGAAATACTGTACACAATTTATATCATAAATATTGTCCACAATTTCAGTTAAATGAAAATCACCAGTCTTTTTTTTAGTCATATGACCAAGAATTAATAACAACCCAATGTCAGCATCTAACAGAAAAAAAAATTGCAGAACTAAAACACTTTAATAATTTCATTGGCAGTTAACTATAGAGTTAGTGGTTATCTCACTGTAGTAAACAATAGGCCTGGGTCAGGGAGCATGAGTTCAAATCCCACCTGGCAGCTGGATATTTAAATTCAGCTTTAGTTATCCTGAACTAACATCAATTGCCTGGTCTCTTATCTCATGTAGTTGGTGAGAACCTGCTCCACAAATTCGTTCCCACATTTCCTACATTACAAAAGTGACATCACTACCAAGGTAGCACATTGACTGTGAGATGAAGAGGTAATAAAAGGTGCAACAAGTTGCAAATTATATTTTCTTTTATATATTCAGCATGCTGATAATCTTCAAAGAGCTTATCGAGATGAAATCACTTTCTTAATTGGGACATTAGCTGAGGCTACATTGAGCCAAGTGGGAAGACTTATCAATCCCTAGTGAAAAGTTTATCCTTCCTGCTTATATTTTTTTCTGATTGATACAAGCAGACAAGATAGAAGTAGAAGAAGCCCATTTAGGCCCTCAGATGTGCTCTGCTATTTGATAAGATTATGGTTGACCTGTTTGCTTCAAGTTCTACCTTCGCCATCCACTCCCCAATAACCTTTGACTAACAAGAATCTATTTACCACTATCTTAAAAATATCCGATGATCCCACTTCCACCCCTTTATGAGGCAGAAAATTCCAAAATTGCACAAAGGTCTGAGACAGAAACATCCTCTTTATCTCTGCCATAAAAGATGACGCCTAATTTTAAAATGGTTCTGGACTCACTTACAAGAGGAAACATCCTTTCGATGTCCACCTCGTCAAAACCGTTCAGGATCTTTTATACTTCAATCAAGTCATCTCTCACTCTTCTAAACATTGGTGGAAACAAACCCAATCTGTCGTTTCATTTCTCACAAGACAACTCACTCGCATCAAGTGTCGATTGAGTAAATCTCCTTTAAACCGCCTCCAATGCATTTACATTCTTCTTTAAACAAAGACTCCAAAACTGCACACAGTATTTGAGGTACAGTCTAACTAATGCCCTGTATAACTGAAGCATAACACCCTTACAATTCCTCTCATCATGAAGCATAGCATTCCATTGGCTTTTTTAATAACTTGCTGTACCTGCATACTAACTTTCTGAGACTCATGCACTAAAGCACTTAGATCCCCTCTGATCATCAGAGCAATGAAGCTGTTCAGTCATTCACATTGTTGCCCTATCAGTTTCCAATATTTAAAGTTTAACGTTTATTTGTTAGTATCACAGGTAGGCTTACATTCACACTGCAATGAAGTTATTGTGAATATTTCTTAGTTGCCACACTCCGGCACTGTTTGAGTACACTGAGGGAGAGTTTAGCATGGCCAATGCACCTAACCAGCATGTCTTTCAGACTGTGGGAAAAAGCTGGAGCACCAGGAGGAAACCCACACAACACGGGGAGAATGTGCAGACTCTGCGCAGACAGTGACCCAAGGTGGGAATTGAACCTGAGTCCCTTGCACTGTGCGACAGCAGTGCTAATCATTGTGCCAGATTACACCACAAAGGTTTCCATAATTATGAGATTCCTTTAACAGCCATGACATCCTTAACCAGCTTCAAATCTAAAGAAACACAGTTTACTTCAAACATTCCCACCCGCAATCCCCAACTCCACACCTCCCCCATCACCCTACTGTCATCAAGGAGAATTTTCATTAGTTGCTCATAAGGCTACTGATAAATACAGGTTTGATTCCTTGCAAGCTGCACAGCTGGTATAATACCAACTACCACATTAATTATATTTTCCTTTTAAAATTGTAGAATTATATAGCACAGGCAAGGGCCATCATGCCTGTATACTTCTTTGACAGTGATTCCTAATTAATTTCATTCTCGTACCCTTGTTATATCTTTTCCTTCATACATTTATTGATTATCTTTTGAATGTCACTATGCTTCCTTTCAGGTAGTAAGAAACATTTCCTTATATTGCCCTTTTTTTTGCCTTTATGTCCTCTGCAGTTCTCCACATCCCAGCCATCGTTCCAGTTATTCTCTTCAACATCCTCTCCAAGGCATTGACATCCTTCCTAAAGTGTGGTGGCTAAAATTGAACACAATGCCCCAGCTGAGGCCCAGTCAGTGTTTTATAAAGACTTGGCATAACCTCCTTGTTTTTTGTACTCTATTGATAAAATCAAGAGTCCCTTGTCATTTTGAACATTTTGCTCTGCCACCTTCAAGGATTTGTGTGTGTGTGTGTGTGTGTGTGTGTTTTTGTGTGTGTATGTATGTGTGTGTGTATGTATGTGTGTGTGTATGTTTGTGTATATGTGTGTGTGTGTGTGTGTTTGTGTGCATGTATGTGTGTGTGTATTTGTGTGTGTGTGTTTGTGTGTGTGTGTATAAACACTCAGATATCTCTGTTGCTGCACCCCTCGAAAATTGTATCACCAAAATATATGACATCATAATTCTCTGGATTAAATTTCACCTCTGGTGTTTCTACTCATTTCACCAGTGTGTTTGCGTCCTCCTGAAGTCTGTTATGAAGGACCCATTTTCACAACATTCTTGAGTTTTGAATCATCTACAAACTTTGAATTTATGACCTTTAAGCCCAAGTGCACATCCTTACAACATAACAAACAAAGTCATGGACCTAGTCTCAGTCTCTGGGATGCAACACTGTATGCTTCTCTGCAGAGAAGCATTACTACTCTCTGCTGTCTGTTCCATAGTCAATTTTGTATCCATGACCCTGATTTTCCAGAGAGCAGCAGCCATTATCAGATTGACACCCCAGTCAAAATTTCTCCTGTCTTGACACTGTTCCGCATTGCTGGCCGGGTTTTCTGATCCAAGCTTCCCCAGAAATGAAGAGTGCAGTGTCCCTCAGAGAGCTCCATCACAACACTGTACCACTGGGGAACAGGAGAGGGCATGAGGGAAAGAACTGTGTTAGCTTTTCGGCCAATTTAAATGTCCGGTTTGAATGTTTATGAATGGGTGATTGGATCAACAACTAAAAGGGTGAATTGTTGGATGAGGTAAGTGGTAAATGACTGGGGTAGCAGGTAACTGAGGTGATGAATAGAGGCGGATAGGTGAGGTGACAGGTGAGTAGGCTGTCAGGTGAGTATGATGGCTGAAGCGGCTGATGAGTACGGTGGCAGTAGGATGAGATGGTAGGTGGTTAGGATGGCAGGTAGATAGGGTGGCAGTTACGTAGATTAGAACATAGAACATAGAACATAGAACAATACAGCACAGAACAGGCCCTTCGGCCTTCGATGTTGTGCCGACCAAAATAAAAAGCAATGCCCCTCCTAACTAAACCATTCCCTTCTCATCCATATACTTATCAACTAACCTCTTAAACGCCACCAAACTTGGCGCATCTACAACAGCTGCAGGCAGGGCATTCCACTCCCTAATCACTCTTTGAGTAAAGAACCTACCTCTGATATCCGTCCTATAACTCATACCCCTTAATTTAAAGTTGTGTCCCCTCGTGCTAGCTTTCTCCATCCTAGGAAAAAGGCTATCACTGTCCACCCTATCCAAACCTCTAATTATCTTATATGTTTCAATAAGATCCCCCCTTAGCCGCCTCCTTTCTAACGAAAACAACCTCAAATCCTTCAACCTCTCTTCATAGGACCTGCCCTCCATACCAGGCAACATCCTAGTAAACCTCCTCTGTACCCTCTCCAATGCCTCCACATCTTTCTTATAATGTGGCGACCAGAACTGCACACAATACTCCAAGTGCGGCCGCACTAGAGTTTTGTACAGCTGCAACATGATGCTGCGGCTCCTAAATTCAATCCCCCTACCAATAAAAGCTAAGACTCCATAAGCCTTCTTAACAACTTTATCCACTTGACTGCCTACTTTCAGGGATCTATTGACACATACACCAAGATCCTTCTGTTCCTCAACACTATTAAGAGCCCTACCATTAGCCCTATACTCTACACATTTATTGTTCCTGCCAAAGTGCATTACCTCACACTTTTCCACATTAAACTCCATTTGCCACCTCTCGGCCCAGCTCTGCAACTTGTCCAAGTCACTCTGTAAACTAAAACACCCCTCTTCACTATCTACCACACCACCAACTTTAGTATCATCTGCAAATTTACTGATCCATCCCTCAATACCCTCATCCAGATCATTTATAAAAATTACAAACAGCAGGGGCCCCAAAACAGACCCCTGAGGCACACCACTCGTCACCGAACTCCACGATGAATATCTCCCATCAACCACCACCCTCTGTCTTCTATCTGCCAGCCAATTTCTAATCCAATTAGCTAAATCACCCTCTATTCCACACATCTGCATTTTCTGTAGAAGTCTTCCATGGGCCACCTTATCAAAAGCCTTACTAAAGTAAGGCTACTAAATTGTAGCATTGGAAGACATAGATAAGGTGGCAATGAATGAAATAGTTGTTAAGGTGGCAGGTGAGTGAAGTGGCAGACAGATGAGGCTGTAAGTGGGTTAGGGAGGGGCAGGCAGGTCAGAAGCTAGTCAGGTCTGATCAGGGAGCTAGTTGGTGGTCAGGGTTGGTATTTGGGTCATGTAAGGAGGTAATCGGTGATTCTGGGGGTATAGAGGGAGAGGGTATCAGTGTGAGTGATTGGAGTGTCAATTCTTTACTTACCCAGGAGGTAGACAAAGAAATTCTTGTCTAACCCGTCAATGAAGCTTTATTGCCTGCATTGTCACATAGCATTGTATCCTGGATTGCACCAGTCTGCAACACATAGTCATGAAAACTCTTTAACACTGGATGACCAGTAGGTCTTCCAGCGGCAGCTGATGTTTATCCTGAAGTGCACGCCCAGAAACAGAACAGAGTCCTGCGTCATGGAATTACTGAGGGGGAATCTCGACAGAAATAGCTACGTCTCCTTCCAGGCCTGCTTAGCAGAGGCACATTCCAGGAGGAGGTGGGTCCAGGACTATTTTACTCACTGGGTTCGGAACACACTGATCAAGGTCACTTGTGCACATTTCAGCAACTGCCTCCCCTCTTTGTGTTTTGTGCTATTACTATCCCAGTTCATACCAGGGTAATGATTGTAAACTTGACTGTAACATTACATTCTACACCTTCACCTTTCATCTCTCCTATATACTCTAGCCCACAAGAAACAATATTTTTCACTGTATCCGAATATGTGGCAACAACAAATCAAATCAAATAATTGATGTTCCTCTGATCACCATGTGATTCTTACCTCATTTTATAACCACCTGTCCATTTCCCTATTTAAATCCTTCCTACCATTTGGTGGACGGTAGATCGAATAAATGGCCTGGATGGAAATGGAAGCAAATTCAGACCATTAACTGGTTTGTTTATGTAAAATTAGTGAAAGAACCAAGACAATGACATGTTCTACACTCCATTTATAAAATTAATAAAGGCACACTTCGCTGGCTGGACAGACCCTTGAACACTTGAAAAAATGGGAGCTTCAGTGCTGAACTTCTCAGCCAGAAAGTTGCACTGTTATCTCCTTACCTTTAGATGGTCTGTAAATGAGTCATCATCGGTACACTGGAGCTGTGAACATTGTCAGGCATCCCTTCATATTTCCTCAATTCACTTTCAAGATTTCTTTACAAAATTAACATTGACCTTTTGCAAACATTCACATGCAAGATAACAGTAATTATTAGGTCAACTTTGTTCTTCAGTGAAAATCTGCTGCTGCTATTATTTGGTTCAAGTTCTCAGAATTTTATTTCAAAAGTAAAGCTTGCCCTTGACTCCCTTTCTAATTGCAATGTGCTCTCGCTGATTCGTATTTATTTTCCTTCACCCGCAGTTTGTTTTTCACTGTGCTTCACTGTCCGGATGTAGGATTGGCCTTTTCCTGCGCTTCCTGTAAAAGTCATCGCATGTTGTTTGTTCTTTACGTATCCCCTGTTAGCAGCTCCGACCCTGAAATGTTTGGTTCAGTTACATTTTAACCAAACGTCTGCAGCAGTTTCACTGACAGCCTAATTTCCTAAGTTACGATCATTTTGGACATTGTTTTTGTTATTTCCTTAAAATCATAGAATCCTTACAGTGCAGAAGGAGGCCGTTCAGCACATTAAGTCTGCACCAATAACAATCCCATGCAGGCTCTATGTCCATAACCCCAAGCATTTACTCTTCTCATTCCCCCTGACACAAAGGGGCAAGGCCAATCAATATAAACCACAAATTTTTGACTGAGAGGGGAAACCGGGGCACTCAGAGGAAACCCACGCAGACATGCGGAGAATGTGCACAGTCGGGTGACTGTGCAAACTCTGCACAGTCATCCGAGGCCAGAATCCTACCTGGATCCTTGGCGCTGTGAGGCAACAGTAATAACCTCTGTGCCACCCTGCTGCCCCAAATGGCCTACCATTTTTCCTGTGGAAATTAAATAAATGTATTGGTTTGCAACACCTTTATCCTTACTGAGGAGCTTGGGTTTTCTACACTGCTGTTAATAGATTTATTCAGATAATCCACGTGTAGCTTTCAACTGGTTCTAACTTAATTAGAATATTCTGACATTTAATAGTACCATTGAGTACTCACTGATGCCAAAATCTAGTGACTGGCTGTTTTTTTCAGCAACTTCTTTGCTACATCCAAGTTTAAAACCCCACCCTTGTAGCACATTGCTGGAAGAAGAATAGGAATCAATGTAATCTATTGTTTATTGTTTTCTATACTCAACTTCAACTGAGTACAATTGGATTAAAATTAATTTACTATTCCTTTCCTAGGAAGCAGTTTAATTCACTGGAGCTTACAAATCTTACAGGAAGAGGGTGGTCATTTGGCCCATTGTGTTGGTGTTGACTCCTTGAACTGAACAATCTCTTCTTTTTCCTTCATAGCCCTGTACATTTTTCCTTTTCAAGTATATACCCAAGTCCCATTTGAAAGTTGCTGTTGAATCTGCTTCCACCATCCTTTCAAGCAGTACGTTCACTTACATTCTGTTGCAGGTCAATTCACAGAATCATAGAACTGTTGTGGTGCAGAAGGAGGCCATTTAGCCCATTGTGTTTGCGCCAGTTCTCTAACTGAGCATCATGACTTAATGACATTACTTGTCTTTTCTTATACCCTTGCACCTTGCTTCCATTCAAATAATCATCTAATAACACCCTGAATTCCTTGATTGAGCCTGCCTCTAACACACTTCCAGGCAGTGCATTTCTGATCTGAATCACTCGCATAATAACCATTTTCTCATATCACATTTGCTTCCTTTGTAAATCACTTTAAATCTGAGCCCTCTCGTTCTTGGTGCTTTTACAAATAGGAGCAGTTTATCTCTATCTACTCTATCCAACCTTTCATGATTTTGAACATCTCTATTAAAACTCCTCTCAGCTTTCTTCTCTCCAAGGAGAACAGTCCCAATGTCTTCAATTTATCCTCATGACTGAAGTTTCTCATCCCTGAAATCATTTTTGTAATGCTCTTCTGTGCTCTCTCAAATACGTTCACTGCCTTCCTATAACGTAGCGCCCAGAACTGTACACAATGCAGCTGAACTTAATACCCTTGTAAATGTCCCTAACTTTGGACTGATATTCATGCATTATGAGAACATTTACTGATCTCTGCATCATCTGATCTCTTGGGGGCAATCCTCAGTACAGTTCAATTAACAATTGATAACCACATTGAACCAAGGGGACTCAATTCCAAAAACAAGGCTTTGATAGACACTATCTGCTTCTCACAGATCCAGTAGCAATAAACTGAAGTGATAAATTAGCACCAGCTTGTTTAAGTCCACTGGTTGGTGCAGTATGTCAAGGAAAGGCAGTAATTAAAATTAATTTGTTTTTTTTGCATTATTTCATCTTTCTCTGTAAACCCACCTAGAGTTCCATTTAATTACAAAGTAGCTCAAGGCTAATTTGTTGACTGGTAGTTATCTGATGGATGGCATGTTATAACTCCTCTGCTGAGGCTTGCTATGTTGTGCTAAAATAAACCCAGTGACAGTGATGCCTTGGGTTTGCACAGATTTGTTCCCATAGATATCACAGGTCTTGGCAGCTGCATAAACAGTGGCCCAATTTTGCTGTCACAGAAACTGAAGCTTGCTGAATTTACCGTTATTAATGCAAAAATGCTGAGGCAACTTCAGGTGAGCAGCGAGTGCATGGCTAAATGGCATAAGTCACCATCCGTGTTTTGCCACTCTGCTGCTAAGCTTAGTGAATATGGCAGTTCCCGGGCAACCTCACCATCAGAATGTGTTGAATGGTTCAAAAAATGTAGCTACAAACTAAACTTTCCACAGAAAGTCATTACAGGTGCAAGTACTCTTTTAACAATGTGATGAATGTCAGTCATTGCCAATAAACATTATTGAAATTGAACATTATTAGAACTGAATAGTCTTATTCATTACTTCAGGTATTAATTGTTGCTCAATATTACAAAAGATGTCAAATTTAATTTTTTTAATGTTTTCTTTCTCTTCTGTAACCTAATGTTTCCTTCCCTTTGTTTTTTCTGTGTATGATACAAGGCTGAATCCATTCATTTTAACTAGGCTTCTTTCTCCGTCTGTCCATTGTTTGTATCTCAATTCTTCAATCTAGTTGGTAAATGGGTTACTTTGGCAATTGCTCTGCATGGTGAGATTCCAGGTACCCTGTTTTGCTCATTGAGTTGCTGTCAGTTTGCACTTGCAACAAGTTAATGGGCAAAAATGTTCTAAGTTGAAGGGTCAACATCCTTAGGTGCCCTGCTGCAAGAAAATCTGGCCCATTGTCATTAGAGAGGAAGGTGACCAGCACGGCTCAGTCTGCTGGGAGAGGACTGTGAGGTTGTTCAGGAATCACTCACTGCATTTCTGTAGTTACAAGTGAGTTGGTTTGTCCACATACAATTTTTGAATCACGATTGCATAGCAACTGCACAATTGGATTTTGGATTCACTGTGGAATCCATTTGGATTCTCAACACACGACAGCACAGAATCGCTGATAGTCAAGTTCTGCACACGTGAGGATGGCCTCAACCAGGATCTTAAGTTCATGCCACACTATCTATAACCTCCATAACTTGCCTGGGCTTGCAAAATCTCACCAACCAGCTGGAGACAATATACATCTTTTTAAACTGTGCTTAACCCTCTCTCCACTCACAGTGTCTACACCTTTAAGACTTGATTATCTGTAAAGACTCGCATTCCAATCATTATGTTGTAAATTGAGGTTGTGCCTATACATGCTCTATTTGTGTTCACAACTCCCTCTCACCTGACGAAGGGGCAGTCCTCCGAAAGCGTATGCTGTGAAATAAACCCTGTTGGACTTTAACCTGGTGTTGTGAGACCCCTTACTGTGCTTACCCCAGTCCAACACCAGCATCTCCGCATCATAGGACCCACTTGGCACAGGGGCCTACAGATATGTCGTTTGGACCACTTCTTTGAATTGTACAATGTGCATCAGGGAGATCATAGAGCACATAGTTTGCAATCAGAGGATAAAACAGCAAAGACTCAGTAGTGCCTTTGACACCTGTACGAACAGGTAGACTTGTATAAAATTCCATCCAAAGAATAGCACATCCCACGTAGCAGAACTCCCTCACTAGAATGAAAGATTGTGTACTGGGAGAGAGGACTATCAGTCGACCAGAGAGCTAACAGAACCTAGGTTAAACACAACTGATGAAATATCTGGTAAAATATAATTGGAGAATTAATTTTAATGCTGATTTACCGCCACTGGATTCCTCTTTAAAGATACTATACTGACCTCTAGTGGCCACTTCTGAGGTTAACTGTTATGAGTGTTAAATGCAAATGTTAAACCCTATCTTGTTATAACATTCACATAAATCCATTTCTTATAATTTTCAGTACTAAACACAAAATAGGACTGGCAGCATATGATGTACCAAAGAATATGTCTTTATTTGTGATACTAAGAAACAAGTCAAATTTTCTTTATTCAGAAGTTCATGCTGTGCAGTCATTGGGCATTAACCTTTTGAAGATTGAAGAAGTGTTTCTATCCACTTAAGAACAAAACAGCCCATCATCTGATCTAATTACTAAAAGACATGTTAATGGTACTGACTTCTTTGAAAACAGATTCTAATCTGAAGACAGAAAGAAAATGTGTTTTTCACTTTAAATATAAAACTCCTTAGAAGTCAGAGAAATAATAAACTTAAGACAAATAATAAATAGATAGGATGCCAGATGAAAAGGTGGAGAAATCTAAAAAAAATTAAGGAGTCACACATTCAAATTCTTTAAGTTGAAATTTAGTTCACAGAATTGTAGAATTTGTACAGTGCAGAAGAACATCTATTGGCCCATTCAGCAGAATTCCACTGCCCTGCAATCAGAGCAGACGAAGGACAGACAACGGAAATGTCCATTGACTTAGGACAGGAATTTCTGGTCTCGCTCAAGCAAGTCCACAAAATCTCACCTACTGCATTTGTTCTCTGAATGAGCAATTCATCTTATGCCATTCTCCCACTTTCTCCCATACCCTGCACATCACCCCTTTCTCAAATAACACTAATTTCTTTCTAAATGCTCGATTGAACCAGCTTCTACCACACTCTCAGACAGCGCATTCCAGGCCATTAAACACTCACTGCCTGATAAAGTATTTTTCATGACTTTTGCTTCTCAGCAGCTCGATGGCACAGTGGTCAACACTACTGCCTCACAGTGGTCAGGGACCCGGGTTTGATTCCTGGTTTTTGTCACTGTCTATATGGAGTTTGCACTTTCACCCAGTGTCTGCCTGGGTGTTCTCCGGGTGCTCTGGTTTCCTCCCTTAGTCTGAAAAACATGCTGGTTAGGCGTATTGACCCCGAACAGATGCTGCAGTGTGGCGACTAGAGGAATTTCACAATAACTTCATTGCTTACTTGAGATTAATAAATAAACTTTATTGTTTTACTTTGCTACTTTTGCAAATTACTTTAAATCTCAGCCCTGCCACTATTAGTCATTCACAATTTTTTCATGTGTTTTTCACTTAAAAAAACCTTCTTCACTGAAGCTTTATCGAAGGATCACCGGGAAATATGAAAAATTGTATTTCTATCTTTTGTGACAATCCTTCAGTTTGAGTTTAACAGAAAAACATGTCAACTCGGTAGAATTCAGAAGTTAACTTTGGTAACAATTATCCTTCAAAAAGGCGGAATTTGAGAAGATTTTAACATTGATTACTAGCTGTGGACAATAAATTCTATAACTATTCCTGGCACTGGTTCATATGTTACAGGATTTCTTTGGATTACCCTCTTGGGAAGTGTATTTTCCTCCTTCCCAGCTTGGTTCAGTAAAGCTGTGGTTATTTTGCCCTCAAGGTTCATAAACAAAAAAAACTTCTACACCCATTGAATGCACAAGTAATCTGCTTCACCTCAAACAAAATTGAAACTTGTTCAATTTACCTCCAGAATTATCATTTCAAATAATTATTTATAAATTAGGGGAGAAAACCTAACGTGGAGATGCTTCGTCCCAAAATTTCATGCATCAATACACTGATGGTGCTTTTTTTATTCACAATGTTAGATGTTTGTATTCCATAACCATAATGGGGAATTCTAATTCTCCTGTCAATCATACCTGGAGGCTGCATTAGTGAAAGAAACCAGGATTGATTTTATGCATACAATTCTTATTTACTCATTACATGTGACTGGAACAATCTTTGTCTTTTTATCAGAAGAAACAAAAGCAACTGTGTTACCCAAAGAAATTTTGACAACTCTGAAGGAGTTGCAACAGTGGAGATAAAATACTTGGACTTCAAGTACAACGTAGCTTAGATCCACTACAGTCCTTCTTTATTTTTGATACCTTATAAGCTTGCACATGTACATTGGACAATAACAACAACAATCATAATTTTTTTTGTTTTTTAAACCCATCTCTATTGCTGTTCCTTTATTCTGTGGATGGAACAGCCTATGTGTTTGTAAACTGCAGTTACACTGCAAACACATTGTACTTACTTGGCCCTGCAAAGCAATGCTTTTTACTGACAAACAGAATTGCAGCTATGTTAAAGTATGCTCTTTCTGTGTGGTGCAGTGAACAAGATCCATTTAATTTAAACTTAAACAACAGTTAATTTAAATATAAATCTATAAAAGATTTCTTGTCTTGGAAACAGATCCAGGAAATTGATTTTTTACACATACTGAAGGCCATTTCATTTACAGATATCATCCAGGACTTGAACTCTTGCAACTACAGTCACCCTATTATCGTATCACGATCAAGTTATAATCAGCTGTTACACTCTGAACCATTCTCAACTTGTTTAGATTATCAGCTGCATTTTAAAATAAAGCCAAGAAAAACATGGCTGTACTAAATTGAGCATTTGTACTTGAACAGTGCTGATCCCAATTCACATCCAGTTAAATCATAAACCTGTGGCAAAACTAAATGAAACTAAATTTGTGTGCTTGAGCAGAGTTCGAGAACTTTGGGTTTGCATCAGCGTAGGTGTTAACAACACCTATCAGTTGAAGTACATTTTTGGTCAGCTGTGACTATGCTATAAAGTTAATTTTAATGCATTTTTGTCGATTTCCCACATCAAGCATTTTTATCATATTGTTGGTATGAGAGCTACAACTGCCTCTCTCATCAATTGGCAATAACCTCAGCAACTCTGTTAAGCAATGTCCATCTTATTCTTAGATATAAAACCATACCCTTACTGCTTGTTACACGGTGGATAGAGGCTCAGTCATTAATAAATAACCCTACAAAACTTTGTCTGTGTACTCAATCCCTTGCAATACTGTGGGACCTTTACTCTTTGACTGTCAAATGCATTGTTATAGCTGGGTGTCCACTCAACATTAACATAGAGCATAACCCACCCCCAGCTATGTGGGCCATTCTCATGTAACAAATATTAAACCATGGTCTCTGACTTTCACTTTAAGATACGTCAATTAGACTTAACTATTCTTTTTTTTTTGAGCAAGAATTCTCCCTTATGCTGGTTTATTTAAGTTAATTCAAACAACTGGATAAATCAAAGTAATTTGGGGAAAAATGACGACAGCATATTTGCTTACTGAAATGGAAGTAATCTAGACAGAGCATTTGAGGTTTTCTGTGTACATTTAAACACTCTGTTTGCATTTTAAATAGTTCATCTAAAAGCATTGCTAATAATAAATAAATAATGTCTCTTTTTTATATATTTGCATTAATACCATAAGCAAAGAAACAAAGGCAAATATTAGCCCAGAGTGACAGTTCTGCCTCCTCTTCTTGCTGCTACACTACGCCGACGGATCTTCATGGAGGAGAAACGGTCATTCAGGGTCACATTTGTCTGTAATAAAATATATTCTGTTAGCAGTAAATACACTGGGTGGAAGTACATCCTGCTCAAAGAGAATCAGCATGGATTCACCAACAGTACGTCATCTCAATAACCCTTATTGAACATCTAAGCTGGCTAGTTGGTAGAAAAGTATCTGCTGATGTGGATCAAAAGGCATTTGAAACTTACATGGTCTAACACAGATGGACAAACTGTAGATATCCAAGGTCAAATGCAGTTAGGAATGTGATCATTACACAGTAGAACATACAGAGGAATTTTGTTACTTTTGGAAGAACATTTTACCCAATAATTTTGTAGACTTGATATCTGTCAGTCTAAACGCTGCTCATAATTTTCCTGTCAATTTTGTGTTATATAAGTTCACTAGTTGGAACAACAGGAGAGAAGCTGATCATGCACATTTGTAATAATGTTGCCACACTTCACCAGGTTGGCACTTAACCAGAATATTTGCCCAACTACAGAATGCACAAAATGAAGCAAGAGTTTGCATTTATAACTTGGCATCACCCCATTCATAAAGAAACAGAAACATTGCAAATAGAAGTAGGAGAAGGCCATTAAATCCATCAGTCTACTCCACCATTCTATATGATCATGGTTGACTTTCTATCTCCTTTGTGTCTAGAAATATATTTCCTTCTTCAACATATTCAGTGACTTGGCCTTTTGGGTGAAGAAAATTCGTCTCAGCTCAGTCCTAAATAGTCTACCTGACTCTGTAACCCCTTGTTCTAAATAGCCCCAGCCAGGCGTAACATCATTCTTTCAGTCTGTCCAGCCATGTCAGAATTTTATCATAAGTGCTCTCATTTTTCTAAACTCCAGTAAATATAGATCTAGTTGGACCCAATCTCTTCTCATACAACAATACCAGGAATCAGTCTGGTGAATCTTTGCTGCGTTCTCCCTGTGGCAAGTGTACCCTTTCTTAGGTAAAGAGACCAAAACTGTACACAAAACTCCAGGTTTGATCTCACCAACATTTCATACATTTGCAGTCGGACCTCCTGCTCTGATGGTGGCACTTTTCAAAATAACACTGCAAATATGTCTTCCTTCTTCCTCAATCGTGGTTTTCCACCCACTATGATTGAAAGGGCTCTTGACTGCCTCTGACCCAAGTTCCATGCCACTGCTCTCACCCCCTCCACTCCCTTCTAGTACCAGGTTAGGGTCCTCTTGTTCTCACTTTTCATTTCACCACACTCCGCATTCAAAGGATCGTCCTCTGCCATTTCCACCAACGCCGACACAATGCCACCACTCAACACATCTTCCCTTCAACCCCCCAGCTCCACCTCATCATCATTCCACAGGCACACCCTGATTCAATCCTCCATCACACCCAACACCTCACCCCCTGCCTATGGCACCTCCCAATGCAATTGTAGAAGATGCAACACCTGCACCTTTACCTCCTCCCTGTTCACCATCCCAGGTCCTAAACACCTCTTTCAGGTGAAGCAATGCTTCACATGCACCTTCTTCAAGCTGGTCTATTGCATTTGCTGCTCCCAATGCGGTCTACTCTTCATCGGAGAGACAAAATGTAGACTGGGTGACTGCTTTGATGTCTGTCTGCAAGCAGGACCCAGACCTTACTGTCACTTGCCACTTCAATACACCACCTTGCTCTCCTGTCCACACAGCCATCCTTGGCCTTTTGCAACGTTCTAGTGAACCCCAACACAAACTGGAGGAACAGCACCTCATCTTCCAATTGAGCACTTTACAGCCTTCCGGACTGAACATTGAGTTCAAAAACTTGAGAGTGTGAAATCTCTCCTCCACCTTCACCCCATTTTCATTTACTTTCTTTCATTTTGATTCTTCTTTTCGTCTCATTCATCCATTTTTACCATCCTTCTTTCTCTCTTAATCTTTTTCACTTCTCCATTCCTGTACTCCCCCACTTCCCCCACCTCTCCCACTCCCCTCCACCCCCAATCCCTCCCATCCCTTCCCCCTTTCAAAACTTCCATCAGGCCAACTGCCTTATCCATCTGTACCTCTGTTCTGCCATTCACTCATTCTGATTTCTTAAGGGACACTTTTTGCTCCTCTCCCAGTCGTTTTTATCCTCATTTATACTCTCTTTGTCCTTTTACAGACCACCACCACCCCCTCCCACACCCACAGTATAAATCTTTTCTGATTTTCTTTGCCCTTCGCTCTGACAAACGGTCCTCTAGATTTAAAACATTGGCTCTATTCTATCTCTCCACAGATGCTGTCAGACCTGTTGAGATTTTCCAGCATTTTCAGTTTTTGTTTCAGATTCCAGCATCCACAATATTTTGTTTTCACCCTTGCTTCTGTAGGCAACATACCAAGTGAAATCATCCCAAAATTTGTTAAGAGTGTCTGGCTCTGACTTAAAACTGACTATACCACCCTAGATGCATTGCCAAGCTTTCAAACCAAATCTTCAGCTTCTCTGACAAAATAAAATCAATGAGTGGGCAGGATTTCTGCCATCAGTTTGGCAGAGCGGAGCAGGGCCTGGGCCTCTACAGAAATCAGAATGCCATCTTCAAAGGGTGTCCTCATCAGAAATGAGGTCAATTTTCCCCCAGCCTTTCCTATCCTCTTTCCTCCGCCATGAAAGATCAGGAGTTCCCCCTCCCAATGCACAATCATCAATGGCTCTCGCCTCCCCATTAGATAGTTATTGGGGGTCCCTCCCGCGGAGCAATTTCACTGATACTAGCTGTCATTGCCAGAGCAGGATCCTCTCTCCCCGGAGGCCCATACTTACTTTGGCGACCCTGGCAGGATCTCCTCAACACTTTCCCCGTCTTCATAAAGCTGTTGTGAACCTCAGTGAGGGGAATCATGTGATTGGTAGGCCCTTAGAAAATATGCAAATTAATTCAAACGTAATTAAGTGAGGTCCCCACCCAGAACCAGCAAGGAGTGGAGAAGATTGGGAAACAAGATCTCACCAGCAAGAATTTCAATCCCAACTCTCTTAAGGATTGTGTGCCAGTATTGCTATTTGCGCTTATGGTGCCATATGCAGACATAAAATCACTGCCACCATCTCCTTTTCAGTAACTGGCATACAGGGACAACCAGCACTCTTTATACATCAACATTTCCAATTTATCATTAGTCAAGTAATACTCTGCTACTCTCTTTATCCTATCAAAGCGGATAATTTCACATTTATCTGCGTCATACTACATCTACACATATTTGCTCACTCACTCAACTTGCCTAAATTGCCTGGAAGCCTCTTTACATCCTCCACACCATTCACATTCCACCTAGTTTTGAATCCCCAGCAAACTTGGAAATATTACATTTGCTTCCACCATCCTGATTATAGATCTTGACTGTGAATACCAATTCTTGTGGACCAACCCGCCAATATAAAAAAGACCATTTATTCCTGTTCCTTTTCCTGTTTGCTAATCAATTCTCAATCCATGCCAATGTATTATCTTCAATCCCATAGGCTAACTAATCTCTCAGGTGGGACTTTATCCATTCATGTGGGAGTTAATCAAATGTTTTCTGAAAATCTAAATACATCAGATCAACAGATCATTTTATGCCCTCAAAAAAACCCAGTAAGTTTGCCAAAAATGACACTCTTTTCATTAATCCATGTTGACTTTGTCTAATCCTATTGATATTTTCTAAATGTCTTGCTATCACTTCTTTTGTAATAGAATCTAGCATTTTCCCTATTAACAATGTTAGGCAAACTGGTCAGTGATTCTCTGCTTTCTCCTTCCCTCCTTTTTTTTAAAAAAAGCAGCGTTACATCTGCCACCTTTCAATCTGCTGGAACTGTTCCAGACCTACAAAAATTTGGAAGATGACAAACAACTCTTTCCATGGCTTCCTTTTTTTACCTCCAGTCATAGCTGATTAAGCCCTGAGGATTTATCAGATTTCACTCCCATTAATTTCTCCAGCACTGTTTTTTTTTTAAGACGCATATTAATTTCCTTCAATTACTTCTTCACATTGGGTCCTTGGGAAAAGATAGGCAAAAATTCTTGACCATTTTAGTGGGCTGAAACTATAAATTTGATGGGAGTTTTTTGGAATATTTGCTACCTCTGCTGGGATCTGATAACTATCAAGTTCAATATATGTGCAAGGTGTACTGACCTTTGGAAAATTGGACTTGAACCTGAGGAGTTGCAAAATGTGAAGATGCTCCACTGTCACTTACAAGAGCAATTTGGAGGTGGTGTGCGTGTGTTATCGCAGGCCCAACATTTCCACCTACATCCTGAGACTAGCAGCCAAAGTCTATGCTTTCTGTTGGTTTCGAACACGAATGCTAATTAGATGTTCTCCAAATTCCAGCACTGGGAGACATTAGTGTGTATGATCCTGACACAAGTGCCAAGAAATAAAATTCATCAACATGATGGAGCATGAAAGTATTTATTATTTTATGTTTTTACACAAAGCCGAGCTGTACTGATTGAACTGACTGAGTCTGATTCTCATTGTTACTCTGTAGATTCACTTGCTTTCCAAGAAATTGAAATAATTTCTATCTAGCCTTGTTCAAGCCAATGCTTTCGCAGTCTCTTTATGAGAACGTTGGAAAGATGCAAAAATATCCAACAATGTAACATCTCATCTTCTGTTCTTTCATTCTGCAACAACCTTTGATCAAGAGACAGCAAGGACCATTTATAATTTCTTTAAAATGTTTACAGAAACTGTAATGGTTTTTTAAAAAAAATCAAAAGGGACTTTTAAGCATTTGCATCAATTGTAAAGGGATCAATTACAATTTCGTTGACTAGTAAGAAGTACTATGGCCTGACAATCCATAACCTGGAAGCAATACCAAAAGAAGGGAAGGCATCGTCTGGACATCTAGACTGTTGTGAATCTATTAAAAAGGTTCTGCAGGAGTGTGTGCACTATTTCTGTGATAACTATCTTCAAGGGACTTAGAAGGAGTGGAGCTACTGTTGCTGGTGACTTGAGGGTCAAATCCATTGAGAGAGAAAAGTGACAGATCCAATGTGGATTCTCGGAGGCTATTTCCCAGAGCTTAAATGGTCGCTATGAGAGGACACAGGTTTAACTTGCTGGGGAGCAGGTACAGAGGAAATGTCAGAGGTGAGTTTTTCACTCAGAGGGTGGTGAGGGAGTGGAATAGGCTGCTGTGGTAGAGGCGAACTCGTTGGGGCGTTTTAAGAGACTTCTGGGTGAGTACATGGGATTAAAAGGGGTTGAGAGTTATAGATAGGCCTGATAGGTATGGATGTGATCAGCACAACTTGTGGGCCGAAGGGCCTGTTTGTGCTGTTCTATGTTCTAGGTTCTAAGGCTGAGTTGGAGAGACTGAAATTGTATTTAATGCAACATTTGTATATGGAGTAATGCAAATGCTTGTAATCTTGTGATACGGTCTCTGTTTTAATTCCGTGCTATTCTGTGTGTAATCATGGTTCATTCTAACTGTAATTATTATTCTATGCTTAATTGACACCAATTCTGATTTGTTTTAAAGCCAACGTCACAAAAAGTGAAATTTCCATTTGGTAAATTTGCTTATTTTCGTTAAGAGCTTTTCCATGGAGATCATGACAACTTGCATCAAATGGATTCTCCAGGTGACTCCAGACCACAACACGGGATCGACTCTAAACTTACTGAAATAATTTACTATATCCTTTCTATTTGGATTGTAACATCATCTTTAATTAAAATTACCCTTTCTCTTTAATCTTTGGCTGGATTTTTCCTGGGTTGAATTGAATGCAGCCTATCACAGGGGGTAATATAGCAATCATGCCCATTTAACTGTGGGACAAGACCTCCAGTAGCACCTCACCAGCAACAAAACATATCCTGATTAAATCACAGGGCGGGAGGGGCTGACATGAAATTCTCAGCCACTGGCAGTAGGATAACAATAGGGTAATTAAAGTGTTAATTGACAATTACAAAGCATTGTAATAGTGCCTCACAAATTAAGTGGGGCCGCAGGCCGTCCCTAAAGGCCCTGATAACCTGGGTTCGACCAAGGGATCTGACATTGGGAATGTGAGTGGTGGCTGTTAAAATTCAGCCTTCTGCTCTTGCGTCCGCCTCTCTATCATTCCTGCTATCCTCATCCAGCCTATACTCACATTTTTAAAACTTATTTTCTTGGGATATGGGTGTTACTGGCAGGGCCAGCACTTGTTGCCCATCCCTAACTGCCGTTGACTGAGTGACTTGCTAGACCATTTCAGAGAGTAAAGTTTAGAGTCGATCACCGTGTTGTGGGTCTGGAGTCACCTGTAGGCCAGATCAGCTAAGATTGCCAGATTTCCTTCCCTAAAGGACATTAGTGAACCAGATAGGTTTTTTTTACCATTATTAAGACTAGCTTTACCAATTGAATTTAAATTCCATCAGTTGCTGTGGTGGGATTTGAATTCATGGCCCCAGAGCAGTAGACTGTGCTTCCGGATTATTAGCCCAGTGACACTACTACCATGCTATCACCTCATTGACCTGGGAGGTTCAACAATGCGCTTGTGTCTCCGTTGGACGTTAATGTCTTCAGCTGCTGCCACTCCTGTTGATTTTGATGAGAAGTTTGCAGTCGGCAGTTTTTGGCAAACAAGACTTCAGTCACTGGAGATCCCAATGGCGGGGAAGACATGATGGTGGCTATGTACCTGGCTTACCATTGGATCACCCCAACAAGACTGTGTTAGTCCAACAAAATCCCCAGCCCTTATCTATTGTTTCTGAAATCATGGTAACCAAGAATATTGGTTCTACTATTCCTGACTTTGTTTGATCTATGTCTCTGTTAATGCAGCACGTCATAATCCCATGTGGTGACTTGTGACTGCAATTCACCAACCTTCTTTGTGATAGTGTGGATGTTGATGTGCTTCTTTTGTACATTTTGCTATGGCCTCATTGGGTTCCTGCAATTTTTAGTTTACTTCTTATCCTTGTAATAGTATCAATTAACCTTTCAGTGTTAACAGTGATGATCCTCTTTCTTTTCAACTGCAACACATGTATATCATACAGGGTCCATTTCCTGAGAATCAGACCCATCGCTGCAAGAATCTGAAAGACCTCTTCCTGCACCATTTCTCTAGCTTTGCATTTAGCTGCACTTCTGTTTCTATAATCATTAGCGCACTACACCAGAAGTCATCTTGAGATTACCACTTTTGACATGCTTTTTCTCAATTACTTCCTGAAACTGTCCTTAAAGGATCTGAACATGTTTTCTACCTATGTCATTGGTTACAATATCTGACTGCTCATTTCTCCAGAGAATGTTCTACATCTGTGTAATGTTATTCTTTACCCTGGCACTAGGAAGGCAATATGCCATTTGAAAAATCAGATTTGCAATTGCAAAGGTGATTGCTATTTCCCAATTTTCCTGCACAAATGTGGGGTAAGCGGGGGAGAGATGGGGTAAAATTCAAAATCTGCGGTAGAAGTCTAATCATGAGTTAGGAGCATGGAATAAATGAAGAGAAATCCAGAGGAACATTCAAAACACAATAGATATGGTGACCTTGCATGAGCTTAACTAAAAAAAATCCAAATAACAAACAGAGCAGACGTTGTGAAGTGCACCAGTGAACAGGGTTCCCACTGAGAACACATTCATAAAATCACCCTCATAAATCAATTTACACATCAATGGATTTCACAGCTTGACTAAATAATATGCTTTGATGATATTACAATACATTAAAGCATGGAACCATATGGAGGCATAGACTATTTTCTAAATGAAAAATTCCTAAAAAAATCAGAAACACAGGGAATTGGAAGTTCTTGTTCAAGGTTTTCTTAAGATTAACTTGCAAGTTCAGTAGGCAGTTAGGGAGGCAAACACAATGTTAACAATCATGTCGAGAGGTTAGAATACAAGTGCAGGAATGTACTTCTGAGGCTATATAAGGTCAGACCCCATTTGAAGTATTGTGAGCAGTTTTGAGCCTTGTATCCAAGGAAGTGTGTGCTGGCCTTGGAAAGGGCCCAGAGGAAGTTCACAAGAATGATCCCTGGAATGAAGAATTTGTCGTATGAAAAACGCTGAGGACTGTGGGTTTGTGTTCATTGGAGTTTAGAAGGATGAGGGAGGATCTTATTGATACTTATAGGATTCTGTGAGGCCTGGATAGAGGAGACATGGAGAGGGTGTTTCCACTAATAGGAGAAGCTGGAACCAGAGGGCACAACCTTAGGCAAAAGTGACAATCAGTTAAAACAGAGATGAGGAGGAATTTCTTCAGCCAGAGCATGGTGAATCTGTGGAACTCTTTGCCACAGAAAGTCAGATCATTGAATGTTTTTAAGACAGAGATAGATAGATTCTTAATTAACAAGGGGATCAGGGGTAATGGGAAAAAGGCAGGAGAATTGGGATGAGAAAAATATCAGTCATGAATGGCTGATGGGCCGAATGGCCTACATCTGCACCTATGTTTTATGGTCTTTATATAATGAATGTGCAGGTGGATGGTAAGAGGTGTTAAATAAACCGTCATCCAACTAACACCTGGAAAACCTTCAACAGCCTTCAGTGTTGTGTATCTCTATCTAATGTTGTATCTCTTCAAACTACATCTGTTAATTGTCAACTGCCACAAACCACATCCTGAAGTATACTCATCTACACATTCAAATGACAAATCAAGCAAGCCAAATCTGTGCAAAAGTCCTTTAAAGATATGGTAGGACTCAAGTGCAAAATAATTTCTCTACATCTCTTTTCCCACATTTGTTAAGTATGCAATTTCTAATTGGAAGTGACCCTTTGAAAAGAACACCAACAGTTGTGGCAATTATGATGATTCAGGGAAATCCACAGCCTCACATGCTCTTTGGTTTCTTTGTGGTAGCAGTAGAATGTGACTTTGCTTCTACTTATGATTAGATTGCAAAACCTTATTCTATGGCTTGGTGGAGACATTGCATGCCACTGCTGCAAACATTGTTAGGGTTTCTTTGTTTTAGTTTCGACTTTCAATGTTTGTCTAATTCTAGGTAAAGACTCTACCATGCACCAACCACCCTGCACTTATATTATTTCCCTCTAACAAATTGTGGTTGGATCCTTCTGCAGCTCCTGTCACAGATTTGTTTGTTAAGATTGGGCAGTGTTGCAAAACTTTAATTAAACAACAGATAAGAGCAGAGGATTGGCACATCAGCAAGTTCCCCCCACCATGCGCCCTGATTTCCATCACCCCTACCCCTCCCCCCCCCCAACCCCTCTTAACCAAACTTGGGCACATCTTTTGGCCCATTTTCCAGAGAATGCTTAACCTCCATTTCCAATATCCTGTATTGAAATCTAAGTTGAATCCAAGTGCAAAATTGTAAAAATAAAAGAAAGAACCAAATTCAACTTTTATGACAGTAATGAGTTTTTAGCTTTCAATACTTAATAAACATACATCAACATGCTGCCATCACATTCAATTTTTGCTGATCTTTACTGATGTTATTCAGAAATAGTGTTGAAAATAATATTTTAGCCATGGAATTCAGCAGTGTGGCGCTGATATGTAAGTTGCCTTGCTTCCCCAGAGGCAAAAGGATCTACATTCATGACACTTGCAACATTCTCCAATGATATAGGTGCGTGTTGTGTAACCCTAATGTCACAATGTAGCAGATTGATGTGATACCAAATAACCAATTTGGATAGTGTGGGTCCTGGCAACATGTATATTATTCACAACTAATAAAATAAGCATGAAGCAACTGCAAAAACATTCATTCAAATTTCAGGTACTTTGCTTTCAGGCAAGCAAAATCTATAGAACTTGTTCTATTGAAGAGTGCCTGAAAGTATTCAAAGAATATTTTTGCACATGTTTTGGCCCATCTTCCAGAGAATATTGCTGCATCCTCCCAGTTACTGCAGAGGAGTGTGGGATCTCTTCAAACCTCAAAGGCTCCAAATGGTATGGGGATAGCAGTGATAGCATCACTGGATCCACGGACTGTGCGGTGTACCTATATTATAACAACTGCTATAGTTCAAGGCAGTAGCTCACCACCATCTTCTCAATGACAATTATGGATGGCAAATAAAAAAAACATACTGGCCTTGTCAGCAACACCCACATCCTATGGAGGAATAAAACTAACAAGGCAGGTGGAGCAGAGTAGCGGGAGGGTAGGTAATCCGTCTGCCAAACTGATGCGCCACCGTGCCATCCTCCTTGATAATGACAGAAGGCAATCTGGCAGGCCAGCATCTTGTCTGCCACCTTGCTCTCTTATGAACTGGCAAGTACACCTTTACCCTGACATAGCTGCAAGCCATTTGTGCCTAAATACTCATCATGCGCTGATGTTCACTCTATACAACCTTCCAGGCTAAACGCAGTGTCAGTATCTGTGCTCGTGGCTGAGTGGCTGATCCAGTGATCAGGCTTCTTCATCTTTGCTGCACTGCTCTCTCTCTCTCTCTTCCTCCTTGGGACACTATGATTATGGAAATGCTATTTCTTTGGTTCTGAAATCAGGAAATGAGAGATAAGTTCTTGTCAGCAAGCAGGGTGCAGGGTGAGAAGCAAAAGGTCCATATCAAATAACAACTTGCTCCCCATTGCAGAAAGCAGGGTCGGGTTGAGGTGGGAGTGGAGAAGAAATATAAAGCAAGGATACCCTGCCCTCCTCAATGTTCTCAGTGATATCAGATGCTGCAGGCCCTATTGCAGCTAGCACCATGATGGCACAGGACTCAGAAGATCCAGTTGTTCTTGTCCCCTGCCAGATTTGCTTGCTCCCTTCTATTGTATGAGACATTGTCCTGCAAGAAGGCAGAATATCAGTGGTTGTTTAGGACTGTTACTGGGCGATATATACGAAAGGTGAGCATGAGGCTGCCAGCATTGGTAGTTGTGAGGGTGAGTTGCAGTATCTAGTTATTAGGCATGAGTCCTCAGTGTCAGAAAGTGATTCCAGATGAATGCCAGGCTTTGAGCAGAATAAGTGGCTGGGTAGCTGTCATGAGGAGGTGCATTCATTGGCATTGAAACCCACGTCATTAGAGATCTTGTGGCTCTGGTTCCAGGTCTTTCTGACCAGACTTGAGAGTTGACCTTCTTGGTCAATTGTCTGCATCCGTTACGGAGGGTGGTCCTTGAGAGTCTTCTGTCACCTTGTGGGATCTTGGCTCACTTGTACCATCAGTGGCTTCAGTGCATAATCCCTCCATGCACTGTGATACTTAGTCAGTATGAATTTCCATGGCTGTAATCTTATTTTCCACCTTCCCTTTAAGAGAAAGCATGCTGCCAGTTGTGTAGCTGCATTGTCAGTGAATCTTGCCATGTGCAATGTGTTGTCAATGTTCAGAATAAAAGACCAGAACTGGAGATCGGGAATTGCATGTCATACCCACCTCTCTCTCAACCCAAATCACTGCCCTCATGTCCACAAATTAGGCAAATGACTTTTATGCCTTCTAATTCTGATTTCCCACTGAATTGCTGCCTGAATTAGCCAATCTTTGCTAGCACAAGACTAGTTGTGTTTCTAAGAATCAACAGATGGGATTCCCCACCGTGGCATGTTTTCCAGCGGCTCACATTTAGCCACTGGTGGGACCTTCCGATCCTGCCGATGTTTATGGCATTTCATGTGGCCTGGTGCCAGAATAGAAAGTTTCACCCAATGTCACTGAATTAATGTACATTCTTTATCTATTGGCACAATATTTACCAAACATTGAATGCCTGTAAAATTCAATCTTTGTGAATTCGGTCAACACTTTTCTATTTTGCATTCATGTGTGTGATGATTCTCTAATTATATGTGGAGCACAATCATCCTAAAATTTTCCTAGATTTCAATCTGAATAACTAGAAGAAAGAAATTCTCATTGATACCACAATGCCATTCTGGAGTTACTTTTCTTACTTCCATGGTTGGAATTTTTTAGCAAAGGTGATGACCATGCCCACTCGCTGAAAAATCAATGGCAAACCCACCTCAGGCAGGCTAGGAAGCTGTAACCAGTTTTTATAGTCATCAGGGAGTTGACTTCATGTGATCATGACTTCCACCCACTTCATGGAGGATGTCCCACCTCCAGAAGTTGTCGGCTAGGGGTAGCCATGGTCAGGATTGGAGTCAGTCTCCAGAAAGGAACAGTAATGAGGTCAGATAGCCAGGTAATTAGAGTGGCTTTGCCAAGGCCAGTGAGGCAAGCTCTGGTTAGGGAGGTGGAAGGGATAAAAAGGCCAGCCTTTGCTAGTTAATGAGAACCTCCATTGAGCACAGAGTGCCTTATCAGGAGGATTACTGACTGGATCCTTAGTCATGTTACTGTGGGCTCACCACTGGAGCAGATATCAACACCACTCATGACCAGTTTTGGTAAAATACCAGAGTATTAGGAAGAGTCTCTGAAGTGACCATTAATTGGCATGATACATGCCCCACAGCTGGTAACAATCCAACAGAGAGGGGTAGATGAAGAGCAAAACAACTAGTCTCTCCACAAACCATCTGCCCCATCCACCTACTAATCCACAGCTGGTGGGCAGCACGGTGGTACAGTGGTTAACCATGCTGCCTCACAGAACTCAGATTCAATTCCAGCCTGGAGTGACTGTGTGGAGTTTGCATGTTTCCCCGTGTCTGCATGGGTTTCCTCTGGATGCTCTGGTTTCCTCCCACACCTCAAAAATGTGCAGGTTAAGTTGATTGTCTAAGCTAGAATTATCAGGAGAACTAATAGGGTAAATATATGGAGTTACAAGGGAAGGGCCAGGGTGGGATTGTTGTCAGCGCAGACTCGATGGGCCGAATGGCCTCTATCTGCATTGTAGGAATTCTGTGATTCTATTCTGTGGTGGGTGAGCAGAAGTCCGAATGCCTATAAGTAAATGGTGAGGATATCCTTGAATTACTCCTATTTTTGAACATAGAAATAAAGATCCATAATTCCATGGACCTCAAATCACAGTCAGGTTGCCACTCAGTGCCTTTTACTTACACTAAAATGAAGCCACACCACTCTAGTCTGACCATCTGACTCTGGCTGGGTGAGAAAGGTGCAGTGCAGTAGATGACCAAGGCCTTGATCAAAGGCCAGTGAAGGCAGGGTAAAGGAAGACACTCCCAATTTTTTTACAAACTAACAGCCTATGGGTGCGGAAGGTCAGTGTTGAGAGTCAGGTGGTCAGGAGAGGGGCGAATGTTCATGGAGATGATCAGTGGGATGGTCATTCAGGGTAATTGCAGTTGGGGACAGAACTTGATAGATAGGGTATAGTCTGGATGTCGAAAGGGCAGTCAGAGTAGTGTGTCGGGTATCCAGGGTGTGGAGGGGTAGTCAGTGGAATTGGCAGTACATCAGGGAATCGCTGGGGACTCAGGAGGGTAGTCGTGTGGTCCAGTGGAGGGGTGGCTGAAGTCAGTGCTGAATTAGAAATAGTTTTATTCTTCTAAAGTTTCCTGGTTCTGTAAGAACCATTCAAATAGAGCAATATAACTCAGAATATCAGATAGTTCCCAATACTGGAAGTTTGAACTCCACAGGCAATTACCACGCAATCCTTCTATGAGAGGGTGACCACTACATCTGAACCCTGCCACCACCTCCCCCCCTCCACCCCCCGGCCCCCGCTTCTGGCCAGGTACAATAATCCAGTGATCAGAAATTATGCGTTAAAACAGATCCAGTTTGACTTCAGACAAAATTGATGATTCGTTTAATGATTAAAAGGGAACAGTAGCAAAAATAATCATTAAAAAAATTCATTCATGGGACATGAGATCAGAGTCAACCACATTGCTGTGGCTCTGGAGTTACATGCATGTCAGACTAGGTAAGGACAACAGATTTCCTTCCCTAAATGGCATTAGCGAACCAGATGGGTTTTCTGACAATCGACAACGGTCATCAGTAGATTCTTAATTCAAGATATTTTTTATTGAATTCAAATGCCATCATCTACCGTGGTGGGATTCGAACCCAGTGCCCCAAAACATTAGCTGCATTTCTGAATTATAGTCTAGTGATAATAACAGTAGGCCATCGCCTCTCCTGAGTATGACTGAAATAGTAATCCAGGGGCTTACACTGATGCTGTGGAAACACAAATTCAAATCTCACCACTGCAATTGGGCTATTTTAATTCATGTAATTAATGCACAGCATGGTGGCACTGTGGTGAGCACAACAGCTTCACAGCGCCAGGCTCCCAGGTTCAGTTCCAACCTCGGGGTCATTGTCTGCGTGGATTTTGCATGTTCTCAGGGTCATTGTCTGCATGCGTTTCCTCCAGGTGCCCCAGTTTTCTCCCACAGTTGAAAGGTGAGCTGGTTAGATGAATTGACCTGCACAGGTGCCAGACTATGGCAATTAGGGAAATTTCACAGTAACTTCATTGCAGTATTAATGTAAGCCTTACTTATGACTAATAAATAAACTTTTAACTTTATTAACTTAATACATTTGGAATAATATCAGCAATGATGATCATAAAATGATCCTATTTTAGAATCATAGAATCCTTACAGTCCAGGAGGAGGCCATTCAGCCCATTGAGGCTGCACCAAAAACAAACCTACCCATACTGTATCTCTGTAACCTCATGTATCTATCCTACTGGTCCTGATACTAAGGGATAACTTAGCATGGCCAGTCAACGTAACCTGCACATCTTTAGTCTGAGAGAGGAAACCAGAGCTCCCAGAGGAAATCCATGTAGACACGAGGAGAATATGCAAAGCCCACACAGACAATGATCCTGAGATTGGAAATAAACCTGAGTCCCTAGTATTGTGAGGCACCTGTGCTAACTACAAAATCAACTAGTTTGCAAATATGCTTCAGGGCTAGTAGTCTGATATCCTGACTTGGTTGGCCTATGTGCGACTCCAGACTCATTGCAATGTGTTTGATTCTTAACAACAAAATCACATCCTGCAAGTTGTCCCACAAACAAAACAGATGTTCATGGGGTAATGCCCATGTCCTGGACTCCTCCATCACCATCCCTGGGTACACTTTTTCTCACTGGCATAACAGACAATGAGAGAGAGTGTCATAATAATACAATTAAGAAACAGTGTTTGGGGAGTCCTCCAAAGGACTCTATCAGATCTTGTGGCATTGGGACAAATATGAGTAAGGGATCGTCCCGCTGATTCACACTTACCACAGTGGAACAGCTGATGAATCAGTATTTTTCCATGCTGAACACCACTTGCAAGAAACATTGAGGACAGCCAAGACACAGAATGCATGCTGAGTGGGGAACTTTAATATTCACCAGAGCAGTCAGGAGCACCAACACTGCTGTTCATGCTGGTTGAATCCTGAAAGATATATAGTGGACCTTGTAGCTAACATTCATGCCGAATGCTAGGTAATGGCCACAACCACCATCACCCATTGACAATCAATGACTGAATCCATTACCATTGATCAAAAACTAAAGTGAACCAACCATATAAATGCCGTGCTACAAGAACAAGTCAGAGACTGGGAATTCTGTGGTGAGTAACTCACCTGCTAACTCCCCAAAAGCATGGATCACATAGTCCACGACAGCCTATAAACATCTTTGACTGAGAGAAAAGAGAGAGAAAAAAAAAGAGAAAAAAGAAAGAGAGAGAAAAGAGAGAGAAAAAAGAGAGAAAAAGACAGGGAGAAAAAAAGACAGAGAAAAAAAGAGTGAGAGAATTGTTTATAAATCTCCACATGGAAGCATGGCAAGGAAGCAACCCTCCCTGAAGTATTGCATCTGGTATGGGGATTGAATCTATGTTGTTGGTGTAATTCTGGAACACACTCTAATCATCTAGCTAAATGAGCTAACCAAAACCTGGTCACCATTCACAAGGCATAGGCCAGAAAGATGATTAAAGGCTCTTCTCTTGTCTGGGTGAGTGCAGCTTCAACAATACTCAAGAAGCTCAGTACTATCCAGAACACATCAGTCAACTTGATTAAGTATGTCAATCTCCAAGTTCAATATCACTCCCTCCATCATTGACAAACAGTTGCAGGAATGTGCACCATCTAACAAGAAGCACAACAGGAGAAGATTGAGGCCGAACTTCAGAGTCAAACATTTGCTGTCAGAGAACCAGGAAAAACTGCAGCAATGAAGCTGGAGCTTCAAGTTCATATGCACAATGTGAAGTCAATTCTAGAGGAGGAGAGAAGTAACCATCAACTCACCAAGACACACCTCAGAAAAGCACAGATGCACATTAAGGCAAAGAGTGCAACATTAGAAGTTGAGCTCAAAAGGTGAGCAACATACAATCATTATGGGAGGGAAGTTGTCAACTTACAAGACTCCATCAACAGCATCTTCCAAATTCACATGCTCCGCCACCTAGATGGACAAAGACAGCAGATGCTTGGGCAATTACCATCTCCAAGTTCCTCTCCTAGCCACCCGTCAGGAACAAATGGCCAGTGCCTCACTGTCATTCCTTGAAAATGCTGGAATTCCCTTCCTAGCAGCACTCTAGATATACTCTCACTACTGCAATGGTTCAAAAAGGGGGTTCACCTTCAACTTCCCAAGAGAAATGAATGCTGGCCTTGCCAGCGATGGTCATCCTATTAACAGTAAAACAAATATTCAATGACATTTTCATACCTGATTAGCTATGCTCTTGAAGTCGAACCCAAGATAAACTCCTTTTGGTTGATTCCTTACTGCTTTTGTTGCCATTTTTTTCCCTCCATTCAAAGGTGGGTGTTGGATTCTTTGTCTTTGGCTGTGAATGTAAAATATACTCCAGTTAAGTCTCTGCATTGTTTAGTTCAATTAGTTTGCTGTATGTGAGGATTGTATATCCTAAAGCATGATAAAATTATTACTTTATGCTAATTAGATGTAAGAGGCTGTATTTTTTGAATTCTCTACAGCATAATTTCCCTTGCTTTCCATGTTAAGCATAGTATCATTCTTTGACAAAGGATGAATCAGTAAATGTGCTAAAAAGTTGCATGCTGATTGCAATCAATATTATTAAAGATATTATAGAGTGGAGAGCTGTCTACATTTTACGATAATTTAAACCTTCATATTGGAAAAACAAATTTGTTCTTGAGCATTAGGAACATTGACAAGGCACAGCTTATTGTCAATCCCTAGTTGCCATGACAACAAGTTCAATCACACATAAGCCGCACCGTGTAAAGGTACAGCTACCAATAGTACTTGCATCTATAGGAGGACAGGGGTCTATGGGTTGATAGTGGATCTGTTCCACATCAGTAAGGAAAGGGAAATGTGGCCATGACATGTTGTGAACACTCAATAAGCTCCCTGTCTGTACAATGCCCATTTCTGTTTTGAAGCAACAGGCCTTGGATTTGGTATGATTCCTGAAGGATGGTAGTGTGATGATTGGGTTTTACAACCATCAAACAATTTTCATAGTTATTTTCTGGTGCTAGCTCACAAATGACCAAACGTATTGAATTTGACAGTGTGCCTTCTGCAATTTAAACTCTCAGACTCTGAGCTGCTGAACCAGTACAAAAGCCAATAGAAGCCATACCTAATTCAAGGTCAATTTCAACCTGCAAAGCAATAATGGGTTTAGTAAGAGTAGGAAACAGAGTGAGTATGTGTATCTCCATATTCCTTTGCCTTGTTGATCAACTCACTCTCAGTTCCATTGATCCAGATGCCAACAGTAAGGTTGCTTACATAGCTACCTAAGCCAGATGCATATATATTGTGCCCTGGCATTGTTGGATGTAAATTCATAGAACATAGAACATTACAGCACAGAACAGGCCCTTCGGCCTTCGATGTTGCGCCGACCAATATAAAAAGCAATGCCCCTCCAAACTAAACCATTCCCTTCTCTTCCATATACTTATCAACTAACCTCTTAAACGCCACCAAACTTGGCGCATCTACAACTGCTGCAGGCAGGGCATTCCACTCCCGAACCACCCTTTGGGTAAAGAATGTGCAATTTAATTTAATGGAGTGAAGAGCTGAATTAAAAAGGGGATAACACCATTGAGGGGTTGAAGTAGTAAAAAGAATTAAACAGAATGCTCCTGATACATTTCTGACAACATATATAGAGAGCTTTATCATGAATTAAAAACAGAAAATGCTGAGACTCAGCAGGTCTCATGGCATTGGGGTACAGAGAAACAGAATTGATGTTTTTTATTAGTGTTCTGATATTTTGTTGACCTGAGATATTGGACCAAACTTTCCTATCTCTAGATTGTCAGACACCCAATGTATGACTGAAGACATGCATTGAGTACCTGTGAAGGTTTAATCTTCCAAGGGCAATTCCCTTGCTCTCTGAGACCCTTCACAAGTGTCTCCAAATCCGAGCTAGAGATAGTTACCCAAGAAATGACAGAGAACTGAAAAAGCTAGTGTAACACCTGAATAAATCCACAACTGAACCACCTCCATCCTCACCCCTCACCCCAGTACCCCCTCCAAATTCCCAACTAGCTCACCAATCATCTGACCAGACTACCAGCCCAACCACCACCCCTTTCCCCCAATTATCCAAACACCCCCTGAGCCGGCCCAACTATTTCCTTCCATTCAACTACACCCAAAACTGGACCAAAGGTCCCCAAGCATGATACAAACACCACTACCCTGCTTTGAGACCCCACCAACCCCATTCACTATCTCATTCAGTTGACTTATTCACCCATTCAACAACATTCAAATGTTGGACCTTTTAATCTTATTTGCAACAGCTAGTGTCCCCTGACTCTACACTCTTCTGGAATTCCCTGAGGGATACCAAGTTATGCATCTCTTTGAGATTGAAATCTCTCTGAGATTGAAAGATTCCAGAAGAAATATGTAGCACATCAAGTCAGGTAAATCTGTGAGCGCAGTGGCAAAGTGCTCATCATTGCCTCTGTTTGATGCTCTAGACCATTAACTCTGCGGCCGTGCCTGTAGATGCTGCCAGTCCTGCTCAGTCTTTCCTGGAATTTCTGTTTTTATTTCAATTTGCTAACATTCACAGTATTTTGCTACTGTATTCTGAATGCCTGCTTACTTTCTGTTGTAACATAGAACACTACAGCACAAACAGGCCCTTCGGCCCACAAGTTGTGCCGAACACATCAAAACCTACCCAGCCATAGACCTATCTATAACCCCCAATCCCATTGGATCCCATATACTCATCCAGAAGTCTTTTAAAAGACCCCAGCGAGTTCGCCTCGACCACCACCGACGGCAGCCGATTCCATTCACTCACCACCCTCTGAGTGAAAAACTTTCCCCTAGCATCCCCTCTGTACTTGCTTCCCTGCACCTTAAATCTGTGCCCTCTCGTCGCGACCATTTCAGCCCTGGGAAATAGTCTCTGAGAGTCCACCCTATCTATTCCTCTCAACATCTTGTAAACCTCTATCAGGTCGCCTCTCAACCTTCGTCTCTCCAGGGAGAACAGTCCCAGCTCCATCAACCTGTCTTCATAAGGCATGCCTCCCAATCCAGGCAACATCCTTGTAAATCTCCTCTGCACCCTTTCAATAGCTTCCACGTCCTTCCTATAGTGAGGCGACCAGAACTGCGCACAGTACTCCAAGTGTGGTCTGACAAGGGTCCTATAAAGCTGCAGCATTACCTCCTGACTCCTGAACTCAATCCCTTGATGAAAGAAGGCCAGTACACCGTAAGCTTTCTTAACTACATCCTCCACCTGGGAGGCCGATTTGAGAGTCTTATGGACCCGGACCCCAAGATCCCTCTGCTCTTCCACACAGCTAAGACTCCTACCTTTGATAGTGTACTCATTCATCCCGTTGGATCTGCCAAAATGGACCACAACACATTTATCCGCGTTGAAGTCCATCTGCCACTTCTCCGCCCAGTCTTGCATCCTGTCGATGTCATGCTGCAACTTCTGACATCCCTCCAGACCATCCACAACACCACCGACCTTCGTGTCATCGGCGAACTTACTCACCCATCCCTCCACTTCCTCATCCAGGTCATTTATGAAAATGACAAACAGCAAGGGTCCTAGAACAGATCCCTGGGGCACTCCACTGCTGACCGACCTCCATGCAGAAAAAGAGCCATCCACAACCACCCTCTGCCTTCTCAGGCTAGCCAGTTCTGGATCCACAAGGCCAAAGCCCCTTGGGTCCCATGGCCTCTCACCTTCTCAAGAAGTCTTGCATGTGGGACCTTGTCAAATGCCTTGCTGAAGTAAGATGGTGCAAATCCGGTGGAGATTTAAATATACATCTAAATATAGGTAAACTTTCTGTAAACCTCTTGCTGCACTCGCCACATGCTATCATAGGTTTCAATGACACTTTGCTGATAATATCCTTTTATACACAATATATGCTATGATGCACATGAACAATGGCACAGAATATATTCCAATTCCCTTCCCATATCTAATGGTTCCCTTTTGACTGTTTCCATCGATAGTAATTCCTGGAACAGGTTGCTAGTCTGTCATAAGGGGCTTTCAACTTAAGGGGTGCCATTCCACATCAAGCATGGCTGAGTAGGACTCTCTCCCACTCTTACCACCAGCTACTTAAAGATTTTTCCGATAAGGCCGGTGTGTCTTGGTATTGTTAACTTACACTGCTTGCTGGTTGGCCTGTGGATTGGGTACAGATACTGTTAAGATGGAACTAGAAGTTGACTGTTTTCTCCACCTGGAAAATCAAAGTTAGGTATGCAATGGTCAGAGTGTAATTCCATATCAAAGTATATGAGAAATGATTAATAAAACATAATAACAAGATTCTCACACAAGTTAGATTTGCAAAGTGCACATGGTTGGCATAACCTAAAATAATTTTCTACCATCTTGGAACTATCTTATTTTCAAAAGGGTTTATCTGATTCTTGCCAAGTGAACCCATTTTCTATGGGATACTGGATGCATGATGTCAACTTTAGTTCATTGGTAGCATTCCTGCATCAGAAAGTTACCAATTCACGCTCCATTTCACAAACTTGAGGACATTACCTAGCCTGACATTTCAGTGCTGCCCAATTCAGATGCAATGTGAAGTCAAAATTCGAATTAGATTAATGGAACATCAGTCTTTATCTCAAGTAGCTTTGGATAGAGTCATATTGAGCCTTAGTCAAACTGCATTTTGGGCAATGCAGATGAGTGAAGACATGATCCTGGGAAGCATGCAATGTAGATTCACCAGAATGAAATGAGCACTGAAAGAATTAAATTATGATGGCAGGTTGTAAATTTTTTTAAAAATATGCTTTAAATTTAGAATATCAGAGAGTGGTCTAACTGGAGTTTAAAACTATAAAAGGGTTCATTCAATTGCATAAACCATTTTCTCTGCTAAGTGAATCAAGAAAAAGAAGCATAATCTTAAAATAACCGCTAGACATTTAGAAATAATGTTATAGGAGACTTTCTCAAAACAGTGTGTCATGGAAATCTGCCCGCTCTTTGCCTCATAAGATTGTAGATTCTCCAATAATAATGATTTTCAAGTCTGAGATTAATAGATTTTTGTGAAGTTATTGAACCAGGGGATTTGATGAAAGACGTAAATGGAGATGAAATATAGATCAGCTGTGACTTAACAGAATGGCTGAACAAGCTCAGACGGTTGAACAATCTATTCCTGTTCTAATGTAAATGTAAAAGATCCCATCTCAGTATTTGATGAAGTAATAGAGTGTTTTCAACTAATGTGGCCAATATCTATCCCTCAATTAACACCATTGAAACAGATAATCTTGTTATATATCTCATTGATTTATTGTGGGACCTTAATATGCACTAATTGCCTACAGTGTTTACCTACATTACAACAGTGACTAGACTTCCAAATTAATTAACTGTGAAGTACTGTGAAGATACGAAAAGTGTTATATCAAATCAAATTCTTTAATGATTTGCGGCTTAAATGAAGGGATTATAGTGAGGTGTTAAGGGAGTTTTTTTTCTCAATTTTACTTGTTTAAAACATTTGCCCAAATATAGCAGCCACAATCAGTGTATTTCCTTGCCTTAAAAATGTGCCTTAATATAGTTCTTTTCACCATCCTCAAGATGCTGTTAGAGTTATAAGAAATCACACATTGTAGTAATGCTGTATATTGTCTCATGAAGAGGTCTAGAGACTTGTGTGGTTGAAAAATAACTTTATTAAATGACACATAACTATAAACATATATAGACAAGAGATAGTTGGCTACACCTTACTATTTACATGTGATTCTCTTTGTTTTGAGTGATACCATTTCCCCAGTCCCATATTAAAGTTTACAGTCTCAAACACCCTAACACTGCACCCTGAGTCTTTACGTAAATGCATCTGCAATAATATTTATTGTATTATGCTACTCAATGTGCCCCTATCCTCTCTCAAAGTCTCTGACTTTACAGATTCAGACTATCTTCAAGTTTTACAGCTCTTCCATATCTTGTTTTTTTTTCTTGAAGTTTTGAAGCAGCACAATGGCACAATGGTCAGCACTGCTGCCTCACAGCGCCAGCGACCTGGGTTTGATTCCTGACTTGGGTCACTGTGCGGAGATTGCATGTTCTCCTTGTGTTGGTCCTATGACCAGGCTTTCAGCTGGGTTTCATAACCGACCTCCACATGGTTTTGGTGGAGTCCTGTCATGCTACACAACAGCTCTTTCTTCTGCCCCTAGTGTCCATGCCTGTAATGTAGCTTATCAGACAATTTCCTGTTGCGTTTTTCAGTGAGGCAGACTTCTTCCAGGTCAGACTGTAGTTCCTATATTAGATCATTCTTAGGGGTTTTGGCAAGCTTCACTTGCTGCCACCATATTGGATGGTTACATGTTGTCTCATGAAGGTGTTTAGAGGAGGTTTGTATGGTTGAACAATAAGTGTTTATTAATAACACATAACTACATTTACAGGATATAGCCCTGATAAGGTGCCATCTTTATGCTGACTTTTACCAGACGTAACACAACTTGACTTCTCTCAGGTGTCTATCTACATCATAACATGGGCCATACTTTTTCCCAATCCATATTAATATTTATAGCTTCAAACACCCTATAATACATACATCACACTGGCAAGACCTTTCGCCTAAAATAGAAAAGTACTACTTCCGGAGATATTGGGTGGGATTTTTCTCCCTCTCCGCAGCTTGCTTTGTGGCAGCAGGAGGTGGCATGTCACTTGCTCGCAACAGGATCTTACAGTCCTGCCATTGTCAATGGCTTTTGAACTCCTCACTGCCAGGAAACCATGTGGTAGTGCGTTGTCGGTGGGGCTGTAAGATTCCAGTGGCATGAACAGCAGTAATATTTTGGCAATTATCTTATTTGTGGTATTATTTCTACATTTTTGGACTAATGAAGAACATGGCTATAGTCATGGTAAAACATTTCTCATTGGTAGTTCATTTTATGCAGTTCTTGAGATTTTAAAACAATTCAGTAAAAGTACTAGGTGGTTTATGGTGTGTATTTTTATGAAAGTAATGTCAAGTTCCCATCTGATTCCTAATTGCGCTCCAGGAACTTGATTCACACTTTGTAAAGTTTGCATCCAGTTGTGGAGCTGGTCCTAACTCAGCAGTGCAAAATAGATGTGACATTGTTCTTGGGAACTTGTAAAACTTCGTAAGAAATGCTTTAATAGCAAGTAGAAGGCTGCTGCTCCCACCCACACTTTCCTTATATGTGAAAAAATGTTGAAGGTGTCACTCAGAACACAGTAAGTGTGAACATGCAGAAAACTACTTTGAGACTAAAGCCAGCAATGTACAGTTGGCTGATTAGTGGATTGCTGACAACACATCATATTCCACAGGTAGCAAGTCAAGACAGGCAAATATCATGTAAATGCAAATTATATCACACTGCTACATTGACAGTCATGGAAGTTAAACTAATTTAGGATTTAAGATGAAGTAGAGCATGTTAAAAGATTCAGATTACATCACAAACCACAAGAGCAAAGCTTAACTGACTTATCAGTTGCATTACATTTTTGGAATGCGCCCCAATGTAGGTATCATTTTACATAATTACACATAGAATAAAAAAAGGCTCCCATAATTATGTCTCAAGTGTATTTTTTTTTAATCTCCAGTGCTTTGAGCAGGAAGTTACATGTGTTATGTGCACACATTTGTAATTCCCCAAAGGCCAGGGATTCCCCACATGCCATGAAATTTTAACTCCATAGCACACATATGATCCTCTACCCAAAATTCCAATAATACCCGATAAGGTTGTTAAGAAGGCATACGGAGTCTTAGCTTTTATTGATAGGGGGATTGAATTTCGGAGCCACAACGTCATGTTGCAACTGTACAAAACTCTAGTGTGGCCGCACTTGGAGTATTGTGTGCAGTTCTGGTCCCCACATTATAAGAAAGATGTGGAGGCATTGGAGAGGGTACAGAGGAGGTTTACCAGGATGTTGCCTGGTATGGAGGGCAGGTCTTATGAAGAGAGGCTGAGCGATTTGAGGTTGTTTTCGTTAGAAAGGAGGCGGCTAAGAGGGGACCTTATTGAAACATATAAGATGATTAGAGGTTTAGATAGGGTGGACAGTGATAGCCTTTTTCCTAGGATGGAGAAAGCTAGCACGAGGGGACATAGCTTTAAATTAAGGGGTGGTAGTTATAGGACGGATGTCAGAGGTAGGTTCTTTACCCAGAGGGTGGTAAGGGTATGGAATGCCCTGCCTGCTGCAGTTGTAGATGCGCCAAGTTTGGTGGCATTTAAGAGGTTAGTAGATAAGTTTATGGACGAAAAGGGAATGGTTTAGGTTAGAGGGTCATTGCTTTTTCCTAATTGGTCGGCGCAACATCAAAGGCCAAAGGGCCTGTTCTGCGCTGTAATGTTCTATGTTCTATGATTAACAAATAGGCTTAGCTTTCAGTCGGACCATGAGCAGGCTGGGGGAGGCTGCAGAATAAGCAAGCTTGTGAATGCAGGTCCAAACAGTGAAGGGTGTTGAGGCCTGTGTGTTGCGGTCACAGATCAGAATCCCAAATTACATTAGGAAACTGGGCAATTTCTCTATTCTTGCATAAAACGTGAGGATAGGATGCTTCACTCCAAGTAATTCCTATGATAAATTAGGGATCTTTTATAGTAAAGCAAACTTTATTTAATAACAAAATTTAACTCTAACAAAATGAAGCAGCTTAACTATTAACAATTGAACAATACTTTGAAAAAGGGAGGAAACAACTATAATTTCTAATATGTCGCTGTTTCAATTCCAAAGAAATGACAGTCCACTTATAGATTCAAAATTCCATTTTATATATAGTTAGCAACCATAATATACTAGCCATAAAAAATGTACACTTGAAATGCTTTTAAGTTTCAGAGCAGCTTATATAACTTTTGTCTTCAAACGAACCCCAGCTAGAACTCAATGCTGTTTTCTCTGCTACAAATCTAGTTCGTCCCATAATCTTCTTATTCATCACTCTGTTATTCAACCTAATCAAAAACCCTAGGGGGAATCTTTATCTATAAATATATATCCATTATCTCTACCCTAAGGAAATACTACATGGCTAAAACGAGTAATTATTCTGCTCTGCCAGCATCTGAGATAAACGTTTTTTCAGACAGACTGACTGCTCTCAGAAAAAACTGAATTTATAAATATTCTCCTGAAACATAAAAAAAATTGTAGCTGTAGCAATACCATCATCACACTGGGTATGAGGGATTTAAAAATTTAGGAGAGAGGGGGAATTAATATTGCAGGATTTGATGAGAAAATTAGAAAACCAAAAAAAAATTGTAGAAATGGAAGCTTTGCCATTGAGTTGTCAGTGGGAGATAGAGGTCACAAGGAATGAGTCTTCACTGGGAAGGTCAGAAACCTGGGCTAGGATGTGCACACACATACACACACACTGGATATGTTTTTCTAACATGCATTTACTTACATTCTCGTCCTCTTCTGCCCAGTTCTTGGACACATTGGAAACTAAAAGTTAGACACATACGGATAAACAAATCAAATTCTTAGGGATGGATTTTTATGGAGTCAGAAGTGTCCATGGAGGTGTGACAATGGCAGTTGGATCCCTATTCCAGATTTTCATTCCTGGATTTCAGTACAGTCTTTTAAAGGCGTGAGCTGGTTAGATCACTGGTGAGGTCAGGCATGCCCCAGTTCTCCACAATTTTTATGGAGTCAGGCCAGCTTCTCAAATATCACCTTAGAGGTGCTATGAAACATAATCTGCATAATAAAAACTTTTGAAAAGCAGGTTCAGGAGGTACTCCTCACATGACTCCTCTCAGTGCTAAGCCATGCCCTCTCTGTCCATTCTCAATGGCCTCTCATCCCAAAGTACATCCCCCACTCATATTTGCCATATTGGGCCCATTGAACAAATGAACCATTTAGTATAAGATGTGAAAAAAGTCATTCATTAATAACTTTCCATTTCTTAAAAAAACTCTTTTCTATTACAGGCCAATAAAAGTGGCAACCAGACCCTTTAACATGCCAATAACGGAAACTTTCAAGCACTTGAAATGCCTTCATCTTGTTTAAGTAAACATTCTACAGATAACAAAAAGGATGAGAAAACCAGAGCAGTCAATCAAGCAACATTTTCCCTGGGGCTCAGGTGATTCACTATTCTAATAGATTTCTGGGTTGACAGCCAAGAATGCATAATGTGCAGTAGTAATGACATTACAACTCTAATCGATAACTTTCCTGTTCCATTATAAACAACTGGATTGACAGGGTTAATTTTAAAAAGGAGAAAAGAGAAGTTTGGAATTATTTTTATGGTGTCTATTCATGATGTGATGCTTCCCCCTTATCACTGCTATCAACACTTACACTCTGCACCTTGTGGTTCAATGTTTTCTATCTGATCATCTGGTTAGTTGCACTGGGCCACCTGTTACGGTAAATGATGCCAGTACCATAAAAGCACTGCCATCTTTCACTGTGGGAATGGACAATCATCCAATACGCTTCGCACTTAACAGTTCAAAAATCAGTCAACTCTTTCATGTTTGAGTGATGAAAGTGAATTCTGATTAGCTTTATGGCTGTTCAGGCCATCACTGTCAAGCTTGATTTTGTCTTCTGGTATTCCCCCCACAGTAGTTAATAACCAATTGTTTCATTAGGAAAAGGAATCCAGGCTGATTTCATTATTTTCCAATTAATTCAATTATAGTATTTTTTCTATTGCAACTCACATCACCAAAAATATAGGAATTAAACTTATATCTTTTTCATGGTCATTTTGCCTCAGTTCCTTATATATACCAATAGATACAATTATCAACTCATCTATCAGGGAAATGTCTATCCTACAGACTATTTCTTTCCTAATGTCAATAATTTTTGTTTTACTTGTTTATTCTTTCATGGGATGTGAGCATTTTTGGAAAAGCAAGTGTTTGTTACCATCCTTAACTGCCTATGAATTAAGTAGCTTGCTAGGCCATTTCAGAGAGTAGTTAATCAACCACAATGCTCTGGATTTATAGTCGTATGTAGGTAAGGATGAGATTTCCTTGCCTAAAAGGACATTACTGGACCACATGGGTTTTTTTCACAACTGACGATAGTTCCATGGTCACTACTACCGAGATCAGCTTTCAACTGCAGATTTTTATTAATTCAAAATTTAAAGTCCACTAACTGCTTTGGTGCGATCTGAACATGTGTTTTGAGAGTACTAGCATGGGCCTCTGGATAGCTACCCCTATGACATTACCATTACACCACTATCTCCCCCATATGAACCAAAACTGCTTCTGAATGCAGTGGTAAAGGCTTTTTCCTTGCTATCTGCTTTTTTTCATCATTAACGATAGGTTAAAGTCAAAAACAGCACAGCTTATAAATGAGCAATTTGTGGAAACTAACAACTCACCACTCATCATTCTTTTCCTGTTAGAAAAGTTCACTGTCATTTCTTTATCCTTGTTGCTCTAAACAGACTCATTATCCTGACAATAAAAATAGACAAACCTACAGCCAGGCTGTCACTCCTACCAGAGCTAAAAGCAAAAATAGAATATTCCACTTAACTCTTCTGGAGGAGAGGTGGTCTACTACAATCTAGCAGTAACTCTGAAAAATAGCTGCTTCACAATGTTAGGGTAAATTAAAGCAGTGGATTAAACCTAATGCACTGTAATGCTGATTCTTCAACTATTTTTTATTAGTTCATGGGATGTGGGCTTCACTGGCTAGTCACGCATCTATTGCCCATTCTTAATTAACATGTTCAAAAGGCATTTAAGAGTCAACCACATTGCTGTGGGGTCTGGAGTAATGCATAGCCCAGACCAGGTAGGGTAGCAGATTTCTATCAGATTTCTATCCCTAAAGGGCATGAACAAACCAGATTGGGTTTTACAACAATTAGCATTAGACATTTAGTCAGTCATCATTAGACATTTAATTCCAGACTTTTTTACTGAATTCAAATTCCATCATCTGCTGTGGTTTGACTTGAACCAAAATCCCTAGAGTATTACATAGAACCATAGAAAATTACAGATCAGAAACAGGCCTTTTGGCCCTTCTTGTCTGTGCCGAACCATTTTTTGCTTCGTCCCACTGACCTGCATATGGACCATATCTCTCCACACCCCTCTCATCCATGAACCCGTCCAAGTTTTTCTTAAATGTTAAAACTGACCCTGAATTTACTACTTTATCCGACAGCTCATTCCACACTCCCACCACTCTCTACGTGAAGAATCCCCCCCTAATATTCCCTTTAAACTTTTCTCCTTTCACCCTTAACCCACGCTCTTTGTTTTTTTCCTCCTCTAGCCTCAGTGGAAAAAGCCTGCTTGCATTCATTCTCTCTATACCTATCAAAATCTTATACACCTCTATCAAATCTCCCCTCATTCTTCTACACGCCAGGGAATAAAGTCCTAACCTATTCAATCTCTGTAACTCAGCTTCTCAAATCCTGGCAACATCCTTGTAAACCTTCTCTGCACTCTTTCAACTTAATTTACATTCTTCCTGTAACTAGGTGACCAAAACTGTACACAATACTCTAAATTTGGCCTCACCAATGCCTTATGCAACAAAGAACAAAGAACAAAACAGCACGGGAAACAGGCCCTTCAGCCCAACGAGCCCGCACTGCCAACCCAATGTCCCCACTTCTACCCATGATCCCTGTCTATGTTTATAGATCTATGCTTTAGAACCAAATTTGAGACAATTTAGGGAGAATTTGTTCTGCCAATCAGCCTAAGAGCACATCTTTGCGATGTGGGAGGAAACCAGAGCACCCGCAGAAACCCCACACAAGCACAGGGAGAATGCGCAAACTCCCACAGATACAGGCCCAAATCCATGTATCTGCACAGCACAGCAATAGTCACTGAGCTGTCGTGGTGTCCATCAAATGGTCCAGGTCAAGCGTACACTAACGACGTGAAGCACTAGGGTACTCTCAAAAAATCCAAGAGCAGCCCTCTCACGACCCATCGCATGTATGCCCCTTGTTAGACAAGGCGGACCGAAGTACCTGTCGGATAAAAGTATCTGTAGCCTTCTTGACTACCTTCTCCACCTGTGTTGCCACTTTCAGTGGGTGACCTGTGTCAACTCTCATGTCATTTCATGTCCTTTGTGATTCTAAATGTGTAACTGTTTTAAAGCAGAAACCATGAGACTGCGTTTCTATTAGTTACATTGGTGCAAACTGACCAAACCAGCACAAAAAATTGAGGAGTTTAAGATATCTGAATAGCATCTAAACCATTTTCACTCATATTTTCCATGATCTTGTACGCTAGCTTGCTCTCCAATTTGCAAGAATTAGACCCCACTCAAAAAAACCACCTACACTGCCAGGTCAAACTTGTAGGATTGGTCCAAGAAGGCACTTCAAATTGCTTTAATTTTTCTAGGCACACAGGTATTAGTAGTTTTGTCCCACATATTAGCCTCTTCAATAAATTCATTTTTATGGCCTCCTTCTGTACTGTAGGGATTCTCAACAACCTTACCATAACACTCCAACTTTTATAGTCAATACTCCGAAATATACCTTGTATTTCTGGATTACTAGGCCAATGCCATTGTGTGACTACCTCTCAGTAATGCTACTTGGCTTTTGATGGAGTGGCCAGGATTAGTGAATTTATCTTGTAGAGTCCAATAGTATATATTTACACATTTCAGTCACCCCTTTTTCTAGCCTTGACAGAAGCTAGTGAAACTGAACTAACTGTGGTGAAAAATACTAGAGCTAATCAACCTACACTTGCTCACCTATGGGTAATGATACTTAATGGGATGGAGCTATTCCCGAAATGTTATAAAAATGTACTTTATTAACTTTTCAGGTTTTTTCTCTTTGCAGTTGGGTCTAACTAATTACTCTCTAGAATCAAATGCATATCTTCAAATCATTTTCCAAAAATTGTCAATGCAGTAAGCAACATACCCCTCTGTTAATATTGACTCTGGTTTGTTGTCCTTGCCTCTGTTTCTTCTGCTGACTTCCTCCTCTATTCAGGAACATAATCCTGTAACAGCAAAGGATAAGTTAAAATTGCAAGGTATTTTGAAGAAAATTGCTAAAATTGTATTATCACAACTACATTTTCAATGGCTACAGCTATTGGCATTGGAGAAATATGACCCCATTCAGTCACTGAATTGGAAGAATAAAGAGGTCACAATATGTACTTGACAAGCACATTTATTTCTGAAATTGTGTCCACTTTTTCCCAATCCTACTTCTTTCTTCCACTTATTCACAAGACACTATTTATATTATAATAACAATTTGATATTATATAGTGTCTTTAACATAATGATGCATCAAAAGGTTTCACCCTTCTGGGTCATTCAGACTCAAAACATTGGCTCTGTTCTCTCTCCACAGATGTTGTCAGAACACTCAGAATTTCTAGGATTTTCAATATTTGGCAGGGAGCCACATAAAGAAATATTTGAATGCTGACCAAAATTGGGACAAAGATAAAAGAAGAGATGGAAGTTGACAGGATGAGAGTTTAAGGGAGGGAGTTCCCAAAGCTTATGACTTAGCCTAAAAGCTACGTTAAAGGCTGATTATAAAGATCAGGAGAGTCAATGCAGTTTTCTGAAAACAAGGATGAGAATTTTAAAAACTGAGGTGATGCCAAACCAGGAGTCAGTGAAGGAAAGTGAGCATAGTGGGTGAGCAGATCTCAATACCAGTGAACAAGTGTTATTTCAACTCAGGTTTATGTAAGATGCAAGATGGAAGGCCAGCCAGAAGAAACACTTGGAATAGTCAAGCCTAAAGGAAGGAATAGATGAGGATTTCAGCAACAGATGAGCCAAATGGGGCAGAATTAGGTGAAATTATGGAGGTAGAGGTAGGTAGGCTAGATGTGTACTTGGAAGCTCAACTCAAATTCAAAATCAACACTAAAGCTGGAATTTTACCAGCACACTTGCTCCAATTCCGGGGGAAAGCAAGGCTCAGAGAATGACATTCTCTGTTGGCCTTGGGAGGAATTGTACGAACCTCAGACAGTAAAATTCTACCCTAAGGCTCTGAATGATCTGGTTCAGTTTAAAATGGGAAAGGGATGGAGTCATATCAGACAAGTAGTCTAACAATTAAGAGGAAATAAACAAATAAAAATTGAAATGTAGCACGTTCTGTCTTGTCAAAAGAGTGTAGATTTGCATGTGGTCATTTAAGGTAAAGTGTGGATAGCCTAGTGAGGCCATGGTGGAATTTGTTGATTGTACATGTACTCACAACAAGATAATGGTTTATCAATTCAATTTATCTGGTAATATGTAAATGAAATGAAGTTCAGTAGACACAATGGATTTTATGGCTTTGCTCAGGTGGGGCCAGAAATTCTCACCTGAGGTCAACAGAAATTTCCATTGTCAGGTCCTGTGGCAGGTAAGGTGGTAAAGATCCAGCTTATGTATTATTGTGTTTAACAGATGAGAGGAAATGGTTTATAATCACTGAATTTAATATTTTTCCATTTTTTTTCAGGAACATACCTACTAACATTCAAACACAAAAAAAGACCACAATGAATTTATATCTCACATACTTTACTTTCCAATAATGCCATCACTTTAGTTTAAAAGTTCCTCTTTCTCCTCTGTGGAAATTAGAAATCTCATCTATCCCTGATTATAATATATCTTTATTCCTACATTTATTTTCTTTGTTCCTCTCCCTGATCTTTGACTTGCGACCATTGTGCTGCTTTCTCAGCAACTACATTCATTAAATGAAAGTTAACTTCTACAGTTGGCAGAAAACCCATTTCCTCATCTACCACCCAGGCAGCAAGTGCAGTAATTTATCCCCATCAATCTTAATGCTACACTGAGGTTCTATATTTCCTTATTAGGGCAATAGAAGTCCAACTGGTTTCTAGTCAAATCCAGACTTTTGCCACCATAAAGCTATCCAATCTATCTCTTTCAAAACTGGCTTTGAATTAAAGCAAATCATTTCAGGGATTGAATAAGAGAAGCAAGAAAATCAAAAAAAATTCATTTGTTTCTTGTATTCCATTCTCAATTCTGCCTAATTCCTCACTTAGCCCCACTGCGAACAAAGTAACAAAACTCCAGAACAAAAGCACTTTGTAAAATGAAAACCCAAAGGTATTCTAGCCTCAATATATGCAGGGAAGCAGGGAGGATACTGTGGACCACGAAAATACAACAGAAAGTATGCAAAAGCTAGTGACATGGATGTACTTTTGAATTTTACTATTCATCCCTGGGACTTGGGCATCAGTGGCAAAGTCAGCAATTACTGTACATCTGCAATTTCCCTTAAGAATGTAGTGGTGAGCTGTTGTCTTGAATCATGCACTGTGGATGATATAGGTACATGCACAGTGTAGTAAGGAAGAGAGTTTCAGAATTTGGACCCAGTGACAATGAAAAAAAACAATACATTTCTAAATCAAGATGGACTGCAATTTGAGAGAAACTTGCAGATGAAGTTATTTCCATGTGTGCCTGCTCCACTTGTTCTTCGAGTTGGTGAAAGTTAATGGTATGGAAAGTACTGTCAAAACAGCCTGAGCGAATTGCACACTACATCTTGGAGATAGTACACATTGCAGTCATTGGGGTGAGCAGCAATGGAGGAAGTGAATGTTTAAGGTGGTGGATAGTGTGCCAATTAAGTGGATATTTTGTCCTGGGTGGTGTAAGCTTTTTGAGTGTTATTGGAGCTGTATACATCCAGGCAAGTGGAGAGTATTCCACTACACTTCAGACTAGTGCCTGGTCAATGATGAACAGGTTTTAGGTAATCAGAAGGGAAGTTACTCACTACAGAAATCCAAGTTTCTGACCTGCTGTTGTAGCCACCGTGTTTATGTGGCTGGCTCATTAACTTCCTGATCAATGGTAATTTCTATTGCATGTCGACACAAACTGCTTCACCAGTGAATAGAACTGAACACTCTCCAATCATCAGCAAACATTCTTATTTCTGACCCTACGATAGAGGGAGGGTCATTCTTCAAGCAACTGAAGATGGTCGGGCTGAGAAATTCTTGCAGTGATGTCCTCAGATTGAGATCATTGGCCTACAAAAACAACAGCCATCTTCCTTTGTGCCAGGTATGACTCCAAACAGTGGAGAGCTCCCCCCCATCCCACCCCCCCCATCCCACCCCCCCCCCACCCCCCACCCCAACCCCACCCCCATCCCACCCCTCCCCCCCCCCACCCTCCCCCCACCCCCCCACCCCACCCCCCACCCCACCCCTCCCCCCCCCCACCCCCATCCCACCCCTCCCCCCCACCCCCCACCCCACCCCCCACCCCCATCCCACCCCTCCCCCCATCCCACCCCCCCACCCCATCCCTCCCCCAACCCCACCTCACCTCCCACACGCCCCCACCCCCCCACATCCCCCACACCCCACCCCCTCCACCCACCCCACCCCTCCCCCTCACCCCTCACCCCTCACCCACCCCCCTACCCCCCCCCCACCCCCCACCCCTGCTCAATTTCCATAGACTTTGGTTTGGCTTTGGCTCCATGATGCCACACTCAGTTCAACATCTCATTCCTTATTATGAAGGGGAATTTCTCTCACCTCACCTCTGGAATTCAATTCTGTTGTCCACATGATGACTGTGGCTGCAGCAAGGGAGGACTGGAGCTAGGTGGTCCTAGAGGAAGCCCAAGCTAAGCCTTAGTGAGCACCTTAATTAGGAAGGACTTACTTCATTATACTTTTTCTCTTTACTTTCCGATCTGTCAGACAGGTAGGGTGACCTGCTGGCTGTTGGACATGAAAACTAGTAGACCAGGTATCTGGAGGGATATGGGGGTGGAAAGGGGCCGGGGGAGGTGGATGAGGGAGACCAGAGATTGCCACTTTCTGGTGGTGTTGAAGAGAGAAAAATCATTCCTGCAGGATAAGTGGCGTTTGGGAGGACAGAAGTCGTGTTACAGTTATTACCTCCTTTTTGGAATTTGTGGCCATTGTCTTGTTAGCCTGAACCTCCTTTGGGCCTGCTGTGGTCTTCCCCTCATGATCCATTGAACTCCTTTCCTAATGGGTGCAATTTGTTGCAAATCCTATAAAGGAAAATGTGAAATCAATTAATTTTCAAAATCATGGAACTTGTCAAGCAGAAAATGAAGGCTGTTATGGTCAGCTGATCAATTTGTATTACCGTGCGAACACTGGCTTTACGATTCAACAGGTTCACTCCTTTGGCTGCTCCAGTAGGTCTTCTTCCATCTGATCTTGCTCTGATGTTCTTAACCTGAGTCTGCCAACGTTGCTTAGCCCTGCCGTACCCTTGGAATCCTGAGATATTTCTCCTCGGTCTATTGGATCCTAATTAAATTGATATAAACAAATAATCTGCCAAGTACATTTGGTCTCTTTTAACTAATCTTACAAAACTGTTACCTCTGCAATGCAGCATTAGGGTTAATAAGTGAACTAACTGAGGAAAAGGATGGATCTTACAAAGGAAAGGCTCCTTATCTGGAGTCAGTGTAGACAGGATCATGTTGCAGAGAATGGAACTTGGTTGCCCTCATCCGATTTACCCCACAATGGCTTCTGGGAGGAGTGAGACTCTGTACACAAACTGATCTCATGCACACAATTCACAAATAAATGATAACCAAAACTGCTGAGTTAACAAAATCTACTTTATCCACAATTAAACAATTTGAAACAGATACACAGTCAAATTAGAAGTACTTAAAATGTCATATTAATGCACATCTCCACTCTACAACTTGGTTTTTGATTTTCCAATTATTTGGTTTTTATATTTTCCCTTTTTAGTCTTGAATAAACATTATAATACTTTTCTTTTTATTCATTTATCTGGCTTCACCATTGTCTATACCCTATTTTCCAATCTATGTTGCTTTAAAATTTCCCACCTTTAAGTTATATTCTTCTGTATCATCAAACACAAGGGTTTCCCTTGTGCACTGACGTAATAAATAGGCTTTCAAGTTGATAATGTTCTTTGTTCTATTTTGAAAACTTAAGCAAAAACAAACTTGTTGGATCTTTTTAAGAATTTGTCAAACTGGCACAGTGGTCAGCACTGCTGCCTCACAGTACCAAGAACCCAGGTTCAATTCCCAGCTTGGGTCACTATCTGTGTGGAGTGTACATGTTCTTCCCTTGTCTGTGTGGGTTTCCTCCAGATGCTCTGGTTTCCTCCCCAGTCTGAAAGACGTGCTGGTTAAGTGCATTGATGCAAACATGCCAGAATGTGGCAACTAGGGAAATTTCACAGTAATGTCATTGCAGTGTTAATGTAAGCTTACTTGTGAATAATAAAAAAACTTTAATTTTTTTCTGGCTATTACACCATTTCATTCGTTCACCTTCACTCAATGATGGGAGGAGAAGTGGACTTAATTATAAATACGTTCTTCATAAATGGGATTGCAATTTTGCTTCACCTGAAGTGGAAAAAAGCTCTCTATTTGGTAGAATATTGTAAATCTGGCAATGAAAATGCATTTTAGGTATCTCTTAGGCTTGCAGTTGTTAGCACATGCTATCAGTTAATAACACGCTTAGCTCTGATGAATTTAAGGTCACCTTGTGCATTTTGCTGCGCTCCTCTTCCAAAACGATTTTGTAGCTTACGAAAACTCAAATTCTTCTGCCTTTGCTGTTGTTCTCTTGCTCCGCTTAATGGAGTTGAAGTAGAGTCAGTTTCCCTTTTATTGAGTTCAATAATATCATCTGAAAAATGTAAAAACATAGTTTAGATGAAAATTAGATTGTTGAAAAATGTTACTGGATAGGTTTGCTGCATAAAATTGAATTGTGCTTGGAAATATGTAAGAAATGCAAAAATGCAATATTTTTGCTACCTTGATGTGCTAAAGATGAAAGCGGAAACATTGGAAAATGGGGCCTTTTGCCTCTTTGAGCCAAGTGACATTTGTCAAGTGCATTTTATTAAAGAGTGGAAGCTATTGGATCTTATGTACAAAAAGACGGCACAATGTGTCTCAGCTTCAACTTCAGAACACTGTCCAATAATTCCGCATTACAATCTCTTTATTCAAGTAATGGAAATTTTCCCATTTATTCCAATAGCCTTATTGAGAGAGACTGAAGAACAAAAATGCTGTTAAATTGGAGGCAATTTTAATGTTGAGGATTTTCAACCCATTAGAAGATTAATTAAGAATGCTGTTACATATTGCTTTTAGTGTCCTGCACAGCTATTGGAAAGGATAAACTTTGAGCCCAGCTAGAGGGGTCTGCATTGGCTGAAAAGAGCACACGACAGGATTTTAAAAAATGATAAACCTCCCAAAAATACACACATTTTCTCACTCAATCTAATTACACACATCAAACAAACGTATAAAACACAAAGGCAAAATACTGTTTCAGAATGCTGGAAATCTGAAACAAAACAGACAATTTGGTATCACTAAGCAAAGAAGTCTCACAACACTAGGTTCGAGTCCAACCAATTTATTTGATAGTAATCCCACAAGCTCTCGGAAACGGTGTCCCTTCATCAGGTGTGTGGAAGGTTCTGATCAGAGAAGGGCACATAAAGTCACACACAGATTACAGAATACTGATTAGAATGCAAGTGTGACATTCACATTGTCTGCATCTTTAAGACTTGAATAGCAGGTTAGATGTAAAGACTTGCATTCTAATCAGTATTCTGTAATCTGTGTGTGACTTTATATGCCCTTCTCTGATTAGAACCTTCCACACACCTGACGAAGGGACACCGTTTCCGAAAGCTTGTGGGATTACTATCAAATAAACTGGTCGGACTCGAACCTAGTGTTGTGAGACTTCTTACTGTGTCTACCCCAGTCCAACGCCGGCATCTCTATATCATCACTAAGCAGGACATTCTGCATCCATGGAAAAAGAAAGGGATTTTCAAGACAACATAGGAGCCCTTTAAAATTGACATGTCGGACCTGATTCCGGAACCCTTGCCAATATTACTATTCCTGGCTATTTCCACTTGTGTATGATAAGGGTATGGACACAAAACTTTCCCACCCTTACCATCTCCACAGTGTGGGTGAGAAATTTAAGCCCTCCCTAAATTTCAGTGGAATTGGGCTCCTTCAGCAAGAAGGCATGGTTCAGATCCTTTCAGAGAGGTGTGAATCACAAGGGTACCATAATCTCAGTGTAGTGCAGAAGGAGGCTATTTGGCCCATCAAGTCTGCACTAACTCTCTGCAGACAATCTTAGTCAGGCCCATAACCCCACCTCATTCCCTTAACCCCATGCATTTACCCCATTAATCCCCCTTCCTACATATCTTTGGATACCACGGGCAATTTAGCATGGCTAATCTGCCTGACCTGCACATCTTTGTGTTATGGGAAGAAACCGGAGCACCCGGAGGAAACTCACGTAGATACAGAAAGAAGGTGCAAACTCCACAGGCAGTTACCCAAAGGTGGAATTGAACCCTTGAGAGGCAGCAGTGCTAACTACTGCCACCATATCAGCCCAGCCATCCCTCAGAATATAGTTACCTGCTCCTAGAATTATTTTATTGACAGACTTTGAAATGCAAAAAACATTTATTCCTCCAGTTTCAATAGTTAAATGCTATACTGTAATTTCGACGTGTTTTACATAGAAGGTGGTAGGAGCAGAAGGAGGCCATTTGGCCTTTTCAGCCTGCCCCACAATGCTCTTTACTGTGGTGATTGGTTACAGGGCTCTGTCCTGATAGGATAAATTGCATTTCACATTGATCAGAAGTGAGCAAGTTGAGTGATAATATTACCATACTGCGCCCATTGGGAAAAGTGTTCTTAAGCTTTCAAAACTGAAGATGATACTGTTAGGCATCTCCAGTGTGATAATGTGAAATGGTTTATTTATCAGAATTCTTTTAAAATGAAGAATAAATATTTAGTAGATATCATTTAGATTTTAAGAAAAGCCCCCATATGCTCCAGAATGCTTTGATTGACAGAAAATGTGCTGTGATTTTACTAGTTCAACAGACTATGTTGTTTACATCTCCCAAACAACTGCGTGGTTGAGTTTCAAGAGGTCCGGAAACACTTATCTCAGTTGGGTGCATTGTTCTTATTTTGATTTACAGTATGAAGAGTTTATTAAAGAGTTCTCTCTCTTTAATGTGTTTATTTCAGAGGATTTAAATTTTTGAATGCATTTTATGAATGAGAGTATTTTTCAATGCAAATGTATTTGTCTGACGACTTTATTAGATTGTTGGAAGTTTACTTTTTTCATCTCCATTTCAAAACTGTGACTCTGGAGGTCTGCACATTGGTGATACCGGGTGAATGGTTGTGGAGGATATATGGGCATGAGGCATGATGAATGAAGTTTTGAAAGCCTGACATCCATCTTTAAACTAGGCTTATGTCCAAATAAACAGGGATAAGAATTCTAACACGCCAGCCTCTTCAATCCTGTTATCTTGGGCCACCGACGTGGAATGAAAATATATGGTGACAGTCTTCTTAAAGAAGACAGCTTTGGATCCCAGCTTGACTTTCCCACCTCCTCATGAAAATTCAAACCCACATTTCAGGTCAATGGCCTTTCATGAGAACAGTATTTTTATATTGTGCTTTCTCTGCCCAAATTAGGACATTAACCTGAATGTCATAGAATTAAGTTTAATAGAATTAAGGGGTAAATATTCCACTGGTTGGAGCCTTACTTAGCAGAAAGGAAGATGGTTGTGCTTGTTGGAGACCAATCATTTCAGCCATAGAATGCAATCACAGGAAGAACTCAGGGCAGTGTCCTCGGTGCAGCCACCTTTGGCTGCTTCATCATTGAGTTTCTGCCATCATAAAGTCAGAAGTGGAGATGTTTATGGATGACTGCATTGGGTTTCGAACTATTCACACAACTCCTCAGATATTTAAGCAGTCACGCTCATGAGCAGCAGGACTAAGGGCACATTCAAGTCTGGGTGCACAAGTCGTATATAAGTGTCAGGAAAGAGAATAACTCCAGCAAGAGTGACCCTGGAGGGTCATTGCATCCTGGATCAGCCACATGAATATCAAGAGTTAAAAAGTCAGATGCTAGGTTTTCTGTAGTGGGATATTTTCCTCTTGCTGACTCCAAAACATTTTTCCATCATTTACAATTCTAAATGAAGGAGTGTGATATAATACTTCCTCACTTTTCTGGACAAGAGCAGTTTCAAGAAAAGTTAGAAAGTTCATATCTCCAGAAGAGAGCAATCCATTTGAGTGACTCTCTATCGCCTACCTTAAACATTTGCTCCCTCTACCATTGCTGCACAATGGCAGCAATGTACATCATTTACAAGATGTACTGCAGGAACAAAATGCTAATTCTTTAACTTTCCAAACTCTACTACCTTGAAGGACAAGCAAAGCAGATATATAGGACCACTATCACCTGGAAGTTTCTCACCAAGTCACTCACTGTCCTGACTTGAAAATATGTTGCTGTGCCTTTGCTGTCAACATTCTAAAACTCATTTTTTAATAGCACAGTGGGTCTACCTACGCCACATGTAGGCAATGGTCCAAAACAATAAAGAGGCTCACCAGGTTATTCTCAAGCCAATTAAGGATGGGAATTCAGTGCTGGCCATACCAACACTGCTGACACCTAATGGATTAATAAGTAGCAGAAACTAAACCTCATCATTATATGTGAATGAGAAAAAAAATTAAAAATAGAGTGCATTTTGCAATAAGGTCTTTTCTGACACTTCACTTGCTTAGGATAAATCAGTTGCTCTTTATTATGGTTTACAGACCTTCACCCGGCTTCAGGTAATGCTGCCTCTAATCCCATTAATTATTTTATATCTCACATTAATTGCAACATTCAGACTGAGGCTAAGTGGCAAGTAGCTGTTGTGAAACACAAGTGCTGTACAATTAACATCTCCAAGAAAGGAGAATCTAACCAGCTTCCCTTAACATTCAATGACACTACTATTGCAGAATCCCCCACTATCAACTTTCTGGAATGGGTGGGTGGGTGTGTTGGGAGGGCAGCTCGCCATTGGCCATAAATATAACTAGATTAGGCACTGTAGCATAATAGTTTGTCCACCCATGTGAGATCCCTGTACTTTATCTTACACTGTTGTCATGATCTTAATGCAAGACTCCAATCATTGATCTCCATGGCAAATGGTCTCACTCCTTCCTAGGTTGGTGTATGAGGGCTTTCCACCCGCATGATAAAACACATCTCCCTCTTCGACTTTACCTCATTTATCATATTAGTGTGGCTAAATCTGTTAGCAGTATTCCTCCCACTCTTGTTTGCTGGGCTGTTGTACTTCTCATAATCTTTCCAATCAGTAGGCCAGAACTCTTCAGCAGTTGATTTGCTCTTTACAAGGAGAGTCTGCCTTTAAAGAGGAGGGTTGATTTAACCACATGGTTGGCTAATAATGGTGCCTGCAGTACCTTTTCACATCCCATCTCCTCACTCTGCTGCACCCACTTCTTCACTCTGCTGCAGAATACAAGGACTCAGTAAGAATTTAGCAACACCAATTTATAATCCAACCGATTTATTTGATAGTAAAAAAGCAAGCTTTCGACTCCTGTGTCTTCCTCAGGCAAATGCAGTGTTCTGGTCTGCAATAGCACACATCAGCACAGACAGACAGAGATTGCTGATTAGAATGCAAATCCTTACATCTAACCTGCTATTGAAGTGTTAAAGTGGCTAACAATGTGTGTGAAGGGAATCCTGAGCATTGGTTAGAGAATTGTGTATTTTCTCCAGACAGCACAGTGAGTGAGTTTTTTTGCTAACCCAGGCAAGTTACGGGGGTTACAGATAGTGTGTCATGAAACCAAGATCCCTATTAAGACCGTCCTCATGTGTGCGGAACTTGGCCGAAGGCCCAAAGCCGAGGCCGAAAGCCCATGACTGCTGAAGTGTTCGCCCACAGGAAGGGAACTGTTTTGCCTGGTGATTGTTGAGCGATGCTCAATCATCCGCTGTCGTAGTGTCTGCATGGTCTCCCCAATGTACCATGCTTCGGGACATCCTTTCTTGCAACGTATCAGGTAGACAACGTTGGCCGAGTTGCAAGAGTATGTACCGTGTACCTGGTGAATGGTATCCTCACGTTTGATGATGTTGTCCATGTCTATGATCTGGCATGTCTTGCAGAGGTTGCTGTGGCAGGGTTGTGTGGTATTGTGGTCACTGTTCTCCTGAAGGTGGGGTAGTTTGCTGCGAACAATGATCTGTTTGAGGTTGTGCGGTTGTCTGAAAGCAAGAAGTGGGGGGGTGGGAATGGCCCTAGCGAGATGTTCATCGTCATCAATGATATGTTGAAGACTCCGGAGAAGATGTCGTAGCTTCTCCGCTCCTGGGAAGTACTGGACAACAAAGGGTACTCTGTCCACCGTGTCCCGTGTTCATCTTCTGAGGAGGTCAGTGCGGTTTATCGCTGTGGCACGTCGGAACTGTCGATCGATGAGTCGAGCGCCATATCCTGTTCTCACGAGAGCATCCTTCAGCGTCTGGAGGTGTCTGTCACGATCCTCCTCATCTGAGCAAATTCTGTGTATACGGAGGGCTTGTCCATAGGGAATTGCTTCTTTAACGTGTCTAGGGTGGAAGCTGGAGAAGTGGAGCATTGTGAGGTTGTCTGTCGGTTTGCGGTACAGAGGTGCTGAGGTGACCGTCCTTGATGGAGATGCGTGTGTCCAAGAATGCAACTGATTCTGGAGAATAGTCCATGGTGAGTCTGATGGTGGGATGGAACTTGTTGATATCTTCATACAGTTGTTTCAATGATTGTTCACCAAGAGTCCAAAGGAAAAAGATGTCATCAATGTATCTAGTATATAACCTTGGTTGGAGATCTCGTGTGGTGAAGAAGTCTTGTTCGAACCTGTGCATGAAAATGTTGGCATACTGAGGTGCGAATTTGGTCCCCATGGCTGTTCTGTGTGTCTGGATGAAAAGCTGATTGTTGAAGGTGAAGACATTGTGGTCCAAGATGAAGCGGATGAGTTGTAAAATTGCATCCGGAAACTGACAGTTGTTGGCATTGGAGTACTGAGGCAGTTGCAGCAATACCGTCATCGTGGGGGATGTTGGTGTAGAGCGCCGAGACATCCATTGTGACAAGGAGTGTCCCTGGTTCAACTGCTCCATGTGTGCTGAGTTTCTGCAGGAAGTCCGTAGTGTCAAGACAAAAGCTGGGGGTTCTTTGTACAATGGGTTTCAGGATGCCCTCGATAAAGCCGGAGAGGTTCTCACACAGGGTCCCATTGCCCGATACGATGGGACGGCTGGGTATGTTTGCCTTGTGTATCTTTGGGAGGCAGTAGAGATCTCCAATGCGGGGAGTACGTGGAATGAAAGCCCGGAGGGTGTATGCAGAATACAAGGGCCACAGGTAGCATTTAGGAAAGAAGAACAGCAAGGGAATATTCTAAATGCACAGCATTCATTTAAATTCTAATGTTGCCTACTTTAATCTGAATGAGAAGGAGTAAGTTGGAGTCATCACCCAAAACCTAGCCCAAATTATTTGCTGTAAAATTGCTATTTTACCAAATGTAAATCAATATATTCAACATGGAAGGAATGCAGCGAAGATTCATCAGACTGATTCCTGGAATAGCAGAATTGTTGGAGGAAGAGACATTGGGTCAACTAGAACTTTAGAAGAATGAGAGGGGATTTGATTGAAACCTGTAAAATTCTGACATGGCTGGAAATTCTGGATGCAGGAATGTTGTTTTCACTGGTTTGAAGGAGAACGAGGGAAGTGTCTAGAACAAAGTGTAGAAGTCTCAGGATTGGGGTAGGTTATCTAGGACCGAAATGAGGAAAAGCTTCATCACTCAGAAGGTTGTGAACCCCCTGAGTTCTCTATCACAGAACGCTGTGGATATCACATCACTGAATATATTTAAGAAGGAAATAGATTTCTAGATTCTTGACTTGTGTTAAAGGTTATGGGGAGAGTAGTATTAGAGGATCAGCCATGGTCATAATGAATGGCACAGCAGGTTTGAAGAGCCAAATGGTCTCTTCCTGAACCTATTTTCTATATTTCTAATGTAGATTGATAGTTGGTTTATAAATCACTTGTCAATGAAAAAAATGATGAACAAGATGTCACTTTTTGCAACTTTTACTGTAACGAATCAACATAATTCAAACATTACTTAACAGGCATAAGGTATTTCAAATAAAATGGTTAATTTCACTTTCTTGGTACCCAAAGTTATGGTTTACTTAATTAACAAGTAGCTGCACCACTTCCTGCTCAATTCTGACATCATGCGCAATCTTAGTTTTTCCAATTCATCCTCTGGGAAGTGAGAGATCGTAATTACCATTCAAATGAATTTGGATCGCAAGTCCCTTTCACTACATACTCTTAAAAGTTCCAAATACAGTCGACCCTAACAGGCACATACCTATGAATCCCTTCTCACTTAGATCATGACAGTCCTGATGTCATACCTTTCCAACCAACCAACGCACTCAGTTCAAGTCCAATCCTCAGATAAAAATACACATGTTCTTCTTCATTACTTTTTAAGAGTATTTGAAGTTGCATTTTCTTTTATAGATAAACAGCCAGCTGAAAGCTTTGCTTGATTCCTCTAACACAAATTCAGTATTCTAACCTGCAGGTCCTGAGACCAGCTGTAATTTGATCCCAATTAGCTTTTTACCCTTATATAAAAGCAAAATACTGCAGATACTGGAATCTGAAACAAAAACAGAAAATGCTGGAAAATCTTAGCAGATCTGAAGTAGCTGTGGGGAGAGAATAGAGCCAATGTTTCAGAGCTAACAAAGTGTCATCCTGACTTGAAACATTGGCTCCATCCTCTCCCCACAGATGTTGTCAGACCTGTTAAGACTTTTCAGCATCTTCTGTTTCTGTTGTAACTATTTATCCTTGGCTTTTTAACTCTAATTCCCAGAACCACCTCAAATCACATGGGACAGCATGGTGGCACAGTGATTAGCATTGCTGCCTCACAGCGCCACGGACCCGGAGTCTATTCCCAACTTGGGTCATTGCCTTTTAGAGATTGCACATTCTCCCCATGTCTGCATGGGTTTCCTCCAGGTGCTCTGGTTTCTGCCCACAGTCCAAAAGATGTGCTGGTAAAGTGCACTGGCTATGCTAAATTGTCCCTCAGTGTATCTGAGCAGACGCCAGAGTGTGGTGACGGGTTGTGATGATAATAAATAAACTCACTTATCAAAAGTCAGAAGCCTAAAAGATCTTATACGCAGGAAAATTAATTATCCAAGCTTCACTTTCAATCTTAAAGGCATCATCCCAAAAGAAAATGTAGTTTCCTCAAAACGCATGGGTCGTGACAGAAAATAAAACTTCCCAATATAAACAGATTGTAAATATTTGATCATTCAGCTACAAAATGAATGCAGATACTGGAATCTGAAACAAAAACAGAAAATGCTGGAAAATCTTGGCAGATCTGAAGTAGCTGTGGGGAGAGAATAGAGCCAATGTTTCAGAGCTAACAAAGTGTCATCCTGACTTGAAACATTGGCTCCATCCTCTCCCCACAGATGTTGTCAGACCTGTTAAGACTTTTCAGCATCTTCTGTTTCTGTTGTAACTATTTATCCTATTTTTAAATAGGATTTAACTATTTTTAAAATGAAGGTGCTGGCTGCCAACTCTCAAAGCAACCTAGTTGCCTGTGGCGGTTTAAACTTTTCATTAAAGCTACTACATCTGTTGTACGTGCAAGTCCTGGAGAACATCGACCTTTTCATTTGCAGCCGGGCGATCTTTGAAATTTCGAGTTGAACTTTACCGCTGATTGTCTGCGAAAGTTGGTGATAATACTGATAGATTTTACAATGCAATTAAATGGGCGGAAAAAAATAAAAACACGAACGAGAAACGCAATTCTTTCCAACCAACAATTAAGTCACTTTTTTTCTGGCAACGCTGATCTTCTGTCGCAGCATTTCTAATGGCTCTATGTGACGCTACAAGTATTTAATATCACTGTTCCATATTTAGTACTGACTCCAACGAATTGGATCTGCATGTTCTTACACTCACTATTCCTGACACTTTACTCCTCACTCGCCCCCCTCCCCCACCCCCCCGCGACCAGATTTCATTAAAAGTACAAAATAACCATTCAAATAAGTGTTTGATTATACACACAATATTTTACTTTAACTCGGTAATAATCGGCTGCTCCCCCCAGCAAATATTTCCATGCTAATAACTTTAGAAGAAAGTACACACGTGATTTTCGCAGAATGCATACTTGCCTAATGACATGTCAATTTTTTCTGAACTTTTTTCCACTTCCATGGGAGCAGGTTCAGTCGCGAACTCGGTCATTTTATCTCCTCCACTGGGTACAAATGAATAAAGCAAATATTAATAAAGTGAAGAGGACACTTAAAGTTAGTCACTTGTCACTTTCAGCTGGTATTCAATAGCGCATGTGCGGAACGCTGTTCCTGTCCTCTGCTATTGATAACGTGACCTGAATTGCCTATAATAAAGGAGCAGATTAAACCTCCAGGGGCTACAAGAGGCTCTTCAATGACTTTTGCCAGTTTAAATGTGGATTAGAAGGCAGATGGCAAGAGCATTGTCAAACAAAAAAAATCGACAAGACACACAAAGAAATGTTGGTAAGTGGCTAATGAGGTGGTTCCGGGGAATGTCTTCAGGATGGAGAGATTTTTTCAGAAGTCTTACAATACCGTATAGTTTGTAAGTTTTGAAATGATATGACTGCAGTTTGTATAGAATTGTATGAAAGTTTGAATTCTGCACTGTTTTTGCAATTCAAGACATGTAATTTTGTAATGGTTTATTTGAAATTTTTATGAATAAAGTATATTTTTGGGGGGAAAAAAGTTAGTCCAACAGCTTTATTTGTTAGCACAAGCCATTAGCTTTTGGAGTGCTGTCCCTTCATCAGGTGATTTGCCCACTCATCTGATAAAGGGGCTGCACTGTGAAAGCTAGTGGCTTGTGCTCCCAAATAAACCTGTTGGACTTTAACCTGGTGTTGTGAGACTTCTTACTGTATTCACCCCTGTCCAACACTGGCATCTTCACATCATGGAGAAGTTTAGGCAGGAATTCCCAGGATTATAGGGGCCTGGGCAGCTGAAAGCATTGCTGCCAATAGAGGAATGATGGAAATTGGGGACATTCAAGAGGCCAGATTGGAAGAGTGCACGAAATAGTTTATTTGTATACGTAACTTGAATACTGCTGAGAAGATTTTCTTGAAGTTTTCCATCTTGTGGTCATCAGGACAATTGTAACAATGCATGTTTACTGCATATTCTTATTTTTCTACTTCTAAAATTTTGCTTTTCATTTCACCACTCCACCTCACCCTGGCCATCTGCCACATTCCTACACTTTACATCTTTGTTTATCATTTACACATCCCAATCTCTTAATGGACACTTTTAGTTCCAACTCCTGGTCTTTTATCATCACAATTTACATTCCGTTTATACTTTTGCCTATGCCATTCCTATCAATTACAGCTCCCCACCCCATCCCAAACACCATAAATTTTGTTCTATCCTCCTTGTATTCAGCTATGATGAATAGCCATTCTGATTCAAAATGTTGACTATATCCTCTCTCTGGAGATACTGTATACCTGTTGAAATTTTCCAGTATTTTCTGTTGTTGCAGGAAACAACAAAATTACACTGTATGGAAAGAAAATGCTGACTGGTAGAGGTGTTGCTATGGAGACTGCACCAGTCAGTGGCCACTGATAGTGCATAAAGTTTTTGAGGTGGAAAATTATATTTTAAAATAAAAGTATTACTTTTGGAACAAATTCATGTCTCAGATAACACTTTATCTAGAAGAAATGAGAAAGCAACTTAAACCTATTCATTGTTAATGATCTTTACTGACCATTATCCACTATCATACAAATAAATCTACCCACACCTCATTCTCACCAATGATTGTTTTGGTTGATTTAATGAAAATGCTTTGTGATGTCTATGCTGTGAGCATTTTTCAAGATACGAAAAGCAAGATGCTTTCAAATGTTCAGATACATTTTTATCATTCCAATATTTCACATTTTAAACAAAATGTAGGATAGAACAGAGCAATTCCCAGTCCAGTACTTCAACCAGTCACTCCAATGCAATACTGACAAAGTGCTACGTTGGCAGAGAGGGCCTTGTCTCACCATCTTAAAAAAAACATATTTGACAATGTTACAACAGAGAAACTATATTTCAAAAATATTTCATTGGTTGTAAAGTTCTTCAGAATGCCTGTGAAAGGCACTTGATGAAACATTTCAAAATTTCACTAAATTAGACAGGGACTTCCAGAACTTAAGATGTAGGAGCTGAAATCATGGCTGCCAATGAAGGAGAAATGGAAATTGGGGATGTACAAGAGAACTGAAGTGGAGTGTGCAAAAATATTGGATGTTTGTCTGCTCAAGGAGGCTACAGAGGTGTGGAGTGATGAAGGTATGGAAAGATATCAAATGGTTGTGAGCACACTGAGATATCTGAACATCATAAAGAAGGATATTATAAATTTGAGGTGTTGCCAGATAATTACCATCTCCAACAAGAGAGAATCTAACCATCATACCTTGACATTCAATGGCATTACCATCATTGAATCCCCCACTATCAACATCCGGGGGGGGGGTAGCAGGGGGGTAGTGGTGATTGGTTGGTTACCACTGACCAGAAACCGAACTGGGCTAGCCTTATACTGTAGCTAAAAGTGCAGGTTAGACACTAATAATCCTGCGATGAGTAACTTACCTGCTGATTCCCTAAGGTCTGACCATAATCTACAAAGCACAAGTCTGGTGTGTGATGGAATACATTCCACTTGTTTGGATGAGTGTAACAACACTCCCAGAACAAAGTAGCTTGCTTGATTGACATCCCTTCTACAATTATTCACTCCCTCCATCACTGACACACAGTCCCAGTAGCATGTATCATCTGTAAGATTCACTGCAGGAATTTACCAAGGTGCCAATGACTGACAGCTCCTTCCAAATGCATGATCACTACTATTTAGAAGAAAAAGGGCAAGAGATACGTGGAAACACCACCATCTGGAAGTTTCCCTCCAATCCACTCAACATTCTGACTTGGAAATATATTGCCATTCCTTCACTGCTTCTGACCAAAATCCTGGAGCTCCCTTCCTAATAGCACTGTGGGTGTACCTAAACTACATGGACAGAAGTGGCTGACTAAGACAGCTGTCCGTTATTTTGAGGGCAGTTAGGGATGGGCAATGAGTGCTGGCGTTGCCAGCAAAGCCCACATCGGTTGAATGAGTGAGTTTAAAAAAAAAATCAAGGGTAGATGCATCTTGCTGTGAGCTAAGATACAGGCATAAACATTTAGATGAGATCAAGTTTATGCAGGGTAGGAAGTGAGTGATTGGCAAATATAGTTTGGAATTGTCTTTTCCATCTTAGGTTTTTAGATTCCAGTTCCAGATTTTTTTTGCACTTTTGTCTTCAAATTGAATAAGTGTTCTGTTACATTATATCACATTGCCATGCTTTTATTTAATACTATTATTTTAATACTCTAATTTTCTCTTAAAGGGTCCTTCTTGACACAATCATTTAGCAGACTTGTATTGCTTGGGATATTTTAGTGTTGTGCATTCCCTTGTTCAATCTTTGGACTTTTTGCTGCCTTCAGTCCTGAGAATTGTAAATGTAGCTCACGTTGAGACTTTCAACATTGGCAGGAAAGAACTGAAGGACATATATGAATCAATACAATTCTTACGTATTTAGGATATTATCTTTTAGAATTGAGAAAATGGACACATATTCAAGCATAGCCATTTTTACCCAGAAGCCTTAAACCATATACACGGTCGATACCTGCTGACAGATTTTTGGTCACCTGGTGCGTTAAAGATTCTACATAAATGCTACTTGTTGCATTCAAGTTGCAGAAAAGTGGAAGCAGGAAGTGATGCTTTTGGTTATAAAGCAGAATAACGTTTAGTTTCTCCACTAGAGTTGTATTAACTATAGTACAATAAAGTCTCTGATATGAAACCCCTTTGTGGGAGAAGTTGAGTTTCTGCTTCTGGAAGGTAGTGGGAACTGAAACTTGCCAGTTCAGAGTGCGCTGATTGTATGGGAATAGGTAACTTGTATGGTTAATGTTGAAGGATTGTTTTGATTACAATATATTCTGATAGCTAAAACGTTTTGATTATGCATGTATTACCCTTCTATCCTGAAATAAAACTCAACAGGTAATGTATAGACATGCAAAAGTCTTCAGAAAGATGGCTTTGAAAAGCTGTAATTTTTCATAAACTCATGTAAAGGTTAACCCCAGTTTTTCTGGTGCAGTCAGATTCGATTTTAATGTAAGTGTGCAAATACAAATGAAAACGGATACATGAATGCTTAAAACATTCCTATGTTTTGGTTTTACTTATTATTAAAATGATCAAATTTGGAATGATAATATGAATTCTTCAGTGTTGTTGGCTTTTACTTTATTCCATTGCAATTGTCTTTCTTGGGCCCCAAATCAAATACACTTATCAACTTCTTGAAAGTAATACCAATGTAAAAGTCAGTGCTACAACTTTAGGCCTAAAAGGTTGGTCTCAAAAATTTAACTTTTACACAAGTATCAATAGTAGGATGGGAAAGACCCAAACTCAATGCATTAAGATTTGATTTATTATTGTCACATGCATTAACATAGAGTAAAACATACCATTCATAGAGGGGGAAATGAGAGAGTGTGGAATGTAGTGTTACAATCACAGCTATGGTATAGAGAAAGATCAACTTAATGCAAAGTAAGTCCAATCAAAAGTCTGGCAGTGGCAGGAAAGAAACTGTTCTTGAGTTGTTTGGCAGATGACTTCAGACTTTTGTGTCTTTTTCCAAAAGGAAGAAGATGGAAGAGACAATGTCCAGGGTGCACGTGGTCCTTAGTTTGCTGGCTGCTTTGCTGAGGCAGCGGGAAATGTAGACAGAGTCAATGGATGGGAGGCTGGTTTACATGATGGATTGGCTATATTCATGACCTTTCGTAGTTCCTTGTGGTCTTGGGCAGAGCAGGAGCCATACCAAGTTCTGATAAACCAGAAAGAATGCTTCCTATGGTACATCTGTAAAAGTTAGTGAGAGTCATAGTTGACATGCCAAATTTCCTTAGTCTTCTGAGAAAGTAGAGGCATTGGTGGGCTTTCTTAAGTGGGTTGTTAGTGATCTGGACACCTAAAAAAACTTGAAGCTCTTGACTCTTTCTACTTCGTTCCTGTTCATGTAGACAGAAGCATGTTCTCCTTTACGTTTCCTGAAGTCAGTGACAACCTCCTTCAATTTGTTGACATTGAAGGAGAGATTATTGTTGCTGCACAAATTCACCACATTCTCTATCTCATTCCTGTACTTTGTCTCACCATTGTTTGAGATCTGACCCATTATGGTGGTGTTGTCAGCAAACTTGAAAATCGAATTGGAGGGGAATTTGGCTGCACAGTTATAGGTATGTAAGGAGTATAGTAGGGGGCCGAGAGTACAACCTTGTGGGGCATCGATGTTGAGGATGATCTTGGAGGAGATGTTGTTGCTTATTTTTACTGATTTGTGGTCTGTGAGTTAGGAAGTTCAAGATCAGTTGCAGAGGAAGGCACTGAGGCCCAGGTCACAGAGTTTGTAGATGGGTTTCATGGGAGTAATAGTTTGAAGGCTGAGCTGTAGTCAATAAATAGGAGTCTGACATGGGACATTATCTAGATGTTCCAGGGTTGACTGCAGGGCCAGGGAAATGGCACCTGCTGTGGACCTGTTGCAGTGATAGGCAAACTGTAGTGAATCCAGATAGTCCAGGAGTTGTGCCATGACTCGCCTATCGAAGCACTTCACAATGATGATGTCAGCGCCACCGGCCTATAGTCATTAAGGCAAGTTGCTTAGTTTTTCTTAGGTACCGGCATAAGGGTTGTCTTCTTGAAGCAGATAGAGTCCTCTGATTGTTATAAAGAGAGGTTGACACTGTTTGTGAATAGCCCTGCCAGCTGATCCGTGCAAGATCTGAGTATACATCCAGGTACCTAGATGCTTATTTCTGACTTCTCCATAGAAGTCGAAGGTGAATATTGTAATTTGCAACACAATCCTCTGTCACTAGTATTTTTGTACCATGTCCACTCTTGCTTCTTATTCTGTTTGTTGCCAGGTATAAGAGTTCAAACCTATGATCGAAGTAACTGCAGTTGAACTGAGATATATTTTGTATGTACCCCAACCCAGCAGAAACTCTTATTCAGCCCAGCTTACCCTTAGTAATTTTAGCTGTAATTTGATAGCTGTATACCCCTAATGTGGCACAGTGGTTAGCACTGCTGTCTCTCAGCACCAGGGACCTGGATTTGATTCCTGGCTTGGGTCACGTTTGTGTGGAGTTTGCATGTTCTCCCTGTGTCTATGTGGATTTCTTCTGGGTACTCCAGTTTCCTCACCCAATCTGAAAGATGTGCTGAGAATGCAGAGGGACCTGGGGGTGCAGGTGAACAAGTCTCTGAAGGTGACAGAGCAAGTGGAGAAGGTTGTGAAGAAAGCATATAGTATGCTAGCCTTTTATAGGAAGGGGTATAGAGTACAAGAGCTGGCCTTTAATGTTGCAGTTGTATAAAATGCTGGTTAGACTTCATTTGGAATACTGCGTCCACTTCTGGTCACCTTACTACTAGAAGGACGTGGAGCCTCTGGAGAGAGTGCAGAGAAGGTTTACCAGGATGCTGCCTGGTATGGAAGGTCTGAGTTATGAAGAGATTAGGCAAATTGGGACTCTTTTCCTTAGAAAGACATAGACTTAGAGGAGATCTAATAGAGGTGTACAAGATTATGAAGGGATTAGGTAGAATAAACAGGATTGAGCTTTTTCCTAGGATGGACTCAAGTAGCACGAGGGGTCACAGGCTTGGGGGGGGGGTAAGGTATAATTTGGATGCTAGAGGGAGATTTTTCTCACAGAGGGTGGTCGGGGTATGGAATGCGCTGCCAAATAAAGTGGTGGAGGCAGGTACTCTGGAGTTATTTAAGAAATACTTAGATGGGCACATGAACAGAATGGGAATGGAGGGGTATAGAAAACTGATTTAAAATAGGGATCATGAGCCTTGGGAGTCCCTGGGAAGTGTGTAAATAGATGATGATATTGATGTACTTGTTTTTATCCTACAGGTGCTTTGGTCCACCTTGTTGTCTAACGAGGGGCATACACGCGATGGATCGTGAGAGGGCTGCTCTTGGATTTTTTTCGAGAGTATCCTAGTGCTTCACGTCATTAGTGTACGCTTGACCTGGACCATTTGATGGGCAACACGACAGCTCAGTGACTATCGCTGTGCTGTGCAGATACATGGATTTGGGCCTGTGTCTGTGGGAGTTTGCGCATTCTCCCCGTGCTTGCGTGGGTTTTCTCCGGGTGCTCCGGTTTCCTCCCACATCCCAAAGATGTGCTCTTAGGCTAATTGGCAAAATAAATTCTCCCTAATTTGTCTCAAATTTGGTTTTTAATTCATAGATCTATAAACATGGACAGGGATCATGGGTAGAGGTGGGAACATCGGGGTGATGGTGCGGGCTCATTAGGCCGAAGGGCCTGTTTCCTGTGCTGTTTTGTTCTTTGATTAAGTGCATTGAGTTGAACAGACACTGGAGTGTGGCAATTAGGGGAATTTCACAGTAACTTCATTGCAGTGTTAAAGCAAATCTTATTGGTGACTAATAAATAAACTTTAATGCTTAGCTCTCAAGTTTTACTGTACTTGGTTCCTTAATTAGACCATCAATGTTTGCAAGACAGAAATTTCTATTTAATATTTAGATGGTTTTTGTTGGAAATTACACAGCTCAGGATTGTGTTCATTAACAATGAAAAGGAAAAAGTAGTAATTAATCACAGTAATTATTACTTAACTTGCACCATCTGCCTAGTATCAGCACATAGAGAACATAAACATTCAGATTAAATTGACAAACGTTCTTATCCTAGAATTTTAAAATGTTACATCACAGAAATTTGCCTGTTAGCATCTTTAGCCTGGTGTAATCCCAATCTCCATCTTGCTATCCATATTTTCATGTTCCAATTAATTTAAATATTCATATTAAAAGAATTGGAAAGGACCAACTGGCCCTTTAAGTCTATTTCATTGAGACATGGTGAAGCTTATGAGTATCATCGACTACCCCAGTTATGTGTAATCTCCAAGACTAACCAAGATAAAGAGAAGGGGAATAAACATTTGGAAATTACTCAATGATTTCAAAAAAACAATCAAACCAAGCTTTGGTGAAACAGTCGTAATTTATCGTAATTTACCCTCTATCACTTGAGATGTCCTTGGCTTTCCGTAGTTCAGCAACCTACTTCTTGCTTTGCTTTTTTTTTAAATGAATTAACTCCTGCAAATAAATCACTTCCATGGTGAGATACTAAAGTGCTATCACCAGTTGTCATTAAGAACAGAACTCGGACTTGAGTGATTTCTTAACATTCAGATTGCATTAATCTTGTCTTACAGTTAAATGCTGTTAATATTCACATTCTGATTTGGAAGCAAGTTGGTTTTAAAAAGTTGTATTTGGGCTTGAGATATAGAACAAAACTTTTAAAAAAAAAAAATGAGCCAGGAGTTCGGAAGAAGGGTACATGTCCTTATTATACACTCTGTCTACAACCATGTCAGTAACTAAATTATGGATGCATTGCAAATCACAACCAAGGATTTGGACAAAATAAGCTTTACTACACCATCAAGTCCACAAATTCCAGTGCAATAACAGAGGTTTCCAGCATGGAAACAGGCCCTTTGGCCCAACTTGTCCATGTCATCATTTTTTTTAAACCCCTAAGCTAGTCCTAATTGCCTGTGTTTGGCCCATATTCCTTTATAGCCATCTTACTCATGTAACTGTCTAACAGCTTTTAAAAAGACAAAATTGGACCTGCCTCTACTACCACCTCTGGCAGCTTGTTCCACATTCACCACTCTCTGTGAAAAATTGCCCCTCTGGACTTTTCTTTTATCTCTCCCCTCTCACCTTAAGTTTATGCCCTCTAGTTTTAGACTCTCCAATGTTTGGGAAAATATATTGAATATCTACCTTGTCTATACCCCTCATTATTTTGTAGACTTTTATAAAGTCACCCCTCAGCCATTTACACTCCATAGAAAAATGTCCCAGTCTATCCAGCCTTTCCTTATAACCCAAACCATCAAGTCCCGGTAGTATCCTCGTAAATCTTTTCTACATTCTTTCTAGTTTAATAAGAATAATATTTTCTCGATAATACGATGACCAGAACTGTACACAGTATTCCAAGTGTGATCTTAACAATCTCTTGTACAACTTCAAGATGTCCCAACTCCTGTATTCATCATAACATGTATGCTAATTCATTTCAATTTATGCAATTCCTTGGAAAGGCAAAAAAAATTCCCAAATCCGTTTCCTGCATAGCAAAATACAAGCAAGTTTCAGAGGGAACAATAGCCAGCAAGGCTTAGAATTTATTTTTATTTGGTCATGAGATGAGCTGTCACTGGCTAGTCAGCATTTATTGCCCATCCCTAATTACAATTGAACTGAGTGGCTTGCTAGGCCATTTTACAGGGCATTTAAGAATCAACCACATTGCTGCTGATCTGGAGTTACACATAAACCAAACCAGGCAAGGACAGCAGATTGCCCTTCCTAAAAGACATTAGCAAACTAGATGGGGTTTTTAAACAACAATCAACAATGGTTTCATGGTCATTATTAGACTCCTAACTCCAGGTTTTTTTTTTATTGAATTGAAATTCCACCATTTGTGGTAGGATTCAAACCCAGGCTCCAGAGCATTATCCTAGGTCTCTGGAATACTAGTTCAGTGACAATATCCTCTCTAAAGTTGTAGCTCTCTACACACCCTTTTCACCCAGGGCTTGCAATAGTGCATTTTTAAAGAACTCTAGAAATGCATACTCATTGCACTTTAACAAATAGGGAATTATCACCTTCTTAGAATGACTGTGAAAAAAAGAAATATGGTGAAATTCTTGTTTTTTGGTCTAAATGCAATGGCAGACAGTTCTGCAGGCACTGTTCTCGCTTGTCAGAATACTGTGGACTGATGCTTGGTTCTGCACTTGGAGCCTTGTGAATTATGCATGAATGAGTATCTATCCAAATCACTAAGTAGCTTGAACTCTTTCATCTGCCTGGCATTGTCCCAGAGCCATATTTATATACAAGTCCAACAGATTTATTTTACTCTATCCAGCAGATCATGTGAGACGTCTGGAGTTCAGAGACAAAAGGCAGCAGCCTCAAAGTGAATTCAGCACCCTGATTCAATTGCCATGCCATGAAGCCATCTGCAACCTCTCTTCTCCAGCCCAGGAATACCTTTGCTCAGGAAGTTAGCATGGCTGGCAGCTGCACCAGAATTGTCATGTTATACAGGAAACGGATGTATAATCTCATCCTGCTGCCACCATCTCTCCATCATCAAACTCTCATCATGACATCATGTACACACATGTCTACTCTCTTCACAAATCTCACATATCCATTAACAGGAAACAAATATCAACAGTCATTCTCTTGTTATCAGCTTCGTATCACTACCATCCCACCTATCATCATACTCCATTCTCTGGCCCTTCTGGGGAGGGATCACCACACACATGCATTTCATCAAGCCCCTTTGAATTATTTTGTCTTCATACAGCGCACACAAGAGAGAGTGAACCCAGAGGGATTAATGGATGAGAGAGATCATCACCCTCGCTGAATTTGAGGAGGCTGTAGACAGGCTTGCTAGGAAGGAAAGACCATAAGACATAGGAGCAAAATTAAACCACTTGGCTCATGGGTCTGCTTCTCCATTCAATCATGGCTGATATTTTTCCCATCCCCATTCTCCTGCCTCTTCCACAAAACCCCTGATCCACTTATTAATCAAGAAGCTCTCCATCTCTGTCTCAAAGACACTTGATAACCTGGCCTTCACAGGCTTTTGTGTCAGAGTTCCATAGATTCACCACTCACTGGCTGAAGAAATTCCTCCTCATCTGTTTTTTAAAAAAATCATCTCTTTAGCCTGATGTTGTGCCCTGTGGTTCTAGTTTTTCCTACTAGTGGAAACATCCTCTCCATGTCCACTCTATTCTGGCCTCGCAGTATCCTTAAGTTTCAATAAGATCCCCTCCCTTATCCTTCTAAACTCCAACGAGTACACACCCAGAGTCCTCAAATGTTCCTCGGATGACAAGCTCTTCATTCCAAGGATCATTTTTGTGAACCTCCTCTGGACCCTTTCCAAGGCCAGCACATCCTTGGGTATGGGACCCAAAACTACCCACATACCCCAAACGGAGTCTGACCAGAGCCTTATACAGTCTCAGAAGTACAACCCTGTTCCTTATTCTAGCCCTCTCGATATGAATGCTAACATTACATTTGCCTTCCTAACTGCTGCCTGAACCTGCACATTAACCATAAGAGAATCTTGAACAAGGACTCCCAAATCTCTTTGTACTTCTAACTTGCTTCCTGCATTTCCCCATTTAGAAAATATTCTATGCCTTCACTCCTTTCAAAGGGATCACTCCAGTGGGGAAGAGGAGCTTGGCCTCTCCCAACAAGTTAGTCCATCACTTCACCAAGATCTAACAATCATCAACATCTGATAATTAATGTCAAATGTACTCTGAAATAGCTTCAGTTCATCCACTGTAACTGTCATTTACTTTTTGCAGATCCCTGGGCTTCTTCAACTAGTAAGAGGCCTGACAACACCAATTTTAAATCCAACTGATTTGTTTCATAGTAAACTCGCAAGCTTTTGGCTATTATAGCCACCTTCAGGCAAATGAGGTGTTCTGGTCTGCCATAGCACACATATCAGCACAGACAGTTTACAGATTGCTGATTAGAATGCAAATCTTTACACCTAACCTGCTATTCAAGTCTTAAAGTGGCTAACAATGTGAGTGGAAGGAGCACTGAGCACAGGTTAGAGAGACGTGTATTGTCTCCAGACAGCACAGTGAGGTTTTTTCCTAACCCAGGCAAGTCATGGGGGTTACAGATAGTGTAACGTGAAGCCAAGATCCCTGTTAAGACCGTCCTCGTGTGTGGAACTTGGCTATCAGTCTCTCCTCAGCAGCTCTGCACTGTTGTGTGTTGTGAAGGCCCCTTGAAGAACGTTTACGCGAAGGTCAGAGGCCGAATGCTCATGACGGCTGAAGCGTTCGCCCACAGGAAGGTAACAGTTTTGCTTGGTGATTGTCAAGCAATGTTCATTCATCTGTTGTCGTAATCATGGTACATTGGGGAGACCATGCATCGGGACATCCTTTCTTGCAATGTGTTAGGTAGACAACGTTGGCCAAGTTGCAAGAGTATGTACCGTGTACCTGGTGAATGGTATTCTCATGTTTGATGTCATCCATGTCGATGATCCGGCATGTCATGCAGAGGTTGCTGTGGCAGGGTTGTGTGGTATTGTGGTCACTGTTCTCCTGAAGGTTGGGTAGTTTGCTGTGAACAATGGTCTGTTTGAGGTTGCGTGGTTGTCTGAAGGCAAGAAGTGGGGGTGTGGGGATGGCCCTAGTGAGATGTTCATGCACATCATCATCAATGTTGAAGATTCTGGAGAAGGTGTCGTAGCTTCTCCACGCTGGGGAAGTACTGGACAACAAAGGTTACTTTATCCATTGTGTCCTGTGTTTGTCTTGAGGTTTTTAGGCAAAAAAACCTCACTTACTGTGCTGTCTGGAGCCAATACACATCTCTCTAACATATGCTCATGCTCCTTCCATTCACATTGTTAGCCACTTAAGACTTGAATAGCAGGTTAGGTGTAAAGATTTGCATTCTAATCAGCAATCTGTAAACTGTCTGTGCTGATGTGTGCTATTGTAGTAGCCGAAAGCTTGCGAGTTTACTATCAAATAAATCGGTTGGATTTAAAATTGGTGTTGTCAGACCTCTTACTCCCAGTCCAATGCCAGTATCTCTACATCATGACTTCTTCATCTATACAAGAATGGTAGTATAGTGGTTAGTACTATTGCTTCATAGCTCCAGGTCCTGGGTTCAATTCCTGGTTCCAGTCACTGTCCGCTTGGGTTTCCTCCCACAGTCCAAAGATGTGTGGGTTAGATTGATTGGCTATGCTAAGAAATTGCCCCTTAGTGTCTAGGGATGTGTAGTTTTAGTGGGTATAATATCTAGGGATATGGGAGTAGGGCCTGGGTGGGATTATGTTCGCTGCAGCCTTGCTGGGCCGAAGGGCCGCCTCTTGCACTGTAGGGTTCTATACCTTTCGAGGAGCTCTCATCCTAATCCAATTCACCCTCCCCACTGAGCTGATCATCTGAAAGCAACCTTGCCCCATATGGAGTTGTGTGAACCATTTACATACAGAAGCAACACAAGCCATTCCCCACCTCCCCTCGCAGCTTCCCCCTCCCCCCTCAGGTCTCATCCTCTCAGGCCCCGCCCCCCTCAGGTCCCACCGCCTCGGTGCCTATGCCCCGCGCCGCGCCTGCGCAGTGGCGGCTCGACGGGCGGCCGTTGACACAATTGGAGAGAAATGGCGGCGGGTTCGGCTGGGCAGCAGCACTCGCAGCCCTGGCACTGGAAGGCCGCTGCTTCGGCCGCACAGCTCAGCCGCAGCCTGGACAAGGTTCTGGAGGAGGCCGTGCATTCCGGCATCCTGAACCTGAGCGGCCGGAAGCTGAAGGAATTCCCGGCCGTTAATTACGATTTGACAGACACGGTGCAGGCAGGTGGGTCTCTCTCTCTCTCTCTTTCTCTCTCCTCTTTCCCCCCCCCACCTCCCCCTCCAAGTCCTGGTGGGTCCCTCAGTGCCCCGGGGGTCTGCTGTCACTCCAGGCTGAGGGGAGGTTGCAGTGGAGCCGCGGCTGAAAAAGGGCGTCTTTCTCTTTCATACACACACAAAAAGCCGCAGCGCCGATGTACTCGCCGAATGAAGCGATTCCGGTCAAAATGGGAGATAACGGTGCAGCGCAGGGGCCGTGCCCCAACCTCTGTCTGTTTGGGGAAACAATAGCTGACTCCGAGCAGCCCTGGAGCAAAGAACACCACAAACCCACCGCATTTCTAAGGGGGCTCTCTATATGAGCGATGCAGAGTTGGGCGGGGGTCTTTTATTTTTCTTCATTCGGCCACATGTTACGCCGTAATACCGACGATGGAGGACGAATGGCTATCAATGCACCCCTCCTTTGTGGTTACCTCTCCACCTTCTCCCAAAATCTGCTTTGCGGTTATCTTTCTGTTCGCGATTTTAAAAACCGGTAGCTTGGTTTCTAGGATCCATTTTGCCTCCTTTAGCAGCTTTCAAGTTCCTTCATATTGTCTGGTTCTCCCTCCCCCACCCCCGTAGAACTTTTTTTTTAATGCAGTTAGCAGTAAACATTTCACCCCAAATTCAAGAAAATGCCCGATCCCACGTTGAGGACTATTTAAGTGATCTAATCTTGACTTTTGGCCTTCGCAAATTGAGACCCAGGTTCTCTGTGGTGGTGCATGGGCAATTTATTGGTACCAGCAACGTCCTCTTTATACTGTGTTTGTAAACATCTATTTTGAACACATTTTTATTATCTCTGATGTGAAGCTATAACTTGTACCTCTTAGATTTTTTGGATGGAAACAGTTGCAAGGCTTGAGTTTACGTCTGAACTCAAACTGGCACATTTGTGTGCACGTTGCTTTTGTAATTGTTCCTGCTTGTTTGGAAATGTGATTTCTGTGGGGTTATTATAATGAGCTTTATTGTGCAGGAGCTTTAATGAAATGGTCGTCTGACTGAAACAAATTTAAGTGATTAATGGAATTGTCATACTTTTATGTTACATTAGTGAGTCATTATCTTAGTTACAACTTTTAAGCAAACTGGCCTCATTACTGCACAATTGGTGTCTATCAAAGGTTCTGGAGTTTTCATCTATTTTCCTCATCTCATCTTAAAATATTCCTTGAAACTCATGACTAAGGTTTTGGTTACCTGCCCCTAATATCTCATTATGTGACTTGGTGTCAGATTTGGCACCAATTTGTCTGACAACAAAAGATGCAACATGAAAGTTGTCTTTAAATTCAGAAGGCTTTAGTTTGTTGATTGATAGACATCCTAAAAGGTTAATATGCATTGTAGTAAAAGTACATATTCCACCTGCTTGTGTAACTCGGAGAGGCAGCAAATGCAAATCTGTTGCTGTGAGCCATAGTCTTCGGGCAAATCACAGTTCCAGGATATTACTGCAGGAGTTTTTCAGGGTATTGACTGGCCAGACCATTTGCTGCAGCTTCATCAATGTCCTTCTTCTATCATAAGGTCAGAAGTGGGGATGTTTGATAATTGGAGATGATTTCAATATGTTCAGCACCATTCTCAGGTACTGAGCAACTCCTGATACTGAAGCAGTCTATGTCCAAATGCAATAAAATCTACGTAATATCCAGTCTTGGGTTGACCAGTGGAAGTAATGTCATACCATAGCCAGGCGATGACCACTTCTAACAAGAGAGAATCTAAGCATTGCCTTTTGACATTCAATGACATTACCATTGCTGAAACGTCTATTATAGTGGGGATCACTATTGACTGGAAATCAAACTGGATTGGCCATTGAAAGTAGATGTGCATTATGCTGAAGTCATGGACTAATAATCCAGAAGCCCAAGTTTGTGCTCTAAGGACATTAGTTCAACTGGTGGGATCTAAATTAAATTAATATTTAATATAAGGGTTGTCTCAGACCATGAAGAATACTTGTAATATAAAACTACTCTTAGTAATGGTGACTATTTATTCACGTCTGTTTGAGAAGGAAATCTGCCATCCATGCTTGATCTGGCCCACGTGTGACTATAGACCCACAGCAATGTGTTTTGATTCTGAAATGCCATGATATGGAAACTTAATTAAAGGACAGTTAGGGTTGGGATCAAGTGCTGGGCTGGCCAGACACTCCTCTCATTTCATGAAAGAAGATAAAAATATCAATGTTGCAGCTACAATAGTAGATCAGAAACAAGGAATCTGACTGACTCCCCAATGTCTATTCACCATCTACAAGGCATAAGTCAGGCGTATAGATGAGTGCAGCTCTGATAACACTCGAGCACAACACCATCCAAGTCAGGACAACCATTTGCTTGGCACCCTCCACAAACACAGTCATACCACTTCTGAAGCAAGTGGCAGCAGTGTTTACCATCTACAAGATGCATTAAAGAACCCAAGGTTCCTTCGACAGCACCTTCTAAATCCATGACTGCCGCCACCTAGAAGGATAAGGACAGCAGATGCTTGGGAACATCACCACCAGGAGGTTCCCCGTTAAGTCATTCACCATCCTGACTTGAAACTACATTGCCATTCCTTTACTGTTGCTGGGTCAAAGTCTGAGAATGCCTTTCAAAACAGCAGTGTAGGGATTACAGCAATTCAAGAAGGCAGCTCAGCGTCATCTTTTCAAAGGCATTTATGGATAGGCAATAAATGATGGCCTAGCCAGTGACGCCTACACCTCATGAGTGAATTAAAAAAATTATAGCATCCTACAATTGGAAAGACACTATTAGGTCACGGTATATAAGAAACGTTAAATCCTTAATGATCCGTGTCATTTGAAAGATATGCATTTGCCAGGTTCTTGCACCTCTCATATTTTTGGGCAAAGTACTACTTTAGTGTGAAAATGTCAGCCATGTATTCTTGAATCTGATTTTTTCATGAGTCTTGGATGAATGCATATGAAAGCTTACACATCTTTACCTATCTACATGGCTCCAAATTAAATGTTAGGAAATATAGTATGTTTAATGAGTTCTAAGATATGTTCAAGAAAAAGCAAAAAAATCTAAACTGTATCTGACAGTTGTTCCAGCTGAAAAGGAAAGCTGCAGTTAAAAGTGGAAGCTCTTAATTGAGCTTTGCATTTTCAGCATTTTGTTCTGCAGACTTATGAAAATTTAAAATGTTTTAAAGTCTAACAAGAAATTCCTTAGTTGATGAGATATTTGTCACAACATACAGAATCATGGGATAATATAGCAAAGAAGCAGGCTATTTGGTCTATTGACTCTTCTACTCTTTGAAGAGCAATCCAATTAGTCTCACTGCCTCTACTCTTTCCCCAGATCCCTGCAGTTTTTCCTCCAATTATCCACTTCCTTTCTGAAGGGTCATGGGTAGAAATTTGTTAGTAGCTGATCAGGCAGTATATTCCAAATAACCATTCTACATTTTTGAAAAATGATTTCCTTCATGTCATTTCTGGTCCTTTTGTCAGTTACCGTAAGTCTGTGCCCTCTGATTACAACTCTTCAGTTGTTGGAAGTAATTTCTCTTTCTTTACTATAAATTCTTTATTTGAAACATCTTTGTCAAATTTGCATGACCTTTTGAACTCCAAGGACATCAAACCTAGCTCTCTAGCCCATCCATGCAACTGTAATCTCACGTTTAACACAATTTTAGTAAATATTTCTGTCTCTCCAAAACTTACATGCCTTTCTGATGAATTGAGTGGAACAGTCTGATTGGGACTGAATTGTTTGATATCAATTTATCACAGCTTTCTAGCTTTTGACTACTGCCTTCTTTATAAAACCCACAATCCTATATGCTTCATCAACCTGCCCTGTTACATTTAAAAGATTTGTATACCAGCTTGTGCAGATGTTTCTTTTCTTGCACCCATCTCAAATTTTACCATTTAGCTTGTATTCTCTCATCATTCAATTAACATTTCCATGTTGAATTTTATCTTTGTCTGCCTATTCAACCAGGTTTGTGTCCTCTTGAAGCTCATGTCTTCAAGCTTATTTCATTTTGGATTTTGTTAAGACTAAATCATTACTGTATCTCAAAAACAACAATGGTTAATGAAGTTGGTGTCTTTTTATCAATTTAATATTGAATATGAGTAGATTTGTTTATATTGCCTTGCCCTTGACTTTTTTTTGGGAGTATGGGCCTCCAGTTGAATCAGGAGAAAATGCTGTGATATACTTGGACCTATAGAAAACACTTGATAGTTGTAAATTGATGTTTGTTATGCAAGCTCATGGCAATAGGTGTCTGTGTTGAAACCTGCATTATGGCTAAAGAGCTAGCTGAAAGAGACAAGGGTTAGAATTGAGTCATGCTGGCTTAGTTAATGAACTGTTAGTGCTCCCCAGAGATGGGTGTTGAAGCTCTTATTCCTTCTTATGTAAACAATTTAGATATAATTTTTGGTCAAACTTCTTGATAGGGTGAATCAGTTATCTCCAAAAGACACAGGCAGTTGATATGGCAGGTTACACTTAACCAAGTATGAGGTATTAGACATTGGATGAAAGTAGCCAAAATCCAATAATTTAGTAGGGTTTAACTTATTTAGCTGAGATTATGGGTGTTTTGGTAATAATATCAAACATTTGCCTTTTCAATCCATATGGAGCAGAAATCAGCTAAGCTAACATAGCTGAGCTACATTATCAAGTAAGTACAAGGCCGATGCTACCCAAATGAAGTTCATTCTGCTCAGGCCATATTCTTGAGTACTGTGTTAAAGTTTAGTTACTGAGATGAAGGAAATATCCTAGCTCTGGAGTTATTGCAGAGAAGGGCCACAAAGCTGCTGATGTTGGTGGCTAAGACAATAGTTTGGGAAAATTTGGACTCGTATCCCTTGAAAAGAAGTGAATGTGATGCTAAGAATAGGAAAGGCAAACATTAACTGCTAGAAGGCAACTTAGGTTAATATCAAGGAATAGTTCATGCAAGCGATTCATTGAAGCATGTTAATACCTGGAATAGCTTTTTGGGTATGTAATAAAGAATAAAATCTCCAGGTTAATTCAGAAAGATTTCAAAATTGTGATGCTGCTACTTATAGGTTGAAGTGAAATGATGAATGATTGTCCTTTATCCATATTTACTATTTTTGTCCTTTACCCTCAAATGATTTCTTTTTGAGGTACTGTTCCATGGCACTGACAGCTGTCTTATATCTTATTTGTGACTTCTGAAATTGTATTATATCATGGAATCATCATCAGTTAAACCTGTTCTAGTGAGATTTATACCTGCACCAGAACTAAATTGTTTCTGTAGCATGGAAACCTTAAATACTATGTCACCATAACCTCACATTAGGCATATCTACACTGTGTAGACCACAGCAGTTCAAGGGGAAGGCTCACCATCATCTTTTTCAAGAGCAATTATGGCTGGTCTAGCCAATGGTGCCCACATCTCATGACAGAATAATAACCTCCCTAAGTTACAGGAAAATACAGAAAATACTGTTGCTGCTGAACTTAACTAACTCAGTCCAGACCTGAATCAAATATAATCCTATTAGTCTTTGATATGCATGCATGGTATTGAACCATTTGATTGTTGATTAGAAGCTGTAGCATTGACCCTTCTATCTCACTGCTCCTCTCCCCACTTCCTTCCTTATCAGGATGTTAAGACCACCCTTATCTCAAGTGATCTCCCAGCTGACATGTTGCTATGAACTGGTTGATAGATAAATCTGGGATTTTGTGGTTGGTGTAAGCAGGAAGGGGATCCTTAAAGTACTCTTGGTGAACAGGTATTCTGGACTTGAGCAAAAAAATCTCTGCTTTTACAGTGAGACTTAAGTTGTATGAAATCTACTCTTATGCATGCATTGACTTTCCTAATAAGTTTCTTGACTTACCAGCAGTTGAAGCTTTAATCAGACAGTTGCGTAACATTTTATAGCTGTGTCTCTTCCTGTCGGCTTGATTATAGAACAAGTTGTCAGTTGACCTTCTATTTCATTTGACAGCATTTAATTCAGATGCTAATAACTTTATATATACTGCCCAGAGCTCTTTAAAGAAAGCATTGGCTATTTTGATAGCTTTCTGTGTGGTTTGGTAGGTGGAGAAAAGCAGAAAACCACCATTGTCTGAGTTACAAGCGCTAGCAAATTAGTGAAATAGGTTAGTTATATGCAAGATTAATGTAACTCATTCCAGTTGAAGTTCAAGAATATAAAACATACAATTATTACAAGTTTTATTGTATACACAACCATTTTAATTCATGTCATTTATCCCATATATTAAGTCTTTTATAATTAGATTTTTTTATCAGGGAATTGTAGTTGACCATTACTTCAGTTTTGCACACATATTTGCAAACCTCAACTGTGTAATGTGTCACGAACAGGAATGGGATTTACATTTTACATTTACATTTTACAAAGTTGTTTACAAAGTTTTGTGCGTAGTTCTGGGAAGTGGGATTAATGTGGATAGCTCCACTGAAGAGAGATGTCTTAATGGTGGTACAATGGTTAGTACTGCTACAGCATAGTGCCAGGGACGTGGGTTCAATTAAATGGCCTTGGATGACAGCCTCTGTAAAATTTTCACATTTTTCCCCTGTCTGAAAACTGGGTGCCTCGGTTTTCTCCCATACTCCAAAAATATGCAGGTTGGGTGATTAGCCATGCTAAATTACCTCATGGTGTTAGGGGGATTAGAGTAAATAGATGGGGTTATGGGGATAGGGCCTGGGTGGGATTGTTGTTGATGCATGCTCAGTAGGCCTCCTTCATTGTATGTATTCTAGGAAATCTGTTAAATAAATTGGTATTGTAATTTAAAGTCAATCACAAGGTGAGGTGGTTATTGTAGCAGTTGTTAAAGTCATTTCAGCCATTTGTCAGCAGCTTCATCCTTCCTAGAAGTGGACATTATCCATTCACACCTTCTCAATAGTGAAGCAGTCTGATGGCATGCAGCAAGATCTGGACAACGTTTGGCCTAGGACTGATAAGTGGAAATTTAAGTGTGTGCCACAGATGCCAGAGGTGAGGTAAGACAGAGTCTTACCACCTCACCTTAATATTCAAATGACATTACCATTGGGGATATCATTAATCAGAAACTTCATTGTGCTATTATTCACATAGCTGTGACTGCAAGAACAGATTAGAAGTTGGGAATTCTCTGTGAGTAAGTCATCCTTGGATTTGGCAATGTCTGTCCACCATTTACAAGGAGCATTTCAGGAGTGTGATGGAGTACACTCTCCTTACCTGGATGAGTGTTGATCAAAAAATATTTAATTTGATAATATCAAGGGTATCCAGTTGATCTACCATGTTAAACATTCGCTCCCTCCATGAAGCAAATAAGGTAGGTAAGAGATTGGTTAAATATGTTGAGGAAATTATAGGCAGTAGCAAACATTTAAGAGAATTAATTCAAATTTGCACAAATATAAGGAATAAAAAGAAAAGTAATTCAAACATAGCTAACCAGCAAAATAACTTAAACACAGCTATTTGATGAAAAGAAGAGGATTATAATGTTACTAAAAAATGTCGAAGCCTCTGGGATATTTTAAAATTCAGCAAAGGTTGACCAAGAAATTGACAGGGGAAATAGTATCAGAGTAATTTACTAAAGAAATAAATACATATTACAAGAGCTTCTCCAGAGACTATTCAGAGTAAATGGAATCAAAGATGAGAAATTATTAGAAAATAAGGAAATGGCAGATAAATTAAACAAAAACTTTCAATCTGTCTTCAAGATGGAAGACACAAAAACATTATTAAAATAATAGGAAACCTAGAGTCTGAGTAACTTGACATTACTAATACTCTGATGTTATGATTCCAGTTGATATTACAAATCAGATCCCAGAGCGGAATCTGGCTTTATGAATTCCAATTTCTATTTTTTTTTTTAGGAACAGATTCACAGGAATCTATTGATGAACTTTTGACAAACTAAAACATTTTATTTAAATAAAAAAATGAACTATATTACACTGGACCAGAAAGCTGGAAAAATTGCAATACCAACATCAGTAAATAGTAAATGACACTATTCCTTTACCCCAACTACCTTTACACATACATATAAATTGTAAAGATAATACAACTTACATAATTGATCTTATGCCTTACTATTCATGGTAAGTATGCAGTATATGTAAATGAATGGTGAACTATGGTCAGACACACCACACTCAAACCAAGTGACAAATGCCACTGAAAACAATTCTATGGATTCCTCCTTGAACTCCCCCAGATACTTACAGTATGGGCCAACTGGTTTTACTGAAATTGTTCCTTGCTCACGAGATTTCCAATCTCCACATTCAAAGAACTCATCTTTGAATTTTCTCCCAAGCACTTCAAAATGTCTTCAAAATCATTTCCAGGATTTCAATCTCTCCTTCTGATATTCCTTTCCCCTGGATATTACATGCATTCAAGCTGCACGCATGCATTCAGATATTTTTGGCTATACGAAGTAGACTACCACTGATGCTAGCAGTGAGAAGTCTCAAACCTTTGGCTTTCTCAAGCCCATTTTACTGTAAAGTCTGCTCTCTACAGCTTTGTTCTTCATTTCAGAATCTTTTCCTCTGCTCCTTTTATATCAGTGGCAGTTTCTGATTCCTGTCCTTGTCCCTTAACTGAATTGCTTTCTTGGGAACACCTCCTGTCCCATTTTGTGGTTGGGACCATCACCTTTATTTTGGAGCTACTCCCTAACCACCTCCCATGTCCTGTTTCTTTGAACATTCTCCAGAATGGTGCTTCTCTCCCTCGTCATCTGACCGTTTTGTGCTGTTTTGCTTTCTGCCTTATTTTACTCCTACTGCATATTTGCAGAGTTGGCTTCTTGATTGTGGGGAAAAAAATTCAAAAACTGTATGTTTGCAAGTCTTTTTTCTGGCTTGGGAAATAAAATGCAGCAACTGCACACGTATGACAAGCACGTGATTTAAAGGGAAATATTTTTCTTTAAGATTCAATGAAATGAAAAGATAAGGATTAAAAGCTGAGAAGTTTCCTGGGCCTGACAGTCTATGTCCTGAGATTTTAAGTGGTGGTTCTGGAGTTAATGGGTGGCTTTGATCTTTGAGAATTCCTTAGATTCTAGGACAGTCCCTGTGGATTGGAAGTTTGCAAATACAACCCCACTGTTCACAAAAGGAGAGAGATTTTAACAGAAAACTATAGGCCAAATCGGCTGATGTCATTTTAAAAAAAGCTACAATATTGAAATGTGAAAACAGAACACTAAGAAGATCCTATTGTGATTGGTCAGCCATCAACACAGATTTATGAAAAAAATGTAGTTTTTTGAGATTGTAACTAGTAGGGTCAAGAAGGGGAAACTGATAGATGGCCTGTATTTGGGTTTTCAAAAAAAAATTTTGGTAAGGTGTTACATAAGATGATTACACAAAACTAAACCAGATGAATTTGGGTTAATTGACAGATGAAATAAATGAGTCATTTTTTTGGTTGCTGTAACTAACATGGTTTTGAAGGATTGCTGCTTCTGCCTCAGTTACTTGCATTTACTGTATTAACTCAGAGGGGGCTGAGTGTAATACAAAATTAGATGGGGAAGTAAACTACAAAGAATGCAGACATTGCAAATGGCAGAAATAGATTAAGTGAGTGGACATGGAGAATGGAATTTAAGATGGTGATGTTGAGTTATCCACTTTGGTAATAAGAATAGAAAAACGAAATATTTCTTGAGATACTGGATAATATTGATCTTTACAGAAACCTGGTATCCTTGTATTTGAATCATAACTAATGGGCAGTTACAGTAAATGATTAGGAGAACCAATGGTACATGAACCTTTTGTAGGGGATTAGAGTACAAGAATGAAGAAGTCTGTTATTGTATATGGTCTTGATGAGACTATTTTAAGAACTGTCAACACCTGGTCTCCTTTAGTAAGAAAGGATTGCCTTGAGTATGCAATAAATGTTCAACAGACATGTTGCTGGGATGAGGAGCTGTCCAAAGAGGAAAGATGTCTGTACCCTAGAATTTAGAATGGAAGATGATCTCATTTTTAAGGTACTTAACGGAGTAAACGGATTGGAGAGCTTAGAACTAGTAGTCACATTACCAGGATAAGGAATTGACAATCTGAATTAAGATGAGTTTTTTTTTCCCACTTAGGTTTTGTGAGTCTTTGGAATTCTCCATTTTAGAATATTGTTGATCTATCATTGAGCTTCTTCAAGTTGGAGATCAATAGATTTTTAGATAGTGAGGTAGTTCTAGGATATTGGAATAACATAGCTGCAATAAGTAGGCCAAGAGCTGAATGGCCTACTTATGTAAATAGTACTTACCTGGTTGTGCTAGCTCTTAACTTCTCAAACACAATCCTTATTTTTGATTTCAACTTAAGCTTTGGGAGTTAATGATCGTTTAGCAGACAGCTTGGGAACTTAGGACATTTTGTAAATGGGGCTTTTGTTGCGCATATGGAGGTAATTTTGACTGTGGAATGATAGCCAGTTAGGGACAAACTGTAGGAGTATGTTAATAAATTATGAAAAGAATACTAATGTTGTATACTTCTGATGCTTAAACAGGCGAGCTGTGGATTGATTTGTGTGAAAATCCATCTTGCCTCCTACCCTCCAGTACCTGATTAGATTCAGGACAATAGCCAAAAGCAACTTAAATGTTGTTTTCTTCATGAATTTGTTTAAGTTCTACAATCTTTGGTGGATTTGTATTGTTTTGCCTTCAACTGCTTTGGTTTTTAATTTGAATTCTGCATTGGTAAATATGAACTTGGAGTAGAATATGACAAATGTTCACAGTACTTTTTTTTTTGATCATAAATATTCCATATAAAGTATCTGTGGTTTAACAAAATCTTTTAGGTATGCAAGTTTTGTTCATTTCTTCCTATTTTTGCATTATATCACAAGACGCCTGTAAGATTTTATGGTTAAAAATGTAGAACGGAGCCATTGTTGGTTTATGAATTCAACTTTTGTTAATTACTGTTGTCATGCTATGTTGACAGATTTCATTTTCTGCTTGAATTTTCATAACAGAATTGGGAGCGGAAGTGGGCTGTCTAGCCCCTCGAATCTGCTGCATCATTCAGTGAGATAATGGCTGATCATTTCATGGACTCAGCTCTACTTAACCGCCAGCTTGCCAAAACTCTTAGTTCCAATACTACTCAAAAATCTACTTACCTTTGCCTTAACATTCAATGAGTAGCCACAACTACTTCATCGGGCAGGGAATTCCACAGATTCTCAAGCCTTTGGATGAAGAGGATTCTCCTCAACTCAGTCCTAAATCTGCTCCCCCTTATTTTGATGCTATGCTCCTTAGTTCTAGTTTCACCCACCAGTGGAAACAACCTCTTCTTCTGTCTTGTCTATTCCCTTCATAATGTTGCATGTTTCTAATAAGATGCCCCCCTTATTCTTCCAAATTCCAATGGGTATAGTCCCACTCTTTCAGTCTCTCCTCCATAAGCCAACCCTCAACTTGAGAATCAACCTCTCCAGTGCCAGTATATCATTTCTCAAATAAAAAAGCCAAAATGTACAATATTCCAGGTGTGGCCTCACCAGCGTCTTGTGCAAGTGCAACATAATTTTCTTGTTTTTAAACTCTATCCCTCTAGCAATGAAGATCAAAATTCCATTTGCTGTCTTAATTACCTCCTATACCTGCAAACCAACTTTGTGATTCATGCACAAGGACATTCAAGTTGCATAACATGTTGCAATTTTTTACTATTTAGGTAGTCTATTTTGCTATTATTCCTACCAAAATAGATTACCTTGCATTTACCAACATTGTACTCCATCTGTCAGACCCTTGCCCAACTCTATTAAACTATTTATGTACCTTTGCAGATTTTCAGCATTCCCTGCACACTTTGCTCTACCTCTCATCTTCATATCATCTGCGAACTTTGACACTACACTTGATCCCCAACTCCGAATCATACAAATTATTTTATATAATTTGGGTCAGTGTTGTCCAATACATTCAACACTAGCCACATGCAACAAATTGGGAATCCAGATGTGTTGTTTCATTTTTGATTATTAAGTTAATAATATCCATCACTGGGCATGTGATTTTAATACTCATCCACATGAAAAATAGTATCTAAGTATTTTTAATAATATTTTTAATTCCTTATAAATTAGTGGCAGAAGTTAAGTAAATGAGCAGTACAACCATTTACTCCTAAAATTAATGCATGTGACTAAAATGATGTTACTATAGTTTTTCTGATGGCTAGCCAGCAATATCTGTTGAACAGCGGTGATCCAGCTGATACTTCAATGTCATAGTGAAGTGTGTGGTTGGAGATGTCTGCTCTAGGTTATTAATGTGGAGTCCTGTTGGTTCAGATAGCCTGGAACTTCATTCTTTTGAGACTATCTTGGCCTTTATGATTCCCTGCCAGAAATAGATTAACTGTAATTTCCTCACGCTCTCTTCCTGATTTTTAAGTAGTCTTTTTCTATCTTAACCTTGATTTCCTGCACTGTGAAACTTGGCTCTTCCATACTTTACAATAATACAAGTAATGAGATTTCACTAATTAAAGAGAAAAGGAGTGAAGCAACAGAGCTCCCAAATTTTAATTGAGCAGAGATGACGTATTAGAGACATATCTAAACGAGTTTAATTAAAAAGTCATTGTTTTTATCCTCTGTTTCCTTGATCCCCCAAGAAAAACATGGAATTATCCAAGTGTACTGAAGCAATGGTGTCAGGTTCAGAGAACCAGAAGTTTGTTTTTGCTTCTATCTGTCTTACTGCTTTGCATAACAGCAGTGCACGTTACTACTGCCAGTTGTTTGCTATAGAGCTGCCAGAACAGCTGATCAGGTAGATTTTAGTGTCACCATATTTATTTTGTAGATGTTGATGCATTCTGAGTAATTCAGTGCCAACATTGCTAATGAATTAAATGGCAAAATTTGACAATAGATTTATTTTTGACAATATTTGAAGTCTGGTTACTTTGAGAATGTTGGGGCAATTGCTGCACCACTTCAGGTAGTGTTGTAGGATTTTTGTACACCTAAACTCTGCAATAGAAAAATGGGGGATCAACTAAATGCCAAGAAAGCGTGCATGACAATATAACATTTTTTCATTATTGCACTGAACTTACAATGAATACTGTACTGTCCCAAGATGCCATATTTCAGATGAGGGCATTAAATTGATTTCCTGTATGCACATTAATAGTTGAAAAAGATTCCGTGATAACATTCAAATTAGAGTTGGGGTATTCACCCTGTGATCTAACTAATATTTATTATTGAGTCAACCCTAAAACATATTATCTTTTATTTAATTGCTGTGTTGAAAACCTTAAGTGCAGATTAGCTGCCATGTTTGCTAATATGATTACATTTCAAAAAAAAAATCTTATTTGGCTATAAAGCACCATGTCCTAAGGTTATAAAACGCAAACTTTCTATCCATTCACTCTCTCCTGAGGAACTGAAGCTGTTGCCTTGCTAGCCTCTAACACCATCACTCCTCCTGCTTACTTGAACGAGACAGTTTGTAATCTTAATGTCGTATTTGAAAATGGGGTGAGCCATCAACCAGTTATTTGTACCATTACCAAGACAACATCCTTCCAATCCACATGATATCTCAGACTTTGTCCCAAATCAGCTGACCCATTGCTGAATCACTCAATCATGACTTGGAACAGGAAGCCAGAATTGGGGGATCACAGATTGTGAAGACTTTTTGGGCTGGAGGGGTGAGGCCAAGAAAAGATTGGAAGACAGTAATTACAATTTTAAAATTAAGATGTAGGTGGATGGGGAGCCAGTAAAGATTAGTGAGCAGGGTGATGGTGAATTAAATTTAGAATCAATCAATCTGAATATTTAACTAGAGGAAATGTCAACTGAGTAGTGCATGTTTGTCAAACAGTGTTATGTGAGGTCTAAGAAGTTGGTGATGAGAGGTTTGTGTCATTGAGATATCTAGAACCTGCTGTGCTTTTGAGTGACATTGCTCAGTAGTAGTATGTGGATGAGAAACAAGGCAACCATGAATAAGGAACCGTGAATCGCTAAAAACCCAGTCTGCAGGTGATCAAGAAGGCAAATGGAAAGTTGGCCTTTATAGCGAGGGGATAGAATATAAAAGCAGGGAGATCTTGCTGGAACTGTATGGAGCACTGGTGAGACCGCAACTGGAGTATTGTGTGCAAATTCGACATATCAGCTACAACACTCATCAACTTTTACAGGTGCACCCATAGAAAGTATTCTTTCTGGTTGTATCACAGATTGGTATGAACCTGCTTTGTCCAAGATTGCAAGAAAGTATGAAAGGTTGTGAATGTAACCCAAACCAGCCTCTCGTCCATCAACTTACCTATATTTCCTGCTGCCTCGGCAAAGCAGTCAGCCTAATTAAGGACGCCATGTACTCCAGATATTCTCTTCTTCTATTTTCTTCCATTGGGAGAAAGATACAAAAGTCTGAGATCACGTACCAACTGATTCAAAAGCTTCTTCCCTGCTGCCATCTGACTTTTGAATGGACTTAACCTGCATTAAGTTGATCTTCCTTTACACCCTAGATATGACTAACATACAATCTGCACTGTCTTGTTTCCTTCTCTATGAACACTATGCTCTGTCTGTGTAGCATGCAAGAAACAATACTTTTCTTTGTGTGCTAATGCATGTGACAATAAATCAAATCAAAGACTCCTGAGGCCTCAGTATTCCAATTCTCTTCTTGCATTTTCATCTGTTTCATAGCTAGTTATTCCTGGAATAGGTTGCTAGTATGTTGTTGGGCCACAACTGTTTGCCATAGTTTCTTTTTGTATCCATGTTCCACTAAAGCATCACACAATTTGTTGATGAAGTCACAAAAAAAATCAAGTGGGGTAGCATGCATGTTTTGTGAAGGTATTTTTTTCCACCAACCAACTGCCTGTTCTTTTTGACATGAGGTATGTATGCAAAGGTTAAATTGTTTAAGTTAGGCACTCTGTTAAAACTGTAATGTGTATTATCTCTTCCAGATGTCTCCTGAATTCATCCATTATATGGGATCTGAACATACTCTACGTATTGAGCAGCTTTTTTTTATGTAGACCACTTTTTCCACATTTTACAGATAGGCTTGATAGTTTCAGCATGCTATGTTTGAATGCATTTTTAAAAATGCCGCTTTAATTGTTTTGGAGAGGAAATAGAAACGGTACAAAATAGTCACCAGTGTTGGTCTTGTTAGTGCAGATTGATACATATCATTGGAGCAGTTAGTACTGGAGTGCAGCCTTCATTGGGGTGGTACAGTTCATCTTTCCAATCTTATTTTAATGCAGTATACACTGGTTTCTCTTGAGCCTATAAATATTTTTCCTACAATAATAAAGCAAACTTCAATTCAAGTATAATTTAAATATGTTAATGAGACAATGGAATGTAGTCTAAATATGCTGAGGCTTTTGTTGCAGCATATTGCTATATGATTTAACTGCCTTTGCACTGATACTGAAGCAGCAGTGGTTTTGTTATTCACTGCAGCAGTTTGTGTAAATGCAGCCTAAATCTTGTACTCAAACCTAATCTGAATGAAGAGGGCTTGAGTGTCTTGCTCCCCACCATACTTGATGCATGCTTCCAAATATAGCTTTCATGCAAAGTGGTTTTGACTTTGTGCTTTTGGCAAAGTTGTGGAACTTGAGCTTGCTAAAAATACTTAAGTTTCTTTAATATTCAAGTCAAAGAGGAAATGACTAACCCAACCCCATCCTGTGAATGAATTAAAAAAAGTGCAAAAACATTTCAATGGGGTAACATTTTTCCCAGAAAAATGTATCCCTTGTTCACATATAAACATTGAAAACTTATGGCTTGGAAGGAGATTGTTGGGCTCGTTGTCTTAGCTCATTTTCAGCTAGCAATCTATCCTAATCTTTCTTTCCAACTTTTGACCTGTAGTCCTCTAGATTATGGCACTTCAAGTGCATATCCACCTAATTTTTAAATGTGATTTACCTTTGCTATCCTATTGGGTAAGTTTGTGACTCTCAGGACTCTTGTGGATCAAATGATTTCTTGCCTAATCTTCAGTCCATTACTTTAAAACTATGCATTCTGGGTTTATGATATCACTACCAAAGGAACTAGGACCTTCATTTTCTTTCTACTGAAATCCTTCAATTTTTTTAAACATCCCCATTATGTCTCTCCTTAACCACTTTTGCTGCAAAGTAAACAACCTTGACCTATTCAATACTTGTTTATAGCTAAAATTCTTGATTCCTGGCAAGATTTTCACACTGCACTGTCCTCTTCTGTTCAACCACGTTTTTTCTGTAATGGCGTGTCCAGTCCTATAGGCAGCCTTTAATAGTTCCAGTTAAAAACTCCCTTTTGTTCTGTGCAATGACTAATGGAAATTATTCCTTATGCTTCCTCAATCAACTTACTTGTCTGTCCATCTTAAGGGACCTTTTGGGTTTGTGCTTTCATCATCAAAAAGTATCCTGCTGTTTTCTCTGAGAAATGAATCCCAGCCTGCTCACCCTATCCCCAATTCTGTTATCACTTTGTCTATTTGTTTTCTCCAATGATTATACATAATATTGGAAACTAGAACTATGCAGAGTATGCAAACATCATCCAACCAAGGTGAATACAATTTTAACACCACTAATCCTAAATAAACTCCAGTGTTTCGTTTGCTTTTTTTTTGCAGCTTTGTTGATCTGCATCACTGCATTTTTGTGAGTTATGTGTCTGTACTCCAGATTCCACTGTGTAGACAATTTTCTCAGAACCATGTAGCTGCCTTAGCCATCTACCCAAATATGAAGCATCATTTGAACAAAAACAGAAATGAAGTCAGAAATATGGTGTAAAGGTGAATTCTGTGCAAAGCAGGAGGAAGAAGATGCTGCTGATAAGTAACTGGTGACTGTATTTTTCTTTTGTATCAAGTTAGAAACTAATTTGCTATTATTTTGCTACATTAGTAGACAGCACAGTGATGTGATGGCTTGCACTGCTGCTTCACTGTGCCAGGTTCAAGTCTAACCATGGATGACTGTGTGGAGTTTGCACGTTCACTCCAAGTCTGCACGGGTTTCCTCCGTTGTGCAAGTTAGATGGATTGGCCATACTAAATTGCCCCATAACTTCCAAAGATGTGTAGGTTAGGGGGATTAGTGCACAGTGCTGTGGGGATAGGGCAGTAGATGGACCTGAGTTGGGTGCTGTAACAGAATGTCTGTCTGTGGCAAACGTGAAGGGCCAAAAACAGCTCCCTGTACTGTAGGGATTCTTTGATTAGCAGCTGGTTAACTAATCAAATAATATTAGGTAGATAAGACATGTGACATGCTATAACTCAAAATGTAGCAGTTTAATTTTGACATCTCATACAAGAACATCTAGTAATGTCTGCAGCTTAAGTTTGGCACAGAATTGTTGAGTTGAAGTCTGCCGTTGCAGATGTTTTAGTGTATGAGGGACTCTGGCCAGGAGATGATTGGTTTGAGTAGACCTTTCTTGGCCAGTGATCAGGGACAACAAGATGTGACTGAATCAGGCAGGGAAGAAGGTTCAGGATGCAATGAAAGAGGAGCTTCAGCCCTTGACTTTGACTTTAATGGTCTTGCTGCTGGACCAGTAATTTAAAAACCCAAGATAATGCTTGGCGAACCTGGGTTTGAATCCCACCATTGCAGATAGTGGAATTTGAATTCAGTAAAAATCTGGAATTAAAAGTGTAATGACCAATAAACCATTGTCAATTGTAAAAACCCATCCCGTTCACTGATGTCCTTTTAGGGGAGAGAGCTCATAATCTTTACCTGGTCTGACCTATGTGTTTCTCCAGACCCACAGTAATGTGGTTGATTCTTAATTGCCCTATGAAATGGCCAAGCAAACCACTCAGTTGTATCCAACTTACAAAGGTAACAAAAAGGAATAAAACCAAAGGAACCCAGCATTGACCTAGGTATAAAAATGACAACAGTAAACTCAAAAGTTCTCTTGAACACTCAAGAGCTTGTGTTGAAATTGGGAGACTTCTCTGTCAGACTATTCAGCAGCATCTAGACATAACCATATATACAGAATCGTACTTCACAGATAATGTCCCCGACACCACCGTTTCTGGTATGTGGACAAATGCAGCAGAGGTATACAATCTATTAGGAGTTGCACTTGGAGTCTTCAACATTCATGCTGAACCCATGAATTCTCATGCAATCAGGTCAAACATGGACAAAAAAACCTCCATGTACCCTTCTCCCTCTTAAATGAATCAGTATTCCTTCAAGTTCAAAACTATTCGAAGGAAACAGTATAAAGGTGGCAGATTGTCCTCTGGGCAAGAGCTTTGTCCATCACCGAGTGGTTCAGTTATGCCATCAGATCCAGCTCGTCCTGTCCTAAAGGACATAGCTGCTATTCTGGGCCTGTGGCAGGTGATGAGGGAACCAACAAGAAGGAAAAACAAACTTGACTTCATCCTCACTAATCTGCCTGCAGGAAATGCATTTGCCCACAGAGTGTTGATAGGAATGATCACTGCACTGTCCTTGTGGAGCTGAAGTCCTGTCTTGACATTGAGATTACCCTCCATCATGTTATGTGACACTATGTCAGTGCTAAATAGCGCTGAATTTGAACAGATTTAATAACTCAAAACTTCCCCTCCTCCTCAAAAAAAAAACTCAAGGGATCAGCCCTGTTTCAATGAAGATTGCAAGAGGACATGCCAGGCGCAATATCAGATATTCCTAAAAATTAAATGTCAATTTTGCGAAGCTACAACACGGGACTCCTCGCATGCCAAAGAGCATAAGCAGCCAATAATAGAGCTAAGCAATTCCACAATAAACGGATCAGATTGAAGCCCTTCAGCCCTACCACAACCAGTCATGAATGGTGGTAACAAACAACTCAGAGGCTCTGCAAATGTGCCCATCTTCCGTAATGGAGGATCCCAGCACATCAGAACAAAAGATATTCACAACAGTCTTCAGCCAGGAGTGCTGAATGATCTATTTTGTCCTTCTTTGGAGGTCGCCAGAATCACATGTAAGTTCTTCAGCCAATTCGATTCACTCCATGTGATATCAAGAAATGGCTGAGGCACTGAATACTGCAAAAACTGTGAATGAGCACTGACAGTATTCTGGCAATAATGCTGAAGACTTTGTGCTCCAGAACTTGTCATCCCCCTTTGCCATGCTGTTCCAGTGTGGCTACGACAATGGCAATTGAAGTCCCATTAGTCTACTCTCTGTGAATAAAATGATGAAAGGGGTCATGTACAGCACAATCAAGCAGCAATAAGGGTCAGTTATCTGAGTTCTGGAATGTCACTGCTGGAGTCGCTCAGGGTAGCGTGCCAGGCATAAACCACCTCAGCTGTTTCATCAATGATCTTCCATCATTAGATCAGAAGTGGGAATGTTTGCTGATTGCACAATGGTCAGCACCATTTGTGACTGTTCAGAATTGCCAGGCAATAACCATCTCCAGCAAGAGAGAATCTGATATTGCCCCTTGATATTCAATAGCATTACCATCAAGCTATCCCACTATCCACATCCTGGAGGTTACCATTGACCAGAAACTAAACTAGACTGGAATAAATATTGTGACTACAAATGCAGATGAGAGACTAGGAATTTTATGGCAAGTAGCTCACTACCTGACTCCCCAAAGTTTGTCCCAACATTTCAGGGCACATCAGGAGTGTGATGAAATATTCATCACTTGCTGGATGACTCAGCTCCAATAATACTCAATCTTGACACCATCCAGGACAAAGCAGCCCAAAGGTACTTCAAGCAGTAACAGCATTGTGTAACATCTACAAGATATGCTACAGTAACTCATTGAAGCTCCTTTTACAGCACCTTCCAAACCCAAGACTGCTATAATCTAGGAGGACAAGGGCAATAGATGCATAGGAATGCCATGGCCTGGTTGTTTTCCTTCAAGCCACTCGCTATCCTGAATTGGAAATATATTACTGTTCCTTCAGTGGCTGGGTCAAAATCCTCCCTAACAATACTGTGTGTCTGTTTACACCTTGGACTGCAAGAAAGCAGCTTGTCGCCACCACCTAGAGGGTAACTAGTGATGGCCAAAAAGTGCTGACCTAGCCAGTGCCCACATTCCATAAATGAAGAAAGAAAAAAAAAAAGTGAGGTAATTGGATGAGAACAAATTCTGCTGGGTGGATGGTGTCATGATTCAGGAAACCACTAAAGTGGGAGGAATGAAATAGAACGTGGTAATGATAGGAAGTAGTGTCAGGGGGATCAAGATTGTTGGCTACAGCCGCAGTTGGGAGAGCAACGTAATCTATCTGAAAAAGTTGAATACTATTGCATTTCTGTGGTGGTCATTTTGAAATAATTTTTATCTATTCGTCACAAGTAAGACTTGCGTTAATATTGTAATTAAGCTACTGTGGCATTCCCCGAGTTGTCAAAATTCTGGCACCTGTTCAGGTCAATGCATCTAACCTGCACATCTTCAGACTGTGGGGGGGGAAAACTAGAGCATCCAGAGGAAACCCACACAGACATGGGGAGAATGTGTCAACTTCGCACGGACAGTGACCAAGCCAGGAATTGAACCCAGGTCTCTAATGCTATGACGCAGCAGTTCTAACCACTGTGTCACCATCTTATTCTTTAAGATACCTAATGAATCAAGTATATTTTTGCAATAAAGGGTCAGAAAATGCTGGTGAGAATAATTTATAGACTCCCAAGAGTAATTCTGCTGGGTGAAGCATTAAGAAAAAATATTAGAGCTTGTAACAACACAATTTAATGATCATGGCAGGTTATCAAATTCCTCCTGGGAATTCTTCACATGGGAGTCTCCAACAAAGGCACCCTGAGCTATACTATGGTCTCACCTTTTAATCCAACTGGGAAATCCTCAGCTGCTGGTGGTGAAAATTAAAAAGGCTGTTGAATCATTGGAAAATTTATAAAAAAGGAAGAAATCAAATAGGCAAAGGTTATCAGAATGATGAGCTTGTAGACAGGATTTGTAAAAGCAACTAAGTTGGCACAAAGCTATTTTAGTCCTTGTATATTAATAAAGCAGGGTTAATTCCTTTTATTTAAATATTTCATATGTGTATCACCTTGATGCACTCCCTTCACACCCTGCTATCTGTCGTTTTTTCCTAAAAGTTATCAATTTTGTTGCAATTTCTGTAAGTCTAACATTCTCCTTTTCAGTTCTGATGAGTCTATGATTTCAAAATACTAACTTTTTCTTCCAATGGATGCTGGCAGACCTGCTAAAACTTTCCTGCATCATCTTGTTTCAGACTCTAACATAGTATTTTGCTTATTTTGGGGTGAATTAGTAATCTCTTTAATACACTTCAGATTGGGTGTTGGGGAACAGTGCATTGGTTTGATTTGATTTATTATTGTCACACATTAAGATACAACGAATAGTATTGTTTCTTGCGTATATACAGACTATGAATGGTATTCATAGTAAAACGAGAGAGTATCAATATCGTGTTACAGTCATAGCTGGGGTGTGGAGAAAGATCAACTTAGTGCAAGGTAGGTCAAATCAAAAGTCTGGTGGCAGCAGGGAAGAAACTGTCCCTGAGTCAGTTGGTACGTGACCACAACTTTTGTATCTTTTTCCTGAAGAAAGAAAATGGAAAAGAGAGTGCCTGAGATGTGGAGTCCCTAATTAGGCTGGCCACTTTGCCGAGGCAGCGGCAAATGTAGACGGAGTCAGTGGATGGGAGGCTGGTTTGTATGATGGATTGAGCTACATTCACAACCTTTTGTAGTTTCTTGTGGTCTTGGACAGAGCAGGAGTCATACTAAACTGTGATACAACCAGTAAGAATGCTTTCTGTGGTCCACCTGTAAATGTGAGAGTCATAGCTGATATACCAAATTTCCTTAGTCTTCTGAGAAAGTAGAGGCATTGGTGGGCTTTCTTAACTTATAGTGTTAGCATGGGGGGGTGGGGGGGGGACAGTTTGGTGATCTGGATCCTTAAAAGCTTGAAGCTCTCAATCCTTTCTACTTAGTCCCCGTTGAAGTAGATCACAGCATGTTCTCTTTTACACTTCCCTGAAGTCGATGACAATCTTCTTTGCTTTGTTGATGTTTGAGGAAGAGATTATTGTTGCGCACCAGTTCAGTAGATTCTCTGTCTCATTATTGTACTCTGTCTCCTCATTGTTTGAGATCCAACCCACTATGGGGTGTCATCAAACTTGAAAATCGAATTGGAGGGGAATTTGGCCACACAGTCATACATGTATAAGGAATATAATGGGCTGAGAACACAGCCTTGTGGGGTGCTCTGGCTTTGAAGATGATCGTGGAGGTGGCATTGTTGCTTAAATTACTGTTTTCTGTGAGTTAGGAAGTTCAAGATCCAGTTGCAGAGGGATAATCAGGAATGTTATTGACCTGGAACATTAACTCAGTTTCTCTTTCCACACATGCTATCTGCTCTGATATTTCCAGCATTTTTTAAAAATTTGAGTTTTTCAGCATCTGTTGCATCTTGTTTATTTTTAAGGTGAAAGGGCCGCACAGGGAAGAGAGAGAATGGTGTTTTTCTGAGATTAGAGAACCTAGAACACTGGGCACAATCTCAGTATAAGAGGTAAAACACTTAGGACTGAGAGAAAAATTGCTGCATCGAGAATTGTAAATCTTTGGAATTCTTTTCCCTGGAAGATTGTGGATGCTTTGAATTGATTTGAGGCCGGACTGGAGAAACTTTTGATCTGTAAAGGAACCAAGGGATATGAGAAGCAGGCAGGCAAGTTGATTTGAAGCTGAAAATTGTGGGAATGGCACAGCAGGCTCAGTTCTATAAGGTGTGCTGCTCATGTATCTTTGTGCCTCTTTTCTATATTGAGTTTCATATGACAATGCCATGTCCACTTGCAAGGACTTAATTTTTTTTGTGTTTTGTCAGTATTCCCTGGTATTTACTGTCCCCAATTCTAGTGTTGGTACACACTATCAAATTCCATTTATTTTTTTTGCCTCTTGGTTAAAACTTGCAGAGAATCACATGGGCAGGATTCTGCAATCTTGTCTGTGCCCATCATACTGCAAGTGAGACTGTAAATTGGCCTTCTAATCAAACCTGCATTTACTTTGTTGTACCAGAGAATCCCAGCCACGAGCAAGGGTGGAGGTTTTCAGCGATAGAGTTTTATAGCACAAAGAGGCTCTGCAGCCTATATTAGCCATTAAATACCTATCCATTCTAATGCAGTTTTCCAGCTTTCAACCCTTGTATACTATGGTATTTCAGGTGCTCATCTAAATGATTAAATATTGAGATTTGTGCCTCTACCACCCTTTTATGCATTGAGTTCCTGATTTCCACCACCCTTTGGGTGAGAGTTATTCCTCAAATCCCCTTTAAATCTTAGATGGTTATTATTAATGGTTAGCAAATATACTTTACCAGAAGAACTAATCAATAAATATAAAAGTACGTGAAAGTTAAGGATATGTTGGCAATCTGTTTCATAAACCTATAATTGAAATGAAAACTTGGATTATCAGATTTTATTTGCAAGGCCACTTTGAATACTTCAGTAAATCAGTTTCATATTCAACAGTTAATACTTGTCATATTATCTTTTGTTTGCAAGATTTTTTTAAGGACCTGGTGTGTGAAAATAGGCTGTTTACATGTCAGAGCTGTTTTGAGACATGAAAACTAACTTGTGAAAGTCAAATTGCTTATCATGAGGATTTAATCGTGGTTTCCATTCCTCATTGCTTAGTGCCCTCTGCTGGAAGTTAGTGTGTGCAAGCAATGCTGAACCAGGAAGCGACATAATATTCCCCAACCATACTCCAGGCTGAAAGGCCAGCCAACAGTCTGAAGCGGCACGTGAATGATGTGGGAGCGATCCCATAGGGTATTTACAGATTGAATTTCCTCACCATTAGGCAAGAATGATTCAGAAAATTTGGGGTAGAATGGAGTGGATACGAACTGGAGCGTAGTAATTTTGGATTAACTATTAGTTAGCTGGCTATATTTTAATCTAGAGTTGTGCAAGTTTATTCTGTCATCAAACTTTGAAACTGACAGCTGTTTATCCCATATCACTGCCATGAAAGAAATGTAATTCCTTTAGAAATCATATTAAAATCAAAGGTCTGTGTTAATAGCAGGAAATAGAAACAATTTTGGGGATTTTCTGTTCACACCCATCGTGAGACTGGAAGTACCACCTAAGGTCAACAGACCCATCAAATAGTCAACTTGCCTGCAACGATTCTTACAATGGGTGGAACCGGAAAATTTACTCCAAAATCTTCTTTGTAGAGCAATGCCCTATTGTCTCCAACACATTGTAGATTTGTATTTTCAGTAGGATTTTATATTTTGAAAATATACATGTACTTATTTCATGTCATTTTAACAAAAAAGTAGGAACTTAATATTACTCTAATTGGTGATTGACTTCCAAGTGGACCTTTTTTGAATTTTTTGTTTCATTGGAGAGAGAATGGTTCATCATAATTATTGCATATCAATCCTTTGTGGAATTTTTTTTGGTGAAAATATCCTGTTTCCAGCCATACGCTTGTCTTCATTGTTGAATGATAGTCCTGATGAGCAGAACATAAATACAAAGTGTTTTTTTTTCTATTGACTCTTACATTTTTGTGATTTTTGTTTTTTCCCCTCCCCCTCTTTTTTGCCTAAAGTGTAGGCAATATTATACTATGTACTGCAGTTGTGGTTTCAGGCATAGGAATAGAGCATCAAGATAAATTGTAGTTATTGTAGTACAGGCAATGCAAAGACAAATTATGTACTAGTGTACAGTCTGTTGGGCTATGTATCCTCTGATCAATGTGCCTGAGGCCCAAACTCCCAAATGCATGGAACATTGTTTGCATTATATTGCACTAAAATTAAAAATCATGCTTACACATTCTGGTGATAACATTTTCAAAAGTGCCAGAGAATGAAGACCCAGGACTCAATGATTCATGATTAGGAAGTGCACAATTGAAACCCCCAGAGAAGAAAGGAGCTGTGTGCAATTGGAGGCTGTTTTTAAGTTTTGAATGAGATTGAATTTGGCATTTGTTTTTGCAAAAAACATTCTGACATATTATGAATTAAACAAATTAGGATTCTGAATTGGAATGATGAGAGCAGGAGTTTGATATTTTGTACTATTATTTTGCTGATCTGGATTACTTATTATTTGAACTCCAATGAATAAGATGCTTTGAAATGAAAAGATGAATTGTTATCAGCATTACTTGCTAAACAGTGATTTGTGATGCTGTTCAATCCAATTTTTGTTCTGTTATATTTTCGATTAATAGACTTTTTCTTGTGATCTCCAGAACTAGAGGGAAAAGCCTTTAATTATAAAAATGGGTAGGTTTATGACCATGATCTTTCAAGAGTTCCCAAATGTAGCTTGCATATGTTCTTGATGCCTAGCCTGACGAGCTTTTACCAAGTTTAAGGGCATTGACCACATATCGTCGTCTTTTATCGGCATCCTGAAGAGTACAGAAAAGTAAAATACAGAAGTTGGGAACGTTTTGCTGCTTTGAGCTTAGATTTTCCACTTGATAGTTATATATTTATTAACACTCTGGTGCAAATATAATCCATTTTTGATTCCTATTTTGAGAAGTATTCTCTGTAGAACTAAATAATGAAGCGTAACATTGCTTCTAAAATGATCTGCTCTGCCAAGGGAAGTGTACAGTAATGGTTTGCCAACTCAAACAATATGACAAAGAATATTTTTGTTGAAAACTACAGTTTACAATAAGCCTCTTTTCAATGAGTACAATTGCAAAAGACCACACGTTGAGAAAACAAGATCATTTTCAGTTGATTGCTTTTTGTCCTTGGCTTACCTGACAATAGTGGAAGTATCAAGCAGTTGGGGAGCAATTAAAAGATAAAGTGTAGCCATACAATGTTTTGCTAGTATCGTAACAATAGTTTTTATTTTCTATTGATCAATGTTGCCATTATCTTTGAAAAATAAAACTTCCTCAATGATAAGAAATCTGTTTTGTTTCCTGAACGGTACATTATGTCACATGGATGACTTGGAACATCTGCTCAGTGATGCAGATCAAATTAAGAATTTGCCTGAAGGCAGATGCACAAGAACTACCTTGTGTGACTAATGTTCAAGTGAGAGACTTTTTCAGTTTCAACCCTGAAGGTATTATAAAGCTATGCCAGTTGTTTGATATATTGAAATTGACTCTGGATATTAACTGTGCTAAGAAATATTTGTGATTATTTGACTAAGCTATTCTGTAAAACTATTGTTTGTTTTTGTACAGCTGAACCATATTATGCCTTTTGAACTTCATAAACATAGGGGAAAATTTTCATCGTTGGCTATTTAAGGATAACTTTGAGGGATTTGACAGATCTTGCTTGCAACTGAAATTGTGAATATCCTTTTCAACAAAACTTTTGTTACTATGCCACCTGATGTGGAAAATCTAGCGAGCTTTTGTTGAAGACTGAAAAGAGATTAGCTGTGTTGAGGGTTTGGCTGGAGGGAGGACGGGGAGGTGGAATTAATGGAAATGCATCATGGAGGTCACCAGTATGTGCTGCAAGGACTGTTTTTCCAAGTGCATATGATTTAGAGCTGGAAAGATTAGTTTCCAAATAATAGAGAATAGACCAGAATAATTTGGGAAGTTGATCATTGGTAGATAGTAGTAAGCACTGACAAATGCAAAGTAATAAAACTAGGTAAAGAAAATGAGCAGAATTCCAAATTGTGTGTGTCTCTGGGCTAGAAGAAATAATATTGCCTAGAGTCTTGAGACATTCGTGGATAGCGTACTGAAATCAGCCCAGTTTGCAGCAACAGTAAAACAAATTAAGGATCTTTGAATGCATAGATGGAGGAATAAAACATATTCCTAGAGATCAGTGTGTTCATACAAGGCCAATAATACACTTGCATCTTGAATATAATTCTGCAGTACTTCAAGGTACTGGAAGCTGATAAAGGGCAGCCAATCTGATAACTAACTTGAAGCATTTTTAAGCATCTAAACTGTGTGCTTGATGAGTCAGGAGGTATTTCTTTTGGAAAAGGGAGCTTTTAGGGCAATGACATTCAAACATTAAAGTAGTTTAAATAAATAGGTGAATTGATCCCCAATAATATTTTCATGATTGAGGCTATATCTCTCTACAACAATCTTAAAGTTTGTTTATTAGTCACAAGGTTTACATTAACAATACAATGAAGTTACTGTGAAATTCCCCTAGTTGCCACAATCTGGCGACTCTTCGGGTCAATGCTGCACGTCTTTCGATTGTGGGAAGAAACCGGAATACCTGGAGGAAATCCATGCAGAGAATGTGCAGATTCCACAGAGACAGTGGCCCACTGTGGGAATTGAACTGGGTCCCCTGGCGCTTTGAGGCAAATGTGCTAACCGCTGCTACCACGCCACTCTGTACGATCGGGACAGTTTAGAGTCGAGAGGTTGTTGAACACAGCATGGATTGTCCAGGGGGGCAATATGTGCAGATAATATTTTTAAAAAATGAAGAGGGTTTGTTAGCTACTGTAATTTGAAAGAGTGTGCAGTTGAATGGTATTAGTTCATGAACTGGAAGATGGACTGATGAGTGTATTATCTTCTAATAACTGTATCATTATTAAGCCAATTCCCATCCAAGCATAGTACATATTAGAATATTTCTGCTGAGGTTCTTTACTTGTCACTAGAACAACTTTCTTCTGACGCAACTATTGTGGAAACAGGCTGAACATGAACTATGACGTATTTTTCATGGTCTGTTCAATTCAAGGGAATCTCATAGAATCATAAGAATCCCAACAGTACAGAAGGAGGCCATTTGACCCATCAAGTCTGTACCGACCACAATCCCATGCAGGCTCTATTCCTGTAATCCTGCTAGTTCCCCTGACATTACAGTCAATTTTGTATGGTCAATCAACCCAACCTGCACATCTTTAGGCTGTGGGAAGAAAGCAGAGCACCCAGAGGAAATCCACCCAGACATCAGGAAAAAAGTGCAAATTCCACACAGTGATCCGAGGCTGGATTGAACCTGGGTCTCTGGTGCTGAGAGGCAGCAATGCTGCCCTGAATCTTACAACAAACTTGCCCACATCAGGCAGTCTTGATTTGGAGTAGGTGAAAATGTTAGCAGAAATTCAGGTGTGTTAAAAATGGGCAGAATCTGGTGTACTATCTGTTGAATTACTTTTTCAACAGTGTTCATTACAACACAAGTTGTTTGGCTCATGGTATAGACTTTTTGAGAGAGATGTTGAATTAGTCCCATGCTTTTTCCCCATAGACCTGAAACTATTTTTTCTTCAAGGATTTATTAATTTCCTTTTAGAAGTTACAATTGAATCTATTTTCGCTATCTTTGCAGACAGGGCTGTGCTAGGGTTCTCAATTCCAACTAAACGTATTTTGGGAAATATTGGCAGAAGCCGCAGAATCCCAAAAATGTATACATGAACGTTGCTCAGACTCCTGTCTACAATTCTCACCCCCCCCCCCCCCCCCACCAAAAAAAACCATGGCACGCATGCACGCACACCTCCTCTGGGCACTGATAACCACCCATCTCTTTTTTTTGCCTTCCAGCCTTTGATGGCACTGCCCTTCCAGCATTGTACATTTGCAGCTCACGGTCTGGTTGGGAGGTTTTGGCTGTGCTCATCCAAAAAACAGAAAATCCTGCATGAGGTCAATGAACCTTTTGCATGATCCATGTCCTGCCAGTCCATAAAAGTAAAGTTTATTTGTTAGTCACAAGTAAGCTTACATTCACGCTGTAATTAAGTTACTGTGAAAATACTCTAGTTGCCAAACTGGCACCTGTTTGGGTACAATTCACCTAATCTACACATCTTTGGGAAGAAACAAGAGCAGCTGGAGGAAAACCCATGCCAACTGCACATTGGACAATGACTTAAGTGGGAATTGAACCCTGGTCTTTGGTGCTGTGAGGAAGCAGTGCTAACCACTGTGCCACTGTACTATGGCAGCTGAGATGGGAAAATTCTATCCATAATCCATGGGACTTTGACCCCACCTGCTTTCTGCAGATGCATTGATGCCCCTGCCTGCTCACACTGTACTCAGCCAGTCAGTCAGGATTGGCTGCTGAGTAGCTTCCAAGTTTCCTGAGAAAATTATCCAGAGTTATGATAAGCACCATTCTATTACTTAAGTATGCTCTTCATTACAACTGCGTGTGAGAATTAGGATTAAAAACAAGAAACTACACTAATGAGCACAGTACAGAGCCATCCACAATAGTGCTAGTTTTTATGGCATGTTAATTGATTTATTTGAAAAAAGTTTTAAAATCTCCCAGATTGCTTTCAATAGTCAGCAGGTTACTGCTGTTTCCAGGAGACTCTCTGCCATTCTGGGAGGCTTGACAACCCGAGGCACTATAAATCATGACTCCCTGCGTAAAACAAATTCTCCTCAACTCCTTCCTGATTCTTTTGCCAGTTATTCTAAATCTGTGTTGTCTGATTGCTGGGCCTGCTATGTGGAAACCTACAGCTAATAATGTGTTGTTACTAACTTGAAATATACGTTGTTTATATCTGTAGAAGTAGTCACAAGTATGTCTGGGGAACGCGTGACATTCAATAACAAATTGTAGCTTGTAGGTGAAACTGTTGGGTGCTTGCAGTACAAGAGATTGTTTTGTAAATAAAATAATGCTGGAACCCTCAAAATTTAAGGCATCGCAATATTCTCACTGAATTGAAGAAGCAGAAGAAATGATTTACAGGTCCAATATGCTCCTTACAGGAGCAAATGTAGGTGCAGTAAATTAAGGACCTTTAGGTATCTAGGGAAAATTCAAGACTTTATAAGGAAGAAGCAAAAGGCTTTCAGCAAGTCTAAAAAGAGCAATTCAGCTGCATCCTAGAGGAATGCATGCTGTACAAAAGGGCACTTTAAAGCAATTAAAAGATTAAAAAGGGGAATGAAAAAAACTGAGCCAGATTAAGGAGAATCCTAAGATATTCTATGAATGTTAAGGGGAATAAGTGAATCAAGGAAAGAGTAGAGCCCATTAGAGACTAAGGGGCAATCTGTGTGTGAAGCCTCATTGGAAGGGTGTTAAATTAATACTTCTAATTGCTCTTCACTCAGAGAGCATAGATACAGAATTTAGCAAGAGGACCGTGATGACTTGTGCACTTTGACAGAGGGAATGAAGAGGTATTGGAGGCTCTGAGTTTAAAAACGGACAGATCCCTGGGCCTGGATGAATTGCATCCCAAGCTGCTATGGGAGGCAAAGCAAGAAATTGAATGGGCTCTGACACGCATTTTTAATTCCTCTCTGGCGAAGTGGGAAGTGCCAGAGGACAACTAATGTATTCCCACTTTTCAAGAAGTGTGGTTGAGATGAACCAGGAAATTACAATCTCCCATCAGTGATTGGGAAACCCTTGGGGAAAAAAATTCTGAAGGAGAGAATCAATCTTCTGTTGGAAAGGTATGGGTTAATTAGGGATAGTCAGCATGGCTTTGTACAGGGAGGCCATGCCTAATAAATTTGATAAAGTTTTTGTACATAACGAATATAGATGTTGTGGGGTGAATGAGAGGAAGATTTGCAGATAACACCAACATACGGTTCCCTCCCACATCCCAAAGATGTGCTCTTAAGCTGATTGGCAGAACAAATTCTCCCTAAATTGTCTTAAATTTGGTTCCAATGCATAGATCTATAAACATTGACAGGGATCATGGGTAGAAGTGGAAACATTGAGGTGGCAGTGCAGGCTCATTAGGCCGAAGGGCCTGTTTCCTATGCTGTTTTGTTCTTTGTTAGTATGTGGCTAATAGTGAAGAAGGTGAATGTAGCTTACAGAAACATAGATGGGGTGCTCAGATGGGAGAGCAGTGGCAGATATTCAACCCTAATAAGTGCGAGGTGATGCATTTTGGAAAAAGAAAAGTGAGTATTTAATGAATGGGAGGATACCAAGAAGCTGAGGAATGGATGGATTTTTGTGTATTTATTTACAGATCCCTGAAGGCTTCAGAGCAGGTGAATAGGATAGTTAAGGCATATGGGATACTAGCTTTCATCAGCTGTGGTATAGAGTCCCATGCTTTGGGAAAGCAGCCAGCATAATTAGGGACCCACATACCCTGGACATTCTCCTTCTTCTATGTGGACCAACCGATTTTAAAAAAACAGCTTCTTCCCTGCTGCCATCAGATTTTTGAATGAGCCTTTCACTATATTCTGCACACTCTCTCATTTTCTTCTCTATGAACAATATGCTTTGTATAGTATGCAAGAAAAATATTTTTCACTGTATACAATATACAAAGAACAAAACAGCACGGGAAACAGGCCCTTCGGCCCAATGAGCCCGTGCCACCATGTGTGACAAATAAAATTTAAGGGAGGAAGGAGGTAATGATGGAGTTGTACTTAATGTTGATTTGATCACAGCAGAGTTCTGGTCACCTCACAATTGGAAGGATGAGATTGTGCTTGAGGGTGTACAGAGGAGGTTTACCAGAAAGGGTACAGAGAAGGTTTACTAAAAGGTTGCCTGGGTTGGAACATTTGAGATTTAAATAGTGTTTGGATAGATTTGAAATACTTTCTGTAGAACAGAGCTGAGGGAAGACACGATTAAGGTGTATAAGATTAAGAGGGGAATAGGTGGTGAATAGGAAGCAGCTGTTCTCCTTGGTTGAAGAGACAGTCAATGAGGGGCTGTGGTTTTAGGCTAAGGATAGAATAGTCAGAGTTTATTTTCACTCCACGGTGATGGGAATGCACTGCCTGGGAACTTAGTGGAGGCCGAAAACCTTTCAGTCTTTAAAAAGTACTTGAATGAACAGCTGAACCATCATAATGTTCAAGCTTATGGGACAAATGCTGGAAAATGGGATTAGCGCAACTTTGGGCCATCGAGTCGGCACCAACAATCAATCAGCCTTTTCTGCACTGTTTAACTCCATGACTCATGTTGTTGTAAAGATGTTTTTTATACTTCCAGTGTACTGGTCTTTATAATAGTTATGCAATATTATTTTATAAATCCACTACAGTTTGACTACTGCTGCAACAGATCCACAACAGATGCCATTTCCTTGGCACTGCACTCAACTCTGGAACACCTAGATAACAAGGACATCTATATCAGACTCCTATTTATTGACTACAGCTCAGCCTTCCACACTATTATTCCCAGGGAACACATCTCCAAACTCCATGACCTGGGCTTCAGCACCTCCATTTGAGACTGGATCCTGAAATTCCTAACTCAGACCACAGTCAGTAAGGATAGGCAACAACACCTCCTCCATGGTCATCCTCAACACTGATGCCCCACGAGGTTGTGCTCTCAGCCCTCTACTCCTTATTCACCTATTACTGCAGCCAAATTCCCCTTCAGTTTGATTCTCAAGTTTGCTAATGACGCCACCGTAGTGAGTCGGATCCTCAAACAATGATGAGACAGATTACAGGAATGAGACAATTGGTGAACTGGTGCAGCAACAATAATCCCTCAATGTCAGTAAAACAAAGGAGATTGTCGTTGACTTCAGGAAGTATAAAGGAAAACATGCTCCTGCCTACATCAACGGAGACGGAGTAGAAAGGGTCGAGAGCTGCAAGTTTTTAGGGATCCAGATCACCAACAACTTGGTCTCATCCCCCATGCCAACACTATAGTAAAGGAGAACAGCTGCTTCCTATTCACAAATGCCCCTCCTTTCTCAGAAGACTAAGGAAATTTGGTATGTTGGCTACAATTCTCAGCAGCTTTTATGGATGCACCATAAAAGAAGTTCTTTCTGGTTGTATCACACCTTAGTATGGCTCTTGCTCTCCCCAAAACTGCAAGGAACACAAAAGGTCATAAATGTAACCCAATCCATCACGCAAACCAGATTCCCATCCATTGATTATGTCTATACTTCCTGCTGCCTCAGCAAAGCAGCCGGCATAATTAAATTCATGACACACCCCGGGCATTCTCTCTTCCACCTTCTTCCTTCGGGGGAAAAAGTACAGAACTCTGAGATCACGTACAGCTTCTTCCCTGCTGCTGTGAGACTTTTGAATGGCTTTACCTTTGCACTAAGTTGATCTTTCTCTACACTCTATCTATGACTGAAACACTACATTCTGCACTCTTGTTTTCTTCTCTATGAACGGTATGTTTTTGTCTGTATAGTGCGCAAGAAACAATACTTTTACTATGTCAATACATATGACAATAATTAATCAAATCAAAAATGGTAAAAGTGTGATCTTGAGAACATCACACCAATGTTACTTAAAAATTATGTTAATATTAGTCCAAAATCGTCAGTAAGAGTAACAGTGAGCTTGCCTGTGAAATTAGGAGAAGCAAGATATACTTTAAACGTTTATAAATTTTATCATATGTTCATCCCAAACATGACAAGTCACTTGACAAGTTACTGAGCGGAAGCAGAGAAGAGGATTCACTTGAAATTTTATATCCTGTCTTAGTATCTTTACATTCTCCTCTTTGTCCATTCTCTATGTAAAACTTTGTTTAGAGCAGTATGGCTTGGATACAGTTTCCAATGTCTGCAGCACGTAAAATGTTTTTTTACATAGTTCCTCACAGCTTGAAATTTTATGTTTATCAGAATATATACATTTCAAGTCCAAAGCAGCCCTGATACAGTAATTTCATGAATAAATTAATATCTAATACATAATTAGCAGTAAGAATTATAATAGTCAATGGGAGGACACAAAGAAGCTCAAACAGATGAATCAAGTCAATTAAGGGCAAGACAACTTCCTTCAGATTGTCACCCAGCAATGCCTTTCATAGAACGTAGAACATTACAGTGCAGAACAGGCCCTTCGGCCTTCGATGCTGTGCCGACCAATTAAGAAAAAGCAGTTGATGAATCAGCACACCTCTTATGTTACATTCCACATGGAAGCAACACTGAGGAGGAAAAAAGCGAAAGAATATACCCTGGGCAGGGTGACTTCAACATTCATTATTGAATGGCTTGGTAGGATAATTACTCATCAATTTGGCTGAGTGATCAAGGGAATGTGCCAAATTCTGCCTGAGCAAGTGGTGAGAGAACCAACAAGAGAGAGAAAGCTACTCTATCCCAGCTTCTTAATCTACCTATTAAAGATTTATCAATTCATGGTAGTAATGGTCAGCATCACCATCGCACAGTCCTTGTGGAGATAAAAGTTCCATCTCTGCACTGAACATCTTCCAGTGTGTTCTGTAGCACTGAATGGAATTGATTTAAAACGTATCTAGCAATTCAAAACTGGAAATTCATGGCACACTGTGGGCCGCCAGCTGCAGCAAAATTGTATTCCACTCATCTGTAATCTCATGGGCTGGTATATCTCACTCCTCGCGCTGGAACGACCCTGCTTCAATGAGCAATATTAGAGAACATGTTACACATAGCACCAGGCATGTATATAGTTGAGAAATCAGTCAGGTGAAATGACAACATAGGACCCCATGCATGACAGTGTCCATAGCTAAGCTGTTTCTAGTACAGTTACAACAGTACCTGATGGCAACATGGAAAATGACCCAGATATGTTCCTTCCACAAAACACAAGACAAATCCAATTTGGCAAACAAAGGTATTTAGAAGGTGTCATTGACAGCACTAGCAAGTGACCCCAATACAGCAGTTAACTGCTCACTTTGGCTTCAGTAGAGTCATTTGGCTCCAGACACTATAGCTTTGGACCAAATGTGGACAAATCAGCTGAATTTGAATTGAGATGAATTTTTCATCAAGGAAGCATTTGATGGAGTGTGACAACAAACAATTCAACAAAATTGAAGTCAATGGGAATCTGGGAGTTAGTTCTCAATAGTTGGAGTCATAGCACAAAAGGTGATGGTGTACATTGCTGGGACCTAATTATCTGAACCCCAGGATATTGCTGATGCAGTTTCTCAGGTTGCACAGTTGTGCTACAAGACCCACATGATATTTAAACATGAACTATAAGTGGCAAGCACAGTAAGTAGTCTCACAACACTGGGTTAAAGTCCAACAGGCTTATTTGGTAGCACGAGCTTTTGGAGTGTTGCCCCTTCATCAGGTGAGTGAAGTTGTTGTGAGACTACTTACTGTGCCTACCCCAATCCAATGCCAGCAACTCCCCATCATAAGTGGCAAGTTACATTTGTGCAACATATATGCTAAGCAGTGACCATCTGTAATGAGAATCTAACTACCTCCTCTTGGCAGTCAACATCATGACTGCTATTGAATTCTTCCACCAACAACATTCTGGGCTTCATCGTTGACCGGGAACTTAGTTGGACTAACACACTTAATACATGGCATCAAGAGCAGATCAGAGTTTATGAATTTTGCGGTAAAAAATTTTGGTCTGACTCTCAAGCTTGCTTTCATTTACAAGATGCACATCAGCTATCTGATGAATATGTTACAATTGCCTGGATGAATGGAGTGCAACTAATACTTTGAAACATTGTCAATCATCTTTAAACGTTCACCTCCACTGATTCACGCTGGTTGCAACATGAAGCATTTTACAACACACACTGGAGCGACTTGCCAAAGTTCCTTCAACAAATCTTCCAAACCCACGACTTCCACCGTTGAGTGATGAGGGCGGTAGGCACATAGGAACAATACCATCACCTATAAGTTCCCTTCCAAGATAGAATCACCTTGATGTGGAACTATATTACTATTTCATTACTATTATTGGTCAAAGTCTTGAATCTCCCAAACAATACTGGGTATTCCAACACTACAAAGGTTGCATTAGTTAAAAATGTGACTTTTTTAGGGCATTATTGATAATTTTACTGGCTTTGTCAGTGATGTACACAATATGAGTGAATGAAAAATAAAACCTCCAGAATCTGTTTGACATCAAATCGCCCGCTGAAATGATGTGGGTTTGTGTAATTAACAAATGCCATTTGTTCACTACTAACTGTAGATTTTGGGCCATTAAATTAAATATTATTTCAATTAAAAATTCAACTATATGCTGTTGTGGAGCTGATGTTTCAAATTGTTTTTAATATATGTATTACTCCTGTATGCACAATGCATTCAAATTTGAATACTATGCTCCTTTTGAATAGGTACCTGTAAAGATGGTAATGTAAAATGTTAATACTAGTAAGATATATACAGGGTTAATAAATTCATATTTGTATTATGAAGAGGAAATAATTTGGAGACGTTCCTGGTTATTCTAGCAAAGTGATTTGTTTTCTCATACAATTTGGCAAATAGCTATAAAAAATATAAGACTTGGACAGGATTCACTTGATCAAGTAACAGGAAAACTCAGACCCAGATCTTCTGGCCCCTGCAGTGTAAATGAAAAATATAAGTGTATGGATGGCCATTGTATGAATGGCTTTTTTTTTTTTTGCTCATCTCTTCCAACATCTGGCATGTTTGAAAATAATTTCCAGATTATTCCTGTAAAGATCTTTGGGATGATTTACTTCTACATTATAAGGTGCTAAACAAATGACTTCCTTCACAGATGCTGTCAGACCAGCTGAGTTTTTCCAGCACCTTTTGTTTTTATTTGTGGGTACATTTATTTATCATTCAGTTGTTCCATCACATGTCCAGCCAACAGAAATTTGATAACACAGGAAGTTACAGGGTCATTATTCTAGATGGACTACAATGAATAGTCAATGTACCAAATTTTCACCTGAATTTTCTTTTCAATCCAATAGTACATCTCGAGAGTTTCTTTTTCAGCTTGGATTTGTTTGAAAATAATTTCAAGATTTAAAACAGTGGAGTAGTGGTATTGCTGAGAGTAATATAGACATTAATTAATGTATTGATGGCTTACATTTTTTTTTTTTCGTAACAGTGCTAAGCCCAGTAAAATTTTAGCGTTCATTCTTTCATTGTGCCTTTAGACTGTAAATCTTTGGAGAAACTAGAGAATTATTAAAACATGGAACTCGCAATCATTAGAAGTTAAGGCGAAAATCATGGTTATATTTAAGAGAAAGTTAGTTATACACTTGATGGGGTTAGCTGAAGGATAGAAGAAGGCTTGTTGAGCTGCTGATTTGTTCTGTTCCTGTGCTGTAAATACTTCATAATCTGAGATTGCATAAGTTTGAACGTGGAGGGCAAAACTCTGCTGCTCCTGTAGCTGAGAAGTAAAAATAAATGCTATTGCAAATTAACAGCATTGTGATTAATTTTGTAAAGAGTGTGAATCTGTTGCAATCCATTGCTCTATATCCAGAGAAGTTGGGTATTATTTTTTATGATTCTATTTAATTGGCCATGAATTATTTTTTCAGATATCTAATAAATGGAAGTTTTGTGGAAGGCTTTTTTAAATGGTGTTTTGGGAAGTATGAGAATTTTTTGTTTATTTTGCAGCAATTATTAGTTTTCAATGTAGGTGTTCATTTGAATTGGGTGTAAGGGAGGCCATTACATTTCTTTCATCCAAGTAATATGCTTTTACATAGTCTTTATGTAAAATTTTTTAAATGATTGCAAAATATTCAATGCAAGTATCTTTTGATGAAATTGTAATTTTGAAAAAATGTAGGTCATCTTGTACATCACAACTAAAAATGTCTGTCATACCAAATTAGGTCATTGTGCTGAACATGCTTCATAGTCCATTTTTGTTCTATATAAAAAGACAATCTATCCAGTGGCAAGGATCTACTACAAAAGCTGCACATTACTTGCGGCATGGTAATCTACAGATACCGAACATAGAACACTACAGCACAAACAGGCCCTTTGGCCCACAAGTTGTGCCGAACACATCAAAACCTACCCAGCCACAGACCTATCTATAACCCCCAATCCCATTGGATCCCATATACTCATCCAGAAGTCTTTTAAAAGACCCCAGCGAGTTCGCCTCGACCACCACCGATGGCAGCCGATTCCATTCACTCACCACCCTCTTAGTGAAAAACTTTCCCCTAGCATCCCCTCTGTACTTGCTTCCCTGCACCTTAAATCTGTGCCCTCTCGTCGCGACCATTTCAGCCCTAGGAAATAGTCTCTGAGAGTCCACCCTATCTATTCCTCTCAACATCTTGTAAACCTCTATCAGGTCGCCTCTCAACCTTCGTCTCTCCAGGGAGAACAGTCCCAGCTCCCTCAACCTGTCTTCATAAGGCATTCCTCCCAATCCAGGCAACATCCTTGTAAATCTTCTCTGCACCCTTTCAATAGCTTCCACGTCCTTCCTATAGTGAGGCGACCAGAACTGCGCACAGTACTCCAAGTGTGGTCTGACAAGGGTCCTATAAAGCTGCAGCATTACCTCCTGACTCCTGAAATCAATCCCTCGATGAATGAAGGCCAGTACACCATAAGCTTTCTTAACCACATCCTCCACCTGGGAGGCCGATTTGAGAGTCTTATGGACCCGGACCCCCAGATCCCTCTGCTCTTCCACACAGCTAAGACTCCTACCTTTGATAGTGTACTCATTCATCCTGTTGGATCTGCCAAAATGGACCACAACACATTTATGCGCGTTGAAGTCCATCTGCCACTTCTCCGCCCAGTCTTGCGTCCTGTCGATGTCATGCTGCAACTTCTGACATCCCTCCAGACCATCCACAACACCTCCGACCTTCGTGTCATCAGCGAACTTACTCACCCATCCCTCCACTTCCTCATCCAGGTCATTTATGAAAATGACAAACAGCAAGGGTCCTAGAACAGATCCCTGGGGCACTCCCCTGGTGACCGACCTCCATGCAGAAAAAGAGCCATCCACAACCACCCTCTGCCTTCTGCAGGCAAGCCAGTTCTGGATCCACAAGGCCAAAGCCCCTTGATCCCATGGCCTCTCACCTTCTCAAGAAGTCTTGCATGTGGGACCTTGTCAAATGCCTTGCTGAAGTCCATGTACACCACGTCCACTGCTCTTCCTTCGTCAATGTGTTCAGTCACATTTTCTAAGAACTCAATTAAGCTTGTAAGGCACGACCTGCCTTTTACAAAACCATGCTGACTATTTCTAATCAACCTAAACTTCTCCAAATGCTCGTAAATCTTATCCCTCAGAATCCTCTCCATCAGCTTACCAACCACTGAGGTCAGACTCACCGGTCGGTAATTTCCAGGACTATCCCTGTTCCCTTTCTTGAAAATAGGGACCACATCTGCAATCCTCTGGAACCCCTCCCGTCTCCATCGACGACGCAAAGATCATCGCCAGGGGCTCTACAATGACATCCCTCACCTCCCACAATAACCTGGGGTACATCCCATCTGGTCCCGGAGACTTGTCTATCTTGATAGCATTTAAAAGTTCTAACACATCCGCTTCCTTAATATCTACATACTCCATCTTTTCAGTCTGCCGCAAACTTGTAGTGCATCCTCCCAGATCACTTTCCACCGTGAATACTGAGGCAAAGTACTCATTAAGCACCTCTGCCAGCCATTTCTTCCAGTTCCATACAGACTTTTCCCCCTTCACCTTTTATAGGTCCTATCCCTTCTCTTCTCATCCTTTTACTTTCCACATATTTGTAGAAGGCCTTGGGATTCTCCTTAATCCTACCAGCCAAGGCCTTCTCATGACCCCTTCTGGCTCTCCTAATTTCCTTTTTAAGCTCTCTTCTATAAGCCTTATACTTCTCTAGATCCCAACATCTCCTAGCTCTTTGAACCTTTTATACACCTTTCTTTTCTTCCTGACTATGTTCACCACTGCCTTCGTGCACCATATTGGCTCCAAATATTATTGGGTCAGATTGCAGTGTTGGGTTGGAAAATAGCTTGTTAAACATTAAGTGAAAATTGTTTCCAATCGAAGTATTCTTGCCATTTGTTTATCTTTAGTGGAAATAGTCATCGTGTGTGTTGGGCAAGGAAACCATTTTTTTTTTTGTAAACAGTGACAATGGATGTTTTTGGGATTATAAAATATTAGACCTCTGCTTATTTACAAAACCCTTGATGAATAAAGTGTTCGCACAAGTCACATTCAAATTGGTAAAGCTTTCATACTCTAACTGATACTTATAAATTGTGATAGTTTTGCAGGCCACACAAAAATAATCATGCATGCTTGCTCACGGTCATGTAATTTTTAACTTGAACGAAAATTTGATCTCTTTAGGAATATGAAACTGTTAAAACTGGATAGTTGGGAATTTTGTGAACTTCATTTACTGCTGCTTTGTCCTTGTGATGGCCCGAATTGCAGGCTTCAGTGCCTCTGACTGAACACTCGTGCTATGGTTTGGCTTTTGCATAGTTAAAGGTAGGATACAGTTAGTCTGTAGATGTAGTTCAGACCGTGGACAAGAGCACCATGCACTCTGTGGGCAGCCACCTCCTAATGATCGAGAATAGATTTCGGGTGAAAAAAAAACATGGAAAGCTCAGTTTGCATAAGATCACAAGGTATTTCAGTTATCCATTTGGGGATTTGAATCCGTTTACTGACTGCTTGCACTGCACTGAGTGTCGACTAACTACAAGCCACCTCTGCACTGGAGGTAATTTAGTAGTTTGGATGGCATGGCAGCATAGTGGTTTGCACTGCTGCCTCACAGCATCATGGACCTGGACTTGAGTCAGTGTATATGGAGTTTGCACATTCTCCCAGTGTCTGTGTGGGTTTCCTCCTGATGCTCCCACAGTCCAAAGATGTGAGAGTTAGGTTGATTGGCCATACCAAATGGCCCCTTACTGTCAGGATATTAGCAGGGTAAATATGCGGTTATAGAGATGGAGCTTGGTGGGATTGTTGTTGGTGCAGACTTGATGGATCGAATGGTGTTCTGCACCAGTGATATTGAGATTTCTAAGATTACTATCACTCACCTTGATGTGTCTGATTCAGATCACTGACCTGTTAAGTTATATTGACACTTGTGTATTGTCATGTACCCAAAGGTGCTTCACATTGATAAAAAAAAATGCCTTTTTTTCCTGGTAATTCTGACATAGAGGTATATCTTCTCTACATTTCATCCCAAGGGATGAGTGAGAAATAAACTTGTGATATCAGAAGGTTAAAACATCGTGTGAGCATTGTATTTATATTTGATCAATTTGGGACAACTTGGAAACATTTTATATAACTTACTAGTAGAGAACATTTAAACTACTATTTATATTTAGTATGAGCTGGACTTCTATTTTAAAAAAAATACATGGAGGTATGTACAATTGCATAGAATAATGGAAAAATAACTTGTGCCACATTCTGGCATGCCCTTGTATATTTAAAAAAATTCTGTTGCTACTTAATGTTCATGAAAGCAAAAGGTCTTAAAAGCCAAGTTACCTTGCTATAGATACTGTCAGTGGATTATAAACAGTTCAGGAATTTCTTAATAATTTGAGATCATCTGCAGTTGCCTTTGTCAACTACCTGTCGTGCAGTTTCACCTATCTCATTTTTCCTTCTTTCCCCCACCCCCAACCCCACTGTCAATTGATTTACTGCACTCTTTCACTGGCTCAAGTCCTGCTCGAGAACCTGAGCACCGAAAAAAATGTTGATACTCTATAATAAATGCAAATTATTGTGGATGCTGGAATCTGAAACCAAAAAAAGAAACTGCTAGAAAACCTCAGCAAGTCTGGCAGTATCTGTAAGGAGAGAAAAGAGCTGACATTTTGAATCCAAATCATAGAATCCTTACAGTGTAGAAGGAGGCCATTTGGCCCATTTGAGTCTGTATTGACAGCAATCCCACCAGGCCCTATCCCTGTAAACCGACATATTTACCCTAGCTAGGCCCTCTGACACTAAGGGGCAATTTTAGCATAGCCAATTAACCTAACCTGCACATCTTTGGATTTTAGGAGGAAACCAGAGCACCTGGAGGAGACCCACGCAGACATGGGGAGAACATGCAAACTCCACACAGACACTGACCCAAGGCTAGAATTAAACCAGGTCCGTGGCACTGAGATAGCAGTGCTAACTGGTATGCCACTGTGCAGCAGATGATTCTTTGTAAAAGCTCAAGGTTGAAACTCTAGTTTAGTACTTGGGGGGCGCTGAGATGCTGTCTTTCAGATGAGACAGACATTGGCTTATATGACTCTTTGGATGGACACAAAAGATCCTTTGGCATGATCATGGTGAGAAGGGGAGATATTCTTGGTGTCCTGATCCCCCTCAATGCCACAAAAGCAGATTGGAAGCCATTATCACATTACTGTTTGTGGTTGCTTACTGTATGCAGATTGGTTGCCATTTTCCTAATTACAGCAGTCTCTTCACTTTAAAAACACGTCATTGGCTGTAAAGCATTTTAGGATCCTTTATAATTGTGATTATATATATGTATATATATTTTGCAAGTCTTTATACTCCTCGTCACTGAATAAATCTTCTTTGTCCCATGCTTGTTTGATATAGTTTAAACTTCCACATTTATCTTCCTCCTTTTAAAAACTGGTGTTATCAACTATTTGTTCCCAAAAATAGTAGACATCCTTCAGCTGTCAAGCCTTTCAGCCCCTTAGTTCTGCACCAACTCTCAAATATTTTACCCTGTTGCCTTATCACCATAGGCCTGCGCATATACCTTGACTAATCCATCTAGCCTACAGGACCAATCTACCGAACCTGCACATCTTTGGAATGTGGGAGGAAACTGGAAGAAATTCACACAGACGTGGTAAGAATGTGCAAACTCCACAGTCACCCTAGGCGAGAATCGAACTCGCTTGAGGCAGCAGTGTTAACCACTGTGCCACCATGCCTTTGTTTCTGTTCAATTCTTCATTCCCCCTTTTCTCTGAATAATAAAGATTTTATGTTTTGATCAAGATGAGTCATGGAATAGTTATCCAGGAAAAGTCTGCTTTTACCTCTGAGATGCATTCCACAACTAAGAATAAGGCACAATGATTCAAATTTCAAAGTTTGTCTTTAATCTAAAAGGAGACATTGGCTTGAATACAGTTGTATTTAATGTTGCATTGCATACTGCCAAAATATGCATTTTTTGGACTGCTGCAATTTTCTACATAATCTCTTCGGATTCTAAGATGTATTCTTTTTGCGCTCTCCCTTGTGTAGCTGGCTAATCTTGTTAAACAACTTCTCTTTTAGATACTTTTGTATATAATTAATTTTGGAACTATCTCAGCTGATAATTATTTAATACAGTAGATTAGTTTAACTAATTTTGACTTATTTTCCCTGGTTCTAGACTTTCCACGAGAGTCACGTAATATTTTTGTAATAACATTCTGATGTAGAAAATGGACAATTTAGAAATAAAAACGTGATTGGATTATTTTGAAAGTCTTCATGAATAATGAGTTCTGGTACGGTCACAAAGCTTAATGTTTAAAAGACCAGGTAACTTGTAAAACATCTTGGACAATTGATAACTTTTAGTTCCGAGATGTCTTAAATTTACATTTGTATGTGAAATGTAATTTATCATAAACCTGAATTCTGAAAGTAAAAACTTCTCACTATTTTTCTTTCAGATCTCTCAAAGAACAGATTTATTGAAGTTCCACAAGAAGTTTGTTTGTTCGCACCATTAGAGACATTGCATTTATATCACAATTGCATCAAATGCATTCCGGAAACTGTTGTTAATCTGCAAATGCTAACATTCTTAAATATTAGGTAAGTGTTTAACAGTTCGTTACAAGTATTACGAATAGATCTAATATTTACCAACAAATTAAGCTAGGCTATGAAACCCATTTTTTCATAAAGTGAGATTAAGTCAACATTGAGAATAGCTAAGTTGACACTTAAAACTAGGATCCGCAGAGGAAACAAGGAAAGATTCCCCTAATCTCTCGATCAGCTTTTATCAATTAAAGCAGACGGTTTCTATTTAATGTCTCATTCAAAGCATAATGCCCTTGGTAATACATGATTCCCTTGATATTGCATTGTGCTGTTAGCTAAGTTGAGCTCAATTTCTAGAACAGAGCTTGAACTAGTATTTTGTAAATTCAAAATCACTTTGTGACACTCCCAGCAGATTTTAAGCACGGAACGGTCCTGGTCCTTCGCAGTAATCCCTGAAATAATAGTTCAATCTGTTTAATTATTTCTGGCACACCCAAGGCATGCATGGATAAGCTCACAGAAATAGTATATTGCAGGTGAGATGCCTCATTGTGCATTGGTTTGATCTTTCTTCATTTTGAAGGATGCATTATTCCTTAAAAGCAAAATGCTGAGCAAAGTTTTGGAGCATCTGTAAAGAAGGAAGTAGAATCAATGTTTTAGGTTGATGATCTTTCATTACAAAGTCACAGTTCCTTTTGTGGTGAGGAAAGTATTGAGCTACAGGACCATGAATGTCCATTGAGTTAAATATTCAGAAATGTAAAGGCAATTGAAGTCTTAGCATCAATTACAAGTAATTAGCATATATCAATAAAGTAATAGACATTTTCTCTACAATCGCAGTTATGGGTACATCTTGCATACATAATGTATAATGTCCATTTAAAACTAGTGCATATTATATCAAGAAATAATAGCTATATCTCTGACCAATGGTATCTCAACTTCTCTTTTCATTGTTCATGAACTGCTGCAGCTGCACATCATTCGATTAGATAATCCTTGAGCTTTATCTGGGTTTAGTTTAATCATAAGCTTTTATTTGCTCGTAGCTTTTCCTGCGTGACTGAGGTTCAGCTTGCAGTTTGTGATTTTTTTAATCCTTTCACAACAGTTGTTTGCAGAGCCTGGGAAGCTCAACATCAGTAGTCCTTTTGAGACTTTGGCTAATGAACATTTATTCAAATTGCTGATTCTCTGAAACAATTAATAGATTAGAAGCTAAATGTTTAACTGATCATTATTTTTTCTTGCATACTCCTCCCCCCCCACCCCCCTGCCATTTGCAAACTTCATTAAGGCCTTTAGCAGAAAATTACTTGCAGGAATTTTCAATTCTGGAGGCAGTGCAATGTGATCAACAAAATTATAATAGTTGCTGTCTCTTGGTTGAATTAGTAGCATTCTTCAGGATCACAATGTGTTAGATTCGAGCCCCATTATGAATTTGAACACATAATCCAGGCTGACATATTACTGTATTACCAACAGAATGCTGTATTGTTGGTGATGTCTTTTTGAATGGAGGATTGACCTGAGGCGTTGTTTGTTTGCTTCAGTGGTCATGAATTTTATCACTGTACTTTGTATGTTTTGACCAATATTCCTGCTTCAAGTAGCACAATCAAATATAGATCATTGGACCATTCTTTGATTAGCTATTTCTGGTATCTTGCTCTGAAAATTAGCTGCAGTGGTTTCCTAAACGATTGAACTTGAAGAGTAATCCATTGATTGTAAAATTATTTGCAATATCCTGAGAAAATGAGAGAGATATGCATCAAATGATTAACTGCAATTGACTATTTCTATTTATATTACATTTATAAAGATATATAAACCATGAATTTTAGATCTGTGAAATATCTTTTTCGCTGTAGAAATTTTATTGCAGCATAAATGTCAGTGGTTATGGAGAAGCTTTGTAAAACAGATTTATACAGGATAGTTAAATTAAGCCAAGATTATTCAGAAAATTAAAATTGCCATGCACTTTGCAGTGGGGTGCATAGCTGAGTAAAAACATATCACAAACTTGTCCCTGATTTATGTCCTTTTTTGGTTTTCAGAGGTTCTGTTGCTTTGCTTTGAATTTGGTTTTCTTTCCTAGTCGAAATCTTCTATCAACATTGCCAAAATATCTGTTTAATCTTCCACTTAAAGTTTTAGTTGTAAGCAACAATAAGTTAGTTTCCCTTCCAGAAGAAATTGGAAAACTTAAAGACTTAATGGAATTGGTAAGTGCAGATTTGCTTGCCTGTATTGATGCTATAGGTAAGTTAATTGTTTCCACATTTATTCTTGTATTACATGAATGTAAGCATTTTTGACCTTGAGCAGAACTGGAATTTTAGTTTTGATGATCACTTGTGTTCAGGGAAAAAAATAGAACTTCAAATTGCTAAAATGTTTGACACATGTGAGCATAAACATACAACATAATCATGTCTTTGTGACCGTTAACTGCACACGGAATCATGTATTGTGGTCTGTATTCTTGTTAGAGATAAGATCAAAAACCTCAAGGTATGTTAGGAAATGAAACTAAACCAACTTTTTAAAATTTTGGCATTAGTGTGAAGATATGGTGTTTCACTCCAAGTGTGACTCTATTGACAGACTAGGAAGTTTTTATCAGAATGAACTTGCAGACTAAATATAACAAATGAATTAGTTTAACTTTTACCATGTGAAATACTTAAATGTGATAAGATACAATTCTTAACTGCTAACCTATCTCTTTGTTCCAGTTTAAGCAATATTATTCATAGAACATAACTCCTCTTTAAAATCAGTTAGCAAGCAACCGGCAACATGGTTTTTGCATGTTACCAGTCAGTTTTTGAACACCCCTCAAAAGAGAGAGAAAGAGATACAGAGAGAGACCTTCAAAGAGCAGCCTCCAGAGAGAGAAACATCTCTCTTCTTGCAGACCCAAGTGGAATCTGCCTGATTTGTCTCTGTAAGCTTTATTGTGCCTACTCTCGTGACTCTAACTCTGTCTTTTGTCAATCAACCTAATTAAACCGTATTCTATAATCCCAAGGAAAAAACAAAAATAAACAAAAATGCATTAGCTTAGATTAAAACAATAATTCCTCTGCATTCTCAGCATGTGGGCTGCTTGGTGTAAACAAATTGGCATTGTATAACAACAGACTTACGAATGTACTGTTCACAAGAAAAATTATATAAATGTATTTCCTAAAGGCACAGTATCATTGCACCTTAAATGTTTTCCTTCATGTTTATGTAATTCCTTTTAAAACATTGATTCAACTTCAATAAGCATCTGTAATGATGTAATTTGCATTCTGATATCTGTGGGAAAACATTTCATCTAGTTGTCATTTTCAGCTGCTTGTGCTAATTCTCGATTTGTGTTGTCTTTACATCAAAACTATCATTCAGTCTTTATCCACACAAACAGTTGATCTAATATTGAATACACCTTTAGAAATATAGAAACCAAAAGTAAGTCATTAAGCCCCTCATGCACAAAGATGATAGCTGATTCTGCATCTTCAATATGTCTGAGTAGTTGTTTTCAGTAATTTTTTCAGACATTGTACATTGTCTATTAAAAAAATCTACTAATGTCAATTTAAAATGACTAATTGAACTAGTACCCTGTGCTTTTTGTGAGACTGCAGCATTTGGCATGAAGTGTTTATTAAATTTTTAGTAGCTTTTTTTGATTTGATGTTTTGTCTCCATGATTGTGAGGCTGGAGAAGATGAAAACAAGGTTGTAGAGTATTTAAAAACAAGAGAGAGTAAGTTAAAACTAAGATGTTACTTAAGTAGAAGCCAATGTGACTCAGTGAGCATAAGGCTGATAAGGGAATAGGATACATTGCAAGTTTTGGATGACCTCAAGTTTATGGAGGGTAGGAGTGTAAAAGAGCAATTAGGGTGTATTTGAATAGTCAAATCTCTAAATGTAACAAAGGCATGAATAAGTGTTTCAGCAGCAGCTTAGTTGAGACGGGCAAAATCAGGTGATATAGGGATGGAAACAGGCAGGCTATGTGCTGGTGCAAATCTGTGGCTAGAAGCTCATCTTAAGATCAGGCATGACTCCAAGGTTACCAACAGTTGCAGCAAAACTTCCCTTATTTTCTAGTCCTTTAGTTAGACTAATGTTCTGTTAGTCTATTTTGCTTGTTTTCTTTTTATCCGAATGCTACAATTTAGTGTTTTGTTTTAAGGACCTGCCAATTTCTCTGGACATTCACTGTTTGTGAATTTTATGATTGAACAAATACTTTGATTTACCCTTTTAGTGCAAAATAGATAATATTACACCTAGTTGGGTTGAAATCCATCTTCTATGCTTTTGCCTGCTTTCTTATCTTTCAATATCTCTTGGTAATTAGATCTGTTGGAGCATTCTCTGTTCCTGTTGCTGTCAATACAAAGATAAATATGAAAGCAAGTTGTGAGGTGGGTACAGAGTTTGCAATGGATTAAATGGATGCAGAAAATTTTGGCAGGTGGAATATTAAGTGGGGAAATGTGAATCATAGAGTCCCTATAGAGCAGAAAGAGACTGTGCAGTCCATCGAGTTTGCACTGACACTTACAGAATATCTTACCCCGGCCCTCTTGCCCCTTGCCCTCCCCCCACTATATCTGAAACCCCTCACATTTACCATGGTTAATCCACTTAATGTACACAACTTGAGACACTAGGGGATTTTTTTTTATTTGATGGCCAATCCACCTAACCTGCACACCTTTGAATTCTGGGAGGAAACCGGAGCACCAGGAGAAAACTCTTGTTTTCACTGGGAGAATGTAAAAACTCCACGCAGTCACCCAAGGCAGGAATTGAACCCGGGTCCTTGGCTTGTGTGGCAGCAGTGTTTGCCACTGTGCTGCTGTGAATTTTCCTCTTTGGCCTGAAGATTAGAAAAGCAATATATTTAAATTGATACTGTAGTACAAAGAAATCTGGGGGTGTTCTTATAATGAAACACAAAATTAATGCGCAGGTATGTCAAGTACATTGGAACATAGGAATTAGGAGGAGGTCATTAAGCCTTTGAATCTGCCCTGCCATTTAGTAAGAATGTGATTGACCTGGTTGTGATCTCACCTCCATTTTTCTATCTGTCCCCATGTGACCCTTGACTCCCCTGTCTATCAGATCTACATGGGTTTCCTATAGGTACTCCAGTTTCCTTCTGCAGTCCAAAAATGGGCAAGTTAGGTTGATTGGCCATGCTAAATTGCCCCTTAGTATTCCAAGATATATAGGCTAGAGGTATATTCACAAGGTAAATATGTAGGGTTATGGGGATAGGACCTTGGTAAGATACTCTGTCAGAGATTCAATTCAGACTTGATGGGCCAAATGGCAGGCTCCAGTGATAAATCTGTGTAACTTGAATAAATTCAATGACTCAACCGCCGCTGTTTTATAGTAAGAAAATTCTGCGAACTGAAATCCACTTGAGAAAATAGTTCTCATTATGTAGGCAAATGGAATGTTGGCCTTTTGTCAGGGAGATGAAATATAAAAGTAGGGAGGTTTTGCTATAACTGAAGAGGACATTGGAGATACTGTACCTGGAGTACTGTACCATCTTGGTCTCGAGGAGAAAAATACTTGCAGTGGCAGTAGTTGATAAACTATTGCGATGTGCATGTCAAATTTCAGAGATACCACAACTGTTTAAATGTTACCATCAAAACTGATTGTTTGAATGTTACAATGTTAATTTGGTTAAATTTTAACCTGTGCTGCATCGATTTTTAAAAAAAATCTGTCAGATAGTTGTTTGTATCCATAAAAGTAAATTCCCCCATTGTTATACCATGTTATTTTAACTTTCAACCTATTTTGAAGACAGTGAAGCTTTGCACAATGCAAATGTAAATTTTTATGTGCTGCAACACAGCTAGTTTGAAATGGGAGTGAATTTATGAAAGTAATTGTACACATCACAATAAAATACAATTCTTTTACTCCTTGGAGCTAAAGAAATATTGCAGAAGTAAATAATAATGGAATCGTAGAATTCTGCAGTGCAGAAGGAGGGCCATTAAGTCTGGAAGGATTCTTACCCAGTAGTCCCACATATTTATCCTGCTAATCCCCAGACTTGTATATTGGGACATTAAGGGGCAACTTAGCATGATCAATCAACCTTACCTGCACATCTTTGATGTATTTAGATATACTAGATGTGCCCTGTTTAGGAACTAATTTCACACAGAACTTAAGATTAAATAAGTTGAGAAAGCATAATTTGTGTGTTGTTTGGAAGGATTCTTTATCATTCCAAATTTTCTTGTACTTCTGAATAGCTAATTAGGTCATTTCATTTGAGAAGATTTGATGAACACATCTGAAGTGTAGCAAAGGGTGTCCAACATGATATCATCAGGCTATAATTGAAATCTCTGCTCTAGTACATTTAGTGAGAAATGTAGTATTCTATGAATAACTATAGAAAACATCCAAGCCACTGTAAACAGTCTGAATTTAATGTAGTGATGATAATCTGATACTAGCACATGTAGCATATTTTTCTAATATTCCTCAGTCTTTTAATATTTAAATCTAATGTCAGACACAAAGTGGGGAATCCCAAGGTATATTAGGAAGTTAGATTAGCCCCCAACTTAGTTTATTTTAGCAATAATAAGGGATAAGGTATTTTATTTCAGATGTGATTCTATTAACACTAGGTAGTTTTTGTCAAAACAAACTTTGTTTAATAAATTTTAATATAATGAATGAATTAGCTTAACTTTTAACAATAGAAATATTTAAACATGACAAGATACAATTCTTAACTACTAACCTATTTCTTAGTACCAATTTAAGCAGTACTGCTTATATATTTAAACTCTTCTTCAGAATCAGTTAGCAAACAACACAGACCGCTAGTACATGGGTTACCAGTCCTTACTTCCAGAACACCACCTAGAGAGAGAGATCATTTTCTAGCAGGTTCCAAACAGCAGACTCTAGAGCGGGGGAAAAAAAAAGACTTGTTGCTCTTTGCATATCCAAGCAGAAAACTAAAGTTGTTTTCTCCCTGTGAACTTAACTCCTCCCCTTAGCACACGACTCTTTCTCAACAATCATGCTAATTAAACCCTACTCTGAAACTCCTGGGGAAAACCAAAAATAAACATTAACTCAGAGTTAAAAAAAATTATTCTTCTGTATTTTCAATATGTAGATTGCCTCATTGCACAAATAAATCAGCACCATATACAGAACTTAAACATTCCCCTTGCAAGACACATTAAAAAAATACAATTCTTAAATGCACAATATTGTCTCACATGCCAGTCTAAAAGTTTAAAGTTTAGAATTCTGAGCTGGCAATGAAAGCTAGATTTTGAATAGATTAGAAAATGTAAAAATCTTTCTGTTCAAAGTTCTCCTATGCGTGTAGGTAAAATGACATTTACTTAATAGGATTTCTGTACACTGCCTTTAACAGGATGTTAGCTGTAATGAAATTCAAATACTTCCTCACCAAATGGAAAAACTTCAGTCACTCAGAGAATTAAATATACGCAGGAACCATCTGCAGGTGTTACCTGAGGGTAAGGTGTTAATACTCATGTATTTCCCATTTCTTCAGAGTTCAGACTTGTTGAAATATGCATACTTATGTTTTTGTCTCTTTTTTTCCAGAATTGGCAGAACTCCCTTTGGTAAAATTAGACTTTTCATGCAATAAGGTGACAGAAATACCCATCTGTTTTAGAAAACTGAGATATCTTCAGGTTATAATATTAGATAACAACCCAATGCAGTCACCTCCAGCACAGGTTTGTGTAAAAGCATAACTATGTAAACTTTTCTCTAATATTGATTTGAATTTGGACAGGCTTCTATTGTTTGATATTTGAATGTGTTTCATTAACTTACTGTATGAATGTGCTGATTTTAGTTGCTTAAAAGTATAAACCTTTTCATTTCTTGCAGATTTGCCTAAAAGGTAAAGTGCACATATTCAAATTCCTGAATATGCAAGCATGCCGGATAGACAAGAAGCCTGATTCTCTGGATCTCCCTTCTTTGGATAAGAGAGCACTTCCTCAACCTCTTACAGACAGGTTATTTAATTATTTTATATAGAACACATCTCGACTTAACTATGAATGCATACAGAAGAGAATGCATATGTTTTCAAATGTGGCTGAGCTTTGTAATTGCCTTGGTCCGTTATCGTCATTGTGGCAGAAAAGAAGGCCATTCTCCCCTGTTAAGGCTATGCTAGCTCTCTGGGCGATCTAATCCCATTTTCTTGCTCTGTCTTCATAGCCCAGCAAGTTTATTGCCTCTTGGTGGTAGTGTTCCAGGTCATTGCCACTTATGTTTCATGCTGTTGTATCTTTTGCACAAAATGTTTAATCTGTGTTCCCTCATCCTTGTACAAACAACTTCTTCTTGTCAATTTATCTAAACTAGTTAATTTTATATACTTTCAGGCCTTCCCTCAACCTCCTCTTGCTCCGATGAGAACAACTCCAAATTTTCCAACCTAATGTTGTAGCTAAGCTCTCTGTGCTCTGAAACCCTTCTCCTAAGTCTCCGCTTCATCCACTCCAGAACCTTCACAATCTCCCAAAAGTGTGGTGACCAGAACTTGACACAATAGTTGTAGCCTAACCAAAATTCTATAAGGATTCAGCATATCTTGTTTTTGTATTTGATACTATATATGAAGCCCAAGATCCCATATATTTGTTAAAGTGATTATATCATATCTGCTTTATTTTTTAGTCACTGTTCAGAGTTGAGCGGATTCAAGAGGTCAAATGGCCTATTATTTCTCAAGTTTACATCTGGCAAATGACTAGTTTTTGGAAAACATGTAATGGCTGGAAAAGGACTGATTATGTTTGCAGCTATAACCAGACTAAAAATTAGAAAGCTGGATAGACTAAGTCAACAAAGTAAATGTATTTATTTTTTCAGTTTCTGTAATAAATACTAACAAACTAAATTGTATAGTACATAAAGGATGATTGGTAGATCTGAAACCCAGTGCAATGCTTGATTTATTAAATAGGGGTGAGGCAATTTGCAGACTGAAGCCTGCTGTTCTCCAAAACAACTGACAAATTTGCATATAATTTCAGAGATTTGATAGCAAGTCCATGGCATGTGCACAGTGCATGAGATGACTTGCAGATTGGATTCAAAACCCTCGATGTCACTATTCAAGGATTTTGCTTTTTGCAAAAATCATTATATATGAAATGTGGGACTTGTTAAAGGATGATTTGTACCCACTATTATTTTATGATTTTAATATTTCTCATTTTGCAGCATGGAGGATTTTTATCCAGTGAAAAACCATGGTCCTGACTCGGGCATTGGTAGTGATAATGGTGACAAGCGATTGTCTACAACTGAAGTGAGTTCTTTGACCATTTGCTGCAGCTCAGATGCTCTTTTTAACAACTGTTCCTTGTTCTCAAGTGACGGATGTGCATAATGTCGAGACTGTAAAAGCTTAAATTTTCCATTTAATGTAGTGATATGCATGTTTGGTTTATCACTGCTGTTCCTTAACAGAAATACTGCTTTTCATTTGAATGCAAGTTTTAGAAACTTAGGGCCAAATTCCCTATTCCTGCACCTTCGAGCCTGCACCATCATTCAATACGATCATAGCTGATCATGCACTCTCAGGATCTCAATATCTCACTCCCACTTTCTCTCCATATCCCTTGTTCCCTTTAGCCACAAAGGCCACGTCCATCCCTCTCTTGAACATGTCTAATGAACTAGCCCCAACAGCTTTTTGAGGTAGAGAATTCCACAGGTTTAGAACTCTGAGTGAAGAAATTCTTCCTTATCTCACTATTTAGGGATTACTCTTTATTCTTAGACCATGACCCTTAGTTCTGGACTTTCCTAATATTGGGAAGGTTGTTTCCACACTTAGTCTGTCCAGTTCCATCAGAAGTTTGTATGTTTCTGAGATCCCCTCTTTCATCTAAATCCCAGTGAGTACAAGCCCATTCGATCCAGTCTTCCTTTCTGTGCCAGTTCTGCCATTCTGGGAATTGGTCTGATGAACCTTTGCTGGACTCCCTCAGCCTAGGAGACCAAAACTCCAATCACTACTCAAGGTGTGACCTCAACAAGGCCCTGTAATAACTTTTAGACCAGAAATCAACTGTAAGTTACATAGAGGAGCCAATACAATATTATTCAATTTGTAGTCTTAAGTCGGTCCTGATGTATATCACATACTATCAAAATTGGAGTAAAAATGCATTAGGGATGTTATGGATTTGGGTAACTTGGCATGACACTAAAACGGTGGCAAAAATTGGTAGCTGTATTTTAGTCATCACTACGTAGGTTGCTCAAAACAGTTAAGTATGAACTATTACTCCTTGTAACTGGATGGAGGAAAACATCATTGAAATCAAACAATGTATTTTTCCATGAAAAATTAGTTCAGTATGAATTATAACTGAAATTGAATGAAAGCACCTATGTAAAATGAGGTTATGAATGTAAATGTTCCTTGCCTAGGCAGCTTGGGGCCATGGTAAGAAACAACACTACTTACAAATTTTGTTAAGCTTAACTTGTCCTTCTATTGTTGACTTCATTTTTCTTGTAGGAATAGTTTTATTTGAGTGACTTTTAAGTTTTCCAAAATGCTGAGGAATTAATGAAATCTGCCTAAGGAATTGTACAAAACAGATCAAATTAAGTGTTGCAACACAACACAAACTCCAAGCTCCTGGAAAGATCCTACGTGCCTTTGTGCATAGCAGTACCTTAATCTTGTACAGAAACCTGTATGAAGTTTCACACATTTTAGCATACCTAATAGCTAAAATCTCTAGACGTTAGTTTATCGTTTAACTTTATCGGGGACTTTAACTTTGCTAATATTGATTGGAATAGCTATAGCTCTAGCTCGTTAGAGGGGTCAGTTTTCGTACAGAGTGTGCAGGAAGGTTTTTTGACTCAGTATGTAGATAGGCCAACTAGAGGTGAGGCTACATTGGATTTGGTGCTGGGCAATGAGCCAGACCAGGTGTTAGGCTTGGAAGTTAGTGAACATTTTGGTGATAGTGACCACAATTCGGTTACGTTCACCTTAGTGATGGACAGGGATAGGCATGAAGCTGGGGGCAGTAGTTATAGCTGGGGGAAGGGTAATTATGAGGCCATCAGGAGAGAATTAGGGTGCATAGATTGGACTAGGGAACTACAGGGACTGGGAACATCTGGAATGTGGTGCTTATTCAAGGAGCAGCTGCTGCGAGTCCTTGATAAGTATGTCCCTGTCAGGCAGGGAGGAAATGGACGAGTAAGAGAGCCTTGGTGTACGAAAAGAGTTGATTTGCTGGTTAAGAAGAAAAAGGAGGCTTATGTCAGGATGAGGCTTGAAGGCTCAGGTAGTGCAATGGATAGCTATAGATTAGCTAGGAAGGAGGTAAAAAGTGAATTGAGGAGAGCTAAGAGGGGACACGAGAAGATGTTGGCTGATAGGATTAAGGAGAATCCTAAAGCTTTCTTTCGATATGTTAAGAATAGAAGATTGGTTAGGGCAAGATTAGGGCCAGTCATAGACAGCAGTGGGAAGTTGTGCGTGGAGCCTGAAGAGATTGGTGAGGCACTGAATAAATATTTCTCTTCGGTATTCACGCAGAGTGCTGGAAATGTAGCTGTGGAGAGCACTGAGGTACAGGGTTGCAAATTGGGGAGTATTGTAGTAGATAGGGAGGATGTGTTAGAAATTCTCGAGGGTTTGAAGTTGGATAAGTCCCCTGGGCCGGACGGGATTTTACCCTAGGATTCTCTGGGAGGCAAGAGAGGAGATTGCAGAGCCTCTGGCTCTGATCTTACAGGTCCTCGTTGGTTACGGGTGTGGTTCCGGAGGACTGGAGGATAGCGAATGTGGTCCCATTGTTTAAGAAGGGGAAGAGAGACCTTCCTGGGAATTATAGGCCAGTGAGTCTTACTTCTGTTGTGGGCAAGGTATTGGAGAGAATTATTAGGGATAGGATTTATAGTTATTTAGAGAGAAATGAATTGATTGGGGATAGTCAGCATGGTTTCGTGAAGGGTAGGTCATGCCTTACTAACCTCATTGAGTTTTTTGAGAAAGTGACCAGAGAGGTGGATGGGGGTAAGGCGGTTGATGTAGTATATATGGACTTTAGTAAGGCTTTTGATAAGGTGGCCCATGGAAGACTTCTACAGAAAATGCAGATGTGTGGAATAGAGGGTGATTTAGCTAATTGGATTAGGAATTGGCTGGCAGATAGAAGACAGAGGGTGGTGGTTGATGGGAGATATTCATCGTGGAGTTCGGTGACGAGTGGTGTGCCTCAGGGGTCTGTTTTGGGGCCCCTGCTGTTTGTAATTTTTATAAATGATCTGGATGAGGGTATTGAGGGATGGATCAGTAAATTTGCAGATGATACTAAAGTTGGTGGTGTGGTAGATAGTGAAGAGGGGTGTTTTAGTTTACAGAGTGACTTGGACAAGTTGCAGAGCTGGGCCGAGAGGTGGCAAATGGAGTTTAATGTGGAAAAGTGTGAGGTAATGCACTTTGGCAGGAACAATAAATGTGTAGAGTATAGGGCTAATGGTAGGGCTCTTAATAGTGTTGAGGAACAGAAGGATCTTGGTGTATGTGTCAATAGATCCCTGAAAGTAGGCAGTCAAGTGGATAAAGTTGTTAAGAAGGCATATGGAGTCTTAGCTTTTATTGGTAGGGGGATTGAATTTAGGAGCCGCAGCATCATGTTGCAACTGTACAAAACTCTAGTGCGGCCGCACTTGGAGTATTGTGTGCAGTTCTGGTCGCCACATTATAAGAAAGATGTGGAGGCATTGGAGAGGGTACAGAGGAGGTTTACTAGGATGTTGCCTGGTATGGAGGGCAGGTCCTATGAAGAGAGGTTGAAGGATTTGAGGTTGTTTTCGTTAGAAAGGAGGCGGCTAAGGGGGGATCTTATTGAAGCATATAAGATGATTAGAGGTTTGGATAGGGTGGACAGTGATAGCCTTTTTCCTAGGATGGAGAAAGCTAGCACGAGGGGACACAGCTTTAAATTAAGGGGTATGAGTTATAGGACGGATATCAGAGGTAGGTTCTTTACTCAAAGAGTGATTAGGGAGTGGAATGCCCTGCCTGCAGCTGTTGTAGATGCGCCAAGTTTGGTGGCGTTTAAGAGGTTAGTTGATAAGTATATGGATGAGAAGGGAATGGTTTAGTTAGGAGGGGCATTGCTTTTTATTTTGGTCGGCACAACATCGAAGGCCGAAGGGCCTGTTCTGTGCTGTATTGTTCTATGTTCTATGTTTATTGCTTATCTCATCAACCAAGCGTAATGATGAACTTGAACCCTTACTTTGTGACATGTATCAATTTGGTTTAATGGGTGGCACAATGATTAGCACTGCTGCCTCACAACACCAGGGTCCCGGGTTTGATTCCCAGCTTGGGTCATTGTCTGTGCACCATTTACATGTTCTTCCCGTGACTGTGTGGATTTCCCCTGGGTGCTCCAGTTTCCTTCCACAGTCCAAACAACATGTTGATTAGGTGCATTGGCCATGCTAAATTCTCCCTCTGTGTACCCAAACTAGCACAGGAGTGTGGCAAATAGGGGATTTTTCACAGTAACTTCATTGCAGTGTGAATATAAGCCTATTAGTCACAAATAAGTAAACCTTAATGTTTGCAGAGCAACAGTAAAGATCAGAGACGTACATCAGAATGCTGTCGCCAAGGAATCGGAGAGGGCTAGGAGCGGACAACAAATATCTGATGACTTTGGATGGGAATTTCTGGTCTTGCTTCAGTGAGGCTGTGAAATCTCACCCATAGGATTAGTTGGCTAACCCTACAAAGAGCTGGCACAGATGTGATGGACTAGTCAGCAGTCTACATGACTGTGACATGATTCTGTGTAGCTAATGCTAAAAAATATATCCAGACTGGTTTGACGGAGAGCCAAACATGACTAGAATGACTGCTGTAGCACAAGGTGCTTTTTCATTTCGTGCTCTTGGCTCATATGCTACATAATTTTTTTTTTAAGTGTGACCTCTTGTGTTGCTCTCTCACCACCCCACGCCAACTGTGATGGTCATAACAAGAAATGATCTTCCAAACTTTTCTCATTCCTGCTTTTCCTACTCTCAAGATGTATTTATTGCTCACTGAAAAGACTTTTGTTTTTTCTTATTGTTGGAAACATCAGGCGTCTGTATTTACACACTGCCATAATGAGGATTACTGTGTTTTTTGATTTTCAAGAACACTTGCCCATTGACTGTTTATGTTGGCAAAGTTCCAAACGGGCTCCCTGAGATTTGCTAAAATTTGAGATGATTATCCTCACAATTTAACTTATTTAATGATTACCCATTCACTTTCAAAAATTTTCCTTGATTCCAAATTTGGTATTTGCCACTTGCCAATATCATACAAAATAAATAATTTAAAATTAAAATAATATTATTTGCAACATTAATACTGTTCTTTATCAAGAAAATCTGTTTTTGTTTGTTAGTATTATATCCTTTGAAACTCTTATTGAAAAGATATTGGGGTTGATTCTCTCAAAAATTCTAAGTGTCGAATTTGTGTGAAAATTGGAATAAATCATGCTGTTTTTTTCCAGTGGGAATTTAGAAAAGAATCTCCCACATTGTGCACTGCAAAGTGTGTAAATCTCGTTGAAATTCAGTGGGTAGGATGTATTCTACTGGAGAGACTCGCAGCATACTGCTGAGGGACCACTACATGTGTGTTGATCTGTCAGCGCCTATGCTTGATGGGCAATGCCAGGATGCCCCACATAGTGCTTGACATCTATGTAAATATCAATTCTTTTTCCAATCTATTTTCTGTTTTTTTTTAATTAGACTGCATTCTTTGGACACTCTTCGTGAAACCAAGTCAGCTGGCACTTTTGGCAGTGCTGGGGGGCCAGGTTGGCACTGACAACGTAGCATACTCCCAGTGCTTTGATTGCCCACGCTTCACGCCAGCAGGGTCAGGCTGCTAGCTCCCTGTAAGTGCGGAGCTGCTGTAAACCCTCCAGGGGTGAACCACACTCCTGTGTGGCATGGGTGGAGAGTTGGAGACACCAGAAGCCCTGTACTGGGAGACCAGCATGAGTCTGGATGCCCAGTGCAAATTGCTGCTTGAATCTCCCAACCTTTGTGCTAAATGATCAGAGCAGCAGGATGGAGAATCACCCCCATTGTCTTTGGCTCAATGATAGCATACTCACCATTTGAGTTGGAAGATTGTGGGTTCAAGTCCCAGCCAAAGCTCTGAGTGCTCATCTAGGCTGACAGTGCTGTATTTAAGGAGTTGCTGTCTTTCTGCTGAGACCTTGCTTGCCCCCTTTGGATGTAAATTATTTCATCTTGGTTGTTAAGAGTAAGGGGATTTTCCTAGCGATGGCCAGCCTTCATCCCTCAACAAACTGAAACAGATCCAGTGGTCACTTACCTCTGTGTGCACAGCAAACTCTTACAAATTGCAATTTTTTGTTGTTTCATTTTACTCCACTGCAATACATTCCTCAGCCATACCCAGTAATTCTTTGCAATTAGCATAACCGATCTGCCCAACTTGTGTATCTTTCAAATGAGGGAAGAAACTGGAGCATCCAGAGGAAACCCGTGCAACCATGGAGAGAATTGAGTCACCCAAAACCAGGATTAATCTGGGGTTTCTGGTGCTATGAGGCAGTAGTGCTAACCACTGTGTCATCGTGCCACCTCTTTTTATACTTAACAATACTACAAGGGGCACTTCCATCTGAAAGAGTGTGCCAGATTACAGGCAAATTGATTAAAGTTTTAATTGAGTGCAGAAAGCAAATTAGATTTTGGATATATTGGAATTATAGATTAAAGTACTAGTGGCAAAGCAGATGTAGGTAGATTGCTACAGATGACAGTTTTAATTATGGCATTTGAGATCGAATAGGTCTTGATAAATGTATTATAAAAATAACTTCCATTGCAAAAAACCATTATTCCACAAATTTTCAGTTTGACTTTTGATATTTTTGCTTTTGGAAGACGTTGTGGTGCTAAAATTCATCTTGACTTATGGCACTAAAGTAAAGTTACCAAGTTTATTAGTCAAAAGTTTACATTAACACTGAAATTTCCCGTAGCCGCCACGGTCCGGTACCTGTTCGGATCAATGCACCTAACCAACATGTCCTGCAAAATGTGGGAGGAAACCACAATACCCAGAGGAAACCCATGCAGACATGAGGAAAACATGCAAACTTCACACAGTTTGTGAAGTTTGGGTCACTGTTGGGTCAAGATTGGGACCCAAGCTGGGAATCAAACCTGGGTCCTTGGTGCTAAGGCAGTAGGGCTAACCACTACAAATATCGCAGAGTTCAAATTTATAATTTATTATAACTTTTTTAAGTTTAGATTCTTGTTCATGGAAAATGTTCTCATGCTGATGTTTTTGTTTAGCCCTCAGATGATGATACAATTAGCCTACATTCTCAGGTATCTGAAATAACTAAGGACTTGCCTCTGAAATCAGACAATCATTTAGTTGGGAATAAACTCAACTCGCACAAAAGTAAGTACAATGGACTTCTGAAGTTTTTAGATTTCATTGTTAATTTACTTTATATATTTAAATTTCAGAAGACTTTTAATAAGGCTCCTCATAAGAGATTAGTGGGCATAATTATAGCACATGGACCAGGGGATAATGTATTGGTATGGATCGAGAATTTGATGACAGACAGGAGAAGCAGGCATAACGAGCAATTAGGAAGGCCGATTGTATGTTGGCTTTCATTGCATGAGGAGTTGAGTTCAGAAATAGAGATCTCTTTATGCATTGTACAAGGATTTGGTGAGACTACACTTAGAGTATTGTGTGCAACTTTGGTTTTCCCTACCTAAGAGAGAGTAGTGAGTTTCACAAATTCACCCATCCTCTGCAAGTAGTAGTTCCTTATCTCAATTTTAAATCTGCCAGCTCTCAACTTATAACTGTGACCTCTTGTTCTAGATTTCCCCGTAAGAGGAAACATTTGGACTGTGTTTACTTTATCAATTCCTTTTAAAACTTAATATATCTTGATCAGATCCTTCTCGTCCTTCTAAACTCCAGCAATATATGCCCAAACTGTTTAGTCTTTCCTCGTACATTAACCCTTTCGTTTCTGGAATCAGTCTGGTGAACTTTCTCTGAACTGTTTCCAACATCAGCACATTCCCCCTCAAATAAGGAAGCCAAAACTGGAAACGGTACTCCAAACATGGTCTCACCAACATCCTGTACAATTGCAACAATACTTCTATACTCCAGTCTCTTTGCAATAAATGCCAACATTCCAGTTGCCTTTTTTATTACATGATGCACCTGCATTCCAACTTTCTGCGATTCATGAACAGACACCTCAATCTCTCTGCCCAGATCTATTTTGAATCTGCTTTCCATTTAAACATTTGCCTTGCTATTTTTTCTGCCAAAATGGACAACCTCCCACTTATCCATATTAAACTCCATCTGCTAAATTTTGGCCCATTCTCCTAGCCTCACTAAATCTTTATATCATCTTCACTCTAATATCATCTCCAAATGTTGCTATGTTTAACTTATCCCTGTTTGAGGATCGTTTATATAGATTGTAAACAGTCGAGGTCCGAGGACTGACCCCTGCAGCACTGACTAGTTACATTTCGTCAGACAGAGAAGAACCCATTTATCTCAACACTTGGCTTTCTGTCAGTGAGCCAATCCTTAATTTGATCTAGTACTTCATTCCCAATCCTCTGAATCAGTTTTTTATGCAGCACCTTATCAAACACTTTTTGGATGTGTAGATAAACCATATTTACAGGTTTCCCACTATCCACCTTGTTGGTTATGTCCTCAAAGAACTTGAGCAAGTTTGTCAAGTACCTTCATAAAAACATATTGACGATGTATGAGGAGAAATTGGTTTGACTGGGCTCATATTTATTAGAGTTTAGAAGGATAAGAGGAGATCTGATTAAAATGTGTAAAATTCTAACTGGGCTGGACAGTTTAGTTGGGGAATTTAGAACTGGGAACAGTCTCAGGATTTGGGATAGACCATTTAGCACAGATGAGAAAAAATGTCTTCACTTCTCACAGGTTAATGATCCTGTGGAATTTTTTACACAGAAGGCTATTGAGGCCAAGCCACTGAATGCATTTAAGATAGATAGATTTTTAGTTTTAATGGCATCAAAAGGTACGGGAAGAAAGCAGGAATGTGGCATTGAGATCTAGGATCAGCCATGAACATACTGAATGGCGGAGCAGGCTTGAAGGGCCAATTGATTCCTGCTTCTAGTTTCCATATTTCTGTAAGTTTTAGCTGTTAAAATTGTTTCTGAACAATATTTGAGTACCTGTATCTGCAGTTTTCTTCTGTTTTCTCTCTCCTTTCCTGAAAATGTTGACTCCCTACTGATGTAGACATCTTCCAGTAGTTTGGCCAAATGACTATTGATTCAGCTAGCTGAGAGAGTTGGTAGAACTTGATCACAAACAGCTTGGTTCTACCCTCACTTGGTTTTCCAAACAATAGGTTCTAGTGAGTTGCTGGATGATCATGGATCTTAATGATACTAATGCTGCTGCTAAATTGTGGCATTTAAATTGACCACCTCTGTTTCAGCCAAATTAAAAATGCAGTTTTGCTGGTCTGCATGGCTTTATTTTTAGCTACTTATTGGATTTTTAAATTTTGACCCTTATTTTCAAATTTCCCTTCTGTTCTCTATATCCTCTATCCATACAACCCCTTAAGATCTCTGCTCTCCCCCAATTTTGACTTCTTGTACAGCTGTAATTTTAATGTCTTCAGTCTCAAACTGTGAAATTCCTCCCTTAAATCTCTGCCCTTTTCCTTTACGGCAGTCTTGAATTTTTAAATTATGACTAAGCTTTCAATCACCTTTTCTAATGTCTTGACCTTAAATTTTGTTAGCTTTTCCATAAAGTACCATGAGAGGGGATCTATTAGAGGTATATAAGATTATGAGGGGTATAGATAGAGTAAATGGTGGTAAGCTTTTTCCACCATTAGAATCAGAACGAGGGGTCACGGCCTTAGGGTGAGGGGGGCTATGTACAAGATGAATATTAGAGGGCATTTTTTTCACACTAAGGGTAGTGGGGGTGTGGAATGCGCTACCGAGTGGGGTGATGGGAGCAGGCACGCTAGGGTTGTTTAAGGGTCTCTTGGACAGCCACGAGTGGTCTGCAGGTAGAGGGATATAGGAGGACTGTTTAAATACTTTATTTGTTTCCACAGGCTATTCGGTCCACCTTGTTGACCAACAAGGCGCATGCATTCGGCAGGTCGTGCGAGGGCTGCTCTTGGATGTTACTTCAGGAGTGGCCTAGTGCTTCATGTCGTTAGTGTATGCTTAAACTGGACCATCAGATGGGCAACATGACAGCTCAGAGACTATCGCTGTTGCTGTGCAGACACATGGATTTGGGCCTGTGTCTGCGGGAGTTTGCGCGTTCTCCCCGTGGTTGCGTGGGTTTTCTCCGGGTGCTCCGGTTTCCTCCCACATCCCAAAAATGTGCTCTTAGGCTGATTGGGTAACAAATTGTCCCTATATTGGTCTCTATATGTCATTAAGACGTTAGGACGGCGGCGCGGGCTCGTTGGGCCGAAGGGCCTGTTTCCCGTGCTGTGTTGTTCTTTGAAATATTTTACTACCATGAAGGTGCTATATAAAGGCAAATTGTAATTGTTGGATGAATTCTCTTGACCAGAGAAGATAATTAAAACTTGTTTCAAAAGCTGAAATGTTGATTTGGAACTTCTAAAATATGTATAACTTTGAAAAAGTAGTTTTATCTCCACCTCTATTAGTTTTGGATGAACTTTCTCAACTTTTGTTTTCTCCAAGGCAAATACCTATAGCTTTTTCTTCATGGCAAATACCTATAGGTTTACACAGTGGTTAGCACTGCTACTTCACAGCTCCAGGGACCTGGATTCAATTCCTGGCTTGGGGTCACTGTCTGTGTGGAATTTGCACATTCTCCTCGTGTCTGTGTGGGTTTCCTCCCATAGTCCAGAAATGTACGGGTTAGGTTGATTGGCCATTGTAAAGTTGCCCCTTAGTGTCCTAAGATGCTTAGGTTAGAGGGATTAGTGGATAAAATACGTAGGGATATGGGGGTAGGCCCTGAGTGGGATTGTGGTCAGTGCAGACTTGATGGGCCGAAGGGCCTCTTTCTGCACTGTAGGATCCTATGATTCTATGATAATTATATTCATAAAGTTTCATTGAGACACAGTTGGAGTTAGAGAATGTGAAAACCCCATTAAATGCTTTTGGCTTTGATTTTAGCCTCGTTGGATCAGGAACATTCAGACTTGATTGATAACGCAGAAGAGGAAGAGACACCACCATCTGAAGCTGGAGACGTTCATCTAATTCATCCATTTGTGACTTACGTAAAAGTACAATGTTTTCCTTTGCACATAGAAACGATTTATAGCACAATGCTCATTGGATGTTAACATTGTCAATTACTTCAGAATTTATAGCATTTTCTCATTTTCTGCCTCATAAAAATAACTGTGGTCCATCTGTCACCTTCAATAACTTATTCTTTATTCAACATTAATGAATGATGCCATGGGATGACTCCTGATGACTCAAATGATTACAGTTATAAGAAAATTATAGTTAAACTAGACTTGCAGATAAAATTTTATGGAACAATCTCCACTATTTAAAGTTCTACCTTCTACCAGTTGAATGTGCAAATGTCAGGCAGATGAATTGTCTGAAAATACAAGAAAGGAAAATAAAAGCAGAGCACGTATCTTTACTTATAATATTGATAACAGGCCTGAATTGAAAGTCCAAAAATTAAGTACGTCTTAAGTGCTAAACTGCAATAAGAGTAAAATGTAGGTTGAGTGTAGGATAACTTGGCTAATCAACTGAGTTTCTTCCACTTACTATACACAGTTTTCTTTATCATTGATTCTGTTGAACATATTTAATTCTCTGAGGAAAGATTTTCCTCAGTTTTAAAAGGCATATTGCACAACTTTAGAATGTTTGCTGCTGAGTAAAGCATTTTCTCTACACTAACTCAATCTTAGAATAGCATCCTATACTGCTCATAGGCATTTTTTTCTTTCCCTATTTCCATCACCAGCCATGTTATACCCGATTTTCAGTGAAATTGTCGATATATTTCAGAATTAAGTTTTGTATCATGGTCAGATATTTAGAAACTGTTGTTTACTTAATAACTTCAGCCTTCTCTCAGAAATTGAAAATTTATATAATCTCTGCACTGTTGCATGAACTCTAGAACAACTTGTGACTTGCCAGATATGTCAAGGTGAACTACCGATAAATAGCCTGTTGAATAAATAATGTATTCAAAATTGATACTGTACTTAAATTGTGGTAACTCCTTTGTTTATGATCATACGTGTGTTTAATGCACAGTAACTTTAATTTTCCACATTAAATTCCTTCAGTTGCTAAACCAACCATTAATTGTTCCAGAGCTTTTTGACTGTCGTAAAGTCAAATAATTTGGAGTAATTTATTAACATGATTAGATATTTGGTTAAAGCATTTCAGGGCTCTAAGCTAACATTGCACTGCCTTAAGTTAGTATACTTTCTAATAAAATGAAATGATATGAATACTGAAGTGCTGATGCAGAGCTCCCAGAACTATTGAATACTTGCCGTTGCGTGTCATGGATCTTGTCAGATAACTGACGAGTGAAGCATGAGAGTTGTAATAATATTAACACATGGACAATCCTGTTACTGTATCATGCAAATACCAGCTCTTCCAAACAGGCACGGACCTGAAACATTAACTCTGTTTCTCACCATAGATGCCTAACAGACCACGGTTTTCTTGTGGTTTTGGAAAACTATTATCTTAAACAACTGCAGCTGATTTTCACCACTATTTCTACTAGGATGTTCCAAGCCTTAGCAATCTTGTTATTTTATATATTGCCTCTGGCTTTGTCCTTTTAGTGATCTTCAATTTGTGTCCTCTAGTTATTGACAAGTCTACTCGTGGAAACCATTTTTCTGATTTGGTTTAAACTCTTCTAAATTTGTGCATTTGAATAATACCTCTTAAATTCTTAGCTGTAATTAAAGGAGCCCCAATTTTTCTGGTATCCCCTTCTAATTAAAACCTGTCACACTTGTTCTCATAGTGAATCTTATCAAAACCTACTCTTCCATTTGTTTAACTTGTTGGTTAATCCTGCTTCCTATTCTGTGCTGGAAAAGATTAAATTGTGCACCAGGTATGAGATGAATTTTAATATGAAGAGATTTGCTCCTGCCAGTGGCCACTAGAGGACGCCACTCTTTAGCTCCATCCAGTCTGGAAAAACAATCATTTATCACCATACCATTTTCTGTCTTTTAAACAGCATCACTCCCTTTTTGCTGCATTCTCTTTAATAACATATGCCTTATTTTTATCAACAGCTCCTATGCTACACCCCATCAGTCACAAACACATTTCCTTTATCAATGCACTTAAAAACAGATTTCAGAAATGGCTTTTTAAAAATAAAATTGTCTTGCTGATGATAATCAACAGGTCACTCAGTTAAGTGGGTTTTGGGTAATGCTGCTGAATGTCAACTAAACTGTAAAGAACAATGAGTGGAAGCAGAAGTCCTTCCTGAATTTTAAAATTTTAAGATAAATTTGTTGCATATTCGAGCTTCAACCTTATTTTTAATACCGGTTAGGTATTCTGCAATACATTAGTGGTGGTTAAAAATATCTGTAGTTTAGAGGTTCTGATATTTTCTTCTTTTAAAATATAATGAATTCTTCAAAGTATTTTTGCAGGACAATTTAACTGAAATTATGACTGTGAATTTGAAATTGAAATTGTAAACCGAGACTTCAAAGGGGTATTGTGGTTATATGATAACTTGGCACATTTTGGAGGGAAAGATTTTGCAAAGTTTCATACTTAACATTTCATAAAAATGAAGCTTGGATGATGGTGATCTGTTTCAATAATGCATTTTACCTTAGGAGCGAGGGAAGTTACCTGAAAAATCACAATTTGCAGAAGAAAATAACTGGGGAGACGAGCCAAGGTATGAACACTTTGACTTATTATTGTCATATGTATTAACGTACAGTTAAAAGTATTGGTTCTTGCATGTTATTTAGACAAAGCAAACCATTCACAGAGAAGGAAATGAGAGTGCAGAATGTAGTGTTACAGTCATAGCTAGGATGTAGAAAAAAATCAACTTAATACAAGATAGGTCCATTCAAAAGTCCAACAACAGCAGCTTGTTCTTGAGTTGGTTGGTACGTGACCTCAGACTTTTGTATCTTTTTCCGGATGGAAGGTGGTGGAAGGGAGAAAGTCCGGGGTACAGTAGTGTCTTTAGTTATGCTGGCTGCTTTTTCCGAAGCAGTGGGAAGTGTAGACAGAATCAGTGGTTAGGAGGCTGGTTTGCATGATGGATTGGGCTACGTTCATGATCTTTTGTACTTCCTTGCGATCTTCGGCAGAGTAGAAGCCATACCAAGCTGTGATACAACCAGAAAGAATGCTTTCTATGGTGAAAGTCGTAGCTAACATGCCAAATTTCCTTAGTCTTCTGAGAAAATAGAGGCATGGGTAAGCTTTTGTAACTATAGTGTTGGCATGGAGGGTCAGGACACATTATTGATGACCTGGACAGCTAAAAACTTGAAGCTCTCGACCCTTTCTACTTCGTCCCCATTGATGTAGACGAACACATTCTCCTTTACGCTTCCTGAAGTCAATGATAATCTTTGTTTTGTTGACATTGAGGGAGAGATTATTGTTGCTGCAGCAGTTCACCAGATTCTCTATCTCGTTCCTGCACTTGCTTGTCATTGTTTGAGATCCAGTCCACTATTGTGGTGTTGTCAGCAAACATGAAAATCAGATGGGAGGGGAATTTGGCTGCACAGTTGTAAACGTATATGGGGTATAAATAGGGAGTTGAGAACACAGCCTTGTGGGGCACCGGTATGAAGGATGATTGTGGAGGAGGTGTTGTTGCTTATCCTTACTGATTGTGACCTGAGACTTAGGAAATTCAGGACCCAGTTGCAGAGGGAGATACTGAAATCCAGGCCACTGAGTTTGGAGATGAATCTCATGGGAATAATGTTGTTGAAGGCTGAGCTGTAGTCAGTAAATAGAAGTATGACATGGTGTGACATTGTTATCTAGGTGTTTCAAGGTTGAGTGCAGAGCCTGCTGTGGACCTGGTGTGGCAGTAAGCAAACTATAGCAGATCCAGGTAGTCCGGGAGGTTGAAATTGATTCGTGCCATGACTAACCTTCCAAAGTACTTTATAATGATGGATGTCAGAACCACTGACCGATAGTCATTAAGACACGCGACTTGGTTTTTCTTAGCACAGAAATGATGGTCATCCCAGTAGCTAAGAAAAACCACAACTAGTTAATAAGAGCTGCAAATAGAGTTGAAGGGACACACAAATTTAAAGTCATTGTATTGTTCAAAATTGGGGGAAATAAATTCTGTATTTCATTTAATTCCTAGAACAAATTTTAAGAACAGTAAGAAGCCTCACAACACTAGGTTGAAGTCCAACAGGTTTATTTGGTCATCATGTGATGAAGGGGCAGCTTTCCAAAAGCTCGTGCTCCCACATAAACCTGTTGGACTGGAACCTAGTGTCGTGAGAGTTCTTACTGTGCCCACCCCAGTCCAGTGCCAGTATTTCTACATTATGGCTACCATAAACTTTAAGGAGCTTCTTTTTAATCATAAGAGGGTAGGTAGTGGCAGTGCAGTTGATGTGTACACAGAGACTTTGAAAATGCATTTGATAAAGGTGATTGGCAAAAGAAGCAGACACAAGAAACATTTCTAGGCAACAAGTGCTTAGGATTTCAAATGCATTGTTTGGGGTAATAAATATAGATTGAGTGGTAGCCTTTGGATACAGACTTCAAGGAGAAATAAATTGCTCAGATATTGGGAAGGAACAGCAATTCTGATGAATTGGATTGCTCTTTGAAAGCTTTGGTGTAGATCCTGGGTTGGATGGTCTCCTGTGTTCTATTATTCTGATCTATTGAATAACGTTCTTTAAAAGTAAAGCTACTTCTTGAGAAAAATGTAATCTCTAAAAATTCAGTACTTCAATTTTTTCAATTAGTTTAAGCTCATCTAGTTTATCTTGTGTTTGGATTAAGTACAACACATTTGTGCAAGTCTGCAGCTTTAGTTTTCAGTGTCCATCACACACTGAATCTTCCACTTTGTATGAAATATGAGACAAACAGCAACAGCAAAGTAAAAGCTAGTTTATTAAATAGTCACAAGTAGGCTTTCATTAACTTTGTAATCACATTACTTGAAAATCTCCTAGTCGCTACGCTCCGGCGCCTGTTCGGATATGCTAAGGGAAAATTTAGCATAATCAATCTATTTAACAAGCACGTTTTTTGATCTGTGGGAAAAAATCTGGAGCAATCAGAGGAAACCCATGCAGGCTTGGGAAGAATGTGTGAAATTTCACACAATGACCCAAGCCAGGAATTGAACCTGGGTTTCTGGCGTGGAGGCAGCAGTGCTAACCACTGTCACTGCAACTTCCAAAATCTGCGATCTCTGCCACCTGGAAGCAAGGGCAGCAGCTGCTAGCAGCCCCTGCAAGGTCCCGTGCAAATTGCACACCATCCTGGCTTGGAAATATTGCCACTTCTTCCCTGTTGCTGGATCAAAGTTTTGGAATTCCTTCCTAGCAGCACTGTTTTCCTTCAGTATGTGGACTGCAACAGTTCAAGCAGGCAATACATCACCTTTTTAAGGGCAATAAAAATTTCTTTATTAGTCACAGATAAGGCTTATGTTAACACTGCAATGAAGTTGCCATCACCACAATCTGATGCCTGTTTGGGTCAATGCGCTTAACCACGTCTTTCAGAATGTGGGAAGAAACTCACACAGACACGGGGAGAACGTGCAAGCTCCACACAGACAATGACCTAAGCTGGGAATTGAACCCAGGTCCCTGGCACAGAGGCAGCAGTGCTAACCACTGTGCCACTGTGCTGCCCCTCATTAGGGATGGGTGAAAAATGTTACTCTAACTAGCAACGCCCACACCACTGGAACAAATGAAGTCACAACTGAATTTTTTATGCTCATCAGAAGTGAGATATCAGTTTTCTAAACTTAAATTGGAAAAATTGTTGAGATAACGAGAAATTTCTCAAGTAGTTGTCACTCTAGAAAGATTTCAGACAATAATAATTAGCCTTTAGCTCATGTTTCATCTTATGTCAATCATTTCTACTATTGCAAAATCCTTGAAATATATCTTGTTAAAAGCCAAAACTTCTAACAGTTTCTGACATATTGGTTGATCATGGTTAATTAATTAAAAAATAATTAACTGGGGTTATGTTACACTTTTCAGGGCTCATCAAAATATTTCTTAGCAAATTAATTATTTTTGAAGTGTTAGTAGGAACGCCTCTGATTATTGAAAATGTGAAATGTTCACCTGTTGTACTGAATTTTCTGCTGAATCGATGTAGGTGCACTTGCAAGTTTTAGATATAAAACACTACAATTGATGGTTTTGATAGCTTTGTTTTATTAGTATCCAGTGAATTGCTGCAGTTATTATACCTGCATCTTGCTTTTTTTTTTAATGACTCCATTAGCAACATAGTGGTTTTTTTTATTCTGCTCCTGAATCTCAAGTTCCCTCAACTGGTCAGGATGACGCAAAGAAAATATTTTGTGGATATAACCTACATGATATATTGGGGATATGCACTGGACTGTCCCAGTGGTTATCTCCATTTTTTTTTTAAATTGAAAGATAATTTTGGCACTTTTCTTTTCTTTTTAAAGTTCAACTAATGTTTTTTCTTAGTTTACCTACTAAGTTCCATTAACACCAAGAAATATGATATGCAGGATAAACATATCCTAAGGGGAAAATAATCAGATTTATATTCAGGGAAGGTAAAATTAAGCTCATGTCAACAAGTATTTCAATGCCATATTATTTCTTAAAGGTGTTTTTGTGAAGTTTCTTGATGGTTCCTCAAAGTAACATTAGTTCATTGTAAAATTGCAGGCCTTCAAGGGATTTGCAGCAAATGGTGCAAGACGAGGATGAATTGAAAGAAGTGACAGATTTGCGTAAAATAGCAGCTCAATTATTGCAGCAGGAACCACAAAACAGGTAAAAGTGAACACTATTCTTTTGGACTGACTAATTCAAACAATCTTTTGGATGTGTAAAATGATTTCAAGTCAACAATTATACTTGAGTAAAATATAGTGGGCTCTGAATTTGAAGGACGCTACGAATTATTTGATGATCGAGTGATTTTGAAGCCTTCATTTCCACTTTGCTGTTAATTATAATGTCAATTCAAACTGTCATGAGTTAGTATTTACTCAGCAAGAATCTTCATGTAGTGATAGACTATATTGAAAAGGTTTTGTCACAGGCATTAAATTTTGTACTTTATGTACTTTTGTTATTATGTAAGGGTAGTCAGATACAATTTTAAATATTATGAATTTCATTTAGATGGTATCCTAAAAATAACATTGGGAACACAAAATTAGATGGTCTGTTTTTCTCATGTTTCTTCCCTTTTATTCTTTCTTTCTAATCCTCCTGAATTTTTAATGTACAGTCTAGTTTCAATACTGCTATCTTTATGTTCCTATATATTCCTGTAATGCAACATGTGGCAGTTTTTAAGAAATTTTATATATCTTGTTTTTAATTTATTTTTGCGTGTTATTACTAATAACTTCCATATGCTTTCCCAATACCTTTCTTACTTGTTTCATATTGATGATTGATGCTCATGATGTTTAAGTACAGACGGAGGCCATTAAGTTTTAAAGCATCATTCAATGAAAACTTTATCCAGAGGAGACAGGCAGCAGGACCAGGATCAAGGTACATTTCTAGAACAAACCAAAATATAAAAGTGGCTTTCTTGTACCACAGTGTAAACATTCATCAAACAAGCATTATACCAAGTTTTCTTCAGCTGCTGCATAAAACATTAGCATGGAATTATGCCCAGAATCTTGTGCTTTTAGAAAGTGGCACATGTTTTTTTTTCAAGAATTCCATTCTGGAATTTACGTATTGATATTTTTCATGAATATTATTTACATATTTATAGTTCAAAATTGGATGAAATGTGAATAAATAAAATTTCCAGGACAAATTTTAAACTGTATAATAGCATACTATACTACTGTTCTGGTGGCAAACTTTTGGCACACAAATTTACAGCTTCACTCATGGAATGCCTGCCACCCTGAGATTTCAATCTTTCAGATTGGAAGTGCTGTAGCTTCTGGGTTAGCCTGTGTAATCACCTACTGCTTTCTACCAGTTCAATGATGATCTGAAGCTAGTTACTTTTATTTCCATTTATATTAATTCAGGTAAATTTTTTTCCTAATATTATAAATCTTATTTTGGCTGATGTTGAAAATTCTTTTAATGTATGAAGCTCTAATTTAACCATGTATTGAACCATCCTATGTTCTCATTGTGATAGCCAAAGCAGAAGATATAGCAAAGTGCTTATTTGTCACTCCCAATTAGACAAGTTGTAGCTTAACAGGAAAATTGTCATTTGCATCACATAACCAATAACCCATTAATATCATTCTGAATTACCAAGTCCTTCATATCAGCGATAAATAATTATGGCACTGTATACTGATTCAAGTTGTAGGTATCATGTTTTCATAAATTTTTCCTGCACTTCTCATAGTTACAATTCTTCTCATGATTTAAGCAGAACATTTAACTAAAGCTACAGCTACAACAAAAAATGGTTTTGGTTATTGATTTTTTTATATAAAGATAATATTAATAAGGTTTCGATGGAAAGAAGCTATATCATCTCCCAAGACTTTTTAACTGACTAATCTATTATTTTGTCTATATCAGTGTATTTTAAATTTTTCATAATGAACCTTTTCTGTATTGTATCAAAATATTTTAATGTTTCAGATCCTTTCTTTAAATTTTTCATGAACTGTGGCATCTCCTTCTCCTTGATCCTTTTTCACTTGTTCAGCTAGCTATGACTATAATGATTGAACTAAGTTTTCTGGCATTCTTCTTTGTTTATTGGTCCAGCTGTAAATTTTCTTTTGTTTTGCTTTTCTTGGGCCCACATTACATGCGACATAGAATAGCATAGGATGTTTAACATAGAAACAGACCGTTTATCCAGTTCATGTGATATTTAGGCTCCACTCAGTCTTCTCCCATCTGCCACCTTCTAAATCTACCATTCTAACCATCCATTCCTTTCTGCCTACTGTGATTGCCATCTCTCCTTAACTGTATCTGCATTATTTGCTTCAACCACTCCCTGTGTTAGTGAGTTTAACATTTTTGCCATTCTTTGCATGAAGTTCTTTCTTCTGTATCGGATTTCTTAGTGACTGCCTTGTATTTACTGCCTCAAGTTATATCTTCTCCACGAAAGAAAACATTCTGTATCTGTTCTATCAAAACCTTTCAACTCTTTAACGCCTCATTAGTTCAACCCTCATCTTTGTCCTAGAAAAAAGAGAACCTAGCCTGCTGAGCTTTTCCTGATATGTACACCCAAACATTTCTGAAACCTGTACTCTCTCCAGTGCCTCGATATCCTATTAATATAGCCACCAGAACTGCAAGCAGTCCTCCTAAAGGTTGCCTAATCCATGTTTGATGCAGCTTTGGCATAACTTGCCCATTTTTCAATTCTATCTTTCGAGAAATAAAACTTGTGCTTGGTTTGCTTTTTATTTAACTGTTTTCCTAACCTGTGACACATCAATTAGTGATCAATCTATTTTGTACTTAAAGATGGCTATTCCTCTACTCCACCTATACCAACAGCTTTCACGTAATAAGTGACCTCTGTATTGGTTGTGGAGAAAAATGGTTAGCTAGCAAGCTATTATGATTTTCACTCCCCTCTAAAGACCAAGCAGAAGTCAAGAGTTTAAAAATGGCTTTTATTTTGTGCTATAGCAAAGGCTCTAATGCTCTTATTAGTGGAATACTAGGGAGCAAAGATTGCACAGCAATACTTTCGGGTTGACTTACAAAAGAACAGCAGATAACGAATCAAAAGTGTACATTTGTTTAAAGAAGTATTTATACATTTACAACTAATAATTAGAATTATGTAACACAAATGTAGTTGGCCAGTTATAATTTGGGCACATCTAATTCATTGTGATATCACTAAGCACACGGTTTTCTCTCTACCTATTAACCATGTTGAATATACCCCCAATTTGGTGTCACCTACAAATTCAGAAATGGTTTTGGATTCTGAAGTCCAAAGCATTAATGTAAATTATGAAGAGCAGAAGTCCAGTACTGATCCATGCAAAACACCGTTTTCCAAATTCTGGATGATTAAAGACATAAGAAAACAATACACTAATGGATGTATATTACATTTACAATGGAAGGGAGGTGGAAAAGAAATTATTCTGTATTGGGCAACTTAGGCTGCAGTCAGAACCAAAGAATATAATAACTTGCGGTTTGCTGTAACCCAACAGGGAGGCTTATTCCATACCTGTGTATTTCGTTAGGCTCAACACCTGATTGAACCTAAGTCTGTAAACCTGGCTGATGACATCACCCATACTCATGTGACTCTTAAAAGGACATTGTCCCACTATAACATACACCTACTATAACGCATAACAAATATGCCGACAAATTAGGAAATAGAGCCAAAAAAAATTGTATTAATCATGGGACATTCATTCTTTTCATTCACTGTATTGAATGAATTTGCACGTACTTTTGGCAAGCAGCACCTTGATTTTAAAATTCCCATCCTTGTGTTTAGATGTTATTGCCCTTCCCTCTAATCTCAAGCCCCACAACTCGTAAGACTTATGCCTCCCTAATTTTGACCTTTTATCTATTCCCAATTATAATTGCTCCATCAGTGTTGGCCATGTCTTCATTTCCCAGGTTCCAAGCTAAACAATTCCCACCCCTGCACCTTATCGCTTTGCTTTGCTTTACTTTCCTCCTTTAAAATAGTCATTAAAACTGAAGATAAAAGCAAAATTTTGCAGATGCTGTAATCTGCAGTTGAAAATGCTGGAAAATCTCAGCAGGTCTGACAGCATCTGTGGGAGAGAATAGAGCAATATTTCAAGTCCAGATGACTCTTTGTCAGAGCAAAGAGAATCAGTAGAGATTTACACAATGAGAGTGGGAAGGAATGGAATTGGACAAAGAAAATGTAAACGAGGATAAAGAAGGCTGAAAAAGGTATTAAGTTCCTTTAAATAATCAGAATGTGTGAATAGCAGAACAGATTGTTAAGGGATTGTCTGGGAATAATGGCAGTTGCTCTGTGGGGGTGGGATGCGGGGAGAGAGCTGGAATGGAGAAATGGAAAAATGGAAGTGAGAAAGAAAGATGATAAAATGGCTGAATGAGATGAAAGCAAGGAACAAAATGAAATAAAGTAAATGGAGATGGGGTGAAGGTGGAAGAGAGAGTTTCATGCCTTGAAGTTGTTGAGTCCGGAGTTCAGTCCGGAAGACTGTAAGGAGCCCAATCAGTACCTTAAGTGATTATCCATTTTTCATCCTTCTTTCTTCCTTTTTTTTTATTTCTCCATTCTCCTCTTTGCCCCCTGCTCCTCAGGGCAACTGTCATAATCCTCAGCCAGCTGCTTAACCATCTCTATCTCTGTGCTGCATTCTAATCACCTAAAGGACACTTTTAGCACCTTTCTCAGCCTCCTAATCCTAACTTATATTCTCTTTGTCCAATTCCAGTACACCATCCCCTCATAGTAAAAATCTCTCATTCTCTTAACTCTAACAAAAGGTTATCTAGGCCCAATGTTAGCTCTATTCTCCCCATGGATGCCATCAGACCTGCTAAGATTTTCCAGCATTTTTTTGTTTTTACTCCTTAAAACCTACTTTTTGGATGAAACTTCTGATCATCTGACATAATATTTTCTTCCATGGTTTCATGTCACTGTTTTATGTGATCCTGTGATGTGTCGTAAGATATTTCATTGTATTAAAGATGTTGTATAAACATAAGTTGATGTAGTGGGACCAATATAATTTTTGCCTTGATTGATAGTTACAAAACTATCAATGTTTGGTGTTGGTTGGGGTGCTTTTTTTTTTACACAATATTTATATGCAATTTTATTTGGTTCTGAATATTGAACTAAGCATGGTATGGCTTTGTTTTTTGGTTGGACTTTGTAGGCTTTTTAGCAGAAAACAGAATATTTTGCGATATAAAACTGCCTAATTTTATTTTCTGGCCAGCAAAGCTTGCAATAAGAACAAAGAAAATTACAGCACAGAAACAGATCCTTTAGCCCTCCCAAGTATGCAGTGACCTTGCTGCCGGACTTAACTAAAAACTTAAAAAAACTTAACTAAAAATAGGGGGCCATATCCCTCTATTCTCATCCTATTCATGTATTTGTCAAGATGCCCCTTAAAAGTCACTGCCATATCCGTTTCTACTACTTCCCCTGGCAACGAGTTCCAGGCACCCACTAGTCTTTTTTAAAAAAAAAATCTGCCTCGTGTCTTTTAAACCTTGCCCCTCGTACCTTAAAACCTTGCCCTTAGTAATTGACTCTTTCATCCTGGGGAAAAAATTTCTGACTATCCAATCTGCCTATGCCCCTCAATCTTGTAGACATCTATCAGATCTCCCCTCAACCTCCGTCGCTACAATGAGAACAAACTAAGTTTCTCCAACCTCTCCTCATAGCTAATACCCTCCATACCAGGCAACATCTTGGTAACTCTTGTCTGTCAGGCCTTCTCCAAAGCCTCCACATCCTTCTGGTTTCTTGGATTATTCAAGATTTTTGTTCAATATAAATAGAAGAAGATTGTTAAACAAAATGTATATTTTTGAAATGTTAGTGGCATCCACCTATCTGCTTATTATTAGTGATTGAGTTATTCCACTGTTGCATTTCTGCTTTATCATCTCGACAATGAGATCACAGAAATTCATTCAATAAAACTACTAACCTGGAAGCTGTTGAAGATTTGAATTTGGTTTGTTTTCTTGCTACATAGATTGGGATACAGTGAAAAGCATTGTTTCTTGCATGCTAAACAGACAAAGCATATCATACATGGAAAACGAAAGGAGACAATGCACTATTTAGTGTTATAGTCCTAGGGTGTAGAGAAAGGTCAACTTAAGAGAAGATAGGTTCATTCAAAAGTCTGATGGCAGCAGGGAAGAAGCTGTTCTCAAGTTGGTTGGTATGTGCCCAACTTTTTCTCAATAGAAAAAGATGAAAGAGAATATATCTGCGTTGGGTGGGGTTCTTGATAATGCTGGTTGATTTTCCGAGGCAGCAGAAAGTGTAGTCAATGGATGTTTGTGAGATGGGTTGAGCTGCATTCACAACCCTTTGTAGTTTCTTGGGATCTTGTTCAGAGCCAAAGAAACCAGGGACTGAGTAGCTGCACAGATAATTTCAAATGTTTGTAGTGGATGAAAAATGAATATCCTTCATCCTTTTAAACAACACTGCCTCTTGAAGGATCTGAGCTGTCCATTTATATAAAAACTGCATCTAGTGTGGTATTGCACATGTGAGTCAAAGCTTGGAAACTCTTGGGCAGATTGCATTCTTCCTCATATTAAAGCAATAACGAACTTTGAATTTTACTAATCTATTTTATAAAGTAGCAAATTTAAAATGGTTGTGTCATTGCTTTTTACATTTCTGTTTTTCTAGACTTTTCGCTCACTCACCTTCAATAAGTGGAAGAGACAGGAAGAAAAAAACATTGGAGTCTGAGAGGTATTTCTGGATGTTGCGATCTCATGAAAGACCCTCTTTGTCATACTCCACATTCCTTTTCTCTAAGACATGCTTCATACTAATAATTCATATTTAGAAACTCTGACAAGCCCTGTGGATGTGTTCACATTGCCCTCCTATTGCTCTTTTAATCCAGAACGTAGTGAATTGTGTATGCGTTTTGCCCCTTGGCCACATTCCTTTCTGCTTATTCTTCATTTCAAGAGATTTAATTACATTGACTTTATTCAACAAGTATAGTGCTGCAGTTGTAAATGATAAATTTCACTGTTCTTGCAGGTGCATTTATAAGTTTTTAGCACAATAAGGTTAGAGTCCCTGTCCATTTTTTTTCCTATGCAATTACATGCAACTAATACTAATGATTTTTCTTTACTTTTATTTGTGGTTATTAAATTGAATTACTGCTTTCTTGATTCAGTTTAGAAGTGTCCTCAGGTTCTTGAAGCATGTGCAGATTCATTGGACTGAATAACCTTCTGCATTGTAGGGATTCTATGATTCATATGCCTAATACAGGATAAATCCTATTTTTAACTTTAATGTATTTTATTGTAACTCAAATGCTGCACTGTTTTTGATTATTTTTAGACATTATTATCCTTGTTGCTCGATTTGCAGTTTAAAGCTCAGACTGTCTAAGTTCTCAGTTCTTGTAGCCACCAGCAGAAATGTTTCATCAACTACAGAGGCCCTTGCAGGAATATTTGTTTTATCTCTTTCCATTGGTGATGTTTGGAAGACTGGAAGGTGGCTAAAGTCCCTCTGTTGTCTAAGGAGGGTAGCAAAGACGAGCCAGGGAATGACAGCCGGTGAGCCTGACATCAATGGTGCATAAGTTACTGGAGGACATTCTGACAGGCAGGGTCTACTAACATTTGGAGTGTCAAGATCTGATTAGGGATAATCAGGAAGGTTTTGTGCACAGGACATCAGCCTGACGATGGGTTTTCTCCGGGTGCTCCGGTTTCCTCCCACATCCCAAAGATGTGCTCTTAGAAGAATCAACCAAGATGCATGAGGGTAGGGTAGTATTTATTGCCTATAAATAGGAATAGGTATTGTCTATAAACAGGCCAAAAGGCTTGTTTCTGTGCTCTAGTGTTCTTTGGTTCTATTGGGCTTTAACAAGTCAAGGCAGGATAGCCTGGAAGATCAGGTCGCATGAAATTCAGGGAGAGCTAGCTAATTGTATTCAAAATTGGCTCTATGGTAGGGAGCAGAGAATGGTATTGGTTGTTTCTCAGACTGGATGCAAATGCTGTAAGGGTCGGCGTTGTTGTTCATTATTTATACAAATGATTTGGATGTGAATATACAAGGCATAGTTAATTTTGCAGATGTTACTAAATTAGGAGAAATTGCTGATAGCAAAGGTGGTCATCAAAAATTACAAAAGGAACCTTGATCAGTTAGGGAAGCGGACTGAGGATTGGCAAATGGATTTCAATCGAGAAGTGTGAGGTACTGCATTTTGGAAAGTCCTGCCAGGGAAGGAACTTGCACAGTAAAAGATAGGGTCCTGTGTTAAGGAACAGAGGGACCTAGGAAACAAGTACATAGTTTGATGGAAAGAGCATCACAGGTAGATTGGGTGATGAAGAAGGCATTTAGCACACTGGCCTTTAGTGGCATTGAATAGAAGAGTTGGGACATGGCACTTAGAGTGTTGCGATCTGATTAGGGATACGCAGCATAGCTTTGTTAAGGGGAGGTCGTGCCTTACGAATCTGGTAGAATTTTTTGAGGAGGTGATGAAAACGGTTGATGAAGGGTGAGCCGTTGACTTCGTCTATATGGATTTCAGTAAGGTGTTTGACAAAGTCCCTCATGGGAGGTTAGTTGAGAAGGTCAAGGCTCATAGGATACAAGGACAGGTAGCTAGACAGATAAGTAACTGGCTTAGTAATAGGAGACAGAGAGTAATAGTGGAAGGGTGTTTTTCTAGCTGGAGGTCGATCACTAGTGGTGTGCTGCAGGGCTCGGTACTGGGACCTCTTCTATTTGTAATATACATAAATGACTTGGAAGTGGAGTGATCAGCAAGTTTGCAGACGATACAAAGGTGGCTGGACTTGTGGATAGTGAGGAGCATTGTCAGGCGATGCAGCAGGACATAGGCTAGTAGCTTGGGCAGATAGATGGCAGATGGAATTCAATCCTGATAAATGCAAGGTGATGCATTTTGGGAGAAAGAATGTATGGGGGAGGTATATGATAAAGGGTAGATCTATGAAGAGCATAGAGCTGTGTCTGAGAGTTTGCACATTCTCCCCATGCTTGCGTGGGTTTTCTCTGGGTGCTCTGGTTTCCTCCCACATCCCAAAGACGTGCTCTTAGGCTAATTGGCAAAACAATTCTCCCTAAATTGTTTCAAATTTGGTTTTTAATCCACAGATCTATAAACATAGATAGGGATCACGGGTAGAGGTGGGAACATCGGGGTGGTGGCGTGGGCTGGTTGGGCCGAAGGGCCTGTTTCCTGTGCTGTTTTGTTCTTTGTTCTTATGTTACAGTTGTACAAGTTGGCGAGGCCACACTTGAAAGATTGGGATAGTTTTGAGCACCCTGTTATAGGAAAGACGTTGATAAACTAGGAAGAGTGCAGAGGAGATTTACAAGGATGTCACCAGGGCAAATGGGCCTGAGTTATAGGAAGAGGTTGGCCAGGCTATGACTTTATTCCTTGGAATGTAGAAGAATGAGAGGTGTTCTTATTGACATGTATAAAATCAAAAGGTGCAGAAATAGAATGATTACACACAGAATTGAAAACTAGAGAGTATAGATTTAAGGTGAGGAAGAGGTAAAAGGGACTTGAGGGGCACCTTCTTCATGCAGAGGGTGGTGGAATGAACTGCCTGAGAAAGTGGTTGAGGCAGATACAATCGTAGCATTTGGATAAGTACATGAATGGGAAAGGATTAGAGGCAATTGGGACTAGCTGGGAGGGCACCATGGTTGGCACAGGCTAGTTGAGCCAAATGGTTTGTTTTCGTGTTGTATTGCTCTCCGATTCTATTTGCAGTAGTACTTCATTCTAATCTAGGTTCCGTATGTGAAAAGAGCATTCCAAATACTGCTTCGTTACTCGAATGTTCATATTCTGTAAAAACAAATGTATCAGAACACTGTAGGTGGTATAGTATGCTATTAAACAGTGGAAACTTAGAGATCGTGAGCTTATTGTCTTAGGAATATAGAAAAGAGAGGAGTTTGGTCAGAGTTCTTGCTCTTGATTGCTTTCCATTGATCTCTGTTAACCTCCAGTGTAGCAAGGAAGGAATAAATTATTAGAAATTGGCCCATTGAACCTTCGTCATTCGTTAAAATCATGGATGATCCAGCTGTGGCAACAACTCCTCTTCCTATTCCATGACTTCCTGTAAGATCGAAAATATGATTCTGCTTTTAATATCATTTAATGGCCCACCTTCCACTGCTCTATGAAAAAGAATTTTAGTGAATAATGACCTTGAGAAGAAATTCCTCCTCCTCTTAAATGGAAGACCCCATCTTTCTGAACTCTGTCTTCTTTGTTTCCCTCATAAGGGGAAATATCCTCTCTACAACAAACTCCCTCAGTTTTTTTTCCAACAAGATTGCTCCTCATTCTTGTACGCTGAATTGTGTATGGGTATAACTTGTTCAACCTATTCTCATAAGACATCCTTTCCTGCCAGAAATCAACCAAATGAACCTTTTTTGAACTGCATTCTATGTAAGTAAATTCTCCCTTAAGAAAGGAGACTAAAACTGTGCATAGTATCCAATGTGTAGTCTGATCAATTCCCTGAACAGTTGTTGCAAGACAGAATCCCTACAGTGCTAATCAAGTCTGCACCAACCACAATCCCACCCAGGCCTATTCCCGCAACTCCATATATTTACCCTGCTAATTCCCTGGCACTACGATCAACTTAGCATAGCTAATCAACCTAACCCGCACATTTTTGGACAAGTCTGCATTTATATTCCATTTGCAATTAAGGCCATTTGTCTGCCTAATTACTTTGTGTTTGTTAACTTCTTTGAGATTTATATATAAAGGACGTGTAGATCCGTCTCTCTGTGTTCGACAGACCCTCCATTTAAATAATCTGCTTTTCTATTCTTCCTGTCCAAGTGGATAACCTCACATTTTCCAATAGTATGCTACATCAGCCAGATTTTTGCCCATTTGGAAGATGAGCATTTATTGCTCATCTCACATTTGCTTTGAAAAGCCTCCTTTCTTTTCTCTTGTTGTCTTTATGATAAAACTACTCAATCGTGCTATTAGGTAATGTTTCAGAATTTTGTCCATATTGGACACGATTATCAGAAGCCAACCTTGACAATGATAGTTAGTGTTGGCTGGCAGCACTGTCCAGAACATCTTTCATACTTTTGCTGATGATTCAGAATTGGCTGGTAATTCACGAGATCATTTTTTATTCTGTCTTTTCTGGGCAGAATTTACTTTGGATAACTTTCTAATTCATCAGATGGACGCCAATGATGTTGGGATATTGGAATAGTTTGGCTAGAGAACTGGCTGGTTCCGGAGCACAAGTCTTTGTTATTAAAACTAGGGTATTGTCTGGACCCTTTACTTCTGGCATATTCAATGTACTTAACTGTTATTATCTTTGGTAAACTTATTCTGATCCCCTTAGGGACAATTTAAAAAAAAGTTGAACTTGTAATTAATAACAAAATGGATGACATGACAAGATCTTTTACTGTAAGCTGTATGGTGTGTCAAACAGAAGAAGAATATTATTTCTGTAGGCTTTAGGCTACAGATCAGGGCTTTTAACGCAGTCAAAAAGCCCAACACCAGGTATATGTTGTACTTTCCTTTGTGGAGATTCGTGTTTCTCCCACAACCAAAGATGTACTTTTGATCTTTTCCATTTCCAGCTTGAGAACTTCTAACTCTAGGACTAGCTTTCATGTTGTGAGATTTCCTGAGAATTCTTCCCCTACCTAGAGCGAAGCAAATCTCCCAGTCTTTTATTATCTCCTTACAAATTTGATTTTTCCAATTGGAGTGTGAGCTTCCACTCACACCCCTATGTAGTGAGCTATAATGTCTTGGTGTCAACAGATTCTGGTAGACTAACCTTGTCTTTGAGCTTTCTGAGAGATCTTAACTCTACCCCTTTAAAAACTTATCTCCATGGTAATATGAATCACATTGACATTATATCCAAGTAGAAATGCTGATTATCTATCCTTAACACTCTATTTTATCTTAGAAGTAAATGAACGTTTAAAGCAAAACTGTTTACAACTCAATATTGTCAACACAATATTGTGTTATCAATATTGTGAGTTTGGTGTCTGGGGAGCTCTTGGGGTGAATACGCGACTTCTTAGCAGTGTATAAGAGATTTTATTCGAAAGAGAACCATTCGGCTCATCTCTGTGCCTTCCCTCTCTGTAAGAACTCTCTCCTCAGTCCCATTCCTTTTTTAAAAAATATTTTTTAGTATCAGAAGTACACTTACATTAACATTGCAATGAAGTTTCTGTGAAAATCCCCCAGTCGCCATACTACGGCAGCTGCTCAGGTACACTGATGGAGAATTTAGCATAGCCTATGCACATAACAAACATATCTTTCGGACTGTGGGACGAAACCCACACAGATGCCGAGAGAAAAGAACCAGCTAGACTGAGTCTTGTGTATTGGTCAGTGAATGACCTAACTTATGGCTCACAACCATGCTGAGGAATTCATTACCCTCTGAAGGGGGAGCATGCTGGAGGGCAGAGTCTTGATCAGTATTTCAAAACTCTTTTATTGCTTCTTGCCGGAGGTGTGGTGATTCGCAGATTAAATCGCAATCAGTCATCTCTCACTCTCAAAGACAGAATCCTCTGAGATTGTAGTAACGTTTCATTGCTTCACTCACTCTTTCCCCCCCCCCCCCCCCCCCCCCCCCCCCACCCCACCTACCTACCTCCATAACATTTTGTTGAATTCATGGAAATCACATCCACAAGACTATTGCTGTTATTTGATAGTGTAAATGTGTTTATGAATTTGATACAGTTAAGAGACACTGGATTTGTGCTGTTGAGACCTCGTGATCAGAAGTCCCATGAAAACCAGGTACTTTGTTCATGCAACTTCTTCAAACCCACCTTCAGTTTTCTGTATATCCTATATCAGGAAAAGAAATGCTGGAAATAGTCAGCAATCTGGCAGTATAACACCAGGTTAAAGTCCAACATATTTATTTGATAGTAAACCCACAGGCTTTCGGAGTTTGCGCTTTCATCAGGTGAGTGACAAGGTGACTCACCTGATGAAGGGGCAAACCCCAGAAACTGTGGGTTTACTATCAAATAAACAATATGTTTCAATAATTACCTTATTGAAACATATAAGATGATTAGAGGTTTAGATAGGGTGGACAGTGAAAGCCTTTTTCCTCGGATGGAGAAAGCTAGCATGAGGAGACGTAGCTTTAAATTAAGGGGTGGTAGTTATAGGACGGATATCAGAGGTAGGTTCTTTACCCAGAGGGTGGTAAGGGTATGGAATGCCCTGCCTGCTGCAGTTGTAGATGCGCCAAGTTTGGGGGTGTTTAAGAGGTCAGCAGATAAGTTTATGGATGAAAAGGGAATGGTTTAGGTTAGAGAGTCATTGCTTTTTCTTAATTGGTCGGTGCAACATCGAAGGCCGAAGGGCCTGTTCTGTGCTGTATTGTTCTATGTTCTAAGTTCTAACACTTTTCTGGAACTTAGGAAACCCTGTCAACAGTTATCACGCAAGCTGCTGCCATTGTCCCTAGGTGTAGTTTTCTAACCAAGAAAACATTCAGGGAACTCCATGATATCTAACAATCTAACCACTCAGATTTATTGTCTGACAGAATTCGGAGTAGGTCCCCAGAATCCCCTTAATTTCACTTTGAATTAAAAACCCTTTCCCATGACTCAGGCCAGAACGTAATGTTGTACAGGAAAGCGTGTACCTGATCCAAAAACTTGTGAAATCTCCCAACAAGGTGTTATTATGCACTTGCCCAAATTTTGGTCAGTCAGCAGGCACGCCCACATTGGGGATTCAAACGTGCATCCACCAACAAATCACCCACTTTGCCTGGATGTCAGGCCAATTTGACCAATAAGAGGCCAATTGAACCCAATTTTACATAACCCATCTGCTTTTATGGTTAGTGGATAAGCTGATTGTCCAGGCAGCCTTCATGTTATAGCTTCAGTCTGATCCAGAGCAGCATAAAATGTCTGGACTGAAATAAAATTTAAGAAGTTGTCTATGGTTTGAGATGTGAATGTGCTGCCACACAAGTTTTTCCACCACTATTTATTTTCCCTGGTTTGCAGCTCTCTGAGACAGCATTGCAGCAGCAGTTCCCCTGAAGGAGCATATTAGAAGTGTCAACTGCATCTTCCCTTTTCTCAGCACCCACCCTGTCTGGCAACATGGAACCTTTCCCAGCACATTTCACATTGGCAGATTGGCTTCCCAATTAACAATGTGAAGTCATATTCAGTGGCCGACTGCAGCCAGAAAAACCTATTGCACCTGCTTCTAGGTCAGCCCAGTGCATGTGCCAGGTGGATGTAAAATTCAGACCACAATCTTTCAAACCTCATAATTATAACAAATTGTCTTAGCTAAAGAGTGACATCTGTAATGGTTGGAGTGTTAGGAGGAGGCTGAGGTGGATCACCCACACTGAAGGTGATGGCGAATGTTTCAGCGCTATCTTTTGTCTTTACATTCTGGGCACCACCTTCACTATGCTTATGAATCTTCAGATTGTCAACTAGCATTCACAAGTGGATGTAGCATGACTGCAGAAATTTGCTCTGATCTGTTTGTTTGTGGGATCACTTTGCCCCATCTATAGGATGTGGTTTTGTTTAGCGTACATGAAACCATGTTCCAGCTTTGCTAGATCTGCACCTTTTCTGTAGAAGCATTTTGTGATTCTTCTGGCATATCTTAATACACTCTTCAGGGTTGATTGTCTAATGCTATCATAGATGGAAGGACATCCTGAGCATGAAATTGTGGTTGAATGCAGTTCTGTTACTGCCAATGGTTTGCAGTAACATGTTTCATGGATGCTTTTTTTTCAGCTATTAGAGATGTGAGGCGTGATTTTCTTGGCCTGCTGAGCTGCTGGAGTAGTGCAGAGGGTCAGGAAATGTAAGCAGGAGGGTTATAGCAGGACATTGATTTGATTTTTCTAGGCCTTTTTTTTATGCTGATTACCATATTGAAATTCGCGTTTTAGTTTCATTACCAAGCCAGGGACTGTATCTTCTAGGCTTGCTGATGTTTCCCACCCACCTGGAAAGGTTCCTACCAGTGGGGATTAAAGCTAGTCCTCATCAAGAGGGACCAGGTGTGATGCTTTTGCTAATGGGGGTGGAGGTCACGGGGGCAGGAAGGTATCCCTTAGGCCATGAGAGCTTGTCTCTGCCAACCTGGCACTGCCCAGCAGGCATTAGGAAGTAAGGGGCAGACTGGGGTGGGCCAATCTGTGATGGTGGGAGGGTAGTTGCTGTGCACTCTGCAATGATCAGTGGGGCAATTGGGGTATAGGGATTGGCCACAGCAGGGTGGGAGGGTGTCATAGTAGGGAAACAGGCAAATGTGCACTGGTCTGCTGGTGCCATTTCTTGGGAGGGATTAAACCATCCCATTTTGTCTGATTGTCAGGCCAAATAACATAATGAAGTGTATCCTCAGTGTAAAGATGGGATTTTATTCCCATGAGGACCGTGTGGTAGTCACTGTTACAAAGAATCATTGATCGATCATCTGAGAGAAATTGGTGAGGAACAGGACAAGTGAATTTAATCTCCTGTTTTGCCTCTTCCATCAGGTGCAGCCTGTGTAAAAGTATGTGTAGTTTGGGGGCAAGCAAACTGCAAATGCAACAAAGGTGACATTGAAACTCCACATAATAACCAAATCCAAGCAAGAAAACCATGAGAATATGGTTTCCACTGGACTCTTGCGTTTAAAGTTTGCATCCCAAGCATCATCTGCAGTTAAGACATCTAGGCAGCTGCAGTACAGTTGCCTATTGTTGGACGTTGCAAATTGGGGTTGCAAGAGAGCCAAAAATTCAAGTAGTACAGGTATCTCTGAGAAATGGATTAGCGATTGAAGTGAGGCAGTGAAGGAGTTTTGAACACTAGGATGCAAATTTAAAATATGACAACATGTGTGTTGAGGTTGGAGGAAGATATGTTGCTATAGTCTGACAGTATTAAAGTCAATATTAAAACAAGGGATCCAGTGAAACAGAAGATACTTTATCTGAGGTTAGTTACAAATATTTAAAATTACAACTGCTGGAAATCCAACAAAGCATTCTACTGCAGAATGTAAATCTGGAGGTTTAATTGGCTGTAATAAGAAGTAGGAACAGGAGTAGGCCTTTCAGCCTAATCTGCCATTTAATAAGGTCATGGCTAACTAACTAAATTTGCAAAACCTCACGGGTTACTTGTTATCATGGATGCCACAATGCTTATCTCGTGATTAGCATCAGAAAGACAAAGAGCCAACATTTATATGGTGTTTTTCACAAGTTCAGCATCCCTTGTAAAATCACAGCCAGGGAAGTGCAACATTTTTATCATTGTAATATAACATTATGGACAGGAGATGGTTTAATTTAAACAGCCCTGCTTCCTACTCACCACCTGTAAATGAACAATATTTTAATTTTCTCCTTTATAAACAGTGGTGTATTTTCCAGCCCCTCAATTTTGGTGTAATCCAATTTCTATTAATGCCACAATAAACAAGAGATGGTGTGAACTGAGAGGATTAGTTTATTCTCACACACTCAAAATGCAGGAGGGTGGTGGTGCTATGTAGCTGCCAGTGCATTAATACAAAAAGTGGGATAGTGAAAGGAAGAATTACAGGGCAAATACCACAGAACAAAGACTTATTGTTTCAAATGAGCCCAGAATCAAAATGCATTGATGTATTCTTTCACGGAGATCGATAAGATGAAGACTGCTGGATAATTCATTTTTTCAGTAGAAATCACTCATGAGAATATGTAATATAGCCCAGAATATAATGATGCACTAGTAATTTCCATTGCAAAAACCCTGTGAATGGGCATCTAGGCATTCACCTACACTGAGCCCTTGTTCTGAGCACTATTTCAGATTCCCTGTGATGAGGGGTCATGTCACATGACAGCCAATTTCTTCACTTGGATTTCAGTTTAATTTCTCAACCAAAATGCCATACCTTGGACAGGGCCACGTACTTTCACAGCAGTGAAACAACATCCTACGTGCTAGGATGGAATTTGAACCTGCAGCCTTCGGATTCTGGTATTCCACCATTAAGCTGGACAAACATCTTGTTAGAATAGTAGCCATATTTGAATGTTGCTTGCAGATTATATTTACTCCTGAACTGCCTGTAATAGTGCAAACGGTGATCTGTTACTGCTTGGGGCTCTTGCAAGCAAGACTTGATGTATAAAATTACTACACTGTAATATTAAACTGCTATACACAGTACTAAAGATGTTAAGGGTAGCAAATTGCACTATTTGTGAGTGATTTAATCAGAACCACTGGGACAGAAACAATACTGTTAATTTGGAGTGGCACAGTGGGTAAGACTGCTGACTCAGCGCCATGGATCTGGATTTGATTCCAGTACTGGGTGACAATCCGTGTGGAGTTAGTATGTTCTCCTTGTGTCTCTGTGGTGCTCGGGTTTCTTCCCACAGTCCAAAGATGTGCAGGTTAGGTGGATTGGACGTGGCAAATTGTCCTTTGGTGTCCCCAAGGTATGTCGGTTATGGAGTTAATGGAGTAAAAATGTGGTATTATGGGGGTTGGGCATAGGGATGGGTCTGTCAGAACCAGTACAGACTCAAATGATCTGCACTGTAGAGATTCTAATATGCAAGGGTACGTGGAAAAGGCAGGAAAATGGCACTAAGCCATAATGCTCGTTTTGGAGAGCCAGTACTGACACAATGGGCCAAATTGCAAATAGCACTAGATGGAGGACGTATTTTAGTAAGACATAAAGGAGACAGATAAAAACCCATTTCCTGGAATTCTGTAACATGCTTTCATTGCAAAGTGGCATTAAAAGCAGGAAACATAGCCATGACCCTAATTGTGGCGGTGCAGTGACTGCGCACGCATCAAGAACCTTATTGGCAGATCATCATGACCTATGTATCAACAAACATACCAATATTTCTGTATTCAGTGATAACATTGCCACAATATACTTCTATGGAAAATTACTGCAGTGTTACAGACACAGAAGCACATCAATACTGTATTCAGCAAAGACATGAGTTGGAAATATCATTCTTAGGAAGCTGTGCATTATTTTCAGCTTTCTGCCAAATAAATTAATAAATATTCATTAAAAATTGTGCATCCAGCTGTGTTGCAATGTAGTATTAAGTTTTCTGTATAAAGTTAAGCCTAATTCTGTCTAATCAACTCTCTACTTGATATCCCCTCAATGAAGAGGAAGGCCATTTATTTAAAGCATAATATCAGGTCCATAATTTGCTTCAATCTCCTTGAACATGTTTATTATGGAACTGATATTTGTAATTCATGAACTTGTCTGAATCTATCACATCCTATAAAGAATAATCAATACAGTAAGGATTAGTGGTCAGAATGTAATTCTATCATCTGCCATGAGGTTACACCTGTGCATTCTTATGAAGGAGAGAGTGAGCATTTGCAGTATGTTTGTTTGGATTGATATTCCCAGTGGCAAATGCCTTAAAGTGCACCTGTAATTCAGGAGAAAACTAGAATTTGAAATAAAAGGAGGGTGAAGCAGCCTTCAAGTTAATCTTTTAAAGAAAATTCAGTGTTCCAAGATGAGAGCAAATTTACTTTTTTTTTGGATAAAGGTACAAGTGCTATATTTGAGGCATTTTACCCAAAGAAGACATAGCCCAGCTGATTCACAAAATTGATGGAGAGGATAAACCAATAGTTAAAGTTTTGCAAATTTCAACAACATAGTTTGAGTTTTGGGATGAAGCCCAACCATAAATATTACATGCAGTTTGGTGCAAGATTACCCATAATGTGCATGAGTTTCATGGTTTCCTGATTGTGCCAGCCAAAGTCATGGCATACATTTGCAGTACTATACATTCTTGAGTGAGTAAGAACCTTGAGCTTAATCCTTGCGTCCTGGTTTTTTTGCATTTGGACCAATTTGTTCTGAACTAAAGAGGGTATTTATTATCTTGGTGTCATTGTTTTGGTATCCATGATTTCATTTAAGTAGTTGAAGTACTGAGATTTATTGGCTCTAATGTTATGTTTTTGTGTATTTTATGTTATAAATGCAAATATTGAACTCATTACCATAGCTGTCTGCATATAAATTAATCTGTTGAAATTTTGAAAAATTCCTCAAATTGGGGATTGATTTCTGCACCAAATAGAAGAAAAAATACCAGTGAGGTGGTAGCTGGTTATCATTTTGAAACATGAAAAAAAACTGATAATTTCTATTAAATTGAGGTGACACAGTTTATTGAATAAACTAGCTGTGTAGGAATACTTTTAACCACTATTTAAGAATATTAAAACCTTGATTAATAGTCACCGGCATTCAGTACAGAGTGGCATGTCGTATGCACCTCCACAATACAGTCCTTAGCATCTGCTTGATCTCTTATCTATAAACGTGCATGAAAAATTGAGTGACAACTAACCAGACCATAGCATATCATATGACTGAAAAGGAGTGTGGTAATGGGGAAGTTCACTTTTATACCAAGTACATGCAAAAAAGATTGAAAACTGCAGTTGACTTATACACTGGGTCCACTTCTATGCTGCAGTCAATAGTAATACCTTCAAAAGATTTCTTAAATCAAATATATTTCTTTTCAAAATGGAAGAAACTTTATTTTTTATAAATGCGTGTGTTTTAGTGTAAATCCTGTTGCAAAACTTAGTTTTGACTTTTCTTCCAGTAGGTCAGCAGATAAAGTAACATCACCAGGATCTCCATACAGATTTCGGGTAATTTGTGGTTTTTAGCATTATTTTCTGTGTATTATTTCAGTAACTGTAATTCTGGTACATGTTTCCATTTCTCTTGGGTCTGCTACAGTGTCAGTTGAGGTTGATCATGATTCATCTCTTGAGTTGCCTGCATACTTACGATTGGGTGAATGGCTAAAATGACTTGGTCAAAGATTTTCAATACTGGGGTGAATTCTGCATTAAAAGGCCTTTTAATGAAGTGCTTTAGCACTTCATTCCAGTTAGAGCAAAAATAGTAAGGCCTTCTAGTCCTCACTCTCATCTCCTCAATGCCTCCACTTACCCTTATGACCCCTCTAAGCCAAGCTATTTCCCTCTGATGCTGATGCTCAATTCCATCAGAGCCCAGGAATTGGACTGCTGAAACAACTGCACCTTAGGATCAGCATTGCTTACTTGATGGCTCAAACTGTCTGATCTTTTCTGTCAGTTTTACAATGTTTATTATACACAACAGAGGTTTCAGGAACTTGTGGTTTCTGCTCCTAATACTTAAAGTTCTAGATGATTGACACTTTTATTGCGCTGTAATGTGAAGGATACTTTAACCATCCTTTTGCCACTATAGAACCAATGAACCTTATAAAAGTATATAGTCAGAATATGGATATGGAAATGCCATAGTTTGCCATGGAGGGTACAAGGGGAATCATGGTTGGGGGGGGAGGGGGGGAAGAGAGAGAGAGAGAGAGAGATAGTTAGTATGGGATGTTATCAGTGAGACTGTTAGCACTTACAACACTTCTGAAGTGTTGTGAACACAACTCTTTAAAAACTGCCCCAATGCCATGAAAACTGTGGAGGTCCAAAAAATACCTATCCTTGTTGTAATAGGACCAGCCAAGGTGCAGGCATGAGACCCAAACCAGCCCACACTTTGTAAAACTTCTGAAATGGGGAAAACCTAGGCATTGGATCAGTCATCTCTGGATTCTGTCTTGGCCTCCATTTGTTTCACCCCTACCTTTGATAATCACCTATCTTGGTGATTTTAAAAGAGAGTTTTAAACTTGTTCCTGTTTGGTGCAAGAGTACTTTTGCACCAATAGAAATAAATGACTTTTGGAGTTGACCTATTTGTTCCATGAATGCCTGCTATTGATGTAGGCTGGTTTGAATCATGCCTGCACTTGGTTGGTCCTATTACAACAAGGATAGGTATTTCCTAATCTGTCCTTTCAATAATGTTCCCCCAGTCCATCATAGCCAACCTGTGCCTCATACCATCATGGTTACGTTTATTGAGATTCAGGATCCTGGTCTCAGAATCAACTACCTTGCTTTGACTTTGATTTAAAAATAATTATATATTATGGTCACTCATCTCCAAAGGTTCTCACCAGATTACCAACATAATTGTTGGTAATCCTTTCTCATGGCATAATACCCAATCCAAGATGGCATCCTGTTCTGTTTTTCCTCAACATTCTGGTCCAGAAATTATCCTGTGTACATTCCAGAAATTCCTCCTTTATTGTAATGATTAATTTGACTTACCTAGTCTATATGCAGATTAAAGTAATGGCTACATTAACAATCCAAGCAAACAGTGACCATACCACACAACATTCCTTGGAAGATTAAACCTAATTTTCCTGATTTGTAGGTTTACTTGGAACACTCCTTAGTTTCTCAGAGTGTTTAAAATATTTGGAATTTTGTTTTTTTAAATCTGAAATGTTAAAAAATGTCTTTTGCCACTCATTATAGTACCCCAAATAGACCTCTCTGTGATGTTATGTTGCTTTCAAATGCAGTAAGGATTCAAGTAGAAACTGGTTTCTCAGGAAAAAAAAACTTAGCTTACGAATCACAATGTTTACAATTTCTATCTGGATTTAAAAGTTGTATTAAGGAAGTCATCTGAAAATTATGGCATGTGGATTTGTTATCCCAGAATGACTGGGCAGCTGAGATCTACCCATGCAGCAAGCAATGATTGCATTAAATATTGTGAATTCAAAACTTAAAGAAAAACATATTTATTTTAAATATCAGATGAACAAAGTTAATGCATTCGAAGCTTGTTTCTTGGGAAGACTGAAAGCTTGATTGAATATTTCACTCTTTGTCATAGGCTAGGTTAAATAATTGGAATTACTGATTAATTGGGCAATTGAATGGGATATACAGAACTAATACCACTTAAAATATAGAGTAGTTTTGAACTGATATAACCATCAAACTGGTGGATAAATTGGATTTAAGCTTGTGAATACATGACTTTGTCTTATTCAGTGGAACGTAAGCTGCAGCTCTTTCACAATCTTGTTCTTTCCTGAAAAAACCTGAAAAAAAATACTCTCAAATTTTCCATCTGGTATGACACTTCCTTTCATCCAGCAAAGCATTTAGAATTATTCCTACTGATATCTTATTTCAGAGGCCTATAGTGTTATCTAAAACAAATACAAGTTCAGACTTCTGCAGGAGGCCCTTGAGTTAAATTTAAGAAAGGCATTAAAACACAATTTCATGATATTTGATCACGTTACTGTGAAACTGATGTGCTCAATGCATGCATTCTATTTCGTTTTGAGCAAGAAGTCAGCGAGAGCACACCTTTCAACCTGGAAGCCTCGGACGAACCGTAACCGAGGTAACCATTGCTGATGTCAGAGCAGCCTTCTTGAAAGTCAACCCATGGAAAGCAACCGTCCTGGATGAGGTATCCAGACAAGCACTCAGATCTTTGCATAACGGCTGGCAAGGGTATTCACAGACATCCTCAACCTCTCTTACACCAATCTGAGGTCCCCACCTGCTTCAAGAAGACTATCATCATCCTGGTACCAAAGAAAAGCCAAGCAACAAAGCTCTGACATCCATCATTTTGAGGTGCTTCGAATGGCACAAATCAATTCCTATGTACCGGACTGCCTGGATCCATTACAGTTTGTCTACACAATAGGTCCATAGCAGATGCCATCTGCCTGGCTTGGCTATTGTTGTGCAATGTCTGTTCATCTGTTGTCATAACAGCTGCATGGTCTTGCCAGTGTACCACATCTTGGGACATCCTTTCCTGCCGTATACAAGTAGATAATGTTGGCCGAATTGTGAGAGTATGTACCCCATGTACTTAGTGATGGTGTTCTTGCATGTGATCATGGTAACCATGTCGATGATCTGGCACATCATCTGAAGGTTGCCTTGGCGGGGTTGTGTGATATGGTCACTGTTCGCTTGGTAGTTTGTGGTAAATAGTGGTCTGTTCGAGATTACGCAGTTGTATGAAGGCAAGTATGGAGATGGTCTTGTCATTGATGAAGACGAACATCTCGCCATGTTGAAGGCTCTGAAGATGATGTCTTAGTTTCTTCGCTCCAGGGAAGTACTGGATGACGAAAGTTATTCTGTTGGTCATGTCCTCTGAGTAGTTTGGTGTGGTTTTTTTGCTGAGGTGCATCAGAACTGTCAGTTGATGAGCAGAGGGCCATATATGACCAGGCAGGAGTATTCCCTTCCAGCCAGGGAACACTTCAGTCAAAGGCATTCCGCTTCTGATCTTCATGTAAGTATTCTCCAAGGCTGCCTTCAAGACATTCAACAATGTAGAATTGCCGAGTGAAAACTGATAGTCAAGTTCTGCATACACGAGCATGGTCTTAACTGGAATCTTGGGTTCATGTCGCACTACGTGTAATCCCCACCATTTGGCCTGGGCTTGCAAAATCCTAACTGTCCTGGCTTGGGATGGTTTTGCAGTTCTTTAACCTGTGGTTAATCCTTTCTTCGCTCGTATTGTCTGTACTTGTAAAGACTTGATTACCTGTAAGTACTTGCATTCCAATCATTATCTTTCAATTGTCTTTGTCTTATATACCGTGTTTGTAAACCTGCCCTTCCTCTCAACTGATGAAGAAGCAACACTCCGAAAGCTTGTGATTCCAAATAAACTTGTTGGACTTCTGAGTGTTCCAGGTTCCCACCAACCTGGTGAAAAAGCTTTTCCTCAAAATCCCCTGTAAATCTTCCACTCCTTGCATCAAATCCTGGTTATTAATCCTTCTACTGAGGGACACATTTCTTCATATCTACCCAATCTTTGTCCTTCATAATTTTGTACATCTTGATCAGATCCTCCCCTCAGCCTTTTATTCTCTGAGACCAATCCCAGTCTAATCAGCCTCTCCTCATATGTTCCAGCCCAGGCAACATCCTGGTGAATCTCCTCTGCACCTTCTAGTGTGGTGACCAAAGCTAAACACACTACTCTAGTTGTGGCCTAAGAACAATTTATACAACTCCATTATACACCCCCCCCCCCCCCCCTCAGTTTTTGTATTCTATGTCTCAGCTAATAAAGGCAAGTATCTGATATGCCTTATTAACCATCTTACCTTCCTACCCTGCTGCATTCAAGTATCAACAGTCATTGCACCCCAAGATCTCTTTGGTCCTCTATGCTTCTCAGCATCCTACTGTTGGTCCCCTTGGTTAGTCCTCCCAAAATGCATAATCTAAATTATATTTGCCGTTGTTCTACCCATCTGACCAGCCCATATTTCCCTGTAATTTAAGGCTTTGCTCCTTGCTATTTACTACACCAATATTTGTGAACTTATTGATCATTCTCCTCATGTTCGTTTTATCATTAATGTGCAATACAAACCGTGAAGGACTCAGCACTGATTTCTGTGGATCCAAATTGCCCTGATCCCACGAGCTCTTGCCTTGAACAGTCGCTCATGTAGGACCTTGTCAAAAGCTTTATTGAAATTCATACAGACTACATCAACTGCACTCAGAGTCTCTATGGTACAGCAGGAGTCTTCACTGACAACAATCCAATCGAGACCCTAACCCTGTAACCCCATGTTTACTCCCCTGACACTAAGGGGCAATTTAGTATGGCCAGTCAAATTAACCTGCATATGTGGAACTTGGCTGTCAGTCTCCGCTCAGTGGCTCTGCGCCGTCGGGTGGCCTTCACGACATGACACACCACACATCTTAGCTAAAGGGCATTTGAAAACTGTCAGAATGTTTGCCAACTCCCCTTTGCTTCACGCGGCAACCTAGGCTATATCTTATCCACTTCTAAGGCCTCTAAACCTGCTAGCACCAACTCCTCTTAATGCTGATCTGTTCAAATATATCTTAGTCCCATTTTCTGCTTTCTATGCATACATCATCCTTCTTTGTAGTGAATGCAAATGCAAAAATATTCATTTGTTACTCCATCTATGTCTTTTGGCTCCCCTCATAGATTGAACTTTGTCCTGAATGGGGCCTGCTCTTTGCCTGGTTACCTCTTGTCCTTAATATACTTTTGAAACATCTTGGGATTTTCCTTTATTTTGCCAAAGTGTTTTTTCGTGCCTTCTCTTTGCCTTCCTCATTTCTTTATTTAAGTACCTCCTGCATTTTCCATTCTTCGCTAGAGCATCCGTTGTTTTTCAGCCCCATGTATCTGCCGTAAGTCTTCCCTTTTTTCCTTATCCAATCCTGTATATCCTTAACATCCAAGGTTCTCTGGCCTTTTTGTTCCCAATCTTTATCTTTCTTGGAACATGTTAATTTTGTACTTTATTTCCTTTTTGAATGCTCTCATTATTTTGATGTGGATCTTCTTACAAGTAGCTGATCCTTTGGCCAGATTCTTTCTCATCCTATTACAATTTCTCCCTCTCCCTTCGTTCACAGCCTTTATTTTGGGTCCATCTTTGTCTTTTCCATAACTACCTTAAAACTTACTGAGTTATAGTCACCATCATTAAAATGCTCCCCCACTAACACCTCTACCATCTATCAAGCCTCATTCCTCAAAATGAGATCAAATACCGTCCCCTCTCTTATTGGATTTTCTATGTGGACCAGAAATTACATTATCTGTTCTGCGTGTTATCAGCCCAATTGAAATACCCAATCGTTCTTGTAATGAATTCTGTTTGTTTGTGTTCATTTTATAACTTTAGTCCAAATGTCAGCTGAAGTCAGAACAGAAGGCTTTTGTAGTAGTTGTAATATGTTTTGATAATAGTTATAGATATGATGTATTCTGTGTTTTTGAAAGCATATATTGATGGTTTGCAGAATTTTAGGCATTTCTCCAACTTTCATCTAAAGCTTTTCTTTGTACACTGTAGTCCACGGGCTTTTCCGGAGAAGATAAGAAACAAGATCGAAATAATACAGAACATAAATACGTCGAGACACAACATGCAAAATGGCGTCATGAAGAAAGGCGACATGTTAAACAGATGAGAAAAGATCATATGAAGGTATAAGAAGACTTTTTTTGCTTACCTTTCAATTGAAGAAAGCCTGGTATTTATACAACACCACAGCCCTTGGGAGGCTTATTGAAATATAGTTATTCTTGTAAGGTCGGAAATGTGACAGCTAATTTGCACTCCATAATCCACTGAAAAAGCAATGTGACAATGACTAGGTAATGATTTTTGTTATATTGATTGGGGGATAAATGTTGGCCCACAACATCAGGGCTCATTTACCATTTGACCTATTATAAACTGTTGATAAATGAAGACCTACATTACAATTTCCTATCAAGTTACTTCTCAAATGTTTTCTCTCTCAATTTGCCACAGACCGAGTTAAAAGTGTAGTCAGTGTAACAGTGAAATTAAAGGAGAGTACAGTATTAGCATTTAAGTCTGTTCTCATTAGAAGTAGGGATTGTCCAAGATTCTTAGTGTACCATACAACGCTGCAACTGAATAGAGGATGTGATTGTTAAAACAGTGCCTTTAATCTTTCCTGTGCTCAATCCACAACCACCCTCCCTCCTCTGGCTGAGCCAGACAGCCCTCCATCACATTTGATCCCAAAATAACTCTAATCATACGCCCACGTCAGTCAGGCTGCCGATTTCCACTGATGTATAATATTACCTGACCCTACTGTTGCCTCATCTTGTTTTGCTGCCAGAATCCTCAAAACCTTCGTTACCTCTGGACTAAAGTATTACAATGCATTCTTGGTCAAGCTCCCATCTTTCACCTTTTGTAAATTTAAGTTCATTCAAAACTCCTGCCTGTATCAAGGCCCATTTACCCATCACCCTGTATTTGCCGATCAATGTTAGTTCCTTGTTTTCGAATTCCACCGTTGCCTGGCCCCGATCTATCTTTACACAACCTCCTCCAGCTCTATAAGCCAATGTGATATTTGCACTCCAACTTTGGTGTCCTATCTCAAATTGTGGACACTCCAAGATGGCATTTATGCCTTCAGCTACCTGACCCCTATGTTTTGAATTCTTTGCACGCGCTGCCTGTCGCGTGTGCACGCGCACACCGCCCCCCAAGTTTCCACCCTTCATCCTCTTTCCTCATAAAAATGCTCTGGGAAACTTATCTTTTATCAAACCTTTGGTTATGTCTCCTTATGTAGCTCAAGTTTGTTTGGTGATGCTTAGGTGGAGCATCTTAGGACATTGTAGCATTTTAAAGATGCTTTATAAATTCACAATTTTGATCTGCCAAAGCTTGCAGCTCACTAAGATGAGGAAGGCTGTGGTAATGGATGAAAAAGAGCTAAATGTTAAGTTGTATTGCAGAGATCTGGTTGTAATGCTGCATGCTTTAATTCTCAAGAGGTTGAGACCTGGCATTGGAATTACATTAGACAGTAAGATTACCCTCTAATATTAGAATCCACTGTTGTTCAATGCATGGGCATCCCAAATCCCAGGAGGGAAACTTGGAATGCCAGTTCATAGATCCTAATTGCATGGGATGAGATCGCTAACTGAGTTGCTGCACTTAGTCAAGTTTGTATTTAGCTGCAAATATGAAAGAATGAATAGGACGGATGTCAGAGTTAGGTTCTTTACCCAGAGGGTGGTAAGGGTATGGAATGCCCTGCCTGCTGCAGTTGTAGATGCGCCTAGTTTGGGGGCATTTAAGTGGTCAGTGGATAGGTTTATGGATGAAAAGAGAATGGTTTAGGTTAGAGGGTCATTGCTTTTTCTTAATTGGTCGGCGCAACATCGAGGGCCGAAGGGCCTGTTCTGCACTGTAATGTTCTATGTTATGTGGTATCACCAAGCTGGTAAATGTGTAAGGATCAAACTAATTGAGAACCGATTATAGGTTAGCAGAATTGGCAGACAAATGGTAGAATTCATTTACTATAGAAATGTGTGAGGTGATGCTTTTTGGCAGAAGCATTAGGGAAAGGCAGGATAGACTTAAAGGCTCAGCTCTGCAGCATGTGTAGGGACATTACGGTGGTTATTGTTAAGGGGCATCTTGACAAGTACATAAATGAGATGGGGATAGAGGAATATGGTCCCCAGAAGCATAGGGGGTTTTATTTAAGTCGGGCAGCATGGCTGGTACAGTCTTGGAGGGCTGAAGGGCCTGTCCCTGTGCTGTAATTTCCTTTGTTTTTTGACAGAGAATGCTTGTACGTTGATTTTTGATGGTGGAAGGGCATAGCGAGAGGTGTTAGGAAAATATTTATGGCTCTTAATTTGTAATTAGAAGCATTGAGTACAAAGGTAAGGAGGTCATGCTGAACCTTTATAAATCACTGGTTAGACCTGAACAGGAATATTGTATTCAATTGGAGCATTGCAGTCAAAAAATGGGTGTGCCCCTTCAATCTTACGAGCTGCCAACTTTTTAAAACTTCTGCATTCCTCTGTATATAGTACCTTATATTCTAGACACTATTAAAATGTATGCATTACTTATATTTAATAAGATGTGATTTTATCTAAACCTGCCTCAGTGTTATGCTTTTCTTCTCAACAGCTAAAATCTTCAAAGAAGAATAAAGAAGAATTTGAAAATGAGGTGTGTATTTAACATCATGTTTAAAATATTCTTAACCTTAAACCATTTCTTTACAGCTAAAAACTATTTAGAAGTGTATTATGTATATTTTATTATAAAATTAATTGATTTAAACGGACACTCAATTTAATTTGAAATGGTTAAACTTAATGGTTGTTATCCCTGTTGCTTTTATAAGCAATAATTGGTTGACATGAATTGCATCAACTGTTATTAGCTTTGCACTGACTTGACTTAACATTTTTTTTAATTTACATCTGAATTCTTATGGTCTTTAGAGTGATTAGCAGCCCATTCACCACATTCCTTATAATGCAAAACAACAAAAGAGCTACTTTGTCATTAGTCATACTAAGCAGAAAAGTATTTAACCTCTAAGCCTCAACCAGTTTTATAATGCATTGCAAATTAAGATGCTGCAAATCTTCATAGGAAATGTATTGTCTAAATATTGGAGAGAATTTCTGACATTAACTTGGATCACTGAAATACTTAGCATTTGCAGATACAGTTCCAGTTACGCCCATGGAGGAATTTATTGCCACCGGATTTAATTTGGCAACGTCTTGAGGAAACTGCTTCAACTGCATCTGCCTGATCAATGCTTTGTTTTCTGATTCTCAGTGAGCAAATACATATTTTACTGTTTTCACATGTAACCCATGAAATGTGCAGTGAAAATTATCAGGTGGCTAGTGTACATCTATTTTTCCTCCAAAGGATCTCACTGTTGAGTTTCTGAACTCTGATACTTCACGCAGAACAGTATTGCAATTGTGCCATTGGTTATATTTGTCTTCTAAGTGATCCTGAATGTCAGCAAGAAAAATAATTGTGAAAATGAAATTGACATTTGTATCTTAAACTAAAAGGGTACAATAACTGAACCACTTGCGTTGTCCAGTATTTGAGTCACATTTGAGAACTTGTGCCAAGTTTTGCCTCAAATCTCTTCTAAACTGACTAACTTTTCAGCACCCTGAGTACACAGGAATGTGTTTTTAATATATAGACTAGAAATTTAAGACAAATTGTTGATGCTTGCACTAGTACATTTGTCACTTTGGTCAGTAAAAAAAAAAGCACAATTGCACAGTGGTTAGCACTGTTACTTCACAGCACCAAGTTTGATTCTGGCCTTGGGTCAATCAAGGGTACTCAGTATTTCAGAAGGATAGGCAGGAAGGAAAAGAAGCTGATTTACTTTGTTAGTTAAGGAAGAGATCAGTGCTGCAGTGAGAAATTATTTAGGCACTGGAATCCAAGATATGGAATAAGCCTGAGTAGAAATAAGAAGTAGCAAGGAAAAATGTCCCTGGTGCGAGTGAACTACAGTTCCCCAACAGGAGTTCCACAGTGGGACACAGTATAAACCAAGAAATACTGAGTGCTTGCAAGAGAAGTAGAGCAATAATCATGGGTGATTTTAACACTCGTATTGACTGGAATAATCAAATGGGCAAGGGCTGCCTTGAGGCAGAATTCATTGAATATCCTGCAGATTTTTTTGAAGCAATTGTGGAACCAACTGGGGAGTTGGTACAGACTCAATGGTCTGAATGGCCTCCTGCACTGCACGGATTCTGTGGTTCTAAAATATCCATGAACTTAATTCTGAGAAAAGGAACCACAACTGAAATATGGTGGAAAACCAGGATAGAAATTGTCCTCTTTCAGATTATAATTGATTAGAAAGACTTGCAGGTTTAACCAGGAAAAAAACATCATTTTATTTGGTTTATGGCTGGGGAGATTTAACCAGTTTTAATAGTTGATCAGAATTCTGCATGCACTTGACAGGTATTTTAGTCATTTCAGTACAAATACAGACTTTGGGCAATCATTTCTTCAGTCCTGTGAGATAACTTATTAGGAGACGAGCTGAACAAAGGTCCTATTGAACCATAAATTAAGTTTGCAGTGCATTTTGTGGCATAGCATACAAACTTATACATGCATTTTTGATGGCTTACTAAATAGCACATCAAATAATTAAACAGATTATTTTTCTCAAGTGTTTAATTAGCTAGATTGGTCATCAGATAATCAACTAATGAAAACCTCTGTACTATTAATTGTAGAATTTGATTGCAGAATGTACTGTGTGCACTTTAGCATTGAAAATCATATTTTGCTCAAGAATTAGCATAAATTATTTGTAAGGATTACTTGATACTGCTGTTGTAAATAATTGGAAGAAAACTGCCCCATTTCACTAACATTTTTGTTACTTTTCCCCAAAACGAAATGGAAGCATTGTGTCCTCTGAAAAATTTGTCTCCTCCACCTCTTTCTGTTCTGAGTGAAGTAGTTTAATAAAGCCTTACTTGTGACTAATAAATAAATAAACAGTTTGAAAGGAAGAAACTCAAATCAGATGTAACAGTATTACAATGAAATAAAGGTAACTACAAAACCATGAGTGAGGAGTTGGCCAGAGTTGATTGGAAAGGGAGCCTAGCAGGGAAGACAGTGGAAGAACAACAGCAGGAGTTTTTGAGTATTATTTGGGAGGCACAACTGAAATTTATTCTGAGGAGGAAGAAACTGGCCAAGGGGAGAATGAGGCATCCATGGCTGACGAGGGAAGCCAAGGATAGTATAAAAGCAAAATACAAAGTGGCAAGGATTAGTGGGAAGCCTTTAAAAGTGAGCAAAGGACAATTAAAAAAGCAATAAGGGGGGGAGAAGATGAAAAATGAGTGTAAGCTAGCTAGTAATATAAAGAAGATAGGAAGAGTTTTTCAATATTTAAGAGGTAAGAGAGGCCAGAATAACCATTGGACCGCTGGAAAAGTAATAATAGGAAACAAAGCAATGGCAGAGGAACTGAATAGTTACTTTGCATCAGTCTTCACGGTGGAAAACTCTGTGGGATGCCAGAGTTCCAGGAGAGTCGGGGGCACAGTTGTGTAGCAGCCGCGTCTATGGAAAAGGTTTTGGGGAAACTGAGTTCTAAAAGAGATACCTCAGGAAATTGTGGAGGCATTGATGGTGATCTTTCAGGAATCACTGGAGGCAGGGAGGGTCCCAGAGGACTGGAAAGTAGCTAATGTAATACCGCTGTTTAAGAAGGGAGGAAGGTAGCAGACAGGAAGTTATACGTCAGTTAGCCTGACTCCGGTCATTGGCAAGATTTTAGAGTCATTATTAAAAATGAGTTTGCAGAGTACTTGGAAGTGCATAATCTAGTAGGATTGAGTCAGCATGACTTTGTTAAAGGGAGATAATGTCTGACAAATCTGTTAGAGCTCTTTGAGAAGGTAATAAGGAAGTTAGATAAAGGAGAACCAGTGGATATGATTTATTTAGATTTCCAGAAGACCTTTGACAAGATGCCGTATAGGAGATTATTAAATAAGCTAAGAGCCCATGGTGTTAAGGGTAACATTCTGGCATGGATAGAGGATTGGCTGTCAGAAGAGGGGGGATGGAGGGGGTGGGATAAAGGGATCTTTTTCAGGATGGCAGCCAATGACTAGCCCCAGGGCTCAGTGCTGGGACCACAACTTTTCGTAATATATGTTAATGATTTGGAGGAAGGAACTGAAGGCTGTTGCTAAGGTTGCAGATGGTACAAAAGATACGTAGAGGGACAGATAATATTGAGGAAGTAGGGGGCTGAAGTAGGACTTGGACAAGTTAGAGTGGTCAAAGAAGTGGCAGATGGAATATACTGTGGAAAAGTGAAGATTATACACTTTGGAAAGAGGAATGGAGGCATAGACTATTTTCTAAATGTAAGATGCTTAAGAAATCAGAAAGACAGAGATACTTGGGGGTCATTGTTCAAGATTCTCTTAAGGATAACCTGCAAGTCAGTCAGCAGTTAAGAAAGCAAATGCATTCATACGGAGAGGGCTAAAATACAAGAACAGGCTGTCTAAGGCGGTGGTCAGACGCATTTGAATATTATGAGCAGCTTTGGGCCCATATCTAAAGAAGGACGTGCTGGCCTTGGAAGGGGTCCAGAGGAGATTCACAAGAATAATCACTAAAATAAAGAGCTTGTCATGTGAAGAATGATTGAGAACTCTACTTCTGTACTGTTTGGAGTTTAGAAGGATAAGGAAGGATCTTATTGAAAATTGGTACTGTGAGGTCTGGATAGAGTGGACATGGAGAGGATGTTTTCACCAATAAGAAAAACTGGAACCAGATGGGTACAACTTCAGGCTAAAGGGATGCCCCTTTAAAACAGAAAGGAGGAGGAATTTCTTCAGCCAGAGCATGGTGAATTGCTGGAACTCTGTGGAAGCTAGGTCATTCGGTGTCTTTAAGACAAAGATAATAGATTCTTGATTAATACCGGGATCAGGGGTTAGAGGAAAAAGGCAGGAGAATGAAGATGAGAAAAATGTCAGCCATGACTGAATGGCAGAGCAGAATCAATGGGTGGAATGGCCTCATTCTGCTCTTATGTCTTATGGTTTCCTATTTCATTCCTCCTTGAAATTTTTCATTTAATTTATTCTATTTTCACCCCTACAGCCAGATAATGAAACTACTCTCGTGCCTTCACCATCTTTTGTTCAGATTATACCTTCATTGCCTCCTGTCCAGATCATATCTAGTGTGTCATTTGAGGTACTGTTACTGCATTTATTTGTTATCATTACCTATCTAACTCTTTACTGCCCTTTCATAAAGGTACTTTGCTCAGAGAGTGAATTCACCAATCCTGTGCTTCAGCAGATTCAGGGAATTAATATTCCATGTACCACTCTCTTCAGATTTTATTTTTGTTATTTGCTTTGCAGTAGTTTATGGTTGAGAAGTTCATTATATTTGCCTTGCATGCTTTTCACTGTTAGATACAAACAGGAAATGTACTAGGAGGGAACAACGTAATGCCAAATCTATTTGGCTTCTCTCCTTTTCAAATTTTATTGCTTGGAGAAAATCAGTTGTTGACCTCTAGAACAGTGCTGCTCTGTAACTGGATAATCAAAGTAGTTCAGTATCATTTGCTCAATATGTTAATTTGGTCCTTTCCACTGCAAGATACAATACCAGGGCCAAATCAAGAAAGTTACAATTTACCACTCTGGGTTATGCATCAAATCACCTACCGGCTGTAACTGGCTTGTAATCAAATTTAAATGCAATGTAAACAGCCCGTTGGTAGCTGAGCTGAATCATACAGATAAGAATAATATAAAACTTAATCCCACTCTCTGCTCTTAGGTGATTAAAGTCTTTTTAAAATTTACTCATGGCTTGTGGGTATCTCTGGTAAGGCCAGCATTTATTGCGCATTTCTAATTGCCTTTGAGAAGGTCATGGTGATCTGTGCTGAACCACTGCAGTTTATGGAACGCAGATGCAGCCATAGTGCTTTAGACGGGGAGTTTGGAATTTTGACCTACAGGCAGTAAAAGTCATCAGGGTGGTGTTCGATTTAGAGGGAATCATGAGATGATGGTATGTGTCCTTACTCTTCCCATCTGCTTGCTCCTTTTAGGTGGTATAGGTGTGAATATTTTACTGTTAAGAGCTGTGATAAGTTGGTGTAATATGTCTTGCAGATGTGCTCATGACAGCCATGATGTTCTGATTGTGAATAGTGTTAGGCTTTACTATTGTTGGAACTGTACTGATCTGGGAAAGTGGCAAATATTCCATCACACACTCCTGTGCCTTGTAGCTGATGTATAAGCTATGGGAAATTAGGTGAGATATTCATCCCAGAATTCCTAGATTTTTGCCCTGCTTTAGTAGCCATGGTATTTGTGTCTGATCCGGTTAAGTTTCTGGTCAATGCTGACTCCCAGGATGTCAGTGGTAAAGGATTCAGCAATCATAATGTAATTGAACATGAAGGGATGACAATTAGATTTCCTTTTTGCTTGAGATGGCCATTCCTTGGTATTTTTATGGTATGCCTGTTATTTGACACCTTTCAACCCATGTCAGAAAGTTGTCCCAAAGAGAAAATGCTGAAAAATCTCAGCAGTCTTGCAGCACTTTGAAGAGAGAAAAGAGCTGATGTTTTGAGTCCAGATGACCCTTTGTCAAAGCTAAAACCACAGAAAGTGGAAGATATTTATACTGTAGGGAATGAAAGATGAGTCATTGCCACAGAAACAAGGGGAAAAGGCTGCTATGGCAGTCCATAGAGATAATAAAAGACATGACTGGGTCACCGACAAAGAAGCTGAAATCAGAGAGTAAGCTGTGACAAAGATGTACATAGAGGGGGGGGAGATGAGTGGAAGAGAAGTAAAATTGAGGTGAAAGAGAGGACAAAATAGGGGGAAAGAATGGGTGGGGAAGAAAAATAAAGAAATACAATAAAGAAATAAAAGATAGAGAACAGTTAAAAATTAGATTAAACAAAAACGAAGTTGTCGAGGTGAGGTTAGAACTAATCACTTGAAGTTATTGAATTTGATGTCGAGTGTCTTGTCAGAAGAGGAGATGAGACACTTAGAGTTTGTGATCTTAGTGGAAACCCAACTGGGTGTTGTTGAATAGATTAGTGGTAAAGTGGCACTTGTTAGCACTGTCAATATCCCTTCTGTCACTTTGCTAATAATTAAGAGCAGAATAATCAGATGCTAATTGGCTGAAATTGGATTTGTCTTTCTTTTTGTGGATGGGCCTTATCTTGGCAGTCTTCCACATTTTGTGGATGTGAATGTTGCAGCTTGACTATTAACACAGCACACTGTTAACCATTGTAGCTGGGATTTTTGGGGGCCCAACATTGTTGTATCCAAGGTGCTCAGCTATTTCTTGATATCACGTAAGTGTGAAATGGATTGGCTGATTGTTGGCATATCTGATGATGGTGATCTTGGGACAAGGTAGTGAGAAACTATCCACTGGCACTTCAGATTGAAAATGGTTGCAGCTCCATCATTTGAGGATGGAGATGTGTGTTGATAGTGGTACACAATACATTGGAACATGTCCTTGGTGTGGAAAGGGACTTGGTCTCTAAAAAGTTTGTGCCATGCAGTGATCATTCTTACTTATTCTAGTGAGTAGATGGCAACTTCAGAAGAGAGATTGGTGAGCTTGAATAGCTTTCCCCTTTCTTTGGTGTTCTCACCACCTGCTATAGTCCAGCAGCTTTGTCCATGAGAGCTCAACCAGCCCAAGTTTTTAGGTGTTCGGATCACCAATAATCTGTCTTGGTTCCCCTCCAACGCTGACACTATAGCTACGAATGCCCACCAATGCCTGTACTTAGAAGACTAAGAAAATTTGGCATGTCAGCTACAACTCTCACTAACTTCTATAGATGCACCATAGAAAGCATTCTTTCTAGTTGAATCACAGCTCGTATGGCCCCTGCTCTGTCCAAGACTGCAAGAAACTACAGAAGGACATGAATCTAGCCTAATGCATCACGCAAATAGGCCTCTCATCCATTATTCTGTCTACACTTCCTGCTGCCTCGGAAAAGCATCCAGCATAACTAAGGACCTCTCACACCCCAGACATTCTCTCTTCTACCTTCTTCCACAAGGAAGAAGATACAAAATTCTGAGATCGTGTACCAACCAACTCGAGAACAGCTTCTTCCCTGCTGCTGGCAGACTTTTGAATGGATTTGCCTTGCATTAAGTTGATTTTTCTCTATACCCTAGCTACAACTATAATACTATATTCTGCACAATCTTGTTTTCTTCCCAGTGAATGGTATGCTTTCACTGTACAGCGCGCAAGAAACAATACATTTCGCTATATGCTAATATAGTGACAATAATAAATCAAACCAATAAAAAGTGGTGCTACCGTGACAGTGGAGTTCCCACCCTAATGTGCATTTTGTGCCCTTGCTACTTTCTGCTTCTAAGAGTGGCTAACATTGTGGCATAGTGGTTAGCATTGCTGCCTCACAGCTGGACGCCTTAGGTCATTGTCTGCATAGAGTCTGCATGTTCTCCCTGCTGGTGCTAATCAGCAGTTCCTTGTCCATGTTTGACCTGATGCCTTGATATATCACGATATCTGGAATTAATATTGTGGAATCCAGGGCTGACCTTCTGCTAAATTTGCCCTTCCAATGGGATAGGGCATTCCAAGGTATGATGATGAATTAGGAACATTGATTGTAATGTGTATCTGTGAATATGACCATGTCAGGCTGATGCTTGACTAGCTTGTGGAATAAGTCTTCCAATTTACATTCATCACTTGCTGTTGTGGTATTTGAGCTCATGTTCCTGGAGAACATGTTCTAGATTGTTCAGAAGTTCTAGAAATCCAGGCTTCTAGATTGCTAGTCTGTTAGCATTAATACCATGCTGTCTGTCTTGATTGGAGTGGTGTTGGGGAAATTAGAATGGGCCTCTGCACCTCTGATTGTGGGAGGGAAAATCAGCAGGTGCTCTTGCTCTTAATTTGCTATTTCATCATCTGTGTGAGAAAGAAATTGGATGATGTTGAACAGCTGGTGACATTTATTAATGCACAAGAATAAATATCCATATGAAGTAGTGTAATCTTAAAATAAATAAATGCCAATAGAAGTCAGAATAATCCCTTTGGATTGTTGGAATTTAATTTTCTGTCAGTTTTGGAATTTTCTTGTTAGCAATAAATGAATAAAGAACTTGTCCCCTAGTTTAAAAAAAACAATATTGCATTCTATCACAGGAGGATGGTGGATCTGTTGGTTTCTCCACTCAGCCCTCATCAATTCCTTTCGGTCTCAAACCTAGATCAGGTAAGTCATGCTGTCATTTCCTTTGAATTTGTTTCCTTTCCACATGCAATTATTCTTCGTATTACGCACAAGTTAGCTAGTAAAATCTTTACAACATTAACTAAATTTGTTTCATTGTTAAATTGGTTTATCAGTATAATTTGATTCAAGTGAAGCTTAATTATTCAAAGCTTCAATTTAGCATAAATAAGCTGCACATCTAACCTGACTGCACACATATTGCAAACCTGAAGTCTGCTAGTTAGCACTGTGGTCAAATTAATTGTAACACAAAGAACATAAGAAATAGGAGCAAGAGTAGGCCATCTAGTTCTTTGAGCCTGCCCTGCCATTCAATAAGATTATGGCTGATCTGAAGTGGATCAGTTCCACTTTCCCACTTTCTCCCCCTAACCCTTAATTCTCTTGTCTATCAGAAATCTATCTACCCATGATTTAAATATATTCAGCAAGGTAACCTCCTCCACTTCAATGGGCAGAGAATTCGAGAGATTCATCATCCTTTGAGTGAAGGAGTTCCTCCTCAACTCCATTCTAAACTGCTCCCCCCTGCCTTATTTCGAGGCTGTGCCCTCTAGTTTTGCTATCCTTTCTAAGCAGGAAGAATCTCTCTACCTCTGTGCTATCTAACCCTTTCATTATCTTGTAAGTCTCTATAAGATCCCCCCTCAGCCTTCTAAAGTCTAACGAGTACAGACCCAGTCTATTCAATCTCTCTTCATAAGCTAATCCCCTCATCTCTGGTATCAGCCTGGTGAACCTTCTCTGTACTCCCTCCAAGGTCAATATATCCTTTCTCAAATAAGGGGACCAAAACTGCTCACAGTACTCCAGTTGCGTCCTCACCAGTGCCCTGTATAGTTGCAGCAAGACCTCCCTGTTTTATATTCTATCCCTCTCACGAAAAAGGCCAACATTCCATTCACCTTCTTGATCACCTGATGCACCTGCAGACTGGGTTTTTTGCGATTCATACACGAGGACACTCAGGTCCCTTTGCATTGTAGCATGCTTCAGCTTTTCGCTCTTTAAATAATAATCCCTCCTACTATTATTTCTACCAAAGTGGATAACCTCATATTTGCTAATGTTATACTCTGTCTGCCAGGTCCTCGCCCACTCACTGAGCCTACACAGATCTCTCTGCAGACTTTCCGCACCTTCCACGCAATTTGCTTTTCCACCCATCTTTGTGTCATCAGCAAATTTTGTTACCCTACACTCAGCCCCCTCCTCCAGATCGTCTATGTAAATGGTAAACAGTTGAGGCCCAAAGATGCACTTTCAAAGAAGTATCTCCAAGTACAGAGCAACTGAAAACCTCTGTAATAAGAGCAAGGATCTCTAACTTTAAACTATGCTAATTGCAGAAAGATAGTTTTATTTTGAAAGTAGTTTTACTACTCTTTGCCATCCAGAAACTTTTGGGTTGTATTAATTTGTTGAAGGATGTCTAACTTTTATAAAATGGCAAGGTACACAGAATCAGGAAACAAAGTTGTTATTCAGACTTTGAGGCATACTTAGATTATTTTATACACATGAATGCCAATATTAATGTAAAATTAAAAAAAATAAAATGGGGAAAAATTCTGTAATTGAATGCAGCATTTCATGATGTTATGTGTCATTAAGTTCCTTGGATACTTTATTTTGGATACTAGATAGATGTATATAGGGCATGCAACAGTATTTTGTCATAAGTTAAACTTGCCTATGCATGTTTTGGTGTTTTAAGTTTGCATGGCAAGTTGTTTAATGCGTGAACTGAGAATATGTCATCTGGGTATCTTGAGGGAAGAGGGCAAACAGTATTTGTAATTGCACAATTGTGAAATTTCATTATTAAAGGCACTTGAAAGGGATAAGATATAACTTTCAGTGGTGGGCTTGATTATATCTACCAGGAATTTCATATGTTCAATGCATTTTTCTGTTTGGGAAGACTATAATATAACTTTGCGAAGCCAATAGTAGAATAGTGCTTATCAGACAACTTCGTGATCTGCATGTTAATAATGGAATTCCATTGGCTGTGCTGTTAATTAATCACCAAATTATGAGCAATTATCATATTTAAGCAGTGACAGCCTGATGAAATTGTTACTTGTAAACCCAAATTGAGAGAGAATTTGAAATTCATTGGAGACAGGGAGGGAGAGATTACTTAATTGAGGAGGCCTATTGTTCTAATATGCCATTCATCTGTTCTGTTTCTGAATGGCATTGAACAAGTTCTATGAAATGTCTTCAAACTGGAAACCACTCTTCTTAGTTCTTTAACTGTAGACAATGCAGTTGGGTAACTTTGCTCCCAAAAAGTGCTGGAGGTTTGCTTTAAATGTTTGCAACCTGGCTAATCTGAAACAGCTCCACATTACATGTCTGTCTGCATGATTTCAACTTTTTTGTTTGTACTGTAATTTACACAGCATTTACACGCCCACCTCGTCAGGAATTTGGAGCAGTGGACCCAGGTTTTACTATTAGAAGAAAGATGGAACACCTGCGAGAAGAATTGGAACAAATCAGGCAGCTTAAACAGGTGAACAATTTGGAACTCTCTTTATGGAATGCTGTTAGTAACATTACTGCAGCACTGTACTGAATTTAATGTGGAAAAACATTAGCCATATAATTTGTTTTTTCTCTGTTGGATTTGTCCTGATAAAAAAAATTTTGAACTGTATGAGATAGGTGTAAAATACTTGGAATTGGCTGGTTTGCAATTTGACACCTGTTCTTTCGAATGCACAAGTAGTGACACATTTAAAGGTATTGGTTTAAGTATCGTTTTTCCAAATGCGGACTGAAACAAATATACTTAGAAATGTTTACACTTTTTTATACTTATTGTCAAAGTTTATTAACTGTTAGTGGGAACCTGTTAATCTGCCCACGTGTAGAAATGGGAGTAGATGATCCAGCACCTCAAACCAACACCCCACCCCATTCAACACTCCATATAAGATGCAGAGAAAATTACAGCACAGGAACAGGCCTTTCGGCCCTCCAAGCCTGCATTGACCATGCACCTGACTGAACTAAAACCCTCTACCCTTCCAGGGACCAAATCCCTCCATTCCCATTCTATTTATGCATTTGTCAAGATGCCCCTGAACAATCACTATTGTATCTGCTTGCTCTACCTCCCCCAGCAGCGAGTTCCAGGTACCTTCACTCCCAAGCCTCGTGTAAAATCCACAACTGATATTCATGGCCATCCCCTCCCTTGACCTTACTATCTTGCATGAACTTGATATTCACAGCTATTAGTAGGAAGTCACGTGATCACTTCCTCATCAGTCATCAAACACATCACCATTACCATTCCAACCTCACTTTCCTCTGTGACTACCTCTAGAGAAAGTACTCTCCCAATTCACTTGCAGCGGAGCTTTCAAAATCTCAATCATCGAACCTCTGGCATGTCACTCACATCTAATTTAATTTGCTCATTCGCATCTTTTCTGCACCAATGACTCCTTCATGCCTCTTGCATTACTTTCTATCACTTTGGCCATCCTTCCAGCATCCAAAGTCCTGGTGAAATTTCTAGCCCAAATAGAAGAATAAGCAAACAAAGGAAAAACTTGCATCTAGGCAGTTCTGGCATATACATTTGATTTTACAAGCAAGTTTTTGTTTTTACAATTGCTTTTGGCTCAATACAAGAAATATAGCATTCCTTAACTATCAGCATACTATAAAGTAATAATAACAAAATAGGTGTGTTTTTTCATTCTTTTATATATGGCAAAGGGATGAGAAGATTTATCCCCTATCCCAGCATAGTGGTTAGCTCTGCTGCCTCTCAGCTCCAGCAACCTGGGTTTGATTCCCAGGTTGGGTCACTGTCTGTGTGGAGTCTGCATGTTCTCCCCATGTCTGCGTGGGTTTTCTCAGTGCTCCGGTTTCCTCTTGAAAGATGTGCTGGTTAGGTTCATTGACCTGAACAGTTGCCAGATTGTGGAAACTAGGGGAATTTCACAGTAACTTCATTGCAATGTTAATATCAGTCTTCCTTGTGACTAAGAAATAAACTTTAAAACTTTAACTTGTGGGATATCTATTTTGATCGTGTTTCATCTGCTGTGATTCTTGTGGACATGGGACTGGGAAGAGGAAAATCAGATGGTTTTTGAGGCAGGACAAGTGAAAGATATGAAGGATTATTCTCCTTTCCCATTAGTGCTCCATATATAATGATGGTCCAAAGAAGAGTCAGATTGGACTTAAAGCATTAACTCTATTTCTGTCTCTATGGCTGTTGCCATATCAACTGAAGTTTTCCTAAGATTTTTAGCTGTGTTAGTTTTGCCTTTATTTCGATATGATAAATTCAATATTGTATGTTGAAAAAATTAGCAAAAATTCTACTGACAATTGCAAACCATGTTTCTCTTGCATGTGGCTATTCTTTGTTTTGTTTTATGTCATTGCTTATGGAAAGATGAAATAAATCCTTTTCTGTCCTTAAACAGAATCTTGAATTAAGGTTAAAAGTCGTTTTGCCGGAAGATGTTGGTGCAGCTTTAATGGATGGGGTGGTACTTTGCCATCTTGCCAATCATATTCGGCCACGGTCGGTAGCCAGCATCCATGTCCCATCACCAGCAGTGGTAAGTTTATCTATAGTAAAATAAATAAGCTGCCTTAAACAAATACTTCTCTCAATTCAAACCAAGTTTGTTTTTAAGTGGAATTTTTCAAAATCCTTCACAAACTGATATGATTGTGAGCAAATTGTCTAGTTGGATAGCACATTTAATGAAAAAGTTAAAATGATGAATAAAATTTTGGTTAAGAAATCCTTAACATAAATGTCATAATTTAATTTTCATGATTAACTTTTTAATCATGATATCATTGGATGAACTTGATTGTGGTGGTACAGTGGCTAGCTGTACTTCCTCACGGTGCCAGTGCTTCAGTCTTGAATGACTGTTTGGAGTTTGTACATTCTTCCTGTTGCTTTCCTCCCACAGTCCAAAAATGTGCAGGTTAGGGAGATTGCTATGCTAAATTACTCCTTAGTGTGCAAAGATGTGTCAGTTAGGTGGATTAGCCACAATAAATGTTACAGGACAGAGAGGAGAGAAGGGTCTAGGTGGGATTCTCCTTTGGTGCAGATTCAATGGGCCAAATGGCCTTTTTCTGTACTGCAGGGATTCTCTGATTTTCACATATGGCAATATGCTTGACTCTACCTCCTTTGAAATGACTTAACCACTCAAGTTATATAAATTTGCTATGAAGTCTACGAAAGGAATTAAATAGACTGATCACGCAGCATCAACTTAGGCACCAGAAGCAACAATGGCAAACCCAGTCATGACAGCTCTGCAAAGTCCTCCTTGTGCCAAAATTGGGAGAACCGTCTGAGATAAGTCAAGTAAGCCTGACTTTAGAATCATATCCTACAAACAATGTCCCAGGGACCACCATCACCATCCCTGTATATTGTGTCCCACCTGCAGGATCAATTCAGCAGAGGTGGCAACGGTGCTATACAGTTGGGAAAGAGTTATTGTGGGAATATTCAACGACTACCAAAAAGTCCCATTGAGAATACTCTCCGTTGTGTTGTTTGGCACTGCCATCACGCTAAATGGGATGGATTTTGAATGTATGAACAAGGAGCAATAGGTTATTCACCCCTTGAGACTGTTCTGACAATATATGATTTGACAGTGACCTCAAATTTGCATCCTGTGTATGCCCGATAACCTGTTGTCCCCTTGCTTGCCAAGAATCTTTCCAACTCTGCCATAAAAATATTCAAAGACTCTGCTCCCACCATCTTTTTAGAAAGAGCGTTCCAAAGATTTACCACCCTCTGAGTGAAAACAAATTGTGCCTTATTGCAGTTTTAAATGAGCGATCCCTTATTTTTAAACAGTGATCACAGATATAGATTGGGATTGTTGTCAGTATAGGCTTGATGGGCCTCCTATACTGTAGGGATTCTGTATAATAAATTTTCACACAAGAGGAACCACCTTTTCATATTCACCCTGGATATGGGCACCTCAAGATCTTGTGCTTCAATCAAGTCACCTCTTACTTTTCTAAACACTAGTGAATACCAGCCTCGCCTATCCAACCTTTTCTCATAAGATAATCCCCATTACAGGCATCGGTCTGGTAAACAGATCTAGCAACTCAAGACTGGGCAACTATGAGGTGCTGTGATATTATGGCCTGGCATATCCCTCCACAACCATTACTACCACACCAAGGATCAATCCTGGTTCAGCGAAGAGCATGGGAGGACATACCAGGAGCTGCAGCAGGTATGCATGCGAAACAGCATAAGCAGCAAGTGACGCACAAAATTAAGTGATCTGCAACCAGCGGATCAGGTGTAAGCTCTGCAATTTTACCATATCCAGTTGTGAACAGTGGTGGACTATTAAACAGCTCACTGGAAGAAGAGGCTCCATAAATATCCCATCCTCCATGATGGGAGAACCCAATCCATCAGTGCAGAAGATGAGGCAGAAGCATTTGCTAAAATCTTTGCTCAGAAGTGCCAGGTGGATGATCCATTTTGGCCCTCTCTGGAGGCCCCCAGCATCACAAGATGATAGTCACCAGCAAATTCAATTTACTCCACGTGTTATCAAGAAATGGCCAAAAGTATTGGAAACTGCAAAGGCTACGGGTCCAGCCAATATTTCAGCAATAATACTGAAGATGTGTTCTCGAGAGCATTGCTGGAAGTTTCTCAGGATAGAGTCTTGGGCACAACTATCCTCAGCTGTTTCATCAGTGACCTTCCTTCTATCATAATGTCAGATGTGAGGATATTTGATTGCACAGTGTTCAGCACTATTTGCAATAATGCAGATGCTGAAGTAGTCCGTGTCAAACTACATAAGTCCTGAACAATATCAGGCTTGGAATGATAAGTGGCAAGTAGCATTTGTGCCACACAAGTGTCAGACAATGACCATCTTCAACAAAAGAAAATTAAACTATCGTTCCTTGACAATAGATTGTCATCACTGAATTCTCCTGCCATCAACATGCCAGGGTTACCACTGACCAGAAACTCATCTAGACTAGCTATATACTGTCTGTCAATGTTGTTGGTAAAATAATACCTTTGAGATTGTTAGTGAATCAAAGTACAGTAGCTCTTATTTCAAAGTTCTGGCATTTATTCCAGAGCTTTGGAGAACTGGTTCCAAACAAGAACTACCAGATTTCTCACAGAACACAAACGCAAGTGGGCATTTATACACTGAGCTCCAGCAGTAATCACAGTTCAAAATTCTAATTCCGGACAGCCTCCAGGTCTTCTTTCCTGGCTATGATTTAGCTTCAGAGTTGACCAGAGATTACTGTCCAGCTGGCAGTTGCTGTCATGACACAGGCTTAATCTGGTCACGATTCAAAACCTTTCTACAGCAGTATCGACATCTGTCTTTGAAGTTACTTGCATGTTTGCAGCTGTCCCAGCGGGAGTCTTCCTGTTGAAAGCTGGTTTCGTGATTTGCCATCAGCAGCTGTCAAAAGCCATAAAATATCATAAAGTATCATAAAATACCATCTGTGTGATGATGTCCAACTAACACAAATAGGTAAGATGTGCAAAGTCTACAAAATAACAGCCGCATTAAACTGTCTTTATAAAAATGAGCATGTGACACGTGAACAAATAACTTATATTAATGTTAGGAGCAGTATAAGCTTGAGAAATCAGTCATGAGGAAGGGTTATGTTTGTGACATACTCTACATACAAAATCCATTAATCCTTTCCCCCTTCAAAGTAGAAAATGCATTAACCCTTTTCCCATCTCTCCCCCCTGCTTTTTTTTGGTCTGGGCCAGGTCCAAGCATGGCCCCATGACCAATCCAAAGTCAAACGTCACTAGCATATAGACCCATTCCCAGTTTAAAAAAGCAAAAGACAAACTTGGGGTGCTTTATGTCCACACAATCAATAAGCACCCAGTCAATCAACAAAAAGTTAGTTACAGGAAAATATCAAAGTTCAAGTCCAATACAAGATCTTGACTTAACCTTGTGGGTCTGGCAAGTACCGAAGCAAATACTGGCCTTTATCTGTGCATCGGTCTCGGTCGTCCTCTGCGTAGTATAGTTCTCTGGTCTGGCCTGGTACTCTGGCTTTGGTTTTTCTTCCTTTCGGGTGTGTGGCTTTCCAACTGCTGGTCATCGCTGGCGTTGGTTACCATTGTTATAACTCGTTCCTGATTGAGTGTCACGCCCCTTTTGGTCATTGCCAATCAGTCAGTCAGGACTTGATTCCCCTGATTGATAAAGTCCAGTCATGTGCTGCTTCCACACCGATCTCTGGGTATGTTCTCAGTGGCTATGTCTGTAGGTGCCGGACGCACAAGGGTCACACACCTTCGTTGATCCTAAACACGAAGCATGATGGATCACAAACTCAGGACCAGTGTCTGTCAGGAATTCCCCAGTCATCCAACAGTCAAGCAAAGCCTAGACATTGGCATGCACAGTAATAACATATCCCTGCAACATATTGATATTTCCAGAAGCTACGGACAACAGTACAAATAATCACATTCTAAACAGCATTTTAGGTTCAGAATTATGCTTAGAACAATAATAAATCATTGATACAAATGCAGAGGGAAATATCCTCCATGATCCAAATTTGAATGATCATGCACCCAAAAAGTGCTGAAGAGATAGGTTTAACTCTCCAAAGTATTCATTCATTAAAAATGATCCAGATTTGCATAACAAACACTCTTTTATCACAGTTACCAATTTAGATTTAAACTTCTATAGTCACAGCTCAAAATCTATCACCTTCTGGCATATATACACCATGTTCTTTTATGATCCAGTTAACACAATGTAACCAAAGTACAAATTAAAAATAATTCAAAAGTTTTCTATCAGTTTAATAAATTATAGCGGAAACTTCTCCATCATTCTGTGCATTTTACCAATTTACTTATGAATAACATAACTTGCACAAATGGTTTGTTTGTTCCCCTTTTAAGCATTTTAACTCCTGTAACCTCAAATAATTAAGTACTAGGAAAAATCCCGTCCTCTGTTGTAAAGTCATTGACGCTCTCCAGAATTCTTAACTTTTCAGAAAAATTAATTCCCAATTTATTAGCATTTACATGCATTGAACTGAACAAACTTTACATATGAACATGAGGATTACCACAGATAACATTTACTCAGCATAGGAAAGTCACAAAACAAACAGACATTACTTTGTAACATTGTCTCATATTCAAATAGTTACATCATAAACGGAACATATTTCAATGCATCCCTGTTTGAAACATAAAACCCATACAGACTTTATTTCCATTACCCTTTGTCAAAATTAAACTTATTTACCCCTTGTAAGTTCAGGCAATTTCTCATTTAAAATTGAATGCACAAAATAATCAATTTAATTCTATCAGTTAAATGTCAGAAATTATAACATTTAAGCGTAACCAATCACTTTGATTCGAAAACTAACAATGAGAAAATCTGAATGAACCAAACTCTTCAAGTCTCAATTATCACTAAACAATTTTGCTTGTCATTCACAAAGCATCTACTTAAAACAAAACACAAAAATACTTCTGATTGGGAGCCAAATGAATTAACTCAGTCTCAAACAACTTCTTCAAGACAAAGGAAAGAGCACATGGTTCCCTCCAATGTTTAAATCCTTACATAATAAAATTTGAATCTAGGATTATTCAAAATTCAAACTGGTCATCTCAAACTTCAACTTATATATCTTGATTTTGAAATTCCAATTTTCATTTACATTCATTTCATCTATATCAAATCCACTGTTGTAAAATCACAATTTGGGGAAGAACATTAGAATACTAAAGCAAACAACAACAAAAACATCCCAATCACTTCATTAAACACACACAACATTCCTTCTACGTTATCTTTTATTCAAATCCAACATTCTAAACTGGGATGAAAATAAAACGTTGAAAGAAAACAAAGGAAATAGACTAAGAGACTCACCTTCATTCTTCTTTCTTCCAACTGTAATTAAACTCAAAACAGAAGTAAATTCAAGAAATCTTATACTTAAAAAATTAACAGTTTAATACTTCCTCAGCCCTTCTGAAGATAAAGTGTAAAGCATTCCACCTATTGCCCACAATAAATACTCCACAAGAACAAACAGCTTCTGCTCTCAATCTAATACAAGAACCACCTACATTTGACAAGCCACCAGACCACCCAAACACACAAAATCAAAATCTAATATTTCTCCTTCGGGTTTCTCATCTGGTCCATCTTTAATTCCAGATGCCCATTGTACTAATTCATTATAGTTCTGTATACTAAATTCCCATTTTAAAGATTGGTGAGCTGGTGACAGCCCGTCTTTAAATGTTTGTAAAAAGGCTCTGTCTATTTTGGCAGGTGTGGGCACCCCTGAACATTCTTGATATACTCTGAAGAGTTGCTCCCCAAAATCAGATACTTCTCAAAAATTTTGTTTTTCCTTTCTAGCTCTCTGTTGCGTAATTCCAACATTTTGACTTTTGCTTTGTCATCAGCCCATTTCTTATCAAGACTGAGACCTGTTCAATTAATCCGTTTGGTGAACTAAGAGAACTCCAATTTTCTTAGTTCTGTCTTTCTTTTCCTTTTCCAACCATTTTCTTTGTTGGTCTAATGGATGAGTTAGATTCCACCTCCCTTTTTTTGTCTGTTTAATGAATTTGTCCCTCTCAGTCACTTATTCATCAGGGCTCCCAGGGGTCCCCACTGTCATTGTGATCCCACCATAACACAACTTTATACTCACCACCTGGAGTCTTCTATTCTCCCATCTTGCTCTCCAACTTCTAGACTGCTCTTAGAGTCTGATAATACCTGTCAGTGCCTTCGATACCACCGTTTACACTTGTAAGGTTACAGTATTAAGCCTACATCATTAAACTTAAGCTGTTTTTTTTCTTCAACACTGATCACTTCAGACAGATTCTTTCCCACTCATGTCTGAACATCATATTCCAGGCACCTTTCTCCAATCTTTTACACCACTTCAAATTCCTGACCATTGTGTGGGGGATTTCCCCTCTTAACAACCGGTTTAAGGCTGGTGTTTTAAAAACAAATGCCTTTTTGTCCATACACGTTCAGTTCAGACCTCTTTTTCACCCTCGAGTCTCTCATCACAGACTCTTTTCACAGATTCTCAGCACAGATGATTCTCCATTGTAGTTTGATTCACCCTATTAACTTCGGTGATCTATTCCAATACTCAGATTGTGGCCATTCAACCTGACCCACAAACAAATCCCAAGTTTCGGCACCAAATTGTTGTAGGTAAAATAATACCTCTGGTAAGTCAAAGTATAGTACTTTTTATTTGAAAGTTCTGCCATTTATTCTGGAGCTTTAGGGGAACTGGTTCCAAACAAAGGCTATTAGACTTCTTGCAGAACACAAATACAAGTGGACATTTATACATTGAGCTCCAGCAGTAAACTGAATTCAAGTTTCCAGTTCCAGCCAGGTCTCCAGGTCTTCTTTCCCTGGTCACGATTTAGCTTCAGAGTTGACCAGAGATTAACGTACAGCTGGCAGCTGCTGTCATGACACAGGCTTAATCCAGTCACGATTCAAAATCTTTCTGTAGCAGTACTGACATCTGTCTTTGAAGTTACTTGTGCGGTTGTAGCTGTCCCACTGGGAGTCTTCCTGTTGAAAGCCAGTTTCGCGATTTGCCATCAGCAGCTGTCAAAAGCAGGTATCATAAAATACCATCTGTGTAACGATGTCTAACTAACACAAATAGGTAAGATTTGCAAAGTCTACAAAATAACTGTCTTTATAGAAATGAGAGTTAAAATATGTAACACGTGAACAAACAACTTATATTAATGCCAGGAGAAGTATAGGCTTGAGAAGATCAGGAAGGGTTATGTTTATGACATATTGTAGGTATAAAATCCACTAACCCTTTCCCTCCTTCAGGATACAAAATGCATTAATCCTTTCCCTACTTTACACATGTAAACTGTTGCTTCATCAGTAAGTGGGAGTTCTGAACAGAACTCGTACTTAGCTGATAAAGGAGCAGCGCTCTGAAAGTTAGTGGCTTGTGCTATGAAATAATTAGATTTTAACCTGGTGTTGTGAGACTTCTTATCCCAGTCCAATGCCGGCATCTCCACATCATGGCTGTAAGAGCAGCCAGAGACCAGGAATCCTACAGCAAGTAACTTAAAGAAAAGCAAAGAACAGTACAACGCAAGAGCAGGTCCTTCACCCCACCAAGTCTGTGGTGACAGTGCCCCTCTAATTTAATATTTTCTTATCTCTATGTGGTCCCTATCCCTCTATTCTGTGTCTATTCATGTATCTATCCAGATGCCTCTTGAATTTTGTTACAGAATCTGCTTCCACCACCTTTTGTGGCAGTGCTTTCAGGCATTCACCACAATCTGATTGAAAAACCTATCCCTTGCATCTCTTTCAAACTTTCCTCTCTCACTTTCAACCCATGTTCCCGAGTAACTGACCTTTCGACCCTGGGAAAAACACCGTCTACTCAATCCAAGCCTCCCATAATCTTGTAAACCGTTATCAGGTCCCCCCCTCATCGTCTGAAGCTCCAACAAAAACGATCTCAATTTTTTTCAACCTTTCTACATAGATCATATCCTTCAAACCAGCAACATCCTGATAAATCTGTTCTGCAGACGTTAGTGGTCATTCAATTGCTGTCATAAGCAGAATTGATACCTGTCTTCCATTCTTACCTGGAGTGAACTGTACTATCATGGGAAAATAAAGAAATGGACCATATGCATAGCCCAATCCGGATTATTTAAATATGATGCACTAGTCAGGATTTCCAATGTTCCTGTTTTGTAAGGGCAGGGCAAGGAAACAATGCACTGACAAATTTAGGAATGACGAATCCAGTTGTTCACTACTTGTCTCCTTTTCCCCACTCCAGCACTGTCAAACTGGCTTGATTATAGAAAAATGTCAGCTAATACTTTAAGCTCATCCATCTAAAATGTTGACTACTTCTCTTGTACTAAACAAGGCTGAATTCATTTGTTCCATACTTCATTAATAAGGTATGTTTTGTCTGGCTTGGAAGGAGATACAAAAGTAGTGGGCTGGATTTACCAACTCCATTTGCTGCTGGTAGTAATCTGCCTGCTAAATGGGGCGTTAAGCCTAAAACAGGATTCCCACTGGACATGAGCACATTTAAGATTCACCTATCTATCCCACTGACCCCAATTGGATTCCTGGCCAGAGAGGGCAGGAACCTGATGATTGTGTATAACCCCTCATTGTAATCTAATGAGCAAGCTGAATGACCCATTCAGTAACCTCCAGCTATTTACCCACCTCTCCAGGAGAAACTGCAACAAATTGACTTTGACTTTGGTGTTGTTCATGACCACCTGGCATCCTGGATCCTGGGAGAGGGGACGGGGGTCAAGCAGGTAAGCCCAATGCCCATGTGCTCCTTTGCTGCCACGTTGCAGAGGAAGGGTCCCCCAAGGATCCTGGAGTTGGATGGGCTCTGGCAGAGGCCAGGCTTGACCTCGCCACTCTTCCCTGTGATGGGGGTCTTGTGATTGGACTGTCCCTCCTAGCCCTGAGAAAGATGTTGTTCAGTTTCAGGATGGTGAATTCGGACTCTATGCTGGAGTAAAATATTCATTATTATTTTCTGTGCTCTAAAACCTCTGAAATTCCCTGGTCACTTTAATCTGTGTCCCCTGGACAGTTGGAAGGCTTCCAAATCCCAGCAGAAAGGATTCTCTTTTCTCTCCCTAGGAAGCTGTAGGTGGGAGAAAATCTCTTTCAAGTCATTTGACTAACAGAAGTCATTACTTCCACTACAGGAGGAATTCCTTTTTCAACAGCTGTTCACTCAGCCCCATTATTTTAACACTATTTATTTCATGTCTCTGAGTCTCTACGGAAAGCTAAGAATCTTTGAAGTACCTTCAAACCCTCCTAAAACCTTTGTTTCCATTCAATTTAGTCCAGTCCTTTTAACTCGCATTTGATTGACAGCTTGATAACTTATTGCTTGCTGAATAAAAGTTATGTTTATCTTAAGTAACTCCATTGTTCCTAACAGTAATGTTTACACAGAATGAAGAATCCAAGACACACAGCCTGGGCAGTGTGCTGTTGCACTGCCAAGGGGGTGGAGCCTGGGTGGGAAATCCAGTCATCCTCATATTTGCTTGGTGAGGGGATGGGAGGCGGGTGAGCCTGTCGTTTCAATGGTCAGGGGAGGATTCCATTTTTTGTTTAGAGGTTGGTGGTGATCTCCTCCTCAATGGGTAAGTCACTATTTCTATTTGAGGAGAGGGCTACCTGCCTATGAATGTGCAGAATGATGTGCCCTTTAAAAAGGACATCCTGATCTCTGAACAGATGGGTTGGCCAGTGTGGTTCCTGAGATGCAGAAAATTGAATTCATCAAGTGGGTGAATCCCATTTGACAGATGATGTTATTGCCAACGGAAAATACTGGCAAGTGAGATTCACACATTTGATAGCACTTAGAGCCGATTTGGGTGAATCACACCCAGTGTTGCAAAATATTTTTTTATTAATTTTTGTAAATGGTGGATCAAATGTAACCTATGCTTACTGACTAAAATCATCTTTCTGGGCAAGCTGAGAGATTTTCTTTTCAATCACCACCCATTTATTGTACTTAGAAAAGCTAAAAAGCTCACCAGTGTAAGCAGTTTTCTGTGAAGCATTCTTGAAATGTGTCTTTCCTGCAGTATCACTCTGATTTATAAAACAATGCCCAAGTTATTATTTGAATTCCTACTGGTTATAACCTGTTTGTCAGCATATGATTACTGTGTTGCAAGCCATATCAGGAAGCCATTAAATATAATATCATGCAACATCTACCATTCTGAGAACAGCTTAATGAGATTGTAGGGAAGGCAGCAATATTTGGGTGACTGTGGTTATTCTTGAATTATTATGTGATATTCTAAGATGTAGATAGAACCATATATGATTATCTAGGCTAAATGTTCAAAGCACTGCCCTCTGTACCTGAACAGGTGCTGAAGTGTGGTGACTAGGTGATTTTCACAGTAACTTCATTACAGTATGAACATAAGCCTACTTGTGACTTTCAAATAAACTTTAAAGGTCTTGATGTCTGTGTCAATTTTCTGTTAGTCTAATGATCTGAAACACATTCTTCAGAAGTAAGATAAAAGAAACCAATCATACAAATTAATGAAGCACTATTTTAACAAGTACTATTATTTCTTAACCTTTAACTTTTATTTATATTTGGTTAATTGCAGCCAATACACAAATTTAAATTATATTGGGATTTCTTTTATTCATTCATGGGACATGGGCATTGCTGGTTGGCCAACATTTATTGGCCATCCCTATTTGTCCTAGAGCATTCAAGAGTCAACCACATTGCTGTGGCTCTAGAGCCATCTGTAGGCCAGACTGGGTAAGAATGGCAGACTTCCTTGTCTATAGGCCGTTAATAAACCAGATGGGTTTTTCCAACAATCGACAATGGTTTCATGGTCATCAGTAGATGCTTAATTCCAGATTTTTTTTTAAATTGAATTCAAATTATATCATCCATTTCAAACCCGGATCCCCAGAGCATTAGTTGAGTTTTTGGATTAATAATCCAGCAATAATACCAATGGGCCATTGTCTCCCCTCTATTTGCTTTGGGTAACTCATGAAATCACTAAGCAACTGGTGCATTAAACATATATAACTGAAAATTATTCAACTTCAGTCAGGCACTTATTAAATTGCACCTTAAATAAGCTGAGATTCTACTCCAGTGTAGTTGAGAGAATAGAGACCAGAACATCTAATTTGTAGGAATTCTAATTTTTGTTTGAGATGATCTTCAGTTCTTCAAATTTAGTTAGGATTGAAGTACTGCAAATTGTGCAACATCCTTGTTGAAAGGATATACTGCATCTTTTATGATTTTGCAATCAATACATATTTTCCATTCGAATCAGCGAACATTGGGAAACACAGCCAGCTTCCCCACAATAATGACAAACAAGGTCCTATAAACAGTAATGACCAAGCATTTGGTCTTGGCCATGTTGATTGTGCCATGGGAACTTGTGCTTCATATTTGAAATCCATTCTCTCCTAAATCAAGTGCAGCACTGCTTGCACTGAAACTTATCCTAAACTATATGTGGAGTGGAGCTTGAATTTGTGATCTAACTCAAACAAGAGTGGTATTATTGAGCAAAGCTAGCACTGTTGTAGGAGTGGGCTTCCCAGTTTTTAAAAAATTGTTTTCATGCTTTTTTAAAAAAAAAATCGTTCATGGGACATGGATGTCACTGGCTGGCCAGCATTTTTATTGCTCATCTACAGATGCCTGAGAGCAATTGGGAGTCAACTATGTTGCTGTGGCTCTGGAGTCAAATATGGGCTAGACCAATTAAGGACAGCAAATTTCCTACCCTAAGGATACTAATGAACCAAATGGATTTTTCTGACAATCAACGCAGGTTTCATGATCATCAGCAGATTCTTAATTTCAGATTTTCTTTTTATTGAATTCAAATTCTGTCATCTGCCATGGCATGACCCTGTCCCCAGAACATTAGCCAAGCTTCTGGATTAACGGTCCAGTGATGATACAAACTAGACTATTACCTCCCCATTTAAGTTGATTAGTCAAGTACTGTATGCCAAATTTTAACAGGTATGTTTATGCAGCTCTGTAAGCTTTTTTTTTGTAGAAGAACGAGTATTATAATGGCTTACTTTTCCTTTATCCTCCAGCCTAAATTGAGTATGGCAAAATGCAGGAGGAACGTCGAAAATTTTCTTGAAGCTTGCAGAAAATTGGGAGTCCCAGAGGTATGATTTTTGTGGTACATGTTAAATAATATTCCAAAAATGCAGTGAAAATGTGGAATTTGGCACTTAGTGCCTTGGTTTCAAATTGATGTGCTTTATTAGAGCATTAAATTGATTTTGTCTCTACATCACTTCCAGAGTGCCACAGAAGAAAATCACTGAAATAGTGTTGATTGAAGTTTATAAAGCCTTGCAATTGCAGCATTGATTTCCCACTTGCAGGCTGTACACAAGATAAGCCTCCAGTCTTTGGGCAAAATATACTAAACGCTCAGTTTTTACTTGATTTATTATTGTCACGTATATTAGCGTAGTGAAAAGTTTCTTGCATGCTATATAGACAAAGCATACCTTTCATGGAGAAGGAACAAGAATGCAGAATATAGTGTTACAGTCATACCTATGGTATAGAGAAAGATCAACTTAATGCAAAGTAGGTCCTTTCAAAAGTCAGATGCAGCAGGGAAGAAGCTGTTCTTGAGTCTGTTGGTACATGATCCCAGACTTTTTTATCTTTTTCCTAATAAACAACGTGGAAGAGAGAATGTCTGGGATGCATAGAGTCTTTAATTGTGCTGGCTGCTTTTCACAGGAAGTGCAGACAGAGTCAATGGATGGGAGACTGGTTTGCATGATGGATTGATCTACATTTTGAGGCTTTCACGATGACCAATTTGATTGCCACCTTTTAAAGTGCAGCATCCAAGACTGAAGAAAGTCTTCATCTCCAGAATTACATGTCAAAAAATAATTAGAAATGGATCCACAGATTCAATGAATTTGCTCCAAAGAAGGCACTGTATGTTGACACAGTTCTTAGAATTCAGGCAATATAGGCCAAAGCATTTCTGTGAAAAAGGAAGCTGTTCTAACCAGTCACAAATTGTTCGACAAAGGTTCGATTCAACAATCTTATCTGACAAGGGAAAAAGCTGCAGTCTTCCTCAGACACAAGGCCTTGGGTAATAATTTCCGGTATTGAGTAATAATTTCCAGTATTGCAAAATTAGCCCTGAAATATCCTGGCTTTCTTTCAAAATTACTGTTACTAAATTTTGCCACACAATTTTGGCATTGATAATGGATAAATTCTTGCTGCAATTGTGCAGGGATTTGAAGACAACATACATGATGTACTGTATAGTTTTAGCCTCCTTAAGAAGGGATATACTTGCATTGCAGGCTATTCATAGAAGGTTCATTAAGTTGATTACTGAGATGAATAAGTTGTCTTTCTTACAGATAAAATTTGAACCTATAATCATTCGAACTTTGTAGAATGAAAGTGATCTTACTTAAACATGTAAGATAATGGGGATGAACAAAGAGCATTACAGCACAGGAACAGACCCTTCAGTCTTCCAAGCCTGCCCAACTTAACTAAAACCCCCTTCCAGGGACCATGTTCTTCTATTCCCATCCTATTTGTGTGCTTGACAAGACACCCCTTAGAAGTCACTGCCATATCCACTTCCACTACCTCTCCCGGTAACGAGTTCCTGCCTCGTATATCTTTAAACCTTACCCTTCCTATCTTAAACTTCTTATGCTTCCTAGTAATTGACTCTTCCACTCTGGGGGGAAATAAAGCTTCTGACTACCCATTCTGTCCATGCCGCTCATAATTTTGTAGACTTCTATCAGTTCTCTCCTCAACCTCTGTCACTCCAGTGAAAACAAACCAAGTTTACCCAACCTCTCCTTATAGCTAATGCCCTCCATCTCAAGCAACATCCTAGTAAATCTTTTCTATTTCCTTTCCAAAGTTTCCACATCCTTCTGGTAGTGTGGCAACCAGAATTGAACACAATATTCCAAGTGCAGCCGAATTAAGGTTCTATAAAGCTCCAATATGATTTGCCAACTTTTAAACTCAGTACCCCACCCAATAAAGGCAAGCATTCTGTATGTCTTTTTGACTACGACTACCTTCTCCACCTGCATTGTCCCCACTGTCATTGACCTGTGTACCTGCACACCCAGATCCCCTTGCCTATCAATATTCTTAAGGGTTTTGCTATTAACTGTATATTTCCTATCAATATTAGACCTTCCAAAATGAATTATCTCATACTTGTCTGGATTAAACGCAATCTGCCATCTCTCCATCCAAATCTCCAACCAATCTATGTCCTACTGTACTGTCTGACGGTCCTCATTGCTATCCGCAAATCCACCAACCTTTGTGTCATCTGTAAACTTATTAATCAATCCAGTCACACTTTCCTACAAATCATTTATATATATATTACAAACAGCAAAGGTCCCAGCACTGATCCCTGAGGAACACTGTCACAGCCCTCCATTCAGAAACGCACCCTTCTACTGCTCCCCTCTGTCATCTTTGACTGCATAAGTTTTGTAACCATCTTGCCAGCTCACCTCTGATCCCATGCGATTTCACCTTCTGCACCTGTCTACCGTGAGGCTGCTTGTCAAAGGCCTTATTGAAGTCCATATAGACAACATCTTCTGCCCTATGCTCATCAATCATCACCTTCACTTCCTTGAAGTGGTAGAATTAATAGCGTTGATGCTGAAAGGATTTGCAATTGAGTGAGAATCTGAAACCACGAGATCACAGGTTTAAAAATAACGGGTTCCCCATTTAAGACAGATGAGGAATTTCTTCTGAAGGTCAATAGTCTTTAATTCTGCATTCCAAAAGCATTGGAAGCTGAGATATTGAATATATTTGAGGTTAGTTTACATAGATTTTTGATGTGAGGGAGTCCAGTTTAATCAGAATATGCAGGAAAATAGTGTTACTGCTATAGTCAAATTAATGTGATGAAATATATATTTGTTTATTGTGAGTGTACAGAAAGGATGTCGACGTTTAGTTTGAATCTAGAGTAATTTTCCCCTTGTGGGGAATGACTTCTGGATCATTGATATAGTGACGTTTAAGATACAAGCACATATCCAGCTTGAGACATCAAAATCTATCTTGAAACAGAAGAGAAACCCTATTTGGCAACGTTTACAGTTCACATTCATTAGCTCAAGAAATAGAGTATAGCAACCCGTGGAGAGCAGATGAAGAGGAAGACTGGCTCCCTGCAGCTTGGAGGGCTGTTGTAAACTCTATACTGCTGAGGAGGGCTGGGGTTCAGACAGAATGTTGGTAGTTTCGTGTGACTGAGATTGGGAGTCAGAAATAGAGGTGGTGTCATTCTACAAAGCTGACAGCTGGGGCAAAAGAAAGCCTGTGAACAAGGAGGTGCTGCTCAGAGAACTGAGGAGTTGGAATTGTACTGATAATTAGATGCTGGGGTGCAGCCATGTGATACCAGCAGCTCGTAGTCTCTGGAGTGGAGATTGAGCAATTGGAAAGTGTATAGTTGTTGGGATAATCTGAGTTAGAGCATTCTTGGAGGGAAAATTAAAGACAGGAGATGAAATTCCTTATAAAGACTTGAGGGCAGGATTTTTCAATCCTTTCTGCCAGCCAGAGGTGACTCCCACTCCTCCTCCTCTCCCCACCCTCCCCCACCTCACCCCTACCTGTCCCATTGCTGAAGGGTTCTTCAGCAATAGGACAGGCAAGCCACACAACACACTAAAGACATCAGCAGAACTGGAAGATCCTATCTGCAGCCAGTGGCAATCCACCTTGCTACCCGAAAACATGCTGCGGGGGCCTCAAATCCTGCTCTGAGTTTAAAGAAAATTTTGTGATTCGCTGACATCTGGGTGAATTGAGAAATTTGGGGGGCTTGCCTTCATTGTATCTGCTATTTAATGTGCACCTTATGGTGTGTTCTTGGGAAGGAGCTGGAATTTCAAAATTCATCTAATTTAATAACAAAAAAGATTATGGTCCCTTAAGAGATCATAACCAAATTTGGGTTCTGGTTTGGGATTGTAACATCATATTTGATATTGAATTGCAAAGTTGGATCAGTGGGCTGAATAGCCTACTCCTGTACCTATTTCTTATGACCTTCTGGATTTGAATTGCAATGGCATTAAGCTCCAAGGCTTACATCAGCATAAGTGTTGGAATGAACACAATTTGCCAGGTTTTTCTTTGTCATATCAGAATTATCTCAAGTACATCAGTTCAATCAGTGTCAGTTCTGATTCCCTGCACAGACACCTGTGGTTTTGACATGTTTAAGATTAGCTATAGCTTATTTAATTGTCAGATTCTTATGAATTCAAATGTGAACAAAGAGAAAACTATGTCTTGGTAGACATTTAACTTCAAAAAAAAAATACAAAAGCAGTATCAATTCTGAAGTCTGATTTTGTTTCTTTACTTTTTACTATTTTATTATATTGCAAATTAGAATGCCTTGAATTTTCTGTATTCAGAATTCTCCATTCTATTTTGTGATCTGCTACAGGTTTTGTTTGGAGGATCTAAATTATTGTTGTGGAGTCTTGCAAAGATAATTGAATTTAGGGTTAATCTACTTGTCCTCTATAATGTTCATCTAACATCTCATTTGTAGAATATAAAGCCAATAGGGAAAGAACACATGCTACTTGAGATACACGAGTCCAGGTTGCACATTGTAGGAGAATTAGTTCATAAAGAATGCACTGCAAAATGATTTGACCAATTATAAAATATTTCATCATTAGATTGCCAGAATGGTCCATTCTCCTTCAAAGGTCATCAAGTGTGACATTAATGAAGTAAGGAAATGACTTTTCTATTCCTTTTGGATTGGACAGCCTAGCTGTGTTCCAAGCTTATACATAAAGCATATTTTGAGAGAAAATGATTTTGAGGAACATTAATGAAATGATCGAGAAGTACCAGCACCCTAGACATATTCTGTTCCACCTTCTTCCATCGGGAAAAAATACAAAAGTCTGAGGTCACTTACCAACCAGCTCAATAACAGCTTTTTCTTTGCTGCCATCAGACTTTTGAATGGACTTACCTTGCACTAAGTTGATCTTTCTCTACACCCTAGCTATGACTGCGATACTATATTTTGCAATCTCTCCTTTCTTTCTCTATGTATGCTATGCTTTGTCTGTATAACAAGCAAGAAACAATATTTTTCATTGTATTCTAATACATGTGACAAATCAAAAATCAAAACTCCAATTACATGTATGCTCTGCATCAATAATTTGCCACTTCATCCTGAAGTTATTCCTGTAAACATCTAGTGGCAAACAGTGATAGAACACAAGATCTATTTTTGCCAGTCTTCCACCAAAGCACTCCAGTAATAACAGCACAATGCTTTGGATGTGCTCGTCACAGGAATCTATTAAACCTAAAGTAGGAAGAGAAGATCAGTGTTGGGAATTCAGTGTCAAATGAATTTTTAATCCCCGCCACACTTCCACACAACAGGAGCTGAATTGTACTTCTCAGTATGTGGGGGCGATTTTACCATTTTGATTCTAAGTGCTGAATCTGGGCACAGTTCAGATCCGACTTGGAAACCTGTTCCCAGACACCCCAATATGTTTTAAGCCTGAAAAAAAAACGAGTCTGAATTGCAATATGGACGAGGCATATCACACCCAAAACACTGCTTCTCTGAGTGAAGCCTTCAACTGTGCAAATGCAGTAGAAAAAATTGAGAAATGCTCCCCATCGCACTAGGCCACAAAAAGCGGATAAAGTGATCCAGGACCAATGGCCCCCACAAAAAGCAGATAAAGTGGGCCAAGAGCAAAAAGCAGGAGCGATGGCCCCTACAGATATCGCCCCAACCCTGCAATGTAACTGTCCATCTTGTCCACCCCCCACCACCCCTTTTTACCCATACTGATCATGACCCCTGTCCCCTTTTCCCTCCACTGATCACAACCAACGTTCCCCTCCAGCGATTGCCTGCAGAATGGCAGCAGTCTCCCCCACAGAGATCCATCTGGTCTGCCTCCTCCTCCTCCCCGACCCTTTCAAAACAAAAAGTGACCAGGCCCTCCACTTCCCCTTTCTCCACCCCTGCATACTGAGAAACCATCAAGCCCCCTTCTCCTCCCTCCACCCACCAGAGAACGAACTGACCCTCCTTTCAACCCCTCCCTCCCAAAGAATGATGGGGCCTTACCCCCACCTCCAGAGGTACACCTAACCCGTTGTTTAACCCTGCCAACCACCAATCTGACTTAAGGGAGCTGTTGGAAGCTCTGAACTTACCTCCTCAGAAGCTGAAGCATCCAATACAGACCTTTGCTGAGCATGTCTACTTCGTGCTGAATCTGGATGGTGGAACACAATGGTGAAAGGGGACATGTTATAAGACTGGGCATCCAGCTCATTAAGTCAATTTAAATGCATGCAAATGAATTTATATTGATATTGTGCCCATTTCAAGTGTGGTTCCAATTGCAGTCATTTTTGGACCTTAGTAAAGTGGGAATCTGCACGGGCACGGACTGTTCTATTTGCATCATGCCCAACTTTACAAAGTTTTTGCACACAAATGGGTGCAAAGCAATAGTAAAATTGGGCCCGATGCCTGAGATTAGCTCACCAATCTGTCACAATCTGTTCAAATGATGTCAGCTCTTAGTGCCAACCTCTTAATAAAAATATGCATGACCTAGTGAGGGAATCAACCAATCCTTTTTTGGCAAATCACAAAAGGAGAGAAATTTTAAGGTCATGAGCTAACGGTTCTCAGTTGATCTCTTAATAATCAGAAGCTTTTTAGATTGGATGTTAATTATGCAAATTCAGAATGCTATCTAAGTGGGATCATTGAATATTTTTAAAGCAAGTAGGTAGATTCTTGTTGGACAAGTAAATTTAGGATTATCAGGGATAGCTAGGAATGTAGAGCTCTAAACACAAACAGACCAGCTGTGATTTTTTTGAATGGCAGAACAGACTTAAAGGACCAAATGGCTTACTTCCTATTTCATATGTTTGTAAATTGTTTTGTTGTTAGGGTTAACTGACCATGCATTTTGGAGGCTACTGAAGCCGCTCAGTTGTTTCACAATAATTCAGCATTAGCTGACCTGCTAACTATTGTTTGATAGGAAAACTCATAGCCAACACAGATATAGATTAATGAGATTCATTCAAACCATTTTAGCAAATAGGTCACTGTCTTTGTGTATGTAATTAGCAATACATCCGGAATATCTTGTCCGCATGAAGTAGTATAGTGAATCCAGGTGGCACAGTGATTAACACTGCTGCCTCACAGTGCTAGAGGCCCAGGTTCAATTCCAGTCTTTGGTGACTATGTGGAGTTTGCATCTCGTCCCTGTGTCTACAAAGGTTTCCACCGGGTGCTCCAGTTTCCTCCCACAGTCCAAAGATGCGCTGGTTAGATGGATTGACCATGCTAAGCGTCATGCGGATTACGAAGGCAAATACATGAAGTTACACAGATAAGGTGTGGGTGGGATTGTTGTTGGTGCCTCGTTCTGATTGTAGCAATTTTATGAAGTTGGCTTGTTTTGTCTTGCTCTGGAATAATGGTGGTAAACTTATGTGATGGTGATGAGCATCTCTCCATACAGGTGATATTGAGACCTCTTTGACCACCTGCTGGGTAAATTCACTGGTGTGTTAATAGCTATGTTTAGCTATTTATCACGAGGGGGATAGAGTATAAAAGCAGGGAGGTCTTGCTGCTTGCACCAGTACAAGGCACTGGAGTACTCTGTGCAGTTTTGGCCCCATTATTGGCTTGGAGGGAGTATAGAGAAGGTTCACCAGGCTGATACCGGAGATGAGGGGGTTAGCTTATGAGGAGAGTTTATGGGCCTGTACTCATTAGAAGGCTGAGAGGATCTCTTATAGAGACTTACAAGATAATGAAGATGCTAGATAGGGTAGAGGTAGCGAGATTCTTTCCGCTTAGAAAGGAAAACAGAACTACAGAGCACAGCCTCAAAATGGGAGGATGGGGGAGTTTAGAACAGAGTTAAAGAGGTACTTCTTCACTCAAAGGGTGGTGAATCTCTGGAATTCTCTGCCCATTGAAGGGGTGGAGGCTACCTCGTTGAATATATTTAAGTCATGGGTAGGTAGGTAAGGAAATTGACGGTTATGGGAAGCAGGCAGGAAAGTGGAATGAATCCACTTCAGATCTGCCATGATCTTATTGAATGGCGGGGCAGACTTGAAGGGCTAGATGGCCTACTCCTGTTCCTATTTCTTATGTTCTATGTTTAGAGTAAGTGGTAGCAATCTCACTTGATTAATGACACATTTGCATTTGAGAAGTAGAACAGTAAATCATGATTCCTGTAATCTTTCTCTCGGTTTCTCAGCCACTCTTCATTTGGAAGATAAGGGATGACTTGTGCATGTTTGCTTTTTACAGAAAATCCTTTTATTTATACTAAAGATTTCCTTCATTGCACTTAGTAGATTATTGTAATATATTTCAAATTTCTCCCACTGTCTTTAGAACAGACTTATCTTCCTTGGTGTCAAAACACCATCGTATATACATTTGATTCCTCAAGGAACCTTTTCAATTTGAGAATTGTTTTAGAACCAAGTATATCATGATATGTATTTTGTCTGAAAATTACATTGGTTAAGATTTCTGCTCTGACAGAGTAATGGCTGAGTCATGACATTGGATGCTGTCTAAATGAGACTTAAAGTGCAATTTGTATTCAAAAGTAACACAGGTATCTCAAACAATTAAATGGCTGATGGAAGGTCTAATGCAACTGACATTTGTAGTCTTATCTCTAGAAGAGAATAACTCATTAGAAATTGACAATTGGTAGAATTAACTTCAATTTAAATCTAATCTTTTTTTTCTATTTTTATAGGATAAACTTTGTCTTCCTCATCATATATTGGAAGAAAGGGGACTAGTGAAAGTGGGTTCTACAGTGCAAGCTCTACTTGAACTGCCTACATCTAAACACACACAATTATCTACTGTGTAATGAACATTCCTCTTTTTATGTTAAGGACCATTTGTAAAACAGTTACATTCATGCACTTAGTTGTAATTTTACAGCCAAGGTTACCGTAAGTTCTGTTCAAATACCATATTTGCAGAAATAGTAGTCAAATCAGCATTTTTAAAGCCAGTGTAACAGCTTTCACTATTTAAGACAGCTGTTAGATTAAACAGCCACTTGCACCAGTTAACTACTGCTGCCATACAGTGCAGAATAAGTTATTTTCTCAGTTTTTGCAACACTATCAATTTAATTATTCATATCATTCCTCTTCCCACCAGTTCAATAAAATTATATTTCCAGATATAATATGCTTGCATTAACACAAGAGAAAAGGTTTTCAGTGCTGTACAGATCTTTTGAATCTTTGTATATAATGGTGCCTCGTTGGTTGCTTTATTATTTTTGTGATTTTTAGGTTAGCTTTGAGAATTAATAACTTTTAAATTTAATTGGTGCCCTCTAGTGCCATAGTTTTCTCAGGGCTATTAGGTTTTCTGTGCCAGAGCAACTGGTCCGTACCAGTATTTTTTATACTGAGTGCTGTTGAGCCTTTTAAATATCAGACAGCCATGACTGTTCGTCGGACTACTTGAAATTTAATGCTTGAAACTGAAATAAAAACAAATGTTGGAAATACTTAGTGGGTCTGACAAAATCTGTGAATATTTCCAGCACTTTGTTTTTATTTCAAATTTCTAACATCCGTAGTATTTTATTTTTGTCTTAAACTGCATAGGGCTTGCTAATAACACAAAAATAATTGAAACCTTCAGGCCTCTAAAATCTTTATTGGTTACTTCCATTGACGTTGACTTTACTGAACTAACTGTTAATGTCAGGTTGAGAGAGGAAGTTGTACGAGCCAAGATCATTTAGATGTCTGCCATGGATGTACTAAGCAAAATCCTCATGGTGAGAATTCATACTAGGCCAAGTTGTTGATGGGAAAGACATCTTGCATAGTGTCCTATAGTATTACATGCTAGGGTGTGAAGTGCCATCAAAATTAGACTGGTGCCATTCAATGAGATGCAGCTAGTAGTAAGTATTTTGGCTGGCAAGAAACGTGCAACAGTGTGACTGGTTGATAACAGTATCGGCCAAAGTCTTTTCATCACACATAATCTTCCCAGTCAAATCCATGCTACTTCCTACCCTGTAGAAAATCTCAGGACTGATACCTTACCTTATTACTTCAGTCTCTTCCATGATTAGGAAATACGTTATGGTTGATATAGATGTAAGCTTGCATGTGGACAGGACCCAAGAATAATTTTCTGACGTTTTCCTCATTGTCAGGTGAGGAAATATCAGTTAATAAATGATGCCCAAAAGGAAAAACCGGTAAAATTTTGGAATGATTGGAATTAACGTGACTGAATAGTCTTCTATTCCTGGAAGTATGACTTAAGTATCACAGGTGCCAGGGATATTGTTTTTTTTTTGACACTTTTGAACTTTTTTTTTCCTTCTGAGTAATGAATTCTCTTGTAGCCAGCTACACTATCATTATCCAGTCAGGTTCCAGATCACCCTCAATTAACCCTTCACCTGCTAATCTGGTAAAAGCTTATTGTTTTGACCTTCAATTAAGAGAACAAAAACTTTTTAATGCGTACAAACAGCTTTCAACTTTTCATCTCTTTATATTTGTTTCTTATTTCATTGTTTGCCATCTATTTTATCATCTATACATTGAAATTAGAGCTCTTACTAAATCCAAATACACTTTCCTAAGACTTCAACCAAGAACTTGAAGCTCTTTAAGAAAAAACAAGTTTGCAAATCAACAGAACTGGGAGAAAATCCTTAAGGTAGCAGAGCATACTTCAATATTTATCCACTTTGTTTTCATTTGAAGAGTAAAAATTCTAATTTGGAAAAATAATACTTATGCCATTGTTCACTTATCTGCCTACCTCATAGGCACTTTATCCATGGAGGGTAAATTGCTGAGTAAATGCTCTCTTTCAGTAACAGTATTGTCCAGTCTTTGAGGCAAACTCTCTTTATTTTTAATTAAGTATAATTCTTCTGGTTCATCTTATGAAATTTTATTATCTTTATTTTGATTTTTTGAAGACATTTTCAAGTTTTGTATGTATTATTTTTGTTCAATTCAAAGTGTATCAATTTGACTTCATACTTGCCCATTATCTTGCCCTTCCCACTTAATCAGACTATGGCTCTTCTCAAGTTCTTGCTCCCATTTACATAATATACTATGCTCCAAACTAAAGTGTTATCTGCACACTTGGGTATACAACTCTTTCTTAATCCAGGTTATTGATACATTGTAAAAACAAGTTAAGACCCAAATAAATCCATGGGGAGTACTACTTGTCAAATCTCATTCCTAATCTGTCTCATCCTTTTCAAGCATTCACCAGATGATTGGAAAACACATCAAGGTTGTCGTTATCATTCAAAAATAGAGGTTAAAACCTCAATTAATTCAAAATAGCTGCATGATTTCAAATCCTATTGAGGCAAATAGTTTCATAAAGGGTTGCACTAACAGGAGCAAGCGTTTTATTTGGAAAAGGGATTTTTAATTTGAAGATTTTGCTGCCTTAAAGTTTTTTACTCGAAGCAGTACTTCACTGATAAATTCAATCATATTGGCAATCTTTTCCAGATACTCCATTACCACTGCAGAAGTGTTTCAGTTACAGTAAGTCACAAATAGTGATCAATACAATCACTGATTCAATCTCAGATTCTTGAATCAGCAGACTGCATCTGACAGGATGCTGAAACCTACCACAGACATGTTCTGAATTGAATGATTATATAACTGGAGTGGTGTTCGGTGATTGGCTAACAGTTATTAACCTGGAATTGGAAATTTGGTGAGAGCAGGTTTTGTACACATCTGTTCAGCCTGAAGACTATAATTAACAGTCAGATATAAAGTTTTTAAATATAGTTAAGTTTGAAGCTACATGCTTTGTAAACTGGTATAAACAAGAATGGGTCTTTTACTGAAATGCATGGTAAGAGAATATATCACAATCCCTGCAATGCAGAAGGAGGCCTTTCAACCCCTGAAGTCTGCACCGATTCTCTGGAAGAGCATCTTACCCAAGACTTCAACCAAAGGGACAGACCTTTCTATCCACTCCTAATTTTATGCACTTCCATTAGCTATCCCTGAAGCCACCTCTTTTCCAAAGAAAATAGCCTAGTCTATCTAAAATTTCCTCTTAACTAAAATTCTATAGTTTAGCCAATATTTTCATATATTTCCTAATACTATCTTTAGTGCAGCCAAATCTTTGCTGCAGTGACCAGAACTACTTGGAATTGTCCTGAGTGGCCAAATCAATGTTTTATACACCTGAAGCATAACCTTATCTTCATGCCTCAGCTAATAAAGTCAGCTATCCCATATTCCTTCTAGACCACCTTATTTAACTATCTAATCACCACCATGGATTTATGGACATACACTCCAAGGCAGCTCTATTCTCAACTTGTTGTTATTCCACCACTTACTGTATATTCTCTTGCTTTGTTGGTTTTCCCTAAAGGTATTACCTCACTGTCTTCTGGATTGCCCTCCATATGCCAATAGCTACCTGACAAGTCCCTTAATATCTTGCTGTACTCTGCTTTCTTATTCATCATCAACCACATAGTGAATTTTTACATCAGACAAAATTTAGTTTTGAAATTATTGGGTAGACATTTGTCTCGGATGGTGCTACAAAAGAAGCTATAGTGAGATTGGCTGCCCTTTGTACACAATATCTGGTGTTCAATTGAATTGACTGCACATCCTTTTCTTAGTACTGAAATTGGCAAGTGCATCAAGCACTTAATGTTAAAAGGAAAATGTATATCTGACCGTGAGTAATCCACTATTGTTCTAGGAAAATTGAGTGGCAGACATCTGTTGGAAATCATTCCTAATTATAAAGAAATTATCTATGTTGGAGGTTTCTTGTCACATTGCTTTTGCTTTGTCTGTTCAGGAATAATAGCAAGTGTTTTTAACAAGTTATTTGAAATTTTGGCCAATATCAAAATCTGTGCCTGCTGCAAAGAACTAGGGACAAGTTGATGGATTAGAGTTTTCATTCATTGTGAACTCATCACAAAAAAAGTATTTCTCTTGACTATAGGAGCTATTAAGTATGGTACTTAATGATTTATTCTCCATGACTTCCTATGGACTTTGTACTGAAATTTGCAGTAATTAGAAATCCAAAATATAATGATTTATAAGGGATCTGGGATTTCTGTGAAAAGGCAAACAATGACATCTCTTTAATTATTCAGAATGAAGAATTATTACTGAGGCATATGTGATCTAAACCGGGACTTGTAATTTGAAACAGTTAATTACATGCCAAATCATGTACAGAAGATATAATAAAAAAGGTAAGAAATATGGGATTGAGAAAGTTGAGCCAACTTTTTTCACATCACTAATAATTTAGGGCTGAAAGGAAAAAATTCCTCGCTTGTAAGTAAAACGTCTTAGTGCCAGAGAAATATTTAACATTAATTCAAAAAGATCATGCCTGTAAAACATTACTTATAATTTCTTGTACGGGATTTTCAGAGTAACTCCATTGTAGTGTTAATGTAAGCCTATTTCTGACACTAATGAAAAAATTGAATGAAGAAGCCTCGCTTTCTGGTGACGTTAGTCAGTAATTATAATGCAAGTGGGCCAATTTCAAGTCATTCCACGTACTTCAATGTACAGTTTTTTGGAAAGATACTGTTATAGCAGAACCTCTTAAAAAGCTAGGACAGCTCTGACTGTAATTTGCTGAGTTTCACATTTAACTATGTTCAGTCACTGAAAACCACTGTTTAATGGAGGTGAGCACTGATAGCCTCATCATTATTTTTTCTGCAAAACCTGGGACAGTGTGCTGGGTATTTCCTCTAGTTATCCTGATCATCTACCAGAAATCATTTTTATACCTTTATTCTGAGGTTGATGTTGGGAAATTGCCTTTTACAATTTAAATATTAATTTCCTGTCTTCAAACTAAATGTGGTAACAAGTTTTTCAACACCAGGTTAAAGTCTAACAGGTTCATTTGGTAGCAAAAGCCACTAGCATCAGGTAAGTGGGGAGCTCTGTTCACAAACAGGGCATATAAAGCCACACCATTAATTTTAAAAAAAATAATGGTTGGAATGTGAGTCTTCACAGATAATCAAGTCTTAAAGATATAGACAGTGTTAATGGAGAGAGTGTTAAGCACAGGTTAAAGAGATGTGTATTGCCTTCAGACAGGACAGTTAGTGAGATTTTGCATGCCCAGGCATGTTGTGAGACTCTGACTGTGTTTACCCCAGTCCAATGTCGGCATCTCCACATTCAAACTAAATGGAGAGTGCTAGATTGTGGAAGGAGTTGGGAGCTAAAAGGAAAGTTAAATAATTCAATTTTTTTTTTGTTTTTAAGTTGCTTATTAAAAGATTAGAATGGAAAGGATTAGATAAGATAAAACAAAAAAAAGGGACAGCAGGATAAACAAGTGTTTACATTTTGTTTTTACTATAAGATTCACAATACAGAAAGTGAAGTTATATCTGGTGATTTGAATGTCTTTTACTATAGTGTTAATTAGAAACATGCTGAACTATTTAGTCAGGGAGATTAAGATTTCCCTTGATCTAGCTGAATGAGCTGCTGATACCTAAGATGTTGGAAGTGTAGGTTAGATGCAAATACAACAACAAATCTACCCGTCAACATCACTGCATTCTAGCTTCAATAGAACAATCACTGGAAGCACTCCCATCAGTTACTGGTGAAAATTAAACCAGTGTCTGTCCATATTCAAATAAGTGCTAAATGCTGTAGCAATAAAGTTACTGCATATAAGCTGACCTTGATGTAAGCAAATGTAATGTGGTGAATCATGAAATGTATTTAACTACTATGTAAAATGTTCAATTTTATTTCAATGCACCCTTAATATGCCAAAAAATAAATTATACCGTATTCTGTGCAAATAGCGGTAAATACAGCACCTAAATGTTGAAGGTAGCATATTGTATCAAAGCAATTGTTTATAAATTTTAATTGTATAGTTATTTTGTGCCTCAGAATTGCTTTTCTTTAGCTTAATCTTATTTCCATCTATTTAATTTGATGTATGATATTGTTTACATATATTTTAGCATAAAGTTTTGTTCAAGTCTTTTTACTCTGTTCAGAAAATATAAATCTTTAATTTATTTAATGTTAAAAGTTTTTACGAGGGCATTTCATTACACTTCTGAGTACAAAAAATGATTGCTTACCTTCATGATTATGTTTAGTTAAACCGTTACAGATTATCATTTTATGAAGCTGCTGGTTGTTGGTTAACAATATACAACTTGAGCCTTGAATTTACAAATTCCTCTTTTTAAACTAATCTCTATTTTATTGTATTTCTTTGAGAGTCTGACATTTGCTGGAGGGAAAATGACATAATGATATTATTGGGACAGGAAACAGAGCAGTATTTTTTAAAAAAGTCATTTTTGAACGGGAGCTAAACGAGCTCAGTAGGAACAGAGACTGGTCAGAGCTGTGTGCCGGCACGTTAGGCCCATTTTTAAACTTTAAATGTGTGTGCAAAATTATATAGCTTCCTTCCACAAGTGTTATTCCATGTTACAATTTAATGTGCCCAAATAAAATGTCTTTAATGCCTTTTGTTATCCATTTATGAGATGTGGGATTTGCTGTCTAGACCAGCATTTATTGCCTAATTGTCCTCAAGGTGGTGGTGCACTATCGCTTTGAACTGCTGCAAACCCTGTGGCATAGATACAGCATAGTGCTATTAGGGAGTGTGTTTTCCAGGATTTTGATCCAGCAACAGCAAAGAACGCCTGTACTCAACAGAACTATCGTCACTTTATATCTTCCAGCACAGATTTTACATTCCATGAGATACACGAATTTGGTTATTAATGTAAATGGACATTGATTGTGAAATCAGATTGCATTGTTCACAAGAGCGCTAGCCCTGAAATTATTTTGCATGTTTTGCAACGGGTGTTGATAGCCTTATGAATGACAATGTTCTGTCTAAATGGAATCTAATTGATATAATTTATATCATAATAAGGCATGTGCTTTGTATTAATGTTTTTGAAATATTAACATTTGCAGATGGTCAAATAACTACAGAAAGATCTCTGGTGATTATTTTTTGTTGTACTTTTCATGCATCTATGAGCATATTTTTCCAGTACAAATAACTGGTTTTGTGAAATCAGTGGAGTGTAGTTTGACTAGTGAACATTTTTGTTTTATAAAAAGCATTTCTCTGAGACTGGAGCACTTTTGTGACTATTTCATACAAAATTAGGGAACAAATTTTTGCACAAATAGTAAACTGGATTTATAGTATGTTAAATTTGAGGCTAAGAATTTTTTTGTAATTATTCCTACTTCAAAAACTTTTTTTTCAGATGAGTCATCAATTTTCAAAACAGATTAAACATGTTGGTAACCAGTTTTCAGTGCTCTGATTTACCGTTGTGGGTGATATAGTTCCAATAAATTGCAGTTGTGTAAAGATTTCAGCTGAGAAAATCTGGCAGTTGGGTTAATGAAGCAAAGTGACACATCAAAGTCCCAGATTCTGGGTTTTGCATATTTCACAATTGCGTGCAAATATCAGATGATTAACCAGTTTGCCGGATAGTAATTTCAGGGAATTATATGCCCTATGATTCTTTTACAAGGTCAATGTACATAGAAATTGAATAGGAAATATTTGCAAACAAAATTTGTAAAAATCATCTTTGTAATTAGCATATTTTTATTCATCGAGAATATTGATGGAAATGTTATTTGCGACTAAAAAGATTTTGAGCAGCTAGGAATTTGGTAGCGACATTTCGTTGCAGATGTGAAGCATAAGTCTAAAGCTGTTTGACATTTTCCTGCAAGTCAAAAAGATTGCCTAAAATCATGTGTAAATTAATGTATTGAAAATGTCTTACTTCTATTATTCTACAGATTTTTTCATGCAATGTTTTATTTTCCTGTCTTAATTCAAAATGATGTATATTTCTGTAAGTTTAGTTGGCTGTACCATGAGTTCAATTGTAAAACCTTCCCAAATATGTTTTTAATTATGAAATCCTACAAATGTCTTTGTAAATAATTTGTATTACATTTTGCATGCATGGAATTATTTGACCAATCTAGAGATGATGTACAGATATGTATAATGTACAGTATGTTTCATAAACTTTCATGTTTAGGAAATAAATCTGTCTTTTCAGATAACTGTTTTATTTTCTCTTTGTTCATTGTACCAGTGTTTTAAAATGATTCCAGAATGAATTCTGTTCTTTTGTTGCTTTATAAAACTTTTTGATAGTTTTATATTATCTGGACCCCAATTCTACCAACACTAAAATGATACATTCTGATTTAATACATTCAACTGTGCTTTTTTTTTACTGCAGTTTCATTCCTGTGGATAAGTGCCAATATAAACATTTATCTTCTCTCTCTGTCTTCCTCTGCCGTCTTCCTAATTAGTCCCATGTCTGGCATTAGATTAAATGCACATGTATTTTCATTTGACCAATGTCTCTAGATTCAATTCTGACTATTAGAAAAAGTAGACCATTATTGGTTTCCCAATGTATAAAGGAATTGTGAATGACAATATACTACGGAAAGAGGAGGACTGCCTTGGGATGTAACTAGTCTATTGAGAAAATATGGTGAACCTCTTAAAGAACCTAGGAGCATATGAAGACATCCCCTCAAAAGTGGTCTTTTGGATGTTTTTACAGTAAACTTTTAATTGTAACATCTAAATCAGTAATTTATATCTGAAGACTATTGTAGGTATTGGCATTAAACTGATATGGCATGAAAACTGATATTAGTAACTTCAGTTGTCTTGGATTAAGGCCAGAATTTTTACAGACCTGCTGCCACAGGAATTGGAATGGTGAGAGATGGACCATGGAAAGGTCCATTTGCCTCGAGTGGGATTTTACGGTTTCCGAACGAGTGAGGCTGTAAAATCCCAACCTAAGAATTTGTGGTTTACTTGAGTCAATCACTACGTACATCTAGAAACAGGAATTGCCCATTTATCCCTCCAGCCTATTCCACTACTGAGGTGGTAACTAATCTGTGAACTAACTCCATATATTTGATTTTTGCCTCACGTCCTTTAAAAGTTTTAATTAACAAAAATATCCAAATTCCAAACTTTGACCATTCTGTAGAAAAAATGTTCCTTTGTATAAAAGTGTACAATGGTTGGAAAAGTTTGCGAAATCCTGGCTTAATCTCTTTTTAAAATTTGTTTATTAATCAAAAGCAAGGCTTACGTTAACACTGCAGTGAAGTTACTGTTGCGGCGGATGCACTTAACCTTCATATCTTTCAGACTGGGAAGAAACCCACGTAGCCAAAGTACAAACTGCACAGACAGTGACCCAAACCGCGAATCAAACCCATGTCCCTGGCGCTGAGGCTGCAGTGCTAGCCAATGTGCCACCTCATGCTATCTATTAAATTTCTTGCACATATCTTGTAATACTCCGTAGGCTAATGCTGCAAAACTCACGTTTATGTTGGTAACTTTTTAGCTAGGGGCTAAGTTTGTCTCTTTGTCACCCTGCTTTTTTTTCAGGGCGGGCATAAAAACAAAGTACATTTTTGGAAGACGATATCTGTTTTTATAATGAACCTGATGCCAAAATGCTATCAAAATGATGAGTGTCTTTATAGTTACTGCAAATTCCAAGGACAGACTCTCAGGCACAGGCTCTCGCGCCTCTTTAAAAGTCAGAGAGCTCAAAATAGGACAGTTTAAATTCCCTTTCTGACCAGCAGAGGTTGGATACCATTGCAACCAAGTAAATCTCACATTGAAATATACACTTGTCCTGTTGGCACTCTTCCCATTTTCACGATGTATGTCATCTGTAGCCATTACACAAAGTAGCATTTCTCTGGAAACTCGAGGCGTTTGAGGTCAGTGAATGAGTGATATAAATCGGTCAGCTAGATGCCTGAACGATAGGGCAACTATTGGGACAAATCTTGGTTTGCCTTGGAGTCCCCATTGTGCAGAAGGAGGCCCTCCCTAACTATACGCATCGACCATCCACTAGTATCTACACACCTTTGGACACCAAGGGGTAATTTAGCATAATCCATCCACTTATCCCGGGAGAAGAAATCACAGCATCTGGAAGAAACATCAATCAGCCAAGGACGATATTGAACCCCGGTCCCCGCACTGAGAGACGAGTGTTAACTAACCAATGTGCCGCCGTACATCTTCTCGACTTCTATGATCTTATTGTCTAGCTTTTGCTTTAAGGTACACTATATTTTCCTATTTGTCGTTCTTACTGTGTTGTGGCGCAATCAATTAAAATACTATAGGAATCAAATGAAAAAGTTAAAAATAAATGAATGCCGTTTGTAATTGAATTTTAAATTGTTTCATCTATTTATATCTCATGGAAAAGGCAACTTTTTAAAAGTCGCTTTCGCAAATTCTAGCCTAGTACTTACAAAATCTTGGCACCAATTATCATTTAAAAATGCATTTCCAATCAAAGCTTGGCTGGTTTGTTATTATACCGGAGCAGGATGGGGAGGAGGGAGGGAGGTTTCAGAATACGATCTCTGACAAAGAACCTTGCTTTATTGAAGGATCTATTGACATTAAGATATGTATTAAAGCTGCTCTGTCTAATGAACCGCCGGAGGAGGAATCTGATACAAAGTTGTGTCTTGGTGGGAAGTTCTATTTCGGGGAAAAGTGCTAGGTTGATAAGGATAATTTATTGTTCATTTGCCAACTGTGTTACATCAGAACTAGAGACGCGATGAACAATCGATGAAACGATAAGTCGACAAGTTAGTACATCTCGTAACTGGTTATTTAGAAAATGAGTGAAACTGTCTCCGAGGTTGATTCGAAGTGTAGTGTGTAGTTCAGATGAACTACAGTGTTGGGAGGGAGTGGAAGCTATTTATATCCTGTGTGAGTTTACTCAGATAGACAGACCGACAACACCACAGAGGAACCGACAACACCAGGTGAGTGCTGCTCGGAATACGGGCTTGTGATTTTAACGGATTTACGCGTTGATTCATTTCTACTTTTTAATTCCCTTGCCACATACTGGGAGAAATGGAATCCACTCAATAGTAGCCCCCATTTTAAATATGTTGGATTATTTTTCTGGGACTCTCTTGTGATGACATTTCAAAGCTCAAGGTCAGCCAGGTATTGAACATTTGATATATAGATCTCTAAGGAGATCACGTGGTCTGTGATTTAACACGAAACGGTGTTTACATCTCCCCCTCTTCTGTGCAATGTATGTTTATTCTGTAACGTTAATATTTGTGTGTGTGTGTGTGCGCGAAATAGTTAATCGGATGATAGCTGAAGACAGGATCGTTTCAATGAATTATACATATATACATCGTTTCAATGAATCATACAATGTAGATAACGTGGAAGTGCAGGCAGTTAGTTCATCAGCATGATTTCCGAACAATTTGTGAAGCATAAGAATGGTTTCTCACTTTCTGCTGTAGTGTTTAAGGTCAGGTACGTATTAATGGGGTCATTGGGTTTTCTACAATTTCCAACAATAACCGCTTTGGCTGAGTCATCTCATTGAATAATTTGTTTTGTGACTGTTCAACGACATGGGGTGTCTTCCAAGAAAGTAGTTAGCTTCAGGGGGTTCTGATCTGCCCCCGAGGTGAGGTTCCGCACCGTAATCTCACCTCTTTTAGACACGACTAATCCTATTTCGGTGTCTGCAGCGCCGCTGGCAGTGCCGTAGCTCCGGGGAATGCCTGGCTCAAAGCTTGGACACACTCCAAGCGAGTGAAATGGCAATAGAACATAGACCAGTAGAGCGGAACCAGATAGTCAGAAAAACAATCGGTGCTCATTGTGATCTCTGTAGAGATCAGAAATCTGAAAACTCAGATATTGAAGCTCCCCACTCCCCACCCCCCACCAATAGTCCCTCTCTTTCACCAGTTTATCTGAAAGACACACACTATCATGAGCTACCACCAAAATCTGAACTAATCCAGTATCCCGTAAAATATAATTTTGCTTACTTGTTTCAGTAGAAGAGTACTTCTCCCTTAGAAACAAAATCTTTAAAGTTAATTTATTAGTCTCAAATAAGTTTTACATTAACACTGCAAAGAAGTTACTGTGAAATTCCCCTCCAGTGGTATAATTTCCAGTGGTGTGACTTTACCAGTATTCAAGATAGAATCTCCCTGACTCCCTTATATAATTACAGCCAGCGGTGTAGTAGGTTCTAAGAGCACTTTACACCTCTACTATTGCTATGGTTTTATCACTCATTTCTTTATTGAGGATTACTAAGACAATCCTACTGCAACTGGCTTTCTTTTAAGCTTCCAACTTGTCCTGCTTTACCACAATTAAAGCATAAATTTTTCCCTTTGATCTCTTTGTTTTTTGATTTATTTCCTCGGTTGGTACCAATGCAAAGACCACAACAACCCCACCCCATTCCACAGCATTATCTTTTACTTGTTTTTTAGTTTTGCTTTCACTGAACATTTTCCCATGTTCCCCTATGAACAACTTTTGCTATCTTATCTTTATGCCACTATCAGTGCCCGTGATGTGGAAATGCCAGCGTTGGACTGGGCTAGGCACAGTAAGAAGTCTCACAACACCAGGTTTATTTGGTAGCATGAGCTTTCAAAGCACTGTCCCTTTATCAGGTGAATGATGATGGGATAGCATACTTTCATCACTCACTTGTAAAGTACATTATTTAGTCCTTAATGCCACCATTAACACTCTCCTTATCTTGCACTTATGTTAATCCCTCCTAGCTCTGACTATCCCTGGCCATCCATTCTGCCCTACCTCATTTTCTCCCCGTCCTCTCCAACCATTTAATTCATCACATTTCTACCCCAGTTCAGCTCTGAGGAAGAGTCATAAGAGGAAAACTTCAAACATTACTCTTTCTCTCTTCATTGGTGTAGCCAGACCTGCTGAGTTTATCCAGCATTTTCAGTTTTTGTTACAAATTTCTTTACAATATTTTCATCTTCAAAGTTTTTACCCTCATTAATCATAGAATCCAACAGTGCAGAAGGAAGCCATTTGGCCCATCAAGTTTGTAGTGACCACAATTCCACCGAAGCTCTATGCCCATAAACACATGCATTTACTCTGGCTAGGCTCCCTGACACTAAGGGGCAATTTAGCACAGCCAATCCACCTAACCCATACATCTTTGGATAACGGGAGGAAACCCGAGTACCCAAAAGAAACTCACACAGACGGTTTCAGTCCTCCTTAATGCCAGAATCTTCCAAATTTCTGATTCTTCCAGCTATGAGTCCATAAATGGAGATTAAGGCTCTGTCTCATCTCTGTAAGATAGCTTTAGTTAAAATCTTTTAGTTAAAACCATTAGTTAAAAATACAGCTTCCCACATTTTAGAAATTTTTGGGTCCTCCAAATGTAACTTAGTAGCTAGTGGAATGCTGTTCCTAAATTCCTCCTGATCGTGACCTTCCTTGCCTCTCCACCTGCCCCGCCTTCCCAATTTTTAAAAGTCTAAGGTGATTTTATTGAATGGTCATACCTATGACATCTTTTTATCCAAAATATTCTACAAATGTCTAATTCCATTATTCCTGGTAGTCCAAAATCTTAATTGTTATGCCTTAAGAATTAGTTTATATGGATTAAGTCCCATGTTTTTAATTGTCTCAGAATTTGAAGGTAGTTTTCCAAAAATACTCAAATAAAAATCTGTTGCTATGCCCACCAAACACTTCTCGAAGTCCAAAGCAATGTTCACTTAGGGCTGAGGGCAATCTGGCTGCGACATCTGTTACCCTATTGATTGCTGGGTTTGATTTGGCTGGCTAGGCGAGTGTCCCCCTTCCCTCACAGCTCCATGTGCGTCCCTCCCGAAACTCAGCACTCGGCCATAGAGAATGACCCCCTAGAAAAGGACTGCTCCATCAGTCTAGGGTATATCAGAGAGTAATAGTGGAAGGGTGTTTTTCTAGCTGGAGGTCAGTCACTAGTGGTGTGCCGCAGGGCTCGGTACTGGGACCTCTTCTATTTGTAATATACATAAATGACTTGGAAGAGGGAGTAAGTGGAGTGATCAGCAAGTTTGCAGACGATACAAAGATGGCTAGACTTGCGGATAGTGAGGAGCATTGTCAGGCGATGCAGCAGGACATAGATAGGCTGGTAGCTTGTGCAGATAGATGACAGATGGAATTCAATCCTGATAAATGCAAGGTGATGCATTTTGAGCGAAAGAATGTAGGGGGGAGGTATGTGATAAAGGGTAGACCTATTAAGAGTTTAGAAACGCAGAGGGACCTGGGGGTGCAGGTGCACAAGTCTCTGAAGGTGGCAGAGCAGGTGGAGAAGGTTGTGAAGAAAGCATATGGTATGCTAGCCTTTATAGGAAGGGGTATAGAGTACAAGAGCTGGCGTTTAATGTTGCAGTTGTATAAAACGTTGGCTAGACCTTATTTGGAATACTGCATTTAGTTCTGGTCGCCTTACTGCTGGAAGGACGTGGAGACTCTGGACAGAGTGCAGAGGAGGTTTACCAGGATGCTGCCTGGTACGGAAGGTCTGAGTTACGAAGAGAGGTTAGGCAAATTGGGGCTGTTTTCCTCAGAAAGGCGTAGACTTAGAGGAGATCTAATAGAAGTGTACAAGATTTTGAGGGGTATAGATAGAGTACATAGAACAATACAGCACAAACAGGCCCTTCGGCCCACGAGTTGCGCCGATCACATCTACCAATCCACAGACCTATCTATAACCCCATATTCTATTCTTTTCCATATACTCATCCAGAAGTCTTTTAAAAGACCCCAGTGAGTTTGCCTCAACAACCTCCGGCGGCGGCAGATTCCATTCACTCACCACCCTCTGAGTGAAAAAACAGGGTTAAGCTTTTTCCCAGGATGGACTTGGATAGCACGAGGGGTCATGGGCTTAGGGTGAGGGGGGTAAGGTATAATTTGGATGCTAGAAGGAGTTTTTTCACACAGAGGGTGGTGGGGATATGGAATGCGCTGCCAAGTAAAGTGATGGAGGCATGCACTCTGGAGTTATTTAAGAAATACTTAGATGGGCACATGAACAGAATGGGAATGGAGGGGTATAGAAAACTGAATTAAAATAGGGATCATGAGCCTTGGGAGTCCCTGGGAAGTGTGTAAATAGATGATGATATCGATGTACTTGTTTTTATCCTACATTTGCTATGGTCCACCTGTCTAATAACAGGCATACACGCGATGGGTGCTGAGAGGGCTGCTCTTGGATTTTTTTTCGAGAGTATCCCAGTGCTTCACGTCGTTAGTGTACGCTTGACCTGGACCATTTGATGGGCAACACAACAGCTCAGTGACTATCGCTGTGCTGTGCAGATACATGGATTTGGACCTGTGTCTGTGAGAGTTTGTGCATTCTCTCTGTGCTTGCATGGGTTTTCTCCGGGTGCTCCAGTTTCCTCCCACATCCCAAAGATGTGCTCTTAGGCTAATTGGCAAAACAAATTCTCCCGAAACTGTCTCAAATTTGGTTTTTAATCCATAGATCTATAAACATGGACAGGGATTACGGGTAGAGGTGAGAACATCGGGGTGGCGGTGCGGGCTCGTTGGGCCAAAGGGCCTGTTTCCCATGCTTTGTATTTTTCTTTATTTCTTTATTCTTTGTATATGATGTAGCTACATTCCTCTGCTAGGATTTGTAGGATGTTGTAGGGAAGTCAAGCTCCAGGACTTCAGACACTTGGGCCACTGTAATTGCAGCAGTTTTCTCAAAAGAGGCAAAACATCTTAACATTTGGGTGGCAAAATTTGACTAGAATTTGAAATTGATAGTGGAATTGTAATCCTTGCCAGAAGTATTTTGACCAGACCATGATGCTTGCACTGGGAGAATAAGCTGTGAGTTGTGAGATTTGAATGCAAACTGGTCTTGCCCAGGTTTGATGGAGCAATAGCAGCTGCAGTCATAGCCAGAGAGATATATGCAGTTTCATGTTAGGGCACAGATTCCTTTCCACTATTGTCAAACTCGAGCACTATTAGCTTGCCTCCAGCTGAATCTCTTCCTGCAACAGCACAGCTCAGGGCATCCTGTAGTGCAACTTTTACATAACTCTGATACTGAGGCTTGCTCCTTTGGAAGGAGTGTAATAAAAGGTTGAATTCATGGTAACACAATTCCCCAAAATAATCAGAAACATATGCTGCAGGCAAAATCAAATTATTCAAAACTGAATGATTTCCTCGACCACAAAGTTATGGATGCAGAAGATCAAGCCAAGAATAGGCTATACAGAATAAACCGCTTTGGTTTGTCCGAATCTGACCAAAGGGATCTGGAAGTTTTGATATTAGACGACCAGCTCAAATGAAAGTTAATTTTAGAATGTGCAGCTTTGAGCTTGTGTGATATAGATAGAAAGAAATGATTGATGATTTTGTCAGTAGAGAAAATGAAAAGAGATAAATGAAAAAAATGCAATTCTATGGATATAGCATTCTCAGAATGCACTATGGTGTTGGTCATCATCTCTACTCCCCTGGAAACACTCTGGAAAGCTGCAAGGATAAGATGCAAAGAACTTGTTACAGGACAGGCATAGATATGAGGCCTTGCACCAGAGGAATGATGTTTGTGAGCTATAGAGTGTGGAATGACTGTTGGCACAATATCCAGAGCAGTCATGCTAAAGATGCAGCACTTTGCCTGACCATCACCTCACTAATGAGGTGGTCCATGATCACAGATCGGAGAGATTGCATTCCAACAAAAGGCTTACAAATAATGAACAGAAAAACGTTGCAATGTTCATCTTAAATCTTTAACTTTTGAATGTTTCTTTGTGTGGGTGCGGCAATTTGAATATTATAGTTGCTTATCTCAAGTCTAAACATTAACAAAATCCAAACTAATTTTGTCTAAAATAGTCATTAAAAAATTGAACATATCAAAGCAAAGTAACTTTGAATTGTGCAATAAATATTTAAATAATATTCAACACAAGTAAAAGCACATACACATAATGCCCATTTCATATAACAGAATTGCATAAAAAATCCAAAATTTTAAATGATCTACTCTTGAGACATAAACCGATGTTGCTTTTTAAAATTAGAAATGAATTGTGAAGTTTATAATACTGGATAGCTAACTGACAGTATCATGTTTTTCTTATTTAAGGTAACAGAGCGGACACTGAACCATGAATTGGAACAATATTGCTGCTTTTTTTGCTTTAATTCTTTGGCTAAGTGCTGCATCAGAGATGTTAACTTCAGGTATGACCTCAAGAAGCAATGGTGTACCCTTGCTAAATGTGTTCTTCAGTTATGTAACTTCTCAAAATCTTTTGATTCAGAGTTCCTCTTTTCAAAGCCTCTATTTTGTTCCAGTTGATCCACCAACTGATCTACAGGTCACAGACTTGGGCCACCTAGGTCCACTTCATATCAGTTGGAAAGCTCCACTAAGTTTAACCAGCAAGAAGTTGTGTGCAGTCCGCTACATGTTGTCCTATTGCAATGTGGATTCAACAAATTGTAAGGTAAATGAAACACATTGAATGTGAATTTTTCCAAAACATAGAGCAGGATTTTCCGCACCACCACCACCCTTCTCCTCCCCTCCCCACAGTATGGTCACTGGCAGGACTTGAGAAGATGTCTATGGTGTTTTGCATGGCTCACCTGTCCTGATGCTTAGGAATCCCTGTGAGGGAATTGTCTTCGTGGGACTGGAAGATCCTGTGGTGGACAGGGCTAGAAAATCCCTCTCTAAATCTTTAAAATGGCATTACCATTTCCATTACAAGAAAGTAAGTTTTGATCAGTGTACAAAACCAAAAGGGATTGAAATCAGAATTAGCTTTGGAAGTTAACCAGCCAGAAAGCCATCCCTGTGATAATAGCATAAGAGTAGCATTTCTCTCACATCTGCGTAATTCTATGCCATATAAAGTGTAATAGACGCTATTAGAAAGTATGGTACATCTCCCTGGAGGACACGAGTGCCATTCCTTGGTTGATCCATCAGGAACCAACCTTGAGAAGTGTCAATGAGATAAATGTAATTACTTCAGTCTTTATTCTTATAACAAGACTAGTTGAAATTATTGAAACTTACACTTGGGAAAGCTTTGCGCAGAGATCAATCAATTCTATTGATTAATTTCTACATAGAAACCTGAGTAGTTTCCATTGTTATCTTTTTGGTAACATTCTTAAATTAATGAAGTTTCCCTTATCAATATCAGGATGCTTTATGTTCAGTATTTGTTTGGCAAAGTTATGTGAGATGGAAAAATCAAGCCACCTTGATCTGAAAAGGACTTAGATTATGAACGATGTAAGAGAGCACAACCACTGTTAAAGTACTTTGTATCTTCTTGTGCATTGTCTGTCCACCATCTTTTTTAAAATTTTCCTACTTCTGTACTGGCTACTTCCTTGTGGTTACAGTTTTCTCCAATCATCTAAGGTCCAGTCCACATGCTTGTGTGATATAAAAGATCCCATGGCAGTACCTTGAAGGGGAACAGGGGATTCACTCTGCTACCCTGACCAATCTTGACCAACCCTGACCAATCGATTATTATCCCATTCCTGTTTGTTGTATATATTGCCTGCTGCATTGGCTGCAAAGGACATATGATATTGATGAAAGAAGATATATAAATGCAAGTCTTTTTTTTGAGTGCTACTGACAGTTCCTTTTTCAGACCATTTTGCTGTAAAAATGCAAACATTAAATGGAGGACTGGCACATGTGACTTACTTGTTTACCTTTTCTGAAAACAGCATTTTGAAACAGGGGTGTAGTGAGTGAAAGGCCAGCTCTTTCTCTTTTGGTGAATTGTTAAGAATAATGGGGAGAAAACTGTGTTCCTCTAATGTCCTATGTGAAATGAATACAGGTACTCTCAAACCAATTCTAGTAGTCTTGAATTCTCAATTCAAAACTAATCCTAATGTGTGGAATTTTGATAGTCACATTAGTGCAATGAATGGTTTGCTCAAGAGATTGAGGCTAAGGAACTAGTTAGGTTGGTGAGAGTTGGGTAATAGAAGCTGTCTATGTTATAGTTCACGTAGGGCTATTTTGTACTGACTGTGGATGAGCAATTTGGAAAATAAGTTTGTTAATTTCCTCTCACTTAATGTTCTTCATCTTGGAAAAAAAAATGAAAATAAATGCTCCATCTGTTTTAGACCCTTCCTCTCCCTAAAGAATAATTTGATTGAAATTCTAGTTTAAACAAAAATGAATTTATGGGAACAGTAAATTCAAATATCCTATCTATTGTGTAAAATGTTGAATGGGGATATTTTTATCTTTGATGAATTTGTTTCTTCTGATAGCGTGTAATCACCACACATCTGGAATACACGGATGGATTTAACCTCAACAAGGGAATACAAGTGAAACTCCAGACACTCGTGAAAGAACATTGCACAAATGGAACTGAACGACATAGTGACTGGGTTGAAACAGTATACTGGCCACTCATGGACGGTAAGTCACCACATGCAGAAGATATCTTATTTCAATTTTCCCCTGTGCCTTTGTGAAGTGATAAATGGCAATGATAGTTACCAATTATAAAATACTTCCTTTATATTTCTAGACAAGTAACTTGAAATGCTGGAAAATCTCAGCAGGTCTGGCAAATTCGCTAAGCAGAGAGAAGAGCTGATGTTTCGAGTCTAGATGAACTTTGTCAAAGAATGGACATTTGAATTTATTGTTCCCATGATTTCATTTCTTTGTTTAAACTAGAATTTCAATTAAATTATTCTTTAGGGAGAGGAGGGATCTAAAACAGATGGAGGATTTATTTTCATTCTTTTTCCAAGAAGTGAGAGGGAATTAACCCACAGTCAGCACAAAATAGCCCTATGTGACCTATAACATAGCCAGAGCTTTGATAAAGGGTCATCTGGACTCAAAACATCGGCTCTTTTCTGCCCTTACAGATGCTGCCAGAACTGCAGGGATTTTTCAGCATTTTCTGTTTTGGCTTCATTTTCCAACATCTGCAGTAATTTGCTTTTAACTTGAAATGCTGGATTTATATTCACATGTTTCCAATTGCCTTAATAAACAAGTAAAATAAACGTGACCCTTTCAGTGAATAGCGAAGGCAGCTCACTAGCTCCTTCTTAAGGACAGCTAGCAATAGACAATAATGCTGGCCTTACCCATGATACCTGTATGCCAAGAATGTTTTATTTCAAATTTTGAATTCAACTGCTTTAGCATCACACTAAGTTCGATAACTTGTAGTACCTTGAATATATTCATTCAGGAGTCCTTTCTGACCAAACTGGCAATAGTCATGGACCAGCGCAGCTATAACAGAAGGCCAGTTTATATCCCTCATTATCTGTAACTGGCAGAAACCAGCTCCTCTGAAGTGTAAAGCTGACTGCTAAAACTGCCCAGATGCTGTGAAAATTGGGAAAGTCACCACAAACTGCATCGTAGATAATAACATTCGAACGTACTCCATGATTAACATTAGTGTGCAATTGCGAGTTGTACTGTTCCCAATTTTAGATGGAGGTTGGAAAACTGAACATGGCACATCAGCACAACTGAATCAAGGCACACATCAAAAGAGTTGATGACGTGTATATAAATTAAAGGGGGAAAAAAGTCAATATATGTTGAAATGATGTGACACACTGTGGTTTTTGCATCTGTGCATCATTTTAAACTCCTGGCATTATCTAAAGCCAATGCAGTGTCACACAGCCCCAGATACTCCAGATAAAACAAGGAAGAGTCACAGTAAATCTGAGGTTTTTATTCAAATGTTACCATGATGTTTGTTCATGATGATTGATATGAATGTAGTGCTAAATGAGTCATCAAGGCTGTACTCACTAGGATGCAACAAAATCTTAAACACTGGTTGTTCTGCCAGGCTTTAAGTTTTGTCATTTGGATGGTGCCAATCTGGGTGTAGATATCATGAGTTCCTTACACTTAAGCTTGAAATAAGAGTGGAGTGAGAAGGGAGTGGAAGTTTATTAATATGGTTGACTATGGGTAAAAATAGCTTATTTCTATGTTACTTTTATCTGCCCTATTCTTCCTCCTCTTTGTCTGTCCAAGTTGAAAATTACCAAAGTGGCATTTTTTTGTTCTTGCAACACAATTTGTTCCCGGAAACCATTTCATAAGTCAACATGTTATAAGTCAGAACTGATTTTTTCCCTGTTGGAAACAATGTTAAAAATGGGAGATTGGTTCTGTTAGCAGGGCAAGGCAGATTGCAACCCCAGGCCCAATTTGCTCAAAAGTGCTGAATTGACGGGAAACTGGTGTAACTCATGACTATTTGTTCAGTTCAACTTCAGACCAAATCTCTGCACTCTGTGCAAAGCTGAGCTCACAACTGTGAAGGTTATTAAAAGTTTGGAGGATTGGGCCTATTCACACTGGAATTTGACAGTACCGGAACTCTGCGTATGCGTGATGGCCCCAATCTATCAGATCACTGTTGCTGGCCAGCCTCATCATTGGCAAGCCTTGGATTCTGACAGTGCTACCCCCCCCAATCACCCCCAGCGCCCAACCATGGCCCCTAGGAGCATTTCCTGGTCAACCTCAACCCCTCCTCCCTCCTCACCCCCTTCCCACTCCAGGTTGGAGCACAGTGATCTCCAGTACGTTGCCTACTCCCCCTGGGAAGCAGACCCCACCATCCTGTCTCCCACAGACTACTGTCCTCCAGCCCACCCTGATCGCTGGCCTCCCTCCAACCCTGACCAATCCTAATGCAGAGTGGCAATGGAATTCCACACCCCCCATCAATCACCCACAACAGGCCCCAGCCCCTTAGACCTGCCCATACTGGTCCTCTCCTCTTTCTCCTGCCCCCTTCTCAGGCCCCATCCCCAGGTCCTGCCCCCTACACTGCTTCCCAAGTTGCCATCTGTGCATGGTTACTTTTCCCCTTGAGCAGTGCCAGGGGACACAGACTGTTATTGCCAGGGCACCATCCCCCACTGCCCAACCACTGGCAGCCCCCAATTACTAACCCCCCTTCACTCTGGCAGTGTCTTCCGCTAGTTCTCCACAAGTGGGGAGCTACTCTAAATCCCGCCAGAGTGAGATACTCCTGGCGGAGTGGGAAATGCTATCGGGTTCAGAGAATTCTGTGCCAGAGCCAATAATCACATTTAAAACACATTAAAATGACTTAACTCTCTCTCTCTCTCTCTCTCTCTCTCTCTCCCCGCCAATTCCCAGCGTGGTCACGTCTGTGCCTGCTCTCCAGCCGTGGGAGACACATGGGAACGCACGCACAAATTCCGCAAAATCACTGACGTACAGTTCTCCCACCCCCACCCCCTTACCCGTGGGTTTTAGACCTTTGTCACCATGAATGCAAAGCAGGTCACTGCAACTGTTCTCCATAACTGAGCGAGCGAATGGCCTACGTTTGCCTGACGAAGACACAAGAGTGTCAAAAGCTCGCAAATTTACTATCAAATAAATCAGTTGGATTTAAAATTGGTGTTGCTAAATTCTTACTGAGTTCTTACTACCCCAGTCCAACGCCGGCATCTCTACACTCAGACTACAGGCACAGAAGTTCCCATTGTAATCAATGGGAGATCAGCCAGAGGGTAGAGATAACTGTTTCCCAGTTTTCAAAAGTAGATTTTTGGTTTCTGGGGCTCTAGCTCGGTCAGGCACTGCCAGCACAACCATTCTTCTCTTTCGTGATCTTGCGGTCTGGAATGATGGTCTGGTGAGTGAGGGGTGCAAAGGGGAGGGTGGGGATGGGGGCGGGTTCAGTGTTTCACAGCAGATTCACAATTGCTCCTTCAAAAAACATCAGAATGAAAAATCATATTTATAAAAGTACAACAGATGGGCTGGCGGCATCGTGAAGTCAAAGCTGATATCGTGAATTCAAGCAGAGAATCAATTTTTATTGTAATTATCGTAATCATGATTGGATGGTTCGATGTAACTTGAATATTGTAAAGTTGAAGGCTGCATGTTGTTAATTTCCTATTTTATTAGCTTGCCATAGAACATAGAACATTACAGCGCAGAACAGGCCCTTCGGCCTTCGATGTTGCGCCGACCATTTAAGAAAAAGCAACGTCCCTCTAACCTAAACCACTCCCTTTTCATCCATAAACTTATCTACTAACCTTTTAAACGCCACCAAACTTGGCGCATCTACAACTGCAGCAGGCAGGGCATTCCATACCCTTACCACCCTCTGGGTAAAGAACTTACCTCTGACATCGTCCTATAACTACCACCCCTTAATTTAAAGCTATGTCCCCTCGTGCTAGCTTTCTCCATCCTAGGAAAAAGGCTATCACTGTCCAACCTATCTAAACCTCTAATCATCTTATATGTTTCAATAAGGTCTCCTCTTAGCCGCCTCCTTTCTAACGAAAACAACCTCAAATCCCTCAGCCTCTCCTCATAAGACCTGCCCTCCATACCAGGCAACATCCTGGTAAACCTCCTCTGGACCCTCTCCAATGCCTCCACATCTTTCTTATAATGTGGGGACCAGAACTGCACACAATACTCCAAGTGCGGCCGCACTAGAGTTTTGTACAGTTGCAACATGATGCTGCGGCTCCGAAATTCACTCCCCCTACCAATAAAAGCTAAGACTCCATATGCCTTCTTAACAACCTTATCGACTTGACTGCCTACTTTCAGGGATCTATGCACATATACACCAAGATCCCTCTGTTCATCAACACTATTAAGAGTTCTACCATTAGCCCTAAACTCTACACATTTGTTATTCCTGCCAAAGTGAATTACCTCACACTTTTCAGCATTAAACTCCATTTGCCACCTCTCGGCCCAGCTCTGCAACTTGTCCAAGTCTCTCTGCACACTATAACACCCCTCTTCACTATCTACCACTCCACCGACTTTAGTGTCATCCGCAAATTTACTAATCCATCCTTCAATACCCTCATCCAGATTATTTATAAAAATTACAAACAGCAGGGGCCCCAAAACAGACCCCTGAGGTACACCACTTGTCACCGAACTCCACGATGAATATCTCCCATCAACCACCACCCTCTGTCTTCTATCTGCTAGGCAATTCCTAATCCAATTAGCTAAATCACCCTCTATCCCATACATCTGCATTTTCTGCAGAAGCCTTCCATGGGCCACCTTATCGAACGCCTTACTAAAATCCATATATACCACAACAACTGCCTTTCCCCCATCCACCTCTTTGGTCACTTTTTCAAAAAACTCAATAAGGTTAGTAAGGCATGACCTACCCTTCACAAAACCATGCTGACTATCCCCAATCAATTCATTTCTCTCTAAATAACTATAAATCCTATTCCTAATAATTCTCTCCAATACTTTGCCCACAACAGAAGTAAGACTCACCGGTCTATAATTCCACGGAAAGTCTCTATTCCCCTTCTTGAACTTTGGGACCAGTCTTCCGGCACTATACCCGTAACCAACGACGACCTGAAGATCAGAGCCAGAGGCTCTGCAATCTCCTCTCTCGCCTCCCAGAGAATCCTAGGGTAAATCCCTTGGCATATTTCTGAATCAGCAGATTGAGAGCTCAAGTCCAAATCCAGAAATTTGAACAGATAATGCAGGCTGACATCTCTGTGCAAAACTGAAGCCAAATTTACTGCTGGAGGTGCAATTTTTAGATGAGACTTTAAAAACCCCATTTGCATGCTATGGTGGACATAGAAGATCCCCTGCTCATATTCAAAACAGAGCAAGAAAGTTCCAAGCCAGGACTTATCTTTCAACCAACATCAGTTAACCAATCCTTTGGCCATTTATTTCACTGAGAGATTGTGCCGTGTGTAAATTGGCCACCATGTTGTCATGATTACAGCAGCATACAGGCTTAAAAGCACTTGATTGGCTTTAAATTATTTCTACTTGCTGATTCCATTCATGTACAGAGTGAAGTCAATAAAACCAGATTGTCTTGAATGTGCATCCCATTATTACATAGTAAGACGTATCCACTACGATCACACGCTTTCATTACAGTGAATAACATATAGTTATCCAATTTGCTTCAAGGAGAAGAATGACCTTTTTTGATAAATTTCAATCCTTATCAGATAAAACAATTAACATTTTCTTTTTCCTTTAGGACATGCAGATTCCAAAGTTAGGGACTTGCAATGCGTTGTTTACAATCTGGAGTATATGAACTGTGTATGGCAGAATGGAATGAGTGCTCCACATGATATCAAGTACAGACTTTATTACTGGTATGTGCCACAATGCTGATAGCTCAGTAAACCAGGGTCATGTAAAAGAAAGTTGATGCATTGTCGCAGGCATCAGAAAACTAACACAGAATTGCTTGTTTAATGTACCAAAGGAAGTACAATCCATGTTGTTAGTCAATGATTGAAGTTGTTTTTGTGGTCAGTAACAGTGACAGTACTTTCTCAAAGAAAGTTGCCCGCAAAGATTTAGTGACTTTTGTGGTGTGGACATTTCCCTGTCTGATGTGGGTTTGAATGTGGCACTAGGAAAATGGGATTGGCTAATATTAAGCAACAGCGACATCATCATGAAAGGCAAGCAGCCAATCATTTTTGGTGGTTTGCAATAGTCACAAACCAGGAAATAAAACACGTCTATTATATATATATATAAAACACACTAAGGGTAGTGGGGGTGTGGAATGTGCTACCGAGTGGGGTGGTGGGAGCAGGCACGCTAGGGTTGTTTAAGGGTCTCTTGGACAGCCACATGAGCGGTCTGCAGGTAGAGAGATATAGGAGGACTGTTTAAATACTTTATTTGTTTCCACAGGCTATTCGGTCCACCTTGTTGACCAACAAGGCGCATGCATTCAGCAGGTCGTGCGAGGGCTGCTCTTGGATGTTACTTCAGGAGTGGCTAGTGCTTCATGTCGTTAGTGTATGCTTAAACTGGACCATCAGATGGGCAACATGACAGCTCAGAGACTATTGCTGTTGCTGTGCAGACACATGGATTTGGGTCTGTGTCTGCGGGAGTTTGCGCGTTCTCCCTGTGGTTGCGTGGGTTTTCTCTGGGTGCTCCGGTTTCCTCCCACATCCCAAAAATGTGCTCTTAGGCTGATTGGGTAACAAATTGTCCCTATATTGGTCTCTATATGTCATATAGAGACCAATATGACATATTGGTTAGGACGGCGGCGCGGGCTCATTGGGCCGAAGGGCCTGTTTCCCGTGCTGTGTTGTTCTTTGTTCTTTGTTGTTCTTTGTTCTATATCTTCACTTAAACTTTTACAGACAGCAAAATAAATGATTTGGAGTTGTATATGACATTTATTTTAGAAGCCAAATTATCATAAGCTTTTAAAATGTAAAGAATTAAAAATGTGACAAGCATCATGATTGGATGGATTTGTAATTCTACAAATATAAAATTATTTTCTAGGAGGGCCAGAGTGGTTTCCCAGCAGTAACTCCAAACTTAATAAACTGTTCCACCTCATTCAACAGGAGTTTCTACAATGGGATTAGTAGTGTAAATGGTCAAGTCCTTGTTAGTTTTGTGGACTCTACTTGATTGCAGTCTTGCGATTGAAATGAGGGGCTTCAAAAGCACAACCAGCAGCATCTTCTAGATTCCTGTGTTTAGCTGCACATGTACAGACTCCAGAAGTTTCACTGACGTAATGACGTGAACACTAACAGTTTCACTCTCATTACCACCACAAAATTGGGACCAGTTATTAAACAATCAATAGGTATACATCATTAAAGAACAAGTGTGTCTAGAGCAACACTCCTAGTTAGTGATTTTCCAGTATTGAGGAAATAGCAGAAAACAAACACTATTTAATGAAATATTTACTAATTTGAATGTAATCTCATATTATAGCACCAAAACAGAATATTGTCAGTACAGTTTGCTGTGGTGCATTTTCCAACAGAATAATCTAAGAACAAAGAAATTTACAGCACAGGGACAGGCTCTCTAAGCCTGCACCGACTGTGCTGCCCAGCTGAACTAAAACCCCCTACCCTTTCAGGGACCATATCCCTCTATTCCCATCCTATTCATATATTTGTCCAGTTGCTCTTTAAAAGTCACTACTGTATCTGCTTCCACGACCTTCCATGGCAACGAGTTCCAGGCACTCATCACCCTCTGTGTAAAAAAAAACTTGCTTCGTACATCTAATTTCATTTCAGTTGCCTGCTAACTGCTCACATCATTTCAAGTTACACTTTACACACAACTATATACTTTGCTTTTTAAAAAGTGAAATAAGCATAACCTCCTTGGGGAAAACTAAATCCTTGCTCTATCACACAATATACATTGAAGTTGTAACTGTCTACATTTAATTATTTTTATTGATAGTAAATTTGTAAACTTGTAGTTGTAATGCCAACCTCCATGAGTTGTGAAGTTAGAACAATTCTAGATTAAACCTAATGCATTCTTTAAATAAAAGAAATAACCACAATTAAATGACAGTTTGCCCTAATGATTTTTGTCCACTATAAACCCATAATAACTATATTTTAGGCAAAGACATTCAAACAACAAAGAAAATTACAGCACAGGAACAGGCCCTCCGGCCCTCCAAGCCTGCACCTCGTTCAATTTATATTCAATTTATGTTTAACAAGCTCTGGTTGGAGCATCTTTTGTTTTTGAAAAGATGACTGTATGTGAATTTGAGAAAACTTAATGAATAGATGTAACCCTTAGTAGACCTCTGCTAAAATTGAACATGACTGGTTAATTAAAAATGCAGCAACAGAATCTAAACATGGGAGAAGTCCACTGTTTTCGCGCGAGCGAGACCATTTTTATTATAAACATGTCTGTTTGCCAGAGTATTGTGTACACTATAGAGTTATTGTTTGTTATGAAGTTTAATGTTTTCTCATGCCTTATGCACATAGCTGTGAAATCCATTGTAATTAATTCATTTTTCAATGTTATCAGGCATGAAGATCTGCAGGACACAATGGAGTGCGATAATTACATTGAAAATCAGGGGAATAATGTTGGCTGCCATTTTCACAGTGATGCTCTCATTGAATTCAGTGATTTCAACATATGCATAAATGGCTCCTCAGCCATGGGGCCAGTGAGACCAGCATACTACACTTTACAGCTTCAGGATCTAGGTAACATGAGCTTATAGCTTTCAATAAAGGCAACTTATGTTTATAGAACATAGAACATAGAACAATACAGCACAGAACAGGCCCTTCGGCCTTCGATGTTGTGCCGACCAAAATAAAAAGCAATGCCCCTCCTAACTAAACCATTACCTTCTCATCCATATACTTATCAACTAACCTCTTAAACGCCACCAAACTTGGCGCATCCACAACTGCTGCAGGCAGGGCATTCCACTCCCGAACCACCCTTTGGGTAAAGAACTACCTCTGATATCCGTCCTATAACTATCACCCCTTAATTTAAAGCTGTGTCCCCTCGTGCTAGCTTTTTCCATCCTAGGAAAAAGGCTATCACTATCCACCCTATCTATACCTCTAATCATCTTATATGTTTCGATTAGGTCCCCTCTTAGCCGCCTCCTTTATAACGAAAACAACCTCAAATCCCTCAGCCTCTCTTCATAAGACCTGCCCTCCATACCAGGCAACATCCTGGTAAACTCCTCTGTACCCTCTCCAATGCCTCCACATCTTTCTTATAATGTGGGGACCAGAACTGCACACAATACTCCAAGTGCAGCCGCACTAGAGTTTTGCACAGTTGCAACATGACGTTGCGGCTCCGAAATTCAATCCCCCTACCAATAAAAGCTAAGACTCCATATGCCTTCTTAACAACCTTATCGACTTGACTGCCTACTTTCAGGGATCTATGCACATATACACCAAGATCCCTCTGTTCATCAACACTATTAAGAATCCTACCATTAGCCTATACTCTACACATTTATTATTCCTGCCAAAGTGCATTACCTCACACTTTTCCACATTAAACTCCATTTGCCACCTCTCGGCCCAGCTCTGCAACTTGTCCAAGTCACTCTGTAAACTAAAACACCCCTCTTCACTATCTACCACACCACCAACTTTAGTATCATCTGCAAATTTACTGATACATCCCTCAATACCCTCATCCAGATCATTTATAAAAATTACAAACAGCAGGGGGCCCAAAACAGACCCCTGAGGCACACCACTCGTCACCGAACTCCACGATGAATATCTCCCATCAACCACCACCCTCTGTCTTCTATCTGCCAGCCAATTTCTAATCCAAGTAGCTAAATCACCCTCTATTCCACACATCTGCATTTTCTGTAGAAGTCTTCCATGGGCCACCTTATCAAAAGCCTTACTAAAGTCCATATATACTACATCAACCGCCTTACCCCCATCACCTCTCTGGTCACTTTCTCAAAAAACTCAATGAGGTTAGTAAGGCATGACCTACCCTTCACGAAACCATGCTGACTATCCCCAATCAATTCATTTCTCTCTAAATAAATATAAATCCTATCCCTAATAATTCTCTCCAATACCTTGCCCACCACAGAAGTAAGACTCACTGGCCTATAATTCCCAGGAAGGTCTCTCTTCCCCTTCTTAAACAATGGGACCACATGCGCCATCCTCCAGTCCTCCGGAACCACACCCGTAACCAACGAGGACCTGAAGATCAGAGCCAGAGGCTCTGCAATCTCCTCTCTTGCCTCCCAGAGAATCCTAGGGTAAATCCCGTCCTGCCCAGGGGACTTATCCAACTTCAAACCCTCGAGAATTTCTAACACATCCTCCCTATCTACTACAATACTCCCCAATTTGCAACCCTGTACCTCAGTGCTCTCCACAGCTACATTTCCAGCACTCTGCGTGAATACCGAAGAGAAATAGTTATTCAGTGCCTCACCAATCTCTTCAGGCTCCACGCACAACTTCCCACTGCTGTCTATGACTGGCCCTAATCTTGCCCTAACCAATCTTCTATTCTTAACATATCGAAAGAAAGCTTTAGGATTCTCCTTAATCCTATCAGCCAACATCTTCTCGTGTCCCCTCTTAGCTATCCTCAATTCACTTTTTACCTCCTTCCTAGCTAATCTATAGCTATCCATTGCACTACCTGAGCCTTCAAGCCTCATCCTGACATAAGCCTCCTTTTTCTTCTTAACCAGCAAATCAACTTTTTTCGTACACCAAGGCTCTCTTACTCGACCATTTCCTCCCTGCCTGACAGGAACATACTTATCAAGGACTCTCAGCAGCTGCTCCTTGAATAAGCACCACATTCCAGATGTTCCCAGTCCCTGTAGTTCCCTAGTCCAATCTACGCACCCTAATTCTCTCCTGATGGCCTCATAATTACCCTTCCCCCAGCTATAACTACACTTATTTTGCACTGTTGTCTCAAAGACAGTGATTTATCTGACTGTATTTTGAAAGGCCAAATTCAGTATAAAGTAACACACCCAAAAATGTCTAGTCTCATGTTAAAACAAGTGGCATTGATGCAGATTAACTAAACAAGCACAGTGCTGTTTCATCTTATTGCTGAACTTTGGCTGCCACTCAGCTGGTGGGAAGTGGAACATTGTCAAAAAATTCAATGCTGCCAGTTAGCAAATGAACAATCTGATCTCAACCTCGATCATTAGCAAAGTGATGGAAGGTGTCATTGACAGTGCTAGAAAGCTGCACTACTTTCTCATTTATGCTCAACTTGGATTCCAGCAAAAGCACTAAGCTTCTGACCTTTCGTCCTCGGTCCATATGTGAACAAAAAAGATCAATTCAAGAAGTTAGGCGAGAGTGGCTGTCCTTGACATCAAGGTAGCATTTGACCAAATGTGGCACCAAGAAGCCCGAGCAAAACTGGAGTCAATTTTGAATCGGGGGGAAATCTCTCCATTGCTTGGAGCGTTAGCCAGCACAAAGGAAGATGGTTGTGGTTATTGGAAGGCAATTATGTTTGCTCCAGGACATCTCTGCAGGCTAGAAAGGGTATTATTAAACTAGAAAAGTGCAGAAAAGATTGACTAGGATGCTTCCAGGACTTGATGGTTTGAGTTATAAAAAAGGCTGGATAGACTGGAACTGAGGCTGAGGGGTAATCTTATAGAGGTCTATCAAATAATGAGAGACATAGATCAGCTAGATAGTCAATGTCTTTTTCCAAAGGTTAAGGAGCCTAAAACTGGAGGGCATAGGTTTAAGGTGAGAGAGGAGAGATACAAAAGAGTCCAGAGGGGCAATTTTTTCACACAGAGGGTGGCAAGTGTCTGGAACAAACTACCAGAGGTAGTAGCAGAGGCAGGTACAAGTTTGTCTTTTAATAAACGTTTAGACAGTTACATGAATAAGATGAGTATAAAGGGATGTGGGCCAAATGCAGGAAATTGGGATTAGTTTAGGGGTTTAAAAAAGGATGGCATGGACATGTTGGGCTGAAAGGCCTGTGTTCCATGCTGTAAACCTCTATGACTCCGTGACTCTAATTCACCAAGCTAGTGACGCAAGCCCAGCCATCTTTAGCTGCTTCATCCAGAACCTATCCTCCATCATAAGATCAGAAGTGGCAGTGTTTGTTGATGATTACACAACATTCAGTACTGTTCAGACTTCTCAGATATCAAAGCAGTGGGTGCCTGTGGTGCAATATGTACTAGCTCATCGGAGCTGTATGTAACCCAGGAAAGAATAATTGATTAAAAAAAACTAAAAGCATTGTGGCAGCTGCGGAATAGCAAACACATTCTAGTTGCACAGAAACAGAAAACGCTGGAAAAACTCACCAGATCTGACAGCATCTGGAGAGGGAATAAAGCCAACGTTTCAGTCAGCATGACTCTTCGCCTATTCTCATGGCATTGGTTCTATTCTCGCTTCACAAATGCTATCAGACCTGCTGAGATTTTCCCACATTTTCTGTTTTTGTTTCATTTTCCAGCTTCTGCAGTATTTTGCATCCATATTAAAGTTTTAATAATTTATTTATTAGTCACAAGTAAGGCTTACATTAACACTGCAATGAAGTTACTGTGAAATTCCTCTAGTCGCCACACTCCGGCACCTTTTCGGGTCAATGCACCTAACCAGCAAATCTTTCAGACTGGGGGAGGAAACTGGAGCATCTGGCAGAAACCCACGCAGACATGGGAAAAATGTGCAAACTCCACACAAGCAGTGACCCAAACCGGGAGTTGTACCCGGGTCTCTGAAGCTGTGTGGCAGCAATGCTAATCAGTGCAATTCATGAAGATAGTGGGATTGTGGGAAGGATGATGAGGATACAATCAGTGAAGCCTTGTATCTGGGCACAGTGGTTAGCACAGCTGCCTCACAACGCCAGGTATACAGTTTGATTCCCAGCTTGGATCACTGTCTGTGTGGAGTTTGCACATTCGCCCTGTGGGGTTTCCTCTGGGTGCTCCGGTTTCCTCCTACGTTGTGAAAGATGTGCTGGTTAGGTGCATTGACCTGAACAGGTGCCAGAGTGTGGCAACTAGAGGAATTTCACAATAATTTCATTGTAGTATTAATGTCAGCCTTACTTGTGGCTAATGAAATAAACTTTAACTTTAACTTCAAAAAAAAGCTTGCAAAATACATTCACCCCAGAGCTAGCCCTGCTGTTTCTGAATGTCCGCTGGGAAAGTGATGCTTTGGTAAAGATGGCATCAGTCACTTCCATAATGTGAAGATGGACAAAAGAGTAGAACTGCTTAGACCTTAATTGAATCAGTCATTTTGTGTTAACTGAACCAGCTGTTTGTATGTCTTGTTGCACATGGTAGCACAACTGTGACAGTTCCCTAAACACGATAGGTCTCCTTACATATTGTTCATCACCAAACCGCAAGTATGTTGAGCTGTACCTCTCCATGCTATTAAAAGTGTGAGGGTTCAGAGCTAACAACAAGCTAAATACTAAATGAACGTAATTTAACGTAATCAAAACTGTCACATGAAATGGCCTTTATAGATGTTTAGCTTTCATTTTGATGCTTGTGACTGTACTGATAAATTGTTGCACTTTTAGTTAAGGTTGCAGCCCCTGATCTGATCAACCTGACCTCATCAAGAGCAGAAACCATTTATATCCAATGGGAGCCTCCAGTTAGCAAAATCAAAGCTCACTGTCTAAAATATGAAGTACAATTCCACGGGAAAAGCACCAACTGGCAGGTATGCAAGTTCACTGCATGAACAAACAAGTTTCTTCGTGCAATATATTAGATACTTCGAGACAAGAAGTTTACTGATTAGTCAATAGGTGTAGGAATCAAAGAATGAGACATGGACTCTATCCCCCATCATCACCCATCCAGGCCAGTCTCCCAGTGATTATGGTTGTGAACCCGGTGAACTGACCTTTTAGCCCAGATTCTCCATTCTGCACTTCTATTAACTAATACTCTGCACCAATTGCCTCACCTTACAAAACCTTTACAGCACAGAAACAGACCATTAAGCATAACTGATCTATGACACTGCTTGAGCTCCACACCAGCCTGTTCCTCCTATCTTGCTTCATGTCACCCTAGCTAAATATTCTTACATTCCTTTCTCTGCACGTACTCACTTCCCTTTCCCTTGCAAAATAGCCTCCAATTACTTAGCCACTGGAACAATGTTCAAGAATGTTTTGCTGCTCTTTCAACTGTCTGTCATTCTTCACTTTTCTTGACTTTAGATATCAGTGGTTAGCACTGCTTCCCCGCAGTGCCAGGGACCTGGGTTTGATTCCTGGCTTGGGTCACTGTGCAGAGTTTCCTCGCACAGTCTGAAAGCTGTGCTGATTAGATGCATTGGCCATTGCTAAAATTCTCTCTTGATGCACCCAAATACATGCCCAAGTATGGCGAGTAGGGGATTTTCACAGTAACTTCATTGCAGTGTTAATGTAAGCCTACTTGTGACACTAATAAATAAACTTATAAACTTATGATGCCTCTTTAGTTGAAATTTGATAGGGGTTGATAGGGTCTTTTAAGAGACTTTTGGATAAGTACATGGAACTTATTAAAATAGAGGGTTATAAGTATGCCTAGTAGGGAGGGACATGTTCGGTGCAACTTTTGGGCCAAAGGGCCTGTTTGTGCTGTAGTTTTTCTATGTCTCTATGAAAAGGATAGCAGTGCAGTTCACACATCCTCTGTCAGTGGATCTGATTCCATTTCTCAGTCTACGTGATCCTCTGCTTTAGGAAATAAATACTTTTGACATCTGGATTGACGTGAGTCAATGTCCCAACTTTTACAAAGCTAGAGCGACCAGTTACCAAACTTCAAATGCGTTAAATAGGAGTGTCAAATTGGTTGTCTTCTTCCTCCAGCAGCTTTTCCCTGCCAGAGCTGTCTTTGGATTTGACGGATTTATCTGCCATCTGTCTTAATGGTTGAGCTGTCAGGTTCTCTTTGAAAAAATGTTTTGGTGTGCTTCTCTATTTTAATTCCACTGAATTGAATGTGTTCTATCATTGCTTTGTATTAAGTTAGTTATCCTGGTACTAAGTGTAATGCACTGATCACAATGCCCCTGGTATGGAGCAGGAAACCAGCAGGTCTTCCTACTTCAGGTTGCCCACAAGTACACTTGTGAATACCAGATACAAATCAGACTGGGCTCAGCTGTGATATAGAACAAAGAGCAAAGAAAATTACAACACAGGAACAGGCATTTGGCCCTCCAAGCCTGCACCAACCATGCTGCCCGACTGAACTAAAATCCCCATGCTTCTGGGGACCATATCCCCCAGGATTGAATTGGTTATTGTCACAACTCACAAGTGAGAAATGGAAGGTAAACGCACACCTGGAACTATTCCCTAGAATGTAATCAACTATGAGGAAGGGATAGAGAAAATTGTGAGAGAAAACAATTGTTGCACTTTTTCAATTGGTTCCAACACTATGTCCAATGTTAGTTTCATTTGTTACCAATTCTATAATATGAAAGCAGCAAGGTCCAGTCTAGTAATATTTTGTCTCTCTCGAGATATGTGTCTCCTTATTTACCCCCATCTTGTCATTCTTTCTTCCTTCCCATTCCTTCTCTTTAGAAATATTCACCCTCTCCCTAAGAATGGCCATTATTCTTCTTGTCCTGAAATCTCTATTGCACTTGCATTGGATACTTTTTAAAGCTCTGAAAATGCTGCTAATTATCACCATTTGAACAATTTTTCGAATTGACCAATTTGTTGGTGATCTAATAAAAATCAAACAAGAGTAACAACAGAAATTGTTGGAAATGCACAAGACATCTATTGGCATCAATAAAAGTAAAAGCAAGGTTAACGTTTCAATGGTAAATCCTTTGTCAGATCAGGAATATAGCAACATGTTGTTGGAAATATTTTCAATTGTGTGCTATTTCTATGCTTGGAAATTTTTTTAAAAAAAAACTATGCTTTTTTTCCAGTCTAAAATAATTCCTGACCCTGTTACCTCAACAACTCTGAATATGACAGTTAATGCAATGTATTGTGTCCGTGTGAGAGCAACTGTGAATATTTTCTGTGCTGATGAGAGCATTTGGAGCGATTGGAGCTCTATCCGCTGCTTAATAGGTATGTTCACCACTTAAAGAATCGAGTGTAAAGTTTATTGATTAGACACAAGTAGGTTTACGTTCACACTGCAATGAAGTTACTGTAAAAATCCCCTAGTTGCCACACACCTGTTCAGGTACGATGAAGGAGAATTTAGCATGGCCTATGCACCTAGCCTGCACATCTTTAGACTGCGGAAGGAAACTGGAGCATCTGGAGGAAACACATGCAGACACAAGGGGAATGTGCAAACTCCACACGAACAGTGACCCAAACTGGGAATTGAACCTGGGTCCCCGGCGCTGTGAGGCAGCAGTTCTAACCACTGTGCCACCGTGTGCCTTATCTAATAGGTGTATGTGAGAATTCAGTAGCAAGTCACAAAATGAATGCAAATCTTTACAATTAGTTTCTTTCATTTTGTATATTTAGTTTATATCAAAATATATATTGCAGTACCAACATAACCTGTGAAACTGAACACAAAAATCTTGCGTTTCTTTACACAGACTCTGTCTCATGGGTTTAAATTGTCAAAAGTATCAAAAATAGGGTTAATTACAATGTGGATAGGCCAAACCTGTTCGACCATAAGATAAGCCCTCCATCCCAGAAATAAGTTGTGTGAACCTTCTCTGAACTGTTCTCGTGCAATAGTATCTTTTACTTGCAACAAAGTTGGCTGAAAGTAAACAAATAATTAACAATCACATGACTTTTTTCACCGCAGAATGCCAGCATTCTGATGAGCTATTGGTCAAAGCAGCATCCTCATTTAGCATGCTATGTTATCGTAACTGTGAAATTAAACAATATTGAATTCCAAAACTCCGAATAATCCTCATGTAACTACTTCAGAAAAATTGCAGCAGAAAATAGCCCTTTAGTGTAATGCATGCAAAGGCCCGTTCTCCATATTATTTCAGTGACCTCAAATGAAGAGAACTATTGTATCCTGGTGAGTGGTGTGTGTGGGGGGAGACGGAAATACCTTAGCCAGGTTTAACAAAACTGTCAGGTGACTTTATATTTTATATTCAAAAGCAAATATACAGAAGTGTTTGGAACCAAATTGATCAGAAATTAAATCTCTTCCCTTTCAATTTTTTTAATTAAACCCTATTGAGGCAAAATAATGAATATCAGTTGGTTGAACTGGCATTGATCATTCAAACTGTAGAAAATAAATGTTTGAAAAAGGAACTATAACTGAGTTAATAAATCTTGCGAAGTTCTTCCGGCCTGGTCAAGTAATTTAATATTAAAGAGACAGATGTTGGCAGAGGTGCAAATATTTTTAGAACATTGCTTGGGTTTAATGCTGGGTTTTATGAGCAATAGAAGTTTGAGGCAAATCAGATGGCATCATAACAGGCAAATAGTATGATTTTTGACTTGTTTTCAATAAAACAAAGCCAATTTCTGATCTTCTTATCTGCAGAACATTCAGAGAGTGATGATGATACAACCAAGCATGACATCTTTGTAGAACTGATTGTTCTTACGGCTTTAATGCTGTTTGTCTTGATGGTATGCTTTAGCAGTATCTACACCTGGATCAGATGGAAAAGGTAAGAGCATTTAAAAGGAATTTAGGACTTAGTGGCAGAAGTAGGCCATTTGGCCTGTCGAACTCCACACAGATAGTGACCCAAGCCAGGAATTGAACCCAGGTCCCTGGCACTGTCAGGAAGCAGTGTTAACCACTGTGCCACCCTGGCCACACCCCTTTATTGATTCTCCATCTTCTCTTGACAACTTATTTTCCTACTTGCTGTCCTCAATAAATTAAGCTTCTGTACATTTTGTAACTTCATTAAAGTAAATGAGGTAGATTTTAAATAGTTGAGTTCCCAGTATTGATCCCTGTGGCACTCCACTAGTTATAGCTTGCCAAGATAGAAAAGGTCTGTTTATTCCTGCTCTTAGCTTCCTGTTAGCCAGCTAATTGTTTATCCATGCTAATAGGTTACTCCCTACATCATGTTCTTTTCTCCTTTCTTGTGACTTTTGATGTTACACCTTAGCAAATGGCTTTTGGAAATTCAAGTACATTACGTCTACAGGTTCCCCTTTATCCACTTAATGTAATGGGTATGTGGCTTGTTCCTAACATCAGATCACCCATGATTTCAAAAGTATAATCAGAAATCTGAAGCTCACAAAAATTGCTTAAAAATATGCTCATTTCTACGTGACTGCAATAATCATATAGCAACGAATATGTAAATGTTAATATTTGTTAATGTTACTGTTCCGCTGGACAGCTACATCTGCTAGCTATAAATATGATTTCAATATACCATTTCCTTGGCTCTAATGCATCACTTATAAACAAGGCAGAGATTAAATACTAAAAATGTTTTCCTTGCAAAAACATTTAATTGCAGAAAAGATTGGAAACATGCTTTAGTACGAAATTACGTGGACATACCTGATGTATATCATGTTGGATAATAAAGTAAATGACATCATGAAGAGGTGTAGTAACATTTGTATTAATAACTACTTTCCTGAAATTCATTTTTGTTATTTTTCTTTCCTAGATTGATTGCAAAGAAGAAACCTAACATGTTACTCAATGACGACATCAAGGATGTCACAAGAAATGTCTACATAGACTGTTAAACTTTGCTTATGCTGTCTGAGTATTTTTGAATATTGACGGATCCCAGTTATTGCATAGTAAATGTATTCATTTTTAACTTTCATTTTCACTTTGTAGTGACCAGGTAAAAAGGGGTGAACTGGTTTCCCTCAATCCAACCTCCTTGGTTGGTCACAATAAAAGTTTCTCTATTAACGAGGATTTGCCTTTTCCAAATCAGAATGCATTTTACTGTATAAGCTGAGACCAATAAGGAGCCAATCAAACAAAGTTTGCTTGAGTCAAAGAACGAGCAAATTTATTAACTATTAAACTTGAGAAAAATAAGAAAAACACAATGTCAAGAATTTGAAACTTGTGCAGTTTTGTACACACTCGGGTATCAGAAATAAGGAAAATTAGGGCTCAACAGAAAAATAAGTATAGAGTTAATTGTCCTTTGAAAAATTTTAAGGCATAGCTTTTAAATATTGCGGCCAATTTATGTTAGCTGATTTCTTGAATGTGGTCAGACCCAGAAGAAGTTGCAATTATTACGAGATCTCAGTTCACTGGAAGGTTTATGATAAGGCAACGTTCCCATATTTAAAAGTATGGAAAACTGAAGGAGAGAGCATCCTTCAGTTTGTTTCCTCTGCTGGGCAGATTGAAACTGCCTATATTGCTTGCAATCCTTCACTAGTAGCTGGCCGCCTTGGTTTGAAATACTTCATCCATTGTATATTTCTGAGAGGTTTTGAGTGGGTCTGCCTGTGGCAGCCATTGTTCCAATATCCAGTATTTTGTATTTTTGATGTCTCTTTTTTTCAACAATTAAGAGTTTAGATTGTGTCTTGATTATAGAAAATGTCTCTCTTCCTCCAAACTCCCCTGAGAGTGAATTGTTGGTTTTCACCTCCACCTTGGAATGTGGCCTGGCATTTTTTAAACAGTTTGCACTGCCTCAGTTCAAATTGCAAAATGTCCAGTCATCTGAAAATAGAACAATCATATTTTCAAAGATAAAGGGTTGGTGGATGACTTGGAAGGGAATTGGCTTTCCTGTATGCTTGCTACCTTTAATTTCCTCGATGGCCAAGTTTGCTGGTTTGGAAGGTGTTGTTGAAGGAAACTTGGCGAGTTGTTGTCAAGTTTAATCTTTAAACTGATTTTTTTTTTCTTTGTAGTGTGATACCTAAAAAAGTGCCTTGGATGGAAATATGATTAATAGAAGTGCTCCAGATGTACTGTGGTGACTTTTGTACTTAGACAATTGTGTTAATTCTTGTGAAAACTTTTGGCTGTTTCTGATAATCATTTGTGAAATACATTTATGAATCAAAAGGACCAAGTCTTCTGCAGGAAACATTATGACCAAAAAACAGAGAAAGTAGGTGAATAAGGTAATCAATGTTTCCAGCTTAATGGGTTTATAGTCATTTAAATATGCATCTTAATGCTGTTTAACAACATTTAAGAAAAACTCCCATGTTTAGTAGTGCCACATCAAAAAATTGTAGTAATTCTTAGCTGCTGAATGTTTGTATAACATGAGCAGGCAAAGATTCCCAGGTGGTTTCCTGGGCTCAATATAAAATTGTTTTTTTGTAGTCTCCTTGATAAGAACATAAGAGCTAGGAGCAGGAGTAGGCCATCTGGCTCCTTGAGCCTGCTCCGCTATTCAATAAGATCATGGCTGATCTTTGCATTGACTCAGCTCTACTTACTTGCCCGCTCACCATAAACCTTAATTCCTTTATTGTTCAAAAATTTACCCTTGCCTTAAAGACATGCAAGGAGGCAACCTCAACTGCTTCACCGGGCAGCGAAATTTCTTAATTCACAACACTTTGTGTGAAGAAGTTGTGTGAAGAAATTCATTAACAAGGCCACAAAAATACTCTGAAAGCAGTGGTGCAAAAGTGAAGACAAAAATTGATAAATGATAAGTATCCTTTATGAGTCATGTCCCTCAGAAACATCCCACATTGCTTCACCCTAGAGCAAACTCAGTTGTGACTCAGTTAGTTAAGAAAATGCAGAAGCCATTTTGTGCAGTCTTGCTGGCTGCATTGAAACAAATGACTAGATCATGCTTTTGTTGAAAGAATGTTGAAGAGAACATCAGGAGAACATCACTCACCTCTTTTAAGTAGATCATGGAAGCAACCAGCACATGCAGGTGGAGCTTTGGCTTAATGTGTCACCCAAAGCATTTAAAATGCTTTGTAAAATAAAAACACAAATCTAAGTTGGCATTGTACAGTTGTATTTTTGATTGATATTTGGTATGCTTGTCATTCAGATGTAAAACTTTTCAATTAAAATATATTTCTTCACGGCATTGACTAATTGAATTAAGAACTTGGAGCAAAATTGGCACAGTGGAGATTTCTTATCGGTGCCCTGATTCTCTTAAAAACTTTTAAAAAATTAAAGAATAAAGTTTGCAAAGGCAAAATCATAGCTCAAAACATAACTAAAATTTATTAAAAACATGAAAAAATCATTTACAAGACAAGACTTATAGCCATGGGAAACCTTCAGATCGTTAAACAACTCTGGATCAGTACTAAAGACCTCTCAAAGACCTGAGGCACTGAGCCAAAATCCATTACAATTTATACCCTTTGCTATCTAAGATATACTTCTAATAAGCTTAGATTTCATTTCATTTCAAATTAATATCAGTACAAAACAGAACAGATTACCTCAGCCAATTGTGATACATTACTAGACTTAATGATTTTTCATTGCCAATCAAAATAAAACAGATATTTCTGCCTCTGGTAAGGGTCATTTCCTTGTTGCTATACATCTAAGAACTCTTCTACTCAAATACTATTCTCACATGCATACTGCCAAAACAATCTGAAAGTGTCTTTTCTGGGCCCAGAAAGTTTCACGTCCTGTGTCTTGAACGATAGGACCTTTTACTTTAAACATTGTGTTTCAAAAACTGTCCCCAGGCTCAGAATTATATTGTATGTTTCTGCTAATTAATGGGTTTTGCTGTTGAAACTTTGAACTGCCATTGTCTTTGCTGTGCTCGAATTTTTGACTGAGGTGAACAAATATATTTGAATTAAATTTAATATGTATTAAAATATTTATTTAACATACAAAAATTTTTAACACAATTTACTTAACATTAAAATTTATATCTCATTCATTTTATTAGTGCCTTGGCATTCACGTGAGCAAACTGTTAACATCTAGCTAAATATCATCTTAACTCTTTCCTTCCTAACTGTTGGGAAAACTAAAAATCTGCTTGTAGCTCTGCTAACTAACTCAGAACTCACTTCCACAAATGATTAGCACTGCTACTTCATAGCACCAGGGACCGTGGGTTGAATTCCAGCCTCAGGTCATTGTCTGTGTGGAGTCTGCACATTCTTCCTGTGCCTGTGTGGGTTTCACCCCAAGTGCTCTAGTTTCTTCTTCAGTTCAAAGATGTGCCGGTTAGGTTGATTGGCATGCTAAATTGTCCCTTAGTGTAAGGGGATTAGCCGGGTAAATATGTGGGGTTACAGGGTAAATTTGTTGTCATAGGCATCGGCGAGATACCAATTATGAGCTGCCTCCATTGCCTCTGTACATGCTGTGGGGTGACAGGAAAATCCCACCCATTGTCATTGGTCAGGTTTCAGTCCTCTTCCTTCTAGCTCTTAGACAGAACTAATTTTGCAGCAACTGAGGGACTGTTATCCAAGGACTTGCCTCATGCATCCATTAATTTGTGTATAAGTTCCACGTGATTTTAAGAAACTGAAATGGCCAAAACCCTTGAAGTACAGAAACAGACCATTTAATTGACCCAAACTATTTTTATTCAATGTTTCTGCTACACATGAGTCACCACTCACCAGGCTTGCATTGTTTCCTTTTGAGTGGAGAAGGCTGCAAAGGGACTTCATAGGGGTATACAAAATTATAAGGCACTAAAGAGGGTAGAAAGGAAGAAACATTTCTTGTTAGTAGAGGGATTAATAAGCAGGGGACGTATATTTAAAGGGATTTGAGGAAAGCCCTTCCAACCTGAGGATGGTGGGACTCTGGAACCTACTGCCTGAAAGAGTGATAGAGGCAGGAACCCTCACAGCATTTAATAAACATTTAGATGAGCAGTTGAGATACATTAGCATACAAAGCTATGGACCAAGTTATGGAAAATGGAATTGGAATAGATATTTAGCACAGACATGATGGGCTGAAGGGCCTCTTGCTGTGCTTTAAAACTTTGACAATAGAGTCTTTTTTGCTGGCTGCTTACACTTGAAATCATACAATCCCTACAGTGCCGAAGAGACCTTTAGCTCAACGAGCCTGTAGCAATTCTCTGAAAGAGCACCCAAGATAGCCCCAAACCCTGTCCTAACCACAGACTACATAACATAAATCTGCTTGTAGCTCTGCTAATTAACTCAGAACTCACTTCCACAAATGATTAGCACTGCTACTTCATAGCACCAGGGACCGTGGGTTGAATTCCAGCCTCAGGTCATTGTCTGTGTGGAGTCTGAAATAACACGAAATAACATAAATAACAGACCTAAGAAGAACTGAGAAGAACCCGAAACCGTGAAATTGTGTTGAAACAGAGAATCTGGAAAATTAGTTTCTAAGCTTCACAGCAGAAGTCAGCAGGAAGGGGATTAAGTTGCCCCCTTCCTCACTTTCTACTTGTTCTGATTAAAGCCATGGTTAATCGGAAATGTTTCAAATACCAATCCCTTAGGAGGTAAAATTATGACCTACACCTCAAAACTACATTATTGGCTTTAAGATTGCCTATGTTTGTGAAGTGCTCAATATAAACGCAAGTTTTTAATGTAACTTACTATTGTGTAGGATCTGATTTATCTTGTTCTAAAATTAGATATATGGAAGGATTTAAATGGAAATACAAGTTTGATAACTGGACTGCACTACAATATTATTAATCAATTTAATTCATTTGATTCCCCTGGGAATCAAACCTGACATTTTGTCAATTATTGTTTGCAAATGGATTATTCGTGTCTTTGTCCCTCCACAAGCTCTCACACACTTATTTAAAATGTAGAATAAATTTGATCCCCCATGAGTTCCCTGATATCAACTGAGATATCTCAATTCTAAGATATGTAATTATTATCTAAAATGTATATAGCAGGGAAAAAGAAACATGTCAACTATCTTGTGTTACTTTGCTATGAATATATGTTGACAAAACTATATTTGAAGCCTTTGGGCATGAATGCTTTTAATTTAAATTGATTAATAATATTGTAGTGCAGTCCAGTTGTCAAACTGTATTTCCATTTAAATTCTTCCCTGTATCTGATTTTAGAAAAAGATAAATCAGATCTAATGCAATAAAGGTTACATTAAAAACTTGCATTTATATAGAGCACTTCACAACCATAGGCTATCTTAAAGCCAATAATGTGCTTTTTGAGGTGGAGGTTGTGACTTTACCTTCTCGACCCACAGGCTGCTGGATGGTGCTAGCTGGCGAGAGAGCCGAGAAATTGATCTCTCGCCTCTTGCAAACTTGCCAGCATCAGATATCCACTGAAAGAGGTTGATTGTAATATTTAAATGCTACGTTAAAAAGCATTAAATATTACAACTGAACCAGGGGTGCAATTGCCCAGGATCGCTTGCTTCTGTGACCTCGCTGGTGAAGGTTCCCAGACTTGACGGCCTTGCCAGTAGGACCAGAGGCCACTGAGGCCGCCCCTGGAAGTTGTACCAGAGGGTGATACACTGGCAATTCCTTTTGGGCACTGGGCAGTGCCAAGGTGGTGGGGCATGAGGGCGCAAACAGGGTTGGACCAATCAGGTGGACCGCTGTGCACTCTGCAACAATGATCGGAGGGGGGAAGGGTTTCGGGAGGTGGAGGAAGATTTCATTTGAAATCAGTCCATGGGGATTGGGGAATTAACAGCGGGGGATGGTGACAATTGGTCTGGGCGGGTGTCTGAGGTGATAATCGGTGGGGGTGTGGTAACAATTGATCTGGGTGGGTGGGGGTGACAATCAATCCACGCTGGGGAGGGGTGGTGATCAGTCCGTGCTTGGGGTTGGTGTGGCGATTGGGCCGAGTGGGGAGGAGAGAATGGATCTGGGCTGGGGCGGGGAGTAATTGGCCACGAAGACCAGGTAAAGCTGGTGTGGCAGTGAGAGGTCTCTGTGCTCATTGAACACAGAGATCTGAGCATGTGCAGTTGTGCCCCTGTTGCTATTAGCTGGCTGTCAGACCCATACTCCCTGCTGGCAAGAAACCGGTTTGGCCTAATTTTTTTGACAGTCAGGTATGATATAATTTTTAAGTTGCCTTAAAGAAAAAGGCGCAAATGTTGCCCATTTTCACACTTGTTAGGCACTTAGAATTATTTTGATAAGGTTGCACCTGAGATTGCTGTGTAGGAAAAAGTGGCAGCCATCTTACACAAAGCAAAATGCCAGACTTCATATCTCTTCAGGATACTCAGGTAGTTCACGGTTAATAAATGGAGTGCAGTAACTGATGTAGGAAAACATGACAGATGAGGTTCTACAAACAGCTTTGATGTAATAACAATCAGTTACAGCAATTTGCTTTTGTTAATGACGCAGAGCATTTGAATGGCTTTGTGTGTGATTATCTGATGACTGCTGGAATACTTCTGTCGACTTCATCAGAAATCAAACGTGCTTTGAAGTTCTTATAAGTGAGGGCAGTAGAAATATGATGGTCGAAAGAACTTTTTTCTTTGGAGCTGAAGAATTTTATATAATGCCTTTCATAACTTCAAGTCATTGCAAAGTGCTTTACAGCCAATGAAGCCCTTTTTACAGCATAATCATCATTGTCAGAAGAGTAGCAGCATTTTGCGCAGAGCAAGATCCCACAAACAGCAGTGTGGTTAAGTAAATGACTGGTTCCATCAATCTGCCATTCGCACCATTTGGGGTAGATTTTTTGTTTCTTTCCCATTACTTTTTTTTTTGTTCTGCTGCCAGCGACTCACAGTTTATTTAATCTTTCCTATCTTGCATCCAATCACAGGCATTCCCTTTGTTGTTGTTCCACCCTCTCCACATTCAAATATCTAGTTTTCCTGGTTCTGATGTGAAGTCATCCACCAGACACATTAAATCTGGCACAGACTTTCATCATGACTGAGAGGCTCCTTGTTGTGGTGAAAGTGCCAAGGGAGCCAGGAAATTTTAAGTCCCACGCCTGAATGTGACACTGCAGGGACTGGAGTCAGACAGGAATTGAGTATACCGTTTAAATCATCAGCTGCTTCAATTGAAATGCTAGGTCTGAAATGTGAAATCCAATGTGTGTAGGTTAGATCAGATAAGAGCTGGTCTAAATTTGGTGGATTCTTTTCAATAGCCAGGTTATCCCTTTGGAGAGATGAGACGCTCCTTTTTGGTATGGTCCTGGGACACCTTTGGTAAGGCATCGTTTGGGATTGTTGAAATAAAACTAATTGTGCATAAAAAGTGCATGAACTAATTGGAGCTAAAGCTGCCAAGGAACTGTCAAAAGGTAAATTGAAATGGATGAGGGCAAAGCGTAAAGGAGGGAGGTTTGTCAACCCATGCATGGGAAATGTTTGGGAAAGGTGAGTGATGTTTATTATTTTAACTTTTTAATTTTAAGTCAACAAAGTGTTAGGCATTCTTCCTAGTCTGCCTCCATAATTGGCAGTTTCTCTGCACTTATTCTGGTTTTGGAGGGCCCAAGGCCTAATCCAGTCCACATACCCGGGACAAAAATCCAATTGCAGGCAGTCATTATTTAAGATCGAGTTTGCAGAACCAGGAATTCTCTCCTCTCTGCACGCCTGGCCCGAGTGTGAACTTCAGGGGCATCTGCTCTGTCTCCAAAGATACTGCTTGAGCTGCTGGGTATTTCTCACTATTTTTTCCTTACCTATTTGCTTTTCGACATTTTGTTTTTGTTTCGGAGGCAAGGCAATTGGAGATGTGCAACAGCTCTGTAATGGGAAGAGTGCAGAGATCTCAACGGGTTGCAGGGCTGAAGGAGGTTACAAAGGTATGAAAGGTATTGCAGGTTACAAAGGTTAGAAAGGTATGAAGCCACAGACGGACTTGGGAACAAAGAAATACACCTTAAATTGTGACAAGCTGGAGCAAGAGCCAATGTCGGTCAGAAGTGCTGGGCAAATATAGGAAATTGAGCAACCAATATCTGTGCTTGTTTCCAGGAAAATATTTGCTGTTGAACAAGCTGAAGGACAAAGCAGATGTTGAAATATTTATCCTCTTCTGTTACACGATTCTATGGAATAAATATGGTTTAGTGCAACCACTTGCCCATAATAAATGAAATATTTTTGCATTTTTAAAGTCACCCACAAAAGTTAAAACTGGAAGAAAAACTGCCATCATTCACAAAGAACCCTTTGGAAACTACAATCATTTGCTAACATTGCAAAAGGAAGCTTCCAAAGCAGTGAGTTTAGTTTAAGAATGCCATAACTGTCTCTGCGTAAACTCAAAAAGCATTTTCTGCAGTGAGCTTTCAGACTCCACAGCCAAAGAGGCCTTGCACAATTTGTAGATTTTTCCACAGATAGTCAGAAGCTTCTTCCCAGAGTGGAAGAGTCAATTATGAGAGGGTGTAAGTTTAAAGGAGATGTATGAGGCATGTCTTTTCACACAGAGGATGATGGTGCCTGGAGCTTGCTACCTGGGGGAGGTAGTGGAAGCAGCTATCATAGTGACTTTTAAGGGGTGTCTGGACAAATAGGATGGGAATAGAGGGATATGGCCTCCTGAAGGGTAGGGGGATTTTGTTCAGTCGGCCAGCAGGGTTGGTGCAGGCTTGGAGAGCCAAACATTACATGCTGTAATGTTCTTCGTTCTTTTAATTCTTGCTTGTAACAGTTAGTGTTCAGTGATAGAGCAGTTGACTGACAGTAATTAAAAGTTATCATCAAAAGGATACTTTGACTGGAATAGACAAAGCTGAACTTCCTCTTTTGGTTTAGTTTTTATCTGTTGTGTAACTGTAGCAACCTCATGCCACTCAATGCACTTCAATGGTGAGCCAGACACCAATGTGCAGATTTTCATGCACCGTTCGTGGTGACATGAATTGCTACATCTGGAGCATCAACTATAAAGGATTTTCACATTTAATCAGGCATCTGCTTGAAGTCGTTACAACATTTGTGCATGAATACTGGTACACACATCATTAGCTTCAATGTTATTTTGCCACAACTGATGAGGCATTGAATCATATTTTTGGCGTATGAGTTATTCGTCATCATCACAAACAATAATATATTAATGACGTCCAAGCCACAAGAGCAAAACCTGAGGTTTGATAAACGTCAGGTAAACAATGAGAAATGTTATAGAAGCAAATTTGCTGGTTTCTGTTCTTTCATTAAAGAGACTTTTGAAATCATTCTTGTGTCATTTTCAGTATATAACATGCTAAACCAGTTCACACAAAAGTTTGTGGAAATATGGAAATCTCTTCTCCAAACAGAATGGATGTTGAATTGAAATACTCAAGACTGTGAAGGACAGATTCTATTCGGTTTAGGATATCTTACCTTCCAAAGTGCCTTGCCAATGCAATGATTAGTGAGTACGTTCTTCCAGTGCATTTTCAGCACTGCAGGTTCTAGTCGATTGCAAAACAATTGCTAAATAGTTGGGTTATGCTCTGCAGTTAATTGTTGGATTATTTTTGCAGCCTATATTTAAAAGTTTAATCCAACGCAGAAAAAATATTGATATTTTGATTACCTGGTAAGTAGGCCAGGTGAGACATGGAAAGGTATAATTGAGATGGTAAATCTGATAATTGCATTCGCTTGACAGTTCAAGAATGGTTTGTTTTGCATTGGAAGTGCAACTTGATTATGATCAGTTTGATTGTTATCAAAACACTGCATTCTTTCCATGAAGCTGTTATTTATCGCTTAAATTTTGACAGCTTTGGCACATTATGTAGAACATTTCTTTTCATTTACTTTTATGTGCATCAGATAAAAGTTCTTTTCTGGTCAATTTGACTTTGTCTTCTTTACTTCAAATAAAGTAAAAGCCTTATATGCCAATGTTGTGAATTCATCATTTAACAATTCATATGCATTCTTTTTTTCAACTTCCTCTATTTATATAATCTGAAAGCAAACTACTACAGCTTGGGCTGAAGAAGGAAAGATGAGCAGTATAACTATTTGGCACTTGAGCCCTATAGGGAAATAGGGAGAATTAATTTGAGCTGAATGTGTGTAAACATTTAATTGGACTCAGTGTACCAGATAATTGCAACTAATTACCCAAGTGCTAATTGAATATCTCTAATCACTTATGGTACTCTTTAATCTTTTGATGTTTTACTTCCCCAATTGATATCACAAATATTTTTGCTGACACAATACAGAAATAGGAACACTTTGCAACAGATTAATTATAGTTGAGTCCAATTATATCCTTAATGTCTTACAGAGACACATATCTTAAAATGATGCTGTTCCTGGAACAGGAGCCAATTCTGAGAATTTTTGATTCTTGCATATCCTCAACTTTCTGCTCTGGAAGCTATGACTTGCATCATTTTTGCTCCCTTCCCTGAACCTTTCCGCTTCTCTGCATCTCTCTCGTCCATCTTTCACTTTGTGTCATTTTTTTTCTCAAGTGCACTTCTGGGAATTGCTTTGATGCATTTTATTACTTGAATAGTGCTATATGAGTGCAAACAGTTGTTGATATGAAAGACGTTGTAATATCTCTTCAATTGAAGACAAGAGCAGGAATCTATTTCTGAGACTATATAAGGCTGTGGTCAGGCTCCATTTGGAACATTGTGAACAGTTTTGGGTCCCTTATCTAAGGAAGGATGTGCTGGGCTTGGAAAGTGTCCAGAGGAGGTTCACAAGATTGATTCCTGGAATGAAGAGCTTGTCATATGGGGAACAGTTGAGGACTTTGGGTCTGTACTCGTTGGAGTTTAGAAGGATGAGGGGGAGATTTCACTGAAACTTATAGGATACTACGGGGCGTGGATAGAGTGGACATGGAGAGGATATTTCCATAGTAGGAAAAACTAGAACCAGAGGGCACAATATCAGACTAAAGGGACGATCCTTTAACACGGAGCTGAGCCAGAGAGTGGTGAATCTGTGGGACTTATTGCCACAGAAAGCTGTGGAGGCAGATTATTTTTTATTTTTAAGACAGAGATAGATAGGTTATTGATTAATAAGAAATTAGGTGATATGGGAAAAAGACAGGAGAATGGGGATGAGAAAAATATCAGCCATGATTGAATGATAGAGTAGACTCGATGGGTCGAAAAGCCTAATTCTGCTCCTACATCTTATGGTCTTAAGGTGATCTTCTGAGAAGGAAGTCATGTTTCATGCTGAATCAAGTAGGGATGGATTAAAATTTTGAGAGGAGTTCCAAACCATTTGTTTCTATTAAGAATAGGCCATTAATTAGAAGAAACCATCATCTTACAAATCTGTGCACAAATTATTTACCCCTTACTGTGTTGAACACCATGACAGTGAGGTCCAAAATGAATCAATTGTTCTTCCCAAGTCCACCATAAATTTGTATTTGGTGTTTCCACTTAAGATTGCAGCAGGAACGTCCAGTTTATTTCCATATTGTTTTGAATGGCTTTTATAGTCAGAGGCAAGAAAATGGCCTTTCTTTCTGTTTTTTTATGGTACAATTCCAAATATGATAGTTGAGTTCAGGACTTCAATTTGTTGTAAAGTAAATACAGAAGATTTAAACAAAATTGAGCTCCATCATCTTGGTCGAACATTCAGTTAGATCATATTTATCTATAAAAGAATTTGATTTATCCACTTTGTTTCCATAACTTTTGTAACCCTTACTAAATAAAAATTACTCTGGAAAACTGAAGCATTGCATCCAATTCCAAAGAAAGGGTACTGTTTCACTGCTGTTCAGTTGTGAAATCATGAATACATGTAAGATTAAATCATATCTGGCCATCATTCTTCAGGAATCCTTTGGGAAACCCCATAAACATTTTGCTAAGACTGCAAAGGGAAGCTTTCAAAGCAACAAGTTCCATTTAAGAGGGTCATAATTCCATGCAATCGCGGTGGCACAGTAGCACAGTGGTTAGCACTACTGCTTCACATCTCCAGGGACTTGGGCCCGCTTGCTGGTGTGGGTCACTGGCTGTTTGGCTTTTGATGTAGAAATGCTGGTGTTGGATTAGGGTAAACACAGTAAGAAGTTGCACAACACCAGCTTAGACTCTAACCTGATGTTGTGAGACTCCTTACTGTGTGGAGTTTGCACACTTTCCTCGCGTCTTTGAGGGTTTCCTCCAGGTGCTCCGGTTTCCTCCCACAGTCCAAAGGTGTGCGAGCTAGGTTGATTGGCCGTGGTAAAATTGCCCTTAATGTATTGAGATGCGTAGATTAATGGGTGGGATATGGGGGTGGGGCCTGGGTGGGATTGTGGTTGATGCAGACTCAATGGACCAAGTGGGGCCTTTCTGCGCTGTAGGGTTTCTATGATTCATCCCCGGGTGAGTGCTAAGAGCATCTTTTGCACTGAACTTTCAGACTCCACCGTCAAAGAGGCTTCACATGATTTGTAGAACATTTGATTCGACCCACTGCAATCATAAAAGAATTTGAGGAATGTAATAATCTCACCAAGACCAGTCTTGTCATCACCCTTTATTCACAATGTGGTCAGAATACAATTCAGTGGCTACAGAGTGCGAGTGAACCCTGAGTCTTTCCACTACCAGCCTGAATGGAACCAGCCAGTTTCAAACTCCCTGCTGCTCCTGTCATGAGCTAATATTCTATGAAGACCATGGGGAGATCTATTGACAATCCACCATGACCATCACACGCACACCCCCACCAGCCCCCCACCCCCCCTCCCCAAATCTGTTTCTTCTCCTACATTCTTCTACATGATGATGGGAGTGGTGTGGAATATGGGGGTGGTGGTGGGGTGTAGTGCTTTTTTGTGATTTAGGATTGGCCTGGGATTGATTGGAGGGAGGGGGGTGTGAAGTGGATCAGTGACCTTCCTTTCCTAAAGAAATGTAATAAAGCCAGCGGCTATGTCTCTTCTTGAGATCTCACTTCAGTGGGAGAGCTGGTCTCTCCTGATTCGATCTCGGAATCCACATCCTCAACACTATGTGGGGCTGGCAGGGGGTCGACTTCCTGTTATGCCTCAATACCGGCAATGGCCAATCCCACGGCTGATGATGAGACCTGTATGGCAGGGTCTCCCTACTCCTGAGACGGTCCAAGTGCTTCCTAGTGATTTGCTCTACAATTGGACCTTACAAGACACAGGTTCTGCTTTGTCCATTGTGATTCTGGGGAACCAGCTGAGGATGTCCCAGATTTCCTCATGTGGACTGGGTGGCCGGTTTTGAAAGTTCTGTCTGTCCCTTTAGCATCATGGTCCTTCTTCTGAGTCTCTTGTTTGAATTCCAGCGTCTCTGCCAGATTTGGGAAGCGTAGTCTTAATCTTATCGGAAGCCTTCGTCCCATTAATCATTCACACAATCTCTACTTTCTCAGAAGACTAAGGAAATTTGACATGTCAGCTACAACTCTCACCAACTTTTACAGATGCACTGTAGAAAGCATTCATTCTGGTTGTGTCACAGCTTGGTATGGCTCTTGCTCTGCCCAAGACCGCAAGAAACTACAAAAGGTCATGAATGTAGCCTAATCCATCACAAAAACTAGTCTCCCATCCATTGACACTCCCTGATTAAATCAAATCAGTCACTGTGTGAGAAGTAGTCTTGTAGTCGAATAAAAATTGTCAGTTTGGTCTCTATGGATGCTGTGAGTTGCTTCTGTATGTCGAGCAAAGAAGTCTATACCACCGTTCAACCAACCCATTTGTTGACGGGTGATAGGTATTGTCCCAATGTTTCAATCCCATTGGAAAGCATGAAGGTCTGAAACTCAGTGCTTGTAATGGCAGTGTAATTGAGAGAAACCAGGGCTTCAAGTATCCAATGTGTGCAGTAGCTTTGTTGTAGTTTCTCAATAGTAGCATGGGAAGTGCTGGAGTGCATGTGATGTATCTACAACCATTTGGAATGTACATCGACCATAATAAAGAACATGGAGCCTGTACAATGCCCAGCGAAGCTCACATGCGCTTATACCCAAGGGCTATCAGGCCACTCCCCTGGATGTAGGGAGGCTGGATCGGGGGAAGGTTTTTGCTTCTCTTGGAATGACTCACACTGTTTGACCAAGTCAGTAATGTCTGCATCAAGGTCAGGCCACCATTTGTAGCTCCTGGGTTAGCATTTTCATCCTTGAAATCCCAGGGTGGCTATGGTGTAATCCATAAGTATCAGACATCACCCTGGATGAGGAACAACTACTTGGGAATTCCAGAGCATGACGCCATCCCCAACACAGAGCTCATCTTTCTTCATCCAGCAGTGTTTAATTTCATCTGAGCACTGTTCTCTGAATCCTCATATAATATTGCGCTTTTTAATTCAAATGGGACTGGATCCTTTTGCGTCCAGACCTTGAGTTGCTTTGCAGACATTGGCAAGATATCCAAAATATTGAGGATCATCACAAAGTGAAGCTACACTAATAGGCAGACGACTCAGTGTATCAATGATAGTTATCCAGTTGCTGGGGTGGTACTCTGGGAGATACTCATTAACAATGTTGTATCCAGGTGGAGGCAATGACAGATATTGCCTTGTCTTCTTTAAAAAGTCCCTTGTCTTCTTTAAAAGGGGTGTGATCATTATGATGATGAAGCATCTACTATAGATATATTGATGGAATTTTTTAATGTCAAAGATAACTGCCAAACCCTCTTTCTTGATCTGGGAATACCTCTGCTCAGTGTCCAAGAGACTGCTGGAAGCATACGCAGTAGGCTTCTTTATCCCATCACCCAGCGATGTGCACTACCAGCCCAACTCTGTAAGGGGAAACATTGCTTCTCAAATGAAGATCCTTTTTTGGGAGTCAAAATGGGCCAATGAATTAGAGGACAAAAGTTGCTGTTTGATATTGTTGAAAGTCTCTAGTTGCGGAACCGCCTACCCCCCCCCCCCCCCCCCCCCACTCCCCCAAGCAACCTTTGATATATCTATAGTGCGCCATGAAGGGGGCCAGCAAAGAAGCTAAATTAGGAATAAACTTGATATAACATCTCACTTTCCCCAGGATGGAGTTCAATTCCGTAGGGCTTCTTGGAGTTGATGCCTCCTTAGGGAACCTCACTTTTCCTTCCACCAGATGAAGGCCCTTGCCATCTTCCCGATAGCCCAAATATGTCACAGCAGTTGCATGGAAGACATATCTTTCCTTTTTTAGGTCTACCCTAACTTCTGGAATTCTTTGCTAGGTATTTGCATTTTGAAGTTCCTGTGATTATGATGTCACCCAAGTACACCGCTACGTGAGGTAAACCTCGGAGTATGTTCTCCTTGACCCATTGAAACCTAGCACATGCCAACAAGACCCTAAAGAGTAGATGGGTGTACTCGTATAGGCCTCTGTACGTATTAATTATCATGTACTTACAGGAAGGCTTGTTCAATTCAAGCTGGAGATATGCACGTCCAAAAATGTTTGGCTCCCTGTTTACCTGGTCTACACGTCTTCAATTTGGGGCATGGAGTATGTGTCAAGCTTAGAAACCCTATTGACTGTAAGTGTATAATCTCCACAAAGTCAGATTGACTTATTTGGCTTAAGGACAAAAATGACAGATGTAGCTCTCACAGTGAACTCTTTAGGTCTTATTATGTCCAACTTTTCCAGGCATTCTGGTTCTGACTCTACTTTCTTCAATAGGGAATATGGAACTTGTCTGACTCTAAAATATTATCTGTAGCATCGGAGTCGACCAAGAATTTAAAGTTGGCTCCCGTTATTTTCCCAAACAGTTCTTAGAAAACCTCAGAACGTTTATTGATGATTTCATACAGCCCTCCAGTTCCCAGACTGAAGATTACCAGCCACTTCAGTCTGAAGGGCTGGAGCCAATTTCTGACCATAAAGCTATGGTCTTTATTGTCTCTATTGCCTTAGCTCAGGCAATGATGAATGGAAATTAAGTTGACCCCTGCCTGTAAGTCACTAGAATTGTCATACTCTCTTTTGTCTGCAATGATTTCCCTGTGTTGGTGGTCAGCCTGGCCTTTGAGCTTTCTAAGTTCAGGAGTGAAATGTCAGCCCAGACGCGATTATAAGTCTGCTCCTTGGTAACTGAGGCTGCAGTCTCTGTATCCACTTTTATTTTTAATGGGCGGCCATTTACTAACAATTTCACCATTATGAGGGCAATCTTTGTCATAAAAACGTGATTTAATTGCATTGTCCCTGTGCTTGCTTGTACTTGCAAGGTATGGACTAGGACTGGCCTAGGTATTTTTTCAATATAGCATGCGTTTTGACCATCTTTATGGTCCACTGTCTGGCACCTATAAACTTCTGGAATATGATCCCCCGGAATCTGAATCCCTAACTTATTTTGACAGCCTGGTGATGTGACTCAGGTTCTACGGTAATAAGGGATTCTGAGGTGTTCGACCAAAACCCTTGCCCCCAGTTGAGGGATTGATGTTGCATGAGGCACTACTTGGAGGACACTGCTATATGATGTCTCCTGTAGATCCTCAGCTCCTTTCTCTGCATTCTCCAATGATAGAGCTATCTCAATGGCCTTCTTTAGGTCCAAATAGAGTTCTGCCAATAACTTATTTTAGACTGTCACGTTATTAATTACACAGTTTATCATGTAACACGTCATTCAGAGGTGGCCAGAATTCACAGCACTCTGCCAATTTTCACAGCCCAATCAGAAATTCAGTGACAGACTCCCCAGGGCTGAGTTAAAGCGGTATTGTTGGAGAATTCGGAAGATTTTGTGTCATTATAACTTTTAACCAAATCCACCAATTTATGAAAGGTTTTGGAGTCAGGGCATCAGGGTAGGTCAGGCACTTTTGTCACTGAAGGTTACGACTCTGCATGGTGTCAACAAGTTCACTTTCTGCATCTTGTCCCCCTCAATATTGTTAACCCAAAAGAAGTAACACATACACTCTGCGAATTGGGCCAAATCTTCTTTGCTCACATTATAGGCTTCAGAGTTCCAAAAAGAGGTATTTTTCTTACTGGAGGGTTATTTGTCTCCTCAGTAAAGATGGTTCAGAGGGAAGAAAAAAGCTCACCTTGCTCCTTATCGCAATTGTAATAATCTTCAGCCTTCCATCATCATTCACCCATTATATACAATGAGTTCTGAATACCTTTCAATGGCTACAGAATGCAGACCAGCCCTGAGTTTATTGACTGCTGGCCTGAGCAGAGCCAGCTGGTTTTAAACTGCTCCTTCGCTATCGACCAAGCTTACACTTGCCTAATAGATGAAGGCTCCCCGCCATCCTAACGGACAGGCAGAGGCAAATAGACATGCAGCTTAGTCCTTCTCAAACATCATTGTGAAAGAAGAATTCAGGTAATTGCTGCTGAACAGGAATCCATACTTGGGGAGCATCAGGCCTGATTGTGCTCACATCTGTTTGAAGAGCAAAGAGGGTAGAGATGGAACACACTTGACTTACGTATGCTACGTATGGACGAATAACATTATTGAAGAGGTTCTGTTCTGTCTCCTGCTATCTGACCACAGAAATATTTAATGTAACAAAGGAGTACAGAAATATTTCCTAGGATCACATTGTTGGATTTTGTACTGACAACTGAAAACCACAAATCAGATCTGTTTGCTTTGCTGAAGAGGATTGCTTTATCTGGTGTTCTGACTCACTGCATGATTCATAGGCAAATATCAACAATGAAAGAACTGAGAACAGAGATGAAGTATTGCAGTGGTTCATGCCAATTATTCTTTTTAACATTATGGCCCGGAATATCCCAAAAAAATTCTAAGCTCCCAACATGCGGAAACCAGGAGTAATTTCTGTCGTTTCTTATAGCGTACTTACTAGAGTCCCACTGATGACTATCTCAGGCACCCTGAAGAAACCTTTTATATCCTTTTTCCTAGTCCAAAAGAGGGCACCTGAGTGTGGCAACTAGGGAATTTTCACATAAACTTCATCGCAATGTTAATGTAAGCCTTACTTGTGACTAATAAATAAATAAGCCTGAAGAGATTGGTGAGGCACTGAATAAATATTTCTCTTCGGTATTCACGCAGAGTGCTGGAAATGTAGCTATGGAGAACACTGAGGTACAGGGTTGCAAATTGGGAAGTATTGTAGTAGATAGGGAGGATGTGCTAGAAATTCTCGGGGGTTTGAAGTTGGATAAGTCCCCTGGGCCGGACGGGATTTACCCTAGGATTCTCTGGAGGGCAAGAGAGGAGATTGCAGAGCCTCTGGCTCTGATCTTCAGGTCCTCGTTGGTTACGGGTGTGGTTCCGGAGGACTGGAGGATGGCGAATGTGGTCCCATTGTTTAAGAAGGGGAAGAGAGACCTTCCTGGGAATTATCGGCCAGTGAGTCTTACTTCTGTGGTGGGCAAGGTATTGGAGAGAATTATTAGGGATAGGATTTATAGTTATTTAGAGAGAAATGAATTGATTGGGGATAGTCAGCATGGTTTCGTGAAGGGTAGGTCATGCTTACTAACCTCATTGAGTTTTTTGAGAAAGTGACCAAAGAGGTGGATGGGGGTAAGGCGGTTGATGTAGTATATATGGACTTTAGTAAGGCTTTTGATAAGGTGGCCCATGGAAGACTTCTACAGAAAATGCAGATGTGTGGAATAGAGGGCGATTTAGCTAATTGGATTAGAAATTGGCTGGCAGATAGAAGACAGAGGGTGGTGGTTGATGGGAGATTTTCATCGTGGAGTTCGGTGACGAGTGGTGTGCCTCAGGGGTCTGTTTTGGGGCCCCTGCTGTTTGTAATTTGTATAAATGATCTGGATGAGGGTATTGAGGGATGGATCAGTAAATTTGCAGATGACACTAAAGTTGGTGGAGTGGTAGATAGTGAAGAGGGGTGTTTTAGTTTACAGAGTGACTTGGACAAGTTGCAGAGCTGGGCCGAGGGTGGCAAATGGAGTTTAATGTGGAAAAGTGTGAGGTAATGCACTTTGGCAGGAACAATAAATGTGTAGAGTATAGGGCTAATGGTAGGGCTCTTAATAGTGTTGAGGAACCGAAGGATCTTGGTGTATGTGTCAATAGATCCCTGAAAGTAGGCAGTCAAGTGGATAAAGTTGGTAAGAAGGCATATGGAGTCTTAGCTTTTATTGGCAGGGGGATTGAATTTAGGAGCCGCAGCATCATGTTGCAACTGTACAAAACTCTAGTGCGGCCGCACTTGGAGTATTGTGTGCATTTCTGGTCGCCACATTATAAGAAAGATGTGGAGGCATTGGAGAGGGTACAGAGGAGGTTTACCAGGGTGTTGCCTGGTATGGAGGGCAGGTCCTATGAAGCGAGGTTGAAGGATTTGAGGTTGTTTTCGTTAGAAAGGAGGCGGCTAAGAGGGGATATTATTGAAGCATATAAGATGATTAGAGGTTTAGATAGGGTGGACAGTGATAGCCTTTTTCCTAGGATGGAGAAGCTAGCACGAGGGGACACAGCTTTAAATTAAGGGGTGATAGTTATAGGACGGATATCAGAGGTAGGTTCTTTACCCAAAGGGTGGTTCGGGAGTGGAATGCCCTGCCTGCAGCAGTTGTAGATGCGCCAAGTTTGGTGGCGTTTTAAGAGGTTAGTTGATAAGTATATGGAAGAGAAGGGAATGGTTTAGTTTGGAGGGGCATTGCTTTTATTTTGGTCGGCACAACATCGAAGGCCGAAGGGCCTGTTCTGTGCTGTATTGTTCTATGTTCTATGTTCTATGTAAACTTTAAAGTTGGATGGGATAAAGTTCAAGTGGGTCTAAAACTCTTTTCAATGCCAATTTGACAGGGAGAGTCCAGAACCAGGTCACAATCTAAGGATACAGAGTAAACTATTTGGGACAGAGATGAGGAGAAATTTCTTCACCCAGGGAGTGGTGAGCCTATGGAATTCTCTATCACAGAAAGCAGTTGAGGCCAAAAAATTGCATGTTTTGAAGGAAGAGTTAGATATAGCTCTTAGGGCTAAAGGGATAAAGAATATGGAAGGACATGTCAGGATAAAGATACAAAAGTCTGAGGATACTACCAACCAACTCAAGAACAGCTTCTTCCCTGCTGCTATCAGAATTTTGAATGAACTTATCTCTCATTAATCTCTCTATGAACACTATGCTTTTTCTGTACAGCGAGCAAGAAACAATACTTTTCACTGTACACTAATACATTTGACAATAATAAATGAAATCAACTCATCCTATTTTCTTTGTCTTCAGCTCTGATGGTCATCCAGACTCAAGACTCTATTCTCTCTCCACAGATGCTATCAGACTATCTCAGATTTTCCAGTGTTTACTGTTATCATCAGTACAAATCCGGAACAATTAGGAAAAAGACTTCTCCAAACTTAACAAAGTGTGGCATATCACGGAAAGCTGACAAGTACCAGTTAACAGCAGCAGGATGGTTATACAGTGCATATGTCAAGCTCCAACTGCGTGCTGTTATAATCACATCTGCAATGCACCTCATGCTCAAACTGCTTTTACGGGATACCAGTATTGCTGGCTAGGCCACCATTTATTGCCCACACCTAGTTGTCCTTGCAAAGGTGGTGGTGAGCTGCCTTCTTGAGTGGTTGCAGTCCCCGAGGTGTAGGTACACCCACAGTGCTGTTAAGGAGGAAGTTACACAATTTTGACCCAACAACAGTGAAGCAATAGTGGTGTATTTCAAATTAGAACGGTGAGTGGCTTGGAGGGGAACTTCCAGGTGATAGTGTTCCCAGGTACCTGCTGCTCTTGTCTAGACGGTAGTGGTTGCAGATTTGAAGGAATCATAGAATCGTAGTAACCCTACAGTACAGAAAGAGGCCAGTTGGCCTATCAAGTCTTCACTGATCACAATCCACCCAGGCACTAGTCCCACAATCCAGGCATTTTACCCTGCTAATCCTCCTGATAGTAAGGGACAATTTAGCGTAGCGTGTGTACCATATTGTAGATGGTACACACGGCAGACACTGTGCATTGATAGTGAAGGGATTGAACGCTTGTGGAAGAGGTAGCAATCAAGCGGCTGCTTTATCTTCCTTCTAATCAACCTAACCTGCACATCTTTGGACTGTGGAAGGAAACAGGGAACATCTGGAGGAAATCCATACAGACATAGAGTTAATATGCAAACTCCATACAGATGGAGTTGAACCTGGAGCCCTGGCATTGTGAGGTGGCATGCTAACCACTGTGCCACCTTGCCGCTCCAAATTATTAGTACCTCTCTGACAAGGAATTGAACACCAGTCTCCCACGTGACAGGCAGGAATACTAACAACTGTACTGCCTAGGATTGGAAAAGTGCTGCCTAAGGAGCCTTGGTGAGTTCCTGCAGTGCATCTTGTAGATAGCACACACGGCTGCCACTGTGCGTTGATGATGGAGCGATCGAATATTTGTGGAAAGGGTAGCAATCAAGTGGGCTGCTTTATTTTTTGAAGAGGTGACAAAAACGGTTGATGAAGGACAAGCCGTTGATGTTGTCTACATGGATTTCAGTAAGGCATTTGACAAGGTTCCCCATGGTAGGCTGATAAAAAAGGTGAAGGCGCATGGGATACAGGGCCAGGTATGTAGATGGGTTGAGAACTGGCTTGGGAGGAGGAGACAGCGGGTATTAGTGGAAGGCTCTTTTTCCAACTGGAGATCAGTCACTAGTGGTGTGCCACAGGGCTCAGTACTAGGACCTCTTCTATTTGTGATTTATATAAATGACTTGGAAGAGGGGGTAGGTGGTGTGATCAGCAAATTTGCTGATGACACTAAGATACTTGGATTGGCGGGGACTGAGGAGCAGTGCCAGGCAATACAACAGGACACAGATAGGCTGGTAGATTGGGCAGATAGATGGCAAATGGAATTTAATCCGGATAAATGCGAGGTGATGCATTTTGGCCGGAATAATGTAGAGGGGAGTTATAGGATAAAAGGTAAACCTATCCGGAGTATAGAGACACAGAGAGACCTGGGGGTGCAGGTTCACAAGTCTCTGAAGGTGTCAGTACAGGTGGAGAAAGTGATAAAGAAAGCATATGGTATGTTAGCCTTCATAGGAAGGGGTATAGAATACAAGAGTAGGAGTTTGATGTTGCAAGTGTATAGAACGTTGGTTAGGCCTCACTTGGAGTACTGCGTCCAGTTCTGGTCGCCGTACTACCGAAAGGATGTGGAGGCCCTGGAGAGAGTGCAGAGGAGATTTACCAGGATGCTGCCTGGTATGGAAGGGCTGTCTTACGAGGAAAGGTTGAATGCACTGGGGTTGTTTTCCCTTGAAAGACGTCGGCTGAGAGGGGATCTATTAGAGGTATATAAGATTATGAGGGGTATAGATAGAATAAATGGTGGTAAGCTTTTTCCACCATTAGATTCGGATAGAACGAGGGGTCACGGCCTTAGGGTGAGGGGGGGCTATGTATAAGACTAATATTAGAGGGCATTTTTTCACACAAAGGGTAGTGGGGGTGTGGAATGCACTACCGAGTAAGGTGGTGGGAGCAGGCACGCTAGGGTTGTTTAAGGGTCTCCTGGACAGCCACATGAGCGGTCTGCAGATAGAGGGATATAGGAGGACTGCTTAAATACTTTAATTGTTTCCACAGGCTGTTCGGTCCACCTTGTTGACCAACAAGGCGCATGCATTCGGCAGGTCGTGCGAGGGCTGCTCTTGGATGTTACTTCAGGAGTGGCCTAGTGCTTCATGTCGTTAGTGTATGCTTAAACTGGACCATCAGATGGGCAACATGACAGCTCAGAGACTATCGTTGTTGCTGTGCAGACACATGGATTTGGGCCTGTGTCTGCGGGAGTTTGCGCGTTCTCCCCACGGTTGCGTGGGTTTTCTCCGGGTGCTCCGGTTTCCTCCCACATCCCAAAAATGTGCTCTTAGGCTGATTGGGTAACAAATTGTCCCTATATTGGTCTCTATATGTCATTAAGACGTTAGGATGGCGGCGCGGGCTCGTTGGGCTGAAGGGCCTGTTTCCCGTGCTGTGTTGTTCTTTGTTCTTTGTTCTTTGTTTATCTTCCTTCCAATCACCGCTATTCCAACACTCTCCCACATTTTACCTTCTGTAAACCTGAGATTATCCAAAGCTCTGCTGCTCATGTTTTAACTTGTATCAAGTTCTGTATCCCTGTCACCTCTTTGCTCTTTGACCTATATTGATCCTGCAAAGTCTTAACGTATCATGGGGTACTATAAAAGAAGATTTGACACCAGATCATTTCAGGCAATGTTGGGCTTGATGACTGAACATTTGATAAAGGCTTTAAGAATGCCTTTAAGAGGGATAGAGAGTCAAAAGGGGGGAGAGGTGTAAATCCAACCAGAAATACATCCATTTATACCCACTCTTTGCTTTCAGTCAATTCAGCAATCCTCTATCATGTTAAAGCATTTCCTGTAATACTGTGCACATTTACCTTATGTAGCAGCCCTTTGTGTGGCACCTTGTTGAATGCTTTCTGGAAATCCAGACACACCACATCCACTGGCTCCCCATTGCCCATCACACTTGTAATGTCCTCAAAGAATTCCAGTAAATTAGTTAAACATGATCTGCCTTTCATGAACCTATGCTGCTTGTGGCCTCAGCCAGTTATTCTCAACTTTAAAGTCAAGACATTGTTTGGGAATCGATGTAGGTCAGTAAGCACAGGGAGGGGTGACTGGTAACTGGGACTTGCTACAAATTAGAGAGTGAGCAGCAGAGTTTTAAATGACTCAAGTTTATAGAGGGTAGAATATGGGTGGTCAGCTGGGAGTGTGTTGGGATGTCAAAGGGAGTCAGGGATGGAAGTGGGGATGGGAAAATTGGGTGTGGCACAATGGCCCAGGTCCCTAGCACTGTGAGACCATGATTAGCATTGCTGCCTCACAGTGCTAGGGACCTGGATTCAATTCCCAGCTTGGGGCACTGTCTGTGTGAAGCTTGCACATTCTCCTCATGTCTGTGTGGGTTTCCTCTGGGTGCTCTGGTTTCCTCCCACAGTCTGAAAAACATGCTGGTTAGGCGAATTGACCTGAATAGGTGCTGGAGTGTGGTGACTTGGGGAATTTCACAGTGACCTCATTGCAGTGTTAATGTAAGCCTGCTTGTAACTGATAAATAAACTTTTTTTTACTTTACTTTAAGATGGGAAGTGTTCACATGATATTTTACAATGCCAAACCGTGACCCAAGAAGTAAGGGTGATTGTTTGTCACATGAAAAATTATGGTACAATTTAAAAGCAAAATACTGTGGGTGATAGAAATCTGAAATGAAAATGTTAACTCTTTCTCTTTCCACAGATGCTGCCAGATGTTGTGCTGAGTCTTTTCAGCCTTTTTTGTGTACATCACAAATGTCAATGGATAGATGATATTTGAGTTTACTTTTTATGGTTAACAACGTGACATTTAAGAAGTCTTCTTATTTTAGTACTAGTTCTTTCTTCAGCATCAAATTTTGGCTAGGTCAGCAATGCTGAGCACTTTTTTAGAACTTGTCAGCAACTTTTCACCTCCCCAGTATGAAAGCAAAATTGATTCAGGCTGAAAAATCATGCAGCACAGTAGCATAGTGGTTAGAACTATTGCTTCACGGTGTCAGGGACCTGGCTCCGTTCCCAGTTTGAGTCACTATCTGTGCGGAGTTTGCATGTTCTCCCCCTGTGCATGGGAGTGCTCCTCACGGTCTGAATGACGTGCTAGTTATTTGAATCGACCCGCATAGGTGATGGAATGTGGCGACTAGCAGAATTTCACAGTAACATCACAGTAACTTCATTGCACTTTAAGCAGCCTGAACCTCAACGAATGAGCTGAATAGGTGTGAAAGGTGCGACCGTAAAAGAATTTGGGTTCAAGAAAATAAAGTTTGAGTGACACGCAAGTCTTCAAAGAGTTGCGGAATTACTGCGGCTAAAATCAATTCAGTTGTGGCCACTAGGTGGAGGCAGCCTCCGTCATGCGCCATTGGTAAAATCATTGGTGAAGACAATCCAATTACTTCCTCACTGTGATCTGCAGCGTGTGGTGAAGAGATAGAATGACTACAATCGCGACCTGCTTATCGGCCAGACAATGCAATTCCGCAGCTCGATTTCATATTCCACTGCTCCTCAGCGAGAAGAGTCTATCGGAGACAAGACAAATATACAGGGCTCAGCACAAGCTGCATTAGCGGAGTTCTGAGCTTCGATTACTGTGTTCAGTTTGAAAACAAATATGTGAAGGTCAGCATAACAGTGGCTATCTGAGGATTTCTTTGTGTCGTATCAAAGGATTTTTTCCCCCTCTTAACAAAAGTCACAATGGCCCCTGTAAACAATGAAAAAATGTACAAATGTTAAATATAATTTGTAATGATTAACTGCAGATTGTTTCATAAGCATACAATGACATTCCAGTCATTAACCTCCCTCGTGTTTTTAGCCTTGCTGTAAGAAGTCTCACAACACCAGGTTAAAGTCCAACAGGTTTATTTGGTAGCGTGAGGTTTCGGAGTGTCTTTCTTTCTTCAGGTGAGTGAAGAGTTAACTTCACAAACAGGGCATATAAAGACACAGACTCAATTTACAACATAATGGTTGGAATGCGAGTCTTTACAAGTAATCAAGTCTTAAAGGTGCAGACAATGTGAGTGGGGAGAGGGTTAAGGACAGGTTAAAGAGATGTGTATTGTCTCCAGCTAGAGCAGTTAGTGAGATTTTGCAAGCCCAGGCAAGTTGTGGAGGTTACAGATAGTGTAACATGAACCCAAGGCTGATCCTGGCTGGAGACAATACACATCTTAATCTCTCTCCACTCACATTGTCTGTATTTTAAGACTTGATTACTTGTAAAGACTTGCATTCCAACCATTATCTTGTAAATTGAGTTTGTGTCTGTATATGCCCTGTTTGTGAACACAGCTCCTCAATCCCTGAAGAAGGAGTGACACTCTGAAATCTTATGTTACCAAATAAACCTGCTGGACTTTAATCTGGTGTTGTTAGACTTCTTACTGTGCTTACCTCAACTCCGGCATTATTTTTAGCCTTGCACCAAGGACGTACAGACAGCCATTTCCCAGACCCACCTACAATAAACCCATCAGATAAAATTGAAACACTACAAATTCTTAAGGACCATCAATACCAGGAAAGCCTTTCAAATCGGGAATCTAATCTCAGCTGCTTCTCCCAAAGATTTTGCTCTGGTTCCACAATTTTTTTTTAATGGATATTCAAGTCATGATGGCAATGCAACAGCAGCTAACATTTTTGAAAGGAACTGTTGCTGACAGCTCCTGAGATGGGCTGTTAACTCACTAAATTGGTAGAAGCAATTCCAGCAACAATGCCACAGCATGTCAAATTGTGAATAAGAGCCGGGAATGCTGTCCCTGGTGTCCTGGCTGAATATTTATTCTTCAATCAATGTCCCTTAAAGATCAGCATGTCTGTAATAGTCAGATTGCCATTGCTGGTGCTTGCTCGGTGAAATTGGCTGCAGCACTTCTGACGTTACAACAGTGGCTACACGTCTAAATTAATTAGTTGCTGGTAAAATTTCTTTGGGGTGACCTTGAGAGTGCGAAAGAAAGCCATGAAAAGGTTATAAAGAAAAGTACGAGTCTCAGAGTAAACTAGCTCAGAATATAAAAACATATCGTAATATTTCTACAAATATATAAAATGAAAAAATGTGGCTTAGGTAAACATTAATCTCTAAGAGAATGAGAAGGGGGATTTAGTAATGGGAAATGGCCGAGGAAGTGAACTGTCAATCTTCACAGTGGAATACACAAATAACATGCCAAAAATTGATGACAAGTAGGCTATGGCAGGAAAGCTTTTAGAAACAATCATTATCACTAAAAAGGTAAAGGTGGGTAAGCTGATGGTACCAAAGGTAGAAAAGTCTAACCCCATTGGAATGCTTCCCAGGGTACTAAACGAGATGCTGGGGGAAATAGCAAATGCAGCCATGGTAATTTATCGAAATTCGCTGGACTCTGAAGTGGTTCCAGCAGATTGGAAAACAACAAATGTGACGCCACTGTATAAAAAAGGAGGTAACTATAACTCAATTAGCTTAACTTCTGCAATGGGAAAAATGCTTCAATCTATCATCAAGGAAGAATTAGTGAGACACGTGCATAGAAATTGTCGCATTGGGAAGACTCAGCATGGGTTCATGAAAGGCAGATCATGTTTAACTAATTATAAATATGGGGCAGCACAGTGGCACAGTGGTTAGCACTACTGTCTCACAGTGCCAGGGAACCAGAATCGATTCCCAGCTTGGGTCACTGTTTGTGTGGAGTTTGCACATTCTCCCTGTTTCTGCATGGGTTTCCTCCAGATGCTCCGGTTTTCTCCCACAGTCTGAAAAGCATGCTGGTTAGGTACGTTGACCTAAATAGGCGCTGAAGTGTGGCAACTGGAAAAGTTTTGCAGTAACTTCATGGCAGTGTTAATGTAAGCCTTACTTGTGAACAATAAATAAACTTTGATTTACTGAAATTCTTTGAAGACATTATGAGCATAGTGGACAATGGGGAACCAGCGGATGTGGTGTATCTGAATTTCCAGAAAACACTTGACAAAGGGGCACTCAAAAGGCTGCTGTATAAGATAAAAGTACACGGTGTTACAATAATGCATTAACGTGGATAGAGGATTGGTTAACTAACAGAAAGCAAAGAGTGGGGATAAATGAGTGTTTTTCTGGTTGACGATCAGTGAGTAATGGTGTGCCTCAGGAATTAGTGTTGGAACCACAATTGTTTACAATTTACATAGATGATTTGAAGTTGGGGATCAAGTGTAGTGTATCAAAGTTTGTAGATCACATTAAGATGTCACTAAAGTGCCTCTAGACGCTTACTCTCCTTGTTCAAGGCTGTCAACCAGCCCATCCTCTTGTGTCTGTTCCCCATTCCCCCAGGCTCCTGTTCCCTATTTCCCCACCCCCACTCCCTCCCTCAGGCTCCTGTTGCCCCAGGGTCTTGTTCCCCTTTCCTCACTTACCTGATCCCCCCAACTCCCCTACCCCGAATGCTCCTGTTTTCTCGACCCTTGTAAGAAAATTCAAATAAGAATTTGCCTGAAATAAGTAAGCTTACTGAGATTGACAGCTTTTGATACTTTGCAATGTCTCTCGGCTGTAAACATAAAAGCAATTCCCCTGTGTTCCCTGGGTAGAACAATAACCTTAGAACATTACAGTGCAGAAAGAGGCCATTTGGCCCATCAAGTCTGCACCGATCACAGTCCCACTCAGACCTTATCCCCATACCTTACATATTTTACCCACTAATCTCTTTTAACCTATGCATCTCAGGACATTAAAGGGCAATTTTAGCGTGGTTGATCAACCTAACCCACCGATCTTTGGACTGTGGGAGTAAACCGGAGCACCAGAAGGAAACTCACACAGACACGAGGAGAATGTGCAAACCCCACACAGAAAATGACCCAAGCCGGGAATCAAACCCAAGTCCCTGGAGCTGTGAAGCAGCAGTGCTAACCACAGTGCCACCGTGCCGCCCAACCTTAATTGATCCTTTTGACCCTGGCTCTACAAACTGCTAAAGAATGCTTAAGATCTAAAAGCTACTCAAGCAAAAAAAAATGCAAAAGACTTAACCAGATGAAATTAAAGCAAATTTGAACCCTACCTAAGTATATATTCACAGTGCTTAAATAGTGGAACACTCAACAACCATTTCTCTGCCCTGTACTGCAAGTGAAACTTTTTCTTTTCCAAATACTGGAGGAGGGTAACAGCCGGAAATAAAGTCTCATTCCACAGCACATTGTTCTTATAATAATAAAAGCAAAATATTACTGGAACTCTGAAACAGAAGTAGAAAATGCTGGATGAACTCCAAAGGTCTGGAAGCAAGTGTGCAGAGGAAATAAAATTAACAGGCAGAATTTACTGGCATATCTGACCGGATTTCATATGATCCCATCCGAGGCCAACAGAGAATGCCGTTCTCTGAGCCTTGCCTTGCCCTGGCCAACATTTCGAGTCTGTAGAAGTATCATATAGACTCAAAACATTAACTCCGTTTCCTTCTCCGCAGATGCTGCCAGATTGGCTGAGTTTTTCTGGCATTTTCTTTTTTAATTACACATTCTTCTTAAAAGACTTCATAATAATGTTACTATTATTCATCCCAGCCACATGAGCATTGTTGGCGAAGCTGACATCCTCTGGAATATCCAATTTTCCTGAAAAGGCAAAGATGAAGCTTCTTGTTGCCCTACTGGCAGTGATTTGATAAAGTAATGTTCATTTATTAGTCGCGAGTAAGGCTTACATTAACGCTGCAATGAAGTAACTGCAAAATTCCCCTACTCTGGCGCACCTAACCAACAGACCTTTCAGACTGTGGGAGGAAACCTACATAGATGTGGAGAGAGCATACAAACTCCACACAGACAGTGACCCAAGCTGGAAATCTATCTGGGTCCCTGGCACTGTGAGGCAAGTGTTAACCACTGTGTCACAAGGCTGCCCAATACAGCTGAGTTGTTTTGCTAGATCACATCAGAGGGCGGTTAACAGTAGCCACAGTGACGTGGAATGAAAGCAGCATGTAGGTCAAACCCAATACAGATGACAGGTTTCCTTCTTTAAGAATTTTAACAATAATAGCTTCAAGGTCACTGATACCGCATTTCTACGCCATGGCTTATTGTCAAAACTGAACTCAAGTCATTTTGAATTGAATGATAAAGGTGCAGCTTTATTAATATTTAAAGTTTATTTATTACTGTCACAAGCAGGCTTACATTAACACTGCAATGAAGTTACTGTGAAAATCTCACCACACTAAGGGAGAATGGCCAATGCACCTAACCAGCACATTTTTCAGATTACGGAAGGAAACCAGAGCACCTGGAGGAAACCCACACTGACACGGGCAGAATGTGCAGACACCGCTCAGAAAGTCACCCAAGCTGGGAAAATATCTGAGTCCCTGTCACTATGATGCAGCAGTGCTAACCACTGTGTCACCATGCCCAGTAATGTGATATGCAGCAGGTCTTTAATCTGGTTTCTGAGATGAATATTGAAGATGTCTCAGACAAGCCAAACTACCAATAAAGAGTGCTGGTAAAATCCGGAAAGACTCTGCTGCCCACAATTAGGAAGGGAAAATTGGAAGTTCTTGGAAATCATGATTAATAGTCTGATGCTGAAGGGGAAGATCGATGATAAAAGAAATTGATGTAGAAAAAGGAATATTTCTTTTAAAGAGGCACACAAACAGGATGAATGTACTACCATCAAAGATGGTCTGCATCTCTAGAGCACAATGAACATAGAGCTCCATGGTCGCCAATGCTTTCATAACACATGGCACTGGAAGCAAGGGAGCAATATAACAGCTAATCTAGCGCCTAAGCCTTTACCTTAGAAACTCTACCCTGCAGATTGGTTTCTTCCCTGCATACCCATTAACTTTTCACAGGCTGATTGTCATCGCGTGATTATAAGAAAACCAACGGAAAATATAAAGCTGTTACATGCAAATACAACTTTAATTTCCTCTATCCTTTCCTGAAAAATCTCACTGTAGTATTTTCCCCTCTGAGTCAGTGCAGAATGAATGCAAGACAGATGCCTATATTCTAGACTGACACTTATTACAATCCAACAGATACCAATAACTTTAAAAAAAACATTTAGTTTCACTTAAAATTTAAAGGAATTGCATGACAAGATTTTGAGAATTTAACTGCAACAAACAAATGAAAAACAATGACTAAACTCTATTTTTTTGGGTAACTTATACTCCAGACAAGAATTCCCTTATTAATTCTTTAACATGATAAGTAAGCATTCTCCATGATTATGCTTTACTCTGTCTCTTAAGTAATCGGTGTATTCACTCAGAACCAAAATATTCTCAGCTCCTAATGTCTTTATTTTCAAATTCCAGCCAGATAACAAAGAACAAAGAACGGGAAACAGGCCCTCCGGCCCAACGAGCCCGCGCCGCCACCCCAATGTTCCCACCTCTACCCGCGATCCCTGTCCATGTTTATAGATCTATGGATTAAAAACCAAATTTAAGACAATTTAGGGGGAATCTGTTTTGCCAATTAGCCTAAGAGCACATCTTTGGGATGTGGAAGGAAACCGGAGCGCCCGGAGAAAACCGATGCAAGCACGGGGAGAACGCACAAACTCCCACAGACACAGGCCCAAATCCATGTATCTGCACTTCTAGATAGATAACTTCTAATCTTGAACGGGTTTTCATGATGAAGGATAATGAGAAACCCTCCCTCTAACCAAAGCCAAGAGGATCTTATTGCATTTACATCCTTGCAATCTCAGTCTCTTCAATTCAAGCATTCGTGCATTCTTGCAAGACAAACCACAGAGACTTGCCACCCCGATCACTCTGCCCTCCCTCTCTCTTTCTCAGATTCTTGCAGATTGAACCTATGAGATTCAATGATTTTTGAGAAAATCTGTAACTTCATTCTACAACAGCTTCCTATACACTCTTCCCTTCTCAAAATCCACCTCCACGGCAATGAGAATCACTAGGGCCTTGTATTCATGTAGAAATGCCAATTAGGTATCCTTTAGACTTTCAACTCTATTCAACCTAAAATTAAATAGATAGCTTAAAATAACTGTTTAGAAAACCTGACATTCCTAAACCTCCCTGAGACTTGGAGGTTAACAGAGTGGTACAGCTACCCTGATAATTATTTATAGGTGTGAATATCTTGCACTTGCTTCTTGGTAAAACAGCTAGTGACCACATTGAATCTGTAACAATGAAGCTACTTGGCTTGTTGTCAGGTAGAATTCACAACAGGCCACGTGAACTCCTTCATCCCAACATGTTTCCTTGAATTAAGAAGACTGTCCCTAAGCAAAACAACCTTACAACACCTCAGATTTGGAGCACTGTTTAGTGCAGTACTGAGGGAAAGCTATACTGTTGAAGGTTCTATCTTGTGGGATGAGATGCTCAAATCTTAACCAAAGCACTATTTAAAAAAGATTACTGGAGCTCTTCCTGATGCCCTGGCTAAACTTTAACCCTTAGCATCATCACTGAAAGAGATTGGGGGCTATTTTGGCCAAAGGATGGAAATAGATTGTACCAGAGTGCTATCTAATGGATTGGACATCATGGTCAGCAGCAGACTGATACTGTTGACTTTGAAGAAAGCTGCCCACAAGAACCTAATCATCTTGCTGCCATGGATTTCCCATTTTCCAATGTCAATTTGTATCTGCCACCATGTCCAACAACCATGATGCCATCGAACAGATTAGCAGCCAAAAGTTGCAAACCACATCATATGTGACTGTGGAAGGAGTAAGCTATCCCTTCCCACTCTTCCTGATCTGTCTGCAACTTTTGTAGGGTTGCTTCAAAGACTCCCCAGTGCTGTCCAGCTGGGTGGGACTACTCTTATCTGGTTCCATTTCTACTTGTCTATTGCTAAGGAACACAAATACAATAGCTTTTCTTCCTGCTCCCACACCATTGTGTTTGGTGACCCATTCAAACATCCATTCTTGGCTCCCTCCAATTTCTCAACTACACACTATCCCTTGGTGACGTCATTCAAAAGCATAATGTCAGTTTGTATATGTGTGTTGGTAATACCCAGCTCTCCCTCTATTATTTTTCTCGACCATCACTGCCCCCAAACCATCAGACACTTGCCCACCTTCTAGTATAGACAAACAAAACTTTCTTCCAACTAAATATTGGGAAAACAGAAGCCATTATCTTAGATCCCCATCACTATCCCTTACCACCAACTCCAGCCCTTATAGCTGCCTGGGATTGAATGATTGGTGTTGTATTTGACCCTGAGATCAGCTTCCTATATGTATTTACTTGATCACTGATATGGTCTCTCTTCCTCACTGTGACTTTACCTACCTCAATGCTTTTCTCTTTATTCATCCATTGCTGGAATCTTATTAGTGTCTTATGACACTAATAAATAAACTTTAAACTTTAGCTGCCAAGGCCATAAGCTCTGGAATTCCCTACAATGCCCTTCCTCTTTACTTCTTTTTTCTCCTGTCAGAAGTTCCATCAAACTGATTTTTTTGACCAAGCACTTTGGTCAACAGACCTAATATCTCCCGTAGTGTGTCAATGTCACATTGGTTTTGGTAATGTTTGCATAGAATTACAGGATGTTTAATCATGTTAAAAGCAGTACATAATTGCAAGTTGCTGTTGTACATAAAACAAACCATTTTACAAGTAACACTCATATCATTTCAGTATCCTCCGACACTGATTTTGTTATTCTAGATTAGCACAATGTAAATTTTGGCTGGCCTCCAGGTTTGAACCTAGACAAGCTGGAGTTCAGTCTATGTCTCAAATGTCTCACTATTTCACTGTAACTTCATTGTAGTGTTAATGTAAGCTTTACTTGTGACTAATAACTAAACTGGTACCATGTTTCACATACATACCTTCCCTGTTCCTGCTGATCTACATCGGTTTCCGATAACGGAATGACTCAGTTTAAAAATGTTCATCCTTGCTCTTAAGCCCCTTCATGGCTGCAACACTCCCCATCTCTGTAACCTCATCGAGAATTATAATCTCCCAAGACATCATTCTTGCCTCTTGAACATTCCCAATTACTCCCACAATTGGCAGCGTGCCATCAGTGACATGAGCACGCAGTAGTTAACACTGCTGCCTCGCAGTGCCAGGGACCTTGGTTCGATTCCCAGGTTGGGTCATTATCTGTGTGGAGTCTGCATGTCTGTGTGGGTTTCCTCTGGGTGGTCCAGTTTCCTTCCACAGTCTGAAAGACGTGCCCAGTAGGTACATTGACCATGCCACATGGACAGATGCTGGAGTGTGACAACTAGGAGATTTTCACTGTAACTTCATTGCAGTGTTAATGTAAGCCTACTTGTGACACTAATAAAAAAACTTTAAACTTAGCTACCAAGACCATAAGCTCTGCAATTCCCTACAATTCCCTTCCTCTTTACTTCTCTTTTCTACTTTCAAACGCCTATCAAACTGATTTTTTTGACCAAGCGCTTTGGTCAACAGACCTAATATCTCCTCTTGTGCATCAATGTCACATTTGTTTTGGTAATGCTTGTATAGAATTACAGGATGTTTTATCATGTTAAAAGCAGTACATAATTGCAAGTTGCTCTTGTACACAAATCAAACCATCTGGTAGAGCTTACAAGCAATACTCATATCATTTCAGTGTCCTCTGACACTGATTTTTTTAGTGATAAATTATTAATTTCTCATCAGCAGTAAGATTCATTTTATGAATAAAGATTGCCAAAATAATTCAATGTTAACATCCCAAGGAATGAGGTGAACATTTGTTGCTTTCTGATTGCTAGATCGTAGGGGTTCCATTGTAATCCTGACCATTAGCTGGTGCCCATTAGTCAGTATATTTTTATGTTCAGCTCTCCTCTTTTGTGGCCATTATCTTATATGCGCTGAACAATAGCTCACAGTTGGTGCACAAGAATAACTGCTCCTGCTGAGATACCGTAGACCTCTTCAAAATGAAAACAACAATTTAATTCAATCCATTAAAAGAATGCCCTTTCATCTGGGCTGAGTTTAAATTAGAAAGGACCTTGAAAAAAACTGAGCATTTTATTGCAGTCAAATAATTAACACATTATTGAACTTGCTGCTGTTACTGAAACTTTTTGGTCATCAAAAAGAAGTTACGTTCAAAGAGACAAACATCAGATCTCATTTGTGACAATCACAATTAGTTTTGAACTTGACAACTTCTTAGAAAGGAAACACATAGTTGAGGCTTTTCATCTTGTACTCATTAGGACAGATGCAAGAATACCAAATTTCAAAGAGAACAAAAATTTCCACTGCAAGATGAAAAAGGGTGCTGGTTGGCTGGCAAGTCATGTTTGATTGATTGAGACATTGCTGTGATGATTTTGGGAGATATTGTCTCCCATGCTTTTGTTTGTTCAAAAAAGATATAATGTCAATATGTACAAAAGGCTGAGGGCACATACCAACTGACTCAGGAACAGTTTCTTCCCTGTTGCCATCAGACTTGAATGGACCTACCTCGAACTAAGTTGATCTTTCTCTACATGCTAGCTATGATTGTAACACTACGTTCTGCACTCTCTCCTTTCCTTCTCTTTGAACAGTATGCTTTGTCTGTATAGTGTGTAATAATCAATACTTTTCACTGTATACTAATATATGTGCAATAATAAATCAAATCAAATATATTCCTTTTTCCTGCAGAAGACAATGACTTCCTGGTCAGACTTTTAATTCCAAATCTTTTATTGAATTTAAATGTCAACATCTGCCATGGTGAGATTCAAACCCAAGTCCCTAGAGCATTACCGGCATGTCTAGATTACCAATCTAGTGATATTATCACTACCTCACCATCTCTCAGAATTTCTCAACGGATATGTTGAGAAAAAGGAACTCAGTAGATTGGGCAATTTCAAAGGTGAATTTGAGTATTGAATGGAAACCATTATAATGTATAAGGAAATTCTTACATGGAGTTGCAGTTTCAAAAACAGCAAGTACTTGCTATTGGAAATTATGCTAAAGGAGTGATGGGATCATTCCACCTGCTTTTTGTGGAAACCAATGAAAATGATGGTGTGAGCTGGCCCTAGAGAAGAATCCATGCTATCACTGGGCATACAGAGAGGGGTGAAATTCTCTTTTCTCTCATTGACTGCACCCCATGCCACCAGGAAACTCATAGTGGGAGTGCACCATCGGTGGGACTAAAAGGTCCCATTAAGGTGAACAGCCAAAGAATTCTTGCCAGTGTAATGGAAGTTGAATACAACTGTTAAGTTCTTAAGTTTGATGAATACAGGTACAGAACATGGTGGGCTGCCTAAATTGCTATGACATGGCACAAATGTCTGCAACTCCCTTGTGTGGTACATTAATGATTAGGCTCAGACACATGGCATTCCTGTCAATATACAGGCCCTGTATAGTCTACTTTTGACTTGTTTCTAACCGAAGCCAATTTCAGTTCCCCCTACTAGCCTTGGCTGTCAACAAGTGAATTTCTCATTGGTTCCATGGATTTATGAAAATGATTTATTTGTAGAACATTATAATATTGCAACCTCTTGCATTAGTTATTTGTAGTAGTGTGGCTCTTTCAGGGGGGCCAGTGAGGGCGAACCTTTCCTGAGGGCCATGTGATTGGACTGGATCCTATGGATTGTCAAGGTGGAAAGCTGAACCAATCAGCAGGCATGAAAATGGCCGTGATTGGAACAACACCTGAAATGGGCATGATGTCAATTTAAATGCATTTGTATGTATTTAAATTGACTTAATGAGCAGGACATACAATCTAACCAGCATTTTCTCCTTTACCATCGTGTTTGCCCATCTGGATTTGGTGTGAAACAGACATGCTCGGCAAAGGGTGCCCCAGCTTCTGAAGAAATAAGTTCAGAGCCTTCAATGGCTCTCTGACTTAAATCGGTGGTGGGAGTGGTTCGGGGGAGGGGGGGGGTGTCGGGAGAGGGCAGGGTTGAGTGAGGTGGGCTACATCATTCTCTGGTGGGGGGGAGGAGGAGAAGGCAGGTTAGATGTATCTTTGGTGTAGGGGAGGAAGGAGTAGATGATTCTCTGGTGAGAAGGGGGGGAGGGAGGGTCCAAACAGTTTTTGGTGCAGGGTAGATGGAGGCCAGAGTCATCTCTGGTGGGAAGGGGAGGACAGAGGCCCAATCATTCTTTGGTGGGGAGGAGGGGTGGGTGTGGTGGTGGAGAAGGAGGCCAGATGTTTCTACCCCCAGATGGGCACTGCCAGTGTGGGCGTCACGAATGGGGGGTCATGAAGGTGGAATCATGATGGGGGTGACATGATAGGAGGGGCATGAAAGGGTGTCATGAAAGGATGGGGCATGATGGGGGGCTATGAAGGGGGACACAGTGGGAGGGCCCCAATTGCCCAGTGCTCACAACCTGTGTTGGGGATGGGATGGGGAAACATGTCACCAATAATTGTGGCGGGAGGGTGAGTTTTGCTGTCCATTGCATGGGAGGAGGGGGTCTTCCAATGCACTATGAGATAGTGGTGCCCTTCCAAAGTGCAGCCAAGCTTTCAGGCATGTTTATACCCCGCCTCTCCCAGGCCCCGTGTGTATCTCATCATTCTCCCAAAAAACTATTGAGTGTGGGGCAATGGGGGTCTGATTCACGCCAGACATACTGGCATGAATCACTCCTATTTTCTCACTCCAAGGGAGTCAAGTGGAACAGTCACACTGTGTTCAGTTTGACCTTGTTGTATGCATTCTCCTTACTGTCGGTAATAAAAATCTTGTTGAGCCGAATCACATTGAGTCACTCTCGATTGATTTCATTATATTAATGTAAGACATTAAGAATAGACACAGAACATGCACCCAATCAGCTTGATAAGATATCTATTCTTTCCTCAAACTTAACTACAAGTATTTCTATTCTTAATTGCAATTTTTGTCAGCAGACACATGCAATTTTATGCACTGCACATTTACAATTATTGATGCATTTCAGGACAAGTTTCAATTTTAATTAGAAGGAGCTCAATCTGACTTTCGGAGTTTAATGGGTGATGTGAAATCAACTACCCATTGTACAGCTATGTCAATTTTAATTTCCACTGACTTCAATGACCAGTAAAAGCCAATTGGTTATAACTCTGGACTGATATTTGGATGTTCTCCACACAAGAAGTGATCAACATATGAAGCAGACTTCCGAAATAATTTAACAATTATAATTGGAGATGGGATTCTTTAACCTTACTCCCGCAACTAGGGATTCTCCCCCACTGAGTTCTGAGCCCTCTCCCCGGTTGAGTTCCTGACCCACTCTTCCACTGAGTTCAAGACCCGCTTCCCCACTGAGTTGCAGACACTTTTCCTCACTGAGTCCCAGACCCTCTTCCCCATTGAGCTCCAGACCCTCTCCCCCATTGAGCTCCAGACCCTCTTCCCCATTGAGCTCCAGACCCTCTCCCCCATTGAGCTCCAGACCCTCTTCCCCATTGAGCTCCAGACCCTCTCCCCCATTGAGCTCCAGACCCTCTTGTCCACTGAGTTAGACCTTTTCTCCCCCACTGAGTTCCAGACCCTCTCTCCCACCAAGTTCCAGAAGCTCTCCCACACTGAGTTTCAGACCCTCTCTCTCACTGAGTTCCACACTCTCTTCCCCACTGATTTCCTGACCCTTTCCTGCACTGAGTTCCAGACCTTCTTCCCCACTGAGTTCCAGACCCCCTCCTGCATTGATTTCCAGACCTACTCCCACACTCAGTTCCAGACCTTTTTCCCAACTGAGTTTCAGACCCTCTCTCCCCCACTGAATTCCAGATCCTTTCTTGCACCGAGTTCCAGAAGCTCTCCCATTTACTGGTTCCAGGCCTTCTTCCCCACTGATTTCCAGACCTTTCTCCTGCACTGAGTTCCAGACCTTCTTCCCACTGATTTCCAGACCTTTTCCTGCACTGAGTTCCAGACCTTCTTCCCACTGAGTTCCAGACCTTCTCACACACTGAGTTCCAGACCTTCTTCCCACTAATTTCCACACTCTCTCCTGCACTCAGTTCCAGATTTTCTTCCCCACTGAGTTCCAGACTCTCTCCCTCACTGAGTTCCAGCCCTAACACCCACTGAGTTCCAGGTCCTCACTCCCACTAAGTTCTGTGTGCAGTCAGCTGGAATGGCAGAATTTGGTGGGGAGGATGGAGGTGTATGGATTCAATGGGACTGCCAGAGGAAAGTTCAGTTGAATTTATATCTGTGAGGGACAGAGTGTCATTGTTCACTTTTTAGTCAACACTACAGTTTATTTAATAATCACAAATAGGGTTATATCGACACTGCAATGAAGTTACTGTAAAAATAGTCACCACACTCTGGCATCTGTTCGGATACACTGAGGGAGATTATAGCATGGCCAATGCACCTAACTAGCACTTCTTTCAAATTGTGGGAGAAAATCAGAGTATCCAGAGGGAATCTATGCAGATGCAAGGAGAACATGCAGACTCCACGCAGACAGTGAGCTAAGCCGGGAATTGAACCCAAGTCTCTGACTCTGTGAGGCAACAGCCCTAACCACTGTGCTACTGTGCTGCATAATTATCTAAGCAGCCTCTTAACCTTTAGTAGCCCTTCAATAATTGAGAAAGATTGTTTTTCAAGCATATAAATAAAGTGAAAAAAAGCATGACTTTGAAGGGTGGTTTTGTCTTTGGTAAGGATTTCAAAATCCTACTGAACTTAACCTAGAGAAAAATAGATATATTGAAGGTGAATTTGTACGCTTGGCAGATGAACATCCTTTCCTCTGTCTACGGTTCCCTTCCTCTTTGTTAACAATAGATTGTTCAATTGTGTGAACCCCCCCCCCTTACACATGGACTGCTACAGATCGCTGATGGTTTCTTCCATGGTATTGACATGTCTCCTGCATTACTCCAGGTGGGATTGCCCACTATCTTTTTATATCTTCATCTGGTCATTCTCACTTCTTGAGCTGGTGATTTGATTCCATATTATAGATATGTTGTGCTTTTACAACATGTCTTGAAACTATTTAATCCTGCTTACATATCCCACATATTTATTCTCCTCAGGAGTCTTTAAAATAAAGCCTTTTTTTGTGTTTTTTTCTGCACAGGGATATTTGAAGAAGGAAGATTTGGGGAGGCAGTGCTGAGTCACAAGGAGCAATAGGGAAGATTCCCGCTGGTCTCGATGAATAAGCAAATCTTAACTGGGTTGGTGAACACCTCCTCTGCTATTTCTAGCTCGATCACAAGAATGTTGTGAAAGAACACTGGATAAAACAGCAGTGAATTATAAACATTGACAGAAACATTTAACCAATAATTTTGACAGTAGGAAATATAGGTTGAGGGTAAATAATGGGCTGGATTTTCTCATGGGCTTTGGGACATCGATGTTAGGATTCAATGGGGGCACCCAGCTGGCATTCACCAGTAGCACACTCCACAGTGCAATCTGCCCAGAGGGGCCTTCCTAGTCATTTGCCTCTATCCCCGCCCTCCTGTTAATGAAAGCTCCTATTGGAGAGTCAGCAGTTCTGGAGCCTTTAATGAAAGCTCCAATTGGAGAGTCAGCAGTTCTGGAGCCTTTGGCAGTCACAACAGAGCTGCTAAGGCAGGTAGGGGAATGCAGGGATGCTACAACATGGAGGAAACCTCAGAGATATGCATTTGAATAATAGGTTCTGAGGGCCTCAGGTCATCTGGAGTGGTGGGGAAATCCTCCAGCCAATCATGTGGGCTGTGGGCAAAGCCTTACCTGGTAGCAGCCTTCCCATTGGTGCATGGAGCCTCTGGTTCCCATGAGCCCCTGGATTACCTCGGAGAAGCCCCTCCATTGTAATGATGGCCTTTGCTCATGATGGGTGCTGGGAGTGTTGCTCTGCTGGCTGCAAAATAACAGTGCACTTGTAAAATCAGATCTCATCTGTAAACAGCTTAATTGATTAATTAATTATTTTGATTAATCAGCCTCAGTGATGTGAGATTCTGGATCTCTACCCACCAAGAGAAACTTCAGTGGGAATGCGCTGAGAGATATCCTGATGTGGCTCTCGCCCTTTCCACACCCCCCCCCCCTCTCTCAAACTGGCTCATCCCCACCCCTTCCCACCATTCACTAGGATTGGGTAAAATCCACTCCAGTATGTATCCTGCAGAAAAAAATTGGATAATTTTTTGATCAAACTGTATCATTCAAATGGGAGCTGGATATTTATAAAATAAATATAAAAAAAATAAATAAAAATTATAAAATAATAAAATAAAAAAACAGGGAGAGGGCAGAGGAATTATTTGGATAGTGCTTTCAAAGAGCTTGCATTGGCACATGGGCCGAATGGTCTGCTTCTATGCTGTAGTAACCAAAACAAATATGCTTCCATCACTCTAATCACTAACCTAAATGTCTTTTCCATATTTGCCGATTGCTGTGTGTGCTTCATGTCCTTGTTTTATCCTCTACAATTTGAAATGTTCTGCCTGTTTAACTAAGAATATTGCAGTTCTATTAGGAGGCAAACGTGACACAAAGGCCTGATTTTACCATTGCATCGCGTCTATTTTCGAATGTGAAACTTGGTAAAATCGGGTGTGAGGCCATTATGGCGATCCATGCCTGCGCAGATGCCCATCTTACCAAGATCCGAAAATGGCCACGATCTGATTCGTGCCTGAAATGGACACAATGACGATTTAAATGTATTTGCATACATTTAAACTGAATTAATGGGCCTACTTTACCAGCATTGCGTTAGTGTGTTCAGATTTGGAGCAAAACAGACCTGCTGTTTCGCGTGCTCCACCTTCCAATGGCTCTCTGACGCAGATCGGTGGTGGAGGTGGGAGGTGGAAGCGATGGGGCGAGGCAAGCCAGATCATTCTGTAGTGAGGGGCTGGAGAGGGAGACCAGATCATTCTCTGGTCGGGGGTGGTGGTGGAGAAGGGAGGCCTGATCATTTTCTGATTGGGGAAGGGAGGAGGAGGAGGAGGGTCAGGTGTATCTTTGGTGGTGGAGAGGGGAGGGAGTACAGATTGTTCTCTGGTGGATGGGAGGGGTGGAGGGGGGGGAAAGGGAAGCCAGGTCAGTGTCTGTTGGGTGGGGGAGCAGGAGGCCAGAGGGAGGCCAGATTGTTGTTTGATGGTGGTGGGACTGGGGTGGAGCAGAGGGAGGCCAGATCGCTGTCTGGTGGAGGAGAGGAGACAGGGAGGGTCTCTCTGCCACTCTGGGGTGATCGGTGGCAATGAAGGAGGGTGGGCAGAGGGTCACAATCAGCTTAGGTAGTGGGGGTGCAGTTGGATGGATAAGGGCGACAGTTATGTTGTGGGGGTGGGGTGATATCTGTGGGGGCCATCGTTCCAGCTTTTCGCTCCCGGGCTGCTTTATCCGCTTTTTGTGGCCTGAGAACAATGTGACAGGAGTGTTTTTCAAATTTCTTTTTCACTGAGCAGCTCTGATCGGAGCTGCAGCGTTTCAGGCGCAATAAGCCCTTCCCACACGATTTGTTTTAAACTAAGTGCATATGGGGAACAGGTTTCCAAGTCGGATCTGAATCGCGCCCAGATTCAGCACTTAGAATGAAAATGGTAAAATTGGGTCCAAAGTTTCACTGGGTTTGGTGACAAGAATTCAAGAAGAATTATATAGATTGTGGAGCTGCTGAGACATGTGATTAATGTGGAATTAACAGCAAATTACCACTGAAAGGAATCGATATTCTTTCAGCTTTTTGAACTGTTTAGTAGCTTAGCTCTCTGTTTGATCTGCCAGAGGTACAGATCTAGATATATTGTGTCCCAGAGCTACTTCGTACAGGCTGCTGGGATAAACCTTTCCTTTCATCTTGTAGCTTAGAATAATTCTGTGGCTGTGTGTACTTGTGTGTATATGTGTGTGTGTGAATGTTTTTGTTTGTGCATCTGTGTTCACATATGTGTGCGCATCTATACCACTATGTGTATGTTTGTGTGTGTGTGTTTGTGTCTGTATGCATTTGTGTGTGCCAGTTTGACTGTATGTGTATGTGCGTATGTGAGTGCATGTGTGTGTGTGTGTATGTGTGTGTGTGTGTGTGAGTGTGTGTGTGAGTTTGTGTTGTACGCATTTGTGAGTGCCAGTTTAACTGCATATGTATGTGTGTAAGCATGTGAATGCACATATGTGTATGTGTGTGTGTGTGTGTGTGTGCGCGTGTGCATATTTAATTTTTCGGCACACGTAGATGCTTGTATATGGACAGATAGCCATACAAAGTGACAAAGTAAGGGAGGACTTGGAAATAAAACAATGATAGAGATAAAAGGGGAGGATGTTAGAGAAAAAGAAAATTAAACATAAGAAAAATGAAGAAGAGGAAATTACAATTGTAAGGGAGGTGAAAGAACAAGACAATAAAAGCTGCAAATGTTGGAAATCTGAAATAAAAATATAACAGACAAAATGCTGGAGCCACAGCTCAGTCAGTTGCTGTGAGGAGGAAAGAGAGATTAATCTGTAAAAAAACCCTCAGGGATGTTTTGGCCATGAAAGGCACTCTATAAATTCAAGATAGCTCACAGTTCTTGATAGGTTCCTGGAGGGAAAAGGAGGAAACATGTTTAGAAAGAAATATAAACACTGGCCCATCTCAGTGCTTAGAAATGGCATATGGGCTGCGATTCTATCACCCTGCTGTATTTTTTAGGTACTAGAACAATATTCAAATAACACCCAGATGGACATTCATTCATTGCAGGCTAAGAGATCCTCACTACTGCTCCAGAGCCCTTGCAGCAACAGTCAGTACTGGAGAAGTTCACATAGGGTGACCTCGTAGCATAGTAGTTAGTACAGTTGCCTCACAGTGTCAGGGACTTCGGTTCGATTCTGGCCTGGGGTCACTCTCTGTGTGGAGATTGTATGCTCTCCCTGTGGCTGCATAGGTTTCCTCTGGGCACTCTGGTTTCCCCCAACATGCAAAGGTATGCAGATTACATGGACTGGCCATGCTAAATTGCCCCTTAGTGTCCCAAGATGTGTAGGTTAGATGGATTAGGCATGGCAAATGTATGGGGTTATAGGGATAGGCCTGCGCAAGATACTCTGGCAGAGAGTCAGGGCAGACTCAATGGACCAAATTACTTCTGCACTGTAGGGCTTCTATGAATTATCAATCATAAAATGCAGCCAATTTTATGGCAAGATCCATTATCATAACAATAACTGTTTCCTGAATGACAACGTTAACTGTCTTCAGCCAAAATGAAGCTCACTGACTCAAGCTAAACAAATAGTTTGGGGAGGAATGGGAATACTTACAATGAGTCACATGATGGGACTGAGACAGAGGCCTGTTTTAGAATGTGAGGCACCACAAATTTAAAACAGCAGTGTCTGTTAGTTGACAGTAGAATCATTAAAATTGTATACTGACCAGTAACAATTTGCCAGTTGAAAATATGAGTAGAGAAAATAAAAATTTCCTCTGAGAGTCCTTACAACCATGACAAGGCAGCTATCTTTAAGCTTTGAGTTGGCAGCAAAAAAGGTCCCCAAGTGTTAAAATCACAACTGTGTACTTCACAGTATTGTACCTTACCTAGAAAGTGGCAAAGACAATTGAATCAAAGAGGCAGTAGGCCACAGCAAGTGTAACAAAGTGTGGAACTCCAAAATGACACAGAGCCTCAGCTACAAACCATAAAATTACAAATAAGTAGATTGCTCCTCTAGTCAGAAGTAATTCCAAAAATAACCCAGAGAAAAGCAGTATCGATTAATGCTTTCAAAAGATATTGTTTGTTTTTATTGAGCTTGTAGAATGAAATAGACTTTCTATTCTGAGTAACATGTTTTGTTTAATCATTTCAAGAAGACATTGACTGATAGGAAATTTATAGCTAGCTCAGGATACTAACTAGTTAGAGGTCAGTTTAGCTGCTTTCAATATAATGTACAGAATGGTATCAATTCGCAGTAATCCACCACAAATTACATTTTGCCCATTTTATAGTGAATGCATCAGGAAGGACAATGCTGTTGCAGATAATCTGATTCAATTTCTTAGCCAATTTCAGTCATTACCTCTGCTTTCGGAAAGCAAATAAGAGAGAAAACATAAATCTTATCTATTAACAGACCCCGTATTGCAATAACTAATTGAAAAGTCCAAGTGACCACTGTGAAAACATGATTGCTTTCTTTCTGATAGTTTGTACTGCTGCTGGAATTGTTTCAATTTATATATCATTCTCAGTGGTCCTGACATTATTTGAAGGGGATATTAGTTTATGAACCCATTACATGTCTGTCTGCCTGTAACATTTCCTACTTTAGGAAGGATGAACCTGATTGAAATTTTTGATGAGGTGACTAAATCAATGCACCAGAGTATTTCCATGGATGTTATTTGATGGACTCCCAAAAGCCATTTGATTAAGGTCCCTCGTAGGAGACTTTGAACTAACATGCAAACATATGAAGCAGAATTTTACTGCTAGGCCTACCATGGGAATCAGAGCAGGCAAAGGGCAGAACATGATTATCCTTAAGTCAGATTTTACCGTTTCGGCTTGAATGAGGCCATAAAATCCCGCCCACCGAGTTCAAGCAACTTAGAAAATTGACAGAGTGTCAGGAAGCAAAGATTGGACAGATCCACGAATTGGCAGGATGGGATTAATGGATTTTACCTCTGGGGACAGGCAGGAGACAGGGGAACGGTGAGGGAAAGTAGTGGGTACAGTAACTATCATACTTCTTTAAAAAGTTTAAAGTTGGCTTATAAGTCACAAGTGAGACTTACATTCACACTGCAATGAAATTATTGTGAAAATCCCACTCTCAAGCCTGTTCGGGGACACTGAGGGAAAAAGTTAGATGGCTGATGTATCTAGGCTGCACATCTTTGAACTGTGGCAGGAAACTGGAGCACCCAAAGGAAACCCATACAAACACAGGAAAAACGTGCAGACTCCATACAGATAGTGACAGTCATCTTGCCGCCATCATGCTATCTTGCTTAACACGGAAGATGGCACTCAACACTCCTGCTCAAAGCCAAGATAAGGCACTTGAGTGTTCGGTTAAAGGTCTTTTCCCCTCCCCACTGGCATACAGGAGGCCCCAGCATGTTCCTCATCTGCTTGGCCATTCTTCTGTCCATGGAGTAGCTCCTCAGTAGCATTGCCATCACCTGGTCCCACCAGCCTTTCCCTCCTCTCCACCCACACACTCTGTGGAACCTATCTGACAGGTTCTATCAGCCCAAGACTACATTTGGTAGCTTGAGAGGGCACACATCCAGCGACAGATGCTCTTCCTCTAGGTACAGGCAGGGGTAAGATGCTCTATCAGAGAGTTGGTGTCGACTGAAATAACTGAAAAGCCCCCTTCTGCATTGTATCAATACTATGGATTCTATAGAGAAACTTTGGGGTCTAGGTACACAGATCATTAAAATACCATAAACAGTTACAAAGAATAATAAGAAATGCTATTGGAATTCTGGCCATTGTATTTAGAGGACTGGAGTACAGAGGGGTGGAGGACTTTCTGCAGTTAATCAAAGTCCTGGTTAAACCACACCTGGGGCACTGAGAGCAGTTTTAGACATCAGGTTCCTCAGCAAGGTATATTGGCACTGGAGGGGATGCAGCACATATTCACCACAATGGTAGCTAAAACCCAAAGATTAAATTATAAAGCGAGATTACAAAAAATATGTTTGTTTTCCCTAAATTTTAGAATATTAAGGGGTGCTTTGATTAATTTTTTCATGAGGGGAACGGGAATAGATAAGGTTGATAGAAAAAAAGTATTTTTGCTGCTTGTGGAATCCATAGGGACACAGTCTTAAAGTTAGAGCCAAAATTTCAGGGTTTTGAAACGCCTTGATGCCAAATAGATGATGGAGATTCAGACCTCTGTCTGTAAACAGCAATTGATGCTAGATCAATTGTTAATTTTAAATCTCAAATCGATAACGTTTCTGTTAACCAAGTTATTAAGCGATATGAATCATAGAATCATAGAACTCTACATTGCAGAAAGAGGCCCTTTGGCCCATCGAGTCTGCACTGACCACAATCCCACCCAAACCCTACTCCTATATCCCTACATATTATTACCCACTAACCCTTCTAATCTAAGCATTTTAGGACACTAAGGGCAGTTTTAGCACAGCCACTCAACCTAACCCGCACATCTTTGGAGCACCTGGAGGAAACCCACGCTATCACACTATGGGTTAAAAGCACCTATTGTGTTAAGTTGCAGATCAATGTGAAGTGATAGCCTAGTGGTATTATTACTAGACTATTAATCCAGAAACTCAGTTAATATTCTGGGGATCTCTGTTCAAATCCTGCCATCGCAGATTGTGAAATTTGAATTCAATAAAAATATCTGGAATTAAAAATCTACTAATGACCATGACACCATTGTTAATTGTTATAACAATTCATCTGGTTCACTAATGTCCTATAGGGGAGGAAATTTACTATCCTTACCGAGTCTAGCCTCTATGTGACTCCAGATTCACGGCAATGAGGGTGACTTTCAACTACCCTCTGAAGTGGCTTAGCAAGCCATTCAGAGCAACTAGGGATGGACAATAAATGCTGGCCAGCCGGTGACATCTACGAATGAAAAAACACAATGATTTCACTGAATGGCAGAGAACAGGCTCAAGGGCAACTTATTCCTACATTTTTCAATGCATCAATTTTACCCATTGAAATAATCTCCCAACATTCCTTATAATGTCACCTGTGTTTGTATCATCTGCAAATTTGGATGTATGGTTTTGGAACCAATTTCCAGTTCTGTACACTTTAAATGTAGCTATCAGCCTCTTCTGAGAGACTTTATGAAATGTCATCTGGAAGTCCATAAAATAATATTCACAGAAATTGCCATGTCCGCTATCTTAGCTCATGTACAGAATGAGTTTATGAGAAAGTGTGGATAAGGGCACAAAAGCTAAATTGGAATCCAATGTGTTCAATACAAGTAGCTAATATGAGCAAGCCATTCCTTTGTTTTTACAGAATTGGATGATTTAATATAGATATCACATTGATTTCCAGGCTGAGATCTCTGAAGCTTTCCCCAGCCTATAGCATCTGGAGCTGGATATGATTTAAAGAAATGAATATGATTAGCACAAATTAAACTCAGAAGTTAAAAGGAATGCTTGAAAAATAGAAACTTGGGAAATCATTTTCAAAGTAAAGAAACGGGATCAAAGAATTGTTTTATCTTTATTTCAATTAGTAGAGATGGGCTATAAAATGTAAAACTAAATACTTGAGATTTTACATTCTTTTTTTGAAGCGAGGATCAAATAGTCACGGGTTATTTGATTAATTTTATAAAAAGTAGTTGTAATATTTATTAAATAGTCATCTAATTCCATTCTGAATATCATTGCCTACCTTAATGCATGGTCAAATACATTACTTCAATTTGCATATTGAACAAAATTCATAATTTAACCACGTATTTGCTTAATTTTTGATATAATGAGAAGTTCAGATGTGCTTGGAGAGTCAGATAGTGTAAGAGGAATGTTAAGTATCAGCAAAGTTTAGAATAAATGTTGAAGTTTGCCCGAAGTTTTTGCGTCTAGAATTGGAATCCAAACTGTGTAGCAGAAAGACTCCCAAAAGACTATTGAGTGTTGGATTGCACCTAAAGCTGTGTTGTGATTCTGGCCCTGTGGCTGCAACATTAATCTAAAGTGCCCAGCTCAAGGAAGATGGTCCTCTGACGTGATTTGAATCATATGGATGCACTTCAGGTCCCTATGACAATTCATAGGTCCGAAGAGATGACATTGAGCAGTCAATGGCATCAGGCAAATCACGAGGAAGGAAGGAAGTCTTCCTTAGAATGCTACCACAAGCTGTAATTTTAATATGTTCCCTGCTCTTCCCCTCTCCATACTTAGTTAAGCATATAATCCGCCCATAACATCTTGCTAACAACATTAAACAGTCTAGTTAAAGATCTCTAGTGTGGCTGATTTGTGTCCAACCTAGCTGTGGCAATCCCGTTTGATAAAGATGCCTGACACCATCATTGGGCCTCCTATTTCATAGTCATTAAATCATAGAATCCTGATAGTGCAGAAGGAGGCCATTCAGCCCATTGAGTCTGCAGCGACTCTCTGACAGAGTATCTTAGCCAGGCTCACCACCCTTAAAGATTAAAACTGAAGTATCTTGAGTATTAAGAGACCATTTAGAATAAAGAAGAGCAAAGAAAAGTACAGCACACGAAGGCCCTTCCGCTCTCAAGTCTGTGCCGATCAGAATGCCCTAACTAAACCAAAAAAAAGAACCTTTTACCCTTACTTGGTTCGTATCCTGCTATTCCCTCCCTATTCATGTACCCATCCGGATGCCTCTTAAATGTTTCTAATGTCCATGCTTCCATCACCTCCTTTGGCAACATGTTCCAGGCAGCCACCATTCTTTGCATGAAAAACTTTCCCTGCACATCTCCCTTAAACTTTCTCCCTTTCATGTTGAACCTGTGACCCCTTGTAATTGACACCCACCCTGGGAAAAAGCCCCTGACTATCCACCCTGTCTGAGCCTCTCATAATTTTGTAGATCTCTGTCAGATCTTCCCTCAGCCTCTGTCTTTCCAGTAAAAATAATTTATTCAACCTCTCCTCATAGTCAACAGCCCTCGAGACCATGCAACATCCTGGTGAACCTTCTTTGCTCTCAGTCTAAAGATTCTATGCCCTTCTGGTAGTGTGGCCAGTCCAGCTAACCACCACATCTTTGGACAGTGGGAGGAAACCCATGCAGACACAGGGAGAATGTACAAACTCACACATTCACTTAAGGTTAGAATCGAACTCAAGTCCCTGGTGCTGTGAGGCAGCAGTTTGAACCACTGTGCCATAGTGTCACCCTTAGATTAGACAAGACTAGATTAGATACATGAGCCTAATTTCAGTTTCAGAAGAGCGCCAGAAGCAATATGAATGTGTGGCATGGACAGAACACACTGGGCACCATACTGGAACTTTCAATGTCTACACCCTTGTCCGAAAAATGGAAGCTACATTAATGAATAGCTAGATCTTGGTGAACAAACTCAATGGCCTACTTTCTTGTCCTTGTGTAAAGATGCTTGTTCACCAGTTTAGAGAAAACAAAACTCATTTATTTACATGTTCAAACTTTAGCTGCAATTAGCTCCTGAGATGACTGAGTATAGAAGTCCATGCTTACCAGGATGATTCCCTCACTCTGCTCCCTAATTGGCCCTTACCCTGCAGATTGCCTCTTAAAACATAATCACTACATTCCTCCCCCTCTCATTCCGTATCTACAAATGTCTGTACTCAATTTACACATCCTAGAACATTGTTCTTTGTTCTTTGTCAAACATTTAGGACACAAATTTAGTCAATTATACATCAAGCCTTGCCGGGAGTTCTGTATCCTTGTGGAATGGAATAACTCCTCTGTCTGAGCCACAGGTTGCTATCAGACAAAAACACACAATGACGAGTGCCTCTTCAGGCACAGACAGTTCAGTTCTATCTGTTTCCATGGAGACATTGGTTGGGTCTACCAGAAGATGACCAGATACTTCAGTACTAAAACAGTGGCAACATTTCCTGATGGCAACATTCCTCCTGATGACAAAACTGTCTGCTTGGGCCTCTCTCTTTTTCTCAAATGGTCTATGTGTTTTCAGAAAATCCTTCTTTCTATATCCACTTGGTAAGACAGAGGTCCTTTCTAGAGACAATGATTCCAGGGACCCAACTTGACTCACTACCACCTTCCCTCATGTACATGGCATCATAAACAACCATGTTGATTGACATGATTTATGCCTTCTGATTGCTTCTTCCTTTCAAATTTGGAAATATGAGGCTCAATCTTCTTCTGAGAAGATGGTTCATTAGCAGCTTTGCTGGGAGGAGCTCCCGCTGTTTCATTTGGAGTAGCCTGGTAACCAAGAAAGAAGCATGAAATTCTTGTCTCCAGGGTTCCTTCTGACTGCTTCTTTGGGCCATACCTACAGGTTTTGATGGCTGACTTAGTTAGTCTGTTGGATGCAGGGTGGTAAGGCACACTTCAATGATGCTTTGTACCATTGAATGTGGTGAATTTTTGAAACTCAGATACCATACTATTGTCAGACACTATGGGCGGGATTTTCCGACTGCACTTGCACCAAAACAAGAAAATCCCGTCTGAGGTCGATGGACCTTTGCACAGTCTGCCTCCTGCTTGCAATGATTTCTGTTGCAGTCAGGACCAGAAAACTCCTTGCTCCTGTCTCCCTCCCCAAAGACTTCAGGTATTCCTTAGGTGGAGAAAAATGGCATAATCTTTCAATGGTAGCATATGATGTTGTAGACTTCGCCTCAAAAATGTCCATTCACTTAGAGTGTTGTATCAACAATGAATAGAAACATTGTGCCCATGAATGGACAACATAATCATTATGGACTCGTACCATTGGCTGGCCAGGCTATTTCCAAGGGTGCAGCAGGCAACCTTTGTTGCAATTGGCACTGTTCACTGTTCAATTGTTGTTGTTGTTGTTGTTCTACACTACTATAGAGTTCCTGTGTAAGCTGTCAGTCTTATGGTTTGAAAAGGTTATACTCGTTACTAACAAGGAGCAGGAAAGAAGCACTCTAGAAAATTGGATATAATCTGAAATGAAACATCTTCAAAAGTTTTATTTAATGGGATAAGACATGACAGGAGAGCTCCAATTTGTGGTTTGCTCCTTTTGCTCCACGTGGCAGGCTGGGGACAGTATCAGTCCCCTGGGTCATCATGTGTGTAAGAAGTGCCTCGGCTACAGCTCCTGGATGCCTGAGGTTCAGAGCTGAAGTGGCGGCTGGAGACATTGTGGAGTATTGTGGATAGCATGTATAGAGAGGTGGTCACACCATGGGCTCAGACACCACAAGCAGGAAGGAAATGGGTGACCACAGACAGAACAAGAGAGGCAGGTGATGCAGGAATCTCCTGTGACCATTCACCTGCAGAACAGATATACAGCTTTGGATGTTGATGAGGGAATGACCTCTCTAGGGAAAGGAGCAGCAGCCAAACTCGTTGCACTACGGTTGGTTCTGCTGCACAGGGGAGGGGTAAAAAGTGTGCCAGTGCAATAGTTATAGGGGATTCAATTGTGAGGGGAATATTCAGGCATTTCTGTGGCCGCAAGTGAAATTCCAGGATGGCACATTGCCTCCCCGGTGCTGGGCTCAAGGATATCTTGGAGTGGTTGCGGGACATTCTGAAGGAAGAGGGCAAACAGCCAGTGGTCATAGTATACATTGATGCAAATGACATATATAATAAGAGGGATGAGGTCCTAAAAGCATAACATAGGGAGCCAGGAAGAAAGTCAAGAAATCAAACCTCAAAGGTAGTAATCTCAGGATCACTATCGGTGCCACATGCTAGTCAGAGTAGAAATGAAACTATATATTGGATAAATACGTGGCTGAAGAGATGGTATCAGGGGAGGGTTTCAGAATCCTGGGACATTGGGACCGGCTCTAGGGAGGTGGGACCAATACAAATTGGATGGGTTACACCTGGGCAGGACTGAGACTGATCTCCTAGGAGGAGTGTTTGCTAGAGCAGTTGAGAAGGGTTTAAACTAATGTGCCAGGAGGATGGGAACTTATATAAGGAGTCCGAGAAGGAGGGAGCAAGGACAAAATGTGAGAAAAAGGTTCCAACTACATCAAAAATCAGGAAAAACTTTAGAAGGAAGAAGAACTCAAGAGATGTTATGACTGGAAATGTTAGAATTCAAAAAGAAGGTACAAAAACTAGCATAACGGCATTTTATCTGAATGCTCATAGTGTTCAAAACAAAGTGAGTTGACAGTAGAAATCATTGTGAGCGAGTATGATTTGATGGCCATTACAGAGACACGGTTGCAGGGTGATCATGACTAGGAGTTAAATATCCAGGGGTATCAGACTGTTTGGAGGGACCGACAGGAAGGTAAAGGAGGTAGCCAAGTTCTGCATGTGAGGACAGCCTCAATCGGATCTTGGGTTCATTCATCAGTAACCCGCCATGACTTGCCTGGGCTTACAAAATCTTACTAACTGTCCTGGCTAGAGACAATATGATGTAGAGATGCCGGTGTTGGACTGGGGTAAACACACAGTAAGAAGTCTGACAACACCAGGTTTAAATCCAACCAATTTATTTGATAGTAAACTTACAAACTTTCAACCATATAGTCTTGTGAGGCTTCTTACTTTTTTAAAAAGGCCCAAGAGCATCTTGTGGTCAGAAAACAATAGTAAAATGCCTACCATATAAATGCTGGTTGAACCTTTTGATACCAAATACTATTGATAATTCTTCTTTCTCAATTTGTGAGTAACCTTTTTTTGGCATCTGAGAGGGTTCTTGAGACATAACCCATTTGTCTTTCAGATTCATCGCCCATCTTATGGGATAATACTGTACTAGCACCATATGAAGAACCATCATACGTCAATGCCAATTCCTTAGATAGGTTGAAATGTAGTAACAACTTTGAAAAATGCAGCAATTGTTTTACTCTGTTGAAAGCTTCTTTCTGGGGACTCTTCCAAGACCAATGCTGTGTTTCTTTAGCAGAATAATGTCAACAAGTTTGGTTAAAAAAATGACCACAGTGATTACTATCCCCAAAAATGGCTTGAGGTGAGATGTGTTTTGGGGCTGGTGCTTCCTTTATGGATCTAACCCTGGCTTCTGTGCAGTTTAATCCTTATGCATCTACATGGCAACCCAAGTAAGTTATCTCAGTGGTTTGAAAAGTACATTTGTTCTTCTTGAGGGGAAATCCAGCCTCTTGAAATCTCTTCAGCACCTTCTCTAAGTTTGCTGGATCCTCGGTTTCTGCAGATACAGTTATGAAGACATCATTAAAATATACCCAACTTTGTGGCAGCTCTTGCAGTAGACTCTTCATTGTCCTCGAGAACATTGCACATGCTGAAGACAGACTAAAAGGCAGGTGCATGTACTCAAACAACCTTCTGTGTGTGTTTATCATGAGTATGAAGTAACCTCAGGAAACTTCATTTAATTTGAGTTGCTGATATGCATGATACACATCCAGCTTTGAATAAGATTGACCTCTGGAAAATTTTGCAGACAAGCCTTCGGTCTTTGGGATTGGATATTTATCCAACTTGGCAGCCTGATTAACTGTTAACTTGTTATCAGCACAAACCTGGTTTTAATATGGGAAGTACGGACGCTGCCCACTCAGAGAACTGAACTGGTTTGATGATGCCCAGTTCTTTCAATTGTTTTAACTCAGTATCTACTTTCTCTCTTAAAATATTTGGTATTGGCCTTACCCTAAAGAATTGAGGGCTCACCTCTAGATTCGCAAGGTGGCATGGTAGCATATTTGTTAGCACTGCTGCCTCACAGTGCCAGGAACCTGGATTTAAATCCAGGCTTGGGTCACTGTCTGCGTGGAGTCTGCATGTTCTCCCTATATCTGTGTGGGTTTCTCCAAGTGTTCCAGTTTCCTCCCCCAGTCCAGAGATGTGCAGATTAGGTGAATTGGTCATGCTAAATTCTCCTTCAGTGTACTTGAAAAGGCATTCGAGTGCAGCGAGGAGTGGATTTTCACAGTAACTTCATTGCAGTGTGAATGTAAGCCTACTTGTGACAGCAATAAATCAATCATGGCCAAGAAAGCTTGGTCCTTCGCTTGTCATTCTGATCACTCAGAGTTGGGCAGCTTGTTACACATAGCTTACAAGTATCATTTTTTTCACTTCTCCAGTATAAGTTGTCATCTTGGTCACAGTACTCTTCAAATTCAATGGTTGAATTCTCTCTCTCTAGTACCAATATGTATGCTCAGCTATCACAGCAGCAGATGTTATCTTATCTACTTCCATCTTCCCATTTACCCAGAGAATACAATAACTTGGGATATTTTGCCAACTTTTACATTAAACAGTAGGCAAATATTTAAACTGTTAGTGTTAGACTCTTCTACATTGTATACTGGTGATGTTCTATTTAATTGGCCATTCTAAAGACTTGACTTGGTTATTCACCTATACTTTAAGGGTAGCACAGTGACATAGTGGTTAGCTCTGTTGCCTCACAGTGCTAAGGATCCAAGGTTAATTCCGGCTTGGGTCACTGTCTGTGCAGAGTTTGCACTTTCTCCCCGTGTTTCCATGGGTTTTCTTCAGGTGCTCCAATTACCTGCCACACTCCAAAGATGTACAGGTAAGTTTGATTTGGTCATGGTAAATTGCCTCTTAGTGTCAGGGGGATTAGCATGGTAAGTGCATGGGGTTACAGGAATAAGGTCAGAGTGGGATTATTGTAATCAGTGTGGGCTTGATGGGCCAAATGGCCTCTTCTGCACTGTAGAAATTCTATGAGAAGTGGCCTGTCCTGTAACAAAGAAAACACACAACACCTTATAGGTACAGTATTGAGGAAAATAATTACCTCCATATTAGCAACATCCCATTTCAAACTTTGCTGATTGATTGCTTCTTTTACATCGTCTTGCCTTATTTGTGGCTGAATTTGTTTCCTGCTTTGTGACTACTTCTTCAGTTTCGGCATTACTGTTGACTTCACATTCCTGTTCTAAATGGTGAACGGTGCCATTTTGCACGATCTGTAATTTTTGTGCATTTTCTTCAGTGCTTTCCACTGCCTCCATTGCTATTTAAATTTAGACTGATTTCTGCAAGTAATTGCCATTCAGTCGCCTTGTTTTTATACCCAAAGACTTAGTTCATATAAATAGTGAAGTGGCAGGTTTGGAAGGTGCATGGTAGAAATTTTGATGAGCGGCTACAGTGCACCTTGTATACTTTGCAGCCATGTACACCAGTGATGGAGAAAGTTCATGTTTATATTATTGGGGGAAGTGCCAATCAAGCAGAATGTTTTGCCCCTGACTATTTTGAGGGCTCTTGGAAGAGGTTGCGATTGCATTTGGAGTATATTGTGGGTGATGGAGAAATTTTAAGGGATCAGGAAGTCAGGCATTCACCACAGAAGATACAACCTCTAACCTGCTTCTTCAACCACTGCACTTAAGTGGCTTAAATTGTTGAATTGAATTTTTAAATGAATCCAAAGTTTTTTTTGAGATTTGGCATAATCCACCCTGACTATGAGAGCCACAATCCATTATTAGTTATCCAAGGGTGGAATTTTCTCATCCCATCTGCCCCAGGAATCGCAGCAGGCAGGACAGGACCACTCAAAGGTCTGTTGACATCTGGCAGGATTTTTTGGTGTTGGGGGGATTGCAGCTGGAAAATCTCCCCCAAAATCTTTTGTTTTTGGCCTGAACCATTTATCCAGATTTCTTTCCATAGTGTTGAGTGAAATCACAAAGTACCATGACTTAAAACAGAAGCATTTTTATTATATAAGAATCAAACAAAGCAAGTATTAAATGCCACCTTAGGTAACTGGTATCAAACATGCAGTATCACCATAAACTAAACATGAATTAACAGGAAAATTGTGATTGATTATATACCACAATTTGCACATGAAAAGTGGATACAACTAAGACAGGTCTTATGAATTGGTTCAGCGATGCATTCAGTTTTTTGATGATCATACTCCATCACAAAGCCCTTCAAAACTCTACCTTCCTCACAAAGAATTTAGCTCCTCTCCTACTAGGAGTTAATCTGACTTTCAGCTAGCAGCATCGCACAAAAACCTGAGTTCCACAGTATGGTCTTCATCACCCGTTTACAGAACTTGCTTGATGTGGTCTGATTGGTTTTTTGTCCACAAATGTAACTTTTCAAGTAGCAGAAATAGTTGCGGTAACCTATTCTCAGCACCTGAATCTGGACTCCGTCTTCATCAGCGTTCTTGTCAGACAGACCAACTGCTACTATCTAGCTTGGATTGACCTTTGTCCTCTGAGTACCTTTGTCATCTGAGTTTAGTGTAAGACCAGGAGAGGTAATAACATGAACATATAAATTAGGAGCAAAAGTAACCATTAGGCCCACAAGCTGGGCCTCTGCTTTTAGCCTAAGTTCACATCATTGCAGTGATGTTAGATGAAGATTCAACTGTGCATTCTGTGGACAAAGAGGATATCTTAGAGAGAAACAGTGGAATTTTTGCATTTAATTGCATATGTATAGATGCCAGAAGTTTCTATCAGATTTGCTCATTAATGACATTGAGTCCCACTGTTATTATTATATCAGATTCTGCATCAATGTCTTATTATGTCTAATGTTTGGAATTTAATGTTCGCTCAGTAGCAACAATCTGATTTTATTGTGACATTCAAATATACAGACTTGACTTACTGAATTCAGTTGCTCATATAGACATCTTCTGAGAAAAAAGTACTTTGTTGAGACTGTGTAGTTTCAACAATGAAAACTGGCTGATTGAAATTTGCGGGGACCACAGAATATTTTAACCTCGATTTAAAAACTTAACAACAGCATTTATATGGCATCATCAACATCATAAAATGTCTCAAGGCATTTCAAGTGAATATTATCAGTCAAAAATTGATGCTGAGCTAAACGAGGATGTATTAGGAAATATGAGTACTAATTGGTCTAAAAAGGAACCTCTAAGAACATAAGAACTTGAAGCAGGATTCCGCAATTTATCCGCTCCAATTCATTACTATCATGGCTGATTCCACCTTGGTTTCAACTCTACTTGCTGCTTGTTCACCATAACCATTCAAATCCTTATTAATTAAAAGTCTGTTCTCCTCTTCCTTAAATGTACTTGAAGATGGGGATTTTTCTCTCAATGTTACTATTGACCTGAACAGTTAAATGCAAAGACTTGTGGAAGACAGTATGCTGGTAAAAGACATTCTTTATCAACCACCACGTGCTGGGAGTAAGTCAGCTGGACTCGCCAGCTCCTATCTGAATTTAAAATGCAATGGCAAAATGGTTATATATTTTCGAAATCTCAGTTCTTTCGACTACTCTGTCATTCTAACTGATTGCTCCAATTGCATTAGTACACATTATTTACCTTAGCCAATTGCATCCTACCTTCCAGCAGAATTAGGAATTCATTAATCTGTAGGACTCAGAAGTTCCTACCCACTGTTGCTAAGCAACCCCACTGATGTTAATCTGTACGGCTCAAAAGTTGCTTTCTCACCGTGAGCCACAGGATTGAAAGGGTAAAGTTCTCATTGTTTCATTCTGCTTCATTATTAGCAGGACTTAATACTTTATATTCATTGTGAATATTTCTATTCATATTGATGACTGATTCGTCTCTTCATTGTTTGAAATAAAATGTGTGTCTCACAGACCTCCACAGCCTGGTATCATTCTTAAAACAAATGGATCAGAAAATAAATATTTCTTATTGCCCACTAATTTGTTTGACTCTTTCCAGTAACTGTTGTGGTTCAGTGAAATGCTGAGCTAAACAATGAGGGCTTTGGATTACGATTGGCTGCTTTCTTCCTACAAGATAAATATATTTGACACTATAGTTATCAAACTACAAAAGCTTAGGAAATAAGCTTTTGCTTATTTATAAGCTTGTGGTAGATAGTGAAGAGGGGTGTTATAGTTTGCAGAGGGATTTGGACAAGTTGCAGAGCTGGGCCGAGAGGTGGCAAATGGAGTTTAATGTGGAAAAGTGTGAGGTAATGCACTATGGCAGAAATAATAAATGTGTAGAGTATAGGGCAAATGGTAGGATTCTTAGTAGTCTAGGTGAACAGAGGGATCTTGGTGTGTATGTGCATAGATCCCTGAAAGTAGGCAGTCAGGTCGAGAAGGTTGTTAGGAAGGCATATGGAGTCTTGGCTTTTATTGGTAGAGGGATTGAATTTCGGAGCCGCAACGTCATGTTGCAACTGTACAAAACTCTAGTGCGGCCGCACTTGGAGTATTGTGTGCAGTTCTGGTCCCCACATTATAAGAAAGATGTGGAGGCATTGGAGAGGGTACAGAGGAGGTTTACCAGGATGTTGCCTGGTATGGAGGGCAGGTCTTATGAAGAGAGGCTGTGGGATTTGAGGTTGTTTTCGTTAGAAAGAAGGCGGCTAAGAGGAGACCTTATTGAAACATATAAGATGATTAGAGGTTTAGATAGGGTGGACAGTGATAGCCTTTTTCCTAGGATGGAAAAAGCTAGCACGAGGGGACACAGCTTTAAATTAAGGGGTGATAGTTATAGGACGGATATCAGAGGCAGGTTCTTTACCCAAAGGGTGGTTCGGGAGTGGAATGCCCTGCCTGCAGCAGTTGTAGATGCGCCAAGTTTGGTGGCGTTTAAGAGGTTAGTTGATAAGTATATGGAAGAGAAGGGAATGGTTTAGTTTGGAGGGGCATTGCTTTTTATATTGGTTGGCGCAACATCGAAGGCCGAAGGGCCTGTTCTGTGCTGTAATGTTCTATGTTCTATGTTCTATAACTAAAGCAGCATTATTATAATCACACTAATGTTGCATTCAGAATGTGGGAATTTCCAGCTATGCTTGCCTGAAACCCCGTAAAATCTTGCCCAGGTCAATGGACCTTTGCATGGTCCACACTCCCAGCCCAATATGATTCAAGAATTGTACGAGAATCGTAGTGAGTTGGATGGGAAAATTCCATCCCCTCTGCTAACAAGCAACATGTTGGACCTACTATAGTGTGACCTTAAATATTGTATCATTGTGTGTGATCTTCAACTATAGAAATAACACTCAGAGGCAAGAGCAAAGAACTGGGTTATCTTTATTGTATAAATTTGTAGCATTTGTATGTCTGTCGATGATCTTTTATGGGCTATAGAAGTGTTGAATGCACAAAATGAGGAGTTCCTTTTAATCTCCTTTTAAAAATTTCAAACAGTGAATCCGTGTTTCAGTGCACCTCCCTCGTTCTGCTTTAGAACATCTGTCACAGCAGGGCAGACTGACCATATTGGGAAATTGGGATTTCCCAGAGTGTCCTCATATGGAATATTTCACAGGGCAGACTTTTCCAAATTTGTGGCAGAGTGGCATAGCTGGCAGGAAATATGTCAAGTAAGCCATTGGCCACAATAGCCACTTTCTCCGCTGCATTGTTCGAATTATAGCTGAAAGAAATTGAAGCGGTGGGTACCACAATATAGGTAGGGCAGGTACATTTTAAAAAATAAAGGGCACACCGATACAAAAAATTAAAAATTAATTTTTGGACAGAGGCCTGATAATTAGATATAAACTTATTGCAATGGGTTTCTGGCAGTGAACCTTAGTATTTCTGTAACATCATTGGTGGGGGGCAAGGATAATTGCAACAAGAAATCCCACTGGTGTAAATTGTGATTTGTGCCTCATGACATTTTGCGCTTCCGTCACCATTCATGCCCACTGCAAATAGAACACAAAATTGTGTACATCATCAATACTTCACACCCACTTTCTGTAGCCTTTGTGTGATGAAGTGCTCCCTGAATAGCCACACGATTTTATATTCTTAAGCGTGGCATTGTGACACTAAAAGCTGATGTCCAATTGAACTGAGCAGTGGGTGATAAGGGAAAGCAAGTGTCACCCAGTGACAGGGGAGAATGAGGGCAATTGAAATGAAGAAATTGTATCCAAATGTGTGGTTCCGAATGGGATTGATGCCCAGTGGTCCTCTCAGCTAGTGTTGCTATGTGGTCCAATGAGACAAAAGAGTATGTCAATGTAAGAATGAACAGTTGAAGGCTCTACATCATCCGCGTTGCCTAATGTGTAGGTTTAATTATTTGCAGCATGAAATTACTAGAAAAGGAGCGTGTCTTATGATCTTGTTTTAAGCACACACAAAAACACAGCTCTACTGTTGTCATCTTCAAGCCTTATTCCCATTTTTTAAAATTCATTTGTGGGACATGGGTGTTGCTGATAGCCAGCATTTATTGCCCATCCCTAGTTGCCCTTAAGAAGGTGATTGTGAACTGCCTTCTTGAAATGCTGCAATCTACGTGCTGTGGATTGACTCACAATGCTGTGGGGGAGGAATTCTAGGATTTTGACCTGGCAACTGCACAGGAACGGTGATATATTTCCAAATCAGGATGATGAGTGTCTTGGGGAGAGGGGTGAGGGAAATTTGCAGGTTTTGGTGTTCCAATGTATTTGCTACCCTTGTCCTTCTAGATGGAAGAGATCGTGATTGTGGTATGCCTGTGCTAATCTATCTCATCTCAATAAGTGAACCCACAATGTGCTGATCAAATCCCTTATGAATGATTGGTGCTTTTATATCATTATTAAAATATGACAGTATAACAGTCTGTCAGTTTACTATGTAGGAACATACTAATTAAGTCCTAATAGTTTTAACTACTACTTAGAATCCTGCAGTGCAGAAGGAGGCCATTTGGTCCACTGAGTCTGTATCAACCACAATCCCTCCCAGACCCTATCCCCCTAATCCCATGCACTTACACATCTAATGTCCCTGATACAAAGGGCAATTTAGCATGGCCAATTTATTTAACCCACACATTTTTGGACTGTGAGAGGAGACTAAAGGAGGAAACCGAGAGGAAACCTACGCAGACATCTTAGCTAATATCAAATAGAAGACTGGACCAATATATATGTGGACCAGACATGCTTTAAATGCATTGGAACCATCAAACAAAACACGGAAAAAGTACAGGTTAAATCTTATGAAACATCACCTGTTACAAAGTATTGGCATATATGGCCTATCAACTATATCCTTGATACTACTGATATTTATGAATGGCTAGCGGCTGAGGTGTGATTCTTATTTGATGTGGCCAAACTGGAGACTGCAAGGTAGAGATCGAGAATTAGTATGTACACGATTTGGTCATGGGCAATGTCATGCTTGCTTTCAGAGGCACTGTTAGGCTGGACCAAGTTGGGTTTTGTCCTCTGCGTGATGGAGCAGGAACTGTTCAGAAGCCGAAGCAAGTGAAGGCCAAGGTGCAATGTGGGGAATTGTTTAAATAATAAAATTTGACAAATGAGTAGGAGATCTGAAAGATCAACGTGCATACATCCTTACAAATTACTGTATGCAGCCAGCAGATGTTGTGAGATTGCAGAAATTGACATTGTGTTTAAAAAGTAGCCATGTCTGTTCAGTTCAAAATAACATTTACATAGCAACAAACGAAACTGAGAAGGATTAAACAAGAAAGTACTTTACTCAAACTGTGTGAAGCAAGTAGGTCGTGTGAGTTCAACTTTGTGTTTGTACAACTATAGAAATCCCAAAATATTCTTAAAAACAAAATAAATGAGATAACTTTACATTCACATCAAAAAGAATTGACTTCAAGAAACTTAAATTGCAATTAACTTGATGCATGATGCAGCAATGATCTTTGATGTTTTTACAAAACTCCCTTTTTAATATCAGTTCTGATTTATTTACATCATAATCTTCAAGGTATTTGTAATTTTCAGTGATCGTGCAACTGAAAGGGGAAATAAACTAAACATTATTATTACTTCACCCAGCAAAGTGCAGCATGATATGTCCTTATCTGATATTGCATCAGGACCTTCAAACTGTGCCACCATGAACAAAAGTGGCAACCTATTGTTGTGCAAACTGAAACATAACTGACATAGAAAGTGTGCCACTTGTAATGACAAATATGTGTTAAATATGTAAATACATTCAAATGAAAACAGTCATCAAAAAACTCACAGGAAAATTTTACAGGACAGAACGGAGCCTTATGAAATGAAGATGCTTTCAGTGATATTTGCGTTGAACACAGTTTTTTGTTTGTGTCAACATTCTTGTTGACATATTTGCTCTCCATTTATTTTCAGAGTTAAAAAAATGTTTTAAAATAACACACAGAGGAATTTTGTATGCATGCAGGAAATTATTACCTATATTATAGAAAGTCATCTCACACACTTTGGCTGGAATTGCCTGGCTGTTCACGCCAGTGGGGCTCTCTGGTCTTGCCGGCAGTGCATACCTTGCTGTGTATGGGTTTCCCAGTTTTATTGGGGTGGCTTCAATGAGAATTCCCATTCACAGCCGTGAGACCCGAGAATCCCGCCGCCAGTGAACAGCAAGTCACCTCCTGCCACCGAGAGAAACACTGAAGGGAGGCCAGAGAATCTCACCCTTTATCTACAGATGCCTGTTGGATCCCGAAGCCATTAACTGGCCTCAGTTAAAAGCTGCAATTAACCTGGTGGACTGGAGCCGGGGCAGTGAAGGAATGGATGAGTTTGGATCCCATTGCTGCAGCTTCAAAGTGCCGAGATCATGGGTGAGGACATGGATAAGATTTGCACCTGCAGTGAATATCCTGCTGACACTCAGTATCGGGCTCACGCACGGCCAATAGCTACTTGGGGGAGGCTAAAGTTGCTGCAGGATAAAATAAAAGAACAACAGACTTAAGAAATAGAAGGTGGAGAAAACCAGATGGCCCATGAAACTTGCTGCACCATTCAGTGAAATCATGGTTGATTTTTATATAATCTCCACCTTTCCTGAACAATCACCATAAGCATTGATTCTCTTAGTGTCCAAAAACGTATCTATCTCAACCTTGAATATGCAATGATTGAATATCCACTGTCCTCTTTGGTAGAATTTCCCAAAGATTCCCAATGCTTTGAATGTTTGAATAATTTCAGTCCTAAATGACTGACCCTTTATCATAGAATCCCTACAGTGCAGAAGGAGGCCATTTTGCCCATCAAGCCTGCACTGACTCTTATTCCGACCCTATCCCCATAACCCCACATATTTACATTGTTAATCCTGCTAATCTACACATCTTGGGGCACTAAGTGGCAATTTAGCGTGACCAATCCACCTAATCCACACATCTTTGGACTGTGGGAGCAAATGGGAGCATCCAGAGGAAACCCACGCAGTCATGGGGAGAACATGCAAACTCCATTCAGACAGTGACCCAAGCTGGGAATCAAACCCAGGTCCGTGGTGCTATTAGGCAGCAGTGCCCCCGTGCTGTCCTTATTCTGAGACTATGCCCCAGATTTGAACCAGGTGAACCAGCCTCACAGCATCTATTCTATCAAGAAAATTTTTTTGCTCCTCTTATTCTTTTAAATTTCAGAGATTATGAACTCTTTTTCACCAACCTCTCCTCACAGAACGGCTCTTTTATTCCAAGAATCAATCTAATGAACCTTAACTATACCCCTTCCAATACAAGCATATTCTTCATTAACATATTCTTCCTTTAGTTATTTATTAGTCACAATAAGGCTACATTAATACTACAATGAAGTTACTGTGAAATTCCCCTAGTCACCACAGTCCAGCACCTGTTTGTATAAATGCACCTAACCAGCATGTCTTTCAGACTGTGGGAGGAAACCGGAGCACCAGGAGGAAACTCACACGCGAAGAATGTGTAAACTCCACAAGGACAATGACCCAAGCTGGGAAATGAATCCGGATCCCTGCACTGTGTGATTTATTGTTTATTATTCCCCTCCCTCCCACAACTATAATCTTGGTCCCTTTGTTCTCAATTTCAATCTCACTACCCTCTGTATTCATTGATTATCCTCTGTCATCTCTGTCACCTCCAGCATAGTGCCACACCAAACACATCTTCCCCTGCCCTTCACTTAGCTACCATGTAAAATCCTTCTGAAGAAGAGAAAAGAAAGTTTCAGAGTGAGTAAACTGACTTTAGAACAGGACAATTCTGCATGTAAAGTGATAAACAAACTCTCCTACAATCTTACTTTTCAACAATTTCAGAAGGGAGTATACTTGCAATCGTCCAGAAATATGGTCAATTCAAAAATAGCTGTAGATTTCATACCAGCTAACATTTAAATTTGAGTTTATTTATTAGTTTCACAAAGTAGGCTTACATTCACACTGCAATAAAGTTACTGTGAAAATCCCCTAGTCTCCACCCTCTGACACCTGTTTGGCTATGTTGAGTGAGAATTTGGCATGGCCAAAGAACCTAACGAGCACTTCTTTTGGACTGTGGAAGGAAACTGGAGCATCCAGAGAAAACCCATGCAGACATGGGGAGAATGAGCAAACACGACACAGGCAGCAATACAAGTGGGGAATTGATCCCAGGTCTCTGGTGCTATCTGGCAGCAGTGCTAACCACTATGTCACCATGCCACCCCTTCTGATATGAATCACTGGTTGTGCTTAAAGGCGTAACACAACCAGAAAACATTAGAAATACTCAACAGGTCACCTGTGGAGAGAATTAATCTTTAATAATTTTCAAACATTATGCCCATTTTCTGGTCATGACCCCACTGGTGTTTGGAGTCTGCCTGACTGCCTGTGTTATTTTCTGAGGAGTAGCCAACTAAATTGGTCATCTCTATGTTTGCTGTCCAGTTAGGGGCAGCAGGTGAGTCGCATAGGCAGGAGAGCCAATCAGAGTGCCTAAGGCAAAGGGAGCCCAATCTAAAGACTGTGTCCATTGAACAGGAGGGGGTAGCGCAAGATGAAGGAGTGATTCTTAATATGTGACTGACAGGTAACTCCTCCCACCCTGCACTATCCAGTGGATTCCTTATTAGGTAAGGGGACACATTTGAAAACCTTATTTGGTGCTAAGAATTGCTAATTTGGACCCTCCGAATTAAAATGTCATGCTGTTCTCAGGGTGTCCCGATCTCCAATTCTGCTCTCATCCCACTGTGAGTATGATGTGAGATGCTGGCATTGGACTGGGGTAGGCACAGTAAGGAGTGAAAGTCCAACTCACCTGATGGAGAGGTAGCGCTTTGAAAGCTCATGCTATCGAGTAAATCTCTTGGTGTTGTTGTTGTGAGACTGCTTACTGTGCCCACAGTGAGTAGGCAAGTTGGGGACAAAGTGGGGCTCCATGCAAATTAAGCAAATCTCAGATTCATCAATAAATTGCTGCCAATTTTATCAATTAATGCCTCAGATATCTGCCCACTGGTGCCAGGCATGTTACTCCCGCTAACTTAATGCTGCATCTATCAAAATTGCTCAGAGGCCGGAACATGTCAGTGACCCAATCCTGAGTACGCTGTTGGCTCTATTGCCAAACTTGTCTCTGTGGAGCTGGGAAGCTTCCTGCTGAGGTTTTAGGTCAGTGGTCTCTCATCAGAACACGGAAAATGTTTGAGAGGTAACAGATCTTAAAGAAGCACAGAGGCAGGAAAGGGAGGTGGGAGGCTGAGGGTCGGGGTAGAGGGGAGGTGAGGGATGAAGAAGGTAGGAACATTAGGAAAGACCTACAATTGTGTGGAAGGCAGGAGAGATTAATTGACAAAAGAAATGATAATGTAAGGAGAAAAACAAAGGGGCCAGTAATGTGGCACTAAATGAAACAGAAGTTGAGTCTGTAAGAGCAGAAAGTGGCCAAAGCAAAATTATCACTGGTGCCTGCTGTCTGAAAGAATGTGAGCCACCCCGCACTGACTGAAATTGTTAAACTCACTGTTGAGTTTATGCAGTGGTAAAATTCACACCAAACCTCTGTAGCTGCTTGAAAACTGTCATGTCTCTAACTTTTCTCAGTTCTGATGAAAAGTTATTAACCTGAAACGTTATGTCTGTTTTTCTGTCCCTGAGCTGCTGAGGATTTGCAATTTTTTTTTTTCTTTCCAGATTTCTGATGTCCACCATATTTTGCAATCCTATTTTATACATCTGTTAAAAAATCCAAACCAGTCCTGCCATCCTGTCCGAACTCCGCAGCTGGAAGAGGTAGTCGGTCACTCATTACGATATTGGAGAAACATGTAGTTATTCAAAATGCCTTAAGAGACTATAGCATTATCAGTTAACAATCTATCCACATGATATACATCCCATATATATATGTATATATATTACATATATATATATTTCACAGCGCAATATGATTTTAAGTCTTTGAACCAGACAATAAACATTTTCTGATCTATATATATTAGTTACAGTCATTTAATTGCATTTGTGGCCTAGTATTCTAGGTTCCTCATTACACACAGTTAGTAGCCTAGTAAAGTGAGGTCTCACAGTACATGCAAAACTAGTGGTCTAGTTTGCTAGACCACATACTATTTATAATAAATAGCCTCGTGTTTTAGGCTCAACATTACACACAGCTAACTTTTTCACTGATAACAATGCAATTGTCCATAGAAGACTCCGTCGATCCCAGTGCTACATGAAGTCTTTCATCAGGAACTTTCAATTCATTATTCACTGATTTATTTCCATTGTTCATGGCAGTCATTTCCAAATTTCTGTCATATATTGCTGATGTGGAAGCAATGATTGTGAAGTGATTTCTGGTTCTTCTGACGTTGTATTGGCAGCGAATATAGTGGGAAAAAGCTCGACGGTAAGTTCCGTTAAAGAGTGTGTAAACTAATGGATTGACACCGGATGAGGTATAACCAATCCAGACAAATACATTGAGCAGCTCTCCAATGATGGCTTCATTGCAGGAATCCTTGCAGATAACAGACATGACATTAGTGATGAAGAATGGGCACCACATGACAACAAACAGAAAGAAGACAATTCCGAGAACCTTTGAAGCCCTCTGTTCATTGTTGATCGAATGCATGGTTCCTTTTCGGAAGAGCCGAGATTCCTTATTCAAAGGTGGCTTTGGACTTGCATCTGGAGTCTCCGATCTTTCTATCACTGTGGCATTTTCCCCTAAGTTGTCCTTTTTAAAGACGTGCAAGCTTGTTCGTTTTTGTTTCTGATCACCTAAAAACACACTGATCTGTTTCTGCAGAGCCTGTACAGTCAGGCAATATGTGAAGACCATTATAATCAGTGGGATAAAGAATGCTACAAATGAACCCACGAGGACAAAGCTTTCATCGTTTATAACACAGCTGTTGTCAATGAAAACCCTGGATTCATCTTGAATGCCAATGACTGGGATTGGCATCGATATGCCTGGAAGAAATATTTCAAACAGATTATGAAATTATGCAAAATACTTAAAACAAGCTTACTTAATTAAATTGAGGGCAAAATGGAGAAAGGTCATGCTAGGGGATCCAGGATATAATAATGAGAAGTTGTTGCTGAGCCTTATTTGCTCTACCACCCACATTTTAATCAGTATTTGCCATTGGTTTCCACTTCAAAATCATCATGGAAATGGCAGGTCTGAACCTCTTCCAGTTCTTTAAAGATTATTAATAGTTACATCCTTGCATAGAGTCATAGAATTCTTACAACATAGAAGGAGGCTCTTCAGTCCAACATGTCTGTGCCGGCTCTCTGTGAGAACAACTCAAGTACTCATGCATGCTTGCCTTTTCCACATAAATATTCTCCCTTCAGATAATTATCCAGTTCTATTTTGAAAGCCACATGGAACACACACACCTGAATGCCAATCTGATAAAACTAAAACACAATAGATGTATGCAACAGCCACAGCTGCAACATGCCTCAGATACATAGGCTAGATATGGGAAGAAGGTCGCCAGTGTTAGGGAAGCCCAGAACTAAGGACTTTCAGGACTGAGATGAGGAAGAATTTCTTCACTCAGAGAACCTATGGAGCTCTCTACCATAGAAAGCAGTTCGTTCAATATGTTCAAGAGGGAGCTAGATGTAGCTCTTGTGGCTAAAGGGATTAAGAGGTGTAAAGAGAAAGTGGAGATGGGATACTGAAAGTGCATGATCATATTGATTAGTGGTGCAGACTCAAAGGGTCGAATGGCCCACTCCTACACTAATTTTCTTTTTTTCAGTCTACATTGTCTGGACGCCTCTTGGATCAATATCCATCTCTTCTGGAACTCCCAATTTGAATCCTTCCAAATTAAGTTTCTTCCCACGCTATTGAACTGAAGCAGTCTCATCCAAAGACAAGATATTCTGCCTGACTCAGATCGATACATCCTCATCTTTCTTGATCTTTTTTCCGGCTTGCAACTTAGTCAATCACACCGTCATATCCTCTAGCATCCCTCTGCTCCTGTCTACGCTTATAGGCCTGTGACTTAACTCTTAGCCACCAAATCATCCGAATATTTCCAGCAACATTTGCTCTTCCCACCCCTTACAGCACCATTTCTGGACTTCATTTACTCTTGACTCCCTCCTCTTTCTCATCTATTTACTGCTGCTAAAGATAGGGGGTCATCTTCCATCAGTATGCTGATGACAGCCAGTTCCATCTCTCCATCAGCTCCCTGAAACACTCTTCCAACAAACATTGGGAAGACTAACACCATCATTTTCTGCCATATCAAAAGAGATACATCAATGCAAATTATTGGATTGGAAACATACAGGATTGCTAATTTCCAGGTTATTTTACATTACAGTTGAAAAAAAGCAAAAAATGCTTTATAAGGCGGCACTGATATTCAAAGAAATAGGCTGATGAGCTGGCAGCATTCATAACAAATACATAAAAGCACTATTCAGGATTGTACCCCACAGTTTTCTGAAATTCTATTTAATGAAATGTGAAGGAATGGATTGATGCTACTAACACATGCATGATGTTCTATGTGGTATGGACTTAGAAGCAAATGTAATGCTTACCTATTGAAATGGTCCAGACGGCAGTTAGTTTTATAATAGCTTTGGTTCGTGAGTTGAAGCGACTGTGCTCAATAGGATTGCGTATTCCCACGTAACGATCCAGCGATATTGCACAGAGATGCATGATGGACGCAGTGGAAAAGAGAACATCCAAGTAAATCCAGATGGGACACAACTTTTCCGGGAAAGGCCAGGTATTGTCTGAAACAGAAACTTCTTAGATTAAAAGTGGAATTTTATATTCATGCATTTAAGTATGGGAGATCAACAATCCCTTGACTTTTCTCCCCAGACCACCTTGGTCTTCCATTCTATAAACCGCATGTGGTTTGGGGCAGTGCAAGTGACATCTTCCCAGCGAAGTAACTTAGTGCTCTGTTTGTCTCATTTTAATTGTCCCCAGTAATCTTAAGAGTACTTCAGTGATGATAAGAAGTTTCACAACATTAGGTTAAAGTCCAACAGGTTTACTTGGTAGCACAAGCTTTCAAGGTGCTGCCCCTGATGAAGAGGCAGCGCTCTGAATACTCGTTGTACCAAATAAACCTGCTAGACTTTAATGTGGTGTTGTGAGACTTCTTAATGTGCCTCCTCCAGTCTAACACCAGCATCTCTACTTCATGTTGAAATCTGTGATTTTATTTTCCATTTCATTTTATTGAGCTGCAGTTGTGAGAGCAGTTGTTAGAAAACACAAAGATAATCACAAAATCTGGGGACATAACAGTCTGCTATGCAGTGCTAGTCCTCACTGTATGCTGACTTGTATCAAGAAATCATAACAGAACATCTATGCTGCCCATTTAAAAGAGCACTGCTACTGTAATGCTTGGCTCAAAGTTTTTATCTCATGAATGCCTGATTAATATTACATATTCTTCTGCTCACTTTAGCTGAAAACTGTTTTGCGCAGTAAGTTGTTGCAAGTGTGAGCTGATGATGACATAGCATGGTCAACAAGAATGCCAGAAAACTTGGTGAACAATAGGACCAACAGCGCACCTTCTTTTGTAATCATAGAAATCTTTACATGCAGATGGAGGCCATTAAGACTATTGACTCTGCACTGACCACAATCTCACCCAGGCCCTTACTCTGTAACCTCATGTATTTACCTTGCTGATCCCCCTGACATTAAGCAGCAATTTAGCAAGGCCAATCCACCTAACCTGCACATCCTCGGAGTGTAAGAGGAGATTGGAGCAACTGGAATAAATTCACGCAGATGCTGGGACAACATGCAAACTCCACACAAACAGTGACCTGAGGCCACAATTGAAGATGAACCTCGGCATTGTGAGGCAGCAGTGCTAACCACTGTGCCGTCATGGATTAAAATCATAAGATCCTAAAATATAAACAATTCAGTTGACTCACATTGATCTGATTATGCCCTTTATTCAACTTTCTCACATGTTCCTTGACTCCCTTGTAGATTAAAAATCTATCTAAATCAATTTCGAATACAGTCAGTGACTCCATTGCTCTCTGGCAAAGAGGATTATTAAGTTTCAAGACATTCTCCTCATACTTCATAAGGAGAATCCTTGTTTTTAAGCCGTGTGTCCTAGTCTTAGGATCCCCATTAGACGAAGGATTCTCTTAGCATCTAACCTGTCAAGCTCCCTCAGAATGCTGCATGGTTCAATAAGATCACTCATTTTTCTAAACTACATGAAAAGAGATCCAACCTGCTCAACAGTTCCTCCAAGACAAGAAATAAACAGAGGGAGGAGTGAGAAGGAGGGTGTATTATGGGTGGTGTTGATGTCAATTCAGTGACAGAAAGCAAAATAAAGAAATAAAAAGGATGTTTGAATTATGAGGAAGAGAGTTTAAAAAGAAATTTAAAAATGTAAAATTTGACACTTTGAAAATCTCCTGCAGGAATTAGACTCCATACTTTCAATTATTCTCTTTCTGAACCAAAGAGATTGATTGGCAATCATTAACTATGTAAAGGCACTCCCATTATTAATTACTGAACATAACTATTTGTAGCATGTGTAATAAAAGTGCAAATAGAGCAACTTTATAAATCTCACAAGACAGATCAGAGTGAGCATCTATTTTTCTATGCTCTCTTGTCACAATTTACAGGCTAATTTATGTAATTTACGCAACGAACATCATTTACACGGCATTATTTTTTCAATAAATTCTTGCTCCTAATTTCTTGCTGTTTCACTCTCAGCATCATGAACCTGAATGCATACGATGCCTTTGGAATGTTATATCTTAGAGTTTCCGATCTGGTCACTAACAATACGAACATAGGACCTACGAACAGGAATCGTCTATTTGTTCCTTCTAGTCTGCTCCATCATTGAATAAGATCATTATTGATGTGCCATGTTGTCTTACTCCATTTGCTCTTGCCTCCCATAAACCTTAACTTGATTGTTTATCAAAAAGCTGTCCAATTTTGCCTGGAATAAATTCAGAGAGTCAGCTTTCACTGTGTTCTGGAGAAGAGAATTTCATATACTAACAGCAGAATGACACAGTGGAAGTGTGCTGGGTCCATAACCCAGAGGTCGATACATCAAAACCATTCTCTGCTGTTTATGTTTGGGGTGGCACGGTAGTTAGCATTGATACCTCACAGCACCAGGGACTTGCGTTCAATTCTGGTCTCAGCCACTGTGTAGAATTTGCACATTCTCCTCATGCCTGTATGGGTTTCCTCCTGGTGCTCTGGTTTCCTCCCACGGTTCAAAGATGTGCAAATTAGGTTAATTGGCAATGCTAAACTGCCCCTTAGTGTCAGGGTAAATGCATGAGGTTATGGGAATCGAGCCAGTGAGGGATTATTGTCATTGCAGACACGAAGGGCCAAATGGCTGCTTTCAGCGTTGCAGGGATTCTATGATTCTAACTCCCTCTGAGAGAAAAACAAATTATTCTCATTTCAGTCTTATTTTTAACTTGTGTTCCCTCATTCTTGTCTCCCCCACAAATGGAAACATCCACCTTGTATCCATCCTATCAAGTTTCCTCCAAATTAATTTGTTTCAGTACAACCACCTCTCATTCTTCTAAATTTCAATGGATATTAGCCGAAACTCTTCAACCTCTTTCTTCATAAAGTAAGTTCATTATCCCATGATTGAGATGATGGGCCTTTTTTGAACTCCTAATGCAATTCAATCTTTTCTTCAAATAAGCAGACTAAAACTGTACACTATTACAGGAGTGGAATGTAGATTACAATAATATAGATTATGTAAAGGAAAATTAGTATCTACATGAAAAGTGCAACCCAAAATTCAGGGTAAAATCCTATATCAGTTTCTTGAGGAAAGAATGTATGAAAGATCAGCCCATGAGGATGAGATAGATTTTACAGTGCTTCATTGCAATACTGTTTTGGATCACAAATGAAGTTTATGAAGACAGTGAAGAAAAAATAATTCTAGAATTGATTGTTTCATGAAGTGGTCATTCAATAAAAGGTACAGTGGCAGGAAAGAGAAGATTAAGCAATTTATCCACGTTATGTGAAATATAATAATATTGTTTTTATCCCTTATAATGGTGGGATTTAATAGAACAGTTTAATTCTCTTTTCAGAGCATAGAAAAGCAAAAAATAAATTCACTCAGCTGATCAAGCTTCTCACTTGTGTTTCCCTGTCATAGATTTTATCCTTCCTGTGTATTCTATTAAGAGACACCCTGCTGAAATGGTCTCTTACCCCTTCAGCCTAATTCCAGCTTCTACCCATTTGACTATCTCCAGAATGTTTTCGACTGCTGTCCAAAAATGACTGCTCACCTCCATTGTACCTAAACTTTGTTCCTCTGAGACATTGATTTAGCTTCATGAGATTGCAGTGGATCACTCATGGGTTGCCACCCTGGTTTATGCCAGCATTCTGGTCATTGCTATGCCTAAAAAAGCCTTTTTTTGTTGGCTGATGCCCTGTCCGTTTCAGATTTCCCCATATATTACTTGGGACCTATGGCATAAATCCCAATAATGATTTTAAAGGATACTTGTGCATTCATTATGCAGGTTCTGTCCCAACTTTATTCTGTGGTTCAGCTAGGGTGGTTTCTAGAAAAGGTTAAATTTTACAATTTTATGGGGCCAGATGCTTGCAAATATAGATAAGTTGTCATTACTCTGGCCTTAATTTCTATCTAATTGATCACTTCCCATTGCAGTCTCTTTGCTGACCTCTTGACCACCAGCCTAGAGCCAGCAAGCAGTAGCATGGAACTCACAGTTCAATGGCAACACAGCAATAACATTCGGCTTTCAAATGGGCAGACATACCATCCGCAGGATTGGGATTACGTCTGACACACCTATTCAGCTGGTCGCCCTAATTAAAATCCACCCCATAAAATATGACATATGGTTTTGCTGATGGTGTATCACACAATATGTAGACACAGGACTTGGGTTCAATTCACGGCTTGGATCACTGTCTGTGTGGAGTTTGTACATTCTCCCCCTGTCTATATGGGTTTCCTCTGATTGCTCCAGCTTTTTCCCACAGTCTGAAAGACATGCTGGTTAGGTGCATTGACCTGAACAGGCAGCAGAATGTGGTGACCAGGGGATTTTCACAGTAACTTCATTGCAATGTTAATGTAAGCCTTACTTGTAACTAATAAATAAACTTAAAAAAATGATGGCAGAGTTATAATAGAGGATAAGTGAGGAAGTTAAAGATGTGCATTCAGATGCAAGATTTTAATTATAGTATATAGCACATACATACAAATATATTAAGAGCAAGAGTAGGCCAATAGACTCTTCACCCTGCTACATGGTGGCTGGTCTGACTGTAACCTCTACCCCACATTCCTGTTTACACTGATAATCTTCCACCCCTTGTCAATCAATAATCTATCTAGCTCTGCCTTAAATGTAATCAACAACTCTGCTTCCACTGCCTTTTGAGGAAAAGCATTCTAGAGACTCATGATCCTCTGAGAGAAAAAAATTCTCCTAATCTCTGTCTTAAATGCCTATCCCCCTATTTTTAAATAGTGACTCCCTTGCACAGAGACTGGCTGAACATATTGGCCATGCGCTGTCACAGGAGAATAGGTGTTAGAAGATGGGAAATAATTTGACCAGTGCTGAAGGAGGGCAAGAGTCAAAAATATGTCACAAGGTGTTGTTGGAGCAATGTAGAAGATAAAATGAGAGTGGTGTAGGCAACAGAAAATTTGGTGTGTTTAAAGGTTAAGAGTCAAAGGTTGGAGGTGATGGTTGAAACGGAAGATGGAAGGGGAAAAGGTCAAGGGACGAATTTAGGGACTATATTAAATCAAATCATGGCTCCTTCACAAAGTAGTTTTTTCAAAATAACACTAATGAAGCTGTTGTTCTAGTGTGACATGCTAGTCATGGAAAGCTGTTATTGCAGCACTGTCTTTGAGAAAAGTAGTTTTCCCAGGTACAATCATGGATTTCAATAAACCTTGGCTTCACATGAAGTTTTCAATGAATTATGCAACCTATGTGCTGAATTTAGGATAGAAAAGTATAAACACAACTAAAAATGAGGGATACAAAATTTGGTTTGATCATGAGAAAGTACTAGCCAGGATGATCTTATTTTTGATTTGCTTTGATTTGATTTATTATTGCCACATATGTTAACATTTAGTGAAAATTATTGTTTCTTGCACAGTACACAAAACATACCTCCCAGAGAGTAGAAAATGAGAGAGTGCAGAATGTAGTGTTACAGTCAAAGCTAGGATGTAGAGAATGATCAACTTAATGCAAGGTAGGTCCATTCAAAAGTCTGACAGCAGCAGGGAAGAAGCTTGTGTCGGTTGGGAAGTGACCTCAAACTTTTGTACCTGTTTCCCGAAGGAAGAAGGCGGAAGAAAGTATGTCCAGGTGCATGAGGTCCTTAATTATGCTGGCTGCTTTGCCAAGGCAGCAGGAAGTGCAGACAGAGTCAGTGGATGGGATTTAAGATTATTTAAGGTCTCATGTTTCTTAAAGTTTGGGTACCAGAGGTTTATTAAAGGAAAACACAAAATAATTAAGAAATTTGCCATTGTAAAAGCAACGCAAAGGTATTCTCACATTGTTTCAAGTAGAACCATAGAATCCCTACAGTGCAGAAGGAGGCCATTCAGCTCATTGAGCCTGCACCAACTACAATCCCACCCAGCCTTATCCCCAACATCCAACGTATTTACCCTGCTAGCTCAACTGGCAGTAAGGGGCAATTTAGCATGGTGAATCAACCTAATCAGCACGTCTTTGGACTGTGGGAGGAAACTGGAGCACCTGAAGGAAACCCATGTGGACATGGGGAGAATGTGTAAATCCTGCACAGACAGTCACTCGAGGCTGGAATTGGAAGTGTCCTATTCATCATAGTTGCTATATTCAACCTCTTTCTGGAAAACAGCAATGGTCAACTTTTGAACTTGTATTTGGCATAGCCAAAGTCCAAAATTTGTCAAAATGTAAAATCTACATTTGTCTGGTGGCAGATTAAGTTAAACCTTGAGCATAATCTATGTAGCCTCTTTATATGCAGCTGGTATAGAAGCAAGGCACTTGACTTACATTAGTGATAACATAAAGTCACTGAGCATGGGACTAGTTAGGAAGTGTTCAGCTCCAGGACAAGGAGATTGCAATGCATCCTGCAGTCATTTGAGATTGATAAAATGTGCTATCTATGTTCACATTTCAAATGGAGACAGTGGAACAGTTGAAAGACAAATGGTTATACTTACATTTCTGTGCCCATTGGCATATATTCTGGATGGGCTATTTAAAGTAAAAGGTAAAAACATATTAAATTTAGTTTTAGCACATTTAAATTGTGTTCTTGATTGTCTCCTGCTACTTCCTGGTGGTCTATTCAGTAATGGAAAGATAATTTGTCAATCTGAAGTCTGATCTCAAAATTTTTTTTTACATGCTGCCAGCACTTTTATTGACAAAAGTAATTCTATGCTGCCTGTAATCCCTCCTGGTTACAATTATAATGTGGGAAAAAGCCTAAGGCTAGGTTAATCTTCAGAATATTGTAACCTGGTGACTTTTCATTTAAAATTTCATAACTAGATTCAAGTGGTTGCAATGGCAAACATGAATTGAGATATGACCTGATTAAGAAAGAAGTTTGGAAAATTCTCCATCATTTCTGTCAGGTCAGAAAATATAGTCATGAAATTAGATTTGGAATAAAGGCATTACCATAAGTTTGACTTGTTTTATTTTACACACACTTATTTGTTTATTATAAGAGTTCTCGAATTAAAGCACTGAGACCAGTCATTCTTGAATTGTTGTTGCTCTATTAGCACAAATCTTAGAGTCATCAGCTCTGATTAGATAAGAACATAAGAACTAGGAGCAAAAGTAGGCCATCTGGCCCCTCGAGCCTGCTCCGCCATTTAATAAGATCATGGCTGATCATTTTGTGGACTCAGCTCCACTTACCTACCCACTCACCATAACCCTTAATTCCTTTACTGTTCAAAAATTTATCTGTGCTTGCCTTAAAAGCATTCAGTGAGGTAGCCTCAACTGCTTCATTCGGCTGGGAATTCCACAGATTCACACTCTTTATGTGAAGAAGTTCTTCCTCAACCCAGTCCTCAAGATGTCACAAAATTATAGAATACTGCAGTGCAAAAGAGATCCTTTGGCCCATTGAGACTGCATGGAAGCATGGAAGTCCCTGGCTTGCCCATCTAATCCCATTTGCCAGAACTTGGCCCACAGCTTTGAATGTTATTGCATCCAGGTACTTTTTAAAGGATGTGAGACATCCCGCCTCCGCCACCCTCCCAGGCAGTGCATTCCAGGCGGTCACCACCCTCTGGATAAAAAGGTTTTTCCTCAAATTCCTCTTAAATCTCCCACCCCTCAATTTTAACTTGTGTCCCCTTGTGTCCCCTCTAACTAAGAGAAACACCTGCTCCCTATCCACCCTGTCTGATAAGGTGGCCCATGGAAGACTTCTGCAGAAAATGCAGATGTATGGGATAGAGGGTGATTTAGCTAATTGGATTAGGAATTGGCTAGCAGATAGAAGACAGAGGGTGGTGGTTGATGGGAGATATTCATCGTGGAGTTCGGTGACAAGTGGTGTACCTCAGGGGTCTGTTTTGGGGCCCCTGCTGTTTGTAATTTTTATAAATGATCTGGATGAGGGTATTGAAGGATGGATTAGTAAATTTGCAGATGACACTAAAGTCGGTGGAGTGGTAGATAGTGAAGAGGGGTGTTATAGTTTGCAGAGAGACTTGGACAAGTTGCAGAGCTGGGCCGAGAGGTGGCAAATGGAGTTTAATGTGGAAAAGTGTGAGGTAATGCACTTTGGCAGGAATAATAAATGTGTAGAGTATAGGGCTAATGGTAGGATTCTTAATAGTGTTGATGAACAGAGGGATCTTGGTGTATATGTGCATAGATCTCTGAAAGTAGGCAGTCAAGTCGATAAGGTTGTTAAGAAGGCATATGGAGTCTTAGCTTTTATTGGTAGGGGGATTGAATTTCGGAGCCGCAACGTCATGTTGCAACTGTACAAAACTCTAGTGCGGCCGCACTTGGAGTATTGTGTGCAGTTCTGGTCCCCACATTATAAGAAAGATGTGGAGGCATTGGAGAGGGTACAGAGGAGGTTTACCAGGATGTTGCCTGGTATGGAGGGCAGGTCTTATGAAGAGAGGCTGAGGGATTTGAGGTTGTTTTCGTTAGAAAGGAGGCGGCTAAGAGGGGACCTTATCGAAACATATAAGATGATTAGAGGTTTAGATAGGGTGGACAGTGATAGCCTTTTTCCTAGGATGGAGAAAGCTAGCACGAGGGGACACAGCTTTAAATTAAGGGGTGATAGTTATAGGACGGATATCAGAGGTAGGTTCTTTACCCAAAGGGTGGTTCGGGAGTGGAATGCCCTGCCTGCAGCAGTTGTAGATGCGCCAAGTTTGGTGGCGTTTAAGAGGTTAGTTGATAAGTATATGGAAGAGAAGGGAATGGTTTAGTTTGGAGGGGCATTGCTTTTTATATTGGTCGGCGCAACATCGAAGGCCGAAGGGCCTGTTCTGTGCTGTAATGTTCTATGTTCTATGTTCTGTCTATATCTCTCAGTATTCTCTGCCCCAAGCCTATCCAACCTCTCTTTATAACTTAAACATTCATCCAGTCAATATCCTGATGAACCTCCTCTGCACCCTCTCCAGTGCGTTCATGCCTTTCCTATAGTGTGGCGACTAGAACTGCACACAGTACTCCAGTTATGGCCTCACCAAAGTTCTACAGAACTATACCATGACCTCTCTGCTTTTGTAATCTACACCCAATTGATAAAGGCTAGTGTGCCACATATCTTTTTCACCCACCCTATTAACCTGCCTTTCCACCTTCAGAGAACTAAGGACAAACACGCCAAGGCCCCTTTGCTCTTTCGCATGTCTTAATGTCAGACTTTCATAGTTAATTACCTTGTCTTCTGGGAGATTTGAGTGTCACGGTGGCAAAGTGGTTAGCACTGCTATCTCACAGTGCAAAGAACCCGGGTTCAATTCTAGCCTTGGTGAATGTCTCCCTGTGTCTTTGTGGATTTCCTCCAGATGTCCCAGTTTCCTCCCACAGTCCAAAGATGTACAAGTTAGGTTGTTTGGCCATGCTAAATTGTCCCTTAGTGTCAGGAGGTTTAGCAGAACTATATGGATTTTTGGGCGGGATTGTTGTCACCATAGATGCAATGGTGCAATGGCCTCCTTCTGCAATGTAAGGATTCTCCAACTTAAAAGCTTTTGTCACACTGCCCACCACCTCCTATTCCTGTTATTGGTCGTCTGACTTGCTCATTCTTGGGCCATGTAGCTTTCTCAAGCCAATTGGAAAGTGAATGGACTTTTTTGTTTGAGTGAATAATTTCTGACAGTCAGTCAAGCTGGCTTTTTTGCCACATTTCCAATATTTTCACAACGAATGTTGATTTTTCCAAACAAAACGAAAATCACAGATTTTTTTCAAACAATCCTAATATTTTTCTTTTTGGCCAGGGTCCAGGAGATTAATCTTCAATTCTTAGAGGCTTCAGACCACTGCTGGTAGTTTGGCAACTTAAAGTTTATTTGTTAGTATTACAAGTAGGCTTACATTAACAGTGCAATGAAATTACTGTGAAAATCCCCTAGTTGCCTCACTCTGGCACCTGACTGGGTACACTGAGGGAGAATTTAGCATGGCCAGTGTGCCTAACTTGTATGTTTTTCGGACTGTTGGAGGAAACCAGAGCACCTGGAGGAAACACATGCAGACAACGTGCAGACTCCGCACAGACAGTGATCCAAGCTGGATCTCTGGCGTTGTGAGTCAGCAGTGCTAACTTAAACAGTCCAGTTAGCAGTGTGAAAGAATCAATTCTCTGTAAGAGTGTTCAGGGCCTGAAAGTGAGACAGCGTGCACTCATTTCAACACTATTTGCCTTCCAACCTCACAAGGAAGCAGGAGGTGTATGAAGACTAGGCATCTTTCAAAACTGATGTAGCAGACAAGAGATATATTCGTGAGAAAGAAACATCAATCTGCTATCTATCCAGTCAGTGGGCACACCATATATTTCGAAACTCAAGTTCCACTTAATGCCTGAACCACAACATCTAATTATGAGAGAGGAACCGATTTGTAGGAAAGGTTAACAACTAAAGCAATTTCACGTGCTGCATCTAGTTAAGGGAGAATGTAAATGAATGATGAAGAAAGTGACACCCCTTTTGGTAGACCTAGGAAAAGAATAAGTATTAGTCCTTGCAGCTTTTTCAGAGAGGGATTTTGTTTATTAATTTCACCTTCTCACGATTTATTTTATAACTGTCTTTAAATGAATGATCCTATCAATAGATGTAGAAATAATCACACATTCTGCACTCTTTAATCTTCAGAGAAACAGCAGCTTAGCTGAGAGCCTGTGGCCCTAGGATAAAGAAACCAATACCGTCAAGACAGAATGTCTGATTTCTCCCAGACTTGCCGGTGATTTTCCCATCCAGATGTGCTTATTTTTTGAGTGCAGTCGAGCTGGGAGAGTGTTTGCGTCGGCTGTTTCATGGGATTTGCACACACATTCCGATCCCAATAGTGGTTCCTATCATAATTTTTTAGGTGCCAACAGAACCAAACTGAAAATTAGCATAATGGATATCTGCATGCATTCACATACCTTAGCATCTCATTAGTGGGTCTGCGGCAACAACTTCTGCCCTCCTTAGCGTCTCCCACCTCTCCGGCATGATGTTACTCTGGCGCAGTTTACAACAGCTAACTCAAAGTCGGGATTTGATTTGATTTGATTTAGTATTGTCATATGTATTAAAATACAGTGAAAAGTATTGTTTCTCTTGTACTATAGAGATAAAACATAGCGTTCATAGAGCAGGAAATGAGAGAGTGCAGAATGTAGTGTTACAGTCATAGCTAGGGTGAGAAGAAAGTTGTGGGAACTCTGTGGGAATTGGCATGGCAGCGTTGAACAGGAGTAAGGAGGTAAGTTTTAAGGAGCTGCAGCCCCCCGGAGTGCTGGGGAGGTTGGAGGCAAAGCCTGGAGATTTGCCGCTTGCTGTGGGGAGCTTCTTGGAGATCTGGCCCTGGTCCTGTGGGGTGGAGTGGGGCCCTTAATGGACTGCTGGCCAGGCTCCTCCCTGCAGCCACCGGTGTGTTCCTCTGGGGTGAGGCTCTTAATGGACTGCTGGCCAGGCTCCTCCCTGCAGCCACTGGGCTGTTCCTCTGGGTATGGGCCCTTAACAGACTGCTGGCCAGGCTGTTCTCTGCTGTTCCATTATCCTGGGTGTGGAGTGTGGTGAGGGACTGGACTGGACTGAGTGCTGGGGTTTTAGTGAGGAGGAAAGGACACCATGTATTACTTGAGGGGTAATCATTTCAAGCAGCTGGTGCTCCAAGCAGGGGTGCTCAGGTTAACACAGACACTCAAACTTTTTGTATTCAGCAGTGAATGGGAACACATCTTGTGATAATTAGGCACTTGTCCTTGCCGCGTGTCCCTCACCTGCAACATGAGCTTGGAAAGGAATGCACTCATGGCAATGGCTCAAGGGATCGCAATGGTCAAGCCTGCATGCTCTCCCTGCCAACCTTGTTCACGATGCCAATGACAACCCAATCAAGTGATGCCTGGCACCACCGATTGTATTGTGTAACCAGCATCCACAAGAGGGGACACTGATCCCAGTGAGGGATGGGGGAGGGAGGGGGAATGATACTGGGGTGGACGCAAGTAATGACATGAATCTATCAATTTCTCTCTCTCTAACCCGCACTGTGCAGAATGGATTTGATTTCGAACTGGCCAGCATGGTGGCGGCTGAGGAGGCAGCTCAGGAGGTGGAGGGGGTGGGGAGGTTATCGCATGATCAGTCAGTGGAGGCCTTCATGAAAGAGGTGGGGGGGGGTCTGCTGCTGGAGGCCAGGGAGATGGGAGAGCAGTTTCCTGAAAGGATGGCCAGAGAGGATGGCGAGGCAAAGGCGATACTGGACCAGGCGTTCATTCAAGGAGCTGTCGGAGATTATGTGCTGCCGTCTGCTCCGACTATGCAAGGACACGGTCTGGCACTTGTGTGAGGTGCTCGCACACTTGACGCTGAGGGAAGGGAGGGCCAGCCGCTCCCAGTCGAAGTTAAGTTGATGGTGACCCTTAACTTCTACATAACAGGGTCAGTTCAGGCACCAACTGGTGACCTCTATGGGATCCCACGGGCCTCAGTACACCAATGTGTTCACCAGGTCACTGATGTTTTGTGCATCGGACAGGTCAATAGATACATTTTGATGTTGGCCAGGATCAGCAGAAGCCCTGGTCTTTAGGCTTCGCTGCCATTGCTGTGATGCCCAGTGTTCACAGGGCAGTGGACATGACACATATCGCCCTGTAGTGCCCACGAGGTGATGGGCAACCATTCATCAACTGCAAGAGTTTTCGACTCCCTGAGCATGCAGATTGCCTGTGATCATCAGATGAACATGGCAATTTTCTTTGTGCTTAGGCGGTCCATCCTTGGACTCTTTGAAGATTGTTGGATGGCTCATATGCACAAGGGTTATCCACTGAGGCCACGGCTGATGATGCCAGTGCAGAGGCATGAGATCAAGGTGGAGACCTGCTACAATGAGGCCCATGCTACCACGTGGTCCTTATGAGAGTGTTGCATAGACCTGCTCAAGGTGCAGGTTCCACTACCTGAACCTCTCTGGAACGCCCTGCAATATGACCCTGTGTGTGTCTCACACATCATCATTGAGTGCTGCATCCTGTACAACATTGTGCAGCAGCGGGGAGACCAGCTGGAATAGGAGGAGGAGGAGGAGGAATGGCAACAGGCATGTGAGGATTCAGATAATGGAGAGCATGCGGTGATGGCAGGTGCTTGGCAGGGTAGGGCAGTGAGGCAAGCCTTGATAGCAGCCCACTTCACAAAACTGTGCATCATAGTGTCCAGCTGTGATGCACACCCTGTGCCTGTGATGCCCTTAGCAGCCGTCCCCTGGGTAGCCAGGAACTGAAGGACCCTGGCTGACTTACGGATGACACTGTTTCTGTTCATGCAGCTGGCCCTGAGATGCCCCAGTGTGGGGACGGGGGGAATTGGAAGCCTCAAATCATCTGGAGTTTACTGGGTGGAAGGGCCTTGCATAGGCTCTATGTGCTTCATGCTCCCTTGGGGAGCCTAGAGACTCCAGGGACACTCCATGGGACACTAATGCAGCTGGACTGAGCTCCATAAACCTCAGCATCACCTGGCTCTGCCAGTCCTGGAGGCCCAAATGCATCTGTGATCCCTCAGTCCTGGCCCTCTGAGATTGGGCCAACCTCTGGAGCCCCTCCACTACAGCATTCTGTGAGCGAGACAGGCTCTGGATCCCCCCAGCAGTAGCCCTCTGAGCCTGAGCTAAGTTGTCGAGGATCACAGCCATGTCTCCTGAATGCAAATGAGAGACCCAGCCATAGCCAGCAGTGTTTCCCACATGCCCCTGACACCATCGCCCTGGCCCTCTGTGTCTCCAGATTGCTCCAACATGCAAGCATAACCAATGAGGTCAAAATCTGTCTAGATTTTGTCTAGACAGACAAAATCTGTCTAGACACAGATTTTGCACTGTGGACACCACCCTTACAGTATTGTTCTAGTTTACACACTGTGTTGGCAGTCCTGTTGGACTCCTCAAAACAACCTTGCAGTCACAGCGTGGATGCTGACAGCCCTTCCACAGCTCCCTAGGTTTACTGATGCATCTCAGCACGATGGGCAGCACGGTAGCACAGTGATTAACACTGCTGCTTCACAGCTCCATGGTCCTGGGTTTGATTCCCGGCTCGGGTCACTGTCTGTGTGGAGTTTGCACATTCTCCTCGTGTCCATGTGGGTTTCCTCTGGGTGCTCCGGTTTCCTCACACAGTCCAAAGATGCGCGGGTTAGGTTGATTGGCCATGTTAAGAAATTGCCCCTAAGTGTCTAGGGATGTTTAGGTTAGAGGGATTAGTGGATGAAATATGTAGGGATATGAGGGTAGGGCCTGGATGGGATTGTGTTCGGTGCAGACTCAATGGGCCGAAGGGCCTTTTCCTGCACGGTAGGGTTCTGTGATCTATGATCTATGATCTCCATCATGAACGAACCCTGAGGCCTGGATCTAGCACGGGGCCTGCTGAATCCTCACCTCCTGCAGGCTTCCGTGTGCCCCAGCCCTCGGATGTGCTCACCATCCAACGTCTATCAGTGTCTGAGACGTGCTCACCAGTAAGTGACCTAGCACTAAAATGATCCACTCAGTTAATAGTCTCTGTGCTGGTGGGCTCTGTGGTTGATGCCTGTGCTGAACACTCCTGCTGCCTTGGAGGAATTGTCAGGACTTCCCTCCAAGGTATCGGCGAGATACCCTGGGGAGTTTCTTCATTAGCAACAGGGAAGAGAGGCGGGCAGGGAGTGCTGGCACCTGAGGAGCCTGGAGCATCAGGGTCCAGCACTGTAATAAAGAGCACACATTTGGGAAAGGGAGGGAAAGCAGTCTGTGCAGCGTTGCACTTACTTCAAAGAAGACTTAAGAAGCAGGTTAAGCTGATGCTTGCTTGCATGTTGGACGCTGACCTGACTCTCATTCTAGGCATTGATTCTCCCCCTGTCAGTTCCAGGGCACGTGCTCGCAGACCATGAGATACCACAGATCAGGCGGCACCACCACCTGACCCCTTCCTCACTGGTGCGTTTTTTTCCTGTGGGAACATAAGTGGGATTGAGAGCGTGGATACACTGGAGAGCACAGAGTGCAGCTTGTGCTTGAGGTTTGGACCTTCTGTTGGCTGTTTCGGGGAAAAGGGTCATCACTGGGGCATGCAGATTGTTGGGTGCTGATTTGCTTTCATTCAACAAGGTACTGTGTCCAGTGGATGCAATGCTCAAAGCTCTCAAACAACAAGGGGAGATGCTCAGAGGCAGGGGGTGTGAATGGCAGCCCAGCGCTATTTCTGTGCAAAGCAGCGGTGAGGCTAATATGTGTGAGTTGGAGGGGAGGGGAATGGAGAGGCCAGCCATATCCATGAGGGGGGGGAGTGGTGGAGGTGGGTAAGAGGTCAGCAATGTCCATTGAGGAGGGTGTGAGAGGGCAGCCATGTCTGTGGGAGATGGGAGGGGTAAGAGGCCAACAATGTCCATAGGGAGGATGTGAAAGGGCAACAATGTCCATTGTGGGGGCGGGGGTGTGTGATGGGTGAGAGGCAGCAAAGCCCATGGTGGGGGATGGTGTGTGAGAGGCCAGCGATGTCTGTGGGGGAGGGTGTGAGAGGGCAACAATGTCTGTGGTGGGGGGTGGTGGATGAGAGTGCAGCAATGTCGATAATGAGGGATGGTGGGTGAGAGAGCAACAATGTCCATGATGGCGATGGTGGGTGAGAGGGCAGTGATGTCCAAAGGGGAGGGTGTGAGAGGGCAGCAATGTCCGGGGGGAGAGTGTGAGAAGGCAGTGATGTCCATCATGAGGGTGGGTGAGAGACCAGCAATGTCCATGGGGGAGTTGCGGGATGAAGGATGGTCAGGAGGCACGTGGGATGGAGGATGGAGATGAGAGGCTAGTGATGAGGCCAGCAATGTATGTGGCACAAGGGGTGGGAGACCAGCAATGTCAATGGAGTGGGTGGTGAGGGCCAGTAGCGAGGCCAGAAATGTCTGTGCTCTTTTTAGTGATCTCTCAGAAATGTATGCATGTGCGGGCTCATTGCACTGGTATCAGCCTCTTCAGAGGGAATAGGTCCTATACCATCGTTTTTAATGCTAATCACACAAGTGGCCTCTGCCATGCACAGAATGTGGGAGATTCATTTCAGGAAACGCACTGGAAAAATGCCATCGTGATTTACTCTAGTCTTCACGTGAATTTGACACTTAGATTTTTTGAAGAGAATTCCATCATTGGTCAGATGAAGGTCATTGCTATTTTACTATAATACTGTATAAATATTAAAATAAGGATTCCTTTGTAGAACATTATATATGATTTATCGGTCCTCCTCATTTATAAGTGCAGGACTTGTATTATTGTGGAATCTGCATATTAAAACAAAGCATTTCCTCAGCCAAAACAGAGTCATTTGAAGCGCTTCATTCAAGGTCTTGTACTAAACTAGGATTAAACATTAAAGTGTAACACTTCACACTGTAATCTCTTGCAAATTGCGTGTTGTCTTGCCACAAGTTTTTTTTTGGCTATTCCAGTCAGAAAATAATTCAAATAATTATTAACAATGATCATTAACTGTCGATTTCTATCCATTTTCCAGAAAACACATAAGATACATCATTCAGTGTTTTCTCCAGCTTGTCCCCTGGTTCCCAAAAGATATCACATTAACTGTGCTACAATTTATTTTCCCGTTATTGTGGCATTTTATAAATATAAGCTTTCCTTCTCTGTTCTCAGAGGCAATGTATGTGGTGAGCTGATTTGAGTGCCGGAATGTTCAGGTCAACTAAACCCTATGGTGTCTTTATCTGTTGTAATCCCTGCAAGTACTGAATAAACTTTACCAAGTGTATCAATCAATTGCTGCTTCAAGACTGCGGATACAAAAATAGAACCATGGAAAACCACAGACAGTGTACAGAAGAATAGAATTGGGCCTCTAACACTTTGAAAACAGCAATTGCCTCAGATCCCTGCTTTGTGCCTGTAAATGTCTAGGATCTCTCAATCCAAAGAGCTTGTACAAAATGTTGCAGATTCCAACATGTTCAGAGTGAAAACAATTCTGCTCACTTTCACTTCTCTGGATGTTGTGCCAATAATTTTAAATCTATCTCCTCTGGTTGGCTCAGCCAGGAGAGCAAATAGTTTTTACTCAAGCAAAACCCTGATCATTTCGGAAGAGCCTGATTTTACCATCATGTTGTGCCCATTTTCAGGCGCAAAAACTTAGTAAAGTCAGGCATGAGACAAGTAGTGCGATCCGTGTCCGCCTCGCACCTCCTTTATCAAAGTCCAAATTGCCCGAAACAAGCGTGACAACCATTTAAATGCATTTAAATTGACTTATTGGGCTGCACGCTCAACTTTACTGACACTTCCCCTTTACCACCATGTTCGCCAATCCAGGTTTAGTGCAAAACAGACATGTTCTACACTTCGGGCACTCCAGCTAGTGAGGAGGTAAGTGCCAAGTGTCTAAGGGCTCTCTGATTGAGATCAGTAGGAGGAAGAAGGATATGATGGTGCTCTGCTTGAGATCAGTGGAGATGGAGGGAAGGTGGATCGACAGCTCTCTGCTTGAAATTGGATTGGTGGTGGTGGGGAGGGTCCATTGCCAGCTGTGCTGAGACAGTGCAGTCTGCAACCTGGATTCATGGGCCTTGGGTTACTCGAGATCTCCACTGACAGTCAACAACTTTCAGTGTCATTTTTTGGGCAGGGGTAGTATTGCATGAGAGCATTAGGAATGTAAAAGGAGCATGGAAGACAAAAACTACATGAAGGCACAAATTCTCCTTCAAGCCACTCACCATCCTGATTTGGAAATATGTTGTTGTAATTTCGCCGTTGCTGAGTCAAAATCCTGAATTGCACTCTTTAAATGGCATTGTGGGTCAATCCACAGAACGTGGACTGTAACATTTGAAGAAGCAGCTTACCACCAGCTTCTCAAGGGCCATTACGAATGGGCAATAAATGCTGGCCAGCCAGCCGCACCCATGTCCCATGATTGAATAAAAAAAACGCACTACTAAACCATTGTGGGCAGCTTTCTTGTAATGTTTTAGTTGTTCACACATTACCCACCTGCATCTGGTTTGTGCCCCAGCATCATCAGTCATGTAGTCAAAGAAGATCCGATGTTGTCTCGCACCCGCTCTCTTGTTTGATATGATGAGATATACATGCAGTGTCACAATGCTATGCCTCTTTATTTTTGATAATACGATTTTTCCACTGTCAACGGACTGGGAATTTTGTAATTGGAAATGAGACAGAACAAACTACTTAAAAATGCAAGGTCATTTTCCAAGGTGAAGGCAAGTAACAAACAAATAGTCCTCATGATATAACAAACAAATAACTCTCATGATATGGACAATGAGAGAGTCATTTCCTATAATCCATGCACCAATCAAAACTGTTACCTGAGTACAAATTATGGGATATTGAAAAATAATGGCTGCCGTTGACAGGCCCATCCATAACCTCTTGAAAATATATAATGGGTGAAATTTTGGAGGGCAAGCTGCAGGAGAGATTTCAAGGAAGTTTACAGAAGACAAAACAGGCAGAGAGCTGGGCTCTTTCTCCTTCTCTTTTTTGAAACAAACGTATTTCCCATTTCAGAAGTCAACGTTAATAGAAATCTACCAGCAAAGCGAAATCTTATAATAATTGGAATGTCTTCACATCTATCATATCCACAAAACTAACTAATCAGTTACAAAAAATCTATGCCTCAAGGACAATCAAAACACTTAACTGAATATTCTTTAAACTTTTTATTGGACTCAAACTCCCTTATTCCTGACATGTGTGCATGTGTGCATGTGTGTGTGTGTATGTGTATGTCTGTTAAGCGTGTGTGAGTGTATGTGTGTGTGTGTGCGTGTGCGTGTGGATGTATGACTGCATCAGGGTTAAATGCTTGGTATCATTTTTTTCTTTTGGGAGTAATGACTAATAAGTTTGCTCATTCTTTAAGTTAAAAAAAACCTTGTTTGATTGGCTTCTTATTACTCATGAATAAATAACTAAATACATTTGCATTCCAAAAAGGATCATCCTTGTGAAAAAGAAGCTTAAACTTAAAAGGGAATTTCACAGTAACTTCATTGCAGTGTTGATGTAATCCATACTTGTGGCTAATAAATAAACTTTTAAAAAAATCTTTTGTTGTCGAATAGAGGGGAACTAGCTAACATGGTCGTAACAGCATGCAGATGGCAAAGTAAACTGTCACACAATGAAGGCATCATGACTGCAGCCAGTGTACTGAGCATTGAGCTGCATGATGTGCTATACGGTCATACATAACCAGACAATGAGAGAATGGAATCCTTTTTGGTTGTGGTATATCTCAGAGTTTATGTGCAATAGTTGAAAAGTGATGAGCATGCAATTAATGTCACTCTAAACCAATGGGGAAACCTCATGAAACTGTGTGCTTGCCTTGCCTGTTTCTCTCTGGCAAGATAGAATAAGATATATTTGGCTCTCTTGGAGTGCAGAGTCTCACTGCCACCCTTGTGCAGCAGTGAAATGAGGTGTGGTGTAAATAGATCCAACTCCAGCCTAGGGGAGGCACAGTGGTACAGCGGTTAGCACTGCTGCCTCACAGCACCAGGGACACGAGTTTGATTCTCAGCTTGGATCACTGTTTGTGAGGAGCCTGCACATTCTCCCCTTGTCTGTGTGGGTTTCCTTCAGGTGCCCCAGTTTACTTCCCCAGTCGAAGGATGTGCAGGTTAGGTGAATTGACCCAAACAGACACCGGAGTGTGGCTACGAGGGGAACTTCACAGTAACTTCATTGCAGTGTTAACGTAAGCCTCACTTATGACTAATAAATCAACTTTGGAAGAGGCCTGACACATTCAAGTTCATGGCCACATTAAAGGAGGAGATTTATTCCATTCGGTGGATATGGCTTCCTCCTTCCTTTGTCAGCAACTTATCCTCTGTGCCACTTCTACTCTTCCTGCCTGCTGTAGGAAGTAGTTTGTGGCAAGAGGGATCCATACAACCACACCTAGATTTGAGAGTAAGTGCAGTGTGCAGAATCCTCACAGCCAGAACAAAGTCCCTCAGTCCCACATCATTCCCAGTGAATTTTGAAATCCTGAAGGAACTCTCTGAAAACTATAAAACATTTCTAGAATTCCAGTGAAGTTAGTCAACTAGCATTTGATGAGATAGTATATTTTAGGGTTGAGCTCCAAAGTGGCAATATTGGCATTTGATTAGTGTTATATATTAATTAATATTATAGCCTGCCTACTCTGTGTGCCCCCAGTCAATGCTTCCTGGGAAACCAGTAATGTTGTCAGAAAATGTCTGCCCAGCACAGTTCACACCAGAAGTGTGAGTGCGTGCTGCGTATATAACACTTGTACATTACTTGTAGCACCATTAAAAACAGGTGTAATTGAGCCAAATCTTGCAATGTTTAAATCTAATTAAAAGACCATATTTTAAGTATTTCCTAAATAATTTTAAAACTCATGCTTTTATTATTTTAATTAAGACATCCACAATTTTTAAATATATTAGATTACAATTAAGTCTAGTCTTAAATGCACGTGTAATCCTATTGCTGTTCTTGTTATGTCCAACTGAGCACTAAGGAGAATCAGCAGCATGATAAACTGTGCTCCTTTGCTTAATACTGGAATCTGACTGATTCCATTGTCACTGAAAGAGAAAATTAATTATCTTACATGTCTCAGGCCATTTGCAATTCCAAACTGGGTTGATTCTACATTTAATTGAAATCTGTGAACAATTTTGTGAGAGGTTTTTCCAACCAAGTTGTCAGCAACGTTGATGAAACCCAAACAGAACTTACCGTAGAGAATAGTAATTAGGGAGACTGGCATAACTAAAATTCCCACCAGCATATCAGCAACAGCCAGTGACATTAGGAAGTAGTTGGTGGCATTCTGTAGCTTTTTCTCCAGTGAAACCGCCATGATCACTAATATATTGCCCCCAACAGTCAACACAACGATGATGAGAATCAGCAAGGCTGGCCAGTTCTTTTTTGAGATGGTTGTGCGTGAGATGTCCTCTGGGTTTGAGGCATTAAATATTTCCCCTGCGGTCAAACTCTGGTTCAGGGTATAAGAGCTATTGATATATCTGGCCATCAGAACACTGTGAAAGCTGAAATGCTGAGAAACAAGGAACTGTAGCAATGCTGACAGAATGTGAAGTACTTCTTTAAATGAGATCTGAAATGCCTTGCCCTTTACTTTTGTGAAAAGTCTCAGTTAAAGAGAAGACTACGTCTGTGAGTTCGGACACATAAGGAGATAAGCCATCCATTTTTCTGAGAGCATTCAATTGAGAAGTCAAGTATTTTAAGCCTTCAAACATTTTTTTGTCAAATGAGCAGAATGGGTTATACTGAAGTGCAGGCAACAGTGGCTCTCTCCAAGTTCACACTTACGTGACTGAATCTAAATTGCAATATTTTCTTACTTCACATCTCTAGCAATAACAAGCACAATGTCATCACGTATTTTGCCAAGCTCCTTATGAGGTTCATATTGCCATCCCCTTTCCTCACTTTTTCTTTTCTTCTTTGTTGTATATTTTACATCTCCCAGTGTCTTTCCTGCTTTTTTTTCAAAAGAGAAGTTTCAAGTGGGTTTCCGTAGACTGCTTTTTTCATTATAATCAACTCATTAAGATCTAATCAAGATGGTCTTCTGGAGTTGAACTGGAATTGAGAAGAATAACAATTAGAACGTCATTACATTGTTATTTCATTCCATACTTATAAATATTAATTTAATCAAACCTCTGCATTCTTATTTGCATTCAACATTCAATAAATAGTTGAATGCAAGTTGTTCATGTCCTTGAACAATATCAAAATATAAAATATATTGTCTACACAACTGACATTCTTACATGTCATTCATTTTACTTGCCTCTGTGGCCAGGTTTCGATAGATGGCAAAGCAATGAACTAATTTACTGCAATTGCTGCCTAAACTATCATCACACATGGGGAAGAAATTTATTGAAGTGCCAATTCTGATGTATCTGTCATCTCTGTTGCCCTGACAATTATCTTTTCTCCTGAGTTCATTAGCTCTTGCTTTATCCATCACTAGCTCACACAGAACGAGGGGAACATTAACTCAGTGTGTTCCAAATTACTCATGACAAGATGCTTTAATTATGTACAGGGATTATAGTGTGCTCTTTTTAGTGACCTAACATTGCCAACTGAGGCTTGTACGAGATGAAAACCATGATAAACATAATTTTTGTGCTCAACGTAGAGCATGTTTTGCCTTCTCAACCAGAAAACTGCTTCATGATGTTAATACAACTGAACCAATTTAATGTTAGCCTATTTGCGTATATGAATTCAAATAGAAAAATATTTTAAAGATGGTACAATAACAATCAAGGACAAAGAACAAAGAAAATTACAGCATAGAAACAGGCCCTTCAGCCTGCACTGACCATGCTGCCATCTGAACTAAATTCCCTCCCTTCCGGGGACCATATCCCTTTATTTCCATTTGATTCATGCATTTGTCAAGATGCCTCTCTTTTACACCCAATATGTAAAATATTTGTCTTGTCCACTTCTTTTAAGACTTGCCCCTTACATCTTAAACCTATGCCCCCTAGTAATTGACTCTTCCACCCTGGGTAAAAACTTCTGACTACCCACTCTGCTCATGAACCTCACAATCAAATGGTCTACTGGCATGCTGATTATAATCTCAAAGTGACTGGATTACCATGAGCAGGAAATTATGCAGCCTTAGTCGTTTCCTATTGAGAGGACTGCCCTATATCCAGGGCACTGAACTTCAGAAAGGGTATGTTGTCTTTGGAAATTTGTTACAAAACTCACCAGTATGATTCCTGGGTTTAGAGGGTTGAAGCCAAGTGCAAACAATTGGTTTGAGTACAGAAGAGTGAGAGGTGATCTGGTGGCCAGCCTTTAAAATGTTAAAAAGATTTGATTCATTGATATCGAAAAACAATTTCCTTTGATACTGAATCTAAAATGAGGAGCTCAATCTTAAAAATAGAGCTGGATCTTTTGGAAGAGAAATTAACAAGCACATCTTCACCCAAAAAAAATGATGGCCATGTAGCATGAAGCCATAGATTCCAATTTGCAAAATACATTTTAAGTGTTCAACCTCTAAATTTCGACAAATCTTAATTTCTTTGTTATCGCTAGGTTAAAATCCTGGCATTCATCACTTGTCTGCACTGTAGGAATACCTTCACTATTCAATGAGTACTGCACAGTGGTTTGAGATAAAGGCTCACCAACACTTTCTCAAGGGAAAATAGATGTGTGCAATTAATATTGGCCTTGTGCATACCAAAGGTGCATGGGATGGTTGGATTCACCATGCTAAATTGCCCCTTGGTGTCAGGGGGACTAACTAGGATAAATGCATGGGATTGTAGGGATAGACAATGGGTGGGATTGTGGTCTCTATAGACTTGATGGGCTGAATGGCATCCCTCTGCACTGTAGGATTCTGTGGTTCTATCCTTAGGATAATTATTCTTTATTGTTTGTAGCAGTAAGCAGATTACCAATTTCCATCACATGGGCTGCAGCGAACACATGGCACTGAAACCTTTCTACACAAAGGGTTCATTTATCACCTGTATGTTAACAGGATAATATTCCTTCCTATTTATTTTTGCTATGGTCTTATTACAAATGGCTATAACACAGCTGTGAGGAGCCATGTATGTTGTAAAGTTACAGCAATCCCTGCTGCGATGGTTTGCTGCTGAAGTTGGTGAACTTTTAGGGAAACATGACTCTAGCTATACGGTATAGTGGACAATGTAACAGCTGATGCAAGAACACTTTGGCACAAGAGTCACAGGCAGCATTGAAAATTCCTGCTCCTGGTAGTACAGCACTGATGGTTGCAAACCCCTGGAGGTCTTGGTGAACCAGATGACAAATCTCACTGAACCACGTGCCTTTAATATACCCAGGCGTGTAAGTCAGTTTGACATGGCAAATTTGAAGTGTGGAGGAATATGTTCTTTGAATGGGAGCCCTTCCCAAATCAATCTTCTTCTGCTGCCGCACCAGGTTACATAGTGAAATATGTCTGTGCAGTGCACTTGTCAATGCTACAGCGATATTTTCAGTCTCTGAATCATTTTTCTTTTCTCTTATTCCATTTGTCTATGTGGTCCTTAATAATGTGTTAATAACCCTTATCCAATAATTTTAAAATGGGAGCAAGATTCAAAGCAATGCTTAACAATAAAAAGATATAAAATCCCATTGCCTCTTCATAAGATCCCTATTCATTTATGCCTGCTTTACGGCAAAATGAACACAATAACTCTCTTAGAAATTTAATTTAATTACTTTGTATTTATTTGATTGCTGTAAGAAAGCATTCATTAAGTACAGTACCTGTACTTACTTGAAACAAATTATAACTTACTGCAATGCAGCTGAATAAAACATAATCAGTATGTAACATAATTAACAAAATTGAAGCCTTTGGGATTTAAGGGCCAATGAAAGTGTAGATAAAATACTGGATAATTAAGGCCAGAAAGCAGGCATGGTGATGAATGACCGTATTCCAGACTGGGAGGGGATTGTCCCCCATGGGTCAATTTTAGGACCATTACTTATCTTGATACGTATTTATAAGCTGACGTGATATACAGGACATGATACCAATTTTCATAGATGACACAGGATTCAGAAATGTAGTAAACTGTGAACACAATAGCAACAGACTTCTGGAGGATATAAACAGATTGGTGCAAACGGGTAGGCATATAGCAGGTGTAATTTAATGCAGACAAGTATGAAGTTGTATATTTTGTAGGAAGAATGCAAAAATGTTTTGTAATTACACAAGGAAGGAAGTCATGTTAAATCTTTATTCAACACTGGTTAGATGTTAGCTCGTATATTGTGTCTAACTATTAACACTATATGTATGGAAAGGTAACAAGTTCGTAGAGGAGATTTATTGAAGTGGTATCATGGATAAAGGATGTCAGTCAAATGGGAAAACATTGTTCTCCATAGAGAAAAGGAAGTAAAAGGAAGGGATATTTAAGGAGAGGTGCTCAAAATCATTAACATAAAAGCAAAATACTATGAATGCTGGAATTTGAAACAAAAACAGAAAATGCTGGAAAATCTTAGCAGGTCTGACAGCATCTGTGGAGAGAGAATGGAGCTCTGATGAAGAGTCGAAACATTGGCTCTATTCTCTCTCCACAGACGCCGTCAGACCATTTGAGATTTTCCAGCACTTTCTGTTTCTGTGCCAGGAAAATAGCTCAAGATGAAGCATGAACAGGCAGTGATTGGCTTTTGGGCAGAGTGAAAAAAACCATACCAACCTTATCACAAGGAAAAATCAATGTGTAAACTCTTATGAGGATAGGCCTTGAGTTTATGCAGAATGTAAAAGTAGGGATTAAGAGTCATCCAGTTTTCTATCTCTTTCCATGTTTATTTCCAAGTACATCAATATTATTTGGCTTTGATTCATCATTACCTGTTTTACACTACTACACAAATACTCCACTAAACTTCTCAAACCCAAATAAGGGTGGGATCAGCCCATCTGTTGTAAGTGGTCTAACATCCTTGTAAAGACAGTTGACTGAAGAATTTAACATCAATGCATTCACTGTTCAGGCACCAATATCACCTATACTGATTTCTAGGCTACTTTCAAAGCTGGTTTCTAGCAGAAGTTTTGATATTTTCCTGTAGCATGAAACAGGACCTTGTGGCCACAGACAAAAATGTAGAAAATTTCTAGAATTACTGAATTTCAATAACGTCTTCAAAACCTTTGATTGTCTTTTTAGTTATTTTCAATAAATAAATGTTTGTTATTTATATAATATTGCATTTTCTTTGTCAGTAATTAATCTTTTTTTGCTAGTTCTTTAAAATGTTAAAGAGTATCCAAGTTCTGGCACTGACCAGCAATTCTTTTTGTGTTGGCAAATGTATAAATTCATTTTAATTTCTGGTATTTTAGTGTCTGTATTCAGGAAAAATATTAAAATCATATTGGTGTAAAGGGGGAGAAAGGTTATCAGGGATAGACAGGAATGTGGCATTGATGTTACTGCCAGATCTTACTGAATGACGGAGCAGGTTTGAGGGGCTGAGTGGCCTACTTCTGCTCTTAATTTGTATGTTCGTACACAGATTTTCAACTTACCTCCAAGATGTAAAAGTTATGTTGTGAATGGACCACTCATTGTAGAATATTCTAAACTTTATTCCTGGTGAAATCATTGGAAAGGATTCGTGTGCAGTTTTGAGAATGGGCAACCCATCAGCCATGCCCATTTCATACCTAGATGCAAATTTCAAATTCTGCCCCATTATTTGTAATCGGCATAAAGACAATGGAATCGTGTTGCAATTTTCCTTCCTGTGTCCTTGTTACAAATGCTGAGAGAGATTGTTTTTTTTTAATGGGATTTGGAAATTAATTTGCTTGCGCTTCTAATGCCGAAAGTTATTCACCATGATATTTCTAATCTATTTTTCTGGACATAAAATATTTTCCAATTCCCTGAATAGCAGTCAGAATGATAACGTGTGCATGTAAAGCAATTGATGCTGTGTGCTTCAAGAAACGTGAATGACTGATTTTGTGTAAATCTGAACCCAGAGTGAATACCTTGCTTTTTGGCATTTCAAGAGAGGACCATTAAGGTTCACTCTAGCTGGCTGGGCTAGCATCTCAAAATGTGAAATTTAGATATTGCGTACATATTGCCTCCTCGGAAGAAATCCATAAAAGAGAAAGGAAGACTTATATTCATATAATATATTTTCTTGGCCTCAGATTGTTCCAAAGTGCTTTACAATCAATGACATGTTCTTGGCTTGTAGTTATTGTTGAATTTTAAGGATCAAAGCGATGTGTACACAGCAGAATCCCATAAAATAACCAGGCCTACTGAGTTCATTAACTTCAGATCATAACCACTGCTCCCATGTTTAATTTTTGGAAAGCAGATGCTGGTAATAATTATGTTATTGCCATTTGCAGTTCCTCCAGACCATTTTTTTTTGTTTACTTGTCCCATTACCATCCCTTTCTGACCTTTTGCCACTTAATCTCTGCCCTGATGTGGACTGGGGTAAACACAGTAAGAAGTCTCACAACACCAGGCTAAAGTCCAACAGTTTTATTTGGTAGCACAAATTTTCAGAGTGCTGCTCCTTTGTCAGGTAACCTGATGATGGAGAAACACTCCAAAAGCTAGTGCCTTGTACTACCAAATAAACCTTTTGGACTTTAACCTGATGTTGTGAGACTTCTTACTTGTGCCCTATCAGGCCTTCTCTTTCCTCCCCAGTCCTTCCTGCCTCTGTACTTGCTTAAAAATGTTCAAACTTTGCTAGTTCTGATGAAACGTTGTCAACCTGAAACATGAAATGGGCAAGATTTTAATATGTTCAAAATTGGATCTCTTTAACTTTGTAGGCTTTTATGTGCCACAATTTTATGTGTCACCACAGAAGAGAAATCCAGTGGGTAAAGCCATAAGTTAGGGCTTCTCACTCTTGGCAGACTACCCACCATCACCAGTCAGCTTGTACCCTGTCACGATTTTACAAGTGGTGGGGAGACATGGGGTGGGTCCCTGTCCTTGGCCCAATTGAGCCTATAAGTGAGCAATCAATGCCCATTGTGGGCTCTGCCCATCACTGCCTTGATTTAAGAGTGCTGTAAAAGGTCAATGCCCAATGTATAGCCTGGCAGGCTACTTACCAGTTAATTAGAGATAGGATGTATCTTCTGGTGTTCCCAATGTCAGTCAGAGGCTCCTCTCCACAGTTTTCTTGTTCAAAAACACTCTCCCCCACTATCCTGTCCAAAAAGCACCCACTCACTCCTTGCACTATTGTCAGGTGACTCTGACATCCATTATTATGAAGTGTTTCGAAAGGCTAGTCAATTCCAGCCTCCTGGACTATCTAGGTCCATTGCAGATCACCTACCGCTGGAACAGGTCCATCTCCCTGGTCCTGCACTCAACCCTGAAACACCTAGATAACAAAGAAACTTACGTCAGACCCCTATTTATTGACTACAGCTCAGCCTTCAACATCATTGTCTTACGAAACACGTCTCCAAACTCCATGGCCTAGGCCTCAGCACCTCCCTCTGCGACTGGATCCTGAACTTCTTAACCCACAGACTACAACCAGTAAGGATAGGCAACAACACCTCCTCCACAATAATCCCCAACACCGGTGACCCACAAGACTGTGTTTTCGGCCCCTACTATATTTCTTGAACACCTATGATTATGTGGCCAAATTCCTCTCTGACTCAATTTTCAAGTTTGCTGATGATGCAACCATTGTGGGTCATAAGACATAAGAGCAGAATTAGACCACTTGGCCCATCGCATCTGCTCTGTCATTCAATCATGGCTGATATTTTTCTCATCACCATTCTCTTGCCTTTTCTCCATTACCCCTGACCCCCTTTCTTAACCAAGAACCCATCTATCTCTGTCTCAAAGACACTCAATGACCTGGACTCCACAGTCTTCTTTGGCAAACAGCTCCACAGATTCACCATTCTCTGGCTGAAGAAATTCCTCCTCATCTCTGTCTTAAGGGATTGTTACTTTTGCCTGAAGTTGTGTTCTCTGCTTCTAATTTTTCCTACTAGTGGAAACGTCCTCTCCTCATCCACTCTAACCAGGCCTCGCAGTATCCTGTAAGTTTCAATAAGATCCCCACTCAGCTTTCTAAACTCCAATGAGTACAGACCCAGAGTCCTCAACCGTTCCTCATGCAACAAGCCCTCTTCATTCTAGGGATTATTCTTGTGAACCTCTCCTGGATTCTTTCCAAGGTCAGCACATCCTTCCTTAGATATGGGGCCCAAAACTCCTCATAATATTCCAAATGGGATCTGAACAGAGCCTGAAACAGCCTCAGGAGTATATCCCTGCTCTTGTATTCTCAGCCTCTCAACATGAATGCTAACATTGCATTTGCCTTCCTAACTGCCGATTAAACCTGCACATTAACTTTAAGAGAATCTTGAACAAGGTTTGGATCTCAAACAATGACTGCCGCCATCAGACTTTTGAATGGAACTGTGTTGCATTAAGTTGATCTTTCTCTACATCACAGCTATGAGTGTAACATTACATCTTGCATTCTTTTGTTTCCTTTTCTATGAATGGTATGCTTTGTTTATGTAGCACAAGAAACAATACTTTTCACTGTATGCTAATACATGTGACAATAATAAGTCAAATCATCCAACCTTCCCTAGTGAGCTCATGGATGTAATTGAATGTCTAAGTCCATCGCTAAATGCCAACACTTCAGCTTACTTGGAGTACCAGTAGTAGCCATATTTCCTGCTGGCGCTGTCAGTGTGCAGAGCTGCCAACCTCCCACCGATTGGCTGCTCCATGAGGTGGGATGCCTTCCTGGGAAGGAACAGAGGTTCCGCCTCATAGTCATTAAACGATCGGCATTCACAAAACTAATGTGGAGTGAGCAAGCTAAATGGAGGCAGGTTCACCCCTGAATTTAGATTGGGGTGGGGGGAGTCCACTCTTAAGTGGTATTTCATGACCTTGTTCAGGTGAAGTCAACAGAGAATTCCATTCTGTGAGCCTCCCTCACTCCGATTCCAGGGCTGACAAGGTGGTAAAATTCCAGACTAGTGTAAAATCCAGCCCTATTTTTCTCTCTCTACAGATGCTACTTGATCTGCTCAGTGTTTCTGGCATTTTCTCATTTTGTTCACCTAGCTTCCTTGGGCCACATCTCATTATCCTTGGGGAGAATCAGCAGGCAGATTGAACCCCAAGCTTCCAGTGTCTTTCTGATTGAAGTAGCAATGAATAGCCTGCGTTTACTCAGTTCTCAATTTCCTGCGTTTGTTCGCCATTCACCTTTTACCAATGACATGTGGCTGTGAACAGTGTAACATCTCGTGTGGCATTGTGGGAATGATGATGCACAGTTCCTTATAATATTCTTTAAATATTCTATGACCAACAATCCTTCTTTTATACATAGTTTGATTACATGTCTGAAGGACATGATGCTCCTGGAAAGGTTAAAACTTCACATGATCCTACTTAGAGCTCATCACTCACAGTAGATTTCCCAGAAGGTGGTTTGATGCTTCTTTGAAACGCTTTGAAAATCAAATTGCATTGCCCTTCCTAAAATTTGCACTGGAATATTTAGCACTGTTCCCCACGATCTGATCTGAATTCAAACAAGTTTAAAGCAAAACAAAAGCACCATGGGCTGGAGTTAACAGAGTGAGGGTATGGTAGGGATGTGTATTGGTCCTGATTGGATGGACTTTTAAAAAGCCTCCCCCTGTGGTGATAACATGGGCTGGTATTAACAGACCAAGGGTCAGATCTTTGCCCTTTGGTTGCAGGAAGACCTGTCGTCGAGAGTTTCCAGACAATCTGATTAGTTGGCAGTTTTGTCAGTCCTGGTAGTGTCACAACTCAATAGTGGGTGCTGCTAGGACAGCGGGAAGACCCACAGAGATCATGGATAGATACCTGACTCACAGCCTTCATTGCACTTTAAGAAGGGAAAAGGGGTTGTAATTTTTGGAAGTCAAGTGGAGAATAACTAAGGTGGAATGAGGAAGAGAGGGGATGAAGGTGAGTGATGTCCTAAGAAGGGAGTGGGGGTGAGAGTGGGGGAGGGGTGTGAGGTGCCCTGATATGCACAAGGTAGCCCCACCCTTCCTTCTTCCATCCCATTTTTTCAAAGAAGCAATTTTAAAAACAGTCTTTGCACTCTGGCCCACCTGTCATTGCCCAGACTTCTGGGCAGTGGAGGTGGATTGAGGGAAGTGGTGCTTACTAAGGGACAGAAGTCCCACCCTCAGTTTATCAATGGCTGTTCGATTGTTAAATGGCTACACCCTACAAAATCCTGCCCCATCTGACTGTACCTTTCACGCATGGTCCTATCTGAATTTGGGAGGATGAGCAGAAAATGGAGCAAATTTTGGCAGTCTTCCTCTCTGCCTCAGTTTTACATCTTGTCATGCACCCTCACAGACTGTACTTTCCTTACCCCCCGAAGTGAAAATGCCAACAGGTGTTTTGGTCTAACTTCTTGAATTTCATTTCTGTGGATGGTATGTGGCATAATGGCTAGCACTGATATCTTACAGCGCCAGGGAGTTGGGTTCAATTCCAGCCTTGGGTGACTGTCTGTGCGCACATTCTGTGGGGATTTCCTCTGGGTGCTCCGGTTTTCTCCCACATCCAATAGTGTGCAGATTAAGAGTATTAAACATGCTAAATGTGTAGGGTTAAGAGAAGGGAGGGAGGCTTAGGTAACATACTCTTTCAGAATGGCGATGCATACATGATGACTAATGCACTATAGAGAATCTATGGTTTCAGTCCCTCATAGGAGGATGCAGAGTACATTTGTATTGTAGAACCTAATTGTCATTCAGTTGGGCTGATAAGAGCCTTGATAAGCCTAAGGGTAGTTGGATGAGCGGCAACCTTATCCACCCTGTAATGGGGAATTGGGCAAGTGTTGTGGGGTGGGGAGTGAGGGGAGGAGGATGTAGGCAGGGGTTGGGAAGTAGGGCAGGCACAGGGAAAAAAGTGCACTGGCCATCTGTTGTGTTTCACATTAGCTGCTGCTGCAAACACACCCAGTGGGAGTGAGAAGTGAGGCTGTGTAAAACTCAGCCCTGTATATGTTTATGTGGCTCTAATTCCTCCGTGCAATATTTTTAGTACACCAATTAATGTATTGATGTGAATTTCCCAGCATGTTATTTTAGCACGTATTAAACTGTTAATAGTTGAATAGAATTAACTACAGCAAAATAGAGCAGAAAGGAGTTTATGCAAACAGGATAACTGTGGTGCCAAAAATAAAACATGAAAGAAAGTAGTGTCCCATTAAATTGAAATTACATACAATGGAATTACTTGAGCAAAAGCAAGACTCAACTTGTACATCATGAACATTGTTGTGGCTATCTGTGCAAGGAGCTCACTCCCAGTGGACATGTGGACTGATGCTGACTATCCCAATGCATGCAAGTAGGAACCTTCTTTTAGCATCGTGGACAAAGGAGATATTCTTTGGTATTCACGCTGTACCCTGTTGGATGCATTGGACACATTCCTTCATAGTTCCAGGATTTTTGGACCCTGTCTTTCAGTGAAATGAAATTGAAAGGGGAAGATTACAAGTTAAATGTATGCTTCAGGATTTTATTTTGCAAATCTTTATTTTGACCAAGTTCTTGGTGGAAAGGGCTTGTATTAGTTTTTTCTATCTGCAAATATACATCATGGATATCTCAGTGATAATCACCCTTTTCACACTATTTAGAGCAAGAGGCAGAAGAGAGGGAGAATATCTGGCAGATGGGATTATACTCAAAAAGGACAGTGCAGTGACGCTTCGAATCATGTATGCTGACAGAAGCACACTTAGCTATGCTGCTCCAAGAGCCAGTGTCTGCATTGTAGTGTCTGAGGCCCAATTATCTTCAACTAGTTTCTTCAAGGCCTTCCTTGAAGAAACTAGTTGATGATAAGATCAAAAGGAGGTATAGTCCCTGATAATTGGGCGGTGTTCAGTACCTTTCACAACTACTCTGATAATGAAACAGTCCATGCCCACCTTCAACGAGAACCATGTAACATTCAGGTTTGGACTGATAAGTGACAAGTCACATACACACTGCTCAATTTTCACACAATGACCATCTCCATCAAGAGAGAATCTAATGCCATTCAGTTGGAATTATCATTGTTGATTCTCCACCATGAATATCCTAAGGGTTACCGTTAGAAACTAAACCCGACCAACCAAATAACACAAGAGCAGTTTGGAGAGTGAGAGTTCTGTGGTAAGTAATTTAACTCCTGACTCCTCTAAGCCTGTCCACTATCTGCAAGGCACAAGTCAGGAGTGTGGTAGAAAATGCTCCAACAACACTCAAGAAACTAGATGCCATGTAGGACAAAGTATCCTGCTCAATTGGCACTCCATCCATCACTTTAAGTATTCGTTCCGACCATCACCAGTGCATAGTGGCAGCAGTGTGTACCATTTACAAGACACACTGCTGGAACTTACCAACTTGACAGCCCCTTGTAAATCTTCAATCTCCATCACTTAGAAGAACAAGAGCCAACAGTGCATTGGAACCGGCAAGTTTCCTTCCAAATGACCTTCTGGCTCGGAAATATATTGTTGTTTCTTCATTGTTGCCAGATAAAATTCCTGGAACTCCCTCCCTAACAGCAATATGGGTGCACCTACACCTTATGGACTGCAGCAGTATGAGAAGATGGATCACCACCACGTTTTCAAGAGTAATTAGGCATGAACAATTAATGCTGCCTAGCCAGAGATGCCCAAGAATGAATAATAAAAAGAGTCTGACATTCAATTTTGATGTTAAGATAAAGCAGTGCGACAAATTGCATTCTCACCTGAAGCCAACTCCACAGCAGGCATGCCTTGGCAGGAACCACCAAGGTCACTACTGCCTGAAATGTTGTCTTCTGAACCATTGCAAGCCAACCCATCAGTGACATCAGCCAATTCAGTATTGAGCAGATGGCTGATGCCTTGTTTGCCAGAGCCAAAGAATTTACCAGCTTTTTCACTGAAAACTGGAACTAGCATGAGAAGGAAGAGCAACTTATTCATAGGAATGATTGTGCATTCCAGAACAATCTTCTGCATCTTTGATGATACCTGGGGCTGAGTTGTACAGCCCCCCACTGGCAGATTAGGGGCAGCGGCTGGGGAGGTTGGGGGGGTGGGGTGGGGGGTTAGTGGTGGGCACACAAAATCAGTACGCAAACTGCCTGCTGCATATCTGCTCACTGTTGCTCTCTACTACAATTTTTAACAGTGCCAAGGTTGACATTGGCGTTCTGCCTGTCAGTGGGTCAATTCAGGCTCTTAATTGCAGGAGAAGTTCAAACTAAGCACTTAGCTCAGTAAGTTTTCCTCTGTGACTTGGTGGTGGATGGAGGTGTGGGAGGGTGGAGGGGGTTGGGGGAGTGGAATGAGGAGGAGGGGGCTCCTTCCTTTGGGTGCTACCATTCCCCTGACGTCTCCTTTCTGCCCAGATTCTCTCAGCACCCGCCTCACTGATGAGACCACAAAATCTTCCAAAGTCATAATCCAATGCAGCTTGTTTCCTCAAGCCCTGCAGCTCTCTGAGGCAAGACTTTCTGTTCCTGAGGGAGGTGGGACTTACTGAGGGACAGAAGTCCCACCCCCAGTTTATCAATGGTTGTTTGATTATTAAATGGCTGCACTCTGTAAAATCCTGCCCCATCTGACTGTATCTTTCACGCATGCTCCTATCTGGGTTTGAGAGGATGAGCAGAAAATGGAGCAAATTTTGGCAGTCTCCCTCTCTGCCTCAGTTTTACATCTTGTCATGCACCCTCACAGACTGTACTTTCCTTACCCACTGAATGAAAATGCCAATAGGTGGTTGGGTCCAGCTTCTTGAATTTCATTTCTGTGGATGGTATGGTGGCATCGTGGTTAGCTCTGCTGTCTTACAGTGCCAGTGACTTGGGTTCAATTTCAGCCTTGGGTGGACATTCTCCCTGTGTCCGTGGGAATTTCCTCCGGGTCCTCCGGATTCCTCCCATGCCCAATAGCATGCAGGTTAAAGGTATTAAACATACTAAATGTGTCGGGTAATGAGAAGGGAGAGGGTCCTAGGTAACATACTCTTTCAGACAGGCGATGCATACATGATGGCCAAAGCACTGTAGAGAATAAAGAGCAAAGAACAAAACAACATGGGAAACAGGCCCTTCGGCCCAACGAGCCCGCGCTGCCACCCCGATGTTCCCACCTCTACCTGCGATCCCTAACCATGTTTATAGACCTATGGATTAAAAACCAAATTTGAGACAATTTAGGGAGAATTTGTTTTGCCAATTAGCCTAAGAGCACATCTTTGGGATGTGGGAGGAAACCGCAGTGCCCGGAGAAAACCCCCGCAAGCATGGAGAGAATGCGCAAACTCCCACAGACACAGGCCCAAATCCATGTATCTGCACAGCACAGCAATAGTCACTGAGCTGTCATGTTGCCCATCAAATGGTCCAGGTCAAGCGTACACTAACGACGCGAAGCACTAGGATACTCTCAAAAAAGATCCAAGAATCTATGGATTCAGTTCCACATAGGAAGGTACAGAGCACATTTGTACTGTAGAACCAAAGCTTTATTGTCATGGAAAGCTTTTTACTGGTGCAAATCTTTATTTAGTTGTTTGAAAGCTGATGATGTTTTACTTATTCTCACATTGACATCTTTATGGTTTCTTGGAGATGATGAATGGAAGTAAATCAGTAAATTTACTGTAAATCAGTGAAGTACTCTATGTTATCAACTTTGACTTTCATTGACTTAAACATGGTTTTCCCATCCTCATATTTTTCATTTTCTTGGCATTTATGGTAATTCCCATTCTCTCAGCCTGCGTGCTGATTGAGATTACTGGGCTGTTGCAACACCACCAAGCTGTTTGTCATCAGTAAAGTCCCATTTGCTAAGCTATCGCTGATCCATTTTAATCCAAGATTATCCTGGAATGCCTTCCTCGATACACAGTCAATTTTGACAGCAAAAAGAAAAGGGGGACAGGATGCAACCTTTCCTGATGCAGAAAACATCAGTATCAATCTTCATCTTGACACAGCATCTAAAATTCTTACAGATCTTACCATTGACCAGAACCATTCTGAATGAGATTCCATATGAAGAGCAAATTCTCAAGAAGTAAGGCTGCATAATTTTGAAGGCCGCTGAAGCTGATAGCATGTGGATCTTGATGCTCTTGGCAGTTCTCAATGATGAGCCATAGTGTAAAAATCAGCTTGCATCAAGTGCAGTTCAGTCTGAAATCAGCCTTGACCTTCCAAAGTTCTCTATCCACCATGTCTCAATTATGATTAAAATATCATTCAATGATAGACTCTACCTGATATTGCCAGGAGAGAGTCCCCTCCATTTGTCACAGTTGGTGAGGTTTCCGCTTTTGGGAATATAGACAATTGACCCAATTGGTGGCACAGTGGTTAGCACTGTTGTCTCACCATGCCAGGGACCCAGGTTCAATTCCGGCCTTGGGTCACTGTCTGTGTGAAGTTTGCACACCCTCTATGTGGGTTTCCTTTGGATGCTCTGATTTCCTCCCACAGTCCAAAGACATGCAGATTAGGTTGATTGGTCATGTCCCTTAGAGTCATGGGGATTAGCAGGGTAAATATGTTGGGTTACAAGGATAGGGCCTGGTGCAGGCTTGATGGGCCAAATTGTTTCTTCTTGTATGGCAGGGATTCTATGATTCTCTGACTTGACGATTCTATGATCTTTCGATCTTAGGAAGAACAACACCAGAGTCCCAGACCAGGTTACAAAATTTAAACTCTATTGAACGCTTGATTTGCCATTGCTGTGAGCATTTCTACAAGACTGGTAAGTATACCGAGAGATTAGTTGGCAGTTGCAAATATTCTTGACAGCTCAATTTACAATGGCAAACATTTCCAAATCCGGAGAATTGACTTCATTCAAAAGCGGGGTCAGCAGAAAACTGACCTCACTTCTACAATTGTTCCAGCAAATCTGTTTTATTTTAATGGTTGGTGATTTAATCTTAAATGGGATAGTCCTGGTATCAGAAACTGAACTTCTGGTCTCAGATTAACAATGAACAACAGAACAAGAGGTGATGGTATCTTTAAGTAAATTCAGAGAGCTCACAGTATCATTGGCCTTCATATTAACCAGTCCCCTGTCCGTACTCCGAGAACAGGCAGAAGAGGGAGACTGCCTCCTGCCTTTTTCTTACTGGGGACAGTTGCCAATGGTTTCTGGCGGTGACCTTGTGTTGCTGGTGCTCTATTCCAGCCTCAGGCTAGATTGTCTGTTTGTTTGGTCACTGGGTGGGAAACAGAGCCAGAAAATGTAAGAGAGGTCCTGCCATTAAGATTGGTGGGAGTGTTGCATTCCTCAGCCTTCCTGGTGCCTTGATTAATTGCCACTGCTGCTGGAATTTAACCAACATCTTCCCCACTGCCAACAGATGTCTCACTCTCACTCCCCTCTTCTACCAGCACCATCCCCAACCACCTCTCAACCCATTTCCCCCAAATATCAGGGCCAGAGAATCTCAACAACATGTCATAGACCATTCAGCCCATCATGTCTTTGAAGGAGTTACCTAATTAGACCCACTCACTTGCCCTTTCATCATCGCCCTGGAAATTTTTCCACTTTTTTTAATCCAATTTCTTTCTGAAAGTTACTGTGGAATGAATCATTCAGGCTTTCCATTTCACAAATGGAATCTGAAGTAAATTGAATAAAGGTAATTCAAAATGCACGGAGAAGTCAAAGGAACATGTGCAGAAGAATCAGATAAAAGCTTTGTTTACAGAGATTGAATTACTTTTTAGACTGTGGATTGCCATTAACGTACTGCAGTGCCTCTTCAGTCATAGTTTACAAGCTACAGCTAGATTTACTGACAGGGTTGGGTAGATGAGGCATTAATTTTCAGAGAATTATTCAAGTTAAATTACATCACATCATATACAAATGAAGAAATGGACAATGAACCACATTGCTGTGTATCTGAGATCACATATAAGCCAGACTAGGTAAGGATGGTAGACTTCCTTTTCTCAAAGACATTATTGACCAGATGGTGTTTTTTTTTAACAATAATTAATAGCCACATTGTCACCATTACTGAAAGTTGTCTTTTTTCATTCCAGATTGAATTTATTAATTGAATTTAATTAAATTAATTGATTTAAAATCTTCAAATGTATGAGATTTCCAGATCGTTAGTCTTGATCTTTAGTAAAGTTGTTAAGTTACCATTTTTGCAAAGTGAGCTTTTGCAACTGCTACAATCTAAAGTGGGTTTAATAATTATATTTTAGCATCTTTAAGATGAGCCAGACTTTGATTAAGTGTATATAGCTAAAAACAATCTTTAGATTGTAAATTACAAAGCAGCAGTCCTCAGAGATCTCAGTTTGCTTCCTGATGGACAATTAAGAATCATTACAATGTAGAAGCATGAACCAATAGTCGTTGTGAGATTTGGGGTAAGGTTTTCCAGTCTCGCTCTCACCAAAACTGGAAAATCCCACCTGAGGTGAATGGATTTTTCCATGATCCCACCCCTTGTCCACTACAATTCCCATGGCAGGTGAGATGGCAAAATTCCAGCCTTGGAGTCCCTTTGTGCAATTGTCCTAGTGATTCGCAAAGCTAAAGGTGCCTATCAGTTAGGCAACTGTTTCCTGAAACTACATTATAACATTCAGTGATAAATTTTCAGTAATTTTAAATGAACTGAACATCTTAAAGGAACATACATAGAATAAAGGCAGAGCAGACTTATGCACAGTTAGGCATGAAGAAGACTTTTCTTGCAAGTTTGGAAGAGTTGAGACCATCTCATTTGCATTTGGAAAGAGAGGATTTCTAGCAAAAAGACTTGTAAATAAGATTTATGCAAGTTATATAATTTAACAAGCTTATAACTGATCTAAATTCATATGCAGCTCCTTTGCTCTTCCATTCTACTGTTCTCCCTCTTTATATTTTAAGCCAATCTGAACACTAATCATTGGTTCTGATATCCAAGCCATGGTTCAGAAAGAACAGTATTTGATTTGAATTGATTTGCTTTGATTTATTATCATCACATGTATTAATATATAGTGAAAAATTTTGTTGCTTGCATGTTCTACAGACAAAGCATACCGTTCATTGAGAAGGAAACGAGAGATTGCAGAGTAGAGTGTTACAGTCATAGCTAGGGTGTAGAGAAAGATCAGCTTAATGAAAGGTAAGTCTTTTCAAAACCTGACTGCACCAGGAAGAAGCTGTCCTTGAGTCAGTTGATACGTGACCTTAGAATTTTGTATCTTTTTCCCGATGGAAGAAGGCGAAAAGGAGAATTTCTGGGGTTAATATCGGTGGCTGCTTTGCCGGGGCAGTGGGAAATGTAGACAGAGTCAATGAATGGGAGGTTAGTTTGCATGATGGATTGGGCTACATTCACGACCTTTTGTAGTTCCTTGTGGTCTTGGACAGAGCAGGGACCATATCAAACTGTGATACAACCAGAAATAATTCCTAGTTCCCAGTACTGTCTTGATGGGATTCCAAATGACATTTCCCATAGACTAACATTAGACCTGTTAAAAGTACATATGTGGAGAATTTGCTTTGGTTTTGATTCCTGGAATGAAGTGACCCTACATGCCCATAGGGTTTCCATAACATTGGTGAGCTGTAGATGCCAACTCAATACCTTCAAGCAGCATACTGGATATAGCCTTCCCAAACCTGGTGTACTGAGATGCCAGGCCAAGCCACAAGCCACTGTTAATCCAAAGGAGCAAATAGGAAGAGGAACTAATAGAAGTGGTGGAGAAGTGCATGGGTAAACAATGGTCTGTTGTACTGCTGTGAGATTGTATGTTGGTGGCCTCTTGTCATGTCAAGGATTCCATGTTAAGCAGAATTAAGCTCAGATAGTACTGACGGAGACATGTTCAACAGATGCTGTGTTCATTTTGCTTAGAATTTGGTAGAGGGGCCTTAAGTAAAATCTGGGGTCTCAAATTGCCATCTTGAAGAGGCATTACAGTTCCTTTTAAGAAAACACCAATTTGGCAGCAGGCACAGATCAGAAGTGAGAGTGAAATTGGGCAAGGAAATTGGCACTTGAACAGTCACATTGCATTCAGTGCTATAAGCTGATTGATGTTATCATCTCATCCTGTACATATCTGTAATGCATATTCCTTGCAATTACATTAACATCCTCATCAAAATCACAAAATGTTTAGTGTGGTCTGCACCTTAAACATGCACTGTTCTTTGGGCACCATTTTGCTCTCAAAATGGTAGCACAGTGATTAGCACTGCTGCCTCACAGCGCCAGGGACACGGGTTCGAATCCTGGCTTGGGTCACTATCTGTGTGGAGTTTGCACGTTCTCCCTGTGTCTATGTGGGTTTCCTCCCATGTTCTGAAAAACATGCAGGTTAGGTGCATTGACTCGAACAGGCACTGGACTGTGGCGACTAGGGGAATTTCACAGTAACTTAATTGCAGTGTTAATGTAAGACTAATGTAAAATCAGCATGGGCAGCATGGTAGCACAGTGATTAGCATTGCTGCTTCACAGCTCTAGGGACCTGGGTTCGATTCCTAGCTTGGGTCATTATCTGTGTGGAATTTGCACATTCTCCTCGTGCCTGCAAGGGTTTCCTCCAGGTGCTCCAGTTTTCCTCTCACAGTGCAAAGATGTGCAGGTTAGGTTGATTGGCCACGCTAAGCAAATTGCCCCTTAGAGTCCTGAGATGTGTTGGTTACAGGGATTAGCGGGTAAATACGTAGGGATATGGGGTGGAGGCTGGGTGGGATTGTGGTCAATGCAGACTTGATGGGTCAAATAGCCTCTTTCTGCTCTGTGGGGTTTCTATGATTCTATGAAGACTTACTTGTGACTGATAAATAAACTTAAAAAAAAATACAATGGGCGTTCTGTGGGTACAATTCTGCAGCTTATATTCATTAACACATTGGTTCTACCAGATGGGACATTCCCTTCCTAGGTTAGGACTTGCTGGGTTAAATTTCCTGGCCTTCTTGTGGCATTTTTCCCAGTGGCAGCAGGAGACCAGCTATTGGCCAGTAATTGGATCTTCCGGTCCCACTGCTGTCTGTAGAATTTCCCATTGAATCCACCTCATACTGCCAGGAAACCCATGGCAGGGGAGTGCCATCGGCAGGGCCAGAAGATCCTGCTGGTGTGAACAGCCAGAAGATCTTGCCCACTGTTTCTTATTAAGGAATTGCACTACTCCCACTTACTCCTTTGAATGCAATCTGTTATTTTAACTGATGTGAGACTAATTAGGATCCAGTTGACTGGTCCATATATGCTGCTATTTCTTATAATGTAGTGCAATGTGTGCTACTTGCCATCCTTGGAGCTGCTCCAGTGCCTGAGGAAACCTCTGTTAAACAATTAGCACCCCATGAATTCCCTTTCCAGTCACCTTCAGCAACCTATACTAAATACCATCTGCTCCCGAAAGCTTATTATAGATAACGGCCTTTCATTTATCAAGTATCTCTGCATCGCAGCTTCAAATACTACCATATTTTGAATGCATTGCGTCAGTGAAATAGCACCTTACACTTTCCTCTCTTGAGGAAGATATTTATACAATAATTCAACTACTTAAAGCAGCAGATTAAAGATTCAAGTGTCTATTTGAAACACAATGAATATGACAGCTAACTAGCTCCTAATTAACAATAAAATCTGATAGGAAACCTAGCTCAGAGACCAATTAATCAGTATATAGCATATGCATGACTGCAGTATTTTATTACCCAATTTGACTCTCCTACTTCGAGAAGCTGCAGTGGCTCATGAGGTAGCTCCTTAAGTTAGTGAGGCCACAGATTCAAGTCTCACTTGAGCGCTTGTTGACTGCTGATGCTCAGATAAAGAGGGAGAATTAGACGCAGGAAGGGCATTTGGTGATAAAGTCACCCACCAAATCAACACAGAAATTGTTGATACAAAGGAATGATCCCATGGAATAGGAGGAAGGAAAGAATATTTTTTTTTCTATTGATAAAGCTTCCGCTTTATAGATTTCCACTTCGTTAAAAAGATCCCTAAAATTCTTCATTACACCAGTCTGAAAATTAGAATCTCTCGAGCTTTCTTTCAACCGCATGATCGCTGAATGACCTTTCCACTGACAATGTTGTCTATTAGGACAAATGATAAAAGTGGTCTTGTTCAACGAAGTCCATTTTTAAAATTCCAAACCACCAGTCTAATTAAAAATTCATATTGGAAGTTTGAATATAAAAATGATTTATCAAAGAAATTAATCAACTGTAGCATTGCTTATTGTCATGGAGCCTTTTAAAATCTGCAATGGAAAGGTGAGGGCACTCTCAGGCAAAGAGGGGAGTGGGTGTTGTGGAGGGGCATGTCAGCAGAGGAGTTATGCCAGCCTGAGGTTTAAAATGGCGTAGAGGGGAGGAATTCAGCTTGGGAAGCAGCTGTGAAAGCTAGAGAAGATGATGTCTAATGGGAAGAGATCCTGGCCTGGAAGGGGGAATAGCAGTGTTAATGACAGATTTTAAGGCTCATCTGTCTCTTACGTTGGAGCTATTGGGGATCTTCCATTAATGTCTGTATAGTCTGTTGTATGTTTTATTGACGTCTCCTTTTTACATCCACAGCCGATTAGGTCTGCCTTGTTAGCCAACAAGGGGCATACATGTAGTGGGGTCGTGCGAGGGCTGCTCTTGGATACTGCTTCGAGAGTTGCCTAGTGCTTCACATCGTTAGTGTACGCTTAAACTGGACCAATTAATAGACAACACGGCAGCTCAGTGACTATCACTGTTTGCTGTGCAGTTACAGGGATCCAGGTTGGATCTGTGGTTTGGATCAATGTCTGTGGGAGTTTGCACATTCTCTCTGTGCTTGTGTGGTTTTCTCTAGGTGCTCTGGTTTCCTCCCACACCCCAAAAACGTGCTTTTAGGCTGATTAGTTAATAAATTGTCCCTAAATTGGATCTCTCTTAATCTGGAGCACATATAATTCCCTAAATTTTCATCCCTTTATTGTGGAGTCCACTAGAAATAGATAAAAGTCATAGGTAGAAGAAAGACTTGAATAAGGCATTCATTGAATGCTAAAATGGGCAGCACAGGCTTGTAGGGCCGAAGGACCTGTTTCTGGTCCTGTGCTGTTCTTTGTTCTTTGACAGGAGAGGACCAGGATATGTAACCAGGTGGGTTCAGACTGAAGTGACTTCCAGCACAAAACTATACAACTAGGAGGAATGTTGGATTTCTTAATGGAAGTTGTAAATATTTTAAAAAAAATGTTTCATATGAGGAAATAAATCTGAATATTTCAAAATGTCTGTTAGATAGTGCTATGGAAGAAATAGAAGATTTAGTAGCTGGCACTACCACAAACATCACACACACACACACACATACACACATATCTCTCACACACACACACACATATCATACAAACACACATCACACACACATACACACACAGCACACAAACACACACATCACATGCATACACAGATACACACAAACACATCAACATAAACACACACATCACATGCATACACAGATACACACAAACACATCAACATAAACACACACATCACATGCATACACAGATATACACACACACATCATACATAAACACACACACACACACATACCACACGCACACACACAGAAACACACACATACACATAGTAAGTCTTCTAATTTCACATACACACAGTAGTCTTTTAATTTTTTAAATAAGAAACTTGATTCAGGTAATATTACTTTGGCAGATTAGATCAAATGGAAAAATGGACAAAGATGAACACAAATGAACATGATAAAAGAAATAAATAAGATATTACACAGAACTGAAGATTTGCAATGGAACTGCAGAATAAGCTCAAAAACCCTTCAAATTTTATATTCCTGTCTCAGCTGAGTGCAAGAATATAAAATATTAAGTGCCGTCATAAATCTTGATGCAGATGTAAGATTGCAAATCTCTCCTAATAGAGTAAATCGGAACATAGCAAGCTGACATTGGAAAATAATCTGCAATCCATCTGGCCAGTTCCAAGGATTAGAAAATTTGACCTGGGGCTTGAGACCAGATCTTTGAATTTAAGGGGATTAATTAAAAGGCCCATTTTCAGGGAATTTATCTGTTTTTTTGTGAAATATTAGGCTGTCGAACCTTCATCCTCACCCCATCCCCCCACTCTCCATAGCCATTCTATACCAACTCATGTCTTCCAAACACCCCAAAGGCCCCTCATATCCTCCATGTCAACACATACCCCATTCATCCAAAATGAATTCTCATTCCCTGAGTGTCGATTCATGCACCCCAGCCACCCCTACTGACCCTTCATTACCTCCATGCTGTTACATATTACAAAAGTCCTTTATAATCTATATGCCAGCTTAGTGCTAACTTGTGCCATCTCATGACCTCCCCTCACCTTTTGCCCTCACACCTTCCATGTCTGTTTACTTAGTACACTATGTACTAGGTACTCCACTCACATTGTCTGCACCTTTAAGAATTGAGTAGCAGGTTATCTGTAGACTTGCATTCTACTCAGTATTCTGTAAACTGTGTATGACTTTATATGCCTTTCTCTGAACCTTCCGCATACCTGATGAAGAGACACTGTTTCTGGAAACTTGTGGGATTACTGTCAAATAAACTGGTTGGACTCGAACCTGGTGTTGTGAGACTTTTTACTGGGTTTACCCCAGTCCAACGCTGGCATCTTTACATCATACTTAGTGCACTAGGCAGATCTCAGGATCCATGCTGTGATGGAAAAATGAGTCCAAATATCAAATGCAAATTTCACTATATAAATCACAACTCATTCATGAAAGCCCATTAAATACATTTAGATCCCCCAAGAACTCAATTCCTTATGAAAACAAACATTTGTATTCATAATCTCATATCAAAGGCAACGAGTCCTCAATACCTTTTAAGGTCAAACTGTGAACTTACAGTCCCCTATTGTGATAATGATATGTACAATAGAGCAGACAAGCTGTAATAATTTGATACTAATTAACCAAAAACCAAGGAAAATGCTAGAAGAGTTTTTCATTCTCACAGACACAAATAGGTAATACTTTTTCATTTGTTAAAGGATTGGGGATTTAAATAACTTGACAGTTCTCTACACTTAAGAGCTTTAATTTCTTAAATTTAAAGTTGTGGAATATATGCTGTAGTTTGAGGCCATTCTTGGAACAAAAATTTAAAATTTAAAATATATTTATTAGTCTCACAGTAGGCTTACATTAACACTGCGATTAAGTTATTGTGAAAACTCCCGAGTTGCCTCACTTGATGAGTACACTGAGGGAAAATTTAGCACAGTCAATTCACCTAAGCAACACGTTTTTTTGGACTGCAAGAAGAAACTAAAGCACCAGGAGGAAACCCAGATGGACATGGGGAGAACGTGCAGACTCCACACAGACAAATTAGATCTACTTGTCCTATGCACTGAGCTTAAATGGTCCAGCCTATTTGTACTCACATCAATGCACTTCATTCCCCAGCCTCTTTTCTCTACCAGCAAAAATGTGCATGGGACTTCTGGATCTGGACACTGTCCACCATTTTTAAAAGTTGTAGACTATAAGAAATCCAGTCCATGGCACTATTTGAAGAAGAGCAGGCGAGTTATCTTTATATCTATCATCATGAAAATGTTAAAAGCTATTATAGATGTTAGAAAGGGCACTTAGAATAATTCAAGGCAATCAGGCAAAGTCAACATAATTTTATGAAAGAGAAATCATGCTTTATTGGAAAGAATTAAATGTGTTTTAGATAAAGGGGAATCGGTTAATTTACTTAGATTTCCTTAGAAGGCAGTTGATAAAGTGACATCAAAGGTGGCACCCGAACAGGTGCACAACATAAAAGCTCATGTTATAGGAAGTAACATTTGGCATGGATTGAAGATTGGCTAGCTCACAGGAAACAGAAAATTGGAATAAATGGGATTTTTCTGATTGCCAAGGTAAAACAAATAGGATTTACGGTTGGGCTTCAGATTTTTATCATTTTTATATAAAAGGCTTGAATGAAGGGACCAGAGGTATTTGTGAAATTTGCTGATGTCACACAGATAGGCAGAAAAGTATATTGTGAAGAGCACACATGAAGGGACATAGGCAGATTAAGTGAGCAAACAACGACCTAGCAAATGGAGTATCATGTGGGAAAAAGTGAAATGGTCTATTTTGGCTGGAAGAATAAAAAATAAATTCATTACCTAAATGTTAGAGATTGCAGAGCTCTGAAATTCAGAGGGGGCTGGGTGTCCTAGCGCATGAATTACAAAAGACTTGTGTACAAGTTCAGCAAATAATGGGGAAGCTAATAGAATGTTATTGCTCATTGAGAAAGGAATTGATTACAAAAGTAGAGAGGTTATGCTTCAGTTATACAGAGCATTGGTGGCACATGCCAGAATTTTCAAGATGGCCTCCACCCATGTGAAGGGTTAGTGGGAAACACATACTCTTGTAGAGTTGCGCACCTGGGGAAATCAAGAATTACCTCAAAGGAGATTAGTGAAAAACATATTCAACCCAACATTTAAGTTTCTAATAAAAATTCTATTGCAAAAATATATTTTATTTGTAAAACATCTAAAAGAACATTTCAAATATTTCAAAGTGATCTTAATATAATATTTACATTTTCTACATCATGTTGCACTGAGGTGCTTCAATAAATCAAAGGAAAATGGTCATTACAAAGGGTGTAAAAATACTTAAGTTGTCTACACAGATCAAGTTGCACTCTGAGGTGGTTCCATACAATCATGATACACGTAATATACACTGTATACATTCAAGAGGATCCCATACAATTCCCCTCTCCTAGATTCACTATGGCTGGGAAGTCTTTGACAATAACTTTCTCCATTATGCCTCTCTGGTGGCACAAGGGCTTGGTGCCCAAGATTTAATGTTCTGGGCTTTGGAATGCACCAGTCTGCAAAGAACAAAGAACAATGAATTGTATAGCACAGGAATAAGCCCTTTGCCCCACCAAGTCTGCACCGATCACAATGTCCTACCTAGACCAACTATATCCAGCCTGTTCATGTACCTATCTAAATACGTTTTAAATGTTGTTAATGTATCTGTCTGAACTACCTCATTTGGCAATGTATTCCAAGATCCCCCCCCCACCACCCTCTGTGTAAAAAAACTTCCCCCACCATGTCTCCATTGAACCTTTCCCCCTCTTACCTTGAACTTGTATCCCATCGTGATTGTTATTTCTTCCCTGGGAAAAAGCTTACAATATTCACTTTATGTTTCTCACGGACATGGGGGCAACACAGTGGCACAATGGTTAGCATTGCTGCCTTATAGTGTCAGGGACCTGGGTTTGATTCCTCTCTTGGATCATTGTGTCGTGTGCTAGCACGAGAGGACACAGCTTTAAATTAAGGGGTGACAGTTATAGGACGGATATCAGAGGTAGGTTCTTTACCCAGAGGGTGGTTGGGGAGTGGAATGCCCTGCCTGCGGCAGTTGTAGATGCGCCATGTTTGGTGGCGTTTAAGAGGTTAGTTGAAAAGTTTATGGAAGAGAAGGGAATGGTTTAGTTTGGAGGGTCATTGCTTTTTATAATGGTCGGCGCAACATCGAAGGCCGAAGGGCCTGTTCTGCGCTGTAATGTTCTATGTTCTATGTTCTATTGTCTGTGTGCAGTTTGCACATTCTCCCTGTGTCTGTATGGATTTTCTCTGGGTGCTCTGGTTTCCTCCCAAACTCCAAAAGGTGTTCAGTTTAGGTGAATTGGCCATGCTAAATTCTCCCTTGGTGTACCTGAACAGGCATTGGAATGTGGTGACTAGGAGATTTTCACAGTAACTTCATTGCAGTGTGAATGTAAGCCTACCTGCATGCATTCACACATGCAAGACTTCTTGAAAAGGTGAGAGGCCATGGGATCCAAGGGGCTTTGGCCTTGTGGATCCAGAACTGGCTTGCCTGCAGAAGGCAGAGGGTGGTTGTGGATGGCTCTTTTTCTGCATGGAGGTCGGTCACCAGTGGAGTGCCCCAGGGATCTGTTCTAGGACCCTTGCTGTTTGTCATTTTCATAAATGACCTGGATGAGGAAGTGGAGGGATGGGTGAGTAAGTTCGCCGATGACACGAAGGTCGGTGGTGTTGTGGATGGTCTGGAGGGATGTCAGAAGTTGCAGCATGACATCGACAGGATGCAAGACTGGGCGGAGAAGTGGCAGATGGACTTCAACGCGGATAAATGTGTTGTGGTCCATTTTGGCAGATCCAACGGGATGAATGAGTACACTATCAAAGGTAGGAGTCTTAGCTGTGTGGAAGAGCAGAGGGATCTTGGGGTCCGGGTCCATAAGACTCTCAAATCGGCCTCCCAGGTGGAGGATGTGGTTAAGAAAGCTTACGGTGTACTGGCCTTCATTCATCGAGGGATTGAGTTCAGGAGTCAGGAGGTAATGCTGCAGCTTTATAGGACCCTTGTCAGACCACACTTGGAGTACTGTGCGCAGTTCTGGTCGCCTCACTATAGGAAGGACGTGGAAGCTATTGAAAGGGTGCAGAGGAGATTTACAAGGATGTTGCCTGGATTGGGAGGCATGCCTTATGAAGACAGGTTGAGGGAGCTGGGACTGTTCTCCCTTGAGAGACGAAGGTTGAGAGGCGACCTGATAGAGGTTTACAAGATGTTGAGAGGAATAGATAGGGTGGACTCTCAGAGACTATTTCCCAGGGCTGAAATGGTCGCGACGAGAGGGCACAGATTTAAGGTGCAGGGAAGCAAGTACAGAGGGGATGCTAGGGGAAAGTTTTTCACTCAGAGGGTGGTGAGTGAATGGAATCGGCTGCCGTCGGTGGTGGTCGAGGCGAACTCGCTGGGGTCTTTTAAAAGACTTCTGGATGAGTATATGGGATCCAATGGGATTGGGGGTTATAGATAGGTCTATGGCTGGGTAGGTTTTGATGTGTTCGGCACAACTTGTGGGCCGAAGGGCCTGTTTGTGCTGTAGTGTTCTATGTTCTATGTACCTCTGACTAATAAATAAACTTTATTTTACTTCATAATTTTATAAACTTCTATCAAGCCATCCCTCAACCTTTCAGGGAGAACAATCCCAGTTTATTCAAACTTATCCCACAGCTAACACTTGGCTAGGGATAACTCTTTGCGCTGAAAGATAACAAGTTTCAGGTAGACCAAAGACTATCTTTCATGGAGTTGGTGATGCTCCAATAGCAGCTGATGTTTGTCTTGGTGTGTTTTCCTAGGAATAGTTCACAGAACACAAAGTCCTGCATCACAAAGCTGCTCAGGATGAACCTTGGCAGAAACCACCTCATCTTGCTCCAGAAATTCTTTGCAAAGGCACATCCCACAAGGACGTAGACACAGCAATCTCCTCCCTCCCCAACCCCATCACAATCACTTTGAGGACGATGTCTGGAGCAGGTGAGACCCCGGGCCTCTAGAAAGGATTTGACAGGGAGGGCCTTTCTCACACTAGGTCTTGGTGCTTGTTTGAAAGTTCTGGTGATGAGGCATTCTGCCAAATGACTTTGACTGTATGTTCAGGGAGGATCTGTCATCTCCCTGCTTATAGAGCCTCCAGGACATTATATGCTGAATTTATGGTATACAGTGTTTCTTTGCATAAATTACCACCTCTGCAATCAGTATGTAAATGGTTAAACATAGACATTGAAAAAATTCCTTCTATATTTAAATAAAACTTGTTATTGTCACACTTGGGAGTTATATTTTGCCCCCTCCTCTCATGTAGCCATAACAATATATGTATATATAATAGGTACATTACATACATATAACATAGATATTAAATATATCTGCATGTCTGCATATGCATCACTCACTAAATAGCAAGAAGTCACTTCTCTTATAGGCAGTTCGGCCAGCTTCGTGCTGCACAAGTGCAAATATATTTATAATTATGTATATTCAAATCAACTATAAATGAGTGAAGACCTGATTATCCCCCACATAATTTATGATTCAAAATTGTAACCTATGTTTCACCCAGTTAAGTCCTTGCAATCAATTTTGAATATTCAAGTATGTTACTCGTTAGTGTGACATTGCCCTCGGGAATTGTCATATCAGATACTTTGGCTTCTGTGGACGTAAGGAGGCTCCAGGGACTAACATATTTGAATAAGTCAGCAGCAGCTGGGAGGGTGGGTTAGATCTCTGTGCAACGATTCAGTTTCTGTGCCAATGTAATTTTCATTGCTTCAAAATTATGGTTCTCAGCGGTCGGAAAATTGCAAGGGCTGGCTTGATGTGTTTCATGCGGATGAGAACCCTCTTTGGGATTCTCTTCCCTCTACACCCACTCTCCTCTCATCCTCCCCCCATACTCCTGCCTGGACATAATCTGGTTTCTGCCCAAGGTACTTACATTCTCATGCTTAATCAGTTCAAGTCAGATTCTCCCTGCTCCGACTCTCCAGGGCAGTGGAAATCCAGTATGAATCACTTCTGGGCTGCACGAAGGGAGACCAGGCATGATAGACCCATAGGTACTTGGAGACAATGAAGCCCTCAAGTGGTCGGGGAAATGTTTGAATAATGTCCTGGCACTGTCCCCGGCACTGTAGCACTGCCAGCTGACAATTCCAGGGTGTCAGGTTGAAAGTACCAAAGGGAAGAATTTGAAAGGGGGCCCATGAGGGGAGACTCCAGAAGCAGGAAGGGCCCATGGGGGTTTATCTTAACTGGCAAGTGGAGCAGGGGGCTTGTAAGGTTGACTGGTGATTGAGGTACCAATTCTCCAAGGAGCAGGTCTTGCTGTTGTCTTTATGTCCCTACCCCAAAGAAAATTCTAAATGTGGAGAATTCAATAAGAATCTCCCAGGGCTCCAAAAAAAAATGCTAACTGAGTTACACTGACCACCCCCCTCCCCGCCCCCCACCCCCCCACCCCACTGTGGAAATCTCACCAGTTTTTCCACTGGCGACAACATTGATGCCAGAAACCTCAGCCAGGGCTGGGATTCTCCTGTCCCACTGCAGTGAATGGAGTTTTTGCTGAGTGCCATATTCTCCATTCTTGTTGACAGTGGAGGGGAAGGAGAATCCAGTCTTAGAAATATTTTGGGGGAATTCCACCCAATATATTAAAATATGTCCTCACCTACTATGCTCTTAGGCTGATACCAAAAGATTCTGGATGAAATGCCTCCGTTTTCAGGTTAAGTTCCCATGTCGGTGGAAAGATGGGAGGTTTCCCCTTGGCATTGATAGTATGTGTCAAGTGGGACCTGAAAGATGCTAATAAGCTCATCTTGGAGAACGTGTTTGTCAGCCCCACTGTTCTGCAACGGGGGCCATTCTTTCAAACAGCACCCTGATCTCCATACTTGGAGACAGGTCCCCATCCCCTCAAAAATGAAACAATGCCTCACCCACCTCACTGCCCGCCAGTGATCACCATCAACCCCTTAATAAAGAAGGGAATCATGCTCTCATCCTACAACTTGCAGATAACACCAAACCTACCTCAGAACCCGCAATCAATCTATCACCCCCCCAGATACCCCACTCAGCCCCCCTCTCCCCCTCAGAATTCAACTCAGTCCCTCTCCTCTTTAGATTCTCACTCATCCTGCCTTCCTCCTCACACATCCTTCAACACCCTCCTCAATCAGATCCCCTATTCAGCCCCCTCCTCACTAGACACCTACCCAGCCACTCAGGCCCATTTTATGGCCATGCATCTTGGCAATGCCAATGGTTCATTGCCCCATGACAAACTGGCACTGACCTCCTGGCCTGGTGCCTTGGGCACTAAGGGAGAAGGGGTCAAGGAGTAGATCCAGTGGCCATTTTCCCCTCTGCCACTGCAGGCTGCAGAGGAAGGATCACTCAAGATTCCTGGGTTTGGGTGGCTCAGGCCGGGGGCAAGAGATTGGCCTCACCAGCCTCCCATGGCATGTGGTGTCTCATGGCTGGATTGGCTGTTCTAGTCCTGGCAGGCCTGAAGGCCACCCAGGGTATGATGACTTCATGTAGCCCTGTAATCAACATCTTCATACCTACCTGCCAGCTGTGAAACTTTAGATGTGGCCTGGTCACTTTAATCACCATGCTCCCTAATTTCCCACTTGCACAGCCCCAATGTATTCACTCAGTTTTAATTTGAAGTCTCTGAGCAAGCTGAAACTTTTGAAACTCTGTCAATTTCAAAAGGCAGTGCTTCGAAAGAGGTTTCCATTGACAGCTTGATGAAGTTTTATTCAAGCTCCAGTCAGCTGTGTTTATTTACCATTTCCTTTCCAGCTTGAATGCATCTCAAGTACCTCCGTTGTTCTTAACCGCAATGTTAACATTGACTCTAAGCCTGATTGGCAGCTTTGAGTTTCTTCAAAAGGAATAAGTGATCAGCAAAAGAGAAAAATGAACCAATTGGTGCTGATGGGCAGGTCAGATGATTGTCTTGACATCTCTCAGGAATTTTGATTTTTGTCTGGTACCCCATTCACATCAGGACGTCAGGATTCCTGTGATCCAAGATTGCTGATGATGGAGAATCTCACCCTCCATGGCAGCATTTGAAGAAACGCAGTGGGGGTTCTCTCTGCTGTCTGATGATCCTTTTGTGACCAATGAAATATTTTAAAGTGTAATCATTGTCTTGATCCTATAAATATTGTAAAGTTGGAATGGCCACAGCCAATTTACACAGTCTGATAAACTGCAATGTGCAGATAATCTTGTCATGCTATTAGAATGGTGTAATACCTTCGGCTTATTTACTGCACAAGGCACAAGGTACCAATTGCTCACAAGAATTGGATAGACATATTGTGGATTCATTTATTAAGCACATGAGAACAAGTAGTCAGAGATATAAAGGTTGAAGTCATCAGAGATCTGTGTGTTTGTGTTACGCTCAAAGCAAAAGAGAAACAAAGTTTAACAGCACAAGGAGGTTGGACAAATGGAGCTCATTTCATTCTCAATAGCTCTATTTCAATACTAAGGGAGCACCATAGGGCTACAAACGGTAAGGATTCTGTTCTGGTGATTTCTGACGTGGCTGGGCCAATTTCCATATTTGTGAGATCTAATTGTATCTTGCAGACACCAGAAACATGCAGAGTGAGTAAAGAGTAACTCTGGTCAGCCATTAACATTGATTTAACACCCAACTGGCCATTTTGTATGTTGTGAGGCCTGATTGGCGCTGAGTCTTAAATATATGCATATATTCAGCTATGTGACAGATCCTCCCCTCTACTAATTATTTAAAGGCATCATTATGAAACTTCCAGATGCTTTTGATTCTTTTTACCAAGACTGAAGAAGTGTACTGTGATGAAGCCCACAAAGCCAGCCCCAGTGGGTTTCAGGGAGTGGTATTGAACTTTTGAAAGGAATTGAGTGCAATTTGAAGGCCTCTAAAGAAAAGGGGATATAAGAACATTAAACTTACAACCAAGAGAAGATCACTCAGTCCCTTGAGCCTGTTTCATCATTTGATTAGTATGTGGCTGATCTGATTGTGGTTTCAACTCCATTTTCCTGTCTGTCCCCCCATGACTCCCTTGTCAATCAAAAAGTTATCTAATTCAGACTTGCATAAATTCAATGATTGATCCTCCACTGCTTCCTGGGAAGAGAATTCCACAGATTAATGACCTTCTGAGAGAGAAAAATCTCCTAACCTCCATCTTAAAAGGAATTCTTAAACTGTGTCCCCTAGTCTCTGCTATATGATGGAAATAGTTGCTCAGCATTGAACCTATCAAGTCCCCTCAGGGTCTTACATGTTTCAATAAGATCACCTCTTATTCTTATAACTTTCAAATTGTGTAGGCCCAATCTTTTCAACCTTCCTTCATAAGATATTCTCATCATCCCAGGAGTGAGTTGAGTGCACTTTCTCTGAAAGTGAATTGTGCTACTAGCACAATTATATCCTTTTTCAAATACATTGTTCTAAACTGTACGTGGTATTCCAAATATCGTCACACCAAGGTCCTCAACAAATTTCTAAAACTTCCCTGCTTTTATATTTCATTCCCATCGCTTTAATTGCCAACATTAAAAAGTTAAGGTTTATTTATTAGTCACGAGTAGGTTTATATGCACACTATAATGAAGTGACTGTGCAAATCATCTAGTCACCACACGCTGTGCCTGTTTGTACACTGAAGGAGAATTTAAAATGGCCAATGAACCTAACCAGCACATCTTTGGACTTTGGGAGGAAACTGGAGCACCTGGAGGAAACTCACACAGATATGGGGAGAATGCGCAGACTCCACACAGACAGTCACTCAAGCCAGGAACTGAACCCAGTCCCTGGCACTATGAGGCTGCAGTGCGAACCATTGTGCCACTCATTAGTAGCTGTACCTTTATAATAACTGTGTGTGGTTCATGCATACATATCCCTCTGTACCAGTGAGTTCTGAAATCTCTTCCCATTTAAATAGTATACTGCATTCCTATTCTTCCAGTGATTCTGTACTATTTTGCTATTTGTGTTTAAAGTGGGAGTGGCAGCGGGAACCTCCTCCACCATCACAGAGTACCCATTTGCCCCACCCTATCAGGCTCCACCTCCTTTACACTGCCCTATGCCCTGGACATTGGCACTTGGGTACTGCCAGGAGCACAGGTTGGTGCTGCCAGGGTACCCATAGCCACGGGATACCACCCTCTGACACCCAAGCTCCTGGGAACTCCCGATTATCCCCTTTCACTCCAGTGGTGTCGAGCCACTAGCTCCCCAAAAGTGGAGAGCTACAGTAATCTCTGCTGGAGTGAAACACTCCAGCAGCTGGGAGAGGCCAGCAGGCCCAGGACTGAATTCTCTGAATTTAAAGTATCATTTAAATGTTAGCCCTGCCTCTCTGCCAATTTCCAGCGCAGAACAGAGCACACCGGATATCCGGTGCTGGGAGACACTAGTGGGTAGCGAACTCTCACGTATATCCTACACATTGCCTCCCCCCTACGCAATTCTTCCGGCCCACAGTGCTAATTTTTTAGTGCAGCGCAATGGGAGAATCAAAGCCAAAATATCTGTTCAACACTTCTTCCACTTTCTTGTTCCCTATTATCAATTCCCAGACGTGAGTTTTAGTTTATCTTTCCCTGTTTAAGTGCTTACAGAAACTCTTGCTGTTTTATATTATTAGTTAGCTTTCATTCAATGACTACTTTCTCCTTTTTATAGGCATCCTTTGTTGATTGTTAAAATATATCCAATCTTTTGGCTTATACCTAATTTTTGCTGATAAGTACAATGTTTGTTTCAATTTGATACTATTCTTAGCTTCCTTATTTAGCTATGGATGATGCATCCTCCACAGAGTTTTTCTTTCTTTGGAATAAATCTTTTGAGAGTTATTAAGTATCTCCTTAAAAGTCTGCCACAGCAACTCTACTAGAACATAGAACATAAAACATAAAAAAACTTCAGCACAAACAGGCGCCTTGGCCCACAAGTTGCGCTGATTATATCGCTACCTATTAGACTTACCTATAACCCTCAATCCTATTAAGTCCCATGTACTCATCCAGAAGTCTCTTAAAAGGCCCTATTGAATTTGCCTCCACCATTACTGATGGCAGTCAATTCCACTCACCCACCACCCTCACTAAAAACTTAACCCTGACATCTCCTCTGTACCTACTCCCCATCATCTTAAACCTGTGTTTTCTCACAGCAACCATTTCAGCCCTGGGAAAAAGCCTCTGAGAATCCACCCGGTCAATATCTCTCAACATCTTACACACTTCTGTCTGATTACCTTTCATTCTTTGTCTCTCCAAGGAGAAAGTTCCGATCTCCCTCAACCTATCCTCATAAGGCATGCCACCCAATCCAAGCAACATCCTTGTAAATCTCCTTGGCACCCTTTTAATAGCTTCCACATCCCTCCTGTAATGAGGCCACCAGAACTGAGCATAGTACTCTAAGTGGGGTCTTACTAGGGTCTTATAAAAGGTCTACTGTCCTATTTTTTAACCTAGTTTTTCCCTTTGCTATAGCTAGCCCTGCCTACATATCATTATTATCAGCTTCATATTCTTATAATTTTATTTCAATTTGAAACATTAGTATTAGGACCACCTTTCTCACCTTCAAACTGAATATGAAATTCTATCATGTTATCATTAGTTGTCATCTAAAGTCTTGTTTGTCATGGGGATTGCTTAATTTTGATTTATTGCATGTTACAAAGTATAAAATAGCCTGCTTCCAGTTTGAATCTAGAATATACTATTTTAAGAAGTTGTCACAAATGCATTCAACAAACAAATTTTCCAGGATATCTTTTCCAATCTAATTTATCCAATCTACATGTAGATTAAAATAATCGATGATTATTGCAATATCTTTCTTACATGTATCTTTTTTTAATTCTGGTATAACTGTCCTATAGCGTAGTGGTTGTTGGAGCACCTACAAGCTACTTCCATAAGTGACCTCTTAGCTTTTCTATTTCTTATCTCCACAGAAAGTGATTCTATATTTTGATCTTTCAAGCTAAGATCACTGCTTGCTTTTGTACTAGTGACACTTTTAATTAACCCAGCATTTTTTTAATTTCCCGCTTGATTGGCAGCACTGGTTTTCTGATCTGTGCTATCAATAGCACACTGTTTAGTTACATGAGGTAGAATTTCAAGTACTTGCAGTTTTTATTAATGATACATAAAAATGGCATATGATTGACCCTTTTATTGGTCTGTAGTAAAAATCTCCTTGTTTTCAAGAAAGTGGAAAGTTATCAGTGAATGAATGTTTTATTTCAAACTTTTTTTATACATCCTATTACCATTGTAAGGTTTATTGGTTCTATAGACTGCATAGAGGATGAATGGGTATGAAAGTGCCTGGCGGGGGGATGTAAGGGACCATAGGGGTTGGGGTTGATCTGATTGTGGTCTTCATTAGCAGCACCTATCTGCCTGCCATACCCCCCCCCACCCCGCCCCCCACTCCCCCACCCAGTCATGACCTTTGACTCTCCTATTGATCAAAACTTTGTCTAACAATTCTTCAAAAGATTCACTGTTCTGTTCTTAAAATCTCCACTTCCGAAAAATACATCCTCGGGTGCAGTGTTACCTTCCAAATCTGTGCTCAACTTCTCAAAACTTTCTGCTTCGAATAAAATGCCTGCCTTTGCTACAGCATGAAAATGACCCAAACAAGGCATAAAAGTGGCTTATTCTGTATACATGACCTTGATACGTGATCTCTCCTCTTTAACCTGATTTCAGTCTGTGATATTGTCAACCACAGCATACCCCTCAATCCTCTCCTAAGTTGCCTATCTGAGTGGAGCTGCATTAAGCTGGTTCCATTTTCACTCTTTAAACCAGAGCCAGAGCATTGCTTCTAACTTCCTCTTCACACATCCGCAATATAACACCTGGAGTTCTCCAGAAATATTTTCTTGGCTCCATCCTCTTCCTCATCTGTACATCATATCTTTTTGAACCGAAAACATAACTCAAGGACTCCATAAATGTAACTGTTAGTTAAAGGAATAAAGTTTAAAATTCACACTGTGGAGATCACCTTTAAGTTGTATTGATGGATAGGAATGCGCGAGGACCCTTTACTCCACTTTAGCCACATACAGTAATTTTAGTAGCAAACACATGATCACACATGGATATTGATTTGTTAAAATAATCTGCCACCATTCAATAAATCAGGAATTAAAGCTCTTACAATGATCAAAAAAAATACATTGATGTTCTGCTTTTTTTATCTAACCATTTCATCAACCAAATTACAAAAGGTGATTAAACTTCAATTTTATTATAGATATCATTATTGGAATTGCAAGGCCAGTGATAAAGTTTGACAAAGGTCTGAGGTCAAGTACCAACCAACTCAAGAACAACTTCTTCCCTGCTGCCATCAGACTTTTGAATGGACCTATCTTGCATTAAGTTGATCTTTCTCTATACCATAGCTATGACTATAACACTACCTTTTGCACCCTCTCCTTTATTTCGCTATGAACGGTATGCTCTGTCTGTGTAGCGTGCAAGAAACAATACTTTTCTCTGTATGCTAATGCATTGACAATAAATCAAATCAAATCCTTGCTAATCAGAATTGAGCAAGTAGCTATATCTGGATTCAAAAGTAGCCACGTGAAGTTAGTAACTAAAATAAAGGATAGCATTGGCCTAATTGCAACTGTGGAAACCACTCTCAGTTAAGAAATTGTTTCCTGTATTGCTTAAAGTGTCTGACTGCAGAAACTGGAGATGGAGAGCTAACAGCAAATCTATCAGCTGTGGCCATGAAGAATTGCCTATGAAGGATCTCAGTCAGCAAAATTATCTTTGAAAAAATTATTTGCTGAGCAGCAGTTGCTCTCTTAGAAGTTGGCCATGGTGCAAGATCGAAAAAATGCCATCTTGCAATGTCCAAGCTTAAAACAGACATTTCCAAAATGGGACCCACTGTCTGTTTGAGACTTACATTGCAAAGTCCCTTTGTCCTGGGGAAAACCAGATTTACAAGATTAACTGCTGGTTCTTTTAAGAGACTAATGCACACTGCAACCAACAAGTTAAATATTTAAAATATACAAATGTGGAGCCAGGACCATCAACAGCTCCCACCACTCATTTGAGATGATTGCCATTGTTACCCCCTCCTCTCCCACTAGTTGCACCCCCCCCTTCTCCCTCCCCCCCCCCCCCCATGTCAGGCATCCCCAGTCATCCCTCTCCCTAGATGCCCCCCTAAGGCCTGCTACGGTTCCACAGCAGACCACTCTCCAGTGTTGCTTACAGGTTACGACTAATGGTTCCTTGTGTGCCTTGTCTTGATTTCTAGGCCCTTTCATCAAACTCTAATATAGAGACAGAAGTCACATAGCTTGACACTGAATCAACACCAATCTATATAAAAAAAATCAAATTGTCTGACACATTCTTTTAAGTTCATCTTGCAGCTTTCATCATGTTCCTAGAAAGTAACAGAGTTTCCTCATATAAAATCTAGCCCAAATATTTCTCAAAAGAGCCAAAATGCTTTTAAATGGCTACTTTTTGTGCAGGTTTACAGTCACTGTCTTCAGGTGCTCCGAGTAATAATTGTGTTGGAGTGAACTGAGGAAGCCATTTAAACAGCAGGCTCACAAACATGGCCATTTTTTTATTTTAAAGCAGTTAAGGTATGCTGAGGGAGCTTCCAATACAACACAGTGGGTGTCTCGCTCATATCCAGTGTGTGTTGCCAGTGGGAGGTTGGAAAAGACCTGATATCTATTCGAGTTTGATCTCCTGCAGGCAGTGCAGTTGGTTCTATTTTCATACTCTGAATTGGTCGTGGTATACAGCAAATCCACCTCTGAGTTGGACTCATGCTGTGACTGATTCAAAAGCGATGCATCACAGTCTAATGCCAATTTGCTTCTGAATTGAGTTGCATGCTTTTGTTCGGATTGGGAAAAGAACAGGGCTGGGATCATGAAGATGTCTTTGTTGTGGGTGGGAATTCATTGAAATTCCATTCAAGAGAAAAGGCCACTGGTTTGAAAACCCTAGCTTTTGATGCCTGTGTTACTGATCAAAATCAATTGCTTGTGAAAATAAGTATTTTCTCCAAAAAATAATCCATTTATGGTGGATTCTATTTTATAATTAACTGCTATAGTTAAATAGATAAAACTATAGACCAATTAATAGATCAGGCAACAGCCAGAAATCTACCATCTCATCTGCTATGGAATTGGAGCAGATGAGTTTCAACAACTGAAATCTCTGTTGACCTCAGACAGGAATTTCCAATTTCATAAACATAGAACACTACAGCAGAAACAGTCTACAAGTTGCGCCGACCATATCCATACATACCAGGAACGATCTATAACTCCCAATCCCATTAAATCCCATGTATCATCCAGAAGTCTTTTAAAAGATCACAGCAAGTTCACCTTTACCACCACCAACAGCAGCCGATTCCACTCACTCACCACCCTCTGAGTGAAAAACTTATTCATAACTTCATCCAAGCCAGGCCATAAAATTCTACCCATTGTCTACATTATCATTATATTAAATATTAAATAATCTCCTTTGGTAATCACTTGCTAACGAATATGAACACCTTAGAAACTATGGGCCTGATTTTCTGGGCGTAATGCAGATCCGACTTGAAAATCTGCTTTAAGGCGTCCCCTGTACGCACTCAGCCTGAACAAAAAAATCATGGACCTGAATCGCACTGTGAGTGGGGTTTAATGCAGCCAAAATGATTGGAGCTCTGCATGCGCAGTTAGAAAAAAATTTGAAAAAGCGCGCCTATGTCATATCGTTCCTGGGCTGCAGAAAGCGGGCAAAGCGACACGGGAGCAAAAAGCAGGAGCGATGGCCCTCACATACATCTGCCCCATCCCTACAACATCATTGTCCCCCTTATCCACTTGCCCTACTACCCAGACTGATGGCCACTCGTGCCCCCCCGTCCCTCCCCACCATTCACCCACAGAGTGGCATTGGACCTCACTGCTTCACCACCCTCCCCCACCAGAAATCCATCTGCCCCTCCCTCCACCAGTGAGAGCTCGGGCCTCCCCCCTTACCAGAGGTACATCTTACTCGCCTCCCTCCTCCTCCATCCATCCCCTTGACAACAATCTGGCTTTACTCCCCCACCTTGGAAAATGGTCTGACCTCATTCAAAACCTCCCCCCACTCCCAGACAACAATCTGGCCTCCCTCCTCTCCCACCCCAGACAATGATGTGCCTCACTGCCCCCCGCCACCCCCCCCCCACCCCCCCACCCCCCCACCCCCCCCCCCACCCCCCACCGCCACCCAGAAAATGGTCTGGCCTCACTCACCCAACCAACCACCCTCCTCCCCAGACAACGATCTGGCCTCACCTTCCCCACCCCTGATCCCAGAGAATGGTCTGACCTCAGTCACCCAACCCATACCCCCTCTCCAGACAACACTCTGTTCTCACTCATCCCCCTCAGAGAATAGTCTGGCTTCACTTCCCTTCCCCTTCCAGAGGAACATCTGATCCACCTCCTCCTCCTTCCTCACCAGACAATGATCAGCCCTCCTCTGCCTCACCAGCAGACAACAATCAGCCCTCTCCCCCTCACTCCCCCACTTCCGCCAGAGATACACCTGACCCGTCTCCTCACCATCCCCCACCAAACCAGACAACAATCAGGCCTCACTTCCCTTCTCCCCCTCCCCCACCAATCAGAGAATGACCTGACCCACCTCCCTCCTCCCCCCACCACTGATCTGAGTCAGAGAGCCGTTGGGAGCTTTGAACTCACTCTTTAGAAGCTGGAACACCCAATTCAGACTTTTATTTAACAGGTCCATTACGGTGTGGTTCCAGACTAAAACTCAGTGGTGAAGGGAGAAATGCTGATAAAGTTGGGCGGGCAGTTCATTACTTCAATTTAATGCATGCAAATACATTTAAATTGGCATTGCGCCCATTTTTGGGAGCAATTCAAATCTCTATCATTCCCGGGTTTCAGTGAAGTGGCAATCTGTGCGGATGCAGGCACAGATCATGTTAATGGCCTCTTACCCAACTTTTCACACCTGAAAATGAGCACGATGCAATGGTAAAATTGGGCCCTGCCTGTTCCTTGTCATGGATACTCATAGTATTGTATTATCCTAAATTATTCATAAATGCACCTATGTACGCCTTTTCTGCATACGTTAACCAATATGTTAGGTTGCATTTTTACTCAAGGTCATGTTATAAAATCATAGAATCCTACATTCAGAAGGAGGCTATTCAGCTCATCAAGTCTGCATCAACCTCAATCCTATCCAGGCCTTATCCCCATAACCCCCTTTACCCTATCTTGTCCCCCTGACACTAAGATGTAATTTAGCATGGCTAATCCCCCTAATCCACATGTTTTATGGACTGTAAGAGGAAACCGGAACACCAGGAAGAAACCCACGCAGACACAGGGAGAATATGCAAACTCCATACAGAGAACGACCCAAAAGCCTCTCGGCCTTCTGGCTGAGATCAAGTATTGATGTGTTGTACTTGGTTGAAGTCATTAGCTTACATTTTAGCCTCATTTTACGCAATTTTTAAAAGTGGCATCTTGGCCTTTTGGCTGAGATGGAAATGAGATCAAGCCTTGGAGGAGGAGCTATGTCTACTCCAATCAGCTTGGATCATGTAGATCAAGCCCAAGACAGGAGGTGAGAGTCCTGTCTTGTCAGTTTAAATCGGGAATGTCTCAACTTGTTAAGATTCTGAATTGGATTTGATTGGATTAAAAAAAAACCCAAGCTGGGAATCAAACCCAGGTTTCTGGCGCTGTGAGGCAGCAGTGTGCCATCATGCCACCTCAATGTGATGGAACCTTTTTTGACTCTGTGATATGCTAATGAAATTCCAAAGTAAAATCAAGGGTAAATATTGTGGAGGAAGTCATGTAAAGGCCTTTAAAGTGAGCTTAAAAAGCCAGAACATTGTAAGGGAGTGAGATGCTGAAGGAGAAGGTAGAGAGGTGGAAGGTTGAATTCAGCTGTAATGTGTACTCTGCAGCTCAGGTCTTGCAATCTGAGTGTTGATTGGGAGTATGTTTGTTCATTTAACCATTGATAAAAGTGCAAATGTTCGACTCCAGCATATTCTTGGCACATAGACATAGCCTCTATCTATATTATAAATACATTTCCAACACTCTTTAGAAATTGCTGGCCAGCTTTCTCAAGGATAGATGGGCAGTCGACCTGTTGCCGCATTCAATCTCTTCCCTTGTGCTAATAACAGATACTGATGAATTAACATATGAATGCTATCACAAATGTCACAGCACTATTTATACACTTGCTAAAAACAATGGTGGTGCAATTCTCCCTTTCACAATTTTATTGAAAAGGTCATTGTGAGGACAATATTATATATCAGAAATATTTCAAAAGAAGAGCAGCCGAGCAATTACAACATTGTACTGCTTAATAACCAACCAGAGTTAAAATCTTGGTGCACAGAATTGCTCTCCCTCAGTATGTCATGCACTTTTGTATCACTGTTTCAATATCATGTTGTTTTTAGATGAGATTTGGAGTTACAATTGTTTGAATCCCATTTTCATTTGTATAATTCTTATGGAACAAACATTTAACATCTCCTTAAGCCACTATTAACTCATTGACTAAATATGGACAGTAATTACTTAGATGCATTAGATTAAATAAAACTTTTCACACTTTGTTAAGTTCCACCTCTGTGTGAACTTGACACTTTAAACTGACAGCAGATTATGTACATCAGTGATTACACTACAAGCTAATACTATTTTAGGAGCTTTGCATTGGCCAGGAATTGAACTCAGACCTCCCACATGACTAGCAAGAATTCTACCACTGAACTATCATACTAAATGGGAAATAGCTTCTGAGATAAGGCAGTTGTTCATAAGGCAACATGGCACAATGACACAATCGTTAGCTCTGCTGTCCCACAGCACCACGGACAAGAGTTCAATTCCAGCCTTGGGTCACTATCTGTGTGGAGTTTGCACATTCTCCCTGTGTCTGTGTGAATTTCCTCCGGCTGCTCTGGTTCCCTCCCAGAGTCCAAAGATACGCAGGTTACGATGATTGGCCATGCTAAATTGACCCTGGAGTCAGGGGGATTAGCAGGGTAAATATGAGTGATTACGGGAATAAGGCCTGGGATGGAATTGTGGTCAATGCAGCCTCGATGGGTTGAATGGGCTCCGTCTATGATTCATCTCAAACTATGAACAACTCCATGCAATGCATTTGCTATCAGACAAGTCCTGTGAGCCCAAACTCTCACTTTTAATTCTTGGGGCTCTTCTATCCTAGTTAGCAGGCATTTTTTTTTTCTGAAACTAAATTATTCCAATTCATTGCTGTCTTTTGTTTCACTAATTCCCCTTTAAAGACCACATGAGTCTGTTGAAGATTAACTGGTGAATTGAGATCAAACATTAAATCCCCCCTGCGCTCTGATTGAATTATTTGGGATGCTGAACTGCTACTTTTTGAACGCAATGTTAGAGAAATGTGGAAATAATTCCAACAGGCTTTACTGCAGCAGTTTAGAGGCTTTGTGAAGGTACAGTAGATTGCATATATGCAGAGGCCTGTTACCATGGTAACAAGTCAGCATGGTTCAGCACATATAGTAAGTGCCTCACCTGTCAATAAGATCACCACTGGTCATGTCCAGTTATTTAATGCAATGCTACTTCCACTAAGTCCCAAGAACAATGTTATATCAAGAGGGTCATGCATGTAAAGGCTGTCCATTTGTTTACTATCCAAAAATATGAAAAACAAGTTAATATTCCAACTGTGGACCCATCACCAGAAAACACTAATTTGTTCTCTCTCTTTTAGATACATAAAAGTTTCTTTTGACGGGCTTGGAATCGTAGAGGTGAATTTTACTGCGGGCTGCAGAATGAAAAACGTGCTCTGAAACCACACATGCTCATAGCAGGACCAGACCAGCGATTTGACCTCAAGTGGCTTCCTAACTGGTCCAGCATCCAAATGAGGACAGCACATGAGGTCCTGATATTGCTGGCCCAATAGGGACCAACAGGACTGAGGCCTCACAGTACCACTGGGAGAGATGGGCCCCGCTGGCAGGGAAATCCTCAAGATACCTCAAGCTGGAGTAATCCATTGATGGGGACATAACAATTAAAATTTAGGGAACTAGAGCTGGTAGGCCCATTGAGATACAGGGCCATCTTTCTTGCCCACCACACCTTTCTGGGGGCATGTTGCCTCTGGCTTTGATGGCTCCTCAGGTTTCCCTGTGAAATGGCCTTTAATTGGGGCCTTAGTAATGGAAATTGACTGGCTATCTTTATGGAGTGGACACTGATCTGCCTCACAGCTTGTTGCTAGAATGGCTCTCTGGTGAAAGGAGAATGATGGCCAGCCATCTCAGAGTCTTTCAGCGCTATTTTAATATGCCCATACTATCTGCCTCAGTCAGTGCAACTTGGCGGCTGGTAAAGCAAAGTTCATAGAATCATATTGTGCAGCTAATAGCCAATAAGCTCAACGAGCCTATGCAAGCTCGTTGAAGCTATCTAATTCATACCACTTCCCCACGTTTTGTCAGTAACACTGTTGTTTTTCCCTTTTCAAAAGTTACTGCTGAATTTGCCTTCAGCACGTTTTCAGGTCTTTCAGATCATCAGAACTCAATGAAAAGAAATGAATTTTTTCCATGATTTCCTGTATATTTCTGGTATTTGCTGATTTTATTTCATACATCATATACAAAAGTTTAATTTTTATTGTAAGATTTCATCATTACTCTTCATCTCACACCAAACCTTGCTAAACTCGCTTGAATCTCCTCTAAATGTATAGCCCATATTCATCCCTAGATGTGGGGAAAGCAGTTCTCCCGTCCCATTGCAAATTTGGTTGCGCAACGGGCCAGGAGAATCACATGGGGGTGATTCGCAAGGTCCCTATGAGCATTTGTGACCAACTAGTGTCTCCCAGCACTGGATTTCCAGCACAGTCTGCTCCCTGCCAAAAATTGGCAGGGTGACGAGGCTATCATTTAAATGATAAATGTCATTTAAATGTCCTTATTGGGACCAGGATGGAATTCTCAAGCCTGCTAATCTCTTCTATCCTGCCGGTCTGTTTCACTTCAGCGGGGTTTAGAATAGCTCCCCACTTTCAGGGAGCTAGTGACCTGATCCCGCTGGAGTATAGGGGGTCAGAGTGTGGGAGAGGTTCCCCCTGGGCATTGGCATCTTGGCAGTGCCAGCTTATTCCCCTGGCACTGCACAAGAGACAAAGTGCAATGTCCAGGGGGTATCTTGGCTCTGCCCACCAGGCATAGGGCAGAGCCAAGGGGCAGGACCTAATGGGGGCAGGAGGGCAGGTAGGGGCAGGGCCTATGGGGCAATCGTTGGGGGGGTGGTGTGCCACTGCCACTCTGCATTGGGATCGATGAGGAAAGCAGGAAACTCAGCGATTGGAGTGGGTTGCGGGGGGGTGGTCTGCTGGGGTTGTGGGGGGGGGCAGATTCTGGAGAAGTCCATGGAGAAGTCTTTTGAGATTGGGGAGAGTCTGACTGCAGGGGTGTCTACACTGTAGGGGTGAGAGGGGATTGGTACTGGGAATTGGGGGGAAGTGGGAATTGGGGTGGTCCAGGATGGGGCTGGGGTGGTTGGAGGGTGTGGCTAGGCCTTGTGCTGTAGTGCAGGGGTAGCACTGCTGGCCAGCAATTGGGGGGCTGCAGTTCAGGGCCACTGTGCATGTACAGAAACCTGCTGGTTTCAACCTCCTGGATAGGATTATGCCCCACACCTTGAAATCAAATGAGATTCATTCTGGTGGTTTCTGCAGTATACAAAGTTTGGGAGGTTGTAGTGTGAACTCCCACTAAAAATAACAGCGTGAATTACGCCAGTTTCCCCACAAATTCAACACTTAGGCTGGAATTTCACCAGCACACCCGCCCCAATTCTAGGGTTGGGCGAGGTTTGGAGAATGGCATTCTCCCATTGGCCTCGGATGGGATCATATGAACCTCGGGTGGGCGTGCCAGTAAAATTCCACCCGAAGAATTTTTCTGAGAGAATTCCATCCATGGACACCAAGGTCACTCTGAAACTGTTAGGAATGATTTATCAATTTAAAATATATATTCACAATTGAGTGGGACAATTATTTGCAATGGATTACTGTAGTCTTCCTCCATTTCCTAACCAGCAGTTCAAATTCAGCCCAGGCCAACAGGGTGAGGGTTTTGTCTATGTGTTAGTCGGAATGTCAAAAGTTTCGAAACAAAAATCAGAAAATGATGTAACCACTCAGTGAAACAATGAGATGTTCAAGATATCAACTGACTTTTTTTTCAAATGCTGACTAATTTTCATTTGTATCAGACATCCAGCATTTGCAGTATTTTAGGTTGTTTGCAAAGCAACTCCGTTCCATGAAACAAATGCAAGGAAAGTGTTCACACCAATTGGTGATAGAATTATAGAATCCCCACAATGTGGAAGGAGATCATTCGGCCTATTGAGTCTGAACCGACCACATTCCCACGCATGCCCTATTCCTGTGACCCCACATATTTACTCTGCTAATCCTCTGACACCAGGATAAATTTAACATGGCTAATCAATTTAACTCGCACATCTTTGGACTGTGGGAGGAAACTGACGCACCCGGAAGAAAACCCACACAGACACTGGGAGAATGTGCAAACTCCACACAGGCAGTGACCTGAGGCTATAATTGAACCCGCGTCTCTGTTGCTGTAAGGCAGTAGTGCTAACCATTGTGCCACCATGCCGAATCCAAAGTAGGTACTTAGATGGCTGCTAGGAAATATCAATGTGCAGCACTACTGCGTTAGGACGTGCTATTTAGAGTTAAGGTTAGATGGCAATACACTGCCGGTTCAAAGCAAGGAAACACTACTCTCCACAAAGCCTAAAGCATTGCTGACTAGAGATATTCCATATTGGTATCAATTCCTAGATATGCTGCTCAGGCAAAACCCTTGGCAGAATATTGATGGAATCCTTTTGAAAGTTTGTCCACTAAAATATAGTATACTTTCTTATAGCTTCACAGATCATCCCACTTAATGCAATGATGATAGCAGCACTCAATGCAGAAGTCACATTCATAAAGATGTTACTTTATCTGCAAATACTATTACTTTTCTCGAGTTGCTTGTTAACTTTGATTCTGAGAAAGGTTTAGAAAAGGTACCTGAGTGTCTTAAAGAACAAACAAAGAACAAAGTCTTTGGATCATGATGTAGCAATGCTGGCATTGGACTGGAGTAAGAACAGTAAGAAGTCTCACAATACCAAGTTAAAGTCCACCAGGTTTATTTGGCAGCACAAGCTTTTGGAGAACTACACTTCCTCGGAATTCACGTGAAGAAGGAGTAATACCCTGAAAGCTTGTGCTACCAAATAAACCTCTTGGACTTTCATCTGGTTTTGTGAGATTTCTGACTGTCTTTAGGTCAGCATGGTCAAGTTGAGCAGAATGACTTCCTTCTAAATGGTATCATTTTCATGGTTCTATCGTATCCATGAATCAGTTAAATCTGGAAGGTAGATGCTTGCTTATAGTTGCAGCATTGGAAAGTGTGCAGTATTTCATGGGCCCCTGATGCAAAACAAAATGTGGTACTTCAGCACTGTTAACAGGAATATACAAGAAATAATAGAGCTGCTCGATACAAGGCAAAGGCCATGGAAATGCTTCTCCACAAAGCTAGATAAAAGATGGAAGGCTTTTCTCGGAAACTTGGAAAAAACTTCACATATTTGGTCAACACAGGAAGCTTCATATCACAGTTCTCGGACCAGGTCATGGCTCACAGTGACCTTACAACCTGCATCTATTTTTAAATATAAGTTGACCGAAAATCCCATTATGCTTAACTTTCAGTCACTGTTGCTTTTAAAAATAATATTGCCTTTATTATTATTGTTAGAATCATTGTTGCAAGAAGACAACTATTTGAGTGTCATTGTTCACCACCAATGCTGTAAACACTTGAATTGTGATTGAGGGCACACACTTCAATCTCTCAAATGTATTACCTCATTGAGCGATGATTCCAGTGCTTCTGGGAACAAGTTTCAGACACTTATTTAACTTGCTCCCTAAAGTCTATTAAACCATGCAGGGTGATGCAGGGTATTTACGCAGGGTGATGTAAATGTAGTTATGGAGAACACTGAGGTACAGGGTAGCAAACTGGAAAGTATCGAAGTAGATAGGGAGGATGTGCTAGATATTCTCGAGGGTTTGAAGTTGGATAAGTCCCCTGGGCCGGACGGGATTTACCCTAGGATTCTCTGGGAGGCAAGAGAGGAGATTGCAGAGCCTCTGGCTCTGATCTTCAGGTCGTCGTTGGTTACGGGTGTGGTTCCGGAGGACTGGAGGATAGCGAATGTGGTCCCGTTGTTCAAGAAGGGGAAGAGAGACCTTCCAGGGAATTATAGGCCAGTGAGTCTTACTTCTGTTGTGGGCAAAGTATTGGAGAGAATTATTAGGGATAGGATTTATAGTTATTTAGAGAGAAATGAATTGATTGGGGATAGTCAGTATGGTTTTGTGAAGGGTAGGTCGTGCCTTACTAACCTCATTGAGTTTTTTGAAAAAGTGACTAAAGAGGTGGATGGGGGTAAGGCGGTTGATGTGGTATATATGGACTTTAGTAAGGCGTTTGATAAGGTGGCCCATGGAAGACTTCTGCAGAAAATGCAGATGTATGGGATAGAGGGTGATTTAGCTAATTGGGTTAGGAATTGGCTAGCAGATAGAAGACAGAGGGTGGTGGTTGATGGGAGATATTCATCGTGGAGTTCGGTGACAAGTGGTGTACCTCAGGGGTCTGTTTTGGGGCCCCTGCTGTTTGTAATTTTTATAAATGATCTGGATGAGGGTATTGAAGGATGGATTAGTAAATTTGCAGATGACACTAAAGTCGGTGGAGTGGTAGATAGTGAAGAGGGGTGTTATAGTTTGCAGAGGGACTTGGACAAGTTGCAGAGCTGGGCCGAGAGGTGGCAAATGGAGTTTAATGTGGAAAAGTGTGAGGTAATGCACTATGGCAGAAATAATAAATGTGTAGAGTATAGGGCTAATGGTAGGATTCTTAGTAGTCTTGATGAACAGAGGGATCTTGGTGTGTATGTGCATAGATCCCTGAAAGTAGGCAGTCAAGTCGAGAAGGTTGTTAAGAAGGCATATGGAGTCTTAGCTTTTATTGGTAGGGGGATTGAATTTCGGAGCCGCAACGTCATGTTGCAACTGTACAAAACTCTAGTGCGGCCGCACTTGGAGTATTGTGTGCAGTTCTGGTCCCCACATTATAAGAAAGATGTGGAGGCATTGGAGAGGGTACAGAGGAGGTTTACCAGGATGTTGCCTGGTATGGAGGGCAGGTCTTATGAAGAGAGGCTGAGGGATTTGAGGTTGTTTTCGTTAGAAAGGAGGCGGCTAAGAGGAGACCTTATCGAAACATATAAGATGATTAGAGGTTTAGATAGGGTGGACAGTGATAGCCTTTTTCCTAGGATGGAGAAAGCTAGCACGAGGGGACACAGCTTTAAATTAAGGGGTGATAGTTATAGGACGGATATCAGAGGTAGGTTCTTTACCCAAAGGGTGGTTCGGGAGTGGAATGCCCTGCCTGCAGCAGTTGTAGATGCGCCAAGTTTGGTGGCGTTTAAGAGGTTAGTTGATAAGTATATGGAAGAGAAGGGAATGGTTTAGTTTGGAGGGGCATTGCTTTTTATATTGGTCGGCGCAACATCGAAGGCCGAAGGGCCTGTTCTGTGCTGTAGTGTTCTATGTTCTATGTTCTATGCCTACAATACTGAGCTGTAACAGCCCATGAATATTTATTTTTCAGAATCTGTCTTTAAACCAGTATAAATTATCTTGTTGAAAATGCATATTTGAAAACAAGCTTTACTTTCCTGGAAAGGAAAGGTTCAAGAAAATCTCTTTGTTATCATTTGAAAAAGGTAAACAGGGGAAAAGTTCCAGGATATCAAGAGAAAGATCAAAGAATTTGTCAATAATCAAATGGATAGAAGAATTATCAACATCCCAAGCATAACTGTAATGAATAAACAACTTTCCTATCTTTTACACCATTCAGACAAAGAACTGATTGGCATCGCATCTATGACCACTTTCTCCACCATTGGTGGACAGTGTGTACCACCTACAAGATGAATTACAGCAGCTGACCAAGATTTCTTCAACAATATCTTCCAAACCCATAATCTTTGCCACCTAAAAGGATAATAGCAGTCACTTGGGAATACCATCACTTGCAAGTTCCTTTCCAAATTATGTACCATCCTGACTTGAAACTGTATCAACATTCCTTCAGTGTTAGTGAGCCAAAATCCTGGAACACCCTCCCTCGTAGTGCTATGTGTGAACCCACCTACAGCAGCTGTAGAAAGTGACTCACCACCACCTTCTCAAAGCAATATGAGCAACAAATGCTGACTTTGTCAGTGATGCCCACATCCCATGAAAGGATAATTTTTCAGAAAGAAAGAGCTTAGGGCCCAAAAGAGAAAATGCTGAAAAATCTCAGCAGGTTTGGCAGCATCTGTAAGGAGAGAGAGAGAGGAGCTGATGTTTCGAGTCCAGATAGCCCTTTGTCAAAGCTTTGGCACTATTCAGACAAAAGAATTGATTAGCATCACATCCACAATCACTTCTGGAGTTCTGTTCACTATCTGTTCATGAAACCTCAGTTGAACTTTGACAAAGGATTATCTGGACTTGAAATGTCAGCTCCTTTTTCTCCTTACAGATGCTGCCAGAACTGCTGAGATTTTCCAGCATTTTCTCTTTTAGTTTCAGATTCCAGCTTTTATCAAGAGCTTTGGCATCTTACGGCATGGCTGCCAATGGTGGAGGGATTACACTTGGAGATGCTCAGGGGCCAAAAGTTGGGGAACACTGATATCTCAGAGAATGGATATGATCATAGAGATAAGGAGAGGTGAAGCTATAGAGGGATCTGAAAACAAGAACGAAAATGTTAAAATTGATGTCTTCCTTGGCCAGGAATCAATATAGGTCAGTCAGCTCACAGAATTACAGTATCGTGTAATACTCAGCATTGAAAATAAAGGGAGAATCTCACACGTTTTCCATTATAACTGCATGCAATGTATTTTAGACACAATTTCAATGGATAAAATATATCTTAAGCAGCAGGACTGAATGGTTGCTTGCAAACTAATACCTGCATTTTACATTTTGTCTGATTTTCCTTTCCATTGAACAGAATTAAGCAGTGTTAAAAAGGGGCAGTTGATTTGTTACTACCTGTTTTAATGTATTGCTCAGAGTGAATTTCATCCTCAATATTTGTCAGAAATGGATATCCCTTGCATATTGAAAAGCTATCTAAAATCCACTGTTTTTTACTCTAATGGTATAAATCCACAATTGTTGTTTCTGCATAGAGTTCTTTGACAAACTCTCAGGAGTCATAGGTGGACAAAGTGGTGAAGAAAGCATTTGGCATGCTTGATTTCATTGGTCAGAACATTGAATACAGAAGTTGGAACAAGACATTGGTAAGGTCACACTTGGAATACAATTCTAGTCACCCTATTGTAGAAAGGATATTATTAAACTGAAAAGGGTGCAGAAAAGATTTACTAATTTGTACCAGGACTTGATAGTTTGAGTTATGAGGAGAGGCTGGATAGCCTGGGCTTTTTACTTTGAAGCATAGAAGGCTGAGGGATGATCATATAGAGGTCTATAAAATAGCAGGGCATAGATCAGCTAGATAATCAATATCTTTTCCCAAAGGTAACGGAGTCTAAAACTAGAAGGCATAGATTTAAGGTGAGAGGGGAGAGATACAAAAGTGTCCAGACGGGCAATTTTTTCACACGGAGGGTGGTGAGTGTCTGGAACAAACTGCCAGAAATAATAGTAGAGATGGGTGCAGTTTTATCTTTGAAAAAACATTTAATTACATGGGTGAAATGGGAATAGAGGGATATGGGCCAAATGCGGGCAATTGAGACTAGCTTCAGAATTTTAAAAAATGGGCAGCATAGACAAGTTGGACTGAAGTGCCTGTTTGCATGCTGTAAATCTCTTTGACTCTATTCAAAGAAGTGCTGAAAAAGCTCTGCACATCCAAATTTGTGGCATTTGTCCAATTACTCATTTTCACTCACTGAAATCAATGTCAACCTCAGAATAGGGTCTCAGAATTAGCTCCCCTTTGACATGATGCCCATATTTCCATCATATTTACACCAGGGGAATTCAAATTGGCACAAGCATGCACATGTTTCAAGCAAAAAACCTTTTTCATTATGCAAACCAAAATCATAAAATTAGATATTGCCATCGCTCACGTATTCTTGCGGCATCATCTCAGTTTCTTCATTAAATGAAAGACTTTAAAATTTATGGTCCTAAGACAGAAACTAAGCATAGAATTAGCAATATCTAGTAATGGGATGGAGGATCTGTGATTTTATCAGAGGATTTGGTGCTAATACTGGCTGTGCGATCTTTAAGAAGTGAGCAGATTGCCGTGCATTGTAAAATATTGAAGACAGTGGGGCAATCCTACTCTCGTCCACACAGACACCTTCTAACCCATGACATTTGGGGAGGGGGGAGCAGTGGGAGGAGGAATTAGAATGATCCTTTATTTCGACCCTATCATTTCTTTCAGTTTCATAGAAGAGATGGGAGCACTTACCCTCAAACTGAGCATAGATTGGGCTCATAAATCTTCACCAACCTCCTCACCCTTCCCTTAAACTGACTGAGCTATGACATAAATATGCAACCACATATTCCTGAATGGGAACATAATTTTTTATTCATCACCATTATTTCTGTGGCATTCTTTAGTCTGTCACTGTATCACACTTTATCAAAGCTGTGTACATTTTTGATTCCCTGAAGGGATAGGCTATTGCTCCTGTAAAGGTTTGCATTAATCCCCCTAATTCTCAGTATATCTCATTTCAATCCTCTCTCACAGGTCTCATTATTATGTTATCTTTGCTGTGGATTTTGAGGAGAATGCTTCCTGCTGTAAGGACGTCCTTTAAGATCTAATTTTAGTTGTCAACTAATAACAACCAAAATCAATTTTTTTTCCCTTTTACTTCTTAAGACTGACATTTTCTGAGACTGATTGACTGGCATGAATGGAATAGGATAATCTGAATCTGTCACTGAATTCAGAAAAGTGCATTGATGTGCTGCAGTGAATCTGAACCAAGAATGCTTGTGCTTTACTGGATAAATTGCCCGCAAAAGTCAACATTTGCCAGATAATGATGCCTAGTTCCGTTCAGCTAACATATTCAATTTTTCACAGAAGATTAAAACAGAAATGGAAGTAAATTGTACAACTGCTAAATAATCATGTGGCAGACAAGGCTGGGCTTAAAAGAAGCCTCCTGAATAGATGTTTAGGGGAGAGATTCTGTACCAGATATGCAGATATTTTCTTCAATTAGATATTAGGAGGAGAGAAGCTAATTTGTGTGACATGCTGGCACAGTGGTTAATGCTGCTGCCTCACAGCACCGGGTACCCGGGTTCGGTTTCGGCCTTGGGTGAGTATCTGTGTGGAGTTTGCACATTCTCTGTGTCTGGATGGGTTCCCTCCCACAGTCCAAAGATGTGTGGGTTAGGTGGTTCAGCCATAGTACATGCACAGGGTTAAGGGGATCGGGTAGAGGAGAGGGCCTAGTTGGGATGCTCATTCAGAGAGTCGGTGCAGACTCAATGGCCAAATGGCCTCTTTCTGCACTGTAGGGATTGTATGGTCTCTGCCACAATCTCTATCCCTCTGCCATTAAATCCACCCTCTCCCAGACTACTCTCTAATGTTGGACCAAATAGTTCACAATCATATTTAAAACAGGCTTCTGATTACCTATCTGCTTCATGACCAAGACCTCCTACATTTATTTTTGTAATATTGTCTGATTCCACCCCTTCTGCAGGTCATTTGCTGCTGAAATCTGCATCCATTCAACCCTTCTTCAGTAACAAAGAGAAGTCTTTGATGTTGGATATGGGTCTCCACCACAGCTGCTTGCAGAGAACAGCATCCACTCCACCTGACTACATTAACTCTCACCACACACCTACTTGCTTTCCCCACTTGAATAGCCTCCTATACCTTGATACCATGGTCAATTTGTCCAGCTCAATGCAGTTCTCACCCGACGACTGTGGAACAATAGCAAAGGCTGAAGCTTTTCCGTCAACAGCTGGGGTCCTTTCCCCTGCCGAGTCGTATTCCTCCTGGCCTGTCCAATGTTCTGAACCATTACTTACGACATATGACCGATTCCAAAGTCAGAATATCAGCTAATGCTCCCTTTTCCTGACATTTCACAATATCTGCACCTGAGACTCAACACATCACTGAGATTAAGTTCTTCCAGTTGTAAGCACAGGTGTAGCTGTCTGGAACAACACTGCTCTTACAAACTTGGACATGCTGCAGATATGACAAACCCACTGCACGATCACTTATAAGCAACTGTGTTTTATATATCTAATTAATTAAAGCTTAATGCAATTTTTCACATAGTTTATTTTTAATTTTTTTTAAACTAGTTAATTTAACCAGTTTAAATGATGAATGTAGTAAAGCATTAGACATGAGTTCCTGCTTTAAAATATTGTTGCCTCAAGCTTACATGAACAAGTACAAAAGCTAAATTCAACTTCTCTCCACTGCTCACCAAATTGACACTCTCATCAAATTTTCAATTTTCACTTTGTTCATCCTGCAATCTACGGTTATGTTCTGTGTCTTTGCAGACACCTTCTACTTTTATATATCTTTGAAGTCACACCCAACCACTGCTGCTCCATCAGTTTCCAGCACACACTAATTATCCCCCTTCTCCCATTTACAGCTGCGGAACTTCCTTGTAGCTTTTCAAAGTGCTACGTTCGACTTGGTGAAATTTGACTTTGTTGGGTAAGTATGAAATCACCACCTGTCACAAGCCCAACCCAATATCAATTGTATTGGCTTCAATACAATCAAAAATCAGATGGGCATATTACAAGTGTCAGATGCAATGCAACCTGCTTTGTGTCTCTGCTCATTTGAGATTTTAGCCTGGAAATCTTGGCTCTCATCTAAGCATTTTCGGAATACTATTAGTTATTGAGTTACCAGAACACCTACTCTTCAGAGGAAACATTATTTGATTGACAGCTCAGGTTCTCTGATCTTTGTGGTCACTTTCATAATGTTTGTTAACACAAGTTAAGTGATTTCAAGAGTTTTGGTTTGTGAAACTTCAAATGATCTGGATTATTAAAACATTTATTGGCTTGAAGTTCAGATTTATTTCAAGCATCGGAGAAAGTGATCCATTTTTGCAAAATTTTCCAAAGCTTTTTTGTAAATATTCCACTATGCATGATGGTGTGCTTTGGTTTTAGAAAGTGTACACTAGGATATGGAAGTGTAATTGCTTGGTATGGCAGTAAATGGAAACAGAAAAAGGGTAGACTTAGCATAGGGAGCATAAGGGGACTCAGGGAGTGGATGGGGGCATCAGGTAGCCTGGAAGAGTCGTGGGGAGTATTCAGAATATGAAGGAGGTACTAGGGAAAATTGGAGGGCCTTTGTATTTTTCTTTGCAATGGGCCCATGGCATTTGTTGAGCCTTTCAAACAGCTTTCCTATACACTTCTGCCTGGGTTGGCTGCCCCACTCCAGGTCTGATGTGAAGATGCCGGCGTTGACTGGGGTAAACACAGTAAGAAATCTGACAACACCAGGTTTAAGTCCAACCAATTTATTTCATAGTAAACTCACAAGCTTTCGCGGTTTGCCCCTTCGTCAGGCAAATGGAGTGTTCTGGCCTCAGACAGAGCATATAACAGCACACAGTTTATAGAGTACTGATTAGAAATCAGTGCTGATTAAAAATTACTGATTAGATTCTAATCAGTAATCTATAAACTGTCTGTGCTGTTATATGCTCTGTCTGAGACCACAACTCTCCATTCACCTGAAGAAGGGGCAAACCCCGAAAGCTTGCGAGTTTACTATCAAATGAATTGGTTGGACTTAAACCTGGTGGTGTCAGACTTCTTACTGCGTCCGCTCCAGGTCTCACAGTGCCCTCCTCCTCTCCCCATCAAGCAATAAAGAACTACCTTTGTCAGCATTTTCTCCTGAGGCCAGCAGGCTAAACTGGGAATTTTTTCAACTCCCCCTATCACCTCAAGGTGAAAATCCAGGCCTTCTCCTGTAATCAGTGGGAGAAAAGAAACTAAAGAAAAAAATGAACGATTGTTCCCCTAAAAATTTCACTCAATAGGAGACCATGAAAAACCTCTTAAAAAATGAAGGTTGAGGTGCAACCTAATAAAGGTCTATAAATATTATGAAAAGTTTTGATTGGGTGGATACAGAGAGAATAATTCCACTTGCAGCAAAGAGCATTAACTAGCTGCCATCAATATAAGATAGTCATCAAAGAATCCAATAGTGAACTCAGAAGAAATTTCTGAGGGAAAAAGGAACACAGTGTTCCAATGGTAGATTTAGATGAAAAAAAGATGGGAGGAGGCTCACAATATGACCTGATTGGACTGAATGGCCTGCATATCTAACGTGTTTGCTATGTAAATGTTTGGAAATTCAAAACGTACTCAATCAGATGTTAGTATGTCATTGAATACTATGAAAATATTAAATAAATAGCAAAACAATTGTCTCACTCAACATATACTGGATCAAAGAATCTCACAACTTACCTTTCAAAAGAAAAAGATATGAACACACAAGAGTATTTTTAGAATGTTCTCTCTGGAGAAATGATCCTTGAATTGCTGTGGCCTTTTAAGCTTTTTGAGTGCCCAATGGGTACAATGATTCTTGCTATGAATAAAGGGCAAAGTGCAGGAAGGCTGGATGCTTTCATACCTTTGTGGATTGCAATCTGGTCTGCCTTGACGTATTCATCATAGGGGTCATCACAAGGGGTTAACTGTTTAAATAATAACCCTTGTTTTACTTGCTTCATTGTTCCCAAAGTGGCCTCCCAAACTTGAAGAGGTCACGACTAACACTTTTCAAAGTGAGAGTTTCTTCTTTTATAGGTCGGCAAAAAGATACATTGCCCACCACCTGCTGATGACTTCCACTTCTCCTCAGGTTCTGACAATAAGCTGAGTGATGTGTTACTCTGTTACAGAACAATTTAAATGGAATAATTCAGCAAGAATATGAAAATCCCAAAATAGCACTCGTGGTTCACAATTTAGCTTTATAGGTATTCACTCATTACATGGACAAAAATCATTATATTACTGTAAGTGGAAGCACAGGGAGAATGGCTTTTAAGCATTGGAATCGCTGTGTGTGTGTGTTTGTGTGTGTGTGTGAGCTTCAACAAGAGAAAAATTCTCGCTATTAAGTGCTGTGCATCTTAATAGAAACACTTGCCTGTTTGTACTTTAGGCTGGATTTTAAACAAAATACAAATAAGTTAAATTTTTAAATATTTCTTTCCTTGCTTGGCTGCTGTTACAGTGAGTACATAGTTGGCTTTCTGCTGGTGAATGTGTAATTGTTTCCAACTTTCCAGAATTGTCCAGGAATTTCAGGATTGAAGCTTAATCTCCAGGTCACAGCTGCAGGTAAACTGGGAGGAAAATCTGAGTGACATGAAATAAAAAGTGGTTTTCATTGACAGCCATGAATCGTCAATCTAATATTTGTCACTTCCCAGTTGGTATGGGAAGAGAATGGGATGTTAGAGTGTGCAGGCTGGATATTTGAACATCACCAAACTGGAGATGGGGACTGTTTCCATCTCCAAACAATGGAGCTAATAAAAAACAGCTTACGTGCTGCTTCCCTTGATCCACCCCTCCTCCAAGTCATTTTTGTGGACAATCAGGCTCATTAAGAACTTAATCAAAGCCCATTAAAGGAAGCTTGATAGGAATTTCTAAGACTCCTGTCGATGGCAGGGATCTACAGGCACCTGGTGCAGAGGGAGTACAGAGCAGGAGGAGAACCTCCTCATGAACCTGCTCCTGAGCCTAGGTAAATACGCCAGTCAGCAGGCATCCGAGGGGGTCATCTAACTCGACTGTCTGTCCCTCTACCAGAGCTATATTCATGGTCGAATATCCCTGGAGAGGGACTATGCGGTGTTTGCAAGCCTTCTGTACTCTTTGGCTACTGCAGGATGGGAATGTATTATCAATCCCTTTCATCGAATTTTGGTTCAATGTTTTAAGTATCTTTTACGTTTTTTTTTCTATTTTAGGCAATTTCACTCCCTTTTAAGGAGCTGCCCTTCTTGCTTTCTCCCTTGGTTCGTCTTCTTTGCTTTAATTGTTTTTACCAGGAAGAAAGTAGATGGCAGGGGTCACTTTAGCCCCCTAGATGCAGACACCTGTCTGCCACCTATTAAGTGCCTGATTTTACATTTGTTAGGAAGTGTCATACCAAGGCCATACCTCTTTGATAGGGATGTCATCATGGCCCTTTTTTCACTGACCAGAAGGTTCAGCCTCTGAGGGCATTAGTGGGTAATCATCCTTTAACAATTTACACTTGCATTCAGCCATCCTTCACAAAAACTACTTAGATAGTAATCTTCAGTCTTAAAAATAAATTCTTTCACCAGAGGCAATCCTTCTCTGTAAATGCAAACATGTGAAATTTCTGTGAACCAGCAACTGAAGGAATCAGCCAGAATCAATCTTTATTTCATTTTAAATTCATTCATCTGGGGAGGTACTGGCATAGTGGTATTATCACTAGACCATGAATCCAGGCAACTCAGCTAATCTACTGGGGACTTGGGTTCAAATCCCACCATGGTGGATGGTAGAATTTGAATTCAATTTTTAAAAAAGGGGAATTAAGAATCTATTGTTGACCATGAAACCAGTGTCAATTGTCGGAAAAAACCCTCTGGTTCACTGATGTCCTTTAAGGAAGGAAATCTGCCATCTTTTCCTGGTCTGGCCTACATGTAACTCCAGAGCCACAACAATGTGGTTGACTCCCAACTGCCCTCCAAAGGCAAACTAGGGATGGGCAATAAATGCTGACCAGTCAACGACATTCATGTTCCATGACTGAACAATAAAAAAAAATCAAAGTGCAGCATTACCTGTGTAGCTGCTCATGTATACCCCAAAATGGTGATCTGGCTGCAAACTTTTCTATGCAAATAAAGATTTAGATGGTTGGAGAGAAGGTGCCTCCACGTTGAAGCACCTTTTTTCTAATTTACCTTACAGCTTATTGGTCCTTTCAAGCTGGAAGGCCACTGGGGCTATGGATGGATGCCCAGCTTGGAGATCTCACCCATCAGCCTTGTTTGGAATATGAACCTGCTCTCTGGCTATCAGCTGGCCACTCGAAGGAAAATCATTGCTACAGTGATTGATTTCCACCCCATTCCCATCTGGTGGGCATCAGTCCGAGGAACGGTCCCCATTCCTGGGATGGGAAAATCCAGTGGTAGAGGCTGAATGACCAATGGGATAAGCACGAGGGGCAGCTGGGTGCAAAATCGCTAAGCTGTCATATGGGCAGAATTAATTACACAAATATATGGCTCAATCAGGATCAGATTAAACTCTCTGATTGCTAGTCTTGCCCCTGTGTTTGTGGTATCCAGAACTTGTAGTCAGTCATTAAACTGATGATATTGTTTAAATTGTGTTTGGTAAAAGCAATTTATATTAATTTGTGCAGCTTCCATCAGCTGTGCTAATTTGTTTTGTTTCACTATCTGATCTATATTCCATGTCATTACCTCTACTCATAATGACTCGTTCTGCTGGGGAAAAGTATTGCTACGGTAGCATTGCTCAGCATGCACCAGCATCCAAACATTTGCTCCACCCTCCCCTCACTATCTCTCCCCTCAGAATTGCCTCCCCTCACCTTCCTCTCATTATCGTCCCCTTCATCTCCTCCTAACAATTGTTCCCCTCAGCCTCTCCTCAGAATTTTCCCCTTGTCCTCCCCTCGCCATCAGCCTCACCCACACTTGCTCCCCACCATTGCCTCCACTGGGGAGGCAATGGTGTAATGGTATTGTTGCTAGATTAGTAGTCCAAAGACCCTGGATGATGCTCTGGCGACGCAGATTTGAATTACACCACAACAGATAGTGAAATTTGAATTCAATAAAAACCTGGAACTAAAAGCTTTATGATGACCAGGAAACCCATCTCATTCATTATTGTCCTTGAGGGAAGGAAACCTGCTGTCTCCATTGAGGGCCGAAGGGCCTGTACTGCGCTGTAATGTTCTAATTTCTTCACCTGATCTAGTCTACATGTGGCTCCAAATCTATAGGAACATGGTTAAAAATGTGAAATGGCCTAGCAAGCAATTAGGGATGGACAATAAATGCTGGCCTAGCCAGTAATGCCCATGTCCCAGGAACAATTAAAATAAACTCCATTACTCCCACCCCCACTCAGACTTCCCTCACCATTGCCACCCCAACATCTCATTGCCTCCTCCCGACCTTGAAGTATCATAATATTCAAGGATATGGGAGAAGTGCAGGAAAATGGGAGAAGTGGTAGATATTGTGGATGTAAACTCGAACAGTTGAATGGCCTTTTCTGCATGTATGATTCTATGACTCTCTGGGTGGAATTTTCCCATCCAGACTGCCATGGGAATCATAGTGAGTGTGGACGGATCCTGCAAAGGTCCATTGATCTCAGGTGGGAATCTCTGTCCTTAGGATGAGCGTCGACTTATGACTCTATAACATCTCTTTATTATCACTCCAATCATTCTTTCTTCATCATCAATGTGGGCAGTTGGTTAGAATAGCACAATAAGATCTTTGCCTACCTGAGAGAGCAGACTCAGTTTAATATGTGGCACAGGCTCAGTACTTTACTGGAATGTGTCAGCCTAAATAGTATACTTGTGGCTTAACCTCCTCTCTCATAGGAGAGAATGCTGTCACAGAAACAAGGCTGAAATCTTCAGTGCATTAACATTGACTAGTTAATAATGACAAGTAGCTCATACTGCAATTGAATTCAATAAATGGAAAATGTTGAACATAATTATGTCATTGACATTTTTATAGATTGGTTACATCAAGCCCCTTGATTTATCTTAACCAACTTTACATTAACTCTTCAGATATGTAGAACTAACAATGAATTTGCTCCAGTTTTTGGGAATGGGCAATAAAATTGGTCCTGCCATCATGTTGCATCTTTATGGAACCTTAGTTAGGCTGCACTTGGAATATAATGTTCAACTCTGGTCGCTACACCACCAGAAGAATTTGGAGGCTTTGGGGACGGTAAAGAAAAGATTTGCCAGGATGTTGCCTGGTACAGAGGACGTTAGCTATGAGGAGAGTTTGAAGAAATTTGATATATTCTCACTGGACCTGAGAGGGGCAATCTGATAGAATTCTACAAGATTATAATGGGCATGGAAAGATGAATAGTCAGGAGCTTTTTCCCAGAATGGAAGAGTCAATTACTTCAGGGCATAGGTTTAAGGTGCGAGTGCAAGGTTTAAAGGAGTTGAACAAGGCAAGTTTTTTACACAGAGGGTAATGGGTGCCTGAAACTCGCCGCCGGGGAGGTAGAGGGAGCAGATACAATATTGAATTTTAAAGGGTGTCTGAACAAGTAGATGAATAGGATGGAAATAGGTGATATGGTCTTTGGAAGGGTAGGATGTTTTAGTTCAGACGAGCAGCATGGTTGGTGCAGGCTTGGAGGGCCAAAGCCACTGTTCCTATGCTCTTTGTTCTTTATTCATCTCAGTTGGCTGATAATAATGAAAAGATGAGCTCTCTGCCACATTGCCATCTCCCACTATGCTCAGTAGGGAACTGAACAGTTTTGTGGCAATAGCACATGAGTAATAGTCAGTCTTCTGATGGGGGTTCCAGGAATCAGATGAGGTATTGGAGGCATTATTGATGGAGATGAACTGGGTGGTCCCAAGTAAGGCGAGGAGGACAGCCCTTAGAAAGAAGTGGGAGACAAGGAGACAAGTCCTGGAGTCTGGGTTTGAAGACCAAGCATCAGCACCCACAGGCTGGTCAGGTCAGTGAATTTATCTCCATGTGACATCTACTGCCCACCACACCGTCAACCTCTCACTACTCAATTCAGTTTGTGTCCATCATTCACTCAGCAGCATGCACCCATCAACACTCCCTGGCACTCAGAATTCACTGCTAACACCCAGATATTCCACCTTAACTTCTCATCAATGCTCTATGCCACAATGTCAGACACTACTGTTTCCAAACTCCTTCAACTATTTGGACACACCACCTAACCACATACCAGCACACATTGATATTCTGCCCCCTCATCTCATGGATAAATCTTCCCAATACATAGCAGAGCAGAAACAGTGAGAAAGAAAGGACTCGGCATCTCCTCAGCTCTATAGAGGGCCTGATTCCCTGCATCATGAAACCTGTTTCAATAGAGTCTATGGCATCCATTGTTGCTGAAAACATTGTGGACGGTGGTACATTTCTGCTTCATGTCTCTTCTCAACCCCTAGCTCACTTTCATCCTGTTATCTGACATGATGACCATGTTGCTGATGGGTTGAGTGTTGAACTCTTGCTTCCCTCCCAACTTCCTCTGCAGACTCCAACTTTCTTTTTCAGATTTTCTGCTTTCAGACACAGAAAGATTGCAGCCTGCCCAGCCACAGGAGCCCCCAGAGGAGAATGATGAATACTGCAGCCTGCCCAGCCACAGGAGCCCCCAGAGGAGAATGATGAATACTGCAATCTGCCAAGCTGCAGCAGCCCCCTGGAGGAGAATAGAGAGTACTGCAGCCTGCTCAGCCACAGGAGGGCCTGAAGGAGGGCAGGGAGCAACAGAACATCGCAAGATGCCACTTCACTTGATTTGGCACTTGCAGCCACTAGCTCAGAGACATTCACTGTATGTACCTTGCAGAGTTGGACTCAGCACTTAGTGTGTCACTCAGCATGGGTGGGTTGCATCTAAACCAGGAGCAAAGGATGGGTGTTTGGCAGCTCAGTGGGGGGAAGTGGTAGGAAAACAGAATGCAGATGAGTTCTAATACAGCAGATTATTATGGAACAGCGTGCAGGAAAACACGGATGGCCATGAATACCAACATCTGTCATTTAGCACCCTGCCACTGTCAAGGAGCAAGGTGAAAAATGGCTTCAACTTACAGAGGGTTTTGCCCAGAGTTTGCCTTCTCCACAACCTCTGTTCCATTTCCCCGTTGCCTTCCAGCTCAAAAAGGACCAGAATGACTTCTCCTTGCCTGTCTTTGTCTGCACAGGTCACCAAATCCTCAGGCCTCCCTTCAACCAGTCTGCTGCAACCTCAGCAACTTACCACAATCCCTCCAAAATCATTCTCCGGTACTACCAAAGACTTTACTTCATCTTTACTCTGTGAATCCACTACAGTTAAGTGTGACACCAAGATAGTACCCATTCAGCGCTTCTGCTGCACACGGGGATACTCATGCAAGAATACGCCTCAATATGCCATGGTGCATGAGCTGTACAGAAAACAGTCGCTGCCACAAAAATCACACCCAGCAAAACTCTGACAAACACCAATCTGAAACACTGACTTGCTTTCGCTTGTAGGTTTATTTGGTAGCACAAAGCACAAGCTTTCAGAGCACTTCATCGGATGAATGGGAGTTATGTTCACAAACAGGACATATGTAGACACAAACTCAATTTACAAGATAATGGTTGGAATGCAAATCTTTACAGATAATCAAGTCTTAAAAGTACAGACAATCTGAGTGGAGAGAGGGTTAGGCACAGGTTAAGGAGATGTGTACTGTCACCAACCAGGACAGTTAGTGACATTTTGTAAGCTCAGGCAAGTGATGGGGGGTGGGGTTACAGATAGTATGACATGAACCCAATATCCCGGTTGAGGCCGTCCTCATTTGCGCAGAACTTGGCTATCAGCGATTCTGTATTGTCATGTGTCATGAAGACCACCTTGGAGAACTCTTACCCAGAGATCAGAGGCTGAATGCCCATGACTGCTGAAGTGTTCCCCTGAAGTATTCTTAGAAGAAGTATTCCCCAACAGGAAGAGAAAACTTGTGGCTTGCACTACCAAATAAACCTGTTGGACTTTAACCTGGTGTTGTGGGACTTCTCACTGTGCTTACCCTAGTCCAATGCTGCCATCGCCACATCATTGCTTTCTCTTCTCATGGATGCGGCTCATCCTGCTGAGTAAATCTCCAGCACATGCTACACTTTGCTTTTTTATTAACACTTCGTTGGTGTTTAATGATCCTTTGTGTAATTAAACCCATCAAATCCCCCCACTGGGCAGTGTAGAGTCACGGTTTGTATTAAGCACTGATTGCAGTTCAGATAGAGCTTGTCACATTCCATGCAGTCTTGATCTAGATGATTCTTGTTATGTGGCAAAATGTCATAATATGCCATCACCTTACACAGTGTCTGCACATAATAGATACATCACACTCCTGTCAATACATTTATCAGCAATTGAGTGCAAAATTAACAAATAATATTTGTTTAGAAATGCAACAAATTAGAAAACTTAGCCAGACAGCAATTGCTCACAGAATGAATACAAGAAATCAAAAATAAGATCAATCAGAAAAACTGATTTCTGCTGGGAAGAAACATTTTACAGTTCTCCACTTGTGTGTCCTATTGCCTGACAGTATAAGTTCTGATGAAATGAATGATGGTTTAAAATTATGTCGGTGAAATTTTTCACAAAAGGAAAATGAAAACTACCGAGGTTAAATAGCAAACCTTTTAAGTTGTAAGTGGTGTATCTGAATAAACTTCATCAGAACTTGAAAAATATTAAACCTACTTTGCTTAAGTTCTTCCTGTAATGTCCTAACCATGCTAAGGGGTTGTCTGTTTTAAGCAAAATGAATTTATGCAGTTTGCACACGTAAATTTACAAGTTTTATTGAAAGAAATGTTGCCTGTAGAGAGTACAAACTGAAAGAAGGAGCCCCAGTGATACTATCATGTGATCCACACTTAATACAATCTTGCAACTACTTAAATACACAATATTTCCTCAAATCAGATATTAAAATTATATTTGGGTTAAATGAAGGAAATTGCAATTGTGGACTGCAAATGACCATAAGACCATATAAGAGCAGAATTAGACCATTCAGCCCACCAAGTCTGCTCCACCATTCAATCACGACTGATATGATTCTCGACTCCATTCTCCTTTCTTTTCCCCATAACCCTGAACCCCCTTATTAATCAAGAACCTATCTATCTCTGTCTTAAAGAAACTCAATGGCCTGGTGTTCACAGTCCTCTATGGCAATGAGTTCCACAAATTCACCACCCTCTGGCTGAAGGAATTCCTCCTCATCTTAGTTTTAAAGGAGCATCCCTTCGCTCTAAGCTTCTGCCCTCAAATTCTAGTGTCTTCGACTCGTGGAAACATCTTCTCCATATCCATTCTATCTAGCCCTCTCAGTATTCTCTAAGTTTCAATTAGAATCCCCCCCATCCTTCTACACTCAAACCCCAAATGATTAACCTCTAGAACAAAAAGCAAAACACTGTGGATGCTGGAAACCTGGAGGAAACAGAAAAGATTGGAAATATCAGCAAGTCCAACAGCATCATGAAGAGATGGGGCAGAGCTAATATTTCAAGTCAATAACCTTTCATCAGAACTGGCTAAAGGAAAAGTTATGGCAGTTTGTAAGCAAGGACAAAGGCAACAAAACAGTAGAGGGAAGGAAGGAATGAAAGGAAAGGATTTTGAAAGGGTGTAAAGTAAGGTTGATTTCAATGATGAAAGAAATGATGGTGCCAGGAAGAAAAGGATGGGAATTGTACAATATCAAAGGATGGACTCAAGAAACAGGAAATGGCAAAACCAGAATCATTACAAATAATTGCTGTCCAAAGAGAAATGAAAGCTATGGTCATGATCTGAGACCATTAAATTCAATGCTGAGCCCAGAAGGCTGCAAAATACTGAAATAAAATAGATAGTTCTATGCTTTGATCTGACATAGAGCTTCAATATAAGAAGCTGAGGATAGTGAGTTCAAAGTGGGAATATGGAGTAGAGAATTAAAAAGACAAGTGATAGGAAACCTGGGGTAGGCTGCACTTGCAGACGACACAAAGCTGCACCATACAACAATCATTCCATCTCCAGTTGATCCCCTAAGTGTAGAGGAGACCACATTATGAGCAGCGAATATGGAACACTAAATCAAAAGAAGTACAAGTGTGTTGCTCTTTCAGCCAACAGCTCAGTTGTGGGAAGAAAGGAGGTGAAAGGGCAGATGTTGCACCTTCTATCCCTTAGACAAGAAAATATCAGAGAAAAAAGTTGAAGCTGTAAATATAATGAATTGTTTATTTTGAATGAAAGGAAAAATAGGCACAATAGAGGATAAAGTTCACATGGAACCCATGCAAAAAAAAACAACTTTGAAAGAAACCTAAGATATCCAGAGAAGCAAAGAACATAGAAGTATGTTGCAGAATAAGAAAAAGTATGAGTTTGAAGAATTCAATTATTGTCCACTTAAAGGCCACTTTCCACCCAACTCTCTCCTCCAAGGTCTGCCTCAGTATGTACTCCCTTCTCCCCCACACCACCTCTTCATTAAGACCCTCAGTCAAATTGGCTGTCAGCACTCTGAGACAGGATTTTGCCATGAGGATCCTATCTCCAAGCAACTTGTCTGAAAAATTTTGCCCTGGAGTTGTTGTGATAGTGTGGTTCAATCAAGGTTTGATACAAATTTAACCTAACTTTTCAGTTTTTCAATCCAACCCTGTAGAAGTAAATCCAATGTTTTGTTTGCTTGTTATAATCATTTTAATAATCTGCATGCTTGTTTGTACTTATTTGTGTACCTGTATCCCCCTCCTACATATAGATGCTTAGGGCTGAATGTTTAATTGGGATCAAGCTCTGAATCAGAAGTAAGTGGGTTTATAATTTGGCACCAATGACCATCAGGCTGGTTCTCCACTGTGACCCTGACCCCGAGCTATCTTCAAAGAAGTCATGTTGGAATCAGGTCAGCTGTCCAAAAGCAAGTGACAGATATTCAATTATCTGCAACTTAGTTTAATTAAGTGGCTTATTCAGATCCCATTCCCATGTGATTTCCGGTTGGAAAAGCTGGAAGCTTATATTGGCTTGGCTCATGTCCAGGTTAAGGCAGTGATGGGCTCAGGTAAGGAGTTTGGGATCTGCCGTTGTGCCAGCAAGTGATCCCAGTCTAGGCTACATCCATAATGATTATTATGCCCCAGCTGTGACTGTTGACTATACTTGGAGAAGTTATCCCTCCAAAAGCAAACACAAGCGTAGGATAGGCAGCATGACTTTGTGAATGGAAAATCACGTTTCACAGATTTGATTGAGTTTTTTGAAGGTATAACCAAGAAGTTAGTTGAGGGCAATGCAGTTGATGTTGTACACATGGACTTTAGCAAGGCCTTTGACAACATATCACATGGTAGGTTGTTGCATAAGGTCAAATCTCATGGGATCCAGGGTGAGGTATTTAAGATGATGAGGGGGATAGATAGAGTGGACATTCAGAGACTATTTCCTCTGGATTTGGTTGTTACTAGGAGGCATAGCTATAAGGTTCATGGTGACAGATATAGGAGGGATACCTGAGGTAGGTTCTTTACTTAGAGATGGGTGGGGTGTTGAATGAACTGCCTGCTGTGATAGAGGAGTTGGACACTTTAGGAACTTTCAAGCGGTTATTGGATAAACACATGGAGCACATCTGAATGATAAGGAGTTAACTTGATCTTGGGTTCGCACATAGCTCGGCACAACATCAAGGCCGAAAGACCTGTACCATGCTGTACCGTTCTATGTTCTATGTTCTATGTTCTATGAGAGACTGGATAAACTGGGACTTTTTTCACTGGAGCTTAGGAGGCTGAGGCATGTTCTAATAGAGGTCTTTAAAATAATGAGGGTTATAGATCATCTAGATAGTCAATATCTTTTCCCAAAGGTAAGGGAGTCTAAAACTAGAGCGCATAGGTTTAAGGTAAGAGAGGAGAGATGCAAAAGTGTCTAGAGGGGCAATTTTTTCACAAGAGTGTCTGGAATAAGCTGCCAGAGGTAGTGGTAGGGGCAGATACAATTTTGTCTTTTAAAAAGCATTTAGATAGTTCCATGAGTACAATGGGTATAGAGGGATATGGGCCAAATGGAATTAGCTTAGGTGTTTAAAATAAAAGGGTGGCATGGACAAGTTGGGCAGAAGAGCCTATTTCCATGCTGTAAATCTCTATGACTCTGGAAGTAGACATTTTAAAACTGAACAAAATATAGCTGGCCTTCTCCTTCACCATCTACATCCTCACTGCATCAGTGGCTTCTACTTTGATCAGTGGGACTATTGATTTGCAAGTCCTGGAGAGATTATCATTGCCCCTTTAGTCATGGGATTCGCTTGTCATACTTACTTGGACAATTTGCCTGTTCTCTGACTTTTAATCAACTCTCTATTTCAAGGCAGCAATGGGCATGTCTGTAACACTCTGTGTAGGGCCAGCTCCTAGAATTTAATCCTGTGTTTGGTTCCCAACCCTGAACTAAAAATTCAGTTCTTTCCAATGAAGGTTTTATTTTGCTATGAATTCTCCCAGATCAAGAAACTGGTTATTTCTGTATACCACAGTACATAAATCTTAAATCTGTATACAGATTTGAGAAAGAAATTGCTTGCTTATTTTTAGCGGTGTCTACGTCTGCATGTGGAGTGTATTCATCACACTCCTGACTTGTGCCTTGTAGATAGCGGACAGGATTTGTGAGGTCAGGAATGAATTTATCCTCTGAGCTGCCTTTCAGTGTTACATTATTCTTACTGCTTCTTTACTCTTAAATCACTCGCCGCAGAGCTAGTTTTTAACCTGCTCTGGTAACCATAGTATTTATGTAGCTTGCCTAGTTCAATTTCTGGTCAATGCTAACTCCCAGGATGTTGATTGGGGTGTCAGCAATGGTAATGCCACTGAATGTTAAAGGGTGTTGATTAGATGCTCTTTTGTTGAAGATGATCATTGATTGACACTCCTGTGGGTGAATGTTACTTGCTACTTGCCAGCCCTCGCCTTCTTTGCTTCCTTGACTATTTAACATTAAGATTAATGTGGATAATTCATTGATATCAAAGGAAAAGGAAATGGATCACAGTGTGTAATGGGCATCAGATCTGCTGCGGCCATTTTTTACTCCCGTCAAATTAGAAAATGTCCTTTAATGTCCCTAGTGCAAAAGTACAAGAAATAATGAAGACTCTAAGAATCTGTATGAATTCAAGATCATACCAATTTATATTACGAAGTGCTTAGGAATAGTCCTGGCTGTTCATTTTCCTATTGTATGTTTCCAAAAGAATACATCAGTATTATAGGAGCAAAATGTGATGGAATAGAGGTGGCTTTTGCCTTCAGTTTACGTGGTTAGTAAAAGTCTGCCACCTTAGAAACTGCCTGTGTAGCACATGTGCAGTCAAGCAATGGAAATTGGAAATGGCAAATACTTTTCGCCCCAAAACCGGAAAATCATGCCTAAGCTCAACTGACCTTTGCGTGAAGCACCTCCTGCCTACTACAATTCCCTTGCAGGTAGGGCAGGGAAGTTCTTTCCTTTGGTTATAGGAGTTCGAAGATAGTTCATTCACAATTATTCTGCAAATGATTATAATGCATAGATACATATAAGTTAAAAACAAGGTAAGGCTAATCAGCCCAACAATCCCATTCTCTGATTTTGATCCACATTTAAGATTTGCACTACCCATATTTATTTCCCATATACTTTTGTGCCAAGACCAAATTGCCTGTACTGTTTGTTAATTCAGCAAGTCATGCTTGTGGCTTTCTGCAATTTATTTTTTATTTTATGCAACATGCATCATATTTTGATATTTATCTACCTCAAAGGATACTACAAGATGAAAATCAGGGTGAACAAAACAAGACTTGAATATTTCCACTCAGTCTCATATCATCTCACTCCATTTATGCATTTTGAAAGAAATCAGTCCCATGAAGTACGTGCAGCTTTGAGTGTTTTTGATTTCCCATCCAGCTAGCTTTAATATGTTGACAGGGTTGGCTTATGAGGAGAGACTGAGTAGACTGGGGCATTGAAATTCTGAAGAATGAGGGAAGATCTTATAGAAACATACAAGATTATGAAGGGAATAGACAAGATAGAAGCAGGGAAGTTGTTTCCATTGGCAGGTGAAACTAGAACTAGGGGGCATGGCCTCAGAATAAGGGGGAGCAGATGTAGGACTGAATTGAGGAGGAACTTCTTCACATAAAGGATTGTGAATCTGTGGAATTCTCTGCTCAGTAAAGCAGTTGAGGCTATCTCATTGAATGTTGTTAAGGCAAGGATAGATAAATTTTTGAACAGTAAAGGAATTAAGGATAATGGTGAGTGGGCGGGTAAATGAAGCTGAGTCCACGAAAAGATCAGTCATGATCTTATTGAATGGCAGAGCAGGCTCGAGGGGGCCAGATAGCCTACTCCTGCTCCTAGTCCTTATGTTCTTACAGAATCATGCACAACATCTATTTGCCTCCATTTCAAGCACAGTGTTTGAGGCAAAGACATACCACAAATCATGAATTGCATCCAGCAATTTAAATGCTCTCAAACACATGAATTTATCCTCTGAGCTGCTTTTCAGTGTTACATTATTCTTACTGCTTCTTTACTCTTGGATTTTTTTTGAGTTGGTTGCCCCCATTCTACAACACCCATATCCAACTCAATAATTGTGCTTCTTATACTTGAGATTACAACGAAAGCTGACTAAATGTATTCACCAGGAATTATCAATCCAAGGAATAAAGGCCAGTTGAACAACTGACAGCAATAAAGGGAAAAGTGAAGGGATGTACTCTTATCTTTACAACATGTCAACAGTACAGTGTAGAAACTCTCCTTCCCCTGCGCTAATGCAAATACTTGTGCAAAAAGAATATCTACTTCTGCACGTTCTTTGAGAATGGATTATACAGTGACATACCAATGATCACATGTCATGTTTTAAAACAAAGGACAACGGACTTCAATTTAATCCCAGCCCAAAACAAGATCATGATGTAGGGTAGGCCTGTGTAAGATGCAATTTCGGAAAGTAAGCACAGGCTCCATGGTCTGAATATCCTCCTTTTGCAGTGTAGAAATTCTATGGATTTCTAATGATAATTATGAATTTAATTAAACATCTGAATTATTGCATTCACCTGTTGAACATTTAGACATACCTTGCGTGGGTATGTTTGTTAGGCTTCAATAAGATTCATGAGGTGAACAAAAAGGCCTTATAGTTTGACCTTGAGAAGAATAAGTGTATGACAGGATAGAGTTAATGGAATCATCCTGCAAACAAGGACAAGTACCAAACTGACAATATGGCAGTTCAATCAATTATCGTCACTGTGCTCAAAATGACTGCTTGCCTTTGTGAGTCTTTCATTGACTTACATTACTATTGACTGTGTAATTTTAAGTGCTGTTATCCATGTTAGAAGCTTCAGAATGACATCTCTGAGACATCAGGTAAGAAATTTCTGGTTACAATGTTAGAAGGCTCTCAATTTTAATGGAGGTGTGACCCACTCCCTTTAAGTATATTAATATCCCATTAACATCGAGGGAAGCGAATGTCATGTTAAATAATCACCAATTGTAGTTTCTGGAAAATACTTTTACCATGCTATAAACGACAAGGTATGAACATCCCTCTTGCTGCCACAAATAAAAATTGAAAAATACACTGACAAATTACTAACAACAAATTTAAGCATTGTGTATAAAATAAATGGTTTGCAGCATTGGGCTCCAATATGCCACTGGTATTGGTACTAGAGGAGTCTGGAGGGGCTCAAAATGCTGACCTATGTACTCCTGCTGTAACCTATGTGGACTGCCATGCCTTAAAAAGTTTATTTGTTATTCACAAGTATGATTTATTATTCACAGTAACACTGCAATGAAGTTACTGTGAAATTCCCTTAGTTGACACAGTCCAATGCCTGTTTGGGTCAATGCACCTAGCTAGCACACCTTTCAGACTGTGGGAAGAAACCAGAGTATCTGGAGGAAATCATGCAGACACAGGGAAAACATGCAAATTCGACCAGACAGTGACTCAAACCAGGAATTGAACCCAGGAACTTAGCACTGTGAGGCAGCATTGCAAACCACTGTGCTACCGTGTCACCTTGAGGGCAGCAGCAAAATTCTAAGGATATTGGAATTGGAAACAGAAACGGTAAATGCTGGAATATCTCAGCAGGTCTAACAGCATCTGTGGAGACAGAATAGAGCCAACATTTTGAGTCAGGATGCCCTTTGTCAGAGCTAAAGGCAAGGAAAATTAGACCAGAACCAGAGTATGCCATGCAGGTAGTAAGCAAGATTAAACAAACCATGATATCACCCACCTGACCTGCCACAATGTGGAGATTGGGAAAGTCATCGGGTAAATTATCAACATCCTAAAACAAAAATTCTGCTGTCTGGATCACTTAGCAGTGTCTACAGTATTAACTGGAGCTTGCCTCCTACTTTATGGTAACCTGCTGTATTCCACACAGTCTGGTCTCCCATGTAGGTGAAGCCCTCACCATTGGATCAGCAGGAAGAAGAAGAGGAGAAGGAAGAGAAGAAGAAAAGGAATAGGTTCCAGGGACACTACTGATTCCGCTGCGCTGTCCATATTCAGGTCCATAGACACTGGTTACCCAAAAACATCTCCACATCACCACTGCTTCACAAATCCCCAACTTTCTATCCCTCTGCCATGGCCAATCACACCTCCCACTTGGCCAAAATCCTGCAAAAGAAGACATTAAAAACATACCATGACCACCTTTCCCAACAGCACCTCCATTGACATACAGAATTGAAATATTCACCCTGGCATTTTCTTTTCTTTCCTCTCCTGTGGTGCCTTTGCCTGGCTCAGAGCTCCTATGCAGTGCTACTTCTGTAGCTTCAGAATGGCTGGCAGGGGAGGGCTGCTGATTTCCAATGGGGGAGACTGCAGATGGCCTTGCAGTATGGCCTCAACAGTTCAGGGTCTTGAGGACCCTCTTTGGACAGCACCATCTTGAGATGAGCAGCAGGTACCTTGGTAAATCACCGACAAGGAAGAATTGTCAGAGTGTTGGGAATGTGAATGAGGGAGAACAATAGATTCAGGTACCATTCCTCTGAGGCAGCGCGTGAGCACATTTAGTGGTCTGCTGGAGAACAGATTGCTGGACTGATGAAATGCACAGGCATGATGGCAGCATTCTGAGTCTGCATGACAGTAAACATAGATCTCATTGTGTCAGTATTGTCCACCAATGTTACATTTGAAATTGAAGCACTACCACCAGATGCTGCATCACAGTAAGGTCCACAAGTGCTGTTGTGGATTTCACCATTGTTCCCTTGTTGAGAATGATGGTCTCCAAGTTCTAGTACCTTGGTCATGTCCTTCAAAGTCAGACTGCACTGGCTGGCCTGGTGACAGTTCTTGGAGCATAAGTGTAGAGGGGGTGTGTACTGGGGGAAGGAACTGAGGTTGGTTGGAAAGCAAGACATCCTTGTCATGGTATTTACAGCTTGTGTTTCACGCCAGATTGTGGATTGAAGTTCAAGTGGGTTTTGAGAAGGTGCATTCATCAGAAATATACTATTAGGCTGGACATTTTTTGACAATTCTGCTTGCAATAGCTTCAGTCACTGATGTGCCACAGGTGGAGCACAGGCTCCCCTAGGTAGAGCATAAAGGGTTAATGTTAAATATGTAAATAGACAGCCTACATCATCAGTGATGCAATCTCACATGACAACAGAGTATGACAGGAAGCAGATGGCCATGGCACAGTTAGTATAATGTTCAATAAATAATCAAGTTTATCAGCACCCTCCGACAGTGTATCAAACGTGATTAAGGACAGCACCATTTAAGACCCACAACAAGGTTAACAGACCAATGAGCCTCCGAAATGGCGGCATTTGTGAGCCCACTACTGCTCCCTCTGGTTCCTAGCTTCTCCTTCAAGAGAGAGGGAGCAAGATCAGTCAGCGCATTGCAATTTGTTTAAGAGACCTGCCTAACAAAGCTGGATGAAGGGGGAACTTGCAAAATATGGATGTGAGGCTCAGGTGCAAGTCCACGAGAGTGAAAAGGTCTATAAGAGTCTTAAGTATGAATCGTGTCGCTAGATTGCAGACGGATGACAGAGGGATGTGTCATGTGTTGAGCAGTATGTGAGTTTGGTGTTGCGGTGGATAAGAGATGCCTTTTAAGATATCTTCATTGATCAAGCTTGATCACTTGTGTGAGGTTATCACACCCTTTCTAGCACTGAAACCATGTCCTCAGAATTATACTCCTTGCATTGAGGTCCATGGCCACCTGCTTCCTATCATTCATAACATTGGGTCTGAAGGCCCCTGGAAGGTGGACATTCATGATGGCTCTCTTCCTTTCCAGCTCTTAGAGTAAGGCCTCCTGTACATCATCATAGAATTTGGAAGCTCTCTCACTGTCTTGCTGCCCTACTGATATTCTTTATTCCTTCTGAGAAATACTTCTTTAAACAGTGCCAATACCTGCTGAAGCTAAAGTGCACCTTCCCCTTAAAAGAACAAGCTGGCTTTAAGAAGTGCTGGCTAGCTTTAATCTTTGTTTTAATCAAGCCGTTGATGTCGTCTACATGGATTTCAGTAAGGCGTTTGACAAGGTTCCTCATGGTAGGCTGATAGAAAAGGTTAAGGCGCATGGGATACAGGGCCAGGTAGGTAGATGGGTTGAGAACTGGCTTGGGAGGAGGAGACAGTGGGTAGTAGTGGAAGGCTCTTTTTCCAACTGGAGGTCTGTCACTAATGGTGTGCCACAGGGCTCAGTACTAGGACCTCTTCTATTTGTGGTTTATATAAATGACTTGGAAGAGGGGGTAGGTGGTGTGATCAGCAAATTTGCTGATGACACTAAGATGCTTGGATTGGCGGGTACTGAGGAGCAGTGCCAGGCAAAACAACAGGACATAGATAGGCTGGTAGATTGGGCAGATAGATGGCAAATGGAATTTAATCCGGATAAATGCGAGATGATGCATTTTGGCCGGAAGAATGTAGAGGGGAGTTATAAGATAAAAGTTAAAACTATCCGGAGTATAGAGATGCAGAGAGACCTGGGGGTGCAGGTTCACAAGTCTCTGAAGGTGTCAGTACAGGTGGAGAATGTGATAAAGAAAGTGTATGGTATGTTAGCCTTCGTAGGAAGGGATATAGAATACAAGAGTAGGAGTTGATGTTGCAAGTGTATAGAACGTTGGTTAGGCCTCACTTGGAGTACTGCGTCCAGTTCTGGTCGCCGTACTACCGGAAGGATGTGGAGGCCTTGGAGAGAGTGCAAAGGAGATTTACCAGGATGCTGCCCGGTATGGAGGGGCTGTCTTACGAGGAAAGATTGAACACACTGGGGTTGTTTTCCCTTGAAAGACGTCGGCTGAGAGGGGATCTATTAGAGGTATATAAGATTATAAGGGGTATAGATGGAGTAAATGGTGGTAAGCTTTTTCCACCATTAGAAATGGATAGAACGAGGGGTCATGGCCTTAGGGTGAGGGGGACTATGTATAAGACAAATATTAGAGGGCAGTTTTTCACACAAAGGGTAGTGGGGGTGTGGAATGCACGGCCGAGTAAGGTGGTGGGAGCAGGCACACTAGGGTTGTTTGAGGGTCTCTTGGACAGCCACATGAGCAGTCTGCAGATAGAGGGATATAGCAGGACTGTCTAAATATCTTATTTGTTTCCACAGGCAATTCGGTCCACCTTGTTGACCAACAAGGTGCATGCATTCGGCAGGTCGTGCGAGGGCTGCTCTTGGTTGTTGCTTCAGGAGTGGCCTAGTGCTTCAAGTCGTTAGTGTATGCTTAAATGGACCATCAGATGGGCAACATGACAGCTCAGAGACTATCGCTGTTGCTGTGCAAACACATGGATTTGGGCCTGTGTCTGCGGGAGTTTGCACGTTCTCCCTGTGGTTGCGTGGGTTTTCTCCGGGTGCTCCGGTTTCCTCCCACATCCCAAAAATGTGCTCTTAGGCTGATTGGGTAACAAATTGTCCCTACATTGGTCCCTATATGGGAATCTTCCACAATAGGCATAGCCTAAAGTCATGGATATGTCATTAAGACGTTAGGATGGCGGCGCGGGCTCGTTGGGCCGAAGGGCCTGTTTCCCGTGCTGTGTTGCTCTTTGTTCTTTGTTCTTTGCTAGCTATACCACACCCAGGCCCTTTGCTGAGCATTTAACCAGTCAGCAGAGCCTGTGGCTGCAAACACATAGATTACCAGGTGGCACACAGTTTGCATTCATCACTTCAAGTGGACTTATCGCAATCCCTATGCCCACAACAGGCTCTATAGATTAGTCAGCTCATGTTGAGCTGAATGTCCCTCAAGATATAAAGCCAATATTTAAGATTGCCATTCATTCTTGCCATCAATGTTTACTTCTGGTGGTTGATTTTCCTTGTGTACTCATAATCAAACATGTTTTGAAAAAAGCAATATGTCTCTTACTGTCAGATAATATGATATCATTTATCAATACATGGTGCTATCCTGTATTATCACACAACGCAATGATTAAAAGCAAAGAATATTAGGTATTTAAAGTTTTGAAAGGCTTTTATAGAAGATACTGCATGTACAGATTTGAATGCCAGTTTTGTGCAATTTTCATGACAGGTGTTAACTGTAGATCCACTGAAACTTTACATAAACACATATTGAAAGTATTCTTGCATTTAAACCTCCATTATGTAAATTTCAAGGCAAATTGTAATCTATCTTTGACGATGTTAGGCTTGATTTCAAAGAAATGGATCTCAACCACAACTATCATCCTTTGTTTTATATTGTTTTCACATTGAACAACTTTACCTCAGCTTCCACCAATTAGTGGTGTTGCTATGGGGACCCACAAATGATAAATTTGTGAAGATAAAATACTAAACATTGTAATACTGGTAGATAAGCATCTTATAATGGGTTTGGCAAAAGTGTTGCCATTGGTCCAGCAGCTGACAAAAAAATAGAAAATAAATTGCCTAGCTTTTCACAGAAGAAACTGTAGTGAAGAGTTTTAATCTTAATTTAAACATTTTTCTACTGAAAAAACACAATCAAGTTCTCGGTTGGAATCTCACATTGGATTATCAGATCCACAGTATTCTGGAAACTCTTAAGAAATAAGAACTGTTTTTTCATGTTTCATGGAGCATTTGTGGAAAGGGTGCAAGATTCTCTGTTTCAATCCTACTCAAGTTCCCTCCTTCACCTCTTTTCCCATATGCTGATAGCTATAAATGCCATTTTCTGCTGTCATACTGAAATGGAAATTTTAATCAACCTTGCTTCTAATTTTCATCCTTCTCTCGCTTCTACATGATCCATCTCCCACTCTTCACTTTCTCGACTTCTCGGCTTCCTTTCTTGCCTGTCTATCCAGTGATATTTTTGATAAGGCCATATCTACCTTGCACCAACCCCCAATTTCATTGGAAGGATATTATTTTATTCTCCCAGTTTCACCATTTTTATGTGTTCTGATAGTATCACCTTCCATAATAAATCTCCTGCAATATCTTTCTTTTCCCACAGTTCAGGGTTCATTTCCACGACGGTAGACAGGGCTCTTGACTGTGCCTGTCATGTTTCTAACACTCTGCCTGCACCACCTCCCTTCCCTATGGATGACCATAGGATTCCCCTTATCATCTAATACACCACCAGCTTCTACTGTCTATGGATCATCCTCAGCTAATTTAGCCGCATAAGACATCTTCCCCTTCCCTTCAGCATGCCAAAGGAATAATTCCCTCTATAACTCCATGTTCTACTTCTCTATCATCCCCAACACATACCCCTCTTTACACATCATATTTTTGGGCATGTGCAGAAAATACAGCACCTGGCCTTTTATCACCTCCCTATCCACCATCCAGAGACCTAAATAGTCCCTCCAGTGTAATGTACTTGAATATTTTCAAATTCAATTACAATGTGTTCACTGCTCTAATGTGAACTCCTGTAATTTGAGTGAAAGCTTTGCTGAATCTCTCTGTTCAGCCTGGAGATGTGACACCAAGCTTCTGGCTGCTACTCATTTCATTTCTTTCTCCCATTCTGTTCTCAGCCTCCTACACTGTTCCAGTGAACATCAGTGAGAACCCATGTAAGGACACCTCATATTTCAGCAAGCCCCTTCATTCTCTCCTTTCCCTCTCCCCCCAACCTATCCCCACAACCCTACACATTTCCCATGACTAATGGGACACTAAGGGGTAATTTAGCATGGTCAATCCACCCAATGTGCACATTTTTGGAGTGTGGGAGGAAACTGGAGCATCTGGATGAATCCCAGATAGACATAGGGAGAATGTGCAAATTCCACACACTCAGCCAAGGCCAGAATTGAACCCGGGGGCTCTCTGGTGCAGTGAGGCAGCAATGCAAACTACTGTGCCACCTTCTTGCCATATTTCCAGCCCACAGTTGCCTTCTCCTCTTTGCCCAGTTTTCCAAGTTTCCTTTTGCTATTCTAACTTTGTCTGTCTTGCCCCAGATGCTGCCAGACCACTGGAGAGTTTTCTGTTTTAGTACTCAATAAGTTCATTTTATCCACCTTTCAGGGAATTGCCTACATCATTCAAAATTTCAGCAATTCTCTCTATTCATGTTAAAATAATCATTTTAATATAAAGTTTAATTAAAGATGAATACAGATATTATGTAGAGAACATTGAACGTATTGAATTGCAAAATAATCTAGTAAAGTTGCATTATAGGATAGATTTTAATCTGATTTTTGCCATCCCATACAACCCAAATTGCTTCCAAAACATTTTGCATTTAATAATTGAGTAAATTCTCTCTTAGATATAATTCTTGCAATAATTTGATTTTTCCAGTCCAAAGAACCCGTCTTTGATTTTTCAGTTCTCTTTGCTGTTATTAAACTGAAATTAGTTATATTGTGGCCACTGTTTCTCAAATCTTCCCTTTCTTTCAGACCTCTTACCATTTTATTATCTAGCAATACTGCTTCAGTATAGGAATGCACTGACTGGGGAAAGCTGTAATGAGGATGCTGCAGAAAACCTGCCCCCTTTTCACACAAATAATTTCCTTATGTTTTTACATTCATAGAAATGTAGAAACAAGAAGCAGGAGTTGACCATTTGGCTCTTTGAGCCTGCTCCGCCATCCATGTTGACTATGGCTAATTATGGAATTTAATATCTGGATCCTCCCTTCCTCCCAGACTCCTTGATTCCCTTAGCCTCAAGAGCTATATCTCATTTCTTAGGATCATAGAATCATAGAATCTCCACAATGCAGAAAGAGGCCATTTGGCCCATCAACTCTGCACTGACTACATTCCCACTCATGCTGACCCGATGCATTTACCCTAGCTAGTCCCCCTGCCACCAAAGTCAATCCACCTACCTTTGAAGCACGGGAGGAAAACGGATACCTGGAGGAAACCTTCACAGATATGGGGAAAATGCACAAACTCCAGACAGAGTGTGACCCATGCTGGAAATTGAACCTGAGGTCCTAGGCATTGTGTCTGCATGCCAATGTGTGCCATCATGCCACTGGAGACAATCAGACAATATTTTGGCTCAACTACATTCTGTGGTAATGAATTCCACACATTCACCAACTTCTGGGTGAAGAAATTTCTCCTCATCTCAGTTCTAAATATTTACCCTTTATTCTTAAGCTATGACCTTTAGTTCTGATCTCATTCATTCATGGGATGTCAGGGATTGTGTGGGTGCAGGATGGAAGGGGAGTGAAGGGGGCATTGGTCACACCAGTATTAATTACCTATACTTAATTGATCTTGAGAAGATGGTAATGTACTTCTGACTTTCAGGCTGCTGACCAGTGTGATGAAAGCTCTCTCATGGCACTGCTAAGTGGGCAATTCAAGTATTTTCATCCACCAAAGATTACATAATTAAAATATATAATTACAGCTCCATTTTTAATGCATATTCCCAAATTTGTCCACAGGTTTTACCCGCAATTGGCATTTTATTCTGCTGATTTATAATATGCTTGCAGCATTGTGACCAACACTAGGTTGTACCTATCAACTCAATCCAAAAGGGATGTTGTTTGGACAATTTCTTCCTATATTCAGATCCAAATGCTCCAATGCGATGCTATTGTCTCTAATTCATCCTGCTTGTCGTGCTTGGCACATGAAGTTCAAGTAATTTGCTGGAAGATAGCATTAGGCATCACTCTGGATTATACTAATTATCAGAGCAACATGGTGCCTAGCCCAAAGGCAATGATGTCAGAATTCACAATGGAGCTCCATTTGCTTTAACTTGCCACATAACTAATTACAAATAGCATTTCTATCTGGAAGATAAAACAACACCTTCCCATCAAGCATTTTTGAACAGAACTACTGACGCCATTAAAAAACATACATAAATACAAAATGGGACTTCTGCTTCTGTTATAATGTGACTATTAGGAGTTGAGTGCGCATCATTTAGTTTTTCTTATTGTGATGCTGCTGGTATTGGACCTGGTTTGAAGTAAATATAACAAGTTCTGAACTTAAGCATGTTTAGACAATTTGGGCTGGACCACCACCAACACCACCCCCCCCCCCCCCCCCCCCACCAGCCCCCCAATCCCTGCCATGTGTTTTCTGAAATGGGAGGCTGTTTGCCATTGGCTGTTAATGGGATTTTCTGGACCTTTTTATGTTCAGGGTGTATTGTGTAGCTTGTTTGTCACACTAGGGGGTTAGGTCAGAACTGGAAAATCTTACTGGCAGGAATGGCCAATATGTGAAAATGAAGACACAATTGTAAATTTTGACCTGGGATGAACGGTCATGCCTGAGGTCTTTCAGCTTTGAGGTAGGTTATAATTTGGGATTGTGAACCTACTCCCCTCATGAATTGAGAGATCAATGTTGAGGATTTCCATTTAATGTGGACATTCCCTCCAAACATTACAGGGTTGAATGATGCATAGAAGGAGCAGCAGGCTCAACGGTTCCCATCAGTGAAGCTATTAGGAGAATATTTATTGGAACAGCAACATAATACATGATTTCCATAAGCTATCAGTAATGAAAGAAAACCTCAATACTTTCTATTTCATTGAGGTTCACTTCCAGAATCTCGGCAGCTGAGGTAATATTTTAGCTTCCTTCTGTTAGATAAGGTTACAGACCAAAGTATGTCCAGATGTTGATAACCTTAACTGACTTCATGATTTTAATTATCTCCCTTCACCATTTGATTTTGATTGGCCTTGAACAAGGTCTTAAAAAGCAGAGTGCATTTAAAGCTTTTTGCCAATTTCCCCGAGTCCATTTTTGCAGCAATCACGAGAATAGCACTAAATGCAAATAGCCCATTAGTGCCTTTCACTGACATCGGCCCAGTGTTTATTCAAGTCTAACTCATTTGCTGAAATTAGGAGAGAAAGATGTTGGCTAAAAGACACTCCTCTTAAACATCTAAAACAAATCCATTTTTCACAGGCGCATTTGTTCAGACAGAACAATAAATTCATCGTTTTAAGACAAATGCGGTAATGAGTCCATCCAACTGATCTTTGAAGATTCTCAAAATCTCAGCAAGTACTGCAAAAGGCCAAAATCTCTTCTAATGTCTAAATGCAGGCCTGTTTAACATTTCAGCAGGATAAAATGCTAGGGAAAGGTGTACTTTGCTTGGAGCTTGTCTTTGTAATCACCATGCAGTACACACAGTCTACTGAAGTCTGTTAATCCTTCACACACTAAAGTCTACAAGCTTCTGATCCTTCTCCTGAAGCTGTGCACAAAAACTGTAACATTTTAATTGCAGGTTAGTCCAGGAGCTTAAACATATGTTCTTAGTAAAACAAGAAAAGAGATGTTGCTGGTGATAAACAGTTATTTCCTGATGATGTTGAACCATTAATCATGATTCTGATTAAAATCTGATTCACTTAGCAGGAAGCTGCACTCAGATGTTGATATGCATGTACTGTGCAAGCTAATTGCAACTAGAGTTGGGCAATAAATAGTCAGTGACACCCACATCCATTAAACGATTTTTTTTCAAAAACCTAATCAATTCCACAACCAACAGATCAGATCCAAGTTCTGAATCCCGTCACATTCAGTCGTAAATGGTGGTGGACAATTAAACAACTCACTGGAAGAGGAGACTACACAAATATCCCCATCCTAAATGTTGGAAAAGTCCAGCACATCAAGAAAAAGATGGAAACATAGAAAACGGGAGCAGGAAGAGGCCATTCAGCCCTTCAAGTTTTATCCAGTATTCATAATGATTACGGCAAAAGATCCAACTGATTCCGCCTTCCCCCATACCCTTTGATTCCCTGTGACCCAAGTACTATATACATATAACAGCTTCCTGAAGCATACAATATTTTATCCTCAAAACAAAACAAAAAATGTGAGAAAATCTCAGCAGGTCTGACATCATCTGTGCAGAGAATAGAGCCAACATTCTGAGTCAGGATGACCCTTCATCAGAGAAAACCAGATGAGATTTGTACTGCAAGGTTGAGGGGGACTGGGGCTGTAATTGATGGGGATGGCATACACAACAAGACAAAGGACATGTAAATGGTGAGAATAAAAGCTAGGAATAATATTAGTAGTGTATATTATGAAATTGGAATATATAAACGGCAGAGTGTCAAAGGATAACACAAGGAATGTGACAGATGGCCCTCATGGGAAGTGGAGGAGGCTGAGGTAGGGAGGGGTTGGAAGGAAAGGGATAGAAATGGACAAATAAAATGATGAAAGGAATAAATAAAAGTAAGAATAAGAATTTAAATTGTTAAAAATGGATCAATAAAATAAAAGAAGAAATAAAATCATTTTCATTACTTGCCGAATCTCCCCTTGCATGAATCTTCTAATCAACTCTCCCCCTCCCCATCACGTTATTTCATTTTTAGCCCTTTTTACAGCCTTAGTTTTTTGACTTTCCAGGACACCGATTCTAAAAGGCTCAGATAAAGACCATCCCAATGTCACAGCTCCCTCTTTCCCCAGTGCTGTTGTTGGGATCCCATGAATCAAAATCCACTTCTTCCACACCAATATTTGAGTCACACATTCACTTTTTGATTTTGATGACTTAGTTGCCAATTTTCTCATGGCTAAAATAGAAAACTGGAAAATCCACTTTTAATTTGAGTCCAAACTGTTCATACTCTAACAGAGAGAATTCTTATTCCTCCCTCTGTCCTGAGTAACCAAATGTATCATGACTAATGGATACTTTTCATCCCACTCCAAGTTCCTCTCAGCCCTGAGCAGCCTTTCTTAATCTTGGCACCAAGCAGGCCTCATAGCCTTTGGGATTCATACTGCAGAGAACTATACTGATGCCTACTACAAATAACATTCCCTTTTTTGTCCCCCCAGCTGAATGGCTTTTTGTATCATGGGTCAGTTTGCTAAACCAACCTACAATCCTTCCTCTGGTCCACACAAGCTGCAGGAACAGGAAACCAGTTGAGCAATTGCAGGGTTGAGGATTCTCCTTTGCTACTTCCAGGGTTCCTGCCTCACTTGCAGTCAAACCCGCCTATTCCTTCTTTAGATAAATGCTTTAAGTGTCAGTCATGGCCTAACCACATAACTCTTGCCTTTGAGCTGGAAGGTTGTATGTTCGGTGTCCCACTTCTATGATTTAAGCACAAAAGAAGCACTACATTGTCAGGAAATATTGTCTTTTGGATGAGATATTAAACTGGGACCCTGCTTACTGTCTTAATTGGGATTAAGAATCCTGCAATCCTTTTGAAAGAAGAGCAGAGAAGTTCTCTCTGCTGCTTTGGTCAATATTTATTGCCTATACCAACCCCATTCAACAATACTAAAACAGATCATCAAACATTAACACATTGCAATTGGTGGGAGTTCACTATGCACAAATTGATTGCCACATCTACAAAGGTTCAGTTCCTTCACCACCGACACTTAGTAGCAGCAGCATGCACCATCTATGAGATGCACTGCAGCAATTCACCAAAGATCCTCCGACAGCATCAAACCCACAAGCGCTTCCATCTAGAAGGACAAGAGCAGCAGATACATGGGAACATCTTGTATTTGCAAGTTCTCTTCCAAGCACTCACTATCTTGATTTGGAAGTATATCGCCATTCCTTTGCAGTAGCTTCGTCAAAATCTGGAACTTTCTCCCTCGTGGCATTATGGGTCAACCCATAGAACATGAACTGCAGCAATTCAAGGAGGCAGCTCACCACCACCTTCTCAACTAGACTTCAGCAATAAATGCTGGCCAGCCAGTGACACCAGGGTCCCACGAATAAATAAAAAAAAATCCTACATTACAACAGTTTTAAATATTTAATTGGTTATGAAGCACTTGGGGGGAGGAGGGGTCATGAAGGGTTCTATATAAATGCATCTTTTGTAGAGACAAATATCTCTGTGACATGTCTCTGTGAGAGTACAATTTCACATTGTGACACATCCATCACAGCAAGACAGAAACTGGAAGATAATAGCAGCCAGGTAGACAGAGAAGGCCTCTTTCAATTAGCAGCAAAGGCAAAGCAATATCTGATAACTTCCTGAAATTTGTTTGAGCACATTGGACTGACTCCAAAGCTATTTTCGGTTTTATTTTGAAGAGTAAGATAAATCATTCACAAGTAAGATCCACAATGCACTTTTTGGGGAATTTCTGAAATTTGATTTGGTGCTCGTTATTGGTTTTCGTTACGGAATCACAGAATCTGTAGCAGTGCAAAAGGAGGCTGTTTGGTCCACTGAGTCCACACCGACACTCTGACAGTGCAACTCACCTGGCCATTCCCCACCCTTTCCCCGTAACTCCAAACATTTACCCCATAAACTCCCTTAACCTACACATCTAGGGACACTAAGGGACAATTTAACATGACTGATCCACCTAACCTACACGTCTTTGTTCTTGATGTAATTATATGGAAGCCAATTTGGTCTTCTTTGGTGTACTATTTAAACATAATCCATAAACATGCCTGAACTACAAGGCTTACCTTGTAATCATTTGGATACTACAGCAATACATAATAAGCACTTTGCCTTTATTGAGCCATATTAGTGAAAGAGGTATGGTTAATCAAAAATTGCATTTATTCATGCTTCAAATTCATGCAGTTCACCTCTTATATGACCTTAATTCATTTTCTCAAAATGCTTCCATTGTTCTTGTACACTAGTAATTCCCAGTAATTATTCAAATGTTTTTAAACTCTTAACCTGAATGTAAGCCCTTTTAGGTGCTGTTCTGTACATGCTAAGTCAATGTATTAAATACCTGCAAAATGAAAAGCATGAATATCGCAATGTTAAATCTCCAACCCACAAGATATATTCAATTCATTCTTTGGAGATACCAATCATACCACAGAGTATTTGTGTTTCAACATTTCCTGTTAAATAACTGACATCTTTCCATCTTTGCCCAAGTCATTGCAAACTTTATCATGTATTACAAAGAAGAGGGAAAGAACTTGCATTTATATTGCAGCTCTTAAGACCCTAAAGGCATTCTACAGCACTATTAGAATTAAGTTAGTCTCATAACAGAGAAATGCAGCACCAATTTGTGTACAACAGTCCAATAAATGTCAATAAGATAATTGACCAGAAAGTCTATTTTAATTATGTTGATTGAGTGATAAATATTGGATGGACCATGAGGAGAATTCCTTAATTATTGTTCAACATTGTCATTTAATCATTTACACTGCCTCAGTGGGTAGAAAGGGCCTTAGTGAAGTCAGATTATCTGAATTGTTCTTGCAGAGGGCTAACATGAAGTTGATAGGTTGAGTAGCCCTTTTCTATGCTGTAACCATTCCATGGTTTTAAAATAACCCATTAAATAAAACATATAAGTATAATATATATTTATATGTAAATAAAACATGTATAATCATATGAATATGCTTACATGTGCTGTAATGATCTATTAAATCAGATATGACAAGCTAAAATGAATGCAAATATTGCAAAAATTTTTTAATGTCATTGCAATGACAAAGTATTTATCAAGTGATTTAGAAAAATTTGTAGATTCCCACATATGTGCACTTACATTTGCATATCTCTCCTTTATTTATGCATTTTAATCATTATCCCATTATCCCTGAAAGTTTTAAAGATGAAAATACACAGTAGATTAATTTTTTTGGAGTTAGATAATTGATGAAGGTTCCATATGCTATTTCAAGGAACTGGGAGTTCTCTCCATATCCATGTTGTCTTAATGATGACACAATTGACAGTATTCAAAGCAATGCCAACTCAAGCTTATTAGTATGTTTGTTCTCAGCTTGTTAAGGAATGGTCTGCAGTTTTTGGGGGAAGGAAAGAAATCATTCTGGATCTGGAACAGTCCAAGTCGTAAGATGTGGCAATACAGCCATGGCTGCAAAGTTCAATTAGGACAATCCATAAAAGGATAGCACTGTTACCTCACAGCACCAGGGACCAAGGTTCAATTTTGTCAGCATGGGTTTCCTCCCACAATCCAAAGGTATGTAGGTTAAGTGGATTGGCTGTGCTACATTGCTCCTCACTGTGCAAAGATGTACAGGGTAGATGGATTAGCCATGTTATTTTGCCTTTTGGTATCCAAAGATGTAAGAAAGGTGAATTAACCACAGTAAGTGTGCAAGGTTATAGGGATAAGGGGGAGAGGGCATGAGTGAAATGCTGTCTCAGATTTGGTGCAGAGTCAATGGGTGAATGACCTCTTTTTGCATTATGTATAGTTCTATGGTATGGTTCCTATGGTTCTATCTCTTCCTCAGAATTGCATGCAAACATTATTCAAAATAAAGCTTGTGATGTGATCCAAAATAGATGCAAAAGTCTACTGCTGAGCCAAAGCTGACAGCTAAATCAATAAATTGACATACATCTGTTGGCAGTAATAAATCCAAGTGAAACCTGACTTATTGAACTACTTGTTGACAGGGTTTCAAGTATCAGAACAGTCTCACGTAAGCTACCAGGAACTGCCACAACAGACTTGTGTGCAAAATTCAAGATCATGAAATAAAAAGGGAGTTAGGCAATTTGATAAGAATTTGTCTGAGTGACAGGATACAGAGAGTAGAGATAAGTTGTTTTTCAGATTGGAGAAAGCATTGTTGTGGATTCCACAGGGGTCAGTATTAGGATCCTTGCTTGCTCTGATGTGTGTTAATGACCTGGACCAGTGGTGTTCAAGTAGTTGGTCTTTGAGTTTTGAAAAATTGACTGTCTTTAGCTATCACATCACTGCCGAAAATGAACAGAACTCAGGCTTCTTATGATGATGAGTAAATTAGCTCACCAAATCAAAGGAGCCAAAGCATGAAACATAGAAACATAGACTAGAAGCAGGAGTAGGCCATTCGGCCCTATGATCCTGCTCTACCATTCATTTCAATCATGGCTGATCATCGAATACAATATGGGATATTCCCCCCTATATCGCTTGATCCCTTTAGCCCCAAGAGTGATATCTAATTTCTTCTTGAAATCATATAATGTTTTGGCCTCACCTACTTGCTGTGATAGTGAATTCCACACATTCATCACCCTCTGGGTGAAGAAATTTTCCCTCACCTCAGTTCTAAAAGGTTATCCCTTATCCTCAAACTATGACCCGTAGTCCTGGATTCTCCCCTATTTTTTCTGAATTTTATAAATTTCTATGAGATCCCGTTTCGTTCTTCTAAATTCCAATGAATATAATCCCAACTGACTTAGTCTCTCCTCATATGACAGACCTGCCATCCCAGGAATCAGCCTGGTAAACCTTCACAGTACTGTCTCTATAGCAAGAACATCCTTCCTCGAATAAAGACAAAAGAAAATCGCACGTAATATTCCAGATGTGGCCTCACCAACACACTATACAATTGCAGTAAAACATCCCTACTCCTATACTCAAATCCTATTCCTATGAAGGCCAACATACCATTTGCCTTCTTTACTGCTTGTCATACTTGTGCTCATACATGAGGACACCAAGAACTCACTGAATGTCCATCTGTCTCAATTTACTCCCATTCAAATAATAATCTGTCTTATTATTGCTACCAAACGGATAACCTCACACGTATCCACATTATATTGCATCTGCCATGCATTTGCCCTCACACTCAGATTGTACAAATCATGCTGAAGCATCTCTGCATCCTCCTCACAGCTCACCCTCCCACCCAACTTTGTATCTGCAAATTTGGAGATAATACATTTCGTTCCATCTTCTAAATTATTAATGTACAATGTGAAATGTTGGGGTCAAAGCACAGATCTCTGTGGAATCTCATTAGTCACTGACTGCCAACCAGAAAAAGACCCATTTATGCCAACTTTTTGTTTCCTATTTGCTAACCAGTATTCTATCCACCTTAAGATATTGTCTGCAATCCCATATACTTTAATTTTATATAGTTATCTGTTGTGTGAGACTTTGTTGAAAGCCTTCTGAATATCTAAATGAACCGCATCCACTTGTTCTCATGATCAACTCTACTAGTTACATCCTCAAGGAATTCCAATAAATTTATCCAGCATGATTTGCTCTTTGTAAAACTATGCAGTCTTCAGACATGCTGGTCTGATTATACCTCTGCCTTCCAAATGCAGAGTTATGAAATCATTGACAATAGACTCCAGCAATTTCCCCAGTACCAACATTAGGCTCACTGGCCTATAGTTCCTTGTTTTTTCTCTATCTCCCTTTTTGAATTGCAGGCTTACATTAGCTACACTTCAATCTGCAGGAAGTATTCCAAAGCCAAAGAATTTTGGAAAATAACCAAAAATGGATCTACTATTTCTAGGGACACTTCCTTAAGTACTCTAGAGTGAAGATTATCAAGATCCAGAGATTTAAGCATCTTCAATCCTTTCAATTCCCCCAGAAGTATTTCTCTATTAATGTTGATTTCCTTTAGCTCCTCACTAAAACTTGTTTCTCTCAGAACTCCTGGTATATTATTCATGTCTTCCTTTGTGAAGACTGAAGCAAAGTATGAATTTAATTCCTATGCCATTTCTTTATTCTCCATTATGAATTTTTCCTTTTCTGACTGCATGTTCATTTTTGTTAATCTTTTTCTCTTTACATATCTATGGAAACTTTCAGAGTCAGTTTTATGTTCCTCATTTTTATATTCTATTTTTCCCTTTTCAATCAAACCCTTGGTCCCCCTTTGCTGAATTTTAAACTGTTCTCAATCCTCAAGCCCATTGCTTTTTCTTACCAACTCATATGCTTCTTCCTTGAATCTGATACAATGTCTAATTTCCCTTGTAAACTGAGGTTTGGCCACAATTCCTTTATGGTTCTTGCACAAACAGGAATAAAGAACGTCTGGAGTTCACTTATTTGTTCTTTAAATGCCAGTCATTGCCTGTCCACTGTCCTTCCTTTCAGCAATGTTTCCCAGTCCATCATTGCCAATTCATGCCTCATACCATCATAATTACCTTTACTGAGATTCATGAACCTGGTCCCTGAATCAACTATATTACTATCCGCCTTGACAAAGAGTTCTACTATGTACTAAGCTGGGTGAACACAAGATGATGAGCAGTGACCTAGGGATCTCCAAGAGGGCAAAAACTGATCACTTCCAGCAGGAATAAGGAAGTAAATTTCTTTTTATGAATGTCAAAGGCAAGACCATTTATCTCATTTATCAACAGAGTGTAGCCTTGAGTCAAAGGGATCATTTGGAACGGCACCACAGACAACGCATGAAAAATTTCAAGAGAACTCTCCTGTCAAGACTGCCACTTGAACTAAGAAAGTTTGGACATTAAAGGATGTTAATGCAAGCTCAATGGTCACTCTTTTCAAAACCTGTGGCTAAAGACAAGGATGGTTAAAAAAGTGTGTTTTTACATGAGCTATCTGCTGAAAAACTATAAGAAACTGTTCATCAATAGTGAAGTTATCACTGTGGATTTGATCATTGCTGTTGACACCTTGTTCAAAGGTTTTAAAAACAAAGATGAAATCATGACAGATATCAAGTGCATGGCACTCCTTGCTTTAACATTAGCTAGAAAGCTGGAATTGTTATCCAAGGGTGTGTCTCAGCAAATACATAGAAACTTATCAGTTGTGAATGTTTTTCTCTGCAGTTTGATGAGTCAGTAGACATGATGGATATGGCCCAACTGATTGCTTTTATTCACATGGCAATCAAAGATGCAACAACAAAGAATAACTTCCTCCCTCTTTTGCCACCTAAAGGTGAGGATGTCTACAATGAATTTAAAAGTTGTGACTGAGAAAAACATTCCAATCAAGGAACTGGTTTCAGTCACAATTGACAGTGCCCAGCCAATGCTGGCTGTCAATTTGGGATTTGTTGCACTTTGCAGAAATAACGCTGAATTCCCTTCCCTTGTCAATGACCATTGTGTTATCCACCAACAAGCGCTAGCAAGCAAAGTTATTGACTTTTCTCATGTAATGCTGGTGTCAAGATCATCAACTCTTTCATGCTGGAGCTCTGGAACATTACTTGTTCAAATTGTTACTTGATGGGCTTGATGTTGTCAACAGTGAGCTAATCCTTCATGCAGATGTGAGGTGACTAAGTCGAGGAAAAGTTGTGTAGGGGTATTTAGATCTGTTCTCTGAAGTTGTCACCTTTCTAAAATTAAGGAATGAGGTGTATAGTGAGCTGTCAGATAATGCGTGGTTGCTAAACTTGGTGCTTCTTATGGGTACAAGTGCAAAATTAAATGAGCTGAACTGTGAACTGTTGGGCTAGGACAGAGATTTGTCTTACATGATTAGTTAATGAATGTGTTCAAGCTGAAACTGGACCTGTGGTCCTCCCAGTTAAAGAACAAATTACTTGGAGAAAATCCAATAACAGGTCAAACAGAAAGGGTTCCATCCAAACAGATTCTGTAACTACCTTACAAATTGGGAAAGGAATTCTTCAGACAATTTCAGGAGTTCATCAAGATGGAATAAATCATTATGCTTGTCTTAAATTGTTTTCTTCAAGAGGATATTGGAGAACTGACAGCAAAACTTCAGCAATTGTTCAAACAGAGTAGTGGACATGCCATGGAATAATCACCATGCAAAATGACATAGGACAGAAAGCTAGGTAAAGAGACAAAGAGTTTTGGGTACTTATAAACAGACAGATGTACATTTTCTGACATTGTGTGCACTCAAGGTGAAGGTTTACTTTGGTTCTGCATACCTCTAGTGAGGTGGTTTTTTCCCAGGTCTAAGTATTGCAATTGTCTCACACATGCCCATCTGATGGACTGTATGAGATTGGCCATCTTAAACTATGACCTGGCATTCACAGTACTCATAGATAGCGTATAAGCATAGGTATCGCACTAAGAATGGGGGAGTGTTATGCATTAGTACATGTTGATGCATTTTAGTAAAGTCAGACTTTTAAGAGACACTAGATTTTTTAGGGAAGCCCCATTGAACCATAAGCCAGTCAGCTATTGGTGAGGTGAATAATGGGTATTCCCCTGGAATTAAGATCTCAGGGTTGGACGTTTTGCCCATCGGAGGCTGACATCTCTTGTCTCTGCAGCACCACTCAGAAGGCTGTGGCTGTTGCTGGAAGAACAGAGTCCCATAATCACAGAGTGAACAAGCCCACAAGTCAGTACATTGGGGTTGGGGACTGTGTGGTTTGCAGGTTGGAGAGATGTGCAGTGGAATCAACAGCAAGGATAGGGCGTGGCACTTAGCAGGCTCTTTCCTTCCTGTCTCTCAGTCACTGAGGGCCTTTGATTGATGGAGTATGCCCCCTTCCACCCCTTGAAGATAACAAGGTGACCATATTGACTCACATTGACAGGCCTATTTGTAGGTAGGTTAATGTCAGCGATGGCGGGTTGTGACCTTAGGTAGTCATTAATTGTCCATTTAAGGGCCTTAATAGGCAGCGGGATGGGAAAGATGACAATGGGCTTTCTCATCCTGAACTTAATTCTGGCAGAGAAATGGTAAGTGGAGTTCAAGTGTGCCACCATCTCACCTAATTTAATTCCTGTCTTCCCTTCAAACTCACCTCCATGGAGAACAAAAAGTTCTGCCCTGTTTAAGAGGGCGATCAAATTTAACAGAAATAGTTTGGAAAAATGACCAAACACAGTATTATCAGACATTGGGACAAATATATACTTATGATGCTCATTCTCCGTGGATTAGTGACATCCCCCTATTGCTGTTCATTAGCCACAGCGTGTATAATGAGGAAATATAGAAAAGGGGAAAAGGGAATTTACTTTCGAATGATGTAGCGTGGGGAGGAAAACTAATATAATTGAATGCAAATTAATGGTTGCTATAGACTCAATGCTAAAAGCGCATTTTGCAGGTTTAATGCATAAGAGACTAGAGAAAGCATTTGAAGAGAAAATGTTTTGCAAGGCCACTGGTAAAGGGCTAGATGGGACCATCTGAATTGCTCTTCTAGAGGGCTAGCAAGACTCAGATGAGGGTGCTGAATGACCACCTGCTATATTGTAACCATTTCATAGCTAGAATTAAATCAGCAAATTAAATATATACATGTATCATGTATATATAAATATAAACACATATGTATTGATCTATTTTATCAGCAAGGTAAAATAATTAAAAAATGTAACAGTGCTTTAATGTCATTGTGTAAATATTATAATGATATAGCATGTATCAAGTGGCATACAATTATTAACATGTGCCCAGATGTGTATAGAAATTTCATACATGCTTTATGTATACTCAATTAGACGTCCCCTCTAATTATGTATTTTAATAGCTATCCCATTATCCCTGTAAGTTTTAAACAGGAATATATGCAGCAAAATGAACATATAAGATCTCTGAGTTGGATTAGATCATTTATAAAGATCCCATGACCTATTTCAAAGAATGGGGTTTTTTTTCCACAACTCCAGAAATATGCATTCTCCAACCAACATCACTAAAGTGGATTAATGGGCATTTATCTCATTGCACTTCATAGGACAGGGAGGAAATGGACGAGTAAGAGAGCCTTGGTGTACGAAAAAAGTTGATTTGCTGGTTAAGAAGAAAAAGGAGGCTTATGTCAGGATGAGGCTTGAAGGCTCAGATAGTGCAATGGATAGCTATAGATTAGCCAGGAAGGAGGTAAAAAGTGAATTGAGGAGAGCTAAGAGGGGACACGAGAAGATGTTGGCTGATAGGATTAAGGAGAATCCTAAAGCTTTCTTTCGATATGTTAAGAATAGAAGATTGGTTAGGGCAAGATTAGGGCCAGTCATAGACAGCAGTGGGAAGTTGTGCGTGGAGCCTGAAGAGATTGGTGAGGCACTGAATAAATATTTCTCTTCGGTATTCACGCAGAGTGCTGGAAATGTAGCTATGGAGAGCACTGAGGTACAGGGTTGCAAATTGGGGAGTATTGTAGTGGATAGGGAGGATGTGTTAGAAATTCTCGAGGGTTTGAAGTTGGATAAGTCCCCTGGGCCGGACGGGATTTACCCTAGGATTCTCTGGGAGGCAAGAGAGGAGATTGCAGAGCCTCTGGCTCTGATCTTCAGGTCCTCGTTGGTTACGGGTGTGGTTCCGGAGGACTGGAGGATAGCGAATGTGGTCCCATTGTTTAAGAAGGGGAAGAGAGACCTTCCTGGGAATTATAGGCCAGTGAGTCTTACTTCTGTTGTGGGCAAGGTATTGGAGAGAATTATTAGGGATAGGATTTATAGTTATTTAGAGAGAAATGAATTGATTGGGGATAGTCAGCATGGTTTCGTGAAGGGTAGGTCATGCCTTACTAACCTCATTGAGTTTTTTGAGAAAGTGACCAGAGAGGTGGATGGGGGTAAGGCGGTTGATGTAGTATATATGGACTTTAGTAAGGCGTTTGATAAGGTGGCCCATGGAAGACTTCTACAGAAAATGCAGATGTGTGGAATAGAGGGTGATTTAGCTAATTGGATTAGGAATTGGCTGGCAGATAGAAGACAGAGGGTGGTGGTTGATGGGAGATATTCATCGTGGAGTTCGGTGACGAGTGGTGTGCCTCAGGGGTCTGTTTTGGGGCCCCTGCTGTTTGTAATTTTTATAAATGATCTGGATGAGGGTATTGAAGGATGGATTAGTAAATTTGCAGATGACACTAAAGTCGGTGGAGTGGTAGATAGTGAAGAGGGGTGTTATAGTTTGCAGAGGGACTTGGACAAGTTGCAGAGCTGGGCCGAGAGGTGGCAAATGGAGTTTAATGTGGAAAAGTGTGAGGTAATGCACTTTGGCAGGAACAATAAATGTGTAGAGTATAGGGCTAATGGTAGGGCTCTTAATAGTGTTGAGGAACAGAAGGATCTTGGTGTGTATGTGCATAGATCCCTGAAAGTAGGCAGTCAAGTGGATAAGGTTGTTAAGAAGGCATATGGAGTCTTAGCTTTTATTGGTAGGGGATTGAATTTAGGAGCCGCAGCATCATGTTGCAACTGTACAAAACTCTAGTGCGGCCGCACTTGGAGTATTGTGTGCAGTTCTGGTCCCCACATTATAAGAAAGATGTGGAGGCATTGGAGAGGGTACAGAGGAGGTTTACCAGGATGTTGCCTGGTATGGAGGGCAGGTCCTATGAAGAGAGGTTGAAGGATTTGAGGTTGTTTTCGTTAGAAAGGAGGCGGCTAAGAGGGGATCTTATTGAAGCATATAAGATGATTAGAGGTTTAGATAGGGTGGACAGTGATAGCCTTTTTCCTAGGATGGAGAAAGCTAGCACGAGGGGACACAGCTTTAAATTAAGGGGTATGAGTTATAGGACGGATATCAGAGGTAGGTTCTTTACTCAAAGAGTGATTAGGGAGTGGAATGCCCTGCCTGCAGCTGTTGTAGATGCGCCAAGTTTGGTGGCGTTTAAGAGGTTAGTTGATAAGTATATGGATGAGAAGGGAATGGTTTAGTTAGGAGGGGCATTGCTTTTTATTTTGGTCGGCACAACATCGAAGGCCGAAGGGCCTGTTCTGTGCTGTATTGTTCTATGTTCTATGACTATGCAAATTGGCTGCTGTATTTCCCTACCTTCACAATTCAAATATACTGAAGTGGTGACTGAGATTTACTGGGATGTCCTGAACTCATGGAAGCCACAATGTAAATGAAAGAGCTTTATTCCATACCTAGGGTGTATTAATGGATGGTGTAACAGAGAGTATATTACTGTGGCACCTTATTCTGAGTACTAAAAAAAAGAGGATGTTGCCTAAGAAATGTACATCATGGTTTAAATGGTGCAAAACAAATATACTGAATTGAAAATTAATGTAACGGAAATAGAAATTATAGTATCATTGCACAACATAAAGGAAGAAAATGAACAGAAGTTAATTAAATAGCTTGGTAAGGTTTTAGATGTGTGTATTGTTATTTCTCTTCCCACACCTAGTAGTACACAAGGCTGACTTCTCTGTTCCCCATCCCGAGACCTTTCCTGGAACAGGATTGGTGTTGCAGGAAAAATGATGCTGACGCTTTGGCCCCAGAGGCAGCTTTGTTTGCCGTATGAGCAGCAACTTTGGAATTTAAAGGCCCCCCCCGGCTGCCCACTACAGTAACTGACTTCATTCGTAAGTGTGTAGAAGACTTGTGCAAAGAAGCAAATCCGTGTGTTTGTCAATCGGAAATTGTGGATGAACAGAGAAATCCACTGTTGCTGAAGTCCAGGTTCAAGTCAGGTGACCCTAACCTGTAAAAGAAATCCAGATGTATCCTACGAAATTCATCAAAGATGCCAGAAAACAGTATTGCAGCTAGAGTTTCAGGCTAGGCACATGAACTCTTGCTGACTATGGCAAGGTCTATAAGACTAACAGGCTACAAGATGAAGGCAGGTGAATTCGCCAGCTCCAAAGCACCACTTCCTGATGAGCTCAATGCTTTCTGTACATGCTTTGAGCAAGAGATCAGTGATAGCATGCCCTCCACCCTGGAAACCTAGTCTGAACTCGTAACTGAGATCACCATCGCAGATATCAGAACAGCCTTCTTGAAAGTCAATCCATGGAAAGCAACTGGCCAGCCGGGGTACCCGGACGAACACTCAAACCCTGCATGGACCAGCTGGCAGGGGTGTTCGCAGGCATCTTTAACTGCTGTTATACCAATCCGAGGTCCCTATCTGTTTCAAGAAGGCAACCATCATTCCAGTACTAAAGAAAAGCCAGGCCAGGGAGATGGCGTCTGCTGTGGACCTGTTACAGCAATAGGTGAGCAGTAGTGGATCCAGATATTCTGGAACTCTGGAATTGTTGCATATCATAACTGATCTTTTAAAGCACTTTATATTGATGGATTTCAGAACCATCAGACAATAATCATGCTGCACTGATCTCGGCACTGACAGATCTGTGCATGCGCAGTGACTCACTCAAAACTTTGCTGCTGACATCTCCCGCGGGAATAGGCCCTGCTCCCAGGCTTGTGGAGTGAATCATGCCAGTGCACTCTGCAGTGCACAGTGTCTGGAAATTCATTTTGAAAATCACGCTGAAAACAATATTTTCTTCAGTCTTTACGTGAATTCGACACTTTGATTATTTTTAAAAATTGCCCCCTGTCTTTCCTTGTGACCAGAAGAAGCATGACTCTCGAAGTAAACTCCAGAACCACATGTTTCTGTAAAGGGGGCAGTGATTCAGTTTCTCAGGCTCTTGATCTTTTTCCTCTTTTTAGCACTCACTCAATTTGCAGCAGGTATAAATGAGCACCACCGCCCCTCCCCACAATCTCACAGGCAACTGATGCAATCTTTCCACCAAAGCTAAGTGCAGAAGAATTTTCAGCTTTAGTTCAGCTGACACCACATATTTTAAATTGTTAGGACTGACTTTGTAAAGGTTAACTACTACTGAAGGTTAAGTTGAGGTTTCTCCCCAAAAAAATGTGAGCTTGCAGTGAAAGGTAATTACATTCCTCAAGGATAATGTTGCCTCATGAGAGTAAGTCAGCTTACAGTGCTCAAAGTCAATAACTCAAAAACTGATCATAAACTGATTTCAGACAGGCCCTGAACACAGTTTAAAGGAAAGCACCAACAATGGGGCTGTATGATGTCGAGTACAATATTTACTGTACTCTTCTCCCAAAAATGACTTGTAAGGGATTGAAGTGGTACTCAATCGTTCCCAATCTATGTCAACCAGTGGAAAAGATAACTATTGACAATTATCTCCCTCTACAAAATCCAATACCCCCTATAAACAGGAAGGGAAGTAGAACCTACATTTATATATTGTTTATCATTACTTGAGGTGGTTCCAAAACATTTACAATGTTACAGGTATCCCAAAGATCACATTTTTGTCTCTGTTTGAGGTTTCAAGTCCCATTCCAGAAACTTGAACACTTCATCTAGACTGACAATGTGGTGCAGTACTGAGGGAGTATTGCACTATCCACATTATCTGCTTTCCAAAGGGACATTAACAAGAGGCACAATCAACTCTCTCCAGTGAATTTCAAAGATCAGTCACTGTTTAACATCCTTCAGCTATAGTGTACCAAGAGGAGGGGAAATGTATAGAACCCCCTCAGGGTGCGTTACTTACACTGAATGTATACAGTGAATTTTACATACATCACAACTGTGTTGAAACATGCAATAGTGCAACGTGATAATATAGACAATGTAAATGCCACAGCACTTCTTTAACTGACCATTTTAAAATACCTAATTTTTTTTTGGCTGTATTGAAGCATCTCAGAGTGCAAAATGAGGTGAGATTCTCTGGCCTCCCTTAAGCATTTATCTCAGTGGCATGAGACGGCAGGATCCTCTGGTTCTGCTCCTGTCAATCAAAATTTCCATTGAAGCCACCTCACACCACCGGGAAATTCGAGGTTACTGTTTTGAGTCTGTATGATTCTTCTTCAGAAGACTATTACTTCCTGCATCAAGATATGCATTTTTTAAAAAATTTGCATAATATATCATTACCAAGACAGCTATTTCTTAACCAGCACAGAGATATTGTTTTATGACTCATTGAGGTTGGGTTGAGTGTGTCTATGCTGGTGAGTCAGCTGGGGATAGTTCAGGCTGATCAGCGTTAGTAGTGCCAAGGGTTATTCCAACCATTTGTAATGTAGGCAACAAAGTGGATTACTGCTTGGCCATGGAATTTTTTTTATCCATATAGTTAGCCTTAAAAAAACTTTTCAAAATGTCCGGTTTTTGGACACCACTGATTTTCAGAGAACCAGATTTCTGTATCTTCCTGTTTTTCTTCATATCCAGTTTGGCTATTAATCATCGAATAATTATAAGCTTGGTTAGTTATTTTTTAAATCAATGGTATCCAAAGATTTTGTTCAATTATACTTTCCTTGGTCAGGGGTTGGAGGTGACAGGGGAGCGGGGAGGGGGAATGAGGGTGTGGTGGTCTATCAGGAGGGATGACAGTAAGGTGACCACAGTCTTGAAGAATGTTAGACCACCAGGTTCTTCCAGGTAGAACATGTCCCTTTTAGCTGGCGAGCCTCCGTTCTATATGAAAATGATTCCTCAAAGAGCAGAACACTGAGTTTTGTCAGCCAACAGCCTCACAACCTTGAGAGGTTATAATAGAATCGCTGTAGGTTTGATGACTTAATACAACTCCCAAATGCATTCTAATCATTCAAGTCTGTGACACACACTGAGAGTTGTTGAGGAATAATTGGAGAAATTCTAAGGTAGATTAAAAGATACAGTTGGCAAGACATGGAAGATCAATGCTTGTCTCACCATAAAAGGTTTTATTATTGGGCCCAGTTGTTGCTAGAGAAATGTAATGTTCATCATAGGTGTCAGAATGAAACCTTCTGCAAGTTGGTTCTTTTCAGTCAGAGAATAAATTCCTGGCAGGAAATTAGAGATTCATCATCATCACAGTTGTATATGGGCATGATGATTATTGTGTGAAGTATATTTCCTCACACATTGAAGGTGAAGAGGAATGGCATTTTTAGATGCTTTTGTACTGAGACAATTAATGACTCATAATTGAGAAACTGCTGTGTATTTCTAAATGTTAGAGGATTTTGATGTGTCAATTTATGCTCCCCCACGCCCAATCTACCCTCAAATTATGTAATATTAATACTAAAAGGATCATTTTAAAGCTTGATTTTCAAAGGAGATTTAATGCAATTTTTGAATGGGAGGATAGGGAAGAAGGAGGAAGGCATGGGGAAGCTGAATAAGGACAAGATAAAATGCAGCTAATGAAGGTGCTGTTAACAGGATAGCAAACAAAAAAAATGATGGAAATGGTTAGAGACGCATGTCAATATATCGCTCACAAAAGGAGGTACTTTTCTTCAGTTATTTATTAGTAAGCATTTGAAGGGCTAAGGTAAATGGGCAAGTAATGAGAACAGCTATGATTGTATTAAATGGCAGAGGGGCTAAATTGTCTACCCATGTTTCTAGTTCTTAAGATTTGTACAACTTATCTTATAGGACAAAAGTCCATCACGTCTGAAGAGAAAATCCAAGATGGAAACTGATGCAATCTTGGGATTTGGAATCCCACTGTTTTAAAAAGATAGGGAAGTTTGTATTAAATTCAATAGATTCGTTTTCACTGTAAGCCTTTTGATTCTTTACAATCAAATAAGGTTCTTTTTTAATCAATAAAATGCAAACTAAAGCAAGATTTGGATTCCAGACGAATAATCAGACCTGTTTTTTCAAACACATATCACCTGCCCTTACAAGATGGCTGTTGATACATATCTGTGTATGTACATTGGTCATGTTGGAAGTGTTTTGCAAAAGTACCACTGCTCCCCACCCCCCTGCCCCCACCTCTGGCTGAAAGTGAGCTACAAACACTTAAACACAGATTGTTTTGAAAAAAATGAATGCTACTTTAGCTGTAAGCAGTAATGCTCAATGTGTGTCTTTTCTGGAAAATATCATTCAGTCTGCCATCAAATCTGGGAGACATGGTCACACAGTGGTTAGCACTGCTGCCTCACAGCACCAGGGAGCCAGGTTCAATTCCCAGCTTGGGTGACTGTCTGTGTGGAGTTTGCACATTCTCCCCGTGTCTGTATGGGTTTCCTCTGGGTGCTCCGGTTTCCTCCTACAGTTCAAAATGGTGCAGGTTAGGTGAATTGGCCATGCTAAATTCTCTCTCAAATAGCCAAACAGATGCCGGACTGAGGCGAGTAAGGGATTTTCACAGTAACTTCATTGCAGTGTGAATGTAAGTCCACTTGTGACTAATAAATAAACTTTAACTTTAAAGATTAAATTAATATCCCACCTGCCATGAGTAAGCCTTAATGATGTTTTGGCATTTTGTTGGCTAAATGTCAGTTTACATTTTAAAAAGCTCCATATAGCAAAATACAATCAACATAATGATTCATTTACCACTGATTTCAGCTGCACAAATATATTGAGGTAATCTGATAATTGTGATTCAGTTTACTGTGGTATCACAACAATGTCACAAAGTAAAACAGTACAACTGTGCACGCATGGCTGTGACAACAATTGCAGCTTTATACAAATGGTCACCTCAATAGGCACTGCTTTCTCAATGTATAGACTATAAGACCATCAGATATAAGAGCAGAATTAGGCCATACCTGCTCTACCATTCAATCATGGCTAATCTAATTCTCATCCCCATTCTCCTGCCTTCTCTCCCCCTGTAACCCCTGATCCCCTTACTGATCAAGAATGAAAATAGATTTTTACATTTTTTTATGATATTAGGCACAAAGGTAGGGGAGTCTAAAACTAGAGGACATAGGTTTAAGGTGAGAGAGGAGAGAGACAAAAGGGTCCAGAGGGGTAATTTTTTCACACAGAGGGTGGTGAGTGTCTGGAAAAAGCTGCCAAAGGGAGTAGTAAAGATGGGTACAATTTTGTTTTTTAAAAAGCGTTTAGCCAATTAAGTGGCTAAGGTGGGTATAGAGGAATATGGGCCAAACACGGTCAATTGGGACGAGCTTAGTGGTTAAAAAAATGGGGTGGCATGGACAAATTGAGCTGAAGAGCCTGTTTCCATGCTGTAAACTTCTCTGATTATATGACTCTATGACTCCTTGACCTAAAGATAAGGTTCACAAAGGCAACGAGGATTCGGCCCAGGAAACAATCCCTATGTGGAATGTATAGGCCTGAAGCTTGGCTGATTGGACAGCAAACTCCACTTACATTAGATCAGCAATCTGCAGGTGCTTGCAGACATCGCCAAACAGACCACAGGCAAAAAGAATGGGAATTTTGGCCCTTAAGATGGTTTAGTTGAAGGAGTTTGGGATGAAACCAGGGGCAAAGTAAGGGAGATCTTGATGGTGACAGCGTGGGAGGCAGCAATCAGGCACAAATGGCCAGCAGCAGCCATGGTTTTAATATGGAGATGGGAAGAGCATACATGTTGCTCAACATTTTTCAAAGAACTACTGCAATGATGCATATTCACAGACTTCACAAGAAGTAGGAAAGGTATTTATTATTAACAAAAATTATACAGAAGACAACAGCCATATGGCTGTTGGTAAGTCCTAAATGTCTTCCGCCGAAGAGCGGACTCTAGGGTAATTGAGCCCAAATCAGGTGACCCTTACTTTGCTGTGTTGCCCTTAAATGGACAATTATCACACTTACCTTTCTCATGACGGCCCGCGTTGCTCTCTTGATGGATTGCTGCCTGGATCTTGTGGATACTGGGTGTTCATGAATACAGGTCAATTTTATGAAATGGGGCCTCAAACCAGAGGGTTAGGTACTCTATTTGCTTTGCTTTTTTTAGGGCACCAATCTTGACTGCTCATTTTGATGTCTACGCCATTAAGGCAAATGTGCGCTTCTGGTTCAAGGATGTGTGATCAGATGCTGCCCAGCTATTTTACTCCTGTATATCTGGTTTCTGTCTTTGAACACAAGAATCAAGCCAATATTCAAGTTAGGTAGTACTGAGGAAATGCTGCATTATCAGGTTGCCACCTTTAGGTGAAATATTAAACACAGCCCTCATAACTGTATGCAAAAGATGCAAAATTCCATAGAAGTGCAGGAGAGTTATTTCCAGCCAATATTTATCTTGCAATCAAAATTATGAAATGGATGGTCATGCTGATGACTACTAGAGTATCAAGGGTTATTCATAGAATCCCTGAGGTCCAGACAGAGGCTTTACAGACTGTCCCTCAACCCACCCCCCTGCACACCCCTATCCCTGTAAAATTTACTATGGCTAATCCATCCAACTCACACACTCCTGAACTCTAAAGGGTAATTTAACATGACCAGTCCATCATTGGACACTAAGAGCAATTTAGCATGGCTAATCCACTTAACCTACACACCTTTGGAGTGTGAGAGGAAACTGGAACACTCAGAGGAACCTCATACAGCTGCAGGATAGTCACAGATAGTCACCCAAAGCTGGAATTGAACCTGAGTCCCTGGTGCTTTGAGGCAACAATACTAACCACCATGTTACTGTGCTATCCCACAGGTGGAATACCCTAATGTATGACATAAATGATGACATACTGTTGACATTTGTCAGTCATATTTAGATTCTCAAGGGAAAGGTTGGAATTATGCCTAAGAGTTGCATGCCTATTCTGCAAATACCTCTGTCTGTTTAAGAACAAAGTCCTAAGCCTAGAGTCCAAGACAGAAAGGCCCAATCACAAGACATGATGACAACTCAGAGCAATTATTACATATCTATTTTTGGAAACTTCCAGCACAAATTGGTTGCTGCATTTCCTACAACGGTGACTGTATTTTGTTGGTTTAGCATTAGGCTTAATGGGACCCTCATGTACAGTGCTTTGAGGTGGCCAGCAATCGTGAAAAGCACTATATAATTGAGTTGGAAGATAATTGTAGTGAAAATTGTATCAAGTATGTTGCGGTTATTTCATTTCTTTTGCCAAGAAACTAAATTTGATTTCTTCACAATAAATTTCCATACAATTAAATTTTTTAAAAAATCAACTCGTAGAAAAAATTTGAATAAATGGAAGGTTGAAATTTCATTAATAACAGAAGCTTGCCGTCATAGAAAGTGTGCAAACAGGAAATAAGGGAACTGTATGCAATGCACCATGGTACACTATATATTGTAATTTTAATACATTATTGATGTGCAGAGAAAACATAAATCAACTTCTTTTTATATGTGAAATTTTTTATGAGGTGCAAAATGATAAAGACATTTAAGAACTTTATATTAAATATAGGTTTGATCCTATTTGTGATTTGCAACCATATTGAAAAGAAAAGGAAAGTCCAAATGATCCATCAAGTCTGTGTTCTCCAGACAAACTCAATGAGGTCTGTCAATCTGGTAGGGGGATTGAATTTTGGAGCCGCAACGCCATGTTGCAACTGTACAAAACTCTAGTGCAGCCACATTTGGAGTATTGTGTACAGTTCTGGTCGCCACATTATGAGAAAGGTGTGGAGGCATTGGAGAGGGTGCAGAGGAGGTTTACCAGGATGTTGCCTGGTATGGAGAGAAGGTCTTATGCAGAAAGGCTGAGGGATTTGAGGTTATTTTCATTAGAAAGAAGGCAGCTAAGAGGTGACCTTATTGAGGTATATAAGATGATCAGAGGATTAGACAGGGTGGACAGTGATAGCCTTTTTCCTCGGATGGAGAAGACAAGCACGAGGGGACATAGCTTTAAATTAAGGGGTGGTAATTGTAGGATGGATGTCAGAGATAGGTTCTTTACCCAGAGGGTGGTAAGGTTATGGAATGCCCTGCCTGCAGCAGTTGTAGATGCGCCAAGTTTGGGGGCGTTTAAGTGGTCAGTGGATAGGTTTATGGGTGAAAATGAATGGTTTAGGTTAGAGGGTCATTGCTTTTTCTCCATTGGTCGGAGCAACATCGAGGGCCAAAGGGCCTGTACTGCGCTGTAATGTTCTATGTTCTGTGTTCTATCTGCTAAAAAAGAGTCAACATCCAGGGAAAAGAAACTTAGGCTAATTGATGAAGATGGAAGATTTCTCTTCAACCTCTTCAAGAAAATGATGAAGCATGCTCCAGCAGAATTTGGTGGCTAAGGTACCTTATCCTTGGACAATGAGATAGGTATTGACATAAAAGTTTAAAGTTTATATATTAGTCACAAGTAAAGCTTATATTAACCCTGCAATGAAGTTACTGTGAAATTCTCTATATAACCACAACAATATTCTTCCAATTCCTTCCCAGAAATATTATTGGCTTTACAAATCTTCCATACATGCATAAAACCATCACATCATTTAGGTTGAACAAGACACACTTAGTTAATTGTGTATCTTGTTCAAGACCTGCATTTACATTGTACCTTTTCAACCTCAGGATGACCTAAAGAGCATTGCAGCCCATAAAGTTATTTTTAAATCTACCGAATATTACAATATAGAATACCCAACAACTGCTTTATGCATTTTTACTACTAAAAGCAGCAGTGAAGTATATCGTCAGGTGATTGTTTTAAACATGAGCCAGATTAGGCAAATTCCCTTTCCTTTCAAACATGTCATAGATCTATTATTTCCTGAGAGAGCCTCATTGAAAAGTGGCATCACCAAAAAAAGTGCAATGCTACCTCAATATTGCAAAATTGTGTCAGTCTAGATTACAAATTTCTACAGGAGGGCTTGAGCCCCCAACAGTCTGACTCAGAGATGAGAGTGCTATCATTGAATCATGGCTGACACTTTGACCTTAGTGTTAACCTCATGACAGATGGGGATTGGTCAGAATATGGTTAAAACCACAAACAAGGGAATTGCAACTCCAACTTAGCATGTACACTCTTGCTGCTTTTACTGCTGTGAGGCTTGCGGCCCTAGAGCCAGAACACTTAACAATGTTTAACATATTCAAATAAGGTTCCTAAAGTGCAATTGAAACATTGTGTTAAATTAAAAATTGCCAAGTTGGTTTTCCAGAACTTGGGAAAACCCAGAATAAAATGGAGGTGGGAGCTGATGGCTTGATAACACAAATGCCTTTTGTACACTCCTCGTGGGCCATGAGCAGCAGGGTTCTCACCAGAGCCTTTCACAGGAGCCTTACTCCTTCTTCCTGTTGATTACAGATACTCTGTCCCACAAACTGTGTGATTCAATGCTCAAAGTTTATTTAGCATGAAAGCTTTCTTCCAACATCCCATTTCTGAAGGTTTTCCTTCCCAATTTGTCAGCATCTCTGAATTCAGCCATTTGCCTCTAGTTTTCCTGCCCACCAGATTGTCAATTTGTCCTGCCAGAGGCTGGAAACAGAAGCACTGAATTGTAATGAGGTCCTTCCGTTACATGCAGCATGACCTCAGAGTTCCCAGCCCCAATACATTTGCTGGCCATTTTTATCTTCCTCTGCATCTTTGCCTCACCCTCCCAGTAAATTTCATTCCCTTTGTTGACAGACCAGTAGTCATTGTGGATTCATTCCCCCATTGGATTTGAGTAAAGGGGATGAAGGTGTCCGGAATTTGCTCACAACTGCAGAAGTTAGCTTTGTTTCTGTGATAAGGCATTCTTCATTGCACTTCCTGGGAATGAGCAGCCACAATAAATAACTCATCTGGGGTTACATGCAGCTGAGGAGCATCTGAAGAAGATTCTTTAATTGTATAATTAATCACTTTGGGAGGCAAGATGATAACATTGTGCTCAATGGGAGTTGAGCACATACTTGTGCACCAGTATTCTATTTATAACAACTCAGACTTGATCAAAACAAAATCACATCACAAGAAATAAATATTAAGGTTTTACGATGACTTACTGAATCTAAATTGATGACCAATTCATTTAGTTAGCTAAAGCTTGCCTGATAAATCAAATCACACAAAGTGGTGTGCCAAGAGGAACAATCATTGTAATATCTCATTGAAGAAGAATCAGAATAATTGGAACTGCCCTTTGAAAAATAATGCTCTTATTTCACACACCTTAGCGGCAAGATTAAGTGAATACATTTTAAAATTACCATCCATCATCTGCTACTTTCCCTTGCAAGACTTGAGACATTTTCACGAATGTATAATCAACATTTTTTCCTTTGCTGTCTATTGATTATATAGATTATGGCGATGGATCAATGCATCAAGAGGTTATTTTACACAATGCTACTTGGGTATCTCTGCGAAACTATAAAATGAGTTAGTTTGTTTTAATAAATCATATATAATTTTAATAAATAAATGTATGCAGGTTTTGCACTGAAAAATGTCACATCTGATAGAGTTTGACATTTGCTATCTACTAAAATGTAGTTAAATCCAGGAGAATGTTTGTAATAAAAGTATAAAAAAAATTAATGTGCCGTCACCTTGTATGTGAAATTGAAAGTGAAGAGATTCTTTTCAAAAATCCCAGGAATGATTCCTGAGAAATTTGCTACAGCCATGCCCATTTTACAAGTGTAAATTTTCCAAGCAACAGGCAGTGTGCATGTAAAAAAAGGCTTGTTTTTATATTGCATTTTTCCACACCACAGACTGCTCAAAGTGGTTTTCAGCCAATGAAGGACGGGTTCATTAGAAATGTTGTCACAGGTGTTATGTCGGAAATGCTGCAACCGATATGCTCACGTTAGGAAATTGTGAACAAATGAACAAAATAAGGAATTCAATAATTGAGAATGTGCTATGATGGCTGTATGGTTAAAGGAGAACAACCTATCTTATTGTTGCAAGCTAGGTTGATTGGGTTGATGGAACTAGGGTTTTATTTGCTGATTAGCCTATCAACACCATAAATAGATGTTTACCTAAGGCAAGTTGGTAACAATGGGGAAAAGACTATCAAAAGCTAAAGTGAAGATAGTAAAAGTACAAAAGAGAATCTGAGAATGAATTTCATATGGTATTCTAAAAGGTGAACTCATGTAATGAGGGTAATTAAGAGTAACTTCTGAGAAGCTTAGTTCAGATAAAGGAAGATTAAAAGCAAAAACTGTGGGTATGATTCTTCAGCACTGTGAGACAACACATGGGAATCCCAATGCCTACTAAATGGAGCATCAGCCAAAAATCAAGATTTCTGATGGGCATCAAGGCAATCAGGATTTACCTGCCTGCTTTGCCAGCCCTGATCAGGATCTCAGTCACAGAGGGCGGTATCCTGATAATTATGCAAATCTATTCATTTTAATACAATTAGTGGGTTTGATGACCCTTGCAAAAGATAACCACCTATTCAAACCATATGCCTTGGCAGGGCCAACAGTGTATTTCCCAGCTGGCACCCTTGCACTGGTAAGTCATTGATTCCTTTTGGAGAAACAATCAGTTGTCTGTCAGGCTTAGTATCTTTGTAAACATTGTGTTTAGGATCAGTAGAGGCACTTGAGATGCATTCAAACATGAAAGGAAAGGCCAATAAAAACAACTGTCATTTTGGAGTCCTTTGTCATGGCACTGAACTTTGAAATTGACAGATCCCGAGCTGGCTAATAGAATGGAAAGTGTTTCAAAGAGTTCACCTTGCCAGGAAGTCTCAGAAACTTCAAATCAAAGCTTTGTGAATACATTGGGACTGCGTGCACGACTGGGCAGGACAGGAATCTGCTCATACTTGTAGCTTCTGACAGGGAGAAAGAGAAATCTCTGCTGCTGAATGAAGTTTTGCAGTGATTTAAAAGCTGCCAGGTGACCAGGGGTTTGGCGATTAAAGAGACCTGGTCCCTTCAAAGTTTTCGCAGCTCCATGCAAAAATGCAGATGCTGATCATAGGGCTGGCTAAAACAGAAACAAAATGCTAGGGTGATCTTCAGATCTACCAAAGCTAGAAATGGCAGTCCAGCCATGACACCTCTATCCCAGGGGAGAATGGTGAGATCAATCTCTTGCCCCCATCTGAGCCTACTCAACTCCCAGGGACCTTGAGGGATCCTTCCTCTGCAACCTGGCAGTCGCAGAGGGGCAAATGGCCATTGCACTGACCTCCTAAAGCCCCTTCAGGGTTCAAGGTGCCAGGTTAGGATAGCATTGCCATACTGCCATGGGATAATGCACTAGTGCACTATCAAGGCACATGGCATGAAAGGGGTACTGAATGAGGAAGTGGGCTGAGTGCAGGATCTGAGGGGAGGTTGGTTGAGTGTGGACTCTAAATGTAAGGGGTTCGAGTACAGATTCTGAGAGAAAAGGGTGTTAGTGGGGGCTCAGAATGTAAGGGGGGCTGAGTGAAAGTCCTGAGAAGGGAGTGTTTAGTCAGGCACCCTCATGCCTGTGCGGGTGGCAGGGTATATACATTACTTGTGGGAATAGGATGCCTCTTTTTAGTGAGGGATTGGTGTGCTCCCCGATCAGTGGAGGGGGGAGTCACCATTTCATTTTTAAGGGGGAGGGGGAAATCTGTCCCTGAGCACAGCATCCCGATCATTGAACAGTGGGGCTGGCAAATGGGTTTCCCGAAATCAACTTATTAGCTTATTTCAATTGGATGAATGCCACCTGTTGGATGCTCCCAACAGCAAGGGGAAACTCGTTTTCCCACCATCGTGGACACTTAGCCTGAAAACAGGGGAATGCCATATCCAATGTTATTTCACCCTATGCAAGGGAGCTGATTTGAGTCTGCAACAGCAAGTAACTGTGCCAATAAGCTGTGCCTGGTTGAGAAGCCAATTGTCTCTATTCTGTATCAGAAGCAACTCCAAAAGATGTAAGTGCTTGATATGGTAACTATTGCTGGATTTTGCTTTCAGTTTTAAAACTTATGGAATGTGGTTTGGGGAGGTTTAGCTCTGAGCTTAGGAAAATAGAAGGATTTGGAACCAGGCACATTTAAGAATGTGGTGAATAGCCATTAATGTAGTTAAGTGTATTTTTAGTTGACTTTGTTGTTGTGTATTTTACTGTTTGATAACTTCCGTTAAAACCATCAAAAACCATCTGCAATATTTTTCACTGGCCTTTCATCTTTTCTATTATTATACCAAATTGCATAATACAGTTGTGAGTAAGCATTCCAAATTTTCCTCCTGGGATTTGGAATGCCGTAGTGTTTAACAACAGCTGTGCTCTTAACACTCACAGTAAACTCCCACAAACAGTAACAAAGATGACCAGACAAAGACTTGGACTTATGAACAATTGGTTCCTGAAAACCATGTTATAAGTTAAAACATTATAAGTTGGATTGATTTTTGAGTGGGAGCAATGGTATATGGGGAGTGATTCCTGAAATCAGTCACGGGATGCCTAGTGATGTTTAAATGCTGTCAATTCTTGCTCTGTCAAGTTGCTGAGGTGACTGTTGCTACTTGCAAGCTTTAGCACAAGTTCCTTGATTACTGTAGCAGATATAAAGAAGCCATCAGTCATTACTAGTTGCCTATTTGTGTGTTTGTGCACTTATTAAATACAGCACAAGGGTAGAAATGTGTTAAAATCATAATGGTTATGTCATAAAAAAAGGAATAAAACGTTGACCGCGATCCTCCCACAAGCGCTGAAATGGTGGGAAAACTATTCCAGATCTTGATTGTTTGTCAGTTCATCTTCTCACCCAAATCTCCATGCTCTGCACTGCAGAGATTGCAATCATGAATCTCATTAAAAACAGAGGTGCGGAGCCTATTCGTGCCAGAGTCTGACATTTCTGGAATTCTGCGCATGCGCAGTTGCTCCAGTCTCTTAGACTTCCCTATTTGCTGGCTAGCTCAATCGCTGGTCAGCCCTGGACCTCCACAGTACTGCCCCTCCAGCCCCCATGGGCCAATCGCACCCTCCACAACAATTCCCAGGTTGGCCCTGACATTGTCCTGAAGCGTCCCAATATCCAGCCCAACCCATCAGCAGTGGCAATCCCTCCATCCCCCTCATCTCAGCAGAACCAGCCCCCCCACACCCCCTCCCGCCCACTGACCCCTTACTGGTGTCAGATCCCCCTTAGGAGTCAGGCCCCCTCAGCAAACCATCTCCCCTTTGTCAAGTCCACCCCAATTGCTGCCCTCCCTTTATACCAGACTGATCCCCTTGCAGAGTGGCAGCGGGACCCCCTACCCCCACCGATCAACCTTTGGACTACCCACAATAGGCTTTGCCCCCTTAGCACTGCCTAATGCCTGATGGGTCATGCCAAGATGCCATGCCACTGCATGGGGGGAGTTGCCTGATAATCATTAGTAATAAACAAATAGATCAATTCTTTCTGCAGTCCCATCACTCACCTAATTATAGGAATCTGCACTGCTCCTGGGTGAGATCCAAGTTCTTGGCCAGTATTGTGAAACAATGTGCAAATAAACCTGCTGCATTGATCATTAGGTGATAGCAACAACATCCGAGTGCAATCAGTCATGACGTATATCATTCAGAACAAGTTAATTATTTGGACTAAACTAAACACAATGCTAAAGAAAATAATGAACTGAATTTTATTGTTCTGCTTACCATTATGAAAATGCAAAAATCAACCCTGATAATCCTTATGGAATTAACCACTACTGCATCAGTGCGGATGTCAGGACATAATGAAGGAATGTTGATTCTTTGGAATAAATTTTCAGGTTGTTTGCCTCTGGATTTCCTGGAATTAATCCAATGGCTGGGTTTCATACGAGGGAAGCAAGTATTTTGCATCATCAGAAGGTTTATATTTCTGCTTTCAATGAATATTTAGTTACCATGTGAAGAGTTAGTTTAAGCCAAAATGTTGCTGAACAACTTCCAAACTGAAAACCTGGAAGCCTTTACCATAAAATGCTGCTGTGCTTGGGGACAAAATATATAAAAAATATATAAAAGACAAAAATATATAAAATATATAAAAGAGAAAAAGGCAAAGTACAACAGGGATTCCAGAGACTGGGAGAGTCCTGAAGAATGACAGAAGGATGCAATGAAAGTAGTTAGAATGTCACAGGATCATAAAATCTCTACAATATAAAAAGAGGCCATTTGGCCCATTGAGTCTGTACTGACCACAACCTCACCCAGGCCCTATCCCTATAACCCACACATTTACCCTACTAATCCCATGATACTTAGCATGGACAATTTAGCATGGCCAATCAACTTAACTCACATATCTTTGGACAGTGTCTTTTTTTTAAATCTCAGAGCACATTATTCGCTGTTTACTTTAATATTACTGAACAGGACCTTATTCAACTTCTTGTTCTTTGTTCCTTCAACTTAGCTGTCTTTCTGAGACATTCTTTTTGTCCCCGTGCCCTGTTTTTGGAGACTTTCTTTTGTTCACTTGGGAAGTTGACTCTCTGCATTTCCCTTGTTTTGTCCCTTCTCCTGATTCAAAGCTTACAACAAACTTAGAAGTTCTTTCTGTCCTAGAGTGGTCCCCTGGTTGCTGAGCAACAGTCTAGTTTTCTTTTAAAATCCAGTTGCTCCCACATCATAAACTTTCATTACCATGCATGAATTTAAACCAAACACTCGTGGAAATGCAAAGACAGAAACTCAAAATTAAACTTCCTTACAGCCATACCTTATATCTAAGATCCATAAATACAGAAACAGATTACTTAAAACTACCTCTGTTTCCTGATAAGATCAAGGGTAGGCTTTCTGAGAGGGGTTATGAGGTCAGATTTGAAGGACAGATGTGAAGTATCTAAGGAGAAAGAATCATAAAATAAAATTAACTAACACAGGAGGTAGCAGATGTACTAGAATGATAACAAGACTGAAAAGAGAGATTGCATTGTTTTCTCTTGAACGTACAAGATTATGTCTGATCTAATTGAGATGTTTATGGAGATCAAATGATTTTATAGAGTAAATAGCAAGAAACTACTTTCTCTAGTTGGGGTATCCAGAATAGGATCGGCATATTGTTAAAATTAAAATCAGCCTGCCCATAGGTGATGTCTGGAAGGATTTCTTTACATAAAAAGTTAGTAGAAAAGCTGTTGTGGCTCGGTGAATTGAAAATGTTGAAATTAAAATTGATAGGTTTTGTTAAGCAAAAATATTAAGGATTCGAGAGCCCAGGCAAAGAAATGGACTTAAGATATGGATCAGCCACAATATAATTCTATAATGGCACAGATTTGAGGAACAAATTGGCTCATTCCTATTCTTATGCTTCTAAGAAGAAAATAATAATTATATTTCCAATAGACAATGGCCTAATCTTAATAATAATAGATAAAATGAGATTTATCGTAATCTGCTGCTTGTCTAATTCTGTGGTAACATCCAACAATTAAATTAGAAGTATTGATTTGTTCTATCCTAGTTCAAGTCAAATGGGTACAAATACTGGTTGGGAGGATACTATATTACAATCTGTTTTAACACATACTTTATGTCATGAATCCTTGACGCAAGTCTCAAAACATTTTCCTCACATGTGAAAATACATTCATTGATTGCAATCAGTCCAATATGGAACACTGGAGTGTGATATCTATTGATGGAGCTTTCGATTTCTGTCCCTTTACTAGAAGAGATAGATGATTACATATGTGCCGTCACAGCAGATGGCTGTACAGGATAATGATATTAACTAAAATGGGAGTAAATATCAAGATGCTTGCTGTGGCACATGTGGAGAAAGTACAGGGAGAATTGCAGGGCTTTCAGTGGTCAACCATTAATCTTTTGAGGACCACAATAGTGTTTCTACATCTCTGTTCCTCCCTCAGAAAAACATCATACTTGGTGATGCTGAAATGCAGCATTATAACAGCTCAAAAATAAAGTATATTTGTCATTGCAAGATAATAGTCTTAAAAAAAAACATAAAATTGCAGGGCTATGAGGTAAAGCAGGAAAGTGGGACTAATTGAATGGTTATTATAAAGAGTGGCCACAGGCCCAATGGGCTGAAGGGCCTTCCGTGCATTACTATTCTATAATTTCAATAGATTTCATTACCAGAAAAGCATGTTTATGATGAAGGTTAAAACCATCCAGGTTTCATTCATGTCATATTTTCCTTTATAGAAAATTGCAGAAGACTCATTTATCAATGTCAGGCATTTAATAATTGATTCCAGTGTAATTCTGTATAGTTTTAGCACAACAACTCATTTGGCTTTTTCAAACTATTTGCAGTGCTTGCTACTTTCAAATTTCTCTGCTGTTTTGATCAAACATTGCTAAATATAATATTTCTTTGGCAAGATGATCAGTAAGCTCTTTGCACTCACTGTAATTTAGTGTCATTGCTGAGATTCCTGTTAGAAAACAAGTTTCTCCTTTGCCATCATGGAACTTTTCACAAGAAGCGTTTGTAATGGCATACTGCAGTTCCAGTGCTCAGATGAATGAATATATTTGTTATAAGCTAATTGGACAATTTCATGGTCAGTGATAGTGATAAATCAGAAATGACAAAATGAGAAAAGTTTAAAAAGAAAGACAAATCCAAAGATGTGTGATTTAGATGGAATGGCCATGCTAGATTGTCCCTTAGTGTTCCAACATGTGTACATTAGGAAGATTAGCAGGATAAATGTGTATGGTTAGAGTGGGGATTGGCTTGATTAAGCTGCTCTGTTGGGGAGTTAGAGCAGAACCAATGGGCTGAATGGCCTCCTTCTACACTGTAGGCATTCTATGATTCTATGATTTATTTAAAGTCTTTCACTTCCTCAGCAGATTCCAAATACTAGACAGGCAAGTAAGTGTCTTGTTTATCAAACAAGCCTAGTATTCAAACAAAGATGATCATGTATATCATCTGAAGTATTTAGAGGGGTAACTATGTAGGTGACTGCCAAGGCTGATCTTCACCTAGAGATTTCTGCTGCAATAGGATAGTACAATTAAATTTTAGATGAATTGTTGGGTTTCCTGTGCTTGCCTTTTCTCACTATATCCAATTTGCACTTGCTTATGAGACTGACCGCACCATTTTTTATTTGGTTATGTCAGGTGCAGTGATCTTGGGCGGGTTTCTCCCAGGACTCAAAGTCATTATCAAAACTCCTAAGTGAATCCGTTGGTGTGTCATTGTCATGCTTCTCTTGATCAACATTGAAGCTTACTCAGGTACAAGTTCTCCATTGAAGATTTGCTTTGATAAGTGAGCAGCAGGTATTCAGACGACATGATCAACTCAGTTGTGACTGCCTCAATATGGTGTGGATGCTTGAGACACCTGCTTGAGTCAGCACTTCAGTGTCTGGTATTTCAACTCACTATCTGATCATCAGAAGTTTCTGAAGGTAGCCGAAGTGAAAGTTCTTAAATTTGACAGCAGTAAGCAGCCCAGGTCTCACATGCACAGTAGGCACGATTATTGCCCTATAGACTTTCAGCTTGCAAGGCAGATTTATTCTTCTTTGTTCCCATATGGACATTCAAAATCTGACAAAAGCTACGCTTGCTTTGGCAATTCGTGTATGCATCCCTTCATCAATATAGACAGCTCGAGAGAGTGTGCTGGTGAGATAAGTGAACTAATCAGAGGTGACAACTTCTAGTCATGGACTGAAATACTGGCTCAAGATAGGGCTTTACTGCAGCAGTCTGGTACATCATTGCAGTTTCCTTTGTACTGATCGTTAGGCTGAAGTTATCACATGGAATGGAGAACAAGTCCATGCAACACTGGGTGTTCAGCTAAAGCACAGTCATGGGATAAAGAGGAAATCATAAATTATGTCCTTATTTCATCAAGATGGAAATAAATAAGGACTTTTCAAGTATAGTCACTGTTGTCAAATATGTCAGCCAGTCTGTGTACAGCAATTTCTTATAAACAGCAAGGAGAAGCCCCCTGCACCTTTCTGAAATAATGACATGGAATTCTTTGTGTTGACCTGGGAAGGCAGATGGGATCAAGATTTAATCTCATCCAAAAATGACAGTACTACAATTCCCCCTGTAGTGAATTGCCAGCCTAGATTATATGCTCAAATCTCTGAAGTGAAACCTGCGCCCATTACTTTTTGACTGGAAAGTTGTATGTGCTACACTGAGTCACAGCAGACACTGTCTTATACAGTATAGACACATTGTTGGATGATTCAATTTTGAATTAAACAATGAAAATAAGAAAAGAATTTAATGCTCCTCTCCCCAATGAGCAGGCTGGGAAGTGGGGGCAGGGATACGGAGAAGGGAATATAATCAAGTGGGAAGGCATAGGGTGAAAAGTCTTTTGCCTTCCTACTTTTTTCTTATTCATTCCTGGGACATGGCATCACTGATGGGCATCACTTGTCCATCTCTACTTGCCCTTGAGAAGATGGTAGTGAGCTGCTTTCTTAAATTGTTGCAGTCCACATGCTGTGGGTTGACCCACAATGCCATTAGGGAAGGATTTTAGGATTTTAACTCAGCGGTTACGAAGGAGCGGTGATATATTTCCAAGTCAGGATTGCGAATGATTTGGGGAGGAATTTGCAGGTGGTGGTGTTTTCATATATCTCCTGGCCATATTTTTCTGGATTGAAGTGGTCATGAGTTTGGAAGGTGCTATCTAAGGACCTATGATAAATTGTTATAGTGCATCTTGAAGATAATACACACTGCTGCAACTGAGCGTCAGTGATGGAGGGAATGGATATTTGTAAGGTGGACCCAATCAAGCAGGTTGCATTGTCCTAGATGGTGTCAAGCTTCTTCAGTGTTATTGGATCTGTGCCCATCCAGGCAAGTGGAGAGCATTCCTTCACACTCCAGACTAAAGCCTTGTAGATGGTGGATAGGCTTTGGGTAGTCAAGATGTGAGTTATTCGCCTTTAAGCTCGATGGTAAGCTTTGGCAGGGAAGGTTGGCTATTGCCTGCCCTTAGTCCAATTGAATAAGATGGTCAGACATCCAGATTTGGACCACACAGTTCAAATTTCAGAGCTTTTGGTCTAGTTCTAGTTCTGGTCTAGTTCTAGGTCTGTACTTTGAAGCTTGCACTATTCGCAATGCTGAAGAATGAAACAGGGCAACCATCAACCTGAGCCATGACAATCACTAATCAATCTGGAGATGAATCAACAGCAACCACTAACCAATCTAGAAATGATTTAATGGCAATCGCAATCCAATCTTGAAATGATTTAACGATAATCAGTTACCAATCTCAAGATGATTTAATGGCAATCAATAACCAATCTCAAAATGATTTAATGGCAATCGCTATCCAACCTGGAGATGATTCACTGGCAATCATTAACCAATCTGAGGATAATTTAAAAAATAATGATATCACAATCAATGAATTAGATGCTGGGTAATTCCAAATGGTCAGTCTAGCAGCCTTATTAGTCATGATTAGTTCCAGGTTGGCAAATATATCTGTGGGAAAATGTTCATTCTTATGATGCTGTCCTCAATATTACATAATGTAATATATAAGATAGTTATTAGTTCAACTAATATTGGTAATTGTTACTTAAATTTAAATGTGCTCAATTGAAGTGCAGCAATGCTCCATGCCTTGCTCATTTTAAGAGCTGCAAACCTTAAGCTGGTTGCCACTTTTGCTATATACGCATTTGTAGGGGTTAGTGGTATGTTCTCTGTCTAGTATTCATGTTCTCTGCCCATGATCATTTCACACTTGCGAGGCTCTTAAGTGGCCAATTAAACATTTCATTTCGCCATTGCTGGTATTATTCCAGGAGATCAATAAGATCATAAAACCATAACATATAAGAGCAGAATTAGGCCATTTGGCCCATATGCTCTGCCATTTGATCATGGCTGATATATTTCTCAACCTTATTTTCTCACCTTTTCCTCATAACCTTTGATTCCCTTACCAATCAAGAACCTATCTATCTTTGTCTTAAATACACACAATGACTTGATCTCTACAGCCTTCTGTGGCAATGAATTCCATAGATTCACTATTGTTGGGCTGAAAAAATTCCTCTATCTCAGTTCCAAAAGGTCGTTCCTACTCTCTGAGTTTGTGCAATTGGACCTACTGATGGAAACATCTTCTCCATGTCCTTTCTATCCAGGGCTTTCAGAATTTTGTAAGTTTCCATGAAATAGCATGGTAGCACAGTGGTTAGCACTGCTGCCTCACAATAACAGGGACTTGAATTCTTTTCTGTCTTCGGGTTGTTGTCTGTGTGGAGTTTGCACATTCTCCTCATGTCTATGCAGGTTTCCTCCAGGTGCTCCAGTTTCCTCCCACAGTCCAAAGATTTGTGGGTTAGGTTGATCGGTCCTACAAAGCTGACTTCGTATCAGGGAATTAGCAGGGTAAATATGTAGGTTTACGGGACTAGGGCCTGGGAGGGTTTATGGTTGCTGCAGACTTGATGGACTGAATGGCCTCCTTCTGCACTGCAGGGATTCTATGATTCTATGATCCCTTCATTCTTCTAAGTTCTATTGAGTACAGACCCCAACTCCTCAACCACCACCACATACACCCTGGTGAACCACCTGCAGACTTAAGAGTGGTCACCACTGGCTTTCTGACCACTGGATGGGGCTACTACAATGGCCATTAATTTCAGTCCAAGATGTTTATGTAGAGAACTAGCGCTAAAAAAAAATTCCAGTTAAATGATATTAGACCATAAATGAAACCTCTTCACCTTGAAAATTGCAAAAACAACTTCTAGGTCAGATAATATCAGAACTGCTGAAAATAATCATACCATCAGAAGCGATATGACCTTCTCATATCTCATTTACATTTCTTAACAAAATAATATCTTGCATCATGTTGGAGAATATCTAGATAAACAGAAAATTGGTTTGTATGTAAAGTTACTGGTAGGATATCAAATAGACAGAAGCTATAGCAAACCAGCAATATTGCTAGCAGCAATTGCATTTGTATTTGATGCTATAGTGTTCCTCCAGCTAACAGACAATATCACAATGTCTACATGACAGTTTCACTGGCTTATAGAGCAGAATGTCAGTTCCCAAATGATCTCTCAGTGCCAAACTTTCATTTTGGCACCACAATGATTCCACAAACCCTGGAAGTGTTGAAATTGAAAGTGCAATTTAAGAATAAGGCCCATGTGAAGAAACATATTTAGTCTGTCAAAAAAAACCGTTTGTAATATGAAGAAAATCAACATCATGCTAATAGCAAAAGCCAAGTGAAAAGAGTGATAGGAGAACACACGAACTTACAGTTAGTTTCTACTTAGTTGGGAAACCATGATATGTACTTTCAACTTGACATTAATCATAGAATCCCTGCAGTACAGAATTGGCCATTTGGCCCAACGAGTTCACACTGAAACAATCTGACCCAGGCTCTATCCCCATAACTCCTCATATTTACCCTGCTAATGCGTCTAACTACACATTGCAGGACGTTAAGGGGCGATTTAGCATGACCAAAATACCTAACCTGCACATCTTTGGACAGTGGAAGGAAATCAGTTGACCTGGAGGAAACCCATGCAGACACAAGAAGAACATTCAAACTCCACACAGACAGTGACCCAAGCTGGGAATCGAACCCAAGTCTCTGGAGCTGTGAGGCAGCAGTGTTAACTACTGTGACATCATTAATAACTGCATCTTTTTCATTGTACAGGAATATAGTTGTAGCTCAACCCATGGCTGAGAGTTTCCCATCTACCATATATTGCATTAAAAGAATATAATGAGGTATCTTGTCCCACTTCAATAGAGTTGACCCTTTGTGTGATCATGAATTTAATATCCAGGGTGTTCTGTTTGGGCTGCAGAGCCTTTGCTCCAATTCATGAAAAATATCACAATCAATGCCGCTATCCCTCTTGAATGTAATGAACAAATATATTTTGTGACATAACCCAAAAAATAGGAAGGCCCACTTCCAATTATGAGCATAAGAAGAGTAAGCCAAACCAAAACTGGATAGTAATGGATCATTTCAACCAGCCTCTGCCTCCTGTGGCTATTTTGAAGTGTCACAGATACAATGTAGGTGTTCTCTTATGTTTCATGATTAGTATGTTTTGTTTGGAATAAGGCCCATGTTTTCTTATCCTTGGAATGTGGACCCCAACTAATAATTCAGCAACAAACCTTTGAGGAGCTTAAAAACAAGATTATTTATTCTTGCACACTTTTTAAATAATTTATTTGTAGAACATGGGCATCACTGCATGGCTGGTGTTTATTGCCCATCCCTAGTTGCCCTTGAGAAGGTGGTGATGAGCTGCCTTGTTGAATTGCTGTAGTCCATGTTCTGTGGATTGACCCACAATGGTATTAGGGAGGGAATTCCAAGATTTTGACCCAGTGACTTCAAAGGAATGGCGGTATATTTCCAAGCCAGGATGGTGAGTGGCTTGGAGGGGAAATTGTAAGTGGTGGTGTTCCCATCTATCTACTACCCTTGTCCTTCTAGATGGAAGTAGTCATGAATTTAGAAGGTGCTGTCTAAGGATCTTGGTTGAATTGCTGCAGTACATCTTGTAGATAATACACACTGCTGCTACTAAGCATCAGTGGTGAAGGGATTAAATGTTTGTAAATGTGGTGCCAATCAAACGATTGCTTTGTCCTGGATGATGTCAACCTTCTTGGGTATTGTTGGACCTGCACTTATCCAGGCAAATGAGGAATATCCCACCACAGTCCTGACTCGTGTCTTGTAAATATTGATAGGCTCTGGGGAGTCAGAAGGTGAATTACTTGCCACAGTATTCCTAGCCTCTGACTTGCTCTTGTAACCACTGTGTTTATGTGACAAGTCCAGTTGAGTTTCCATCAATGTTTATCCCAAGGGTGTTGACAATGGGCGATTCAGTGATGGTTACAACATTGAATGTCAAGGTGGTTAGAATGTCTCTTATTGGTGTTGTTCATCACCCAACATTTGTGTGGCTTCAATGTTACTTGCCACTTATCAGCGCAAGCCTGGATACTGTCCAGGTCTTGTTACATTTGAACATGGGCTGCTTCAGTATTTGAGGAGTCGCGAATGGTGCTGAGCATCGTGCAATAATCCGTGAACACTCCCACTTCTGACCTTTTGAAGGAGGGAAGGTCATTGATGAAGTAGCTGCAGACTGTTGGGCCTAGGGCATTACCCTGAGGGACTCCTGCTGAGATGTCCTGGAGCTGAGATGACAGATCCTTCACAACCACAACTATCTTCCTATGTACCACGTATGACTCCAACCAATGCTGAGTTTACCCCTTGATAGCCATTGATTCCAGTTTTGCTAGGGCTCCTCGATGCCACACTTGATAACCTTGATGTCAAGGGCTGTCACTCTTGCCTCACCTCTGGAATTCAGCTCTTTTGTCCCTGTTTGGACCAAGGCTGTAATGAGGTGAGTGACCCTGTGAAACCTAAACTGGGCATCACTGAGCAGGTTATTCTGAACAGATGGTGTTTGATAGCACAGTTGATGACTCCTTCTATGATAGAACGTAGACTGATTGGTGGTAATTGGCTAGGTTGGATTTGTCCTGTTTTTTATAGACAGGACATACCTGGGCAATTTTCCACATTGTTGGATACATGCCAGTGGAATTAATTGCAATGTGTCATGCTGTCTCACTCACGCATCCATAGACATAAAGATTTGATACAGATAAAGGTCATTGCTTTTACAGATTATAGTAATCTCACTCTGATTTATAATCTCAGTCTCCCACATGGCAGTTGAATCACCTTTTGAATGGATTTGATGATTATATGTTGAAATGTATGTCTTGTAAAACAAAGGGTTCATAGCAGGTTGTGAGATTTTTTACAGTCAAATGGCTAAGAGATAGATTTTCAGGCAACAGGAAATTGGAACAGATCATGATATCTTAAGTCTTGTCTATGAGTCTGGTTCACATACTGACTGAGTTGATGCTTTTGGTGGCTTTGGTGGAGCTACCTGCACATAACACTCAGCTGATCATTTGAACAGATGTTGCCATATGTTTCCCCTATGGGTGAGGGAACATTGAATGTTCACCATTGCAGAACCCGGTAAATCTTCAGATCTCAACATCACTAATTATCCCACTCTTGGGCAGCCATCTTCTCAACCTTTTTGTCCACTTTTTAAAAATATTCTAAAAATTAGTTTGCAATTTGGATGTGCCAGTGCTGAACATGGTAAGAATGTATATACGAACCACACTGCTCCCAAGCACAGATCTTAGCTGTAGGACTTTACTGAGACTAGCTACCTGGAAGATGTATTCTTTAGTGAGTGCATCATAGTTACCAAGTCAGCATTTTTACGTTTGGCCTGGAGTTGTCTGCGTGAAGCCCATTTCTGAGAAACACCTGGAGGCACCAGCACAAATTGCTGAAAAATAAGCCATGTTTTCCATTCTTGATTGACCTTCAGAGATGTATAAAGACAATTAAGACCTCCAGACCAGTAACCTGCCATCGCACACAATCCAGTCAGCTTGCCATCTGTTCATTTTTTTTGGCCACGGAACCCATTTTCTTTGCAATGGATTACACATTTCTAAATTAATGGCAGACTAAAATCACACAGTTAAACTCCACTTTTTAGCCTTTGCATAGGGAAACTTGCACCACTCCTGTTAACATGGATTAAAGAACAAAGAACAAAAACAGCACGGGAAACAGGCCCTTTGGCCCAACGAGCCTCTGCCGCCACCCCGATGTTCCCACCTCTACCCATGATCCCTGTCCATGTTTATAGATCTATGGATTAAAAACCAAATTGGAGACAATTTAGGGAGAATTTGTTTTGCCAATTTGTTACCTATAGTCAGCTCGCGACTGGTTTATTGATGCTAATGTTTCTGTAACCAGTGTGCAAAATACAAAATCTTTATTGTTGCAATATTACCTCCTGAACCAGGACTGAAAGTTTCTCTGGCTTTGGTACTGTTTTGATTTTTCCTTTGATGAGCTAATTTGGCTGACATGCACTGATATTAATCAGTTCAAAGGTTTTCTCATCAGCCAGAGCATAATCTGCTTTGAGGGATATGTGTTGTTCATAATATGATGTGCCAATGCTCTCCTTGGTTTAACACATTTACCTGAGGGCAGAGAATTTAGACACAGGTTGATGGTGCCAAGCCTTTAGAAAACTTGACTGTATACTGTTATTATTAGAGTTTAATCAGTTAATCCTGTGCAGAGTGCAACCTCCTCCATGTCCTGCTGAGACAATCCTACACATTTGGACATTGAATTATAGCTGGCTCACTGGGACGACACCTGTTTTTTTTTTCAAACTTGTGCTGAAGTTATCTGGCTTTGAATATTGTCTCCTGCAAGGAAGAGCATGTACAGTCCATATGGACTAGTCAATAACAGCGCCTTACCTTCAGGTATTGGATTAAAGGTCGACTACAGAGTATTGATGTGGTTCTGAGCTTTTACTGTGTCATCATGGCTCATTTTGACCTCATGAAGACACCAGTGGCCTCCCATCTCTACGAAAGGAGGGTTGCCCCTGGTTGATTATTAATAAATATTGATTTGAGTTCCCACTAAGTGGGTGCTAGTACATCACTTGTGACATGACATCTCACTATAAAGTTTCTGCCAAGATCCTCTGTGCCTGTAACATGGATCCATATATCCATTTAATTGTTTGAACATGGAGTTTTGTGGCAGCTATCTGCTTCACTGAAATAACATGCAGTCAGAATAGGACCCAAATCTGGAGTACAGGTAATACTTCCAGAAGGAGCGCCACCGGGGTAGTGATGGCTTGGTGTATTATCATTAGACAATTAATCCAGAAATTCAGCTAATGTTCTGGGACCCAGGTTTGAATCCCCCATGGCAATCGAGGAAATTTGAATTCAATTAAAAATATTTAAAATTAAGAATCTACTGATGACTGTGAAACCATTATCGATTGCTGAAAAAACCCATCTAGTTCACTAATGTCCTTCAAGGAAGGAAATGTGCTGTCCTTATTTGGTCTGCTCTACATGTAACTCCAGACCCACTGCAGTGTGATTGACTCTCAACTGCCCTCTGAAATGACCATGCAAGCCAGTCAATTGTATCAAATGCTACAAAGTCAATTCAAGAGCAATTAGGAATGGATAATAAATGCTGGCCAGCCAGTGATGCCCATGTCCTATATTTGAATAATAAAAAAGGAGCAGTTACCCAAATCTCAAAGTATTCTCAGTGATAATACATCAGGGAATTACAGAACCACAGAACTGTTTAATAATACAGGAGGAGGCCATTCAACCCACTGAGTTTGCATCAGTGGGCAGTGGACAATTAATCTAATGCCATTCCTCTGCTTTTTCCCAAACCCTTCCCTGCACTTCCTTCTTTTTCAAATAACAATTGAATTCATTTCTGAATGTGCCAAATGGACCTACCACTATCATACTTTCAGGCACTGCATTCCCGATCTTAATCAATTTCTGAGTGAAAAAGGTTTTCTTCGTGTTGTTTTTCGCTTCTTTTGCCAATTGCTTGCAATCTGTGCACTCTCATTCATGATCCTTTCACATGTGAGAACATTTTCTCCCTATCTACTTTGTCCAGATGTCTTCTATCAAATCTCCTCTCAGCCTTCTTTTGTCCATGGAAAACAGACCCAACTTATCCCAATTTTTCCAACTATCTTCATAAAAGAAGTTCCTCATTTCTGGAACTATTCTCATGTATCTTTTCTGCATCATCACCTGAAGTGCAGTTCCCAAAACAGAGTGCAATATTCCAACTGAGGCTAAACTAGCAACATAAGTGTAACATAACTTTCTCTATGTCCCTATTAATAAAGCCAAGGATACCATATAATTTATTAATGGTGTTCTCAACCTATCTTGCCGCGCTCAATGATTTATATACATATACACATAGGTCTCTCTGTCCCTCCATCCTCTTTAGGGTTGTACCTTTTATATTGTTTACTTCCCAACAAAATTAATCACTTCATACTTCTTGGCAATTAACTTTGTCTGTCGATTGTCCACCCATTCCACCAATTTGTTAAAGTCCTCCTCATCAGTTTACACTGTTTCTAAGTTTTGTATGATCCACAAATTCTGAAATTATGCCATGTACACCAAGGTCTACTTCATTATTATATAAAGAGCAAAGTTCCCAATATAGACACTTGAGAACTCAGCTATACAGATTCCCAAACACTGGAAAACGTCAATAAATCACCACTTTCTGTTTCCAGTCACTTAGCTAATTTCATATCCATATTGCTACTGTCCTTTTTATTCCATGAGTGTAACTTTGCTCTCAACCTACTACCCAGCACTATATCAAATGCCTTTTGGAAATCTGTGTTATGTCAACACCATTGTCCTCAGCAATCCTTCTACTATTATTCAATAAATTCAAGGCAAGTTAGTTAAACACACACTTATCTTATCAAATTCATGATGGCTTTCCGCATCTAGCCCACATTTTCTCACGTGACTGTTAATTTTTGTCCTGACTTATTGCTTCTAGAGAGAATTGAAGGTAAGCTGATTGGAATGTGCTTATCTTTATATCCTTTTTTTGAACATGAGTGTAACATTTGCTATTTGCCTGTCCTCTGGCGATACTCTGGAATCCAAGAAAGACTGGAAAATTATAGCCAGTGCCTCTGCAATTTCCACTCTCACTTCCCCCAGTATCCCAGGATGGATCTTCATCTAGTCTTGATGCATTATCAACACTTAATTACAGAAAGCTTGTCCAAAACCTCCTGCTATCAGTTTTAAACCTTTCCTTTTTCATTATAATGCTAAGAAAGCAGTTCTAAAAGAAAGAGACTGTGCACTCCAAGTAGTCCAATAATTGCAATGTGCCTGAGAGTATTGCAGACCCAGTCAGTTCAGGTATCAGATCATCAAGTCTACTAGACTCTTAATGTACAAGATGTTTGAGGCCAGTGCCATGCACCAAACTCATTCACCACCAGTTGTTACATGCAGAATCCCATGAGAAGAGATATAGAGGCTGAGAACTTGCAGGAAACTTGAGTATTGGTTGATTAGGTAGAAAACTTCCCTTTTCTCCTTTGTGCAACATTTTTACCTGGCACAGACATGCGGAATTTCAATCTTTGCCCAAGTGGTTTAGCTGCCTCTGCTGAATAATATGATGAGTAAGGTTACAAACAATCAGTTTATCTGCCCTCTCCACAGTTTCTATCTGGCGCTGAGTGTTTCCAGCAATTTTTGATTTTGCCCAAGCAGGAAACATTGCTCTTTTCTTTGTTCTGCATAAGGTATGAGATTTCTCACATGTCTAACTCTCCCAGCTGGATCCTTACAGCATCTCTCAGTATTTTATACAAGAAATCTAATATCATACTTTTTTTTGAAAATAAGGTAAGCTGAAAACAATGGAAAGTAAAACACTGTAGGAGCTGAAGTTAAGCAATTGAACTGTGATTGTATGATGTGTGCCATTATTTGATTCTAATCAAGCTTGATTCTAGTAGCTTATTTATATGGAGATAGCTCTATAAATATGCTCCTACTGCAGCCATATCACATCCTCTGTGTTACAGATTCAACAACATTCAGATATAGGTCACAGTAGTATCTGATCTTTTGCAACTTTGACAATCATAGAATCGAATCCCTACACTGAGAAGGAGGCCATTCAGCCCAATGAGTCTGCACCAAGGTCCTATCCCCATAACGCCACATATTTACTTGCTGATCCCCTGATACTAAAGAGCAACTTAGCATGGCCAAACTACTTCATCCTGAAGCACTTTATAGGAAATGAAGTACTTTTTAAATTTACAGCATTGGACACATGGCAGCACATAACAAGGCCCCACAAACATTGAGATGGTGACCAGATATCATTTTTTTTCAATGATGTTGACCGAGAGATAAATATTGGTCTGGATACTGGGAGAACATCACAGCTCTTCTTTGAAATGTTTTTTTTTGCAACAGTTTTTTTTCATATACACTTGAGAGTGAAGACCAGGTCTCATTTAATGTTTTACCTGAAAACCTGCATCTTCCGACATTGCAACTCTCTCAAAGCTGTGGCTTGATGTCAGCCTAGATTTTGTGCACAAATCCTGAATGGCACTTGAACCAACAACCTTTAATCTCAGAAACAAGAGAATGACCCACTGAAACATGTCCATCTGCTCCTTGCAGGTCCAACGAGCAAGGTTGAGGTTGTTGACAGTGGTCAACAAATATTGCCAGCAAAACATTTCACGGCAATACCCAGCAAAATTCTGTTCAAGGGCACTTTCACTGCTTTAGTTCTAACTGTTGGTATTACAGTACTGTCTTCAACGATAATCTTGGGCATTGCAAACAATCCTGCAAAAGTAGGCTTTATCATCTACATCATATTTGTTTTCTTCATTCGGTACCAATCATGAATCTAACCCATGAAGTTTCACGGTTCAATACATGAACAAGAACAAAGAACAAAGAGCAACACAGCACGGGAAACAGGCCCTTCGGCCCAACGAGCCCACGCTGCCGTCCTAACGTCTTAATGACATATCCATGACTTTAGGCTATGCCTATTGTGGAAGATTCCCATATAGGGACCAATGTAGGGACAATTTGTTACCCAATCAGCCTAAGAGCACATTTTTGGGATGTGGGAGGAAACCGGAGCACCCGGAAAAACCCACGCAACCACGGGGAGAACGCGCAAACTCCCGCAGACACAGGCCCAAATCCATGTGTCTGCACAGCAACAGCGATAGTCTCTGAGCTGTCATGTTGCCCATCCGATGGTCCAGTTTAAGCATACACTAACGACATGAAGCACTAGGCCACTCCTGAAGTAACATCCAAGAGCAGCCCTCGCACGACCTGCCAAATGCATGCACCTTGTTGGTCAACAAGGTGTACCGAATAGCCTGTGGAAACAAATAAAGTATTTAAACAGTCCTCCTATATCCCTCTATCTGCAGACTGCTCATGTGGCTGTCCAAGAGACCCTTAAACAACCCTAGCGTGCCTGCTCCCACCACCTTACTCGGTAGTGCATTCCACACCCCCACTACCATTTGTGTGAAAAAATGCCCTCTAATATTAGTCTTATACATAGCCCCCCTCACCCTAAGGCCATGACCCCTCGTTCTATCCATTTCTAATGGTGGAAAAAGCTTACCACCATTTACTCTATCTATACCCCTTATAATCTTATATACCTCTAATAGATCCCCTCTCAGCCGACGTCTTTCAAGGGAAAACAACCCCAGTGTGTTCAATCTTTCCTCATAAGACAGCCTTTCCATACCAGGCAGCATCCTGGTAAATCTCCTCTGCACTCTCTCCAAGGCCTCCACATCCTTCCGGTAGTACGGCGACCAGAACTGGACGCAGTACTCCAAGTGAGGCCTAACCAACGTTCTATAGACTTGCAACATCAAACTCCTACTTTTGTATTCTATACCCCTTCCTATGAAGGCTAACATACCATACGCTTTCTTTATCACATTCTCCACCTGTACTGACACCTTCAGCGACTTGTGAACCTGCACCCCCAGGTCTCTCTGAGTCTCTATACTTCGGATAGTTTTACCTCTTATCCGATAACTCCCCTCTACATTATTCCGGCCAAAATGCATCACCTCGCATTTATCCGGATTAAATTCCATTTGCCATCTATCTGCCCAGTCTACCAGCCTATCTATGTCCTGTTGTATTGCCTGGCATTGCTCCTCAGTACCCGCCAATCCAAGCATCTTAGTGTCATCAGCAAATTTGCTGATCACACCACCTACCCCCTCTTCCAAGTCATTTATATAAACCACAAGTAGAAGAGGTCCTAGTACTGAGCCCTGTGGCACACCACTAGTGACAGACCTCCAGTTGGAAAAAGAGCCTTCCACTACTACCCGCTGTCTCCTCCTCCCAAGCCAGTTCTCAACCCATCGACATACCTGGCCCTGTATCCCATGCGCCTTCACCTTTTCTATCAGCCTACCATGAGGAACCTTGTCAAACGCCTTACTGAAATCCATGTAGATGACATCAACGGCTTGTCCTTCATCAACCATTTTTGTCACCTCTTCAAAAAATTCCACTAGATTCGTAAGGCACGACCTCCCCTTAACGAAGCCATGCTGCGTATCCCTGATCAGATCGCAGCGCTCCAGATGCTCGTACATCCTGTCCCTAAGGATCCTCTCCATTAGCTTACCTATAACTGAAGTCAAGCTCACCGGCCTATAGTTCCCTGGGTGATCCCTCTGACCTTTTTTAAACAACGGTACTACGTTTGCTATCCTCCAGTCCTCTGGGACCTCACCTGTGTCCAAGGAAGAGACAAAGATTTGCGTCAGAGGCCCAGCCAGGTCTTCCCTCAACTCCCTTAGCAGCCTGGGGTAAATGCCATCAGGCCCCGGAGCTTTATATGTCTTTAAGCTGCCTAACAGCCCCAACACCTCTTTCCTCGTAATGATTATTTCCTTTAACGGGTCCTCAAATTTCTCAAAGCAGGCACAGACATCAGGCCCCTCTCCCGCGTGAATACCGACGCAAAGTATTCATTCAGGATCTCCCCCATTCCCTCAGGCTCTAAGCATAGTTCCCCTCCTCTGTCCCTGAGAGGTCCAATCTTCCCTCTAACCATCCTTTTGCTCCTTACATAGGAGTAAAATGCCTTAGGATTTTCCTTAAACCTACCTGCCAAAGCCATTTCGTGGCCCCTTTTTGCCTTTCTGACGCCCCTTTTAAGATCCCATCTACACTCTCTATATTCTTCTAATGCTGTCTCTGTCCCCAGTTGCCTAGATCTAACGTACGCCTCCCGCTTCTTCCTGACCAAGTCCTCAATATCCCTAGTAACCCACGGTTCTCTAATCCTACCTTTCCCATCCTTCCTCCTTACTGGCACGTGTCTTTCCTGCAAAGATTTTAGTTTTCCCTTGAAAGACTCCCACATGTACAGCGTCGACCTACCCTCGAACAGCTTATCCCAGTCGGTATCCTTAAGATCCTGCCTAATCTGGCTGTATCTAGCCCTCCCCCAGTTTAACACCCTCCCCTTAAGGCAGGCTTCATCTTTTTCAATTAATATCCTAAAGCAGACAGAGTTGTGGTCACTATTTGACACATGCTCTCCTACTACAACGTCAACCACCTGCCCTGCCTCATTCCCCAGAACCAAATCCAGTATAGCCCCCTTTCTAGTCGGGCTATCCACATACTGCTCCAAGGACCCTTCCAAAACACACTGTACAAATTCCTCCCTGTCCGCACCTTCCGCTCTGGGCACCTTCCAATCTACCCCAGGGAAATTGAAATCTCCCATTACAACCACCCTATTCTTCCTACACTTATCTAAAATGTCCCTGCATATCCCTTCTTCCACGGCCCGCGGGCTGTTGGGCGGTCTGTAGTAAACACCCAACATAGTAACCTCTCCCTTCCTATTCCTCAACTCCACCCATAGCGACTCAATTCCTAAATCATCCATACCACCCTCCATCTGCACTGCTATGATGTGATCCTTAACTAATAACGCCACTCCCCCTCCTCTCTTCAAACCACCTCTGTCAAGCCTAAAACACTTATACCCTGGAATATTCAATTACCAGTCCTGCCCCTCCTTTAACCACGTCTCAGTCACCGCCGCCACTTCTAACTTCCTCGTGAACATTATTACCTTCAGTTCATCTGTTTTGCCAGTCACACTCCTCGCATTAAAACACATGCACTGAAGACTCTCAGGCCCTCTCTGATCCTCCTTTTTACCCTCTGGACTTACCCTGTCACCCATTTCTCTCCCACTCCCAGTTCCCTCTGTCTCCCCACCCCCCCTCCATATTAGTTTAAACCCTGCCGAAACACTCCAGCTAACCTCCCAGCTAAAATATGGGTGCCCTTCCCAGACAACTGTTCCCCGTCCCTCTTGTATAGATGCCCCTCCCTCATGAAGACTTCCCAATGGTCTATGAATCTGAAACCCTCTGCCCTACACCAATCCCTCAACCACGCATTTAGTTGGAGTACCTCATTATTCCTAACCCTATCAGTCCCGGGCATCGGCAGCAGCCCAGAGAATGCCACCCTGGAGGCCCTACACTTCAGCCGAGCCCCCAACTCCCTGAACTGCCTACGTATGTCCCCCCTGCACTTTGTTCCTACATCCTTCCCTCCTACGTGAACTATTACATCAGCCTTAGACCCTCCTCCCTTCAAAATTCCCTCTACCCTCTCTGAAACATCCTGGACCCCTGCTCCAGGGAGGCAGACTACCATCCTGGATTCCCACATTTGCCCACAGAACCGCCTCTCGATCCCTTTGACCTTCCCATCCCCCACCACTATCTCACATCCCGCATTCCTGCCGTCCTCCGGGGCATTCTGATCCCCCTCCCTTGCTCTCTCTACCTCAGCTTTTGCTCTACCCTTGATATTCTGGGATGCCTCCTCTGAGGTGATCTTAATGCCGTGACTCCTTTTCTTTTTCCACTTCCTATGTGTAACCCACCCATCCATATTCTTTAGATATGTTAAGAACAGAAGATTGGTTAGGGCAAGATTAGGACCAGTCATAGACAGCAGTGGGAAGTTGTGCGTGGAACCTGAAGAGATTGGAGAGGTACTGAATAAATATTTCTCTTTGGTATTCACGCAGGGTGATGTAAATGTAGTTATGGAGAACACTGAGGTACAGGGTAGCAAACTGGAAGGTATCGAAGTAGATAGGGAGGATGTGCTAGATATTCTCGAGGGTTTGAAGTTGGATAAGTCCCCTGGGCCGGACGGGATTTACCCTAGGATTCTCTGGGAGGCAAGAGAGGAGATTGCAGAGCCTCTGGCTCTGGTCTTCAGGTCGTCATTGGTTACGGGTGTGGTTCCGGAGGACTGGAGGATAGCGAATGTGGTCCCGTTGTTCAAGAAGGGGAAGAAAGACTTTCCAGGGAATTATAGGCCAGTGAGACTTACTTCTGTTGTGGGCAAAGTATTGGAGAGAATAATTAGGGATAGGATTTATAGTTATTTAGAGAGGAATGAATTGATTGGAGATAGTCAGCATGGTTTTGTGAAGGGTAGGTCGTGCCTTACTAACCTCATTGAGTTTTTTGAAAAAATGACTAAAGAGGTGGATGGGGGTAAGGCGGTTGATGTGGTATATATGGACTTTAGTAAGGCGTTTGATAAGGTGGCCCATGGAAGACTTCTGAAGAAAATGCAGATGTATGGGATACAGGGTGATTTAGCTAATTGGGTTAGGAATTGGCTAGCAGATAGAAGACAGAGGGTGGTGGTTGATGGGAGATATTCATCGTGGAGTTCGGTTACTAGTGGTGTACCTCAGGGATCTGTTTTGGGGCCCCTGCTGTTGTAATTTTTATAAATGATCTGGATGAGGGTATTGAAGGATGGATTAGTAAATTTGCAGATGACACTAAAGTCGGTGGAGTGGTAGATAGTGAAGAGGGGTGTTATAGTTTGCAGAGAGACTTGGACAAGTTGCAGAGCTGGGCTGAGAGGTGGCAAATGGAGTTAATGTGGAAAAGTGTGAGGTAATGCACTTTGGCAGGAATAATAAATGTGTAGAGTATAGGGCTAATGGTAGGATTCTTAGCAGTCTAGATGAACAGAGGGATCTTGGTGTATTTGTGCACAGATCCCTGAAAGTAGGCAGTCAAGTCGAGAAGGTTGTTAAGAAGGCATATGGAGTCTTAGCTTTTATTGGTAGGGGATTGAATTTCGGAGCCGCAACGTCATGTTGCAACTGTACAAAACTCTAGTGCGGCCGCACTTGGGAGTATTGTGTGCAGTTCTGGTCCCCACATTATAAGAAAGATGTGGAGGCATTGGAGAGGGTACAGAGGAGGTTTACCCGGATGTTGCCTGGTATGGAGGGCAGGTCCTATGAAGAGAGGTTGAAGGATTTGAGGTTGTTTTCGTTAGAAAGGAGGCGGCTAAGAGGGGATCTTATTGAAGCATATAAGATGATTAGAGGTTTAGATAGGGTGGCAGTGATAGCCTTTTTCCTAGGATGGAGAAAGCTAGCACGAGGGGACACAGCTTTAAATTAAGGGGTGATAGTTATAGGACGGATATCAGAGGTAGGTTCCTTACCCAAAGGGTGGTTCGGGAGTGGAATGCCCTGCCTGCAGCAGTTGTAGATGAGCCAAGTTTGGTGGCGTTTAAGAGGTTAGTTGATAAGTATATGGAAGAGAAGGGAATGGTTTAGTTTGGAAGGGCATTGCTTTTTATATTGGTCGGCACAACATTGAAGGCCGAAGGGCCTGTTCTGTGCTGTAATGTTCTATGTTCTATGTTCTATCCCTCCTCCTAAGCCCTGGGGTCCCCTCAGGACAATGGTCCCTATTCATTATCCCCTCATTCTCTCTGACTAAAAACATATCTTCCAATCTCAGCTCCAGCTGCCTCACCCGAGCCCTCAAACGTTGCAACTCTAAACACTTTGTGCATATGTGGGCTTTCGGGAGACGTGCTGCCTCCAAGAATGTCCACATATGGCAACTAACACAGTGGATGCGTTTATTCAAGGACCCTGACATTTTCTAGATCCCCTTTAGAGGTATGGGCACTAGAGGTTTGGTGGGACAGGAATCCAGTAACTTACTGCGTCCAAGCCTGCATTCGCCCAAGCCCAGTGAGCTTAAGCCCTTACAGCTCTCACTCTGCTCCCCGCCTCACTCCACTGCCTGCTCCCGACGCTGCCCGCTGTGTACCTTGGCCTTCTTTATATAATGTCGCGTTCCCTTCCCAGCAGCCCCCGCGCCTATCTCCCAATACGGAGCGCCAAAATAAACAACAAACCCTCGCAACCTAAAACTATTGTTAAAGACAGAATTCAAAATACATGCACTGGAACTTGAGCTCATAATCAAAACTGATGCTGGAATGAATCATAGAATCCCTACAGTGCAGAAGGAAGCCATTGACCCACTGGATCTGCACCAAAAACAATTCCACCCAAGCTCTATCCCCAAAACTTTACACATTTACCCTGCTAATTCCACTAACATACACATCCTGGGACACTAAGGGCCAATTTAACATGGCTAATTGACCTAGCCTGCAGTTCTTTGGACTGTGGGAGGAAACCGGAGCATTTGGAGCAAACCTATGCAGACACAGGAGGAATTTGCAAACTCCACACAGTGATCAAAGCCAGGAATTGAACCCAGGTCCCTGGAACTATGAGATAGCAGTATTAACCACTGTGCTGCCCACAAGTGAAGAACTGAGGGAGCAGTAATACAGAGGTGTTACCCATCAGACCAAGTTCCTTTCTGTCAAGATGGCCACTAACAACCTATTGTTTGAAAGGACACAAGGAATCCACATTTTTCAACAAACATCCATCCAAAATATCAGATCAACTGGGCAATCATTGGATTTGCTTTTTGTGGATCTTGCTGCGTTAAAAATGATTGATGTAAATTTATTGGCTGTGATAACACTTTCAAGATATTTTGAAGGTGTGATAACGTCAACATAGTGCAAGTTGTTTCTTTCCTTTGTGAAATACATAAGAACATTAAAACATAAAACATAAGAAATAGGAGCAGGATTAGGCCATCTAGCCCTTCGAGCCTGCCCTGCCATTCAACAAGATCATGGCTGATTGAAGTGGATCAATTCCACTTTCCTGCTTTCTTCCCATAATCCTTAATTTCCTTGTCTGTTAGAAACTTATTGACCTATGACTTAAATATATTCAGCAAAGTAGCCTCCACCACTTCAATGGGCAGAGAATTCCAGAGAATCACCACCGTTTGATTGAAGGAGTTCCTCCTCAACTCCGATCTAAACTGCACCCCCCCCCACCTTATTTCAAGGCTGTGCTCTCTAGTTCTGCTATCTTTTCTAAGTGGGAGGAATCTCTCTACCTCTAACCTATCTATCCCCTTCAGTATCTTATATGTCTCTATAATATCCCCCCTCAGCCTTCTAAACTCCTACGAGTACAGACCCAGTCTATTCAATCTCTTCTCATAGGCTAACCCCTTCATCTCCGGTATCAACCTAGTGAACCTTCTCTGCACTCTCTCCAAGGCCAATATATCCTTTCGCAAATGTAGCTACCAAAACTGCACTCAGCACTCCAGTTGCTGTCCTAAAATATCATTGTGGTACAGGAATTAACGAGGAATTTAAAATCATGTTCCATTGTTTGATTCCAATAACTCACTATGTTGCTCACTTATTCATTTTCATATAATCCTATATTTACAATCCCGCCCTATGATCCATATCTGGCACAAGTGACAATCCACATGAAAAATGATCAGTTGGACAAAATATCCTCAAACCTATGGAATGATGTCCCAAAATGTACCCTCAAGAAAGGAGAGGTGATTAGAGAATGTGGGATAAAAGAAAAACTAATAAAATAGTTCTTATCCTCTGCCTGTTTTCTAGGAAAAATAAATTATAGAAACTTTATGATTATACATTTGAAAAACATGTATGTCATTATCACAACACAGCACTGCAAATGGTTTTGTAGTATTATGATGAGACTGTTATTACAGGTACTGAGAAGATTAGAGGGTGACCTTTCTAAAACCTTGGGAATTATTAAAGATTTTGATAAGGTAAGTAGTGACAGATTGCTTCCACTGTTAGAGAAAAGGGAACAAAAGGGCACAAAATTTATGAGCCCAATCGTAATTAGAGGAGAATTTGTAAAACGTGCTTTCCTACATCTGATATTGAACTAGAGACCATATTTGTCCATTTCTTAAAAAAAAAGAGAATTAGGTAGCTATTTGAAAAGGAGGGATTTAAAAATTCATGAAGAGGAAACAAGAGAGTAGTATGAGATTAGATAGCTCATGTGGAGCAAAACATTGGTCTTGATTTGATGAGTCAAAAGACCCAATTTTGTACAGACATATTGTGATGAAAAATGGTGATTGTGAAGATTAATCTTGGTGGGGGTTCTACTGTGCATCTTAAAAAGGTTCACCATTTTATTACGGGTAGGCTGCAGAAACAATAACCTTCTCTCCATGGTGTTTCGAATTGAGAGTGGTATATAACCTAATGTAGAAGATAATCAAATAACTCCTTTAAGTGATTCAGTGACTATAACCATCTATGGTAATTGCATTACAAATTTTAAGCTTGCATTAATTTATTTTTAAATTATATTTGGTTCTCTATGATTATGCTTGTGGGTAGTCCAGAATCCTGGAGTGTTTCTGATTTTAGCACATTCCTGGCACAACAGGGTAGAAATTAGTCTTGGGTGGTGGCCAATCGGTCATCCATTCTACAAACCATTTAATGTTCATTCCCACTGCAGTCAATGAATTAACTATGAGACACGGTGTAGAACCGGCAGTGGATTTGATAATTCTCCATCCACCCATCCCTCCCCCATCCAAGGTAAACCTCTATTCTTCACTGTTCATCCATCACTACAAGGCAGTACATTTCTTAAGAGTATGTCGCGTGATAGCACAAGTTAAAACAATCTTGACATCGGGAAATTGTTGGGTTCAGAAACATAGGCAAAGGCACCAGATACATTCACCCATCTCTACTCAGTTATATTCCAGAATGATCAAGATGTGACAGACAAGGCCTTAATCTCCAGAAAGCAGCTGGGGGCAACTTTTGCTTAATATTACATCCCAACATGGCAACTAGTGGAATTTAAATTTGATTAATTGGGAACATTAAAACTTAAAATCGGGAATTGAAAGCTAGTCTCTATAATGATAGAACATAGAACATAGAACATAGAACATAGAACATTACAGCACAGAACAGGCCCTTCGGCCTTCGATGTTGTGCCGACCAAAATAAAAAGCAATGCCCCTCCAAACTAAACCATTCCCTTCTCTTCCATATACTTATCAACTAACCTCTTAAACGCCACCAAACTTGGCGCATCTACAACAGCTGCAGGCAGGGCATTCCACTCCCTAATCACTCTTTGAGTAAAGAACCTACCTCTGATATCCGTCCTATAACTCATACCCCTTAATTTAAAGCTGTGTCCCCTCGTGCTAGCATGCGTGATGACCACGCATCCATCATCAATTGGCATAAAAACACGGCTGGTTTACAGATGACCTTCCGAAACAGAAATCTGCCACCCTTTCCTGGTCTGGCCTACATATGAGTCCAGACCCACAGCAATGTGGTTGATTTTTAACTATTCCCCTGGAATGTCCTAGCAAGCCATTTAAGGCAATTAGAGATGGACAATAAATGCTGGCCTTGCCAGCAATGCCCACATCTCATGGGAAAATTTATTGGTAAATCCAATGCTATTAAAATATTCGTTAAGTTGTTTTGATCTGTATATATAGTCCTAAGTGAAAGAGAATGCATTTTCCAAGCCTTGCCTGACTGAAGATGTGGGGATAGTGTGGGTAAAAGGCATTGAAGTGTCCGATCAAACATGACCATTTTGAATGTGGTGGGCAGGGGGTTACCTTCTGAGGAAAGTTTGGATGGGCTGGGACTGTATCCATTGGAGTTTAGAAGATTGAGAGGTGACCTTATGGAAGCATTAAATTCTGAGGGTATCTGCCAGATGAATGCTGAAAGGATGTGTGGAGAGACTAGAATGAGAGGCATAGTTTAAAAATAAGAGGTCTCTCATTTAAATAGAAGTCAGGAGAAATTATTTTTTTCAAAAGGTTGAAAGTCTTTGGAACTTCTTATCCCTGGAGAACAGTGGAGGCAGGGTCATTGGATATTTGCTTTAAGGCAGAGCTAAATAAATTCTTGGCTATCAAGGGAGTAAAATGTTTTTGAAGGTAGGCATGAATGTGAAATTGAAGTAATAAAGTAAAGCTTTTTTATTAGTCACAACACTTACATTAACACTGCAATGAAGTTATTGTGAAATTCCCCTACTTGTTATAGTCCAGTAACTGTTTGGGTCAATGCACCTAACCAGCATGTCTTTCAGAATGTGGGAGAAAAATCAGAGCACATGGAGGAAACACATGCAGGCACAGGTAGAACCTGTAGACAGATGGTGATCTGAGGCAGGGATTGAACCTGGATCCCTGGTGCTGTGAGGCAGTAGTGCTAACTATTGTGCTACCGTACCAACTACAAGCAGATCAGCCATGATCTTATTGAATGGCAGAGAAGGCTCAAAGGGCCGAGTGCTCTATTCCTGCTCTCAGTTCTTATGTTTGTATTTATGTACATTGATCTAGTACAGGAACGCATCTGCCCCTAGATAAATAAGAAAAATTACTTTCATCACTGCACCTTTTACAGTCATATGCTTTGCTTTTACAATTACTTTATTTGCTGTAAGTAAATGAATAGTTTATTAAACTGTGTGTGATTATGTGCATACTTTAACATTAACCTGCTGTGTAATAGAGTGACTGGAGATTACTGTTAAGCTTTTTCAGCTCTACTGATTATAAAATCTCTTGAAATTGAAGACTGATCCTTGTGACTACCAAAGGTGAGCCTCCCTCAGAATACCAACTGATATACCAAGTACAAACTGAGAGGGATTGCAGCTTCCCTCCTCTATAGTAAAGTGCCAGAGATCGATTCTATGTCTCAATTCCCTGAAATATAACTGCTAATCAACTAGGAAGAATGGCTTCATATGTAGCATGAAATCACCAGAAAACTGTAAGTCCTTCACAAGGTTACAAGGATTCAGGGAATCTGGGCGCAAGCTGTGACATGACATCATTCAGGATTAGTTTCCCTATCAGGCTTCACTACAACATATGCTTCGGCAAATATGCAGTTCCAACAAAAAAAGATGGTCCCCAAAAGCCTGGCAGATGGAGAAAGGATTACTTCATTGAGCCTGTCTCTTTACATTTTACCTGGTTTCTCTTTCCACTACAGTTAGCTGTAGGAAGGTATATTCCTTTTCTTTTTACACATGCTTTACTTATTTTGAAAAGGTGGGGTGGAATGAGGGAAGACAGATGAGATACCAGTTCCTGAGTTAGGCTAGGTGTGTCTCTCATGAATGCACTTGTTCATCAATCCATTAATAGAGATGTCATTATTGCACAGTGGTTAGCACTGCTACATCACAGCACCAGGGACCTAGGCTTGATTCCCAGCTTGAGTCACTGTCTATGTGGAGTTTGCATGTTCTCCATTATCTGTGTAGAATTCCTCTGGTGTCCTCCCACAGTCTGAAAGATGTGCTGGTTAGATGCATTGACCCAAACAGGCACTGGAGTATAGCAATTAGGGAATTTTTGCAGTAGCTTTATTGCAGTGTTAATGTAAGCTTTATTTATGACAATAATCATGTATACATATTATATATAAACACAATAGCTATATTTAACTTAAGAGTCTTGTGGTGCAGTGGTTAGTTCAAGTCTCACCCCAGGACTTAATGGATAAAGAAGGTGCATTCATAACGTGGCCAAACAGGTTAAGAGTCAACTTGCAAACCCTTTCAACACATGCCAGAGACGGACAGTATGACTGGCAGAGACTCCCAGTCAGCCACCCTTGAGTTGAGTGGCACCACTCAAGCTATAAGTTCCAGGAATAAGCAGCTATGGAAACAGACAGAAATCTGCCTTGGTTGCACCACTAGGTGAGGGAAGAGAATTAGAATTGGATTATTTAATTTAACAAAGAATCTACAACTGCATTAATAGTTATTAACTTATATTCAGACTATTTTGGTTTTTTACATATTTCCAGGAGTTCCAATCCATTAACAAATATGAATGACTAGCTAAGATGAAATGCCAGTGCTTTATTTCCAAATGATCGTTAGGGGTTACAAATGGAGAACATAAGATATAGGTGCAGGAGTAGTCTATTCAGCCTTCCAAACCTTTTCCACTACTTAATAAGATTATGGTTGATCCTCTATCTTAGCTATGCCTATCCTTATATTCTTCTATTCTTCCAGTATCCAAAAAAAGCTTGTATTCCAATTTGAATATAGTAGACAACTGACCATCCACAGGCTTCCTTGGCAGAGAATCCCAAAGGTTCATAACCTTTTGAGTGAAGAAATCTTTTCTCATCTCTGTACCATTGAAAGTATCCTTTCTGAACATAGCATAGCTTGGTATGGCTCCCACTCTGACCAAGACCACAATTACAAAGGCTTATGAACGTACTTAGTTCATCACATAAACCAGCCTCCCATCGATTGACTCTGTCTACACACCTTGCTATCTCAGAAAAGCAGTCAGCAGAATGAAGGGCGCCACATAACTTGGACATGCTCTCTTCCACCTTCTTCCGTCGGGAAAAGGATACAAATGTCTGAGGTCACATATCAATCGACTCAAGAACAGATTCTTCCCTACTGCCACCAGACTTTTGAATGGACCTACCTTATATTAAGTTGATTTTTTTCTACATCCTAGCTATGATTATAACACTATATTCTGCACTCTCTCATTTCCTTCTCTATGACCAGTGTGCTTTTTCTGTATAGCGTGCAAGAAACAATACTTTTCATTGTATACCAATACATGTGACGATAATAAGTCAATTCAAATCAAATTAAAAAGTCCTAAACTCCTGACTCTGAGAATAAATGCATATCACTGAAACTGTGTTTCTGTTCCATCACCATTTTGGATATGTGCTCGTGCTGAAAGATTCACTTCTCCCATGCATTATAATTAGGGATTTACATTTAAGTAGCACTTTTCTTGATCTTAAGATGTCCCAAGGTGCTTTACACTCAATTAGGTACTTTTGAAGAATAGTCACCATTGTAATTGCGAGACATTATCATTCACAAATTTAATTTAACAGATTTACACCTGCTTGTGCTCAGTGTTTCTTTGCTAAATCAGCATGCTGATAGGTTGTAATTGTGTTTGGAGCAGGATCTGTCTCTCCTCTTTATGAAACCATTTTCTGCTCGATGTTAAAAATATTAGTCACTAATGTATTGCTGCTTTCCAATACCTCAATCCCATTATTTTTGTATTACAATGAAAAGCAAAGCAGACGGCTGGATTTGATTCGACTGATTACCGTGATGTGCTCCAGTTGCAAATGACATCAAGAAAATCGCTTTCCTCCCTTCATATTCAGACCAGTCAGCGTGGATTTGCAGCAAAGTTCAAATAACTGCCCTGAGTGGCAGGAGAGGAAAAAGTTGACAAAGTTTGGACCAACGCAATCTTTGGATGTTGACTAGCAGTGTAATATGCAATGGATTGGAGATCTGCCTTTGGACAGTGTTCCAATCAGTAGTGTTAACATAGGAATTGCTGATTGACTATAGGGTGTGTCTATATTCATAAGAGTTTCTGCCACTTGATCTACTTTTAGCAGAAAATACCTTATAGACATTATAGATAAATGTATTCATAGAATCCTTACAGTGCAGAAGAGGCCAGTTGGCCCATTGAATTTGCACTGAATGTCTGAAAGAATATCTTAATCAGGTCTTCTCTCCCATCCTATACCTGTAACCCATGGATAGTCCATCTAGTTTACACATCTCTGTACTCCAAGTGGCAATTTAGCACAGTGAATCCTCCTAACCTCCACATTTTTGGACTGTCAGAGGAAACTGGAGCATTTGGAGGAAACCCACTCAGATACAAAGAGAATGTGCAAACTCCACACAGTTAATCACCCAAGCCTGGAATTGAACCCGGGCCCCAGGTGCTGTGAGGCAACAGTGCTAAGCACTAAGTACAGTGCTTAACAAATATTTTCCATTGTTCAATAACCAACGTGTTTCCATATGCCAACTAATGCACAGCATGTTAAACTTCACACATTTACTGACAGCACACAAATGAGTTCAGATGACCAACATTGGTGTTGAGTGTTCATTTTTTATTTAGTAAATGGAGATGCAATTATTTTATCTGGATTCCCAATTAGGCACATATAACTAACCTACTGGACATCACTCACTGTTGCAGAGAAATTGAAATACTCACGTTATATTAATGTTTCTATGGCAGGTCACAAAAGTTATCTTCGCTACTCAAGATAGTCAAACTGCTGAATATTAGGACCCAAATATCAGGAGAAGGAAACCTCACCTGATACCACACAAAGTGTCAAGATTAAATTGGATAGATGCACACATCTGCAGAATGAATCTTATGAAGGAGCTGGAATTTTCCAATGTGAGATACTGTCCAAACGCTGATTTCAGGAGGGAATTCTTTAAAGCAGTAGAATTATGAATGTATATATATTTGTATAACACTGAATGATTGTAGCTCATGTTCAAAAAATAGATTAATATTTACTTAAATAGTTCAGTAATTATGAGTCATGATATTAATGCCTGGGACTAAATATGATGCAGCTGCTGTTTAAGGAAGTCTTTTCAATATAATGAATGAAGTATTTTTTAAAGACTTATTTAGAAACAATGTTTCATTGAATTGGTTTGAGTTTAACTCACCAGTCTGTCAAACCTTCCAGTCAGTGTGTGGAATTTTCCCATTTTGAGACTAATTATGGTAGCAGGTAGCTCCATCAGTACCTGTCCCACCAACTAAAATGGCGGATCCAGTGCCAGGTTCAATGCATGGAACCTCATTAATTATGGACTGTCAGGTTTCTGTTAAGAATTCTGCTGATGTTACCTGTCAAAGTATCTCAAGCCCCTAAAGGGTAACTTGAAACACTGGTTATTAGTGGTGTATATTTGTTTGAAATAATGTGGGGAACAATGTACAACCCAGTGAGAAACTAGTCCAGTCATTTGGTACACAATTAATAAAATGTATTAAAGTAAAAGAAAAACACACAAGACTGGCACACATTATGAAACTTAAGTACATTAATAACTAAATACACCATTTTATCTGAGATTATCTCAAGACAGCTCTCTTCCCAACAACATCCAACAAGGGCAGCACAGTAACATCGCAGTTAGCACTGCTGACCCACATTGCCAGGTACCTGGGTTCAACTCCAGCCTCAGCTCACTGCCTGTGTGGAGTTCGCATATCCTTTCCATCTGCGTGGGTTTCCTCTGGATGCTTCTATTCCATCCCATGGGTTAGGTTCATTGGCCATGCTAAATTGCTCCTTAGTGTCAGGGGGATTAGCAAGATAAATAAGTGGGGTTACGGGAATAGTACCTGGGTGGGATTGTGGCTGGTGCAGACATAATGGGCCAAATGGACTCCTTCTTCACTATAGGGATTCTATGATTCTATGAATTCAGTACTTCTATAATCCAGCTAGTAGTTACCACACAATAGATGACCAAGTCTGGAAAAACATCTTTCTCTGATTCAGGAAAGGCACAAAACTGCAACTTTTAGAGGAGAATATCTGCTATCTGCTGTGGCACTAAATGTTGGATGCACCAGGCATCTGTGGTTCTAAATATTCGATGAAACTGGCCTCTCTGAAGATTAGATTGAAATGGCCTGTCTGAATTTGGATCTAGCTTGCTTGCACATTGAGGGTGCATCTATTCTGTTCAGTCTCTTTGATATTCCACCCTGTGGAATTAGCTGTCTCATACTCCTTGCCTTTAGCAGTTATCAAAGTATAACCTCACTGATCTCTGGTCAATAACTTTTCTGATGTGGTAGTTCGCACATCAATTTCCCTATTCACCTGCTAAATTTGTTACTGGGCAAATCATATCTCCTTATTCCTCTAGATGCCTACTAATCTTGTTACTTGTCTGTTTATTTTCTTTTCATCTTAAATTCAACCATTCACTTAATTAACTTCCCAAATTCTGAACAATCCTCTCCAACTCTCCTGGCAGTTGATTCATTTACCAGCCCTCAGCTTGTAGGTTTGAAGGACCCCGTCCAATAATTAAACAGCATACCCATGTCACTCTCTCCAGCCCTTCTATCTTCGCCAGACCATGCAGGAATTCAGGAACCCAAACAGAAAAGACTAACAGCTTCAGGAAGAAGGCAGCATCAGTTTTTAGATCCAGAGTCCTTATTCGAGGAATCCAGGCCCACTAACACATCCTGTACTCCAGGCACCGCTCAAACAAACACACCAACATCATTTCTCTGCCCAGATATCTGCTACCCAGGAGAGTCAGCCTGGTATCTCCTGCCCACAAAGTACCATCTAGTGCAGAAAGCAAAGGAATTACCCCAAGCCCTTCACCAGATAAGTCTTCTTTCAGCTCCTTCCACTAGCAATATCTCAGCATGGCATCATGTATATCAAATATCTGGAGTTACAAATCTACTGATGACCATGAAATCACTATTGACTGTTGGAAATTGTTCATTGATGTCCTCTGGAAAGGAAATTGGCTGTGTTTACCTGGTTCAGAGCTGCAGCAATGTGGTTGACTCAATTGCCTTCCAAGGGCAACGAGGGATGGGCAATAAATGTACACAGCAATGTCCGCATCCCACATAAAAATGTACTCAAACACTATTCTCTTCATGGATCTCATTCATCCATTATTGAAAGACACATATCAAGACTTATTCTCTCAACAAGACTTTCACAACACATCATCCCATCTGTCTTCTTACTTCAACTCTGATCTCTGGCACTTCTGTAGAGGCTCAGCATGCACAGGGGACATGCATTTCATCCAACCCCTGCTCAATCCCTTCTGATCACATCTCTTTCTTTTGTATCAGTACAGACCAAATACATGCGCAACAGCTGAGAGTGAGCCCAGAGCAGAGGAGAGATGGCAGAGATAGTTAGCATGTTTGAGCAGTCTGCTGTACATCTCACTGGTGGAGAACAGGGATTGATCCTGTGGTGACTCAGAGCTCAGTCTGCTGCAACAATCAAATCTGGATCTTAAACCCACCACTTCACCCAACCCTGCAATTCGAAGTGAGTGTAACATACTTGGGATTAGCTTCAGCTTTTCCACTGAAACTGTTCTTTTATCTTTTGCATATATGAGCAGACTATGGTCAGCTAACTAAACCAGCAACTCTTTGCACCATCAAGGTGTGTCTGAGGATGCGGAGGCTCAAGAAGAACAATCACAACACTCATCCGTACTCTCCAGTAATGCAAATACATGAACCTTGGAGGCTTAGACTTGAGGTCGATTTTTGGAGAACACCTCATAGACACATCTCCACAGCACTCAGTGGCAGGGACAGAGCTGGGATCCAGCACTCAGAAGACAACCAGACACCAACCACTTGTCCACCAGTCCCAGTCGGAAGATGAGCCTCTGGAAGTGCTGCTAGCTCACTTGTGCAGATGCAGAGGCAGCAGCAGTACATCGAGCAGAGGTTCAATACACACTTGTCATCATAGAGTGCATGAAGGAGGGCTCCCTCCACATTCTGTCCAATATTGTGGTTCCAACATGAGAATGCCTCAAGGCAATGCCTCAAGGAATGTTGGCAATCACCATGGAAACCTTAGTCCAGCAGCTCCAACTGGATTTGTACCCAGTCTTTTAATGTTTATTTATTATTCAGAAATAGGCTTACATTCACACAGTAATGAAGTTACTGTGAAAATTCCCTAGTTGCCTCAGTCTGGCGCCTGTTCAGGGACACTGAGGGAGAATTTAACATGGCCGATGAACCTAATTCGCATATCTTTGGACTGTGGGAGGAAACCAGAACACCCCGAGAAAACCCACACAGACATGGGTAGAATGTGCAAACTCCACACAGACAGTAACCGAAGCTGCAAAACAATCCCATGTCCCTGGCGCTGTGAGGAAGCAGTGCTAACCACTGTGTCACTGTGCCACGCCACTGTGCCACTTTGTCACATCTCTATGCCACCGTGTGCTAGAGTTTGACCCTCCGTCTGTCACTGTCTGCATTCTTTCTATTTACCTGAAGCCTCAGAATGTGCAGATAAAAATGCCATTGTTGTTCTCCAGCCTCTGCACTAATACTGGATCCTGTCACTTTGGAGATGGACATTGATACACCCCTACCCGAACCTATCATCTGCTAGGCACCCTTGCCACAAGTGGACCTGAACCAGCCCAATTGGAGGCCATGAGCCCCCCCACAACCAGCCCATGCGCCCCCCCACCCCCCCACCCATCAGAGCTTCATATACCTCATAATCCTGTCTAAGGTTGATGCAGATTGTTTGCATCCCAGTGTGATATTTTAGCAAGATAAGTTTTCAACCACCGAGATCATTCATTTCCACCTCTGTAATATTGTTTATTCCCACCCAGCCTCACCCATCTACTGCTGAAATCTCGCCACTTGGCTATTCTAATGCACTCCAGTCTCCTACATTCTAGCCCTGGTAAAATTGTGCTCATCCATATATCTGTTACACATGCTCTAACTCACACGAAACATTATCCTGTACCCACTGACCCAGTCAAACAACATCTACATTTTTAAAAATCTCATCCCGATTTTCAAATCTTGTCATAGCCTGACTGATCCCTATCTCTGAAAACTCCTCCAGCCTCCCAAAATACCTACTTTGCTCTAATTTTGGCCTTTTGAGCATTCTAGATTGTAACTGCCTCTCCACCTCACTTTTCCCTTCAAACCACACCTTAAAACTTGTCTTTCTGATGAAACACCTGGGCCATACATTCGCTTATCTCCTTATGTTGTTTATTGTCATATTTTGTTTCATAAACCTTACGATTAGCTTTTAACTTTAAAGGCTATACCCAAATACAAATTGTGATTGACACATATTAGAATTACCAGCATAGCTCTCACAGCATTGCTGACTATGAATAGTCAGTGAGCAGGGGATTGGTGAAAGAATGCACAAGGTTGCGGAAAGAATTTGAAAAGAGATTTGTGAGAGATCTGTTCAGATTGCATACTTGGCTTCCTGAAGAATAAATGAGGGGCAGTTTTTCAAATGTGCACTCCCAGAATGGAATCCTGGCAGGAAACTGCAGGTATGATTTTCCACAAAAGATAGATTCTACATTTGGAGAAAATAGGTAGAATTTTACTGGCACGTCCGCCCAATGTTCGTATGATCCCACCCGAGGACAATAGAGAATGCCATTCTCCGAGCCTCTCCCGCCCCTGGAATCCGGGCAGGCACCAGTAAAATTCTGATATGTGGAGAAACAGCCCAATAGTGTTTACCTCACTCCATTCAGATAGATAAATAGAACCTAATTTTTTCCCAAACTGCAGTTAGATAAATAAATAAATGTGTTATTTGGAGAATGTATTGCCACTGCTCATTACAAGGTGGGGAAATGCAACCTCACACATGGGTCCTCCATGTTGTATTCCAGTATATTCTTTTTAGTAACTACCAGCTCTCTCTCTCTTTCTCTCTCTCTCTCTCTCTTATAGTTAGGCATAAAAGTCAGATGGATGTAAATGAAACCACAAAGATGGTTTTATTGAGGTCAGGCCATCACTTCCAGTTACAATATTGAACAGACCAAGCCACGTGACAAAACGCATCTTCTCAGGAAACCATTCTAAATTCTGAAGATATGACCTAGATTACAAAAAGAAAAGCATTAAAACTAATCTGTAGCTCATTGTTCAAAGCAACAGTCGCTCTTTTTTCGAGGTTAAATACAGTTTCAAACATTAATATTTTCTCACAGTTCCTTTCTTCATGGTTGAAGATATAAACCGCACGAGAACAAATAATCATTATTTGTGAAAGAGATAAGTTTATTTTATTACATCGCAGTGAAACAGATTGATATTTGCTTCTTCTTGAACTGAGAAGTGAGATTTGAAAAAAAATGTTCTTGAACTCCAGGCATAATCACAGTCCAGCGTGGGGATTCGAAATGCATTCCAGCAATGGCTATTCCACTGACTGTGGCCAGGTTTCAGCGTGCACTTCAGAACATCCAGTCCTCGCAGTGAGCTACTGCAACCATCATCTCCGATCAGATGGAAACCAAAGTGGGAAGAAACCAAAGTTCAGACAAGGATTCAGTCCTGTGAGTCGCTGATCTCATTGTCAGAAGAACAAAACAACCCTCCCTGCAGCCCTTAGCAATAATAATGGTGTTATCGCTAGATTATTAATCCAGAAACTCAGCTAATGTTCTGGGGACCCAGGTTCGAAACCCTCCACGGTAGATGGTGGAAATTGAATTCAGTAAAAAATATCTGGAATTAAGAATCTACTGATGACTATGCAACCAGTGTCGATTGCCGGAAAAACCCATCTGGTTCATTAATGTCCTTTAGGGAAGGAAATCTGCCTTCCTTACCTGCTCTGGCCTACATGTGACTCCAGAGCCACAGCAATGCAATTGACTCTCAACTGCCCTCAGGCAACTGGAAATGGGCAACAAAAGGTGGCCAGCCAGCGACACACGTGTCCTACGAATAAATTAAAAGAAAAACCCTCTACACTGTTTATTTAAAGGAAAGATACTGACACAAGGGTGCACGCTTTAACTGGCCATTTATAGTTAGTGTAATAACTCCAGACAACTCAGTGTGGCAGGTGTAAAGCAAAAAGATTTATTTAATGAGAAGAAACTATTTACAACTGAAGGATTTTCAACACAAGCTGCTCCCAACAATTCCCCAACTCGCTCTGCTGACTTCCAGCCTTGGGAATACCCTCACTCCCGATTGGCTGAGGTTCACACACTTGTGCTCCATTGGTTCCAGCTCAATCACATTGTCAACAAAGGTTTGCCCTTTAAAGAGGCCTTGCCACCACAATCCTTCCCCTTCCCCCAATTCCATGAGCTATAACTATGACAAAACAAAAGAGAAAAACAGTTGCAAATTAAAAATACAAATAAAAAGATTACAGTGGGGAATGTCAATCTTTTGGAGTCTTCTGAACCCTGGAGAAATGCCATAACTCTGCCAGAGGCTCAGCAGTCAAAGACACAAGAGCTACAGAAAGATCAGATGGATGAAACTGATGCATCGCCTGGTGCTACCTCTACCTTCTTAACACAAATGGTCAACATGTTTCATCACTCAATGGCCCTGTGTCTCCACCATGTATGAGACTTGCCTCATCTTCCCCACAATCCTCCCTGGCACCCAATTTCCTTGCCAGATGAGATCCCCAACATTAACTAATTTGTTCCATTTCTGAGAATCATGGTACTCTTTCTGAAAGACTTGTCTAACTTCCAACCTCCTCAACAAATTTGGGAACACTATGTTTAAATGAGTATGTAGGCACCACTGATCTATTAGTGATGCTGCAGGCGTGACCCCAGTGGTGGGATGAGACGGAGTGTTGTAAGACAGAAAATAATTTGCCAGTCTCAGTGGGATCGGCCTATTAGTTTGCTTTTTCATGGAATCTTTGAATGTCTGAAAGCCATTTGAGGCAGGATGGTAAGGGGTTGACCTGACATGATCAATACTATCAGACTTGACGAAAGTCTGAAATTCATCAACTTTGAATTCTGTTCCCTTGTCTGATACAAAAACTTTGGGAAGACAATGTATCACAAAGATCTGCCTCAGATTTTCAATAGTAGATGTAGCGGCAATGGATCATAGGACCGGAACATGCAACCACTGCTTAGATTAGGAATATATGGCCCAGAGAAAGCCCAGCTAAATCTATGTGAAGCCACAACTGTGGACGATCTGGTCACTCCCAGGGGTGCAGGTTCGCTACCGGTTCCCTATTGGTGATAGTATTTACTGGTTCTGACAACTTTCACACTGCTCAATTATGTGTTCAATTTTTCTGTGGATGCCAGGCTATGAAATGTAGCTTCTGGCCAACATTTTCATTTTGTTCTGTCCAGGATGGGCATCACCCATCCTGGACAGAATGGGTGATGCACGGAACTCTCACAATAGCGTCCCATTTTCGCAGATAATCCCATCCTTGCATTGCAGACATAGCTTCATTTGTTCTGCCTTGTCGAAGTGGTAACCAGTTAGTACGATTTTCTTGACCTTCCACCGTGATAAGTTTCTATCTGTCCACGACTGAGGCAGGCAGGGTGTCCAGGAAGTGCAAAGTATGTGTGTTCACTTACTCAGATGAATGATATACCTTCTTTATCGATTTGTGATTATCTTTCCTCAGTATCTGACAAAGTCTTCAAAGCAAGTGCAGTCCATCACATTTGCCATTCTACAAGATAGAACAATTCCATACAGTGAGGTGTCACAAGTAAGTTCAGCTTGCTCAGCTTGAGCAATGTCGACGATTAGAAAGCCTCTTTTACAAAAACCTCATTCTGAATATCTTCTCACTTCCAGCACTGATGCTTTTTAGAAGTTGGTGTAGGATGGGTGGCCAGAATTGTCAATACGTTCCTCAGCCATTGATCATTCCTCAGAAGACTTCAGTTCTGTCACAATCCTAGGTGCAGACACTCCTTTAATGGCTTCCACCTTGCCTTCAAAGGGATGCGATCCCTTTGCATCTATTTTGAAACCGAGGTACATAACCTCATCAGCTTGAAAGATATATTCTCACACTTTAAACTTCTTTAAACATTTTGACGACCTCCTCTATGTTCACAACATGTTTTCCAGGACACACAACTATAATTAGGCATCATCAAGTATACCATCACTTTGAAGATTCCTTGTAACAGGCTGTCCATGGTGAGCTGAAAAATGTCACAGACTGACATGACACCAAATGGCAACCAGATGTACTAATTTAATCTCTTGTGGATATTTATTGTAACTAACTTTCTGGCATCCCCTCCCAGTTTCAGATGTTAGTAAGCATGACTTAAGTCTCGCGTAGTATATTTGGAGCCTCCTGCTAACTGACCATAGAGGTTCTCTATCCTTGGAATAGGATAATAACCTAGCTGAACTCCCCTGTTTGTTGTTAATGTGTAGTTCCTGGAGATCCTCAGGGTATGGTCCAGTTTCAGGGCAGGCACCATGGGCAAGACCCACTTGGAAAACTGTACAGGCTTGAATATATCCAGGTCTGCAAGCCTTTTCAGTTCTACTTCAACTTTCTGATGTATAGGGCACTGGACAAGCTCAGAAAAACCAAAGTAATGCCTCAGGATTTAAGTAAACTTTAGCTTTAATGTCTTTTATCCAAACCAGTTCTCTCTGGAATACCTCTTGATATTTGAATAGGAATTCTTGGAAATTCCCCCATCCTGGATAGTAAATAAAGGATTTGCGTCACAGCAACACAGGCCTACTCCCAACACCTCTCCGACTCGCTCTGTCGACTTCCAACCCCAGGGATGCACATCCCCGCTCCTGATTGGCTGAGGTTCGTGTGCTCCCACATCATTGATTCCAGCCTGGTCACATGCTCACGTGGCCTGCCAAGGACCACCTCTTAAAAGAGCCATAGCAACATAGCTACATTGGATGATTGGGAGAAACATCCACTTCACCCTCAAGTTCAAGAAATTATTTAAAAAATGCCCCTTAAATAAGGCTTTCATATTAAAGAAAATCTTCTTTAATGTGAAACCTTGCAGCTTTCCAACCCTAAGTCCGAGTCACAGCACTGTGTATTGTTAGGTGGAATGCCTTAGGCCACATTCATCCAAAATGTGATTGAATAATCTGGTTGGGGAACCACAGTTGCATGCTGTGGAAGTTAAAATGCTCAGATTTTTAAAAAATCATGCCTTCTCTGTAACAGCTTGTGAGAATGTTATCAGATGCAGACTTTCAAGATTAGTCTTCTTTTGACTAATCTTCTCTTGCCTAGGCCTCAAAGCATTCTGCATTTTGACCTTCACCAGAGGGTGAGCAAGACGAGATTTTTTCCATAATAAATATCAAAAGCAAGATATATGCTGTGCAAATGAAGGATTAGCAGAAATCAATTTTTCATCGAATGAGAAAGGGCAAAAAGCCAGGATTTAATTGGCAGATATAAATGTCAATGAAGGGCATGAAAAATTGCTTGTTCCTAACTATAATTGCTGAGATATTTTTCTGTAACCACTCTCGCCATTTCGATGGAGGAGGGGAGTTTTCCTTGTGCACAAGTAAAGACCTTGCATTGGATGTATGGTGTCTTGAGCTGTTTGTATTAAGAGTCGACTCAGTGTGTCTAAGGTTGCTGGTACCCAAGGATCTCTGACACTGGGCTGTCCTTGTAATTCCATTTGCCGAAGTGATTTGATGATCTTGCGTGGAGTGTGTGGAAACTGTTGAGTGGAGAGCGTTCTTTGAGAAGGAGGTTGAAGCCTGGATGTTCCACTGTCTGATCACTTACCTGTTGGCAGCACAGGTATCAGCGCAAAGGTTGACCATCTGCTCCTTTTGCCAAGACTTGCTGAAATCATTCTATGATTCTGCACGGCAGTGCTCCAGAATGCATGATTCAATTCACATATTTAGTGGTTTCTGAAGGTCAAAGTGCAACAACAAACAAATGGTGAAATTAGTTCCCTGATTACTTCCCAACTACTGAAGGACTTAGCACCACCCTTGCCTTTCTAGCAAGCTGCTTCCAGGGCTCATCAGCGCACTGAGTAATAAGGCTGCTGTTGGGCCTCAATTCCAGTACGATCCAATTTTTTTGGCCATTATCCCATAGCAGATATTGTCAAAATAATGAAATGCAAACCTCTTATTGTGGCAAACACAAACTGAAGTGTTTAATATTTTATTGCAAACAGCTGACTCAATTCCACTCAATAGCTGTGAATGAACACTTCGTAGAATCCAAAACAGCATTTTCAGAGTATAGGATTAAATTGCTCATTTTCTAGGGGCTTCTCTTACAGGAGCTTGCTGTTCAGTTCAGAAACATTCTTCAACACATCACCCTCAATTCAAACTCTCTTGTAACTGTCACCATAGTGCAGTATTATTTCGTTCTTATACAAAAGACTTCTGGGTGGGTATCTGAGAATGCCGCCACCGTAATGGAAAATCCAAATTTGATGTCATTATGTCAAATGTATGCAATCACAATATTGATTATAGAATATGATCTGCAAAAACAACCTAAATCTTTGGTCTTTGCAGATTAGATGTTGAATTCATAGAAGGGAAATACAGCAAAGTGCATGGTTGAAGACACCAAAAGGTTTTCCAAAAAAGATAACAAAACGTCGCCGTACTATCGGAAGGATGTGGAGTCCTTGGAGAGAGTGCAGAGGAGGTTTACCAGGATGCTGCCTGGTATGGAAGGACTGTCTTATGAGGAACGATTAGACAGACTGGGGTTGTTTTCCCTTGAAAGACGTCAGCTTAGAGGGGATCTCATAGAGGTGTATAAGATTATAAGGGGTATAGTTAGAGTAAATGGAGGTAAACTTTTTCCACCTTTAGAAATGGATAGGACGAGGGGTCATGGCCATAGGGTGAGGGGGGCTATGTATAGGACGAATATTAGAGGGCAGTTTTTCACACAAAGGGTAGTGGGGGTGTGGAATGCACTGCCGAGTAAGGTGGTGGGAGCAGGCACGCTGGGGCTGTTTAAGGGTCTCTTGGACAGCCACATGAGCGGTATGCAGATAGAGGGATATATTAGGACTGTTTAACTACGGCTTTTTCCACAGGTAATTCGGTCCATACTTTGAGCATGCATTCGGCAGGTGGTGCGGGTACAGCTCTTGGATGTTGATTCATGGGTTGCCTGGTACCTCATGTCGTAAATGAGTGCTTTATGTGGACCATCTGAAGGGCACCATGACAGCTCAGAGACTATCGATGTGGCTGTGCAGACACTTGGAATTGGGCCGGTGTCTGCGGGAGTTTGCGCGTTCTCCCCGTGGTTGCGTGGGTTTTCTCCGGGCACTCCGGTTTCCTCCCACAACCCAAAAATTCGCTCTTAGGCTGATTGGGAAACAAATTGTCCCTATAGTGAGAATTTTCCATATTAGGAATAATATATATATTATTATATAGGAATAATATAATAGGATAATGGATTTGCTACTATATAGTTATGACGGCGGCGCGGGCTCGTTGGGCCGAAGGGCCTGTTTCCCGTGCTGTGTTGCTCTTCTTCTTTAAAAAAACTGCAAAGAGAAGGAGGCCTTTCAGCCTATCAAGTCCATTCCGTCATTCAGTGAGATCACAGTGAGATCTCAGTGAGATCTTAGTTGATATATTTCAATGTTATCCCTATATCCTTTGATGTTTTAATATATGGATATCTATCAATCTCTGTCTTGAACATATTCAATGACTAAGTCTTCACAGCCCTCTGGAGTAGAGATTTCCAAAGGCTCACCCTCCCTGAGTGAAAAGAAATCCTCCTTATCTCAATCTTAAATGGTGTTTGCCTTATTCTGAGGCTATGTCCCCTGGTTGTAAACCTCTAACCAAGGGAAATATCCTTCCTGCATCTATCCTGTCAAGCCCTATAATAAGGTATGTTGGATATCATGTCTCATTCCTTCTAATCTTCAGAAAATAAAGGGCCTGTCTATTTAATCTTTCTCTCAGGACAATCTCTCCATCTCAGATATTAATTTAGCAAACCTTTGATGCACCTCCTCTATGACACGTTTGTCTTTCTTTAGGTAAAGAAGCCAAAACTACTCTCTGCTTCAGACTCAAACACAATACTATATGAAAATCTAAAAGGAAATATTCTCCTTGTTCTCCTTTTTAAGAGAATTAGCAGATGAATCAAAGTTGCACATGGTTTTATGAAGGAAAAAGTGCCAGGACGACAGTAGCTTAATGGTATTGTCACTGGACCAGACATCCATTTCGATTTGGTTAGCTCAACCAAATCGAAATGGATGTCTGGGTTGTGATGCAGAGATTTGCCAACAGTATGTGTTCAGTTCCCGTACTGGCTGAGGTTATTTATGAAGGCCCGGACACCCAGGGTAATGGTCTGGGGGGCTGCGTACAAATCTCATCATGGCAGATGATGAAATTTGAATTCTTTAAAAATCTGGAAGTGATAGTTTAATGATTGTCTTAAAAACCCATCTGGTTCACTGATGTACTTTGAAATCTGCCATTCTAACCTGATCTGCCCCTACACAGGATTCCAGATCCACAGCAACATGGTTCCTGCCTTCTGAAATGGTCTCAAAAGCGACTCAGTTCAATGGCAATTAGGGATGGGCAAATGCTGGCAGCAATTACCTTGGGGCAGCACGATAGCACAGTTGTTAGCACTGCTCCTTCACAGCTCCAGGGTCCTGGGTTCAATTCCTGGCTCGGGTCACTATCTGCATGGAGTTTGCACACTCTCCTTGTGTCTGCATGGGTTTCTTCCGGGTGCTCCAGTTTCCTCTCACAGTCCAAAGATGAGCAGGTTAGGTTGATTGGCCATGATAAAAAATTGCCCCTTAGTGTCCAGGGATGCAGGGATGCTTAGGTTAGAGAGGTTAGTAGGTATAATATATAGGGTTATGGGGAGAGGGCCTGGGTGAGATTGTGTTCGATGCAGAGTCGATGGACCGAAGGGTCTCTTTCTGCACTGTAGGATTCTATAATCTATGATCTTCAATGCCCACATCTGCTGAAAAAATAAAAAAAAGATAATGGAATCGATTTAATTTATAAAATGTATGATTTGGCTAGTTTATAGAGGAGAGGCGATGGCCTAGTGGTATTATCGCTAGAGTATTAATCCAAACATTTAGCTGATGTTCTGAGGACCTGGGTTAAATCCTGCCAAGGCAGATGGTGAAATTTGGATTCAATAAAAAATATCTGGAATTAAAAGTCTAATGATGACCATGAAATCATTGTTGACAGTTGTAAAAACCTGTCTGGCTCACTTCTGTCCTTCAGGAAAGGAAATCTGCCAAGCTGATCTGGCCTGGCCTATATGTGACACCAGGCCAACAGCAACGTGTTTGACTCTTAACTGCCCTGGGGCAACTAGGGATGGGCAATAAACACTGGCCAATCGATGATGCCCATGTCTCACGAGTGAATAAAAAAAGAGGAGAAAATAAACTCTTCATGATCATATATTTGCTTGATATCTATTGTCTCTTAGTTATTCTGTTGCTTTATAGCAACTAGATAACCATATGTGAGTTCTTACAAATCCATGGCCCAGCCAAGGTGGATGAGGGGGGCCATTTAAATTGCTGTTTGCTTCGGCAAGACTGTAATATCCCACAGTGGGGAGAAGTGGCAATAAAATCCTCGCCTATTTCTTTATCTATAAATCCAGCTGTTCATGTCAAATATATACATTTGTACATCACATCTGATTGATGTGATGTGGCTCGCTTGGCTCTGAGTCACAAGATTTTTGACTCAAGATCTGTCCCAGGCTTGAGGATAAAAATCTGTGCGGGCACTCCAGGGAGTGTTGCACTCTCAAGAGTTATTGTGTTTCCGAGGAAATATTAAACTGACACTGCTGTCTCCTTACTCAGCTAGATGAAAAAGATTCCACTGTTTTTGAAAAAGCATCAGTGAGTTATCCTTCACATCCAGGCCAGCACTCATCCCTTCCTCCCAGATAAATATCACCAATAAAAAAAGTAATTTGGGCATGATTACATTTTTGCTTGTTCGAGCTTGCTGTGCGCAAATTGGCTGCTGCATTTCCTGCATTATAACAGTGATTACACTTCAAAGGTGTTTTATTGGTTGTAGAATGTTTTGTGGCATCTGAGCCAGAATTCCCAGACCTCCTCCCTGGCTGGGAATCTCCGGTCCTGCTGCAGTGAACGGAGTTTTGGCTGAGCACCAATATTTCTGTTTTCACTGGCAGCAGTGGCAGGGCATACGAGATTGGAGAATCCTGGCCCTTGTGTTTGTTTTAAATGGCATATATTTTTCACAATCCAGCATCGCATGAGCTTACAGTTGCCCCACAAGTTTTGACCAAAAAAAATAGTTAATCCTTGACATGGGGCCTGACATTTCTAAGTGGTTGAAATTGCACTTTAAATTTAATCAATATGTTAGAAGAAGTTGCAAATACCTTGACAGGCCATGTTAACAGCTAAATATCACCACAAAGCTTCAGATCCTACACTAGCCATGAGCAACATCACATGGCATAGGGCTAGTGAAAATAAATATGTAAAATGATGCTGCACTTGGCATTTCAGATGCGCTCTGACTGCCTTTCAGGATTGCAATTTCTGAAATATCTTCAAAACATATGTTCTAAATTAAGCAGCCTAATTGCCTGTGAAACATCTGATTTTGATTCACAAATTCATCATATGTGCAGCTCAAAGACAAGATCTATTCAGAAACAAGTAGTCGGCAGAACACCTGCAATTTGATACTGATAATCTTTCTACCACTTCACAAAACCAGCTGTACTGGAGCAATTCAGTCCAGAAATGTCACATTGTGCACAATGATCATTTCTCTGATGCATCCAAATAGCTACTGCACTGCAACAAAGCAAGAACAAATCTCTTTCTGCCATCTATTCATTTAATATTCCTCATTAAAAAAACAAGCAATTCAATTTTGATTATTTTTTTTTAAATCTATGGTTGTACAAGAGCAGGAAATTACTGAGCCAAAGGAAATGTGCATGTCAAACAGTTGATTGTGAACTCAACTTTGATGTCAGTTTGAGGTTAAGTTCTCAGTGTGCTCAGCATTAGGTATTCAAGCCAATAGTCAGCTGTAAGATTTGCTACCTGGGGTAATCGGTTCATTAGCTAAGTGGCCTCCACTGAGCAGAAATGGAAATGGTCTTGTACTACATATGCAATATCAAATTTTAATATCTAGCGAGGTATTTTGTTCACAAATTGCTTTGGACACCAACATGCAGAATATATAATTCCTTTAAAATGATTTCACTATCTGTGCACGACATAGCAAGAAGTTTCACAACACCAGGTTAAAGTCCAACAGATTTATTTAGTAGCCAACCACCACTAGCTTTCAGGGCTTTCTCTCTTTGCTGGTCTGTATCCTGAGCGCAAGTTGAGAATATGAATTCTATCTTGGTTTCCAAGATGCGGCGTTTGCTGTAGAGCTGGTGTATGAGGTGGTTGAGGAGTGTGAGAGAAGTGTGACAGCAAAGTCTCTCAGCGTAGTTAGTGTTATAGATTGACCTGAATGGATTCGTGATCTGCAGTCTTTTCGGTATCTTGTCCGCTTTCTTGCATCTTTGTAAAAACTTGATGTCTGACAAAGATGCAAGAAAGCAGACAAGATACCAAAAGGACTATAGGTTATGAACAGACTCGGGTCAACCTATAACACAGACTACACTGAGAGACTTTGCCGTAGCACCTCTCTCACATTCCTCAACCACCTCATACACCAGCTCCACACCAAACACCACATCCTGGAAATCAAAATAGAATTCATTTTCTCAACTTGTGGTCAGGATACAGTGAAGGGGCAAAGCCCCAAAAGCTAGTGGTGTTTGCTACCAAATAAACCTGTTGGACTTTAACCTGGTGTTGTGAGACTTCTTACTGTGTTTATCCCAGTCCAAAGCCGGCACCTCCACATCATGTGCACAGCATACAGAGAGTAAATTCATTGCCATTTCCGAGAGAAGATGGACTCAGCTAGTTAGTGGAATTATGTTAAGGTAAAAATGTGGGTAGGAACATAGGAAACATTATGGACTGGAGCAAACCATTCAGTTACTCAAACCTCTTTGACTATTTAATGAGAACATGGTTGATCTGTGCCTTTACTCCATTGACCCCATGCCTGCCTGGTTTCTTCCACGTGCTCCGGCTTTCCTCCTGAAAGATGTGTTGGATAGGCGCATTGACCTAAACAGGTGCAGGATGTGGCAACTAGGGGAATTTCACAGTAACTTCATTGCAATGTAATGTAAGCCTTACTTGTGACTAATAAATATACTTTATCCACTTATACAACATAATTCCATATAAAAATGTCTCTTGCTTTCACTTGATTTTAAAGTTATGCCTACGAATTCTTGATTCCCCCACCAGATGAACTATTGCATGTACGCCTCCCCTCTCCAAATATTCTATATTCAAAGGAATACAAGTTAGGTTTATGTACCTTGATTCAGTTCTTTAAGCCCTGCTATCATTCTGGTCAATTGTTTAATGCATTTTTTCTGAGACTGGTGTAATGCACTTTCCCTATATATATAGTTTGGTTTGTATCAGTTCATAAGCTAGTGTGATAGGTAGGGCACACATGGCATTGTCTGGAAAATGACAATTGCAGATATTACTCAGTGAATCTAAATGCAAAACATCCTGGAGAGAGCGATTAGGTTTTTCTGTTTTTGATATTCCTGTTCTGGTACAGATGTGCCTTCAATTTATCAGACTCCCTGAAACAAATAGAAACACCTACTAGAAAATCCATAGCAAAAAAAGGAAATCATAGAATCCCTGCAGTGCAGAAAGAGGCCATTCAGCCATCGAGCCTGCACCGACAATAATCTCACCCGGACATATCCTCGTAACCACACATTTCACCCTGTTAATCCTCCAGACACTTGGGGAAATTTATCATGGCCACTCAAAACCTAACCTTCACATCTTTGGACTCTGGGAGGAAACCACCACCACCCCCCCCCCACCCCACCCCACCCCACCCCCAGACCCCCACAGCAGACGGGAAAGAAAATGCAAACTCCATGCAGTCATCCAAGACTGGAATTGAACTTGGGTTCCTGGCGCTGTGAGGCAGCAGTGTTAATCACTGTGCCACCATGCCGTTCCCTGCAAATATGTTGCAGCGAGAAGTACTACCAATTAATTAGAAGGTCTTAGAAGACTCAACTCTTTATTCATTACTGCACCTTAAGTAAAATAAATTTAATTAGTTATGAAAACAAAATCACAAAGCAGTACTGAAATCGCAACTATGAGCTTTAAATGTTATCATTACAGAGGAACATTAGATTTTTGTTTCACTTGCTTTCCAGTACAATGAGAGTCTGTGAGTTGGGAGGATTGAAAGCCACTACGTTTTAGATATATAGATCATTCATATCCAGATCATTGATCCCAGAGCAGACAATATAAGACGTGTTGCATGCTAACCAATCAGAACGCTGACAGAACAAATTGTCAAGCACCCTTACATTTAAAACAACACAAACGTTGACGATGGCAGCAAGTAAATCTGCTTGCTAAGGTCTATGCTGAACTATTAACCAATCTTATTGTCTGTCTTGCTTAAAGGGACATTATGACATGACAGTAAATCTTTGGAGAAGAATTTCTCCAAGGGGTAGGTGCTGAGGTCAGCAAATTTGCTGATGACACCAAGATGCTTGGATTGGCGGGTACAGAAGAGCAGTGTCAGGCAATACAACAGGACATAGACAGGTTGGTAGACTGGGCAGATAGATGGCAAATGGAATTTAATCCGGATAAATGCGAGGTGATGCATTTTGGCCGGAAAAATGTAGAAGAGAGTTATAGGATAAAAGGTAAAACTATACGGAGCATAGAGACGCAGAGAGACTTGGGGGTGCAGGTTCACAAGTCTCTGAAGGTGTCCTCACAGGTGGAGAAGGTGATAAAGAAGGCGTATAGTATGTTAGCTTTCATAGAAAAGGGTATAGAATACAAGAGTAGGAGTTTGATGTTGCAGTTGTATAGAACTTTGGTTAGGCCTCACTTGGAATACTGCGTCCAGTTCTGGTCGCCGTACTATCGGAAGGACGTGGAGTCCTTGGAGAGAGTGCAGAGGAGGTTTACCAGGATGCTGCCTGGTATGGAAGGACTGTCTTATGAGGAACGATTAAATAGACTGGGGTTGTTTTCCCTTGAAAGACGTCGGCTTAGAGGGGATCTCATAGAGGTGTATAAGATTATAAGGGGTATAGATAGAGTAAATGGAGGTAAACTTTTTCCACCTTTAGAAATGGATAGGACGAGGGGTCATGGCCATAGGGTGAGGGGGGCTATGTATAGGACGAATATTAGAGGGCAGTTTTTCACACAAAGGGTAGTGGGGGTGTGGAATGCACTGCCGAGTAAGGTGGTGGGAGCAGGCACGCTGGGGCTGTTTAAGGGTCTCTTGGACAGCCACATGAGCGGTATGCAGATAGAGGGATATATTAGGACTGTTTAACTACGGCTTTTTTCCACAGGTAATTCGGTCCATACTTTGAGCATGCATTCGGCAGGTGGTGCGGGTACAGCTCTTGGATGTTGATTCATGGGTTGCCTGGTACCTCATGTCGTAAATGAGTGCTTTATGTGGACCATCTGAAGGGCACCATGACAGCTCAGAGACTATCGATGTGGCTGTGCAGACACTTGGAATTGGGCCGGTGTCTGCGGGAGTTTGCGCGTTCTCCCCGTGGTTGCGTGGGTTTTCCATATTAGGAATAATATATATATTATTATATAGGAATATTAAAATAGGATAATGGATTTGCTACTATATAGTATGAGGGCGGCGCGGGCTCGTTGGGCCGAAGGGCCTGTTTCCCGTGCTGTGTTGCTTAAAAAAAAAATTTGATCATCAAGTTGAAGGAAAACTTTGCATAAGATAAATAGATTAGCTAGTTGCTTCATTTACACGGAGAGCAGTTTGAAGGCTACTGTACTACATCCAAATTTCTTGTTGACAGAGCGACTTCTTTCCCTATAATAGCTTGCCAATCTGTGAACTCCTTTAAATGCAAGACAATAGTCAGTGTTCAGTTTGTTTTATTGCAGATATATTTCCAATTGGTGACCCATCCATTTAATACCTTTGGATTTATTTTGTCTTTTTTTTAATTTAAAAACCCTTTAGGCACCGTCTTCTGCATAAGGAGTGCTAAATGGTTTAAAGTTTATTTATTATATCACAAGTAGGCTTATATTAACACTACAATGAAACTACTGTGAAAATCCCCAAGTCACCACACTGTTTGGGTATGCTGAGGGAGAATTTAGCATGGACAATGCACCTAGCCAGCATGTCTTTCAGACTGTGGGAGGAAACTGGAGCATCTGGAGGAAACTCATGCAGAGAATGTACAGTTGGCGCACAGTGACCCAAGCCAGGAATTGTACCCAGATCCCTGGCACTAACCATTGTACCACAATGTCACCCGCTATCGGGATGGAAGTTGTTTCTATGTTTTTTGGAAGCAATTTGCAGGGCGCCTTGATGTTCTCCATGACTAAAGTTGCCATGATGAGAAGTAGATTTAACAATGTTCTTCAAATTCTCATCTTCCACACACCTAAAATTCAGCTGCCTCATTAACCTTGTGTACTGTGACCTACACTGGCCTCCAATTTACCAAATTCAAATCATTTGCTCTCATATTCAGGACCCTTCATTGACTTGTCCCTTGTCCCTATATACATAACCTCCTCCTGCCCTAAAGCTTCAAGTTCTGTATTCTTCCAATACAGACCCTCGGTGCATTCATCATTCTCTTTGCTGCTCTACTGGAAACTGTGTTTTAAATTTTCTCTGTGGTTTCTCTGTGACCACAATTCGGTTACGTTCACCTTAGTGATGGACAGGGATAGGCATGAAGCTGGGGGCAGTAGTTATAGCTGGGGGAAGGGTAATTATGAGGCCATCAGGAGAGAATTAGGTTGCATAGATTGGACTAGGAAACTACAGGGACTGGGAACATCTGGAATGTGGAGCTTATTCAAGGAGCAGCTGCTGCGAGTCCTTGATAAGTATGTCCCTGTAAGGCAAGGAGGAAATGGTCGAGTAAGAGAACCTTGGTGTATGAAAAAAGTTGATTTGCTGGTTAAAAGGAAAAAGGAGGCTTATGTCAGGATGAGGCTTGAAGGCTCGGTTAGTGCAATGGATAGCTATAGGTTAGCCAGGAGGGAGCTAAAGAGTGAGTTGAGGAGAGCTAAGAGGGGACACGAGAAGACTTTGGCTGATAGGATTAAGGAGAATCCTAAAGCTTTCTTTAGATATGTTAAGAATAGAAGATTGGTTAGGGCAAGATTAGGGCCAGTCATAGACAGCAGTGGGAAGTTGTGCTTGGAGCCTGAAGAGATTGGAGAGGCACTGAATAAATATTTCTCTTCGGTATTCACGCAGGGTGATGTAAATGTAGTTATGGAGAACACTGAGGTACAGGGTTGCAAACTGGAAAGTATTGTAGTAGATAGGGAGGATGTGCTAGATATTCTCGAGGGTTTGAAGGTGGATAAGTCCCCTGGGCCGGACGGGATTTACCCTAGGATTCTCTGGGAGGCAAGAGAGGAGATTGCAGAGCCTCTGGCTCTGATCTTCAGGTCCTCGTTGGTTACGGGTGTGGTTCCGGAGGACTGGAGGATAGCGAATGTGGTCCCATTGTTTAAGAAGGGGAAGAGAGACATTCCTGGGAATTATAGGCCAGTGAGTCTTACTTCTGTTGTGGGCAAGGTATTGGAGAGAATTATTAGGGATAGGATTTATAGTTATTTAGAGAGAAATGAATTGATGGGGGATAGTCAGCATGGTTTCGTGAAGGGTAGGTCATGCCTTACTAACCTCATTGAGTTTTTTGAGAAAGTGACCAGAGAGGTGGCTGGGGGTAAGGCGGTTGATGTAGTATATATGGACTTTAGTAAGGCGTTTGATAAGGTGGCCCATGGAAGACTTCTACAGAAAAAGCAGATGTGTGGAATAGAGGGTGATTTAGCTAATTGGAGTAGGAATTGGCTGGCAGATAGAAGACAGAGGGTGGTGGTTGATGGGAGATATTCATCGTGGAGTTCGGTGACGAGTGGTGTGCCTCAGGGGTCTGTTTTGGGGCCCCTGCTGTTTGTAATTTGTATAAATGATCTGGATGAGGGTATTGAAGGATGGATTAGTAAATTTGCAGATGACACTAAAGTCGGTGGAGTGGTAGATAGTGAAGAGGGGTGTTATAGTTTGCAGAGGGACTTGGACAAGTTGCAGAGCTGGGCCGAGAGGTGGCAATGGAGTTTAATGTGGAAAAGTGTGAGGTAATGCACTATGGCAGAAATAATAAATGTGTAGAGTATAGGGCAAATGGTAGGATTCTTAGTAGTCTAGATGAACAGAGGGATCTTGGTGTGTATGTGCATAGATCCCTGAAAGTAGGCAGTCAGGTCGAGAAGGTTGTTAGGAAGGCATATGGAGTATTGGCTTTTATTGGTAGAGGGATTGAATTTCGGAGCCGCAACGTCATGTTGCAACTGTACAAAAACTCTAGTGCGGCCGCACTTGGAGTATTGTGTGCAGTTCTGGTCCCCACATTATAAGAAAGATGTGGAGGCATTGGAGAGGGTACAGAGGAGGTTTACCAGGATGTTGCCTGGTATGGAGGGCAGATCTTATGAGGAGAGGCTGAGGAATTTGAGGTTGTTTCGTTAGAAAGAAGGCGGCTAAGAGGAGACCTTATTGAAACATATAAGATGATTAGAGGTTTAGATAGGGTGGACAGTGATAGCCTTTTTCCTAGGATGGAGAAAGCTAGCACGAAGGGACACAGCTTTAAATTAAGGGGTATGAGTTATAGGACGGATATCAGAGGTAGGTTCTTTACTCAAGAGTGATTAGGGAGTGGAATGCCCTGCCTGCAGCTGTTGTAGATGCGCCAAGTTTGGTGGCGTTTAAGAGGTTAGTTGATAAGTATATGGAAGAGAAGGGAATGGTTTAGTTAGGAGGGGCATGCTTTTTATTTTGGTCGGCACAACATCGAAGGCCGAAGGGCCTGTTCTGTGCTGTATTGTTCTATGTTCTATGTTCTAATACTGTGAAATTCCTTCCCTAAACCCATTTTCCTTTCCACATATCTCCTCCTTAATAACCTGCCTTATAATCTATAGGGCAAGATTTTCCAGTCAAGTCCACTTAAGTTAGGAAATTCCTGTCTGAGGTCAATGGACCTTTAAGTGGTCCGTCAAGTTCCATCCCACCCCTTACAAATTCCCCCAGTGGGCAGGACTGGAAAATTCATCCCTATTCTTTGACCGTCATCCCTCCCAAGAGCGACTTCTTCAGCCGACTATCAAATGTGGCCCTGTGAAGCATCTTGTAAAGTTATACCTTCAACCCTGTGGAATTTTGCAATGTTTTAAGCATAGAAATATTTAAGGCAGAAAAGCTCACAACGCTTGTGCCATGCTTTGATGAAGTCAAATCTGAAAACATAGCCATACTGTAAGAAGAGATAGGAAAAGTAATGCAAATGTTAACGGAGCAGATAACTTGTACTGCTGAAGGAAAAGTGAGCGAGAAAAACATTAACCGTGAGTTAATCAGGTGTTATTTCAGTTTCAAAGGTTTGATTATTAAAGTTCTGGCTCATATTGAAATATGACAAGCAAGTTTTGTACTTTAACTCAAAAGATTCAAACACTCATCTGCAGCTACAAAGCAATCAAGTTAGTTCTGACATCTAAATAATAAATAGCTTATGTCTCATCTTTTTTTCTCCTTGCAAGATTAACAAATGTTCTATCCACTTGTTCTTAGGACTCAATTATTTGGAAAATTTCCAAATGCAACACACATGAGAAAAATCATTTAATGACAGAATTTAATCACTGGTACAACAACGGCAATTAGAGAGATGCTCAGTTGAAACACTGGGCAAAATTTTCTCAAAAAAGTTACAAGGGTTGTAACTTTCTGGCCTTTCACGCTAATGAGATTCTCTGCTCCCACTGCAGAGAACAGAGATTTGGTTGAGCACCAGATTCTCCACCCTCACTTGTAGCAGCGGACGGGCGTGAACGGCCAAAAAATTCCAGCCTCAGTTTGGGTGAGAAAACTGGCATCAGATTCAATTTTCCCACACTTAGGCTGGAATTTTACCATCTCATCCACCACAGGAATCGGAGAGGGTAAGGGGCAGACAATGGGAAGGAACGTTGACCTCTGGTAGGATTTTATGGTTTTGTTGAGTTTTGCACCAGTCCTGAGAGGGGCAGGGCCTAAACACACTGGTAAGCCTGCATTACAGATATCAGGCACCATTTTTAAAGGACAGTCAATCTCAAATTGAAATTAAGGATTGCCTTCCACACCCTCCCACCCCCACCATGGCCATCGGGGACCCTTCTCCCACCCCATCCTCTCTCCATTTAAGGAATGTTTATTCACCTCCCTTCTCAACAAAGATCACCAGCATCGGGGCATTGGGGCCCTTCCATTTGGTTCATTACCAGCTTCAAGACCTCCTCATTCACCACCACCCCCCCCTTCATGAACTCTCATTTCATGACCTCCACCTTCATGCACCCCTCCCCCATGCCCCAATCCCCCCATTCCCAGCCCGTCAAGTCCCATCCCTCTGATCCCATCCCCTTATGCCCCAGCCACCTTGCCACTGCCCCAGCACCGTGGTAATGCCCACCACATAGTTAGGATGCCAATTAGCAGTGCCAGAGTGGCACTGCGAGATGGCCGATGCCCAGCCATGTCCCTGACCCCCTGATATGGCAATCAAGTTTTGTCTTTGTGGAGGCCAATGGTGATTCTTGCTGGGCTCTTGCTGTGTCTAAAGGTTGGAAAATCCTAAGAGTAGGGGAGATCTTGCCATGAAAGGACTCTGCCTGTTCAAATGCTCATTTAAATACGCTGATTGTGTTCCCACCATTACTGGGCAGGAACCAGATCACGGCCAGGTGTGGTGGGTGGGAAGATACAAATAAAGTTTGGCGTCTGTGCAGAATGCACTAAAACACTCATCTGCAGTTCTCTGCTCAGTGCCATTCCAACACGTTCTGCGACGGATGCCCGGAAAATCATGGCCATTAAAACCCTCTCAGCTGTGCATTAAAAATTCTCAGGTGCTGTGTTAGAGAGCTAAGAAATAAAACAATGTTGTTCAGTGTATTCTATAGGCCACCAATTAGATGAAAAGAAATTACAAAAAAATTAGAGGAATGCAAGAATTATAGATTAGTTATAATGAGGGATTTTAATCATGCACATATTGGCTGTAATGGTAACGTTATGAAGAGCAGAGATGGGTAAGAAGTGTATTCAGGAGAACTTTCTATATCAGTATGCTTCCAGTCCAACAAGAAAGGAGGTATCCAAAGTATTGCTGAACCAGATTCTTAGGAGAGAGGTAGACAAATTGGATGAAACTCCCTGTTTAAATTTATTTATGAGTCTCTCCAGTGGGACTGCTGTCTTACAGGAACCCAGGTTCAATTCCTGGCTTGGTTCACTGTCTGTGCGGAGTTTGCACATTCTCCCATGTCTGCATGGGTTTCCTCCAGGTAGTCCAGTTTCCTCCCACAACCCAAAGATGTGCAAGTTAGGTGGATTAACCATGCTAAATTCCCCTTAGTGTCGAGAGGACTAGTAGGACAAATACATGGGATTATGGCTTATGGGGACAGTGCCTGGGTGGGATTGTGGTCGGTGCAGACTCGATGTGCCAAATGGCCTCCTTCTGCACTATAGGATTCTGTGATTCTATGATTCTTTAAGTAGACTTACAGTGACCATTGCGTTGTAAGGTTTAGGTTGGCTCTGAAAAGGACAAGGATCAATCTGGAATAAGAACAATTCATTAGGACATGGGCAAACTTCAATGGGATGAAAATGAATCTGGTGAAGACTGACAGGCGAAACTGTAACTGGTTGCCTTCAAAGAGGAGATAATTTGGGTACAGTCAAAGTATATTCCCACAAGTGGGAAAAGCTAAGTTACCAATCCAGAACACCCTGAATGATGTAAGAGATAGAGAGTAAGATGAGGAGAAAAGAAGATCCATATGATAGATGTTAGGTGAGGGGGGGAGGTGAATAATCAAACAGAGCAGTGATGCACAGTTGTTTTTCTAACTGGAGGAAGGTTTGTAACAGTATTCCCCAGGGGTTGGTGTTAGAACTCCTCCTCTATTTGATATATACTAATGTTTATTATACAGACACAGATTCAAAATTTGTAGATGAGCTAAAGTTGCAATTGTTGTGAACTGTTAGGAGGATAGTGTTTAACTTCAACTGTTATAGACAATTTGGTGGGATGGATGGATGTGTGATGAATGAACTTCATTGCAGACAAATGTGAAGTAGTTCATTTTGGTATGTAGAACATTGGAAAGGCAATATGAAACAAAAGGGATAATAGTAAATTGGATGCAAGAGCAGATGGATCTTGGGGTATATGCGTACAAATCATTGAAGGGCAAGTTGAGAGCGTGATTTAAAAGGGGTCATAGGATCCTGGGCTTTATAAATAGAAGTGTAGGATATAAGAGTGAGGAAGTTGTGATAGGGCTATATAAAACATTGGTTCACCCCCAACTAGAACATCCAATTCTAGGCACCACAGCTTGGGAAGGACGTGTAGACATCAAAGATGCGCAGAAAAGATTTTACAAGAATAAGGGGCAAGGAACTTCAGTTACACAGGTAGATTAGAAAAGTTGAGGCTGTATTTCTTGGAGAAAGGGAAGTTTTTGGTTGGATTTTAATCTGGTTTGTGAAACTTCTTACTGTGTTTACGCCAGTCCAATGCCAGCATCTCCTCATCATGACTACCATCAAAGGAAAAGTTGACAGGGAATTTGGAGAAATAGTCAAAAATCATGAAAGGTCTGATAGAAAGTAATTATTCCCATTGGTGTAAGGATTGAAAACCAGAGGAAATCAATTTAAGATGATTAGAAAAAGAAACAAAGGAGACATGAGGGAAAATCATTTCATGTCAGAAGTGGCATGGATTTGGAGCAAACTGCCTGAGGTGGAGCGAGACTCAATTGCGGCTATCAAAAAGAAAAATAGAACAATATCTAAAGAACAACTTTCAGGTTACAGCTGAGGCAGGAATTTGTGGCGCTAGATGAATTGCTCTTATAGAGACCCAATGGGCTGAATTCCTCCTTCAGTGCTGTAACCTTTCTCTGCTTCTATAAGAAGGGCAGGAGGGCTCTCACCAGTGTTCTTGCCAACATTTATCCATCGAGAAGTGTCAATAAAAACAGAATTTCTGGTCATTACTCATTTACTGGTTGTAGGAACTTGCAGTGCACACAACAGTAGCCATGCTTCCTACATTACGACAGTGACTGCACCTCAAAAATATATCATTGTCTCAAAAGCACTTTGGGATGCCTGAAAGTTGTGAAAGACTCTAAAGAATACAAATTCTTTCTTCCTTTTGATCTTTTGTAATACGTACAGTTAATTCTAGGATGGTTAGGAACTCACTCTATCCGTTAATATTGACTAAAGAGTGAATTATAATATCACATTGATGATAGCTAATTTATGATGCAGAGATGTCACAACAGTATTTCCTCACAAAGTTTGACAGTTCAGAAAATTCTCTGTTGGGTCCTATTTTGATTCTAGGTGCTGGGTGGACTTGAAACTGGGAATATTTCAGATCTGACTTTAAGAATGGTTCTCACGCGCCTCCATATGCATTTTGTCTGAAAAATTATCAGCAATTCTGGATTGCAGTGCAGAAGCCTTTGGGAAGGGCTTATTGTGCCTGAAATCCTGCAACTCCAATCGGCGCCTCTAACTGCACATGCACAGAAAAGAATTGATAGAACGCGGCTCCCCTGCCACATCCCTTCTGGGCCAGATGTCTGACCCCCTCAGACATTGCCCCAACCCCACAATATTACTGAGCCCCATATTCCTCCCATACTCTCCGCCACCAAGACCAATCGCAGGCCTTACCCCCCCTTACTCCTTACTGATCACAGGCAGAGTGGCAGCAGATCCTTCGTCCCCATCACTGTTCACGGGCAGAGTGGCAGCGGATCCCCTTCCCCTCCTCCACCAATCTCAAGCAGAGAGACGTCAGATCCACCTTCCTCTCCCACCCCCTAGCGCTGATCTCAAGCAGAGAGAACATAAGAACATCAGAACTGGGGGCAGGAGTAGGCAATCTGGTTCCTCGAGCCTGCTCCGCCATTCAATAAGATCATGGCTGATCTTTTTGTGGATTCAGCTCCACTTACCTGCCCGCTCACCATAACCCTTAATTCCTTTACTGTTCAAAAAGTTATCTATCCTTGCCTTAAAAACATTCAATGAGGTAACTTCAATTGCTTTACTGGGTAGAGAATTCCACAAATCCACAACCCTTTGTGTGAACATCCTCAATTGTTCTCAATTCAGTTCTAAATCTACTTTCCCTTATTTTGAGGCCATGCCCATTAGTAGTCATTCCATCCGCAACTGAAACAACTTCCCAGCTTCCATCTTATCTAGTCCCTTCATACATTCCCTTCATCAGGCACTCGGCACTTACCCGCTTCCTAGCTGGAGCGCCTGAATCAGAGTTTTGTAGAGCATGTCCATTTCTCGTTGAATCTGGATGGGCGAATGCGGTGGTAAAGGGGGAAGTGCCAGTAAGATTGGGCAATCAGCTCACTAAGTCAATTTAAATGCATGCGAAGGGAGAAACGATGCGGAGGCGGGCATGGATCACGCTACTTACCTCACACCCAATCTTACCAAGTTTTTGGTGCCTGAAAACGGGCACAATCTTATGGTAAAATCAGGTCCATTGTGCCTTATGCTAATTTTTAATTTAAAAGATGCATCATTGATATATTAGCTTCACCGTCACCACAATTTTTGCTTTTTTTTAGTCACCTTTCCTTCAGCAAATAGTTTTGAAGTTCAATCCAATTTAAGGTATTTTAACTCTGTTTCTTTAGAACGATTTCATTTACTTTAAATTGTGTTTCCACTGTCAATCCCCTTTTGCCTTTCCTCCCCACCCACTAATATATAGACTAAGGAGCCATAACTAAAAATTGACTACAGAGACGGAAGCAAGGACTGAATGGGATGGAAGAGAAAGTGTGCAGCAACGGGGGTGGAGGAGTGCAAGGGGGAAGAAATGGCCTTGGATTAACAACTTATAAATGCAACAGAAAGAAAGAGAGGAATAACTCTGGAATAAATGATGACAGCAAAAATATTTGAAACTGATTATTTTCCCTTCAATATACTGTTTTCCAAGCTTAGCATTTTTTTGTGGCCAGAGGTCTGAAAATCTAAAGGAATACAGCTGGTGCTCTGAGATTAAGGAGCCCTCACAAATTTTGTTATAGTGTGAACAATAGCAGTCACTCAATGTTTGAGCTCTTCCTCAAACATTGGGTGACTGCATCGATTTATTTTATATATCTATTAAGCTCCTGATTGTGTAATCTGCTTTACTAGTTAAACAGCCACATGCATTATCTTTCATCTCAGTACTGTATCTCATTCACCAGCCCCTCTATTAACCTCCCACTGAGCTCCTTGAACAACATCCCACGCTTTTGAACAAGTTAACATACAAATATGGCAGTTATATTTTGTCAGTGTTTTTCCAGTCACTTAGCACATGTCAATTAAAGTGAAAAGTTAAAGTTAATTTATTAGTATATTAACACTGCAAGGAAGTTACTGTGAAATTCTCCTGGACACTACAGTCTGGCACCTGTTCAAGTCAATACACCTAACCAGCATATCTTTCAGGCTGTAGGAGAAAGCCAGAGCACCCAGAGGAAACCCACAAAGACACAGAGAGAACATACAAACTTCACACAGATAGTGACCCAAACTAGGAATCAAACCTGGGTCTCTGGTGCCATGAAGCAGCAGTGCTAACCACCATGCCACCATGCACTTCTGAGCATTAGAGAGAGCTCTTTATCTTAGGAGCTATTTAGGTGCAACTATTCTGGACTTTGCAAAGTAAGTTATTAAAACTTATTTATTGGTGCCACAAGTAGGTTTATATTAACACTGCAATGAAGTTACTGTGAAAATCCCTTAGTCGTCACACTCCAGTGTCCATTCGGATACACTGTGGAAGAACTTAGCATAGTCAATTCATTTAATTAGCATATCTTTTGGACTGTAGGAGGAAACAAGAGCACCCAGAGGGAACTTGCTATTAGTTAGCATGCAATTGATTAACATATAAACATGCTAGGAACAGGAGTAAGATGAGGCTATTCAGCCCCTCAAGGATGTCCGCCATTCAATACAGTCATGGCTGATCTGATTATGGCCTCAACACCACGTTCCACTTTGTCCCAATAATCCTTGAACCTGCTTTTAATCAAAAACCTAACCACCTCTGCCTTAAAAATATTAAAGACCCAAATTCCACCACTCCCCAGGATAAAGAGTTCCAAACGCTCAGAACCATCAGAAAAAAGATCTCATCTTCACCTTAAAAGGACCCAGTGTTCTAGGTTCTCCCAATCTTTCAGCATTCATCCTATTGGATCCCATCATCTATGCTTCATTAAGATTTTCTCATTCTTCTAAATGTCAATGGATACAGGCCCAGCTTGTTGAACTTTTCCTCATAAGATAATTCCACCCCATTTCAGATATCGGTAGCGTGCACTTATATCCTTTTTTAAATATGGAGATGAAAATTGTGTATGAAACTACAAATGTGGTCTCACCAATGCCCTGTATAATTGTAGCAAAACAACTTTACATGTTCACTTCTCCTTGCAATAAACAATAAATTCCATTTGCCTTCCTAATCACTAGCCAAATGCAGTATATTGTTTTTCTATTCTCCCTGTCAAAATGGACAAGTTCACCTTTTTCCAAATGATACTCCGCCTGCCAAATTCTTGCCCTTATTATGACCCATCCATTTCCCTTTGCGGACACCTTCACTGGAACTCTACTGCCTCGTCTACCACAGCATATGTAGAAGTGCCCATTGACCTCGGGCAGGAATTTCCAGTTTTGCTCGAGTGATGCCGTAAAATCCCACCTCTTGGATGGGATTTCTTTGCACCTGTTCGCACATTTTGCACTGGTAGAAGTGGCCCACCATTGGCTGGTGGCAGAATCTTCTGGTCCCACTGCTAGCTACGGGCTTTCCCATTGTTTGCACCCTCCCTTGCCAGGAGACCCCAGGCAGCAGATCACCATCAGATGGTCCAGAAGATCCCACCAGTGGGAATGGCCAGAAAATCCTATCCCTTATGTCCTCTTCACAACTTCCTTTCTATCTATCTTTGTACCAATAGCAAGTTAAGTAACCATATGGTCAGTCCCTTCATCCAAGTCATCCTTAATTAACAGAGCTACCCTTCTATCTTTTCCTAGCTTCCTGTCTTCTGAACTGTCATGTACCCTTGGATACTCAGTTCCAAGTATTTTTCATCTTGTAGCTATGTCTCTATAATGTCTATCAGATCGTATATATTTATGTCTATTTGTGCTGTCACCTCAACTGTTTTCTTACAAATGCTACATGCATTCAGATACACTATTTAATCACTATCATTTTCTGCTTGTACACTCTTGGTTTTCTCTGTCCCTTCCTGCCACAATGTGATAATCTTTTTTCCTTATTCCTACCTCGTTCTCTTCTACATTTTATTTAATTCTTCCCAAACATGGTTCTCCACATCCACCTTCATCATAAAGCTCTCACTACATCTCTAGAACTTGCCTGAACACTCATCCCATCGCAGTTCAAAGAACAAAGAAGAGTGCAGCATAGGAACAGGTCCTTTGGCAAGCCTCCTTCCAAGCCTGCACTGACCATGATGCCTCTTGTCTGATGCACGATGATCAAAATGCTTGGTACAAGCTTGTCAGGATCTGTACCAAAACCTGCCCAGTGAAAATCCCACTGGGGAGATGAGTGAATAGTGGGAGGTACTTGAATAGGGCTTCAAGCTGTTAATTACATCTAATATAGGCTTTTTGACTAGTTATCAAGTTCCCAACAACTCTGGGTGGGAATCTGATTGGGATCAGAATGACAGATGGAAGAATTGCAATGGGTTTGGCGCTTGGTGCAAAATCCATTTTTTTGCCACACCCAATTCTTCAAGCTAATGTAGTTCTCATCAGGGACAGGGGGTGATGGTGGGGAGAGTTTGGGGGGGTAAGGGGTGGGGGGTGGTGGTAATGCTAGCCAGCCTGGAGAATCCCTCTGTGTCCTGATTACGCTCCTGAATCTCCTCACTTTTAATTTGAAATTAGAATTTGCTTAATATCTGATCAATTTGCCTGAAACTTGAGCAAACTAACTCCTTATTTATTCCTTCCCACTCAGCACATGCAAAGTTGGTGATAGGTAAACCCACTGCACCGGATGTGAAAGGTTTTGAAAGAATGATCCAACAAGCATGGTTTCTTGCCACTTCGAAAAAACCACAAAAAAGAAAAATAAATCCTGTCCTGCTTAAACAATCTAAAAAAGATAGTGCAAAATTGTAGCATTCTGTTCACATTGCTTAATAAGAGCAATATAAAGAAGAGCATTATATCTGACCTTCTCAATCTAGAAATGATGTGAGGTTGCCATAGAGCACATCAACAATTCCCAGAATGTGCAGCTTATAGTAATTAGCTTCTGAACACTGTGGGTGCAGGCATTTAATATGAGCAGTGATTGTTATTGTTTGATAAGTTAGAGTCTATTCACCCAGGCCTTTTTAAGTGATCAAAATGATTAATATGACATTTAAACAAAGCCTTGTTGTAAGAATTATCAATCAATAAACCTGGCAATGCAAAATACTTCAAATTATTTGAAAGAAGCGTCCTAAGTAGTTAATTGGATCCCTGCCGAAAGTCTAATGTCAAGGGTAGGAACCATTGCAGTTATTTCTGTGTTGTTGATGTTTGAACTTTGTTTTCCTGCTGAACTTTCAGTGGAGAAGACCTGACATCAAGTTTGCTGTGAATCAATCACAGACATCAGATAGCAAACTACAGAAATGTGAAATGATATCGCAGTGATGGTGAGAACTCACTAATTTACAATATCCCTTATCCCTTTGCCAATTCCCATAAATTGAAGCATCTGGAGACTCAGCAGTAGAAAGCCAGGACAAAGTTACTTCATTAAAATATGCAGCAATACTTGTGCATAAGGTGATTTTCAATAATTTATTGCCAGTCTTTTTAGAAGTGGGATAGAAGTGAAGAAGAATAATTGTGCAGGCTATCGGGGATGTTGTACTTAGGCAAGAAGATTGTATATGAAATACGGAGACTTGCATTACATTGAGAACCAATATTTTTTCAAGATCTTTCCTGTTGTTTTCAGTGTTTGGTTCTGAATGACATTGCTATGTCAATATTTGTTTTGTGTAACTTATAATTTATATACTAACCAAATATCCCATCATTAAATTGCACACCTCAAATTTTACTTATTTTTGTTGTATAAAGTGGATTAGTTCCTTATCAATAAATGGGGATTGGGGTTTATTTCCAAGCAGGGGTACAGCCTTGCTTGTCTCAAAACCATCCCCCCAGAAGCAATAGCAGGCAGATTGATTTCAATGACTGACTGTTATGAGTCAACACCAGTTGTCAAACCCTCCAACTAGAGCAATACCGTGTTGCATTCTCTCCTCAGCTGTCACGCACTGGCCCAATTCCTGAATACTCATGACCAATGGCATGGGAGATCTAGTCATATTTAATGAATTAATGACTGGATAATAGACTATAAAGATGCAGGTAATCAGTTAAGGCATGTCTACAAATTTCAGTCGCAGAGACTTGATGTTTTGGTTCAGTTTTCATTTATGTTGACCCTGCAGGGATATAGCTCATAGCAAAAGTTGGCTCATTGAATTACTGAATGTGTTAGTTAACACAACAAGTAACACATTTACCCCATATTGAGATTAGTTATCACGTTTATTTGTGCCAGCAGAATAATATTTTCAATTAGGGTTGGTCTTCTGAGGAGTAATGAGGGTGCAGCAGAACTGGTCCAATGCCCAGAGCTCTGACTGTTGTTGGCTGAATTGGAATAACAATGCAGTAGTGTTGCCTGCAGTACACCATGGAGCTTTCCATTAGCAGGAGCATGCTGTCTGAGGGCCAGCTTACCTGGATTCTATTTCCAGCATTGCACACAATGCAAATAGTTTTGTGCACTGTGTTCCATTGAGGTAAAGCCAAGGAGGATTTTGAAATGTTCAATTAACTGAATATGAGCATGAGATACGACAACTTTTCTCTGAATTAGGTGTAATTTTAATGAATTGTTCTGCTGCAAACTGCATTTAAATACAGTATTCCCTTTGAATTTCTCACGCTCAACTCAGGGTGTACTCTCACCTACCTCAGCTGGTAGAGCTTAAGACCCTTACTCACAGAATTAAAGTTTACTTATTAATCACAAGTAAGGCTTACATTATCACTGCAATGAAGTCACTATGAAATTATGGGTTCAATCCCCAAGTTAGATCTAATCGTTTCTGGAACAGGATCATGGGATTGAATGGCCTGCTTCCCATTCACTGTAGTCCAAAACCTCAACACAAAAATGACCCTGAAACAATGGCATCCATGTCTGTCCATTTCTGAGAGTTTGCAGTGCATGACCGGGAGAAATGAGGTGCAAATCCTGCTTTTTCTGGACTCTCAAAAATAAGAATCAAACATTTCTTTGATTTTTTTGTTCTGCTGAGAATTCTTGCTGTGGTTCCATTAAGTCAGAATAGTTGATGCCTGGTGCAATGGCACGGAAGATGAATTTGAATTGGGGCGCAATCCAACAACATTGCTACCTTAAACAGCATAATTCACCCCTACTTATAGCTTTCAAATGAGGAGTGATGTAAACTTCCCTGTCCCACTCCTGATTTTCACTTGTGGGTTGTTCATTTTTCAGGTACAAAATGGCCAACTGCAAGCTGAACATTTGCCTCATGTATATTTCTATACATACATAGAGATAAAAAAAAGAACACTATACACAAAACAATTAGATGGAAAAGATACAATAAACACCTAAGTGTTATAATCTAGGTCAGAAACTCCAGGGTGTTTTATGAAGTCAACCTAGACCATGGCTGGGATTTTATGGTCTTGTTTGTCTCAAAACTCTAAAATCCCACCTGAGGTCAACAAATCTTTCCATAGTCCACGCCTCCAATTCCCGTGGCAGGCAGGATGGTGAACTTTTGGCCTATAAGTTTTGCACTTTAAATGTGACATGGGTGAACTTAAGATGCTTCACTCCAGGTACGATACAATTGACCTACCAGAGAGTATTTATCAAAGAGTACAGTTAACATATAATAAGATAATTAGCAATAACTTTTACCAATGACAAGCGAAGAAAGAACAATTATGATATCGTATATACTTTAACGGTAAAAAATACTGTTCCAGCACATACATCCTGACAAAAATATACCCCTGTTCTAGGCTTAGCACAGGAAGTAAGTTTGTTCATGTAATGTTGGATCTTGCAGTTTTGCAAAACCTGCTGTGAATCAGTCCTCTGGATGGAGAATTGAAATTCTGACTTCCCAGTCCTAGTGCTTCCAGCACACATCAAGGCAGAGGTAGAGCCACTGCTTGCCTTTACCTTGCTAGCATACCATTGATAGCAAGATAGCTTCCAGCCTGCAGTCCAAATAGCTTCTAATTAGCCAGCAGCTAGCAGAATTGTGAATATCAGGGAGAGAGACATGAACAGTCTGGAGTCCAAACAGCTTCTGCCAAACTGAACTTAACTCTTGGGTTTTTCCTGTGGGAAAAAAACTCTCCCATCTGATCTGACAATCATTCTTCCCCCAACAATTCTAAAAAAGTCATAAAACTCCAGGAGATTGCATTAGGCCCAGGTTAAAAATAAACAAAAATGTCCATTATATGACTTTATTAACAATAAAAGGACATTGGCTCAGACAGGTCATGGCCAATAGCAAAAAGAAGGCCTGATTACAAACTGAAGAGAACATGGTTAAAAATACATTTCTTATAGAAACAGTAGCACCACATAAAACTGGAAATTCCTGTTATCCTAAAAATGCTTCAAACATTCATTTCAAAAGTCTTTCTCTGTACTTTCAACAGGGGCATTAACCTAAATTAATTTCTCTTTTGCTTTTTCTTCTCACTCCCATGATCACCTTCAAGCTCTGTTTATCAGTTTCTTTGAAGAGGATATAATCTGTCTTCTGTTATGAGCTAGGCTCTTTGTTCTCAGGCTACTTCAATCCAACCCACTTCACCTGCAACCGAAGGCAATCAGAGTTACTTCAAAACCTAATACAATTTAACCAGTCCCAACCAAACATACAAGCACATCTATCCTGAGTCTGCTTATAAACTCACTACTTCTAGCTGGAATGGCTCTTTAAGCTGCAGCAAGCGTTAAGTACAGCATCAGTAAACTGGTTACTGCCCTTTAAATGGCATGCTGCCAGAGAATGATGTTTGTAAACCCAGGGATTTATTGTCATTGTGCTGGCCTGGAAAGCGCAGCTTTTGTATTTTCAGGCTGGTGTGAATTTGTTCAGCTAGTTTTGCTGGAGCAGGAAACATATATTTCATGTTGGTTTGCAGGGTTTGTGGCTATTTCCTGACAGAGATTAATAGATGGAATGATAAGGTGAAAAAAAATCATCATGGTGGCAGGATCCAAATTGTGATGCTGTTACAAATAAAACAAGTGATTATAATTTGTAATATTGTTGTAGAAAATCACTAAAATGAAAACTAAATGATTTTTAAAAAGGGATTTAATAATTATGGACATTTTGCTATCCAAATAATCACATACATATGATTTTATGATTCAAAAAAATGGAAAAAGTAAGCATTTTTATTGTCCCATTACAGCTATTTCAATTACACCAGTAATTGTGACTTAATGTAAAGTACTGAAGAGTAATGAGCAACAACTGTAATCTGTAAAGCTTTCAAACCACATCATACCAATAGCTTCATATTAATTGTTAAAAGTATAGAAAATTCCAGATGACTCTTATTGGATGGTCTTTTAAATAAGCTGGGGAAACCAGGATGGTAGTCTGCCTCCCTGGAGCAGGGGTCCAGGATGTATCAGAGAGGGTAGAGGGAATTTTGAAGGGAGAAGGGTCCAAAGCAAATGTAATAGTTCACGTAGGACAGAAAGATGTAGGAAGAAAGCGCAGGGGGGACTTACGTAGGCAGTTTAGGGAGTTGGGGGCTCAACTGAAAGGTAGGGCCTCCAGGGTGGCGTTCTCTGGGCTGCTGCCTGTGCCCGGGACCGATTGGGTAATAAATGAGACACTCCAACTAAATGCATGGATGAGGGATTGGTGTAGGGCAGAAGGCTTCATATTCATCGATCATTGGGAGGTCTTCAGGAGGGAGGGTCACCTATTCAAGAGGGATAGGGAGCAGTTGACTGGGAGGGGAACACATATTTTAGCTGGGAGGTTAGCTGGAGTGTTTCAGAAGTGTTTAAACTAATAGGGAGGGAGGGTGGGGAGGGAGAGGGAACTGGGAGTGGGAGAGAGAGGGATGATAGGGTAACACCAGAAGGTAGAAAGGAATATCCGAGAGCTGAGGGTCTTCAGTGCATGTGTTTTAATGCGAGGAGTGTGACTGGCAAAACAGATGAACTGAAGGCAATAATGTTCACGAGGAGTTTAGAAGTGGTGGCGGTGACCGAGACGTGGTTGAAGGAGGGGCAAGACTGGCAATTGAATATTCCAGGATATAAGTGTTTTAGGCGTGACAGAGTTGGTGTGAGGAGAGGCGGGGGAGTGGCTTTATTAGTTAAGGACAACATCATAGCAGTGCAGAGGGAGGGAGGTATGGATGATTTAGGAATTGAGTCTCTATGGGTGGAGTTGAGGAATAGGAAGGGAGTGGTTACTCTGTTGGGTGTTTACTACAGACCGCCCAACAGCCCGCGGGCCGTGGAAGAAGGGATATGCAGGGACATTTTAGATAAGTGTAGGAAAAATAGGGTAGTAGTAGTGGGAGATTTCAATTTTCCTGGAGTAGATTGGAGAGAGCCCAGAGCTGTGGGAGTGGACAGGGATGAATTTGTACAGTGTGTTTTGGAAGGGTCCTTGGAGCAGTATGTGGATGGCCCGACTAGAGATGGGGCTATACTGGATTTGGTTCTGGGAAATGAGCCAGGCCAGGTGGTTGACGTCGAGGTAGGAGAGCAGGTGTCAAATAGTGATCACAACTCTGTCTGCTTTAGGATATTAATGGAAAAGGACGAGACTGGCCCAAAAGGGAAGGTATTTAACTGGGGGAGGGCTAGATACAGCCAGATTAGGCAAGATCTTAAAGATACTGACTGGGATAAGCTTTTTGAGGGCAGGTCAACGAGGTACATGTGGGAGTCTTTCAAGGGAAAACTAAACTCTCTGCAGGAAAGATACATGCCAGCAAGGAGGAAGGATGGGAAAGGTAGGATTAGAGAACCTTGGCTTACCAGGGAGATTGAGGACTTGATCAGGAAAAAGCGAGAGGCTTACATTAGATCTAGGCAACTGGGGACTGAGACAGCGCTGGAAGCTTATAGAGAGTGTAGACGGGATCTTAAAAGGGGTATTAGAAAGGCAAAAAGGGGCCACGAGGTGGCTCTGGCAGGTAGGATTAAGGAAAATCCAAAGGCATTTTACACCTATGTAAGGAGCAAAAGGATGGTTAGAGGCAAGATTGGACCTCTTAGGGACAGAGGAGGGGATCTATGCTTAGAGCCTGAGGGAATGGGGGAGATCCTGAATGAATACTTTGCGTTGGTATTCACGCAGGAGACTGGACAGATGTCTGTGCCTGATGTTGACAAAGTTGAGGATCGGTTGAGGGAAATAAGGATTACGAGGAAAGAGGTGTTGGGGCTGTTAGGCAGCTTAAAGACATATAAAGCTCCGGGGCCTGATGGCATTTACCCCAGGCTGCTAAGGGAGTTGAGGGAAGACTTGGCTGGGCCTCTGACGCAAATCTTTGTCTCTTCCTTGGACACAGGTGAGGTCCCAGAGGACTGGAGGATAGCAAACGTAGTACCGTTGTTTAAAAAAGGTCAGAGGGATCACCCAGGGAACTATAGGCCGGTGAGCTTGACTTCAGTTATAGGTAAGCTAATGGAGAGGATCCTTAGGGACAGGATGTATGAGCATCTGGAGCGCTGCGATCTGATCAGGGATACGCAGCATGGCTTCGTCAAGGGGAAGTCTTGTCTTACAAATCTAGTGGAATTTTTTGAAGAAGTGACAAAAACAGTTGATGAAGGACAGGCTGTTGATGTCGTCTACATGGATTTCAGTAAGGCGTTTGACAAGGTTCCTCATGGTAGACTGATAGAGAAGGTGAAGGCGCATGGGATACAGGGTCGGGTATGTAGATGGGTCGAGAACTGGCTCGGGAGGAGGAGACAGAGGGTAGTAGTGGAAGGCTCTTTTTCGGCTGGAAGCCTGTCACTAGTGGAGTGCCACAAGGCTCAGTACTAGGTCCTCTTCTATTTGTGGTCTACATAAACGACTTGGAAGTAGGGGTAGGTGGTGAGATCAGCAAATTTGCTGATGACACTAAGATGCTTGGATTGGCGGGTACAGAAGAGCAGTGTCAGGCAATACAACAGGACATAGACAGGTTGGTAGACTGGGCAGATAGATGGCAAATGGAATTTAATCCGGATAAATGCGAGGTGATGCATTTTGGCCGGAAAAATGTAGAAGAGAGTTATAGGATAAAAGGTAAAACTATACGGAGCATAGAGACGCAGAGAGACTTGGGGGTGCAGGTTCACAAGTCTCTGAAGGTGTCCTCACAGGTGGAGAAGGTGATAAAGAAGGCGTATAGTATGTTAGCTTTCATAGAAAAGGGTATAGAATACAAGAGTAGGAGTTTGATGTTGCAGTTGTATAGAACGTTGGTTAGGCCTCACTTGGAATACTGCGTCCAGTTCTGGTCGCCGTACTATCGGAAGGATGTGGAGTCCTTGGAGAGAGTGCAGAGGAGGTTTACCAGGATGCTGCCTGGTATGGAAGGACTGTCTTATGAGGAACGATTAAATAGACTGGGGTTGTTTTCCCTTGAAAGACGTCGGCTTAGAGGGGATCTCATAGAGGTGTATAAGATTATAAGGGGTATAGATAGAGTAAATGGAGGTAAACTTTTTCCACCTTTAGAAATGGATAGGACGAGGGGTCATGGCCATAGGGTGAGGGGGGCTATGTATAGGACGAATATTAGAGGGCAGTTTTTCACACAAAGGGTAGTGGGGGTGTGGAATGCACTGCCGAGTAAGGTGGTGGGAGCAGGCACGCTGGGGCTGTTTAAGGGTCTCTTGGACAGCCACATGAGCGGTATGCAGATAGAGGGATATAGTAGGACTGTTTAACTACGGCTTTTTCCACAGGTAATTCGGTCCATACTTGACCAACATTGAGCATGCATTCGGCAGGTGGTGCGGGTACAGCTCTTGGATGTTGATTCATGGGTTGCCTGGTACCTCATGTCGTAAATGAGTGCTTTATGTGGACCATCTGAAGGGCACCATGACAGCTCAGAGACTATCGATGTGGCTGTGCAGACACTTGGAATTGGGCCGGTGTCTGCGGGAGTTTGCGCGTTCTCCCCGTGGTTGCGTGGGTTTTCTCCGGGCACTCCGGTTTCCTCCCACAACCCAAAAATTCGCTCTTAGGCTGATTGGGAAACAAATTGTCCCTATAGTGAGAATTTTCCATATTAGGAATAATATATATATTATTATATAGGAATAATATAATAGGATAATGGATTTGCTACTATATAGTTATGACGGCGGCGCGGGCTCGTTGGGCCGAAGGGCCTGTTTCCCGTGCTGTGTTGCTCTTTAATCTTTAATTAATAATTTCTGAATTAGTTTTTACTTACTTTGATTCTTGCGAGCAGCCAACAGGACTGTGGGTGTTTACTGCTGAATGGATATTTATTAACATCGTATTTGATTTCTATCAGTGCCATTACAAGGTTGTCAGACAACCTTTTACTTAGATTAGGATTTCCATTGATTAAATCAGGATAAATAATTATATTTTAATATTTCTTCCATAGTTTTTATAAGTCACATGTAGATGTTCCTCATAGGATCATTAGTTATAGCCATAGAGTCAGTGAGGTTTACAGCATAGATACAGGCTCTTCTGCCCAACTTGTCCATGCTGCCCTTTTTTTTAAATGACTAAATTATTCCCAATTACCTTCATTTGGCCAATGCCCCTTGATAGCCATCTTACTCATGTAACTTTCTAAACACTTTTTAAAAGACAAAATTGTACCCACCTTTACTACTAACTCTAGCAGCTTGTTCCAGATACTCACCATCTTCTGTATGAAAAATTTCCTCTCTGGACCCTTTTGTATCTCTCCCCTCTCACTTTAAGATTGTGCCCTCTAGTTTTAGACTCCCTTATTTTTGGGAAAAGATATTGATTATCTAGCTGATTCATGTCCGTCATTATTTTATAGACCTTCATAAGATCACCGTTAAGCCTCCTGCGTTCCAGAGAAAAAATCCCAGTCTATCCAGCTCTTCTTATAACTCAATCCATTAAGTCCTGATAGCATCCTAGTAAATCTTTCCTGCACTCTCCCTAATTTAATAATAAACTCTCTGCAACAGGGTGCCATTGAATGATACAGCAGAAAAGAAGGCCATTTGACTCATCCAGCCTCTACTTGTGGAATAGAGGTCAGTAAGACAAAGTAGGCAATAAAGTAGGTCGTCAGATCGAACAGAGAAATAGGATAGTCAGCCAATATTTCAGATCTGAAAAGCCTATCTTAGGGCTGGAAAATAAAACAGATAAACAGCAGTTTAGAAACAAAACAGTCTTCAAACTTCAAACCTATTGACTAACTCTGGTTTCTCCTCAGATAGTGCCTAACCTACAGTGCATTTTCAATTTATTTTGTTTTTCTTCCCAGTTTTCCAACAGTTGCACTATTTGACTTTTTGTTTGTAAAACATGAAGTTCCTGGATTTTAATGGATGTATTTTCTAGTAGCTGTTACCCAGCTGAGTGCACAGTTCTATACATTGGTTACGTGGAAACCAAACGTTAACCTATTAAATCAAAGACGTAACTAGGGGGTAAACTTGACAAGTAAAGTTGCTGAAAACAGATGGGAAGATTACAATGTGCCATTAATCTACGCACATTGATTGCAATGCAAGTAGCCTGCTCATTTCAATGAATCTAGCACATTATTGGTGATAACCATTCTCCTAGCTGGCTGGATGAATCAGCCAGGGCCTGATATTCCAAGTGGCTAGCACCACATCAAGCCAGAATGCAGGTCCTAAAGGTGAGGCTGGAGGAGGTACTACAGTTGTGCAGGGAGTGACTAACCTGAGAAAAAGGCGATGGCCTGTTGGTATTATCACTAAACTATTAATCCAGTAACTCAGCTAATGTTCTGGGGACCCCGGTTCAAATCCCACCATGGTAGATGGTGGAATTTGAATTCAATAATAACCTGGAATTAGGAATCTGCTGACGACTATGAAGCCATTGTCGATCGATGGAAAAACCCAACTAGTTCACTAAATCCTTTAGGGAAGGAAATCTGTTGTCCTTAGCTGGTCTAGCTATCGTGTGACTCCAGAACCACAGCAATGTGGCTGATTCTCACCTGCCCTCACGCAACTTGGAGTGGGCAGCTAATGATGTCCATTAGCACAAATGAATAAAGAAACATTGAAGAATGGCACAATATGGGACAGAACAGAGTCCAAGCAATCCTGGCACTATAGTAGAGGCACTGGTGGAGGAGGTAGAAAGTATGAGAGATGTCCTTGGCTGGAAGGTCCCTCAGGCACATGCTGAGAAGTCAGTGGGCACAGATAACTGTGAAGGTCAGTGCCAGAAATCAAGCCTGTAGGAGCTGGATGTATACGAGAAGAAATTCAATGGTCACATTAGTTGTCAAGTTCTGTGAATTCAGCTGCAAAAGCTATATTCAACCTCACGCAATGTTCCACATTTCTCTCCAGCAACAATCTCTATTATCTATATTATCTGTTAGGATGCAAACCTTGCATTTACATCCTTCCCCACTTACCGTAACACTCTGAACACTTCCCCAAGCCTCAAACCCACATCTCAAACTTTCACACAATAGCTGCTAATCAACCATGACTGCCACATCCTGCTCCACACTCACTGACAGACTTTCCTCTCTCTTGCAAGACTGGGTGGTGCACAATAGAGGTCAGTAAAACAACCAAAGAGGCTCAGACATGACTATACATCCTGCCCTGACAGAGAAGGTGATGCTGTATATAATTGAAGTACTAGACCCTGGCCAGCATCAGGGTGGAAACCAGCAAAGGTGATGGTATTTTCATACCTAACTCTCATTAATCCATTTCAACATCCACCCTCTTCTGACTTACCATCTGCTGATGGTGTGAGCATGCAACTCTTACTCATCATTTCATCATTACCTTATTCTTGAGTGTTCTAAAAGCAAAAAACTGTAACATTCCAAGCACTGGAGATAACCAGGAAGGGAGACACAACACCAAGACTAGTTTTCACACTCACAGTCACCAGCTCAGATGCTGATGCTTTGTGTATTTAGACCAGTGGTTTCCAATCGGTGTGTCCAGTGCACTGGTGTGTCATTTAGATCCCCCAAATGTGTTGCGAATAAAGATTCAAAGTGTTTCAAAATTCGTATCATTAAACTGAAACTAATCTTCATTTCTGCCATCGGTATTTCCAAATCCCGATGAATCTTGGGCCTCCCAGCATGTGCACAAGCTGGGAAAGAGCCACACATGCACGGCTTAGACCTTTTATGTTGGCAGGTCCATGTGCATTACCATCTAGGACTTGGAGCTGAAGACAAAGATCCCATGTGCCTACATGCAAAGTAACAACTCAAAAAGAGCACAAAATCCCTAGGAGATGTGAGAGAGATAGGAAGAGGTTAAAAAAAACAGCAGAAATGACATGGAGAGGCTGAAAAAAGCAGGAGCGAAAGACAGGGGGAGGTAAAATAAAACAGGAGAGAGAGAGACAGGGATAGGTGAAAAAAAAATGAGGAGAGAGACAGGGAGAGATGAAAAAAAAACAAGCAAGAGACACAGGGAGAGATAAAACAAAAGGAGAGACACGGGGAGAGATAAAACAAAAGGAGAGACACGGGGAGAGATAAAACAAAAGGAGAGAGACAAGGGGAGGTTAAAAGAATAAGGAGAGAGAGAGATAGGGAGCGGTTAAAATAAAAAGGAGAGAGAGAGGGAGAGGTTAAAAAAAACAGCAGTGAGACAGGGCAGGTGAAAAAATATGGGTGAGAGATAGGGAGAGGTTAAAAAACAGCAGAAAGACAGGAGGAATAGAAAAAACAGGAGAAGAGGACAGGGAGAGATAAAAAAAGTCAGGAGAGAGGACAGGGGGAGTCAGAAAAAAAAGGCAGAGAGGACAGAGCAATGTAGAAAAAGCAGCAGTGAGATGAACAAAAAAATATGAGAGAGACAGGGGGAGGCGAAAAATGATGTTCCCAGCAAGGGAAAAGGACAGAGAGAATAGGAGATGTGCCTAATATTTTATTACGTAATATAAAGATGTGCCATGACTATAAAAGATTAAGAATAGTATAGAGGCAGAATCTCCATTTGGTGAGACCTTGAGAGACTGAAGCTGGGAACAAAGAACAAAGAAACAGTTCATTGGTGGACAAGATCTGCTGGAGTGGACTCAGCTGAGTAATTCAATGGGGCAACCTACACTGATGGGTGTGCACATTTGAAATGCTTGCTGTATTAGGAAATCTGGCAGAAAGTCTGCAGTCCACACCAGAGAACATGGGGTTTCCCAGTAGCAAGTCAGTGCAGGGTTTTGCTTCAGAGAGGCCCTCAGGAATGGTGACGTTCCCATGTATCTGCTATGCTCAGCTTTCAAGATAGTGGAAATTGTGCTTTGGGGAGACGTTGTCAAGTTTTGGTCAGGTCCTCCCAGTGGGAAGGATATAAATACTTAAGATAGCATGTGTGACAATTAAATGGATTATGTTGTTCTGGAAGCTACCTCAAATAGATCCTGAATCTTGTTGGAACTGCAAGTGGAGAGTATTCCGTTGCCAAAATCTTGTAGTGGTGGACTGGCTTTGGGAAGTCAGGAGGCTATATTCCTTGGGATAAGCATGATTTCAGCCAGTTTACCGCATTAGGACATTTCTAGAAATTTCAAAGAATATTTCTCAAGAGTACTAAGAGATTTATTCTGCATCAGCATACAATAGATATGGAATAAAAGCCAGTAAATAGAATTGGCCGTGATATAATTAAATAGTGAGTAGGCCCAAGAGGCTGCATGGTTTAGTTCTGTGGCTAACATTGCAATGTTCCTGCAGATGGTGTTATGTTTGACCTGTGAGTGCTTAGGTGTTGTCACCGTTAGTTTGAAATGGGAAGAATTTGTTGGCTTGAACAGAAACATACCTCAGATTTCCAAGAATAAAAACACAAGGAATAATCAGTAAGAAAATGTGGGTTTGATATCGCAAGAACACAAATACAACTAATAGATAAGGATAACCAAGTGAACTAGACGGGCCAAATGCCCTTTAGAGATTCTTGAACAATTTGATTCATTCATGACTGAATCTTGGACTAGTGTAGAAGTGACCAGTTCTATTTGATAATTTGTGTGAAGTTAGTCTGTTTTCTTCAATAAAATTCTGGGGCTTCACAATCTCTTTATTGTCTGCAGTTTTGGTCACCTAATTACAGGAAGGATATTGATAGAGTTGAAAGAGTACAGAAAAAGTTTAGAAGGATGTTGCCAAGACTTGAGAAACTGATTACAGAAAAGTGTTGAATAGGTTAGGACTTTATTCCCTGGAGCGTAGATGAATGAGGGGAGATTTGATAGAAGTGTATAAAATTATGATGGGTACAGATAGAGTGAATGCAAAGCAGGCTTTTTCCACTGAGGCTAGGGAAGAAAAAAAACTAGAAGACATGGGTTAAGGGTGAAGGGAGAAAAGTTTAAAAGGAATATTGGGGGGGAGGGTTCTTCACACAGAGAGTGGTGGGAGTGTGGAATGAGCTGCCAGATGAAGTGGTAAATGCTGGCTCATTTTTAACATTTAAGAAAAATTTGGACAGGTACATGGATGAGAGAGATGTGGAGGGATATGGTCTAGGTGCAGGTCAGTGCAACTAAGCAGAAAAATGATTCAGTACAGCCATGAAGGGCCAAAAGGCCTGTTTCTGGGCTGCAGTGTTCTATGGTTCTATGGTTTTAAATGCCTTTATTGAGTTTGCTCAGCACTATAAAGATAATTTACCCCCTATGAGTTTACAGTAACTGTGATATAAAGTCATGGCCATTTTTCCAATCTAACATATTGAAATCCTACCTCCTAATATGAATTTACTAAGTTAACAGGAAAGGGGTTTTGGTGCTTTGAACTTCTATGTTTGATTTTACTCTTTCAAAATAGGGGCTGTTAGTGACTGCCTCATGTTGGCTGGACAGGAAGGAGTCAAAAGTTTCAAAGAACACTCTTTTTAAATATTGTAGTAAAACCATCTAAGACAGTCTGTGCCAAAAAAAAGTCTACTAAAATCATTGTAATTAAGAATGGATTAATTTTATTGTGATGCATTTTAATGCTGTATTTGTCTTTCAACATTTTACAAAGAAACTTTAATGTGGATAATTTGATTTCCTCTATCTGTTGTGCCATTGCACATCTTTTGAATTCATTCTATCCAAGGCAACTACTTTTGTCAATACTCTTCAACTTTTCTTTCAGATATAGTGGGCTAGAAATTTTGTGCCCCAGTTTTTGGGTGGGGTGGTTGTGGGGTGGGGGGGTGAATGTTGAAATTCATAACCTGCTGTTGACTCAAAACCTGAACTTTTTTTCTCCTTCCCTGAAGATGCTGCCAGTCCTGCTGAGTTTTTCCAGCATTCTCTATTTTTTTTGGTTCCAATTCTGGTAGGCAACACATACATTGACTGCACATGGACCTCATTTGCAGGATTGGCCATGTGAGTCCTGTTCTCCTTCCTCCTGGATGCTGCTGGCTGCCTTTGTGCTCAGCAAGGGGCTGAATGGTATATGATTCAGTCAGCCTGCTCTTCTTAAAGGCAGGCTATCTCTCTTAAAGGGAAACTGCACTGAGCAGTATTGACGTAATTTAATGACAGAAAAATTAACACCAGGTTGACAAATGAGATGCTGGAGACATTAGTGCTGAAACTGGACAGGAGAGATGCCATGCTTCCAGGAGGTTTTAGGAGTTCTTCAAGGAAGGAGTAGAAGTAGGTAGTCAGGAACGTTAACTTCTTTGCACTGAGGACTTGGCAGTGGTACCACACAAAATCTAATGATCTCAAGTGCATGGTTAAGGTCAGTGAATGCATCTTCATATAATACACCCTATCCACCACACTGCCAATCTCTTATGCCGCTCCATGTACCACATCCCCATCACTCATCCAGTAGCAGTGTCTACCACACAGGGCTCACACATGGCATTTAGGTACTTCTAGATGTCTGCATCACACATCTAGCAATACTGCCAGCTTCACGCACTACCTCTCGTTGCCTTCAGCTATTCAGCTGTGGTAGGAAATTATCCAAACATAGCATTACACAATCACTGACATTCTGCCCTTTCTCTTATGGACAAAGTGATACATAATAGAATCGGCAGAACAGAACAGAAGGGGACAAGGTTGCCTGTATCTTTTGAATTCTGTAGAGGAAACAGTTCTCAGAATCATGGGGATTGCAGTGACAGAGACTGTGTGATTGGCTTTGCTGAGAATCTTGAGCATGATCATATGCTCCTGCCTTCTACTTTTTCTCAACTTCAGTTCACATTCATCTCACTTCCAGGAAGAAGGAGCGAGCTGCAGCATGGATCCCATGCTTTCCAAATCCCACTTCCTTCAGACTAATCTTTCCCTTCTGATTTCCTGGGTTCCAACATGCATCTCCTGGCCAATTACAGCAGCTAGGGAGAGAAAGTGAATGAGTGAGTGAGAAAGAGAGAAAGAAAGTGAAAGAGAAAGAAAGAAAGTGAGAAAAAAAGAAAGTGAGAAAGTGAGCCCCCTTATTTAAAACAGGAAGTGGCAGGTTCAGAGTAGGTTTGATTCACATTCCAGATTTGTATCGTTTTAACTTCCCACCTAAGCAAAACCCGCCCATTTTCAAGGATTAAAATTGTCTCAAAGATTGTATCAAAAGCATCAGCAGTGTTCATGAACTGGTTTGTTCTGTTAGTCAGCTGTCTGAATAGTCACTGGGCACTGAGTGACAGCAACCAGCCCTGCTTCATTTGTCACATCAAGAAAGGGTGAGGTTACAGATGAATACTGACAGAGTCTGATGAGGACTTCGATGTGGTGTGTATAGAAGACTGTTAATGGGCATGCATTGGCAAGCCCATCAGACAGCCTCCTGTCACTGTCAAGGAGCCTGGAAAGAGTTGTGATCAAAATTGACAGTAAACATTTCACAAAGCCTGCCCTCTGCTTCATGTCTGCTCCATTCTCTTGTTCTGTTGCAGGCTGAAAGACGCTACATGCACTGTCCACCTCAACCCTGTCAAACCTTTGTATTGACAATTCCTCTGTGTCCCAAGGTAAAAATGCAGTAACACTCCCTGATTAATGGAGGAACTCACTCTAACACCTCAAAAAAAAAAGGGTACTTCCAGACATTATGGAATAGTTTTTTAAGGTCTTAAAAAATATCTTATGTACAACTAGAGTGTGTACTCCTTTAAGGAACACTTAGTTCAAGGCCTACCTTGCTGTTTCATGTTTGTTGGTTGCTGAGTGATTAATGAATTTGTTGTCTGGATCCACATGGTCCAAATTTAGTTTCCTGTCAACGTATCAAGTATTTAACACACTGTCATATCTTTTGTAACATGCAAATCACCTTCTGGGCCAGGAGGAAACATTCTACCCACGAACAGTTCAGAGAAAGCACTTATCTGATGGACCCAACCCTCCTTACCTCCTTTTACCTGCTGAAGTTCCCCAAGATTGATGGAATTCAGCCATAGTCAAAAATATAAGGGCTGTTAAAGGGAAGCATAGAAACATACAGTGCAGAAGGAGCTCATTCAACCCATCAAATCTGCACTGACCACAATCCCACCCAAGCTTTAACCCCCACAACCCCATGCATTTACCCTAGCTAGTCCCACTGACGCTAAGGGGAAATTTAGAAAGGTCAATACACCTAACCCATGCATCCTTGGAGGAGCACACAAATAAACCCACACAGATACAGGGAAAATGTGCAAACTCCACACAGATAGTGATCTGAGGCCAGAATTGAACCCAGGTCCCTGGCACTGTGAGGCAGCAGTGCTAACCACTGTGCCACCATGCTGCCCATGAAGTATACAGCCTTCTTAAAAGATTTCAGCAATTGACCTACTTCCAGAGATCAGATTTGTTGCCCCGCCTCAGTTAAAACTGGAAGTGACGGGTTTTGGACAGGTTTGATTCCGGTTCTGTGTTTTCAGCATTTTAACTTCTTACTTTTACTCTCCGGTTGACGTCAAGGATGATCCCTGACTGTATGAAACAAAGTCAAACCATTTTGATCCCCAAACGTGAGGATCAAGAGCGCCTTAAGAACATTGACAACTGGTGCCCAATTACTATCGGTCCCTTGTTGCTCCGCCTCTTTACTAAGATCATAGCTAAGAGGTTGAGTGACTTTTTCAAGGACTAAAACTATTTTCGAGGACTAAAACTACCTCTGTTTGATCTACGTCTCTGCAAAGTTTAGTGATACAAGCACAGGAAAATCTTAAGAGCTGGTATTAGTAAATTGCACAGAAGCGATTCCAATCCCATGCGAGGTTAAAGTCTTGCAGGCTTCATTATAAACAACAGAATTAGTAAATTCAAAGGCTATCTAAGAATAAGTAAAACTGAAGTCTCAAAGTGCTAGCAGTAATCATGAATGGGTTTATTTTGTTCGTCGGCAGTTTAAATGGACTATTTACTGAAGCAGCTAGGTTTGACCTTACATCACTCCCTGCGCCCCAATTCTGAGGACAGGATTTTCTGTCCGCACTCAGCCCAAGACCGGAAAATCCACCCAATGGACGTTGATTAGTCCTATCATGTCCACTACGATTCCTGTGGTGGATGGAATGGGAAAGTTCCACCCAGTGTCTGAAAATTCCACTCATTGACATCTCTCCTTCTTATACATCTTCTTCATTAGTTTTCTCCACTATTCCTTGTTCTACCTCATCTATTTTCTTCTGGAAGACATCATGGCTCACTTTAACTCCAACAGGCAAGAATTTTTACTGGCTAACAGGTATGATGAATGTTATCATCAGCAGAGATTCCTCGTCAAGTTTCATGTTCCAGTAGCCACCTCTGACTTCAAGCTTGCTGAAAACTTTTCGACCCTGTCAATACTGGCGTAATCTCTTCCAGTGTTGGGGTACAGTGGTGACTCCTGGTGATTACTTGATTAAGAACTTTAGGGACTAAATAATTTTTATCCATCTGTTTGACTTCTCTCCCACCACAAAGGCATTTACCCAGTCTGTAGATTTTGGCAATCTTGTTCGTTGATTCTATTCCTTGGAACTTTAAGCTTTCCTTTCAGTTCCGTTGATAATTTATGTAGGGGATGAGTCACTCATTGGGTCAATAGTGACTCGGAACTCAAAATCTTAAAAATATCCAATTATTCTGTCAAAATACTCAGGCTACATTTGTGCCAGATATCCCTTGCTTCTGGTTGGAGAGAGCTTTTCTATGAGTGTGTTATCTTCAACTAGTGTCACTCCTTCATCTCACTGTTGTTCAAGATAAACACAACCTCTCAACCCCAGAATAGCAGGACCATCTGTTTCAGTGAAGTAAACATGTACTTAACATTCTTTTCTTTGTGTGGCCCTTTAATGTGGGTTATTTCTTGCTGTTTAGGCTCAGTTCCCCCCTATGCCATTGGTATGATGTTGCTAGTTTTAGGCTGTCTCTTCTTGATACCCATTTACTTCCAAATTTTCAGAAAAGACCTTCTGGTATAGTCTGTGTGGCATGATGTTACTCTGCTTTCTGGTATCAATTTCAAATTGATGGTTGTGGACTTATTTCTCAGTCTCTTCTGATTGGAGTGGTTGCATGAATTTATTTAATATGGGAACCAGCCATTTCATACAGCTGCAGTGTTCCAATGCCTGTTGTGTCTTCAAACTCATGGTCATTTCCCAGGGAATAAATAGTTTGGTTCTTTTACTTCTCATTTGCTCTGTTCTTCTGCCTCTGATAACCCTTTTACTATTTTCTTGCTTTGCACTTCACATCTTTTCCCAGTGATTTGGCTTTGTACAAATTCTGCAGTTCGATCCATATGCAGGACAACATTTCATTCTATCTGTGAACTTGCCCATATCTCTTGCACATCTCTCTCTCTTTCTGGTGTTCACTCCTTTGTTACCGGTTCACTCCATCAACCCTGCAGCCTTCCTCTTGACTTGATTGAAAGCCAGCCACTTGGGTGGTCAGTCTGCTTGTGGCTTCATGCACTTTGGCAGCACTTATAGGCTGAGATATTGTGAGCCTGTATTTTTGAATCAATTCTTTGTGCAGTTCAAGATGTACAGAACCTCAAGTAAGATGATCTCGCAGCCTTTCATCTCTGTCCTTAAATTTACATTTATTTTCTAGCTGAACTTTTCAATCTTGTCATTGTCAACGGGCTCACCAGAATCCTGCCTCTGGCCTTGAAATTCACATTAGTAGATCCAATCATTTGATTTTGGTTGGAGATGTGTACTGACTCTTTCAAAAAGATTTTCCGGATTTTTACTGTCATCTTCATTTAACTCCTGGCTATAAAATAAATTTATTGCTGTGGTGCCCATTTCATTTTCACATAAGTCACTCAGTTTCCCCCCACCCCCCAACTCTCTGAAACTAATTTGGGCTAATTTTTCAATCAAATTCACTGTTAAATTAATTTGAAATGCCAGGTTTTGACTCATGGACACTCCGATGCCACTATGTGATGCCCTTTGGTTCCTATAAGTTGGAAATAATAAGATTTCAAACTAAATTTCTGAAGTTTTATTGAAAAATTTCTTATAGCTCTCCTTGCGATTGGTAGACTGATAAGATTGGTACATAATAACTGGCTATGTGACTAAACTGTGGCAGAGAACATGCACCTCAGGAGATATATTTCCATTACACTTAGTTTCTATCTCCTTACAAATTATATCATAAAATAATATCTCTGCCTCTTCCTTCCAGTGACCTCCTTCACCCTTTTTCAACTGGCAAACTGCCTGGAGATCCAGAACAGCACTTGCAGCTCATTAGTTTAATGTAAATGAGGTGTCAGTCCTCAAGATGGCTTAAGCCTGTTGGCATGGATTTTAAGTGAGTTCCGCAATCACAACGCCAAGCACCAAGCCAAAGTCTGCCCATACTTAATCTCAATACGCAGTCTTAAAAATTTGAATACCGGGCAGGGATGCAATTTGGGTCACTGGCTGTCTTGGGATAAACTATTGTTGCAGCGGAGACCTGAAGCAGGCAATACGACCCTTATTCGCACATCAACAATATGCCTCTTGCTTGCCTTTATTTAATGTGGTAAGCAGCAGTTGCAGTTGGATATGTGTTTGTGTTTTCTGCATACATTTTGACATCTTGGCCCACTAGGTGTCACGAAGTGGCCCAATTTCTAGACCACAGTTTGTTAAAGATAGAAATAGATGATATAACGTCATGCGTCATGGTAACACACTTTGTGATGCTGATATTAACTTTGTACGCGTAGATATTGTACACAATAAAGTTTGCTCTTTTCAGAAAAGCCATGACCTTTCGAAGCATTACAATAGACATTATGGTTTGATAAACTGTCGTCATCAGTAACTGGCGACATTTCACATTTGATATTTGATTGTGCTAATATTCTAAGTGCCAGATTATAAATAGTAGATCACACAGCAGTTTATAGAACATAAATCACACAGCAAACTGTCAGGTGACTCATGGACCTCACAGAGCAAGTTATGTCAGCCATGGCAAAAGTGGTTAATGCTCCATAAAATATGAGCCCTCATGCAGGTACACAGATGTGAAATACGTTATTTTTCATTTGTTAGCATGCCATTACGTTCAGGTGCAGTTATCTTTTAGTTTCAAAGTTGCGTATACGGCCAGATGTCATGGTATATGACCATTCGCATGCTTTCATGCTTATAATAGAAGTAGGTCTCACTTATCAAAAGTACGTGCAGTTCAGAAACCTGCATCAATCAATAAAGGAAGGATAAATGGTGGAAAAGGTTAATTTTATAGACTTGTGACTCCCAAGCTTCCAGGCATCATATCTGGGGTAACTCAAAGATGTGCTGAAGAAATGACAGTTCTGCCCAGCTTCTCCCTATCAGGGGTTCCAAATAAAGATTGCCCAGCAATTGATCAGGGAATTCAAACTGTTGTTGAACAAGTGCCCTGCAGTCAGAGCCATCCCAAAGTACAAATTAAGTGGAAATCTCAGAAGGTTCCTGCTGTCCTATAGTATTAGTTACCCAACAATTAAAAACTCTTGGGTAATTATGGTACTGATAATCCCCAAGGGATCTTCCCCTCTCCTCCCCATAAGGAGCATTTTCTTGACCATCTGATACCATCGCTGACCACCCAAGCCACCTGATTCTCCTCTCATCCATACCCCCATCCCATTCCTATTCATGTCTCTTACAAACCTATCTTCTCCTTGGCTTCTGAAAGTGGCTGGATGTTTAAACTTACCTAGTGTATGGCAGTTAGTGCCTTAGAAAATGGGACATGGCTTCCTCACCTCTGACTCTCCATGTCACTACTGAAGGAATCAGGAGAGTGGTGCCCAGTACAGTTCTTACCCAGCTGAGTTAGAAGATCAGGCGAGAGAGGAGTGGCTGGATTTCCAAGTAATCTGTCTCTGCCAATCTATGGAAATTGAGGCCCATATATGTCTTTCAAAATGTCATGCAATGTGAGTTGAAAAGGTAATGATTTACAGGAGACTAGGAATGGTCATGAGAGATCAGGTGCCGGAGTGTGATGATTAGGGGAAATTTCACAGTAACTTCACTGCAGTGTTAATGCGAGCCTTACTTGTGACTAATAAATAAACTTAAAAAAAAACTTTTAAAAGATCAAAGTCTAGCTAGTTTGCCTTCTACCATCCTGGTAGTCACATGATACAATGATGACATTGTTGACTGACCACAGCAATCAATGCCAATCAATTAGTCTACAATATGTCTTAGGAATAATGTAATGAAAACTCCTTGCTTTGAAAACCAATAATCCAAAGTCTCCTATTTTCATTCTGCACTTACTGCATAATTTTTCAAGTTACTTATGCACTGTACATTATTTTCTGAAAGAAAACTACATCATTTGAATTGAATCAGTCAGTAAGAATGGATTCCAACATCTCCAGAAGGAACCTGTTCATGACTGGATCATTTGTTTGCTGAAATATTGGCCTTGATATTATCATCCATTAAGATGGATAGGAGAGGGCTACAGGGGATCAGGATATGCAGTGAAGATTCATTATTCCAAATATATCAGCATGTAACTGCCACCATTATACACTGGTGGATGCTGGTGCTCGAGTGCCCCATCATGGAGAGATGGGACACATCACTGAAATATTTAAATGAAGTGGGGCACTAGAAAAGTAGAAATTGACTCTCGTGTGTGAGATGAATCATACTATTTTATGGTTATTTTTGTTTAGAAATGACTCATATAAGCACTGGAAACATTTGTTACCTTAGAGAACTCTTAAACACTTTGCATCATTCAAACCTGAACACGCAGTATTTCTGTCTAAAATGCCAGAGGAAAGATTTGAGCTGTGAGATACAGACAACACAAGATGACATTTTCATACAACAGAGCTTTTGGCATCTAAGCTTTTTTGAGATTCATTTAGAAAGGAGAACAAACTGCCGATAGTCTATCATCTGTTTTGTGTGAATGCCCAAGGCGGGTTTTTAGTTACACATCTTTGCATTCAGGCACCCATCTTGGAGCGTAGGACAAGGAAAGATGGAATTATCAAGCCCTGTTTCTGCAATCCTCAAAATCACTAAAATTGGTCAAACGGCTCTTCAGTTTGACAAAACAGGACAGGAACATCTAATTCCATGGTGCAGAAACTAAAACATAAGAGTATATCAGACGTTTCTGAATTGAAAAGTAACCGACTCGGTTAGTATAGAACATAGAACATAGAACATAGAACATTACAGCACAGAACAGGCCCTTCGGCCTTCGATGTTGTGCCGACCAAAATAAAAAGCAATGCCCCTCCAAACTAAACCATTCCCTTCTCCTCCATATACTTATCAATTAACCTCTTAAACGCCACCAAACCTGGCGCATCTACAACAGCTGCAGGCAGGGCATTCCACTCCCTAATCACTCTTTGAGTAAAGAACCTACCACTGATATCCGTCCTATAACTCATAACCCTTAATTTAAAGCTGTGTCCCCTCGTGCTAGCTTTCTCCATCCTAGGAAAAAGGCTATCACTGTCCACCCTATCTAAACCTCTAATCATCTTATATGTTTCGATAAGGTCTCCTCTTAGCCGCTCCTTTCTAACGAAAACAACCTCAAATCCCTCAGCCTCTCTTCATAAGACCTGCCCTCCATACCAGGCAACATCCTGGTAAACCTCCTCTGTACCCTCTCCAATGCCTCCACATCTTTCTTAGAATGTGGGGACCAGAACTGCACACAATACTCCAAGTGCGGCCGCACTAGAGTTTTGTACAGTTGCAACATGATGCTGCGGCTCCTAAATTCAATCCCCCTACCAATAAAAGCTAAGACTCCATATGCCTTCTTAACAACTTTATCCACTTGACTGCCTACTTTCAGGGATCTATTGACACATACACCAAAATCCTTCTGTTCCTCAACACTATTAAGAGCCCTACCATTAGCCCTATACTCTACACATTTATTGTTCCTGCCAAAGTGCATTACCTCACACTTTTCCACATTAAACTCCATTTGCCACTCTCGGCCCAGCTCTGCAACTTGTCCAAGTCACTCTGTAAACTATAACACCCCTCTTCACTATCTACCACTCCACCGACTTTAGTGTCATCTGCAAATTTACTGAGCCATCCCTCAATACCCTCATCCAGATCATTTATAAAAATTACAAACAGCAGGGGCCCAAAAACAGACCCCTGAGGCACACCACTCGTCACCGAACTCCACGATGAATATCTCCCATCAACCACCACCCTCTGTCTTCTATCTGCCAGCCAATTCCTATCCAATTAGCTAAATCACCCTCTATTCCACACATCTGCATTTTCTGTAGAAGTCTTCCATGGGCCACCTTATCAAACGCCTTACTAAAGTCCATATATACTACATCAACCGCCTTACCCCAATCCACCTCTCTGGTCACTTTCTCAAAAAACTCAATGAGGTTAGTAAGGCATGACCTACCCTTCACGAAACCATGCTGACTATCCCCAATCAATTCATTTCTCTCTAAATAACTATAAATCCTATCCCTAATAATTCTCTCCAATACCTTGCCCACAACAGAAGTAAGACTCACTGGCCTATAATTACCAGGAAGGTCTCTCTTCCCCTTCTTAAACAATGGGACCACATTCGCTATCCTCCAGTCCTCCGGAACCACACCCGTAACCAACGAGGACCTGAAGATCAGAGCCAGAGGCTCTGCAATCTCCTCTCTGGCCTCCCAGAGAATCCTAGGGTAAATCCCGTCCGGCCCAGGGGACTTATCCAACTTCAAACCCTCGAGACTTTCTAGCACATCCTCCCTATCTACTACAATACTTCCCAATTTGCAACCCTGTACCTCAGTGTTCTCCATAGCTACATTTCCAGCACTCTGCGTGAATACCGAAGAGAAATATTTATTCAGTGCCTCACCAATCTCTTCAGCTCCACGCACAACTTCCCACTGCTGTCTATGACTGGCCCTAATCTTGCCCTAACCAATCTTCTATTCTTAACATATCGAAAGAAAGCTTTAGGATTCTCCTTAATCCTATCAGCCAACATCTTCTCGTGTCCCCTCTTAGCTCTCCTCAAGTCACTTTTTAGCTCCTTCCTGGCTAATCTATAGCTATCCATTGCACTAACTGAGCCTTCAAGCCTCATCCTGACATAAGCCTCCTTTTTCTTCTTAACCAGCAAATCAACTTTTTTCGTACACCGAGGCTCTCTTACTCGACCATTTCCTCCCTGCCTGACAGGGACATACTTATCAAGGACTCGCAGCAGCTGCTGCTTGAATAAGCACCACATTCCAGATGTTCCCAGTCCCTGTAGTTTCCTAGTCCAATCTATGCACCCTAATTCTCTCCTGATGGCCTCATAATTACCCTTCATAATTACCCATAATTACCCATATTAGTCCTCAATCCTAAATTCAAAGTCCTGTGCTGCGATTGGCAAGAAGCCCTTGCAACATTAAAAATAATATTCAGTGTTGGATCGAAGCTGGAGGCCAACATTTATTGCTACCTCAAACTTCCATGCTAAGCTGTGCACTATCAAAGTCCTGCTTTATTTGGATGATAATAAATGTAATTCAAATTTTGTTTGTGCCAAGACATGTCTCAAAGCCGAAGTTGGTGTTGTGAGATTTCCTACTTTATTTACCCCAGTCCAATGTCGGCATGTCCACATCATGGCTACCATCAACACCACAAACTGCCAGCTCCAAGGAGAGAGGATGTCTCCAAGAAGATCACACATATTAACACAGACATCAAATTTCTACAATGACGCAAGAAAGCAAGACTTGCATTCCAATCATTATTTTGTAAATTGGGTTTGTGTCTTTATATGCCCTGTTTGTGAACTGAAATCCCATGAACCTGATGAAGGAGCAGCTCTCTGAAAACTCGTGGCTTTTGCTACCAAATAAACCTATTGAACTTTAACCTGCTGTTGTGAGACTCCTTATAAAATGGAAGATCAGAAAGATCTCAAGGCTGAATATGTGTATGACAGACCCAAGAAACATTAGTGTCACCCTTCAATGGTCACCTTCCTCCTCATTCAATGGGACACAGTTTGGTGAATTGAAGTATAATCAATTTATCCAAGTTTTAATTACTTCAGAAGTGAGTTGTGAATGAGGCGGATCACACTTTGGGAGAGATATTCCTTTGAAACATTTGCATTTTCAATATAATCTAGTTAAGTAAATGTGCCAGTGCCTTTGAACTTAATGACTAAGAAATTTGTTCTCTGCATCAACAATAAAATTAAGTTAACAGTTTGCTTTAAAACTGTTCTGTACTCAATATTCTTTTTCATTGTCTCAGGAGGGAATTTTAGCTTGAACGACGCATGGGTTTGGATACAGATGAGGTTAAAATGTGAAGGAATGAGGAAGCTAGATCTAAGCTGCTGACTTATAGTGTATAGAACGTTGGTTAGGCCTCACTTGGAGTACTGCGTCCAGTTCTGGTCGCCGTACTACCAGAAGGATGTGGAGGCCCTAGAGAGAGTGCAGAGGAGATTTACCAGGATGCTGCCTGGTATGGAAGGGCTGTCTTAAGGAAAGATTGAACGCACTGGGGTTGTTTTCCCTTGAAAGACGTCGGCTGAGAGGGGATCTATTAGAGGTATATAAGATTATAAGGGGTATAGATAGAGTAAATGGTCGTAAGCTTTTTCCACCATTAGAATCGGATAGAACGAGGGGTCACGGCCTTAGGGTGAGGGGGGCTATGTATAAGACGAATATTAGAGGGCGTTTTTTCACACAAAGGGTAGTGGGGGTGTGGAATGCGCTACCGAGTGGGGTGGTGGGAGCAGGCATGCTAGGGTTGTTTAAGGGTTCTCTTGGATAGCCACATGAGCGGTCTGCAGATAGAGGGACATAGCAGGACTGTTTAAATACTTTATTTGTTTCCACAGGCTATTCGGTCCACCTTGTTGACCAACAAGGCGCATGCATTCGGCAGGTTGTGCGAGGGCTGCTCTTGGATATTACTTGGATGTTACTTCAGCCTAGTGCTTCATGTCGTTAGTGTATGCTTAAACTGGACCATCAGATGGGCAACATGACAGCTCAGAGACTATCGCTGTTGCTGTGCAGACACATGGATTTGGGCCTGTGTCTGCGGGAGTTTGCGCGTTCTCCCCGTGGTTGCGTGGGTTTTTCTCCGGGTGCTCCGGTTTCCTCCCACATCCCAAAAATGTGCTCTTAGGCTGATTGGGTAACAAATTGTCCCTATATTGGTCTCTATATGTCATTAAGACGTTAGGACGGCGGGGCAGGCTCGTTGGGCCGAAGGGCCTGTTTCCCATGCTGTGTTGTTCTTTGTTCTTTGTTGTTCTTTATAAATTTTACAGGAGTGTGTTAGGCTATATGAAATCAATCCCCTCTGAAGAGCAAGTTGCCATCCAAAATATGCAAATCACCCAATTAGAGCAGTAATAGTCAACATTTTTTAGACTTTAAATCAGGTCCAGGGATTTGCTGAAATTGCTAATGGAGAAGGATGACACATCACAGTAACTGAAGAGACTGTAAAAATCTCGAAAATCTGCCAATAAATAAGCCAAGGTAGGATTTTCTGGCCCCACTGAAGGCAAAACCCAGCAGTGGGATGGGTGAGCCAAGCAAAATGCCTTAGACCCTAGTGAGACTGGAAGATCCTGCCAGCAACCAGTGGCAAACCACCTCCCCCCCGACCCTCCTCTCCACCTTTCCCCACCTTTCCCTCACCACCACCAACACACCCCTTCATTCTTCGCCCACATCCCCTTGGGAAACACATCAGGGAAGAACTGGGAAGTTCAGTATTCAGATCTCGTATTGGGAGTGGACTGCTTCACTGTATTTCTGTTGGGAGGTTACTTCAGCCACTTTCTTAAACTCTTTTTGAGGTCATATCATCCTTTTGGATTGCGACCCATAGATCAGAATGGATCTCACTTACATTGTGTTAGATTGAACCTCACATGACCAAGGTGGCCAACAATAGATCCACCAGTTCATAGACACGTTGCTCCAGAGGAGAGAGGGGAGAAGCAGAAAGGTGCATCTCACTGGAGGACAGAGTTAATACACAGGGAATATGGATAGATGATAAGTTTCATCAACGTGTCTGAACAGCAGAGACTCAGGAAGCTGAAGGTGGTGGGTAGACATTTTTAACCTGCTGGAACAAAACCAACTGCCAGCTGGATCTGTTGGCCTTGCTTTACCAGTACCAAATTCAACAGTGAAAATCAGCTTGTTGATTCTGGTTGTTTCCAGAGCTCATTTCGACAACTGTGTAGGTCAGCTGATTGCCCACAACTGCAAAAGACAGGTGACTAGTCATAGAATCGTAGTCATAGAATTTTACAGTGCAGAAAGAGGTCCTTCAGCCCATTGTATCTGCACATATCTCTTCTAATTCCATTTCTCGCATTTGACCTTTGTATGATATGGCATTTCACATGTTCATCTAAATTTTATTAAATGTGAGGGTTCCCAACTCAACCATCCTTTCAGGCAGCAAATTCCAGATTCCCTAAACCTCCCATTTTTCCTCAAATCCCCTCAAAATCTCCTGTTCCTTACATTAAATCTATGCCTTCTGATCATTGACACCTCAGCTAAGGGGAAGTTTTCTTCATCTATTCTATCTATATTGCCCAATTTTTTCCATCTCAATCCGGTCCCCCCTCAATTTCCTCTGCTCGAAGAAAAGCAAACCCAATCTAGCCATCCTCTCTTCATAGTTGAAATACAGTAAGAAGCCTCACAACACCAGGTTAAAGTCCAACAGGTTTATTTGGTAGCATGAGCTTTCGGAGCACTGCTCTTTCATCAAGTCCTTCCTCAACTGATGCAGGAGAAGCGCTTTGAAAACTCATGCTACCAAATAAATTTCTGAGACTTTAACCTGGTGTTGTAAAGCTTATTAGTGTACTCACCTCAGTCCAATGCCGGCATCTCTACATCATGGTTGAAACACTGCAGCCCAGGCAACATCCTGGTGAATTTCCTCTGCACCCTTTCTAATACAATCACAACTTGGCCTGCTGCCAGGGCCAACTGTATTAATGTTTTCAGCACTGATGCCAGTCAGAAAGAGTGGTCTCTTTTATGTTGGCATTACAAAGATTCAGAGGCATCATCAACAGCAGTGTGTGGAAATTACAACACTGCTGATCATTCACGAGTATTTGCCAACCACAAAAGTTTCCACTCCGCTCTGTGTAGCAACCACAGAAAGATCTCCATGCAGATTTAATAAAGTTCCCCGTGAAGCTAGCATGATGCTTTCATCCTGCAGCAGCTCTGACCTTTTCACTCCTGGATGAAGAGTTAATGTCTGGCTTCTCTGAGATAAGGGGTGCCCACTTCAAATCCGGCAGCTGATAATTCTCAGAAATTGAGGAATGAGACTTGGGAGTCTCATTCAATCAATGTAATGTGGACAGGCCAACAGCATGTGTTTCAGGTGCCTAAAGAGAATTGGAGATGCACTATAGTAGGCACAAACATGAATCCCTAGATCCTGAGGTGTTGCACTCTGCACAGCAGAGAGATTTAACCTTACAGGAGCTGAGAGTGCAGAACACACAGACTGTTCAAAGGAAGAGAAAGAGTTTGCTGAGGGCACTATACCATCAGATTAATGCATTTACTTTCAGAGTTACAGAGCTACAGCCTCCCATCCATTGACTCTGACTACACTTTCCGCTTCCTCGACAAAGCTGTCAGCATAATTAAGGACCCCACGTACCCTGGATATTCTCTCTTCCACCTTCTTCCATTGAGAGAAAGATATAATAATCCCGAGATCATGTACCAACTGACTCAAGAACAGCTTCTTCCCTGCTGCCTTCAGACTTTTGTATGGCCCTACCTTGCATTAAGTTGATCTTTTTCTGCACCCTAGCTATGACTGTAACATCACATTCTGCACTCTCTCATTTCCTTTTCTATGAACAGTATGTTCATTCTATATAACACGCAAGAATCAATAGTTTTCACTGTATGCTAATACATGTGGCAGTAATAAATCAAATCGAATCAAAGGATGGCAGAGGGGATAGGGCTGATTGCCAGAAAGCCAGAATGGACCTGATAGGCCGAATGGCCTCCTGTGCCACTATGATGCCAACTATGCTGCTGTAATGTGAGGTTTGCTTAGACCCCATTAGTGTACCTGTTTCACAATCTGATGCAAAAAACTCTCTTTTCCTCCATATTGCCCTCCAATGCCACCAATACAAAGCAATCCTGCAAAACATCCAAGTCTTCTTTCATGTTCTCTCCTGTTGGACATTGTCAATAACTGTGCACAGCTCTGGTCATCCTATTATAGAAAAGATATAATGAAACCAGTAAGAGTGTGGAAAAGATTTACTAGAATGCTACCAGGACTTGATGATTTGAGTTATAAAAAGAAGCTGGACAGATTGAGACATTTTTTTCCTGCAGAGTACGAAGGTTAGGGGTGATCTTATAGAGGTCTATAAAATAATGAGGTGCATAGATAAGGTAGATAGTCAACATTTTTTTCCTAAAAGCATGGGAGTCTAAAACTAGAGGGCATAGGTTTAAGGTCAGAAGTGAGATACAAAAGAGTCCAGAGGGGAATTTTTTTTCACTCAGAGGGTGATGAGAGGCAGTAGTCGTGGCGGGTACAATTTTGTCTTACATGGGTAAGAGGGTATGAAGGAATAAGGGCCAAATGTGGGCAATTGGGACCAGCATAGTGATTAAAAACTGAGCGCCATGGACAAATTGGGCCGAAGGGCCTGTTTCCACATTGTAAACCTGGAAACCTCAAAATAATGACATTCATCAGCAAAAATCTGAAAATACCACTGGAGCAGAGATAGAAGCAGGCTGCTCAGATTCTTACCCTGACTATTGAGATGCCTTTGTCTGATGCTCTCCAGGTTTAGGTGCCCTATGAGACAGCGCAGGGGCAGAGGTGCCATTGAGACAGGAGATAGCATGTTATTGCAAGTTTGGGAAGGATTGTAGTTTGGGGAGCCAATGGGTCAGTAGTGAAAGCGCTTTTAGTAGATTCCCCACTTCAATGTTCTTTTTAACCATCATTCCCCTTGTGGCCATATTTCACTGTTATAACTGTGATGAATAGGCTGCAGCTCAATGGAGCTTAAATACCCAGGTTAGGTACCACACTGCAGCCACGGTGAATACACAACTGTTTCTGAAATCTTTCTGGTCAGCAATACCAAGTGGCGCTAGCATCAATTTCACTGTAGTACTCAGAAAAACATAATTTGCCCACATAAATTCATCCCAGTTCCCAATCTGTCACAGGATCTTAATCTCAGTGAAACTTTATATGAGCATTGTCTCCTTAAGCTATGTGATAAAGCTTTGTGCCGGATTCAGTAGATAATGAGACTCAATCCCAGGGCCGTTGTTTCAAGTTCCATGTTGAGTAATGATTTTTTTTCTTCAGTACTTGAGTCACAATGCTTTTTTATTGATTTTTATCAAAAGATGCCCTTAAGCTAAGTATCACTATTAATTCCAACTCTTGAAAGTTGAGAATCTCATTTACTGAAAATGTGCTGATTAACTATATCTTCATTTACAGAATCATCAGAAGCATGTTTTACAGAGGAAGCAGTTGATAAATGATAGGTGAGCTAGAACTGCAGAAGCATAAAGATGGATAACTTACATTTCATTATTATTAGTCTGTGTCAAACCAACTTGTTTATTTGAAAGCACTCTGCTGAATACTTCCTCCTGGAATTTCATTCCCAAGATGGGTACACGAGCCAAGAAATCTCCTGGCTTGCTGCAACAGCCCCTGTGAATGGAGAAGGTCACAGGAGCTGTAGAGTGCTGGGAAATGCTGGTTTAAAAGTCTGCCTCTGTTCTCTGGGACTTTGTCATGGTTGTTTTTGAAAACAAATAGGCATTCTCGCCCTCACCCCTCAAAGCCTCTCACTTACTCCACCACCTCCCCATGCCCATAAATGCCAACTCCTTGTCTGGCAGCCATTTCTCTTGCTGCATACCCAGTCGCTGGGCTCTTGGTACTTTTTCCATCGTGTTTTCCTCTGTCACCATCTGTTATCGCCATCGTTGTCTTGGCTGAGGTTGTCTTTGTACTGGATTCATTGAGACTGCTGGAGCTATTCTGTTGGTAAGCATTACCTTTTCTTCTGCTAATTATGTAGAGTACAAGGCTTCACATTCCGTTATCTCTCAACAAATTTAGTTTTCATGTGATCTTGCATCACTGATGACATGAATTGTCTAAGTTCATATTTAACATTAATCTTTAATACAACACACTAAAGGCTACCCCAAGATAATCAGTCCTCAACTCCACACCAACAATCCCAGGGTTTTACCTGCCCTTTGTGCTGTCTACCCAGGTTCTCCATGCCAGGATCTGTTAGTCTGTCCCCAGCGAATCCCTGGGATATGCCATCACAGTATGTTTTTCGCTGAGACTTCCAGCAGTTCTGCCAGTACCCATCACTCCCAGTGCTGCTCCTGGGGCAAGAAAGCTGACAACATTTAAACTGGCCAAAGCTTTTGGAGGCAAGACTTCCTGTCCAATGGGAGAAGAGGTCTCACGTCCAGCCAGTTAACAGCCAGGTGATTGTTAACACTGGAGCCAGTCAAGAAAAATGGGTCTTCCCTGCCTTTTGTGCCACAGGGTGTCTCAGTGAAAAATCCAGCCCTAATCTCCCAATATTTAATGCTTAAACAGATCTTTTAATATAAAATGTCTTTAGAGGTAGAATTCCCTTCACCAAAATCTCTTTACAAATTCTAACAGCAGTACACAGAGTGCTCACAGTCAGCAGTCTATCCCTAGGGGTGTCAGAGGGACTAACACTCCTTATTGGGCATAGACTCCTTGATGGGCCCATCAACTGGATCCTTAATCAGGATCATCTTTTTGTATCCAACCAAATAAACAAAATCAAATTAAATTAGAAACAATTCAAAAGAAGCAGCTCCCTAAAAGGAGGGGAGTTACCAAAATCAAAAAACAAAGCGGAAAAGAAACAAAACATCAACTGAAAATGTGATTAAAGGGGTCAATAATACAACCCAGCTCCTGCCATGCCCAGCGGGCACAGAAGGCATCAACTGTTCCCTAGACATTGCATGCTTCCTCTCCAGAGACACCCAGCCACGAATATAGCCACAGTAGAGGAACAAACAGGCAGGTTGGACAACTCCCTCAGTTGTCCCCTGCCTGGACCTGTACCCAATATTTAATGTTTAAATAGATCTTTTAATATAGGTTGTAATAAGTCTGCGGAAGCAAAAGTCTCTTCACCAAAATTCCTTTATTTACAAACTCTAACAGCAGTACACAGAGTGCGAGTAGTTAACAGTCTATTCCTGGGGAGTGTCAGAGTTATTGACACTTTCAGTTTTGTACAAGGCAAAGGCTCCTTGATTGTCCCATCAATTGGATCCTTATTCAGGGAGTTCATACCCCAATAAGCCAACATCAATGGCCTGATTGACATCATCAAAATATGTGTACATGTGCAATATAAAAAAAAACTTGTTTATGCGCTTGAAGTATTGGAACTCACAGGGCTAAAGCTGGAAAGAAGGATTCTGTCGGTTGGCTCTTTTACAGCTATCACAGTCACAATGAGCTCTCAAGCTGTGGAGAGCTGGATAATGTGCTATTTACTCTTTCTAGACAATTTCCGTGCAAGTGTTAAAATTAGGGGTTAAATGTTTTATTTGAGTATGTGGTTCGAAGAATGTGATGCAAGGAAGGATGTACCCTTTACCTATGAGCTGTTATGAAATCATACACTCTTATATTAAGAATCCATTTGCAATTATACTACAACTTACACTTAGAGGAAATCCATCGTTTAATATTTTTTTACAGGCCCAAGGCAGTTTCTTTTTTTTCCCTGAATCACCAAGATTCATTGAAAATTTAATAATATCCATATGTGACAAGATGCCATTACGTTGACTGCTGCAGCACACTTTTCACATTCATTCTAAATTTTTGGTTCAATCAATAAAATAATAGTTCTTGAGCAAAGGTGTATTGCAAACCTTAACTCACGCCAAACCATATCATGTCACTTAGCTCAGTTAGGTGTTCGTGTCACAAAGGTTTGTTTGTTCGTGCCCCACTCTAGGACTTAAGTACATAATCTAAGCTGATACATCATTGCAGCACTGAGAGAGTGCTGCAACGTTGGAGGTGCCTTCCTTTGTCCAGTTCCCATTTCAAGTGGATGTCAAAGGAGGCAGGCAGTTCCTCTCATTTCCTGACCTATATCCTTTCCTCAACCAAAACAAATTCAATGCCACTCAAGGAATCTTGCTTTGTGCAAAAGACTGCTGCAATCACCTACGATACACTATATCTGCACAGAATGCTGCGTTCTAAGCAAAATGCATTGAGATGTTTTTGACTGACAAGATAAGATACAGTATAAATGCAAGTTCTTCACACCAGGTAATAAATAAGGCATTATAATCTGAACTATGATTAGAAACACATCATTGCCTCTTATCAAAAGCTACAGGTGCACCAATGTTTTCATTATCTGGCACTTTGGTTGTAAGCCGATGACTGCAGAGTCAATAAATCATAGTTAAGAAATTCTTTTAACCATCAGAGCATGTTATCAAAGACATGATGTACAAAAAACCACATAAACAGCACCTTAGCATATAAACAGTTACGTATTACTATGAGGACAGATTGCTGCAACATTAACTGTACAAATAAAAAAGACATACAATATATGTTGCTTATACAAAACCAGGATGAAGTAAAAACATTAAGCATCACAACTTGTCTGCTACACTTACAATATAGGTTAGCTGAATAAAACATCTGGGTGAAGTGCAGAAGGCTCACATTTTCTGCCCAGCTGGAGGTATTTTTGGAACTATATGAGAACCAAGCAGTATAACATCTTCCTAGCTTTAGTTAAAGCTGCCTCAGTGTTTATTCTATATTTTTGCAGTGCATGTGGCTGGATGTCTTCAAACTTTCCAAGACGAATGTGTTCAAAAATCCATGCTCTGAAGAATTTCAAAATTACTTCACATCTGTTTAACCTATTGTCCTCAAACCAATGCTATCCACTTTAGTCCTCATACTTCTCTATTCCTCTCATTTTTTTCTGGATTTATGGTAGTAAGACATTAACCCACAACTCATTGCATATTTCACACCGGCTTTGGGATGTAGTCCGTTTGATAAGTTTTTAACTCGAGGCATTTACCTGAACGAGGCACAGGCTGAGAATCCAGGTAAGCGAGGCAATCCCCACCTTGAGTTTCTTCGATAGAACCAGAGACGGCTGGAATCTCTGCTTATTTCTTTAATCCCTTCACCAGAGCCAGTCTGAATAAAAACGCAATGATGAAGCTAGCAGCTAGTCACAGATCTAACCTTCATGCATTACTGCTTTCTTGTCGAGCATCTTTAGCAGATAGGGGGCTCTCTAACAAAAGATGGAATGGACTTCAGCCTCCAGAAACAGGATCGAGATTTCAGTTAGGATTGCTGCAAGTCATTTCTGTGGACAAGTTGCAAAATCCTATCGAAACAATTGTATTGAAGTAAATACATGCAAATTCCAAACAATGATGGCAAAATGCTCCAGGCTTAAAGTGAATTGTAGATTAACTCCTGTCTATGTATACTGTACAACATGTTAAGATATCTTAAATACCATTTGCAATTGAACCTTTAATTTAAAATGCTGAGCATCACGCACTGGATTTTTATTTACATTATTTTATTTTATAATACAAGACCTGTATTAAACACATTTTCATTCATTAAACATATTTTTTGGGAAGAAGGAATGGAAAGAAGTATTTAACACAAGTGGTTGAGTGATATTGTCCCAAACAATGCATGGCACGGTGACACAGTGGTTAGCACGGCTGCCTCACAGCGCCAGCAATCTGGGTTCAATTCTAGCCTCGAGTCACTATTTGTGCGGAGTTTACACATTCTGCATGGGTTTTCTCTGGGTGCTTCAGTTTCCTTCTTCAGTCCAAAGATATTTGGGTTAGGTTGATTAGCCATGCTGAATTGATCCTTTGTCGGGGATTAGTAGGGTAAATGTATGGGGTTATGGGAATCCCTGGATGGCACTGTGGGTGGCGCAGACTCGATGGGCTGAACAGCCTCCTTCTGCACTGTAGGGATTCTATGATGCAAAGCACTCATTGCCCTTTGGAACAAAACCAGGAAGTGTTTCTCTGTTCTACAACAATTTCCCTTTATATAGCACTTTAACAGGAGATTGCAGAGCCTTTGGCTCTGATCTTCATGTCGTCGTTGGCTGCAGGTGTAGTGCCGGAAGATTGGGGGATGGCAAATGTTCTCCCCTTGTTTAAGAAGGGGAGTAGAGACCATCCTGCAAATTATAGACCAGTGAGCCTTACATCTGTTGTGGGGAAAGTTTTGGAAAGAATTATAAGGGATAGGATTTATAGTCATTTAGAAAGAAATAAGTTGATTAGGGATAGTCAATATGGATTTGTGAAGGGAAGGTCGTGCCTCACAAACCTTATTGAGTTTTTTGAAAAGGTGACCAAAGAGGTGGATAAGGGTAAGGCAGTTGATGTGGTGTATATGGATTTTAGCAAAGCATTTGATAAGGTTCCCCATGGAAGACTACTGCAGAAAATGCGATTGAGGGAGATTTAGCAATTTGGATTAGGAATTGGCTAGCTGATAGAAGACAGAGGGTGATGGTTGATGGGATATATTCAACCTGGAGTTTAGTTACTAGTGGTGTACCTCAGGGATCTGTTTTGGGGCCACTGTTGTTTGTTGTTTTTATAAATGACCTGGATGAGGGTGTACAGGGATGGGTTAGTAAATTTGCTGACGACACCAAAGTCGGAGGAGTTGTAGACAGTGAGAATGATGTTACAGTTTGCAGAGGGACATAGGTAAGTTGCACAGCTGGGCCAAGAAGTGGCAAATGGAGTTTAATGTGGAAAAGTGTGAGGTGATTCACTTTGGTAAGAGTAATATGTGTGCATAATATAGGGCTAATGGTAGGACTCTTAGTAGTGTAGATGAGCAGAGAGATCTCGGTGTGCAGGTGCATAGATCCCTGAAAGTTGGTACTCAAGTTGATAAGGTTGTTAAGAAGGCGCATAGTGTGTTAGCATTTATTGGTAGAGGGATTGAATTTCGGAGCTGAGATGTCATGTTGCAACTGTACAAAACTCTGGTGCGGCCGCACTTGGAGTATTGTGTACAGTTTTGGTCGCCACATTATAAGAAAGATGTGGAGGCATTGGAAAGGGTGCAGAGGAGGTTTACCAGGATGTTGCCTGGTATGATGGGTAGGTCTTATGAGGAAAGGCTAAGGGACTTGAAGCTATTTTCATTAGAGAGAAGAAGGCTAAGAGGTGACTTAATTGAGACATATAAGATGATCAGAGGATTAGATAGGGTGAATAGTGAGAGCTTTTTTCCTCAGATGGAGATGGATAGCATGAGGGGACATAGCTTTAAATTAAGGGGTGGTAGTTATAGGACGGATGCTAGAGGTGGGTTCTTTACTCAGAGGGTAGTAAGGGTGTGGAATGCCCTGCCTGCAGCAGTTGTGGACTTGTCAAGTTTAAGGGCGTTCAAATGGTCAGTGGATAGGCATATGGATAGCATTGGAATAGTTTAGGATAGAGGGTCATAAAATTGGTTCCATTGGTCGGCGCAACATCGAGGGCTGAAGGGCCTGTACTGCGCTGTAATGTTCTATATTCTAACATCCCATAAATCTTCACACAAGAGTGTTTCTGGTACATTGGCCTTTATAAATCGGAGTATCGAGTATAAAAGTTGGAGTGTTATAGTAAGGTTATATAAGGCATTGGTGAGCGAATTTAGAGCATTGCGTACAGTTTTGATCACATAGTTACAGAAAGGATGTAAATGAGGTTGAAAGAGTGCAGAGAAGGTTCACAAGGATGTTGCCAGGACTTAAGAAGCTGAGTTACAAAGGAAGATTGAATAGGTTAGGACTTTATTCCATGGAGTGTAGAAGAATGAGGGGAGATTTCATGGAGGTGTATAAGATTTTGTTGGGAATAGTGAATAGATATAGTGAATGCAAACAGGCTTTTTCCACTGAGGCTAGGGGAGAAAAAAAACCAGAGGGCATTGGTTAAGGGTGAAAGGAGAAAAGTTTAAAGGGAATATTGGGGTGGGGGGCGGTTTCTTCACGCAGAGAGTGGTGGGACTGTGGAATGAGCTGCCGGATAAAGTGGTAAATGCAGGATCACTTTTAACATTTAAGAAAAACTTGGATGGTTTCATGGATGAGAGGGATGTGGAAGGATATGGTTCAAGTGCAGGTCAGTGGGACCAGGCAAAAAATGGCACAGACAAGAAGGGCCAAAAGGCCTGCTTCTGAGCTGTAATTTTCTATGGTTCTAAGCTTCTAAGTCAGAATGGCAAGTAGAAGAGGAAGCGTTATGAGGATCAAAAGAATAATTTTGTGGAACCTTCTATATGAGGGGAGAGAGAATTAGCTAGGCAAAGAATTCTGGGAGGGAAAGCCATTTCTACATAAAATTACTAGATTAATTTTTCTCGTCCAAAGCTTTCCTGTTCTTAGTTATAATTCAACTTCTATTTTCACATAAATAGAAAATGATAACTGTTATTGTAGCTCACTTTTGATATTCTACTCATGGTTTCATTTTCAACAAGACTCTGCTGGTAGTTTCTGATTTCTTTTTTGTCTTCCCAATGGGGGTGAGTCTTGGAGGAGAAAATTGACTAGATAGCTAAGTTTTGAATTTTGTTTTAAAACTGATAGCTTTGCATTATGCATCTAATTTATTGATTGACAGAGAATTTGGGTTGCCCTACAATAAAGGTACATACATCAATCAGCCAAGGAAACTATCCAAAATGCGTCCTCGGTATTTTCAGTTTCACCAGACCAATGTGGGAGTTAGCAAAATGTTCTTTTCTTGCTCCTCCCTTTCTCCACCTGGAACAAAACTCAGGTAGCGATGCAAAAGCAGAAAAATGCTGGAAAATCAAAGCAGGTCTAACAGCATTTGTGGAAAGAGAATAGAGCTAACATTTCGAGCGTGGATGTCCCTTGTCAGAGCTGAGATAATAATGTGCTGTTCAGATGAGCACAGTAAGAAGTCTCACAACACCAGGTCAAAAACCAACAGGTTTATTTGGTATCACGAGCTTTTGGAGTGCTGCCCCTTCATCGGGTTGACTCAACTGCTGAAGGAGTAGTACTCTGAAAGCTCATGCTGCCAAATAAACCTGTTGGACTTTAAGCTGGTGTTGCAAGACTCCTTACTGTGCCCTCCCCAGTCCAACGCCGACATCTCCACATCATACCTGTTCAGGCATTGAACCAAGGCCCTCATGGTAGACATGGAATAACTCAACCACTAATTTGAAAAATAGCTGGAGAATTCTCACTGTTGTTCTGACCCATGCTCATCCCTCAGCCAACAAAGAAACAGGCTATCTAGTCATTTACCTCACTTTGTTGAATGTTTGTTGGCTGCCACATTTCTGAATGTACATCTGTGTCCAAATTACTTCAGTGGTTGTGGAGCAATTTGAGATATTGTGAAATTATTAAAGGACAGTATAAATTCAAGGGTCTCTTCTTCGCAGTGGTAGTATTTGAATCGGACAATTCTGGGTTCAAGCCACACTCCAGTGATTTGAGCATAATCCAGACTGATTCATCAGTGCAGTCTTTCTGATAAAACCCTTAACCAAGGCCCAGAGGCACATTTGTAATCAAACAAACCATACCTAGACACAGGATCCCAACCACTGTGTGAGGAACAGTTAGGGGGGGCTGGGGGGAGCCTTCTCTGGCCAGTACACCAGGCATCCAGTCAGAATCTGGTTACTCTGCATTTGCTAATAGGCTCAACAAGGACAAATGAGCCTATCGATAAGCAATGCAAAGGGAAATCAGACTCTGATTGGTGAGTCTGAAAGAAACACTGGTCTGAATTGTACAAATGGTTAGCCTGTGTGAGGAATTAAGAGAGGTGATTCTGTGAGGACAGAGAGGCAGAGGCTGCTGAGGCCTGCAACAGGGAAGTATGAGGTGCCAAAAACACCACAAGTTGAGATCAGCCACCAAGCAAGGGGAGCAGGTTTGTGACTCGACAAGAACAGGCAAGCAACAGCAAAGCATGAGGTGGGACAGCTCAAAGCAAGCCTTAGCCATCAAGGAGGTGATGTGAGTGAAGTGTGAGATTGAGATTGGAAGAGTGTGAAGGATGGAGAGAAGCTGTGACAGAATGGGCATGGGGTGTTGCCAAGGTTGTAGACTTGCAGGGAGGGAGAATGTGTGAGATCAGGATAGGGGAAGGGGTGGAGGGGGGCAGAAATGAAGGTGAGCGTGAGACCCCAAAAACTATAAATCCGCTTGTGCCAAGACCCCTTCTGGTCTCTATGGTTAATGTGAAGCATACTGGATAGGAATTTAGCTTGGCTAGTGATATAAAGTTCAACTATTCCATTTTACATTCTGGCTGATATTTATTTCCATTAACTGCAATGGAACTACCATTTAGGTGCTGTGTATGAATGGGGCAGTTGATCAGATACTTCTTGTACCATTGTGAGTACATAACACCACGCTACAAACTCAAGCCGAAATGATCAGGCCACTCATACTGGCTGCAGAAAATAAACACTGATGTTCCCCAAACTAGAATGTCACAATATAATTTTAGTAGCACTGTTTTGAGGCCTTTGTAAACCAGAAAGATCAAATTCCTGAAACGTCCGCAGCTGCTTTCTAGAAATGCAATGGTGACAGGAGAATTCAATTATTAGAGGGGCTGATACAATCAATTGCAATAAACACCAGCGCTCCCTGGTGTTGCTGTCGAAACATCAGGGTCAGGGTCGTAGCAATTATTGTAAAAAGGGATGAAGAACTAATAGTTACTGTGCTCCATGTGGGAGGAATTTATATTGGGAAGGAAATGCCTGAAACACAGCAGGATAAATTTGAGCAATGAAGTTTGGGAACAGAAGGTTAAGACTAGTTGTTGCAGGATTACTGCCTCAGCCATGTGCAAGAATAGGGAAGAACAAAAGGATTAGGGAAATCAATGTGTGGCTAACAGTGTGATGTCAGGAAGAGGAATTCTACTTAGTTCGGTATTTCTGGGACAGATGGTAGATATTCCACAGGGATGGAGCTCACCTGAAAAGGGAGGGTGCTAAAGAATAGCACAATAGTTAAATAGTAAGTGATAAAGTATTTAAACTTGGATGTGGAGGGAAAAGCTTAAAAACAACCAGAAGTAGCTCAAAGTGAAGTAGATGAGAATAATATTCATAATATTGTACGTTCTATATTCATAATAATCATATTCTGTGCTGTAATGTCCCATGGTTCTATATCAATAACAAATTAGCAAGAAGGATACAGAGAACAAGAATAGAATCATACAGATGACGGGGGAGAGACTGAAATAAAAGTAGATTAGATGAGAAAAGATTAGTGTTAGATAAACAAAAAAAAAAGAGCTATAATGTATGTATTGTAATACTCAGCCACTGTTGTCTTCTTTGGGGAAGGCCACTGAGTTATGAGTCAATCAGGCAATTCCTATTCACGCTATCTAGGTTCCTCAAAATTCGGTGCACCTCAATTAAATCTCCCCTCAGCCTCTTCTGTCCAGAAAAAAATTATGCCAACCTATCCAATATTTCCTTATAGTTGAGATTGAATAGAAGGAAAGTTTGACAGATAGATGATCGGTGATTTATTATTACATCGGGGTTGGAATCCCACCCAAGATCAACAGACCTTTCAATGTTCTGTCCCTCACCCACTCCAATTCCCGTGGTAAGTGAAACGATAAAATTCTAACCAGTGACTCTATAAGTGAGGTGGGAGTCCTGAGATGAAAAGACTGGAAGTTTATACATTTAAGATAAAAAAAAATTACTTCTGCAACTTTTCTAAAGAATAGAGAAGTGCAACCTGAAGTGATGAGAGCGAGTTGTGATGTTTTGATAGATTAAAAAAAGATTTTAGATAATTAAGCTAAAGAAAGACAAAGCATGAAGAAAAATATGAAGACCTTGTGGGAAATGAGGGTAGATGCCATAAAGGATCTAGACATGAGAGATTTCAGAATTGGGTGTTGGATGCATGCCAAAGGATGGGACAGTGGCCAATTACTATCTTTTTTTAAAAAGCAGACAGAGCTAAACTGAGTAATTACAGCCTGTTAATTTAGCATCTGTGAATGGGTACATATTGGAATCTAATTGAGTCTAAAATTACCATTTACCTGTACAAAGAGAAAATAATTCAAAGCAACTGTGTGAAATTGGTAATTTTCATAACTGGCAAACTTCAAAGAACTCTTGGAGGAAGTAATAAACATGACAGGTGGGGAATTTGTAGTGGATCTGGTCTGCATGGACTTGTAGAGAAGCATTAACATGGAGTCACTAAAGAAGGTCAGGGGAGTATGAGAATCAGTGGCAAGATAACAAATCTGATAAAATTGATTAGAAGGAAGAATACAAAGAGTTGGGGAGTTAATTTTCATTTTTATCAATTGTATAAAGTGGGCAAAATTGGATCTGCTGTTTGTTGTACACTGCTCCTGAAGTTTCTTACTAATACTCTACCACCAAAAGTTAAAAATGCCCCCCAGTGCTAATATATGTTTGCTGGGAGTAAGGAATAGTATCAGATCTCGGTGCTGGGGCTACTTCTGTATGTTAAGATGTTATCCTTGGCCAATAGTCAAACTCTCCCCATTAAAGTTGTGGGTTCAAAATACACCCTGCAGACTTAAGATCATTTACACTGGCATTTCAATGCTGACAAGAAGTGCTACGCTGTTGGAGGTGCCGTCTTTGACGAGATATATGTGTGCCCTCTATTATGAATTTAAAGGTCCAAAGAAATGCAGGGCAGTTACATTGTAGTCATGATTTAATTTCATCCCAGAACCAATATCACTAACAATAGATTATCAGATCATTAATTTAAATGCTGTTGGTGGGATCTTAGCGGACAGAAATTGGTGACTATGTTCCTCCCAAAACTGACTCCCCTCCAAAGTATTTAATTGGCTATTGAGTGCAATGGTATGTTCTGAGGACTTGAAATGCATTCAATCAAAATGCAGGTGCAAGCTAAGTGCTAGTGTTTATTTTATATTAGAGGGAATGGTGTTAGAGGGAGTTACGTTGAAATTTATGAATTTCACGGTGTAACCGTTTACAAGAACAATGGGACCAGATTAACATGTTGGAGAAGTGAGCTGGAAAATTGTGAAAGAAATTTAACACCCAGGAGTATACAGTGATATTCTGAATGGAACGAGGCTCGGTGTTGTGCAGAGGGACTTGGGGATATATGTTCAGATGATATTAAAGGCAGCAGCTCGGACTGGCAAGGCTGAGAAATAAAAGCAAATGGAATTGAAGACTTTAAATTAAAAAGGTATAAAATATAAATGTTGACAGGTGGCGATGAACCCATTGAAAACCCTTAATAAAGTCTCAGACAACTGAGCAATAATGGGCTCCAGGCTGTAGCATGAGACTTTAAGTAAAATAAAAGACAGGATGATGTTTGCTTTAACAGAGTACGTAGACAAAGCCAGTCTTGAAAAACTGGGATATTCTCAGGAGAACAACATGATTACAGAGCAATTTGATAGAAAGGAGCTAAGCTGGACGGTGCCTGAAAAACGATGGCATCGCTATGTGCATTTAACCCCTGCCTTTACTCTGGGCACCACTCCAACTGCATGCTGCCTGTTCATTTCAATGATTGAGGCACCAAGGGTTCACCGTCTGCAAGCATCAACAGGGAGTCTACTTCATAATCAGAACAACTGTAAAACTCCCCTGCTTTTAATAAAGGCGAGATGCATTGTGGTTGGTGCAAGTGCTGGGTAAACATACAGGACGGAAGCTCCACTGGGCAAGAGTGAAGAATGGCACAACATGAGAGAGCACAGCTTCCCCGATATTCAGACACTGGGCTGGAGACCAGGGAGCAGTGCTAGGGGTTGACCCTCTGGTCAGCCCCGTGAGTAGCTTTCCCCCATATGTATGCCAGGGAAGGCTGATTGCCTGTGAGAGTGGAGGGTGCCCCTGAGCCCGCAGTGTTAATGGTGGGTTGCACCCATGCCTGCAATAGAGGCAGGGGGACCCAATGTTAGCATCAGAGAAGAGCAGAGCACCGATGTTGACGTGGAGGGGGGGAGCGCTCCTCTCACCCTGAGGGGGTTGCTGGAGGCCATTTACTTTCTGTGCTGATTGGGGCATCCTTTTAAGATGGCACCCCAATCTTGCTGGTTCTCTCGGTCACAATCGTGAATATCATTAAAAATCCAGGGGGTGAGGCTTATTCACACCAGAGTTTGACAGTTCTGGTACTGTGTGCATGTGCAGTGGTCCCGATCTGTCAGTCTCCCTATTTGCTGGCCAGCCCGAGACCACCCCCCTGCCCACTGCAGCCCCACCAACCTTCCCCACACCCCGATCATGGCCCACACAAGCATTCCCGCACCACCACTCCCACCCCCCCCTCAGCACCCAACAGTGGTGATCCTCCCAACCCCTCTTCCTGACAGACCTCCCTCCCCGCTGACCCATTTCCTGTAGGCAGACCTCCACCCACCCCTGCAGATCCCCTCATGGGAGGCAGAACCCTCCCCCCCATCCTGGCTACCCCCTCCCCCACTCTGATTGCTGGCCTCCCTCCAGTCCTGACCAATTCTCACCCACAATAGGCCATGCCCCCTTGCCACTGTCCGATCCCTGGTGGGCAGTGCTAGGGTGCCCCCTGTGCCTGGGCACTTTGCACCTCAGGCAGTGTCAGGCGGTACAGACTGGCACTGTCAGGGTGCCCATGTCTAGGGGAGGCACCACCCCCTGCCACTCGACCCCCTGGGGGTCCCGATTGCCTCCTCACTCTTACAGGGTCTAGTTCCCCAAATGTGGGGAGCTGCTCTAAACCCCGCCGAGTGAAATACTCCCAGCGGGCTGGGAGATGCATTCGGGCTGGAGAATTCCATGCCAGGCCCCATAATCGCATTCAAAACACATTTTAAAAAAAATTAAATTACTTACCTTCCTTCCAGCCAGTTTCCAGCACGGTCCTGACTGCAATCGTTCTCCAGCTATGGGAAAAGCTCATGGGCCGGGAATGCACGTGCAAGTCCCACAGAATGGCCAACACGCAATTCTTCTATCCCAATGCATCAAAAAATATGCGCGTCGGGATGGGAGAATTGACGCCAACAGCCATGATGTAGACCAGTTTTCTTGCCAATTCAGAACATTTGGAAGAATTCCCCCCACCCCCACAATTCCCAGTCACCTGGAACAAACTGCAGATGGTGGAACCATTGCATCGCTTACGTCCCCATCATCACCACACCTTATCTTTATACCTTCTTCCATTCCTATACCCAAGATATACAACCTGGCTAGACAGTGATGATGACGACAAATATTGTCACTTCTCTTCACACTCTTATCCATCTCAAATATTGCTATCTTTTATATTTTCAAAAATGGATTAACAGCATAACGTGCATATGGTGAGACACTGAACATGAGTGGATTACAATCCAGGGGACAAGGAATATGCAGGTGCCAACTGGCCAGAGAGAGGTGTCATACACTGGTTCTGCTGTGTAAAAAGTCAGATAAGTACTCTGATGGGATAGCCTAAGTCTTGATGAGTACTCCTGGTGAGTTGAGGAAACCTGCAGTATTTGTCAAGCATCTTGCAAAAACATGCACAAGACTTTATCCAAATCTTGGAGTTCAGGCATTCAGATGTGGAAGGGGTGATGAATTCCATTCACACACATGTAGATCCGAGCACGATACAGCATGAATTCCATTGCTCTACATCTGAGTTACCATCAAAGCTGTGGATACAAGTATGCAAAGTGGACTTTCAGTGTCACAGCAGGTCAGCAATTTGTCCTCCAATGAATTAGAAAAGATTTCTCAGGTGCCATGCTGGCCACCAGTGACTCCATGGTGAACAAACCTACCGTGCTTTTTCAGAATGAGCACTTTTATTCTCCCACCTGTATCTCTCTCCTTACTGTTTCCTGTCAACCAGCCAGCCTAGGCTGCTACTGCCAACGCTGAGGTGGTGCAGATTGAAGCTTTCTAGGCCCAGAGCTGATGGAGGTTGTTCTGCAAGGTCATGTGCAGAAAGTCTGTCACTAGCCATGCTACAGCTACTGGTCACTGCTGCCCAGCAGCACCAGAGCAAGTAAAGATATGTGGAAGACAATAAGAAAAAATTGTTTCCGTTTATATCCTGTAGAAAGGCACTTCACAGAAGCATAACAAAGCAATAAGTTGATACCAGACTGCATGAGAAATTGTCAGAGCAGATAAACAAAATCACAGAATTAGGTTACTAACTTTAATTTCTTAAAGGGGGAAGGAGGGGTCTCAAGACAGGATGATTTAGGGAGAGGGATTCCAGGTCTTTGACTTGATTTATTCTCGTTACATGTATTAGCATACAATGAAAAGTGTTGTTTCTCTTGCGCTGTACAGACAAAGCATATCGTTCATAGAGAAGAAAATGAGAATGTAGTGTTACAGTCGTAGCTAGGGTGTAGAGAAGATCAACTTAATACAGGCAGGTCAATTCAAAGTCTGACGGCAGCAGGGAAGAAGCTGTTCTTGATACGTGATCTCAAGTTTTTGTATCTTTTTCCCGAGGGAAGAAAGTGGAAGAGAGAATGTGCGTGGGGTCCTTAATTATGCTTTGGCTGCTTTGCTGAGGCTGGTTTGTGTGATGGGTTGGGCTACATTCATGACATTTTGAGTTTATTGCAAGTCTTGGGCAGAGCAGGAGCCACATCACACTGATACAACCAGAAAGATCGCTTTCTATGGTGCATCTGTAAAAATTGGTGAGAGCCGTAACTTGACATGCCAAATTTCCTTAGGGTCTTGGCAGCTGAAGGCACAGCATTAAATGGAAGAACAATTAAAATCAGGGCTGATCAGGAGAGCAGAATTGGAGGAGTACAGACATCTCAAATAGTGAGACAACTGGAGGAAATGACACATTGCTGAAGTCACACTGGGATTTGAAAATCAGAATGAGATTTTTAAAATCAACCCATTGCTTAACAGATACCATTACATGAACAAATGGAATCTGGGATGATTTCAATTACAAAGTTGGATCAATATGTTTATTTTGTGGTGATTTTTGCTCTGTGGCCAAGCAGACACTGTGGTGGTCAAACCCAGAGGATAGGTAAAGTCTCAGACTGTTGGTGAATGGAGAAATGGAGTTATAGTTGTTGGTATCACATATAAACCGACCAGGCTGGAATGGGCTGCATAGGTTACCTCACTGTTTTCATTGATGGAATGGGAATACTAATGAAAATTGTCAAAAGAAGCCATAGTGAAATGAGGATAATTCATTTTACGCAGCAAGTTGTTAGGACCTGGAATGTGTTGCCTGACAGTTTGTTGGGGGTAAATTCAATTGTAACTTTCAAAGGAGAATTGGATAATTACTTCAAGTGATGATTTTTATGCTAACGGTGTGAGACTGTTAGAGAGCTTTCCAGGTATATCACACCAAATGGCCTCCCTTTGGGCTGTAACCATTATATGATTCCATGATTCTATGATATTCAGGCTTAGATTAGATTATTAGAATGAAGAAAAATGGGATAGGAAGAAAGGATGGGTCTTGGTTAGGATTAGTTGCTCAATAGGAAACAAAGCAATGACAGTGGAACTGAATAGTTACTTTGCATCAGTCTTCACGTTGGGAGATACCAGTGGGATGCCAGAGCTCCAGGAGAATCAGGGAGCACAAGCGAATGTAATGGCCATCACTAAGGAGAAGGTTCTGGACAAACTGAAAGGTCTGCAGTGGACTGGATGGACTACATCCCAGGGTTCTAAAAGAGATAGCTGAGGAAATGGTGGAGGCATTGATGGTGATCTTTCAGGAATCACTGGAGACAGGGAGGGTCCCAGAGGACTGGAAAATAGCTAATGTAACATCGCTGTTTAAGAAGGAAGAGAGACAGCAGACAGGAAATGATAGGCTGACTAGCCTTAGTACGGTCATTGGCAAGATTTTAGAGTCCATTATTAAAGATCACAGAGTATTTGGAAGTGCATGATAAAATAGCACTGAATTAGCACGGCTTCATCAAGGGGAGGTCATGTCTAACAAATCTGTTAGAGTTCTTTGAGGAGGTAACAAGGAAGTTAGATAAAAGAGAACCAGTGGATATGATTTATTTAGATTTTCAGAAGGCCTTTGACTAGATGCTGCATAGAAAACGGTTAAACAAGTTAACAGCCCCTCTTGTTAAAAGTAAGATCCTGGTAGGAGGTAGAGGATTGGCTGACTGGCAGAAGCCAGAGATTAGGATAAAAGGGTCTTTTTCAGGACTGCAGCCAATGACTATTGGTGTGTCTCAGGGACCGATGCTGGGACCACAACTTTTCACAATATGCATTAACAATTTACAAGAAGAAATTGAAGGCACTGTTGCTAAGTTTGCAAATGATACAAAGATATGTAGAGGGACAGGTAGCATTGAGGAAGTGTGAGGTTGCAGAATGACTTGAATAGGTTAGGAGAGTGAGCAAAGAAGTGGCAGATGGAATACAATGTGGAAAAGTGTGAGGTTATGCACTTTATGCACTGGAATGAAGGTATAGACTATTTTTTAAATGGGAAAATGCTTAGTAAATCAGAAACACAAAGGGACTTGGGCGTCCTTGTTCAAGATTTTTTTAAGGTTAACATGCACGTTCAGTCAGCAGTTAGAAAGGCAAATGCAGTGTTAGCATTCATGTTGAGAGGTTAAAATATAAGAGCAGGGATGTACTTCCAAGGCTGTATAAGGCTCTAGTCAGACCCCATTTGGAGTATTGCAAGTAGTTTTGGACCCCATATATAAGGAACAATGTGCTGGCCTTGGAAAAGTTCCAGAGGAGATCCACAAGAATGATCCCAAGAATGAAAAGCTTAACATATAAAGGCTCTGGTCTATAGTCTTTGCCATTTAGATAGATGAGAAGGGATTTTATTGAAACTTATAGGATACTGTAAGATCTGGATAGAGTGGACATAGAGAGAATGTTTCCGCAATTAGGAGAAACTAGAACCAAAGGGCACAACTTCAGACTAAAGGGATGTCTTCGGCCAGAGAATGGAGAATCTGTGGAACTCTTTGCCACAGAAGGCTGTGGAGACCAAGCCTTTGACTGTTTCCAAGACAGGGATAGATAAGTTCTTGAAGAATAAGGGGATCAGGGGTTATGGGGAAAAGGCAGGAGAATAAGGATGAGAAAAATATCAGCCGTAATTGAATGGTGGAGAAGACTCGATGGGCCGAGTGGCCTAATTCTGTTCCTACGCCTTATGCTCTTATATGGATGGCTGGGCATGTGACCTGTTTCCATGTGTTAACTTCAATGGTATATTTCTATGTATATGTCTATGCTGTAATCTGTTTCTCAGCTAACATTTTTTTTAAATCACCAACACCATAAAAACTTGTCTTCCAGGCAGTCAGGTACACCTTCACTTCTGAACTGTAGAGGATATTAAAAGGAAATTTCAAAGGAAAAATAGAAAGCAAACTAATGTCAGCAGATGCAGAAAAAGATTTAAATAACACCAAAATAAACTCTCTAGCCTTTTCTATCATTATGTCAGCCACAGCTGAGTTGATGCACTCTTTCCACTGCATCAGAAGGCTAAGTTCCACTCCAGTTCATAAAGTACAAAAATCTCAATGGACACTCCAGAGCTGCACTGTTGGAGGTGGCATCTTTGAGTTGAGACATTTCCCGTTCTCTCAGCTGGACGCAGAAGACCCGAGGGCACTACTTTCATACAGCAGAAAGGGAATTGTCCCTGATGTCCTGGTCAATGTTCATTCCCCAATGAGCATCGCTGAAATATCTGGTTATCCAGTCATCATCACATTATTGGCCGTGGGTACTTGTTCTGTGCAAATTAATTCTGTGTACCTTACACTACATTAACTACATCTCTTTAAATGGTTGTCATGTTACTTGGGAATGTCCTGAGATTGTGTGAGGTTCATTTTGGAGCTTATGCATAAATTGGCCTTCATATTTCCTGCAGTGTAACATGATTATACTTCATCATTGCTTCAAGAGCTTGTAAGGCCTTTTTGATAGTCCTTTGCTTGTGATATGTGCAACAGAAGTGCTAGACCTTTTAAAGTCTTTTTACACATTCAGAGAGAATGACTGATCCATATCTTTACTCCATTGATCTGTCTTGGCTCCCTGTGCCTATTATATCTTTGTCTATCAAAAATACATTGATCTCAAATTTAGAACGATTCATCGAGGTAGCATCTAATTTCATACTTTTATCCTCTTTTGCATGAAATTTTCCTAACTTTTTAAAGAAATACTTTTTTTTTGAGTACTTTGAAATCACCTATTGCAGCAAGCAGAATACATTTTCCACACCATATGCATTTCATATCATTACTGTCATCAACGAGTATGAAGAACATTGAGTTCAGCCTGAATTGGGCCAAATTATGATGTACGTCCTTTCAGATCAGTTGAGTTTGATATTTGAATCAGCACTCATTGACGTTAAGAACCATTTTTCCCCCTTAAGCTGATTGTGGCATTTCCTGTACATTTTTATCATTTGTCCTACTTATGATTTATTGGCATTTCCTTGTGCCTGGGACTGGGAAACATTTCTGCTGGTTGCACGCTGTCAGGTGGGACACATCAGTCAAAGTTAAAATAAGTACAGTCAAACATTGGAGATGCTCCTACAAATCTGCATCTGCTCAGAAAATATGAGTTTGGCAATGTTTCAGATGAAAAAAAACTTTTCCCTCGAACTGTAAGGTATTGCAGAGGAACAACACTTTTTAAAAAGAACTAGAACCAGGGAAAGGAGTAGGGGAGGAAAACAGAGGGGCACACAATGACCAAAGTTCATTCAAAATGATATAGAATGACCTGTAATGTGGTGGTCAAAAATGGTTAAAGGACAGAAACAGGCAAGCAGATTAAAAAAGAATAATGAGAAAATCTTAAAGCCATAAAAGAGACATATAAGATATGAAGGATAGCTCAACAGAATGGGAGGCATGAAAAACTGCCCATGTGAAGCAGTAGGGAATGGTATTAAATGACTAGTTAATAGACTTTAAGCTAATTTGTTTCATAATATGTCAGCTTTTATTTCACCCCATATGTACATGCCAATCTTGAATTCAGTCCCAGTCATAACTCTATTGCCCCCCTGCATCACATTTGTTGGGGAAGTTTCCCAATGATGATTTGGGAAATTCCTCTGGGAAATTCCCATGTAAGAATTTACCTGGCAATTACCCAAAAGTGATAACTTCCTTTTGGACAACCGCGATGGACAGGGAACCATCGAACAAGATGAACTATATCACTAACTTTGGATGGCTCTGTCAGTTTTACCCACAAAATTATTCTCAAAGAATTAGGAGAAGGAAAAGCACTTCTAACTTTAGAGTAACTATTTCAAATACTCCAATCAAACCTTGCACCCCCTCCATCACCAGGATCCAGAGGGTCCCCAAATCATGCACCCATCCCAGAATATGTGCCTCCCCATGCCCCCCCTTCTTGCCCGGTCTGTCCCAGCCCAACATTAGCTATTCCTCTTTCCTTGGTCTATCCCCAGTCTACACCGCCTATCCTCCCAACCGTGCCCTGCCCCGCCACACCCGCTCCCTCAACATTGAGAGCACTGACTAGGGGTGGGGTAGGTGGGGAGACTTGCTGGTCAAAATGGAAGTGCTTTGAGCTGAGTCGGTAGTTAAATGTCTCTTTTCTTCAAGTTCCCTCTAATGGCCACCAAACCTTCTCTGCTAACAAAGAACAGGGGAGTACTTTACTGCAGAACTGTGAGGTGCTGAATGGTCTACTTAAAGTGGCCATTTGTGAGGGCCAGCATTCACTCAGTGTACTGCAGGCTATGATGATTCATATAGGAAGCCAATCTCTCTACAGATAAAGACATGAGGGTGAAATGTAATAACTCATGCCAGGGACTGATCCCTCCAATCTCACTCCATTGGTACACCATGTGGCTGGAAATACTGACAGAACATCACACATTTTTTGCTCTTGATTGTCCTTTGTGTCAACAGTTGCTGAAGCACAGAATCTACATTGAGCATGACAGAGCATAGAGAGTCCTGCACACTTTGACAGGATTTCTCCACCACTGTGCCTGTCTCCAGCACCTGCTCACATGTGATATGTGCCTTGCCATGTGAGGGTACATGTCTTGTTGGCTCCATCCAGGTGTGTGTATGTGTGTGTGTGTGTGTGTACTAGTTGGAAGGTGGGTATGAACTCCATAACAGTGCTTCCTCAGAGTAAGTGCCCTCCCCTTAGAAACCTTCTGCTGCACCAATCCCCGAGAGATGTTTTAAGGAGATGATAGATGTGAATTAGAACGAGGTGTGAGTGTTTTACCTCATCATTTTGCATAATCTTATTTTTCATTTCCTGCTGGCATTAAGGCAACATGAGCGAGAGTTGTGTGCCAGGTGGCTGTCTGAAACTTCATTCTGTGACCAGGTAGCTGGAAGACACCCATCCCTCCATCTTCCATAGCTAATCAAGCCAAGACTCATCTTGCCACCAACCGCTTTGCATTTGTCAAGTGAAGATGACTGGAAGGCCAACTCCAGCTAAATAAAAGCAAATTACTGCAGATGCTGGAATCTGAAACCAAAAGAGAAAATGCTATCAAGAGCTTTGACAAAGGGTCATCTGGACTGGAAATGTCAGTTCTTTTCTCTCCTTATAGATGCTGTCAGACCTGCTGGGATTTTCCAGCATTTTCTCTTTTGATTCCAGTTCTCTTCCTGATGTCCTGCACTTTCTACTGGAAGGACCCTAGAGGAGATGTATGAGTGTTTTGAAAGAAAAGACGGACAATATTTATGGAGGGTCACTGTGAGGAATAGGTATGACTTTGTATTAAGATAAGAGTGCCAATGGTGCCTCATCCAAAGGGGAGGTGAGGAGAATCAGGGAGGAAATGGACGAGTAAGAGAGCCTTGGTGTACGAAAAGAGTTGATTTGCTGGTTAAGAAGAAAAAGGAGGCTTATGTCAGGATGAGGCTTGAAGGCTCAGGTAGTGCAATGGATAGCTATAGATTAGCTAGGAAGGAGGTAAAAAGTGAATTGAGGAGAGCTAAGAGGGGACACGAGAAGATGTTGGCTGATAGGATTAAGGAGAAGCCTAAAGCTTTCTTTCGATATGTTAAGAATAGAAGATTGGTTAGGGCAAGATTAGGGCCAGTCATAGACAGCAGTGGGAAGTTGTGCGTGGAGCCTGAAGAGATTGGTGAGACACTGAATAAATATTTCTCTTCGGTATTCACGCAGAGTGCTGGAAATGTAGCTGTGGAGAGCACTGAGGTACAGGGTTGCAAATTGGGTAGTATTGTAGTAGATAGGGAGGATGTGTTAGAAATTCTCGAGGGTTTGAAGTTGGATAAGTCCCCTGGGCCGGACGGGATTTACCCTAGGATTCTCTGGGAGGCAAGAGAGGAGATTGCAGAGCCTCTGGCTCTGATCTTCAGGTCGTCGTTGGTTACGGTGTGGTTCCGGAGGACTGGAGGATAGCGAATGTGGTCCCATTGTTCAAGAAGGGGAAGAGAGACCTTCCAGGGAATTATAGGCCAGTGAGTCTTACTTCTGTTGTGGGCAAAGTATTGGAGAGAATTATTAGGGGTAGGATTTATAGTTATTTAGAGAGAAATGAATTGATTGGGGATAGTCAGCATGGTTTCGTGAAGGGTAGGTCATGCCTTACTAACCTCATTGATTTTTTTGAGAAAGTGACCAAAGAGGTGGATGGGGGTAAGGCGGTTGATGTAGTATATATGGACTTTAGTAAGGCGTTTGATAAGGTGGCCCATGGAAGACTTCTACAGAAAATGCAGATGTGTGGAATATAGGGTGATTTAGCTAATTGGATTAGGAATTGGCTGGCAGATAGAAGACAGAGGGTGGTGGTTGATGGGAGATATTCATCGTGGAGTTCGGTGACAAGTGGTGTACCTCAGGGGTCTGTTTTGGGCCCCTGCTGTTTGTAATTTTTATAAATGATCTGGATGAGGGTATTGAGGGATGGATCAGTAAATTTGCAGATGATACTAAAGTTGGTGGTGTGGTAGATAGTGAAGAGGGTGTTTTAGTTTACAGAGTGACTTGGACAAGTTGCAGAGCTGGGCCGAGAGGTGGCCAATGGAGTTTAATGTGGAAAAGTGTGAGGTAATGCACTTTGGCAGGAACAATAAATGTGTAGAGTATAGGGCTAATGGTAGGGCTCTAATAGTGTTGAGGAACAGAAGGATCTTGGTGTATGTGTCAATAGATCCCTGAAAGTAGGCAGTCAAGTGGATAAAGTTGTTAAGAAGGCATATGGAGTCTTAGCTTTTATTGGTAGGGGGATTGAATTTAGGAGCCGCAGCATCCTGTTGCAACTGTACAAAACTCTAGTGCGGCCGCACTTGGAGTATTGTGTGCAGTTCTGGTCGCCACATTATAAGAAAGATGTGGAGGCATTGTAGAGGGTACAGAGGAGGTTTACTAGGATGTTGCCTGGTATGGAGGGCAGGTCCTATGAAGAGAGGTTGAAGGATTTGAGGTTGTTTTCGTTAGAAAGGAGGCGGCTAAGGGGGGATCTTAATGAAGCATATAAGATGATTAGAGGTTTGGATAGGGTGGACAGTGATAGCCTTTTTCCTAGGATGGAGAAAGCTAGCACGAGGGGACACAGCTTTAAATTAAGGGGTATGAGTTATAGGACGGATATCAGAGGTAGGTTCTTTACTCAAAGAGTGATTAGGGAGTGGAATGCCCTGCCTGCAGCTGTTGTAGATGCGCCAAGTTTGGTGGCGTTTAAGAGGTTAGTTGATAAGTATATGGATGAGAAGGGAATGGTTTAGTAGGAGGGGCATTGCTTTTTATTTTGGTCGGCACAACATCGAAGGCCGAAGGGCCTGTTCTGTGCTGTATTGTTCTATGTTCTCTAATCTTCAACAGACAGAGATTGGTGCATCTGAAGGGTTTATAGGTATGAGGAGTCGTGTGCAGGTGGGAACTTGGGATGGCAAAATGAGGACTGTTGCAGTAAGACCCATATTGGGATATAATTGAACCTGTCATGGCATTCACTTTCTCTGCCACATTAAGGTAGCTGAACATCTTGTGGCACTGCTTTCATGACTGTGACACCAAACTCCTATGGTTGCCACCCTTTAAGCCTGCATATCTTTAGAGGAAGCTGCTTCCTCTGTCTGGGGGGAGCAGATTTGTAGATATGCCTCTCTGAAACTTGGTCTTGCCTTGCTTCAATGTGCCTCTAACTTTTACAGGCTCTGACATCTGTTCTGAAGACATCCACCTTGCTTCAAGTTTGCATTATCTTGCTTAATATTAGCTATGAGGTGAAATTGATTAAACTAGTGTTCTTCTCGCTGGAAAGAAGGGCACAGATAGGGTGAACAGTTGGAAGATTTATCCCCAGGTCAGAAATGACAAATGCAAGGGGTCACAAGTTCAAGGTAAGGAGGAGCAAGATTCAATACAGATATATAAGGGACATTTTTTACACAGAGGGTCGTGGGAGCCTGGAATACACTACCAAACAAAGTGGTTAAGGCAAACACACTAGGATCATTTAAGACTTATTAGATAGCAATATGAACAGACTAGGAATAGAGGGATACAAATGGATGGTCTAGTTAAGAAAACATGATTGGTGCAGGCTTGGAGGGCCTGTTCCTGTGCTGCATTGTTCTCTGTTCTTGTTCTTTGATCCCTTTATGTAAATCAGCTGAAAAACACTTTTGCGTCACCATCGCACTCACTTGTCTCCATTTGTAAGGAGACCCCAAAATCACTTGCAAATGCTTAGCATATGTAAAAAGCACTAGCAAACATGCTGCTGAATATTCTGGGCTCCAAATGCCTGATTGGGTTTCATGACTGCAAGCAGATGAGAACATTATAATTCAGCACAAGTGAACAAACTCCTTTACTCAGAGCACTAAAATGCAAAATTATCTACCACAAGTCATTCTGGAGGTATGGTCCATAAACCCCTTTAAAAAGTCAATTAGGAAATTGCTTGAAAAGAAAGTAACCATTATAAGAAAGAGAAGGTAATTATGATTAGGCTGGTGGTTTATGTAGAGAGAAAAAGGGCACAGTGAGCTTGATCGTGCATTTTTGTTCTGCAAAATGCAAGAACAAAAATTTGTCTGCGGGTGGAAGTTGGGGGGGAATGTAGCTAACACAATATGGGCATTGACATTGATAATTTGGCCACTATTATATCGACAAAATGGGAGATAACATATCAGCAAATTAGATTTTATGATATTGACAAAATGGACAAAAAATATTTCCAAAACCTGATTTAAAAGGCTTACAATTTGATTGTAATTTCATGGCTTTCTGCCAATAATTACCGTCATGTTTTTTTTGGTCACATTGGACTTTTAATCGCAGAATTTTATTGATTTCAAATTTCACCATTTGTCATGGTGGGATTCAAATCCAGGTCCCCAGGGCATTACCCTGCATCTCTGAGATGATTGTTGTCCAATCACCACAGCCATCTTCCTTTGTGTAAGGTATGGAGAGCTTCCCCCAATTCCCGTTTCTTTTAATTCTACTCAAACTCCACAATGCCACATTCAGTCAAAAGCTGCTTTAATCTCCAGGCCAGTCACTCTCACCTCATCTCTGGAATTTAGCTCCTTGCTCCACTTTTTGACCAAGGCTGCACTGAGATCTGGAAATGATCAGATGGGAAAACCTGCTTTGGGCAGGACCCAAACTTAGCACTGAGGAGAAGTTTATTGCTGAATAAGCCCCACTTGATAGCGCCGTCAATTAAACTTTCCCATCACTTTGCTGATAATTGAGAATAGAGCGATGGAGCAGTTATTGTGCAAAAATATATCTGAAACATTTTCCACATTAATAGCTAAATTATTGTTAGTGCCAAGACAGTAAATGAATAACTGGGTTAGAGGCGTGGGATGGCAATTCTCCCAGAAAAATAACTAAGTGTCCAACGGGCAGGAATACAGGAGTTTTTCCCATTTGCTTTTTGGGCAAGCTGAGTGAAATGAATCTCTGAGACTTTGTGCATCCCAGAACTTGCTGGGGGATTAATGCTGGGGGGTAAGTCTAAAGATCAAACCCGCTGAAAGGCTGGATTCAGTGTGCTGAGCAGACCACTGCACATGCACTGATCTGTCGTGGGGCATGTGCACTGGCCTCCTGATCATTGACTTCCTGATGTCATTCTGAAACCCCCTCCACCCGATTGCCAGCCTCTGTGACCCCCCCCGCCATGTCCCTGATTACTGGGCTCCATCACCCCCCACCTACTGATTACTGGCCTCCAAGAACCCCCCACCCCCATGTCCAACACGATCTCCCTCCTCATGTCCAGTCTGAACCCTTCCATGGAAAGCCCAACCCTCTTCTGTCCATCCCCAATTGCCCCCTCTCCATGGCCAGCCCCAATTGCCCACTCCCTCTCAACCCCTATTGGGTCTCTAATGCAGAATGCACGATGGGTCTCCCCAATCACCAATCGGCCATGTCCCTAGAAGGTCCTGGCCCCTCAAATTCCATCCCTTTGGCATTGCCCAGTGCCTGGTGGACAGTGACAGGGTGCGAGGCCAGCAGTGCCATGCTGCCAGGGAGCCAGGCTGACAATGCCCAAGGGGCAGCCCCACTTTCCCCGACCTCCCAGGGGGGAGGCCTCTGTCTCCACTGATGAGGTGAATTCACCTGAGGTTAATGGAGTTCAGAGGTCATGGCCCAGAGCCACTGGCTACATTTCCTATGGTGGGCCAGATGGAAAAATTCCGCCCAAGACTAAGAACCCAAAATGTATATCCTTTTCCCATCTGATCTGTAATTGGCTGGGATTAAGGTTGAAATACAGTAATCAGTGAAATGAGTACACATGCTTCACATTTTGAATTATTGATCCCAGTCATCCAATGCAATATTTCATGCTGAGCCAAGCTATTGTATCTTTAATGATTCTCTAACAGCCTAAAACAAATGATGCACTGCTACACTAAATAAAGGTTGTGTTGTGAATTCAGTTCCACTGAGGCATATTAGAAAAGTAAATACAGACGTATTCAATTTGCACATTTCTTTCTTATTCCCTGTTTATTTTCAATAAACAGTGCATTGAATGGCAAGCAAGTGAATGAAGGAGGAGCCAAGCCCATTGGATTTCACTCAATTTACTCATTTTGGTTTGAAACTGTAACCTTCATTTAATGCATCTGGTTTTTAAACACCACAACAGCTCCATTTCATTGCATTGAAGTTCTGATGATCATAAATCTAACTCCTAACATCTTATCCTTGCATACAATTCTGGTATTTCCTGTCATAAGTTGAGAATGGTGTTAACTAGTTTATTTGAAATTGGGGCATTTGGTACACTGCATTCTGGAAGAGAAGAAACTAAGTCTGCTGAAAAGGAGCATCTGACTATTCAACCACATATGAAGTATCCTTCGCAGAATAGGTGGGCCCTCTCGTTTATCAAAAATGATAAAAGTAAATCTTGGCAGGCAAATCTTTATCTAGTTACTAAATTTGACACTGTGGAAGGTTTTTGGGTATTATTTAAATATATAATATGTCAGGAGTTCTACCAATCTTCTGCCGTAACTTGGGTGGATACAGAGAAGCAGCCTCATTCCAGAGACTTGAGCATATAATCTAGACCGATGCTCAGTGCAGTACTGAGGGTGTGCTGCGCTGTTGGATGTGCAGTCTTTTGGATGAACTACAAACTGAAGCTCCATCTGCACTTTCAGTAAGATGCTGTAGAAGTTCCATGACACTATTTGAAAAGGAGTAGTGGGAGTTCTTGCCAATGACCATTGTTTCATCTTCCATCTTTTTAAAATCTCACTTTCCATCTGTTTTCCTCCATGGTCCTGCCGTCATCCATTCCACCAGGGACATGTTTCATATTTCAGGGTGTCCTTTGACATTCTGCTTACCACTTTTTCTACCATTTATACATTCTGATATTTTAATGGTGTTATTCCCTCTGTTTGAGTTTGGGACCATTCGAAGGGATATACCTTGCCTCATAGCCTTGTATGAGTGTGTGTGAGATTGTCGGAAGTTATTGGCTTTGGTAGTTAAAGCAGGATCTTACATTCTGTCATGAACAATTAACAGAACTTTACTTTTTTAAGCTGGTGACATCCTTATTAAAACAATTAACAAACAAAATAATATCTCAATAGAATGCTGTTCGAATACTACAGGACTCATTCAGGAATAGTAGGATAAATCATTACAGAATTTAGTCACTCTCAAGTAAAAAATAAATAGGCATCTTTGGAAATATAACCTTTTTCTAAAGATGCTCATGTTTGGAACACTTTCTGTGTTGGTATCTCTCTATTCTGAGGATAGTTTTATGAAGATATAAATGAAACAGCGGGAGTTACATGAGAACATCACTCACCCTCCTTCTGACACAAGAGGTGACAAGCATACTCTGACAGTTACTCTCATTTGTCAGGGATTATGTACCTAGAATTGCCTCATAGTGTTCCTGCAGTCTGAGTGGCTTGAGGCTGTCGATAACTCTCACATTTGAATTCCATTGGTTCTGTGTCTCTATGTGCCTACTTTAAATTCATTGGTCCAATTCAAAAGCCTGTTTTGGTTAGGTTGGAACACTGACTGTTAGGCTTTGATAGAATGTTGCAAAAATCGACTCCTGCCAAACTGCTCTTTAAAATCCATGCACAAAGATATTTTTCAAAGAGACTGTATGATTTCTTCCTTTGGGATTAGCATTTCTTTTATCTATTTACATTTGTCAAACACCACATTTTTCAATGTTACTTGCAATGTTACAACAATGGTCATTATCAGCATCCTTCTTAGTCATACTCACCACCATTTACAGACACCACCTTTTGTCTGTGACATCATTATCAATCCACACAGCACCCCGCCCCCCCTCCACCAACAGTTTAATTATTGTTCTACTTAGTGTTGTCTTCAACTCTGATGAAGGATCATCCAGGCTTGAAACATTAGCTCAATTCTCTCCTCACAGATGTTGTCAGACGTGCTGAGATTTTCCAGCATTTTCTGTTTTTGTGAATCATAAACTCTCATTTAGTCAAATGTCACTGAGGTACTGAAGCACAAAATTTAGATAGCCTATCAATTAAGGACAATTATGATCATTCACTTAGGCCCAATTCAGCTCACCAAGATGTAGATTTATAAGTGCTAACCTGGCAATCGATTAAGTGAGCACTCTAGATTGTTTCATCAATTCTAATTAGTCAATAAATTAGGATTGTAAATGAGAAGGTTCTGAGCAATGTAAACAACCTCAATGTGTGACTTCTACCAGAACTCTGCGCATGCCAAAATGATCATTTGTAAGTTTAAAATCTGGGACCGTCTATGGCTGAATGCGTGGAAGTGGTGAAGAAGAACTGCACAATCCAATAACTCCTGCCCAGGTAAACATCCCACGGAAAGATGCTAACGTTTCACTCTGCTGCAATTGTGATCACCCTGAGGAAGGTAAGAGCTCTTATCACTGTCCTGTCTTGTCTCTCTACCTCCACTAGCTGTGGGGCTGGCCTCCTTCAGTTAAAGCACTCTGTCTGCTGTAGCTAACATTGTCACACCGGGGATAAACAACTGCTGGTAGTTTCACCCAGAAATCTGTGTCAATGATCAGTCACATTTCGAGGATGGGACAGAGCACTTAACCTCTCTCTCCCTCTCTCTGCTCCCCTCTGAACTCAGCTTGATAACTCATGATGGAAAAACTAAACACAAAATTTTGTATTTATATAAATACTGATAAAAACAAAACTGTTGTATGTTTCTACTCATTTATCGAATAAAATTATTTATACTATTATAACTAAAAGAAACGAAAATCCAAGGGTTTTATCCCTGCTTCACATTGACAGAAATAGCCTGAATTAGGAGCAGCTAAGTTGAGTGTCAACTGCTGAACTACAGGCAAGAAAGCCAAGGTCCACATACACACACAACATAATGCCCCAGAGAAAAGATGTAAATGTTGGAAGACCCAGAAGTAGAATTGTCTGAAATACATTCAAAATAACTCAGTGAGCACACATTTGAGGAGATATATCACTGAAGTTTGCCTGGATGAAAATCCAATGAAGGATCTGATATATATGTTGGGGTTTGGGGTGCAGATTAGTTGACCCCTGGGTAATTTGCTTCTCCTGGCGTGAGACCCTGCTGAGTAGAATTAATCCTGACTCTGGATCAATACATACCTCAGATAAAGATTTCCCAGTGTTCAAGTGATTCTTATACAGTCTTAATCCACAGGGACATACATAATAGGGGTCACCCTTATTTTCCTGCCTTCTTGAACCAATGCAGCCATAGAAACCACAGGAAATTACAGCTCAGAAACAGGCCTTTTGGCTCTCCTTGTCTGTGCCGAACCATTTTTTGCCTAGCCAACATGATGCCAGTACATCCACTGTGCTGTTGAGAGGTAGATCCAGGACAGGATTTTGATCCAGAAACGGTGAAGGAATGGTTATATATTTCCAAGTCAAAGAAGCAAGTGGCTTGGACAGGAACTTGCAGGTGATGGTATTCCCATGTTGCCCTTGTCCTTTTGATCAGCAAGCTCAGAAGGATGAATAGTCCTCTGTTCCTCTGAAGGAACCTTGTTAAGTTACTGCAGTGCACTTTATAGTTGGTGCACACTGTGCCAACTTTCACTGTTGCCTCAGAGAGCCAGAGACCCGGGTTCAATTATTAACTTGGGTCATTGTATGTGTGGAGTTTGCACATTCTCCTCGTGTCTGCGGGGATTTTCTCCTTGTGCTCTGATTTCCTCCTACAGTCTGAAAGATGAAGTTGTTGAAGATGATTGGGCCTCTAACACTACCTTGAGTAACTCCAGCAGTGAAAAATAAAGTGTATTTATTAATCACAGTTAAGCTTACAATAATACTGCAATACTGTTACTGTGAAAATCTCCTAGTCACCACACTCGCGGGACACTGAGGGAGAATTTAGTTTGGCCAATAAATCTAACCACCATATCGTTGGACTATGGGAGGAAACTGGAGCACCCAGAGGAAACCCAGTCAGACACAGGGAGAATGTGCAAACTCCTCACAGACAGTGACCCAAGCTGGGAATTGAATTCAGGTCCCTGATGCTGCAAGACAGAACTGCAAATCATTATGCCACGTTGCTGCCCAAGTATGTGAATCAGTGATGCTCTGGGACTGAGAAGATTGACCTCCAAAAACCACAACCATTTTCCTTTGTGCTAGGTATGACCCCAAAGTGTGGAGATTGTTCCCTGTGAGTCCTACTGATTCTCGTGCCCCTTTGATGCCACATTTGATCAAATGTGGCCTTGACATTAAGGGCAGTCACTTTCATCTCCTGTCTGGAATTCAGCTATTTTTTTCCAAGTTTGAACCACGGTCATTAATGAGGTCAAGAGCTGAGTGGTCCTGGCAGAACCCAAACTAGGTTTCAATGAGAAGGTTGTTGTTGAGTAAGTGCCACTCTACAGCATTATCACTGACATTTTCCATCACTTTGCTAAAGAGTAGACTGATGGGCTGGTAATTCTCTGGGTTGGATATGTCCTGGTTTTTGTGTACAGGACATATTTGGGCAGTCTTCTACATTTCTGGCTAGATGCAGGATCAACTTTGCTAAGATGACAACTCATTCTGGATCCCAGAGCATTAGCACTATTGCTGGAATATTGTCAGGGCCCACAGCCTTTGCAGTAGCCAGTGTTTTTAGCCATATTTTGATATCACAAAGTGTGCATCAGATTTGCTGACTTGCTGGGGTCTCGAGAGTAGGCTGAAATGAATCATCCACCCATACTTCTGGCTGAAAGTGGTTGCAAATGCTTTAGCTTTATCTTTTAAACTCTTCTAGGATTCCCTCATCATAGAGGATGGGAAGAGTTGTGGAGCTTCCCCCTCCAGTGAATTGTTTAATTGTCCACCATCATTCACGACTGGCTATTGCAGAGCTTGGATCTGATCCGTCGGCTGTGCAATCACTCAGCACTGTCCAGCACACACTGCTTAGACTGTCTGGCATGCAATTAATCCTATGCTGTAGCTTCACCAGGTTGACAGTTCATTTATAGGTATGCCTGGTGTTGCTCCTGGCATGCTTTCCCACACCCTTCATTGAATTATACTCACAGAATTACACTTTACAGACAATGCCTCAGAATGCACTATCTTCCAGTTTGATGCTAATGGCTACATGGTGGATATTCTTGGCAGATTGTGGTTGAAAACAATTCCACAAAACCTCTTTGGTGTTCAGTTTTGAGTTGTGAGATGTGTTCAAAATCTGTCCCATTTACTACAGTAGTGCCCCATAACATGATGGATCAATGTCAAGACTGGACCTTGTCTACAGTAGCACTGTGGTGGCCATTCCTGGGTTTGCCATTTTTGTTCCTGATACCTAGGTTGATGCTGTGTGATCTATCTGGTTTCATTCCTTTTTATAGACTTTGTAAAGTTTTGATATAGTTGATTGGCTTGCTAGGGTATTTTAGAAGGCAATTATGTGCCAAGCACATTGCTGTTTTTCTGGAGTCACATATAGCCAGACTAGGAAAAGATGGCAGATTTCTTTCCCTGAAGGACATTAGTGAACAAGGTGAGTTTTAGCTATAATCAACAATAGTTTCATGGTGATCAGTATTGACACTAGTATGACAGATCAGAATATAACATTATATGATTCATATAAGACACATTCTTGTAGTTATTTCTCAATTTTAAACTGGACCTTTTGGCTGGCAATGATCTTGTGATAGCTGATTCTATGTTTGTGAGTTATTGTCTGTGATTCACTAGAACAAAAGAAGGCTTGTTGCAATATCAGAAACATCATGCATCATTATTTCTGAGGAACTATTAGCAGACTACGTGGGAATTGCACACCCCAGCTTCCAAGAGAACTACACAAAAGACATTTGTGTTTGATAGACTAGACTTCCCTGTGGAGCCAGAGAGTCCACTAAGATATTGGCATCTCAGACATTCCTTTTAACCCATGATGGAACATTAGCATCCTGAAGACCAAGCCAAATTCCGGACACTGTATAAAGTTTCCTTATTGAAGATTTTGTAGAGGGTTAAGGCCACATGACCTAAAACAGTGGTCTTTTGAACAAGTTAATATTGTCTTTCTGAACTATAAGTTAGTTTGCTGTTTTAACATCTGACTAGTAGGTTACATAGAGGGAGCTCTAGCCAGACTGGACCACACAGACTCTGCTGAAAGTTCTGTTACCATTATCTACAAACTCATTCATCTTTTGAGTGTCTATTTCATCTTGTGAAGTCAACACCACTGGAAAAGTTTCAGTTTCGATCCTCCGGCCTCCTCTTGGGACTGTGATTCTGGCCTCTGGACATAATGTGAATCATTATTTTTTCTGTGATCTCTGTACTGTCAAACTTCTTTTCTTTATTTCTCACTTTACTGTATGCGTGCAGAGGGGATGTTGCAGTTAATGTTGTTTTAAATGTGTGCAGTAAACTAACCTTTTTGAGTCCAGCCTACATTTGCTGTAATTAGTAGGAATTATACCTCAAAAATTGAGGGGATGAGAAATATGTTACTGCATATATAAAAGGAAACAAAGGAAAACAGCTTTCAGTGCACAGACAGCTTGTGAGAGGAAAAATTCATGCTGTTTGATCAGATTCTCCAACTTCCCCACTTTTTTTCCTACATTTATCTGTAAACTATATAATTTATAATTCCAGACTTATTAACTGAATTTAAATTCTACCATGATGGAATTTACATCATGTTCCCAGAGCATTAACAAGGGTGTTGCTAGTCCAGCAACGTCACCACATTTCTTTTAACTCATTATGGCAGGGATGTTAGCAGTCCTGAAGACCAAATAGAATTGACAGATAGTTGCCACCATCTCCTCAGAGAATTGTTTGCATATTTATAGCACTTCCATTCTTGTACTTCACAATACTGTATTGTCTTAATAGACAGCAAATATTCAATAATAAATGATCTTGCCAGCAGCAGCATCAGCATGCATGATCAGAATGTTCCTCTTGGCTTTCTGATCAGTCTTGTAGTTACCACACAATCCCATTGCACACATGAGCAGTTCCAATCAAATAAGATTTAAAAATCAATGCTATAAAATTCCACTGAAGGCAACTAAGATGATTAATTCTCTGGATCACAACATTTCATTGCCAATCTACATTTGTAATTTAATGCACAGCTATCGTCTTTATTTTTCATTCTCTCTACCTCTAAATCCAATTTTGTGCATTTATTTCTCATCTTCATGTTTTGCTCCCCATGTCATCCTCTGACCAACTGCCTGACTCTCTTTTCATTTTCATAATAACCAACAAGATGTGTTTAATTTCCTTTTCTCTTTTTCACACTGTAATTCACTCAAAGTGAATCATCCATGATGCTGGCTATTTCATGAGCAAGACATCAACATAAAGCTTAAGGAAGCATGACAGACATTAGACATATTTTGAGTGTAACCACAGAACAGAAAACTAACTGAAGATCATTTACATTCATTTGAGGAAGACAACCGCTCAAATTCTCATCCCCACATTATCAGTGAGAAAAATGCACAAATTCCTCTTAAAACACAATTCTTAAATGTGAGCAGCATATTATTTTTTTCAGATTCCAGCACCCGCAGTATTTTGCTTTTATTTATCATATTGTTTGATATAGTTTATGCTAGAGTTTGAAACTGTGAGGTAACATTGTGCCTTTTCCTTTGATTTTCAGTTTTGAAATTATCTTTCAGTCTCTATTTAACCTCAAGCAAAATGTGCAACACCATCTGAATTTATCATCTTTTATACAAGGACTACAATTTAAATAATTTTCTCTTCTTATAGCTGTTACCCTAGCAAGCTGTATCTTTACTGATACCCATTGTCATGTCACAGTATTTGCATTGTGTTAGAAATCTTTAAAGATATTTTTAATGATTACATGTTAAAATAAATAAAATTAGAACCAAAGAAGCAGAATTGTTTGACTATTTACACTGGGGGTTGGGGAGGGATGGAGAATGGGGGTGGAATGGGGATTGGGGGCTGTAGAGAACTTCTGGTCCTGCTAATGGTGCATTCCTGCCATCGGAGTCCCGTCGATTTTGGCAGAATCAAAAGATCCAACCCTGCCAAGTGGCATGCCACTTTCTGCCCTGAGAAATATGCTGTGGGGAGACAAAGGAATCCCTCCCCTTCCCGGCCAGGGAATCCCACCCCTCCCCAGCCTCTTCACAAGGTAATTCCTCAGTGCCAACAGACAGGTTTGTGGATTAATTGACTTTATCTCTCAGGAGGACAATGATCTCCTTTTCTGACATTTGATTACTCTGATCGCTGTTAAAAGAGAAATGAGTCTTCATCAACATCTTCATTGTAAAAATGCTCATTTGTCTTTGGTCACCTGAAGACTTTAGATTGTTAATTAAGTTATCACAATCCCCAATTTGACATTGATGTGAGATCACATGATACAGTGTCCACATTGGTTTTTTTGCTAAAGATATAGCAAAGTATTCAAATTCCTTTTTGAACATCTCTTCAGGAGAGAATTCTATCAGAGAGAGAGAAAGGGATTCTGTAAGAAAAACCATCCACCCCTGCTGTCAGTTATGCAGCCTTACAATACTCTCGATATCTTGGAAGATGAACAAAGAGCCCCTCTCCTATAAATGTTCACCTTAAAACTTATCTGTGAAATCAGCCCTTAGGTAGATCAACTACCAGGACCTTTGATTGGGTCTACAGCTTCAAAAAAATGGCATAGTAAAGAACCTGAGACTGGCACAGATCAGCCATGATCGTATTGAATGATGGAGCAGAGTTAAAGGATCTGGTGATCTATCCCTGCTTCTGTTTCTTGTGTTCTTATGAGAGACTTCCAATCCTACCACCCCTAAGTGGACAAGGAACGTGCCTCCAATTCAGGAAATACTTCCATTAAAGTTTTAGACCTTGACAGCACATTCATACCCAGAAATGATGCCAATTCTCAATTCCTACCCCCTCGTAATCCCCATGAAAATTCAGCCCATACTATTTAAAGACAAAAACCAGAATATTGATCCATAGCAGAAAAGTGAAGCATAGGGAAATGTCAAATGTGATCCAGCTCAATTGTCAAACACAATAACAATGATCTTATGTTTATTGTAATTTTTAAAAGAATAATCTGGGTATTACTAAAGTGAGTAGGATGCTGCCTGCCTCTGACCTTCCTGGTCTCTTTTAGCCAATGAATAATAATGTGCTATTCACTCCTTGTCATCAATCTCAACACTGACAATAACTGCAAAAGTGAAAAAAGAGTACTGTATTATGGGGTTCTGTACATCAGAGACACCAAGCTGAGAATGCTTAACAGTTTATGTGCACTAGCAAGCAATGATTCATATTATCCCATTAGCAAGGAGAAGCGTGTAAATGTTACACATAAAAAATAGGTAGCAGCTAATATCACTCATTAAAACAGGAAAAGCACAATCAGCAATGTTAATATATACATATTAGCCTGTCAAATTGCTGAAAAACACAATCAATCAACAGGATACCCACAGGATAACTTCTGATGAAGTATATAAGACCTTCGGTCTATTTAATCCCATTTTTAAATGAGTCCACTTCTTTGACCTTAACTAAATGTGTGTCATTATTTTTAAGTATTTACAAAAGAAGGAATGATACAATCATTCAGCAGACAAGGCCCTGTTTAATACTAGATCATCTCAATGTCTAAGAGGTTTCGAATTTGTTATGATATTTCTCAATTAGAGGATGTTTATATATTTGTTCATGGGATGTGGGTGTCCATCAGCCTTCACTAGGCTGATACCGGAGGTGAGGGCTTAGCTTATGAGGAGAGGTTGAATAGACTGGGTCTGTACTCGTTAGAGTTTAGAAGACTGAGGGGGGATCTTATAGAGACTTACAAGACAATGAAAGGGCTAGATAAGTAGAGGTAGAGAGATTCTTCCCACTTAAAAAGGATAGCAGAACTAGAGAGCACAGCCTTAAAATAAGTGGGGGGGGGAGACGCAGTTTAGAACGGAGTTAAGGAGGAACTTCTTCACTCAAAGGGTGGTGAATCTCTAAAATTTGCTGCCCATTGAAGTGGTGGAGGCTATCTCATTGAATATATTTAAGTCATGGGTAGATAGATTTCTGACAGTCAAGGGAATTAAGGATTATGGGGAGAAAGCAGGAAAGTGGAACAGATTCACTTCAGATCAGCCACGATCTTATTGAATGGTGGGGCAGGCTCAAAGGGCTAAAAGGCCTACTCCTGCTCCTATTTCTTATGTTCTTATGTTTTTATGAGTGTCATTGGCTGAGCCAGCATTTATTGCTTGCTCCTAATTGCCTTCGAACTGACTGGCTTGCTGGCCATATCAGAGGGTATTTAAGGGTCAACCACATTGCTGTGAGCCTGAAGTCACATGGTGGCCAGATCAGCCAAGTTTCAAACTCTAATGAACATTAGTGAACCAGATGGGTTTTTATAACAATGGTTTCATAGTCATCGTTAGCCTAATTCCATATTTCTATTAAATTCAAACTTCACTATCTGCCATGGTAGGATTCAAAACCAAGTCCCCAAAGCTTTATCCCACGTGTCTGAATTACTAGGTCAGTGACAACACTGCTATGCCACTGCCTCACTGTTGTCTATTGCTCATTTTGAATAATGCCTAGAACTAAATGGAGAAACTGGGCAAAATTTTCTAAAGTCTGATTTAGCAAGCCTACAATCTAATAGTAATTTCACGGGTTACTGGTGATAATTATTGCCATGATTTCACTATTGATCATCCTTTGTTTAAGAATTAACTTTATTTTCGTATAATGATTCAAGGTGGCTTTTCTTTGGAATGGCAAAATATGTGGAGACTTAAGAATGGAAAATTACATCAATGTGATGGCCACAGTGAATTATCAATAGATCTCCCTGTGGACCTCATTGAGTATCAGTTTCCCTACTAAGTGAAGGAAGGCTTCACAATAGGGAAGATTTAAAACCAGTTAGCTTTACCTAGGCCCACAGTCAATAGCTCCAGGACCGATCTGCACTTTCTAGCCATAGCCTAGATAACCCTGTAAATGAAGGGTAGACTAGTGATGGAAGATTGGCAGACATCTTGAAATAATAGTCATTCTAACTGCCTTAACAATCATGGATTAAATAATGGATAGGAATTTCCTCGGCGATCCTCAATATAATAATCTTACTCAATAGAAATTGGGGTCTTCAGCAAATACTGGCTGAAATTTTTCATCCTCATCCACAGTTGGGATTGTCCAGTGCTGCTGAAAGTGAATGGAGTTTTGTCTGGAATGCCAAATTTTCCATTCTCACTCACTGTGGATGAGACCGAGAATCCCACCACTGTTTGACTTATTCGAGGATTACATATGCGTAGTAAGTAATTTAAAATCCACACTTAAAAATCAATTTATACCAATCAGCAGTAATTCACTGTATGGTTGTCTACACTAGGGATCTACATTATTGAGTTAATTCAACAATGTAAACTGTCCCCCTCTCTGAGAGCTCTCTTTCATAATGTGCACATTTTTTTGATTTGATTTATTATTGTCACATGTATTAATATACAGTGAAAATTATTGTTTCTTGCATACTATACAGACAAAGCATACCGTTCATAAAGAAGGAAACAAGAGTGTGCAGAATGTAGTGTTAGTCATAGCTGGGGTGTAGAGAAAGGTCAACTTAATGTGAGGTAGGTCCATTTAAAAGTCTGACAGCAGCAGAAAAGAAGCTGTTCTTGAGTTGGTTAGTATGTGACCTTAAGACTTTTTTATCTTTTTCCCGACAGAAGAAGATGGAAGAGAGAATGTGTGGGGTCCGTAATTATGCTGGCTGCTTTCCTGAGGCAGTGGGAAGTGGAGACAGAGTCAACGGATTCTATTCTGTTGTCCAGTTGGAGCTCTTTCACTTTATATAGCTCAGATTTATCATCAATTGTATTTTTCTGGCATTTATATATAAATGCATGTTTGGCCTGATGGATGATAGGGTCCTTCCTGCAAGCCATCTGCAAGCATTCAGCATAGCAAATGAGCTTGAGAAGCAGCACACATTTTAAATCTGTTGTCATAGTATTTGATTCATATGTAGTGACCTGTACATCTTCTCCCCTGACGAAGGGGCAGGGCTCCAAAAGATAGTGGCTTTTGCTACCAAATAAACCTGTTGGACTTTAACCTGGCATTGTGAGACTTGTTACTGAGTTAGGTACAAGTGCCAGTTCACTTGAATTTTTCCTATGTGCAGGTCAAGTGAACACACTGGTTATATGAAAATCATGCAATCTTTTATTACATTCAAAAATGAAATCCATTTCAGAATGCTGTTCCCTTTGGAATTTGCTGGCAATCTCAGTCTCTCCTTAATCACTACAGGTAAAGCTAATGCAATCATGCAGAACATCCTCAATCACATCTTTCAATTGATTGTATAGAACACCTTGTAAACTATTGAGTAATTAGGTTTCACAAGCAGATTAGTCAATGACATCAGTATTGCTTGGCAGCTACTTGGATTGAACCTCGAACAATTTATTTAATTTTCAGAATGTACATATTTTTCATCCATGTATCAACTACAAAATACATTTCCAACAAATTTAAAATGATATTTATCGACATGTCATAGCATCTCTACAGTGCAGAAGGACCATTTGGCCCATCAAGTCTGCACCAACTTTCTGACAGATAATCTTAAACTGATCCTATCCCTGTAAGCCCATATATTTACCCCACTCATCCCTCTAACCTACACATCTTGGGACATTATTCATGGCCAATCCACCTAACCTGCACATTTTTGGACTGTGGGAGGAAACTGGAACATTTCCAGACATGGAGAGAACGTGCAAACTACACACAGTCACCCAAGGCCTGGATTCAAAGCCAGATCCTGGTGCTGTGAGGCAGCTGTGCTGACCATTGTGCCACAGTGCTGCTCTAAATTTATTGATAGATAATTACTCAAACTGGTATTTCATTTAACATTCCAGATTAATTAATTGAATTCAAATTTCTCTTGCTGCTGTGGTGGGATTTGAATTTAAATCCCCAGGGAATTAACTGGGTCTCTGGAATACCAGTCCTGTGACAATACCACTGCACTACCAGCACTCTAGTTTATATTGCATATTATATTTAATATATACAAGATTTCATATTGTAAATTTTTCCTTCAAGGCCTAGGAGCTGTATCTCTCTCAGCCATTTCACCAAACTGATGCTATGGGACTGTGTGGATAAAAACTTAGAAGCCAAAATCCTGAGGTCTTGATCGTACTGTGAATTTAACCTTGTAATTAAGTGTTGTAAGGGATAGGACCTCTGCTAACCTCTTACAGACTACTGTCACAAAGCATACACAATTGGAGCGAGTGACAGCAGCTCCCTGCGTTAAGAACATCCACATCCTTGGTCCATAACAGACCTGATATAATGTCTAAGACTGATACTTGATGATGTATACCAGCCTTCAGAGAAATAAAAGTGAACCTTATCCTGTTATCATCACTGTGCATCTTAGAGATGATTGTTTATGGTCTAAGACTTGCAGATACTGCTGGAGACAAAACTGTTTGCAAACTTGATCTGCTATTGGACATTATACTAGCTGCATACAACTCCTGGTGGAATTTTATCTTTATTTCACAGGGTAAGAGAGCAGGCAAGAGAAGCACCAATGGCAGCTTTTTCCGCTGTATTGTTAGGAACATAGTATGAAACATTTCATGAGGCAGGTCCCACAATGTCATGTAGAGGGTGCTCTGATTAAGTTTTTTAAAGATTGGAGTGCCATTTTTTAAATCCCAGGGGACAGTGACTGGGAGTAATAAAAACCCACTAAATGCACAGCAGGGCAGCACAGTGGCACAGTAGTAAGTACTGTTGCCTCACCATGCCAGGAATCTGGGCTCAATTCCCAGCTTAGGTCACTGTAAGCATGGAGTTTGTACATTCTTCCTGTGTCAGCATGGGTTTCCGCTGGGTGCTCCAGTTTCTTTCCACAATCTGAAAGGCATACTGTTTAAGTGCATTGACCCGAACAGGTGCTGGAGTGTGGTGGCTGGGGGAATTACACAGTAACTTCATTGCAATGTTAATGTAAACCTTACCTGTGACTTAACTTTAAAACCTTGGAGACTAGTTCTAATTCAGACGAACATGCCCTGGATTATCTGAAGGTGGGCATGAGGGGCTGGGGGTAGAGGGGATGACAGATGGATGATCAGGCATAGAGGCTTGATAATGACATTCAAACTTATTATAATTATATTCCATTATGTCACTGGCAGATTGTCTTCCCATTGACATAAAACATGATCTGGACCTCCAACAAGAATTTTCCACTCCTGTCACCAAACCTGCCTGAAAACAACAAGTGGAAAATCCCAGCCACAGACTTATCATGAGGTTCTGCATCGAACTATCTCTCTCCATGCTCTGTCGATCTTATATCGCTGATGATGAAAACTATTGGGGAGAAACCATCTGATCCCACCAACAGTCAATGAATTTTGACTGTTGGGCCTTCGAATTTCCTGCAGTGGTTCCCATCACAACAGGTCTGAACAATCCCAGTCAATCGCTGAAAACCTCCAACCTCATTCCCGGCTGGGATTTTCCAGTACTATGGAAAGTAAATAGAGTTTTGGCCGGAACACCACATTCTCTGTTCTCACTGGCAACAGAGCATTAGATAAGATCGGAGAATCCCACCCAATATTTTACATAATTAACAGTAATCCTTTAGACTACACTTATCTTCAAGGACAATCCAAAGAAGAGTCATATGGAACACAGAGAGAATGGGAGAAAAAGTTCTAAATTATGGGAAGGCAAATTTTACAAAGTGGGGAGATGAACTGGTGAAAGTGGACTTACTGGAAAGGAAACTGATAGCAAATCAATGGGAGGCATTCAAAGTGAGATTCTACAGGCACAGTGTAGATATGTCTTCACAAAGGAAAAGAATGATACTTTCTATTCTAGAGGTCTTGGTTGTTCAGAAGCATACATAGTAAGATAGATCAGGAAAAGGAAGCTTTACACTGTAGAAACTTGGAGCAGTACATAAAATACAGAGGTAAAATGAAAAAATATAATTAGGAAAGCAAAGGGAGGATACGAAAAAAATTGGCAGGTAAAATCAAAGAAAACCTGAAGATGTTTTACTAATACATTAAAAGCAATAGAATAAATAAGAAAAGAGTGGGGTCCATCAGAGATGTACATGGTAACTTGTGCGTAACTTGCGCGTTGATATAGAAGATGTCGACATCTCAATGATTACTTTATCTTCACTAAGGAGAGGGATGATGCAAACATTCTAGTTAAAGAGGGGTGTGAAATTTTAGATACAATAAGCATAGTGAGAGAGGAAGTTCTGGAGGGACTGAGATCCTTGAGAGTGGATAAATCACTAGCACTGAATGGAAGGTATCCCAGGTTATTTAAGGAATCCAAGAGGGGTATAGCAGATGTTCTGATATAGATGAGGTCCCAGAGGTTTGGAAGTTGACAAATGTTTATTTAAAAAGGGTGTGAAAGATAGGTTAGATGTTTATAAGCTTGTCAGTCTGACTTTGCTAGTAGACAAATTATTGGAATCCATTCACAGGATACACTGTTACTTAGAAAGGAACAGATTGAACAGAGATATTTAGCATGGATTTGTAAGGCGAACATTTTGTTTCACTAACAATCGAATTTTTGGAGGAGGAAGTAAGGAAGATTGGGAACATATGCAGAATCTCTAAGGTGGGGGTGGCCTGAGCATTCTCTCTTGAAGCCACCTATCAGAGCTTTTAGCAACATAGACCAAGTATCAATCCAACCTTAATCCAATGTAAATGAGGTGCCCTCATAGAGACCATTCTTGAGGTCAAGGTGGATTTGGTCTCACGCTAACATCAAGGATAGCAACCTACACATTTTCATTTGGTTCACTGAATTGCATTTTATTTTTAAAATTATATTTTTTTGATGCCAAACCTGAAATGAGGTAGCCAGCACCAGAGGGCAAGGGCAATGAATAGATTGTACCAACTCACACTGGATAGCATTGTGTGTAAATCTTTTCAAACTCACGTTTGCTTGGTGTTTTGCCTGCAGTTTGACCCCTCTATTTAATAAAGCATGTGTATGTTTTAAATCAATATACTGGGTGGCACAGTGACACAATGGTTAGCACTGCCCACCTCACAATGCTAGGGACTCAGATTCGATCCTGGGATTGGGCTACTGGCTGCATGAAGTTGGCAAGTTCTCTCTGTGTTTGTGTGGGTTTCCTCCAAGTGCTCCAGTTTCCTCCGACGCTGAATTAGGCTTAGGTAGGCTGCTCTTTTGGACAGTCAGTGCAGACTTGAAGAGTCAAATAGGTTCCTGCACTTTAGAGATTCTATATTGTCATTCTTCAAAATAAATATTCTTAATAGAAATACAGGAAAATGGTGGAAGGCCATTCGGCCCATTGTGCCTGTGCTGTTTGGAAAGGAGCTACCCAGCCTCATTATACTTTCCACCTCTGGGCCTTAACCCTGCAGGTTATGACAATTTAAGTAATATCTGAGCATTTCTAAAATATAGGGAGGATCAATGCCTCTACTACCTTTTCAAGCAGTGAGTTTCAGATCCCTCTTTTCAGTCTCTCATCCTTCTTGAAATGATTTTAATAGAAACAGTGAAAAATTGTCAATGCAAAATTTCCCATCATATAGAAAATTGTTCATCTTCTAAAGACCTAGTTGCAGCATTTGTTACACGGAGTCTGCCATTCACTTTGACATTTAAATGCAGTTCGTGCTTGAACAACAGTGCGGTAAATTGAACAAGGATGTATGCTGATTCTGCAGTGAAGGAGACAAATTCAAGCCCTCTAAAGCATCACATTCTTGTTATCAGGCGAAATGCTTGAAGAGAACAAAAGGAAGGGAGAAACAATTTCCTTGGCCGGTTAGTTATACGTATCAGTGCTATATGCCAAGCAACTGCAAATCTTGTGGCTGATTTCACTGCCCTCTCACTGAGCAAAGCCCAAAGCGAGCAAAGATCAAGAACACATCACTCCATTAATGAAAAATTATCCAAATGTCAATATCTGCTGTTTTCTCTTTAAAGTCAGATTAGAAGTCAGTCACGGATTGTTAAAAGAGATAGACACTGTGCGTCACCAGTATAACGACAAAAGATAAGCAAACTAATAATCTGAACAAGAATCTATAACACTAAAACAAAGGTAGCTAAATGAGATCTGATATTCGTGCAGTAATGGAATAAGTGGATCAGAAGCCTGATATCATGTAAAAACACACACTGCTTCTCTCTATTAGAATATAGCTATTGAAGATTTCCATTGAAGAATTGTTTGCATTTATATAGCAACCACACAACATCCCAAAATTCTTCATAGCCAATTAAGTTCTTTTTGAAGAGAGTAGTCACTGTTGTAAGTTTGAATCTACAGGAAGAAGCCACCCACAGCAATGAAATAAAGGATTAGAATATATGTTCTAGTGATGCAGAACATGGGAAAGATCCTCTACTTTTCTACCAATACTGTTCCTAGGAATTTTTAAATCCACCTGAAAAGGGAGACAAAGATGAGGTTAATATGAAACTCAAGGCTGCATCTTCTGGCCTAGGTGACCGTGTGGAGTTTGCACATTCACCCCGTGCGTTTCCTTTGGGTGCTCCTGTTTCTTCCGCTTTCCAGAGATGTGTCGGTTAGGTGGATTGGCAGTGATAAATTACCCATGAATGTGCAAAGATGTGTAGGTTAGGTGGATTACCCATAGTAAATGCACAGCTTATAGGGATAGAGGAGAGGGAAGGGTCTGGATGGGATGCTCTTTCAGATAGTCAGTGCAGGCTGGATGGGCCAAATGGCCCCATATTAACCTGTATTATGTGATCAAGTTACTGCATTAAAGCTTGAATTTGCAACATTCTGACTCAAGTGTTAGAGTGCTACTATTGACCCAAGCCCAGCATTTTTCTATCTTTTAATGCCTTCTTATTGATGTCAAACTAAATTCCACTTTTTCATCCATAGTCCTGCCTGTCCTCAATGATATTCGAAAGCATAGAACCCTATAGTGCAGAAAGAGGCCCTTCATCCCATCAAGTCTGCACAGGCCACAATCCCACCCCCATATCCCTATATATTCTACCCATTAATCTCTCTAACCTAAGCATCCTAGTACACTAAGGGGAAATTTTAGAATGGTCAATCAACGTATACCTGCACATTTTTGGACTGTGGGAGGAAACTGGAGCACCCTGAGGAAACCCAGACAGGCACGAGGAGAATATGCAAACTCCACACAGGCAGTGACCCGAGCCGGGAATCGAACCCAGGTCCCTGGAGCTGTGAAGCAACAGTGCTAACTACTGTGCTACTGTGCCGCCCATACAGATACCTGCCGTAAAAACAGATCTATTTCTGTATAGATATTAGATACCTGCAACTTCAAATTATGCAGTTACATAATCTATACTTCAGGGCTGTCTTCCATTGTGGTTTGCCTGAGAGTTACATTTGCACATATTAGTACTTAATTGAGATTAGACATCATAAACATGTTAGTGGATATAACATCTGGAAAATAATATTACTGCATTCTTATGTTATATTGTTATCTAACCAGGGCAGAGAAAAGTAAAATTCCTACTGAGATCAGGAACTCAGTGTCAGCACTGCTGCCTCATAGCACCAGAGATCAAGTTGGACTCTGGCCTTGGATAACCATGTGTGTGAAGTTTGCACATTCTACCCATGTCTGCATGGGTTTCCTCTGAGCGCTTCAGAATCCAAAGATTTGCAGGTTAGTTGGATTGGCCGTGGTAAATGTATGGGGTTATGAGCATAGAGTGGAGTTGAACCTGTGTAAGATTCTCTTTCTGAGACTCGGTGCAAACTCAATGGGCCAAATAGCCTCCTTCTGCACTGTAAAGATTCTATGGCTCTATGTCATTCAGACTATTGCCTGAACTTGAAGGGACTAAAATCAACCAAGTGGACATATTGATCAAGAGACATGGGATTTTGCTATACAATATAGCTGCCACATTTCTTAAAAAACAACTGTCAGAGGATTCCAAACTAATCAATTACATGTGGAAAGGTAAGAGCCAAATATGTGAATCTGACAAAGACCCAGGTCTATGAGCAGGCATTGGTAGCAAGAGCTTTGATCTGGTCTACAAAAAATTGACACAGATAGTAGACTGGAATTTTGCCATCGCAAGGCAAATTGGAGTGGGTGAGGGATGGACAATGGGAAGATCTGTTGACCTCGGGCAGGATTTTATGGTTTTGGATTGAGCAAAGTAATAAAATCACACCCTATGAAATGAGTGGCACCTTTCTATATTGAAGAGTTGGGAGAGTCTTCTGATGATTTTATAAGGTATTGTACAAGCATATAGTTTTTCAAGTGCATGTTATTGATAATGATGCTCAAGGCAGTCACATGCACACATGGATTTCTTCTTTCATTTCAGAGAAATATACCTCAAATTTTCAGACATTGTAGAAGTCACTACACTGTGAATGAGCTGCCTGATAATTACCTTACCCACATGTCATGCGTTGTGAGGTAGGCTTTATATAGAATAACTTGAGTATCCTCCCACCTCACTTAAGCTAACCCAACCGACATCTCCTTTTGTTCTTTTCTCCCTATGTGCCTATCTGGTTTCTGAATACATGTATGGCAATTGCCTCAATTACTTGACATGTAGCAAATTCTGTGTTCTAACTACTCCCTGAGTTAAGAAGAGCAAAGAAATGATCTTTTTCTGCATGCCTAGAATACTTGTCTGAGGCTGCAGCTTCCTGCCAAGTTAATTCCAGTGGTGTCAGTTATGGGAAACATGCTTTTGCATCAAATAGCTTTTTGGCAGAACCAAAGGTAGCATCTCTAAGTGGCCGGACGAAGCCTTCCAGAACCATCAAGTACATAAAAATGTGCTATGCATTTGGAGCTTGTTTCATCTTCCAATTCTGGCCTTTATCACATCTCCAATGTTTATCAGTCCACCAATGGCAACTGTGCCTTCAGCTATGCAAGGATTGAGCCCTCGAATTAAATCTCTTTGCTTCTCTATCCTTCCTGTGAGACACTTCTTAAAACTTACCACTTTAGCCAAGTCTTTGTTCACCTGTCTAAACATCCCACTGTGTGGCTTGGTGAGAAATTAATGTTCCTGTGGATTGCCTTGGGACATTTTACTACCTTAAAGGTGCTATGCATCATTTGCTGAAAATGCTGGCTGAATTAAGCTCTCACATTCTGAAAGGGTAGTGGATGATTTAAATCCATGAGGCTGAAAAAGCATCTTGGCATGTGAAATCTGAGATTGTTTCTGTTGTTTTCTGGTCAGATGTTCCAAAGCTTTCAGAAACTGGCTTTAATGGTTAAACCTGCCTTTCAGTCCCATTCTATAATTGCAAAATTGTGGGTCTTTAAAATCTACTTTCAAAATTCTTTCTGAATAGCTTTGTCATTTTGCATGGTACAATACACAGACAAAATATTCCCCCCCTTCCCCATGCCCTCACCAAGTATCTGTCAAATTTTTATTCTTGATTACTTTGTGTAATTAGCACTCTCTTTCATGAGCACATTAAAGTTTCCAATTATTAATGCATGTACAAATCTTACAATTGATTGGGGTCATTTTCCTCTGACCCAACAGTTTCATGGAATCATAGAATTCCTATAATGCAGAAGGAGGCCATTTGGCCCATCGAGTCTGTACCGACCACAATCCTACTCAAGCCCCAGCCCTGTAAGCCCACCTATGTACCCTGCTAACACTAGGGTCAATTTAGCATGGCCAATCCATCTAACCCGCACATGTATGGACTATGGGAGGAAATCGAAGCACCTTGGGGAAACAATACAGACATGGGGAAAACGCATAAACTCCATAAAGACAATGATCCGAGGCCAGAATTGAATCCCGGGTCCCTGACACTGTGAGGCAGTAGTGCTGACCTCTGTGCCACCGTGCCGCCCCGTGCTGACATTTCATCAGTATTCAGAAAAGTTCACATAACAAACTGGAAATACAACGTAATTATCAGCTACTAAAATCTTTAGACTTGAACTTTAACAATAATCATTGATTTTAGTTCAGGAGGAATATTAAAATTGGAGAAAAAGTTACTGTGTCCAAAATCCAAATTCTTACTTCCTGGGTTAATTCAAATTTGTTTCGATGCATTTGTGGAATCAACTCAACTCCCTATGTTATCTATCCACAGAAACTGAACTGGATGAGTCACATAAACACTGTGGCCACAACAGCAGGTCAGATATGAGGAATTCTGTTAAGAGTAACTCATCTCCTGATTCCCCAAAACCTGTTCACCAACTACAAAGCACAAGTCAGGGGCGCAATGCAATAGTCTTCACTTGCCCAGATAAGTGTAGTTTCAAAGCCACTCAAAAAGCTCAACACCATCCAGGACAAAGTAGCCTTGCTTGATTGGCACCCTTTCCAACATCTCCAACATTCACTCCCTCCATTGCCAATGCACAGTAGCAGTAGTTGTAGCATCTACAAGATGTTCTGCAGCAACTGACCCAGACTTGTTCCACAATACCATTCGAAGCCCATGACCTGTATCACCTAGAATGACAAGGACATCAGAGGCACAGGAGTACCATTTCCTGTAAGTTCCCCTACAAGCCACATACTAGCCTAAATCAACATTTTATTGTTGTTCCTTTATTGTTGCTGGATCAATATCCTGAAACTCTCTCCTTAATAGCATTGCAGGTGTCACATGTACTGCAATAATTCAAGAAAGCAATTCATCACCTTCTCAAGGGCCATTAGGGAAGGACAATAAATGCTGCACTAGCCAGCAATGCCCACATCCTGTGAATGAATGTTAAAAAAATACCAGGGAGGTTGGTAATTGCATTATATTTTTAGTTAGGTCATTTTTGTTTTGGTTGGCTAGCTTCACATTGATTGAGTTTACTGCATTCCCTGACAGTTACCTTTGAAAACGAGGCAAGGAATCTGAATGGCAAATCATGGAGCTCATTTGAAGTCTGGCATACAGCAATAATAAATCCTCAGTGTTCCAGCTTGCTTTCTTATTGCCCACTCAAAAAGGATTTATTCTGAGTACTTGTGTTGAGAGACTAATTTGATCACTTTCAAAGTTTTGAGACTCCAGATATCAGGATAGTGGTGCCATGGCTGCTTTAGATAATTATTATCAGCAGCAGCAGAAACCTACTGTGGAGAGATCTGCAGATTGTGTCTTTCTGGGGCAAGAGACTTATCTTCTGACATCCCAAAATCTGCAGTACAAAGCACAAGCCTGGAGTGTAATGAAATATTCCAGACTTGCTTAGATAATTGCAGCTGTGATCATATTCAGGAAGCTTGACACCACTCGGGACAAAGTAGCCAAGTCTATTGCACAGTACTTGGCCAAATCCTATTTGGAAGTTTACATCGATAATATCAACCCCTGTACCCTTGTTGATTGTCTCTATCACTTTATTGAAGGACTTAATCAAGTTAGTTGATGGTAACACATTCTGCTAACTTTCATTGTTTAGTGGTGGCACAGTGCCAGGGATCTGGGTTCCATTCCCAGGATGGGTTACTTGCCTTCACTCAAACACAGATGGTGTTTTCCAGAGATCCACCTTCTGGTATCTGTGACTACGCTTATGCAAATCTTGCTCACAACCTCCAATCAGTGTTGATGGTCCGTTGCCCTCTGCTGGAAACTTGCCTTCACTCAAACACAGAATGTGTCTTCCAGAAATCCACCTTCTGGTAGCAGTGACTGCATCTCTGCAAATCTTGTCCATAACAGCCAACCAGCGTTACCACCATGATTAGAATGACTAATAGATTAGTTTACAGCTGAAGCCTGGTTGAAGTTAGAAGGTTTTGCAGGCTTCTGGAATTTAGGGAGTGATTTTATGCTCTCGAGCACCTGGTCCAGATAATGCCAATCTGATAAAATTGCCTGCAGTCATAAAAAGGGTTTTACATTTGATGCCAAATGGTTTGCAATTGCCCAGGTCCCTTGCTATTGCAGCAAAGGAAATCTCACCCAAAAAGGGAGTAAAGCCAATTAGCATATTTAAAACATCATTTAAATATGCTTAGCTTATTAGAATAATTCTCCCAGCTCCAAGATCTTCCAGCACTTGGGCATGGCATGAGCCCAGTGAGAATCACTTCTGGTCTCCACTAGTGCAGACCAGGCTTGGTGGCCATGCCAGGGGATCTCAGAGTCCATTGAAGCCCTCAGCTGGTCAAGGACATAGCTCCTCAATGCCCAGTGCCAGATATCTATGTTAGGGAGAAGATGCCAAAACATCTCCTGCCAATGGGGAAGGGACACCAAAGTCCATGGAGTGAAGAGAGGGGAGGATTTTCCAGTACACGGTAAGATCGGGGCATCCTTTTAACATAATGTCTCATCGCCTTGTAGCTAGGATCACCTGCATATTGAGCCCTACATCTGCAAGAATTCACTATTCTACTAAAAAATTGGTTGATTGCGGTTGGCTGTGCCAGACAGCTGCAAAGTGCTCTGGTTTTCTCACCATTTTGACAGTGATTTTAAGGGATAATTTCACCCTTTATTTTTCTCTGAAAGCTTCAAGACTGTCTACATTCATTATATCTAATATATATTTATGGTTGCCATTTGTATTTAAAGTGACATTTAAGTCAGTAAGAGGAATGTTGCTCAGTTGGAACTGAAACAGTGATAAGTTAGAAATTAAACTTGCTTCCTTTTCATTTTTAACTATTGTCCTAAAGTTGCTTCATTTGTTAGAGTTATAGTTAAGTTGTGTTATTGAATAAAGTTTATTTTACTACAAAATATATCTACTTTGTCAGTGGGAATCATTCCTGGATGGAAGTACCTTTTCTCACACTTAGGCCAAAATAGGAAGTTTTTGGGGCTAGTCTGGCTTCATGATATAACTTGGGGTCTGATCAGGACCCAAACAACTGGAGTGAAAGCAAACCAACCTCAATCCCAAGGAGGGCTGCCTAAGAAGGAGATAATTGTCATTGGCCTCATTTTTCTGTCCCATCCTAATCTCTATGTATATTATCATCCAGAGAAATTTATCTATGGATGGCCTTCTTCTCTCTTCAGTTGAATGTGTTCACATTATATTAACCCATCTTTCCTTTACAGGTCTCGCATTCTCATTTATTGTTTTGCCAAGCCAGTTGTGATTCCAATCCAAATAAGTCACTTGATTATTTCCTACCCTTTTCTATCACTGTCCCAAATCTGATTAGCAATGTTTCCCAAATATTCTCCCACAGAAACATCATCCACTTCATTCTTCAGAATTAGATTCAGCACTGCTTCCTCCTTCATTGAGCTTGGGAACACAACAATCTCGAAGGATTTCTTTTACACACTCCAGGAAGTTTTCACCCTCTTTCAGTTGTAAAGTTTAGTTCCTATTAAACAATCACATCCAATTGTGGCTTGCCCCTATACTCACATAGCAGTCCCGTAAGTAACCATTCATCCACTTCCCACCCCCACACTCCCATCGATACACATCTTCCCATTGATCAATACGCAGCCAGAAAGACAAACTGCTGTGCAGAAACCAAAATTGGGGAACACAGGAAAGTGGTTTAAATCAATACATTTTATATGATTGTACCAGAAAATGGTAGCTAAGTAGCAAAACATTTTTTTCAAGCACCTAGATGCATAAGCTTGTCTGTGAATTCCCACTTCCATGTCACCATCATCCCTCCTGCAGCCTAATTCTATCCTTCTGCTGCAGGGTAATTTGGTCTAGGTAAGTATAGCAATGTTAACGTGTCTCTTGTCCAATTTAATACATCAGATTTGTTGGCATCCAAAGTCTACACAGTCATTGCCAAGACCTACAAAAACTCATCTAATTGTCAAAATTGATGTTCCAAGAAGCAGGGCACTGGATTCATCCTCAAGCCTGAGCTGGAGACTCCTTCATTTTCTCTGCATAGTCAGTGTGTGTGGAAAGCCTGCCAGGGGTGCACCAGAGATTTTCTGCTACTCCTCACTGCTTATCCTTTTAATTAATGGCCTCAGGAGTACAGCATCTGTGTCTGGCTCAACAACACTTGAAGCCTATGTCTACTCAAAGACTCTCCACAGCTGTCCCTGCCAACACTTTCTGCTTCTGCACACTCGTGAATTGTGAATCACCAGGTGAAAACACAACTGCCTGTCTTAGTCATCACACTAAATTTTAAATATTAACATTGGTGCATGGTCTGCACTGATCCTATGGCAGTCCAACTTCAGAAGGATTCAGTTTCTCTGAGAATCCTCTTCCATGATCTCCTGTTGCAAACTGGAAGGCCTTGTCAGACATGAAAAGTATAATTTAGTACTGGCAAGAATATTATAACTTATCATTGTGAAGATGATTATAGTCACTCTCTGTCACACAGTGGCAGAGTGATTAGCACTGTTAACTCACAGCACCAAAGATCCGAGTTCGACTCCAGCCTTGGGTAACTGTGCGGAGTTTGCACATTCTCAGGTTTCCTTGAGGTACACTTGTTTCCACCCACAATCCAAAGAATATAGCTTAGGTGGATTGGCCATGTTAAATTGACTCCAAAGATGGGTACATTAAGGGGATTAGCCATGGTAAATGCTTGGGGTTATGGAGATTGGGTGGAGGGATGGGATGCTCTTTCAGAGAGTCAGCGTAGATTCAATGGGCCAGATGTGCTCCTTCTGCACTATAGGAATTCTATAGTTCTATGAATTTCAAGTTTTACTGAGTGTTGTATGACAAAATAATCAATTATATTTAATTCTGTAACCAGGTAGTTGTGAAGCACCCACCTCCTCCAACCAGCAAGGATATCAAGGCACTATCTTTCTCCATAGCTCCCGTCTCTGTAACTGGGATATTTGTGGAACCCACCTCCTCTCCTCTCCCTGTCTGTTGTGTTCTGTTCTCTCTTTCCTTGCAATGGGTGAAAGGATATAGACATATAGACATATAGACAGCTGTCAAGGCATGTGTTCACCTGATTGCTGCAGTGAGGTTTGGTGAGGGTTACTATTAGAGAGAGAGAGAGAGTTGGGAAATTGTGTGAAGATGAAGGCAAGTTTCTGTGCTAGATAGAAGGGATAGTGAGGAACTGCATAGGAATAAATGAATGGGTCTGTTTGTTAGGTAAATGGTTGTGAGTATTGATGCGATAACATAGGCAAGACGAGATAGAGTGAGGATATAGGTAGCTCACATTTCCTGCCCTAATTAGGCCATCAAAGCACTTTCTACATTACTTTTCTATTATTTATTCATTCACAGCCTGGTGGCAGCACTAACTAGGCCAGCTTTTATTACCCAACTTTCATTGCCCTTGAGAAGATGCCCACAATTCTGTTAGGGAGGGAGTTCTATGTGGTGTAGGTATACCTGATGTAGAGATGCCGGCGTTGGACTGTGGTAAACTCAGTAAAGTTTGACAATACCAATTTTAAGTCCAACCGATTTATTTGATAGTAAATCCACGAGCTTTCGGCCTTTGTGGCCTTCGTCAGGCGAATGAGGTGTAGGTATACCCACAGTGCTATTAGGGGAAGAACTCTTTGTAGTGTAGGAACACCCAGAATGTTATTAAGAAGGGAGGTCCCAGAATTTTAACCTAGCAACAATGACAGAACAGTGATAGAATTCAAGCTAGGATGCTGTGTGGTCTTGAGGGGAACATGCAGGTGGTAGTGTCCCTAGGACATCTGTGGCCCTTGTTCTGTTTAGATGGTAGATGTAAGTTTGGAAGGTGCAGCCTGAGGAGATTTGGTGAGTTGTTGTTATAGATGGTACCCACTGCTGCCACTATGTGTCGGTGGTAGAGGCCGTGAATACTTATTGCGGTGAGTGGAATGTCAATCAGGTGAGTTGTTTTGTGCTGGATGGTATCAGGCTTCTTGAGTTTTGAAGCTGCATTCATCTCAGCAAGTGGAGAGTATTCCATCACACTCCTGACTTGTGCTTTACAGATGATGGACAAGCTTTGGGGAGTCAGGAAGCGTTCAGAATTCCCAATCTCTGACCTGACCTTATAGCCAAAGTATTTATATAAAGTTTATCTATTAATGTCACAAGTAGGCTTATATTAACACTACAATGAAGTTACTGTGAAAATCCCCTAGTCACCATACTCCAGCTCCTGTTCGGGTGCACTGAGGGAGAATTTGGCATGGCCAATGCACCTAACCAGACATCTTTCAGACTGCGGGAGGAAATTAGGGCACTCGGACAAAACCCACGAAGAGTACATGCAGACTACACACAGACAGTGATCCAAGCCGAGAATTAAACATGAGTCTGGTACTGGGAAGCAGCACTACTATCCACTGTGCCACTGTATATGGCTAGTCCAGCTGAGTTTCTGGTCAATGGTGACAGCAAGATGCTGATAATGAAGACTTCAGAGATGGCAATGCCATTAAATATCAAAGGGCCTTGATTAGATTCTCACTTGTTGAAGATGGTCATTGCCTTGCACTTGTGTGGCTCAAGCCTGGATATTGTCCGATTGCTTCAGTACCTGAGTCGTTGTGAATGACGTTGAACATTGTGCAAACATTAGCAAACATTCCCACTTCTGACCTGATGACGAAGATTGTTGCTGAAGCAGCTGAAACTGGTTGGGCCCAGATCCCTCTGTTTGCAGCCTTTGAGGACTCAAACCTCTGGTTTCAGACCCAGTGTCTCTACAATCCTGGCTCCACTCTCCCTCAGCAGTTCAGTTATTGTTTTAGTAGTAACAGCTTTCCAGCTCTTCTCAGCTCCCACACAAACCATTCCCAATAGGAACAGGGAGTAGCAATTGCCAGTCCACTAGTTCCAGCAATTTTTTTGGTGAAAACAAATTAAAATAAATAAATAAACTGAGAGCCAAAGTAAGAATGGCAACCCCTTAAAAGTGGAATCACCTGAAATAAAAACAAAGCACAAATGAAACCAAATCCAAGATCTGGCAAAACTTTCCCACAGCTAACCTCTCGGGCTACCTCCAGCCACACCTTCTTTGTTGCAGTAGTAGGTTTCTTCCTCCTGTTGTTGGAGACAATATATATCACAGACTCACCACTGCACCCAAAAGTCCATCAAGTAGTGAATCCTTGAATCAGTATGTAACCTTCAACTTGACTGATTCATGAAACTTCTCAATCGCTTTGTTCAAATCTTTAACTCTTCCAAATTTTATTTTTGGACCACAGTTTTTTTTTGCCCGACAGGAGGCCGTTTGGCCCATCCAGTTAGCACTGACTACAAGCCCGCCCAGTCCCTATCCCTATAACCCCATGTATTTACTCTGCTAGTCTGCCCGCCCCGACACTAAGTGGCCGATCAACCTAACTTGCACATCTTGGGAGTGTGGAAGGAAACCAGAGCACCTGGAAAAAACCCATGCATGAATATTGAAACTCTACACAGGCAGTGATCCAACCTGGGAGTTAGATCTGCGTCCTTGGTGCTGCGAGGCAGCAGTACTAACCATTGATCCACCATACTGCCCTGCATTGAATCTTTAAATGTACCAGTTGAGTACATGTCATACGTCACTGTACCATGTCCACTATTGTTCATTCTCTGCCAAAAACACAAGTGATATTGTAATTAGGTGGCTATGTGTAAATGCCGCAAATACATGGGCAGAACATTATTTTGGGGTTGCCACCTGATATTGTTACTCCCTGTCCCTGTTCATGTCTCACATTTTATTGTCAGGGCATTAGAATCAATTTCTATTTGAATTTTGAAACTTGATTTGTCATTACTAACTTGCAAAAAATCATACTTAGACGTTTTGCAATTAGAGATTTCTTCATTATATAAAAAGTGTTGAAAGTAAAATTCTACTGCAGAGAAACAGCTGCTTTGTTAATGAAAGCTTTGTTAATTATTTTTTACTGGAAAGCAAAACAACATCTATTTTACAAAGTCAGCAAAAACTCGTAACACTTTTAAGATTTAAGTGCAGTAAGCCACAAAATTGAGCACAAAATTTAAAAGGAAGAGTCAGCTGAAGACTCACAGCAGGCACTCTGGCTGCACTTATTGTAAGATTCTTCTGCCCAATTTGGTGCCAGTTGCATGATAATGTAAGACTGGAATGATAAAGGAGAAGGGTTATTATGTTTTAAAATAACTTCACATTCAGCAGTTCTGGCCAGCTTACAATCTCCAACTTGCAGATTGCCTAATAACTGTCTTGGCTAAACCCTGCCCTATTATTGCTTTAGGGGCTGTCTCTAAATGCCCATGCTGAACCTGATATGAAACACAAATAATAGCCTAGGTAAAAGAGGCTCACACTTCATTATTGCATTTCCCTACCATGAAAACAAACTAACATTTACACTTACTAACTGCTAAATTGTTCCCTTACTTTGTTGGATGTTGTTTATATTTTTGTTGCTCTATTCAAGATATGGCTTAACATATCTAATCTACTGGATTTCAATTATTGATAAATAAAAAGTAAGAACAGTTTGCCAAACCGAAGGATGAAAGAGACTGTTTCTCCAGGTTAACTCACCTGTGTGCTCAAAAGACAGTGACCTTACTATCAAATTCACACATCATTTCTTGTCTCCTTATCACAGTGTTCCAGAAATAGGCACAGACCATGCCTTAGACATGATTACTATTTATGGCTAAATTGGATCAGTTAGAACCATCTGGATGGTTAGTTCATGATGCAGAGCGTTGCCAATGGCACAGGTTCAATTCCCATATTAGCTGAGATTAATTATGAACACTCTGCCTTCTCAACATTGTTATTCTCCTGAGGTGTGGTGACTCTCATATTTAATCAAAAGAGAGACGGCTTACGGTCATCTGATACTATGGTGACTTTACCTTACATTTAATTGGTCTCTTGGGCCAGGGGATTGAGAGTTCAAAGCCCATATTGTGACTTGAGCTTGCAAAGACTTGCTACGCTCCAGTGCAGCACTGAGAGAGTACCATATTGTTTTTTGAGTGAGATGTTAAACTTGAGATCCTGCCTCTCCTCTCAATTAGATTCTCATGGCATAGTGCCCCTACAGTGCAGAAGAGGCCATTTGGCCCATTTGATCTGCGCCAACACTCTGACAGAATATCTTATCCAGGCAGTTTCCCCTGCTCTATCCCTGTAACACCACACTTTTCCCATGGCTAACCTATCGAACTTAAGGGGCAATTTGGCACGGCCAATCCACCTAACCTGCTCATCTTTGGAGTGTGGGAGGAAAATGGAGCACCCAGAGGAAACCCATGCAAACATAGGGAGAATGTGCAAACTCCACACAGTCAACCAAGGGCAGAATTGAACCTGGGTCCCTGGTGCTGTGAGGCAGCAGTGCTAACCACTGTGCCACTGTACTGCTCAAATATATATAAAAGATCCCAATGTATTAATGTGAAGAAAAGCATTGGAATTATCTGGAATAAAAACAGGAAATTCTGGAAAGACTAAGTAGGTCCAGTGACATCCATGCCACAGTTTTTCCAGCACTTTCCATTTTATTTCAGATATTCAACATCTGCAGTATTTTGCTTTCATTTTGGAGTTAACCAGGTGTCTGGGCCAATGTGCAACCATCGATCAGCATCACAATATCACCTTGCTATTTACAGGGACTTAGAGCTGCTACAGGAGCTTCTACATTTCCCACTTTACAATAGTGACTGCACTTCAAAAATCATATCCCATTGGCTGTGAAGCACTTTTGTTACTGTTTTGTTGTTTTTATCCTGAAACTTATTAGGTAAATCCTCACCTAAAAGAGATTTTAAAGCATCATAAGAGCTTAAGTCAACTATGCCAGGTATTGATTTAATCTTAAAATAAAGGCTGGAATTTTACAAACACGTCCACCACAGCAATCAGAGTGGGCGAGAGGTGGAGCACGGAAAGGTCCACTGATCTCAGGTGCAATTTTACAGTTTCAGGACAAGCAAGACTGTAAAATCCTGTTCAAAATATCCTCTCTCCCAGGAGCAATAAGACTAAATAAAAATATCAATATAAAAGCATCAGCAGCAACTTGCTTTTATTACAGCTAATTGACAGAGTTACTGACATTGACATAAAATAGATATTAGAAGAGGTGACTAAAAGTTTAACTACAAAGAAAGGCTTCAAAGAAGAAGAGAGAGGCAAGAGTGTGGAGACGTTTAGGGAAGGAGTTCTAAAGCTAAGGGCCTGGGGAACTGAAAGAATGGCCGGCAATGGTGAGGTGATAAAAGTCATGATGTGGAGATGCCAGTGTTGGACTGGGGCAAACACAATAAGAAGTCTTACAACACCACGTTAAAGTCCAATATTATATATATATATAATGTATACAATATACGACCAAATAAACCTGTTGGGCTTTAACCTGGTGTTGCGAGACTTCTTGAGTTGATGAAAATGAGGTCTGTTTGCAATGCTATCATTAGAGAATGAGAGAACTGGAAAGTTGCAGGATATGAGTAAATTTCAGAAATTGAAATGAGCAAGATCATGGAGGGATTTAAACTCAGGGACAAGAATCAGAAACTAACGCTCAGGAGCACCAGAGGGATGGCTGAATGGAACTTGGTGCAAGTTAAAATATGGACAGCAGAATTTAGGAAATGCTGAAATTGACAGAGGGTGAAAGATGGAGAAGAGCAGGAAGTAAGCAGTATTGCTGATGAAGAGGATATTAGGTCAAAAAGTACACCAAGATTGGAAAAAGTGGCTGAGGGATGATTATGTCAGTGGCTAAAGAATGAAGTTGTGAAGTGATCTATATTATAAATTGCGTGCTGAAAACATTTCAGAGGATTGAAATACATTAAAATAACAATTGGCATTTCTGAAAAGAATGCATTGTTCTATCAATTAATGTGCAACAATAGTTCATATACTTATTTGTTCTGTGAGTATTTCACACGCTGGAGACTTGAGAAATACAATGATGTGATCACATACAACAAAGTGTATATCATAAATTGCCATACACAAATGTTGTGAAAAATGGCATTAGCCAAAGCATTACACATGTATTGTTTGTTAATTTCACTGGAAAAAAGGTGAAAAATTCACTCCATCCCTTTTTAGTTCAGGAATGCAACACAGCTTTTCCACTATTGCTGAAAGAAAGAAACTTGTGCCCAGAAAGTCACAGTAATTCACTGGTTTTGTCACGTCCAGTTCTAAGGCAAGTTACATTATTAACTTCTAATTAGTTTTTCCTCCGACTTCATTCTGGTTTCACTATTAATGTTCTACTTTCCATTGAATCCCTGGGAATGTCTCTTTTCTGAAAACTATTTTGGCTCAAAACAGAACAAAGAACAAAGTAAACTTGATGCTGTTGGCTAGCCACAAAGCACCAATGAAAACCAGATGCTGCATTATTTGAGTTGATTTATTCTGGTACAGAGGATATTAGCTATAAGGAGAGGTTGGAGAAACTTGGTTTGGAATGACAGAGGTTAAGGGAAGACCTGATGGGAGTCTACAAGATTATGTGAAGCATGGACAGAATGAATAGTCAGAAGCCTTTTCCCAGAGTGGAAGATTCAATTATTAGGGGGCACAGGTTTAAAGTGCGAGGGGCAAGATTTAAAGGCGATGCATGAGGCAGAATTTTTACACAGAAGGTGGTGAGTGCTGGAACTCATTGCCAAGGGAGGTAGTGGAAGTAGATATTATAGTGACTTTTAAGGGATATCTTGACAAATACATAAATAGGATGGGAATAGAGGGATATCGTCCCTGGAAGAGTAGGGAGCTTTAGTTCAGTTGAGCAGCATGTTTAGTGCAGGCTTGGAGGGCCAAAGGGCCTGTTCCTGTGCTGTAATTTCCTTTGTTCTTTGTTCGTGTATTGTCACATGCATTCAAATCCAATGAAAAGTATGTTTATTGCCCACCATACAGATAAAACATACCATTCATAGAGTACATGGTGAGAAGGAAAGGATAGGGTGGAGAATATATAATACAGTCATAGTTAAGATGTCGAGAAAGATCACTGCAGAAGATTACTGTACTGATTACTGAGAAAGATTACTCTACTTCCAGATGAGAAGTAACTAATATATACCACATTATGTTAAAATGTATAAGATACACAGACTGATTGTACATTTAAAGCCTATAAGCACAGTTTGGGCTATTGCTTTCCTGACATTATAAGCATAAAGGTAGCTTGAATTTATGATCATTGATCTGGCTGATTAATTCAGCAACACTACAGATAATTGTTCAATCAGAGGATGAGCACTAACTTTGGAACACTTGGAGTGGAATTCTCCCATTTTGAGATGAAGTGCAGTGACAGGTGGTTCTGACAGTATATGTCCCGCTGACCAGAATGCAGATCCTGCACCAGATTCTACACTTGGAGTCGCATTAATGATGCCCAGGCGAGTTCTCCTCCAAATCACCTGGCAGACTGGCAGCCGATTGGACAGCCCGCACTCAGCTGGTAGATTTGAAGGATCTGACGCCATATTTAAATATTGGCCAGCGCACTCACATCGTTCTGTCCAATCTAGCTATCTTCACCACATTGTGCAGCTGGACAGAAAAATTACACTGCATTACTATACTTCAAAAGAGATGGAATGAATTTTTCAGCAGTAACTCAGAAAAGAAAAGGCAAGCAGCTTCAAGAAGAAGTCTGTTCATTGATTCAACCACACTTCCATTGAGCCCATTACTTGTCCCATTCATTTTGTCATTCACACTGATACCAATGTGATTTCTCACTGGTGTGATACAAGATTGGATGGTTTGACAATTGCCTAAGAGTGGGCAATTGTTTGAATGAGCATTTCTAGATGAAAATGACATCCATATCACCTGCCAGAGAGAAAAACAGCCTGACATTAACTTGCCATTGGGATAATTGCAATGTAATTTTACACTGGCGAGTTTCTAACATATTTGTACTGGCTAGATTCTCTGTACCCACCCGTGACCAAACCCGCCATGGGCTGGTTGGAAGAATTCCACCCTTGGATTCTGCTTCATTGCCTCTGCAGCCCATTTCATAGCATTCATAAGTCACTAGAGTAAGGAACATCAAAGTTCCAGCTGATAATAGAGTAATTCAAAGATCAAGTCATACCACTTGGTCACTTTGAAGACCCTTTTTTCAGATAAACTAGAAAGGATTTCTTATAGCATTTACTGCCTTAATTTCTATAACAACTACGCACCATTTTTAATTATTTAGTTGTTTCCACATTTCTGTAGAGTGGAATTTTGCAGCCTCATTCATTCCAAAACCGTAAAAGCCCACCTGAGCTCAATGAACTTTTCTGTTGTCCACCCCACGCCCACTCCTATTCACATGGCAGACGGGGCGATAAAATTTCATTTCTCACCACAGCTCATTTCTCTCACCACAGACCTGCTGACTTTTTCCTGTACTTTCTGTTTTTATCTCTGTAAGTGCTATCTTTGTGGTTGTTGGGATGATTTTTCTTTACGGAACTAAATCATGCAATTCAGTAAGGCAGAGATAAACAGCTTAAGAACAAAGGACGCATGAATACCGTTTTCCTTTTTAAATGTACCAATTGGAATTTTACTCCACTTTATCATGTTTCACATGTACCCCTAGAATAAACTGGTTAGACATAGATTGCCACTTCTGACTTAAAGATATTTCCCTTCTTTTGGTTTATTTATTAATATCACAAGTAGCTTATATTTACATTGCAATGAAGTTACTGTGTAAATCCCCTAGTCACCACACTCCAGCATTTGTTCGGGTACACTGAGGGAGAATTTAGCATGGCCAATGCACCTAACCAGAATGTCTTTCAGACTGTGGGAGGAAATTGGAGCAACAAGAGGAAACACACACTTGGAGAGAATGTGCAGACTCCACACAAACAATGACTCAAGTCAGGAATCAAACCCAGTCTCTGGATGCTTTGAAGCACAGTGCTAACCACTGTGCCACCATGTCCCCTTTTACTCCTCTATAATATGGGTGACATATTAGATTCCCAATAAATGGGTTTCCATTTCCAAATCTGTTAGAGAAAGTAGATAGAAGTTCAACAATAGTTCTTTGCACATTTTATTCAACACAAATTAGGAATTAAAATTTACTGCAGTGCTTCAGGGGTTAAAAAGTTGACAGGTTATTACATGCCATTTCTGAAAAATGAGATACATGCAATCTATTTTCTATTATTGGAAAATGGTTCTGCTGCAAGATAAGTGGATTTTCAACCTTGGCATTCAAAGCACAAGGATCAAGTCATCATTTTGGTGACTAAAAAATTAAACTATGGTTTTGTAGGCAACAGTCAATGCAGATAAAAGGTTTGTACAATGTTCAAGTGAACTTTTCACTATCAGCAAAATGCAATGTAATTATATGTTGATGGAGGAAGTAAAGATAAGGACAAAGGACCCAAAGAAATAAAGTAGGAGATAGGCCATTTGGGTCCCACCCACACTTACTCTGACATTAAATAAGATCATGGCTGATCCTCTTCCTCAGTAACATTTACTCGCATTATCTTTTTATCCCTTAATGCCTTTAGTATTCAAAAATCCTTCCATACCTGATTTGAATATACTCAATGACTGAACATTCTTAGCTCCCTGTAATAGAATTCCAAAGGTTTTTAAATTTTGAATGAAGATATTCCTCCTTACCTCAGTCAAAAAAGTCCCCCCCTTTCGTGCTGAGTCTGTGATCCCAAGCTAGAGAAGCATTCTTCCACCATCTATCCTTACACATTCCTTAAGGACTCTAGGGGCGGGATTTTCTGATCTTGTTCACCCCAACTGCTGCTGCCAGCGAGAATGGAAACATTGGCACTCAGCCGAAACTTCATTGGGACCATAGAATCCAGCCACAGACGAGGCCAGATGTTTCCAGTGTAGATGTTTTAGTGGGAATGCCTCTCATTCTTATAAACTCAAGTCTTTCCTCGTATCCCTTCATCCCAGTGATCATTCAAGAGAATCTTTGCTGGAATCTAAGGCAAGTATGCCTTTTCTTAGGTTAGGGGACCAAAACTGCAGAACTCCAGGTGTGGTCCCACCAAAATCCTTTCTGATTCTAGTAAAACTTTGTTATTCTTATAATCCGACATTTTTTAATAAATACTATCGTACCACTTTCTTTCTGAACTGCTTGCACTACCTACATGTTAACTTTCTATTATTTATGTACAATAACACAGACATTACTGTGAACATCATCATTGAACATCACTGTTTCCCAATTTCTCAGTTTTAAAAAATCCTACTTTTCTATGTTTCCAACTAATGTGAATAAAATCACATTTCTCCACGTGAGCTTCCCTCCTTAATTAACCTATCTAAATTCTTTCACTGCCTGCTTGTACCTTCCACACAATGTATTTTTTCACTTGGTTTTGTCAGCAATATTCAATACGTTGCACTTGATCCCCACATCTAATTCACTGCTACAGATTCTAAACTGCTGAGGCCCAACAACTGAACTTTATGACATTCCATTAGTCATAAGGTGTCAACGCAAAAAAGCACAAATTATTTCTGATCTCTTTCATGATCTTTAGTCAATCCTCAATCCATGATAATATATTACCCCAAGTATTTTGCAGTGTCTTCTCAAATATTGTTTTGAAAATCCAAGTACGTTGGTTCCCCTTAGGAGAATGTTACAGTGCTGGGAGAAAAGATATCTGAGATAGGTCAAGGACAGAATATATTTGGCTAGGACTAAAAAAAACAATAGCAGTACAATGACATTGGGCGCCAACCAGTACAGCTACTTGTAGCTACCCTGACCAGAATATCTGGAGATTGTGCCTCACACTCATTGGCCATCATTTTTCAATCCTCCTTAGGTAAAGGCTACTGTCAGAGGACTGAAGGATTGAAAATACTTCAACCTGGTTCAAGAAAGGCTGAACAAAAAAGCCCAGCAACTGAAGGCCAGTCGATTTAAACTGAATGATGGGGAAGACAATACCTTTTTAACCTGTGCTTAACTCTCTCTTCACTCACATTGTCAATATCTTTAAGGCTTAGTTAGCTGTAAGGATTCATATTCCAATCAGTACTCTGTAAATTGAGTTTGTGTCTTTTTATGCCATGTTTGTGAACAGAATTCCCATTCACCTGATGAAGGAGCAGTGCTCCATAAGCTAGTGGGGTTTGCTACCAAATAAACCTGTTGGACCTTAACCTGGTGTTGTGAGACTTCTTACTGTGTTTACCCCATCCAACGTCACCATCTCCACATCAGCTGTAGGTGCAGAGTTAAACAAGTGAGCTGTTATATTTGGATAAAGTCGAGCACGTTGAACACAGTTCCTGCAACAATCATTCGGATAAATGGATAGAATGCCATCACCCTCCTAACTTCTGTCTTGTTGATGTGGACAGGCCTTGGTGAGACAGGAGAGTTCCTCACTGCTAAGGTTCCCATCTCTAACTTTCCCTTGCAATGATGTGGATGGAGATGCCGGTGTTGGACTGGGGTAATCAAAGTAAGAAGTCTCACAACACCAGGCTAAAATACAACACGTTTATTCGGTTGCACAATCTATAGCTTTTGGATTGTTGCTCCTTCATCAGGCAAGTGGGAGTTCTGTTTACAAACAGGGCATATAAAGACACAAATTCAATTTACAGAATAATGGTTGGAATGTGAGTCTTTAAAGGTAATGAAGACTTAAAGGTATAAACAATGTGAGTGGAAAGAGGATTAAGCACAGATTAAAGAGATGTGTATTGTCTCCAGCTGGGATAGTTAGTGAGATTTTGTAAACCCAGACTAGTCATGGGGCTTAGAGGTAGTGTGACATTAACCCAAGATCCCAGTCGAGGCCGCCTTCATGCATGTGGAACTTGGCTATCAGTCTCTGCTCAGTGATTCTGCGCTGTCATATGTCGTGAAGGCTGCCTTGGAGAGTGCTTACCCAAAGATCAAAGTTGAATGCCTCTGACCGCTGAAGTGTTCCCCAAAAGAAAGACAACACTCTTGCCCGGTGATTGTCGAACAGTGTTCATTCATTCGTTGTCATAGCGTCTGCACGGTCTCCCCAATGTACCATGCCCCGGGACATCCTTTTCTGCAGTGTATCAGAGAGATAATGTTGGCCAAGTTGCAAGTGTATATACTTTTGTCCTGCTAGATGATGTTCTCACATGAGATAATGGCATCCGTGTTGATATCCAACACATCTTGCAGATGTTTTGTGGCAAGGTTGTATGGTGTTGTCATCTCCTGAAGGCTGGGTAGTTTGCTGCAGACAATGGTCTGTTTGAAGTTGTATGGTTGTTTGAAGGCAAGAAGTTGGACTGCAGTGGACACAGTATTAAGTCTCACCAACACCAAGTTTAAGGGCCAACAGGTTTATTTGATATCACGAGCTTTTGGAGCAGAGCTCCTTCGTCAGGTGAGTCACCAAATAAGCCTGTTGGACTTTAACTGGTGTTGTGAGATAATAGGGGATTCAGTGATGGCAAAGCCGCTGAATGTCAAACAGCAATGGTGATTGGCTGCAACTTTTTAAAAATTCATTTTACAGAATGTTGAGCATCATTGGTTGGGTCAGCATTTACTGCTCATCCCCAACTGCCTTCCATTTTAGAAAACATTTGAGTGTCAACCACATTGATGTCTAGAGTCACATATAGGTCAGACCAGGTAAGTACAGCAGATTTCCCTCCCAAAAAATACATTACTGTAATGGCAAAAATATTACTTGTGACTTCTCAGCCTAAGCCTGATCATTGTCCATGCCTTACTGCATACAGGCAGTTTCGGTGTTCAATCGCACTTAAGTACAGCACATTCATCAGTGAATATCTCCATTTTTGATCTTATGGCACTGCATAGATAACTGACAAATCAACTTCCAGGCTAAAGACACCACCCTTAGGGACTTCTGTAGTTATATCTTGGGGTTTGTGACAATTGGCTCCAACAACAACAATCACTCCACAAAGGAATGCTTCCAGCCAGTGAAGAGATTCTCCTGACTCTTATTGGTTTCAATTTCATAAGGGCACATGATGCCACACTCAGTCAAATGATGCTTTGATGTCAAAGATTCTCAGCTCATCTATGGAATTCAATTCACTTGTCAATGTTTGGACTACAATCATAATAAGGTTTGGAGCTGATTATCTCTGGCAGAGCCAACTGAGAATCAGTGAGCAATTTATAGTTGAGTAAATGACGCTTGATATCATTGTTGAAAACAACTTCCCTCACTTTGTTGATTGAGCATTGACTGATAATGTAATAATCGAAACAGAAATAAATCCCACAACACCAGTTTAAAGTCCAAACAGGGTTTATTTGTAACAAAAGCCACAAGCTTTCGGGATAGCCTGTCCCTCCTTCAGGTACTTGGCTGGAACTTGGATTTTAAACTGGTGTTATGGGATTTCTTTCTGTTTTACCCCAATCCAACGCCAGTATCTCCACATCATGATAGTGTGATAATTGACCAGATGGAATTGTCTTGCTCTTTGTCCAACTATTCATGTTAGACTAATTGGCTGACAGTACTGTTTTCATTCTCTTTCCTTTCTTGAAGAGCAGGGTTATTCTTGGTATGTTCCAACTCTTTGGAATCACTTTCCAAATCCATGATTAATAACATCTGGAATGACAAAGGCAGCCGATACATGGGAACATCAGCAGCTGGAAGTTCTTCCTCAAGTCATTCACCATCCTGACTTGGAATTCTATTGTTGATACCTCTCAGTTGCTGGGTCAAAACACTGGAATTCCCTCCCTAATAGCATTGTGAGTGTACCTACACCTCAGGAAATGCACCAGTTCAAGAAGGTAATTCACCACCATCTTCTCAAGAGGGACTAAGTGCAGGCAATAGATGTTGGCCTAGCCAATGATGCCCATATGTTATAATTTTTTTTAATCAAAATAATTCTGGAAATTGCAAACCAATGTGTCTAGCATCTCTGTAACCATTTTGTCTCTACTCTAGAATAGACAAATCAGCTGCAGTGATTTGTTAGCTTTTACTCCCATTAATTTCTCCAGTTATATTTCTTTATTAATACTAATATCATTATATTCTTCATTTTCACTAGATTCTCAGTTGCCCCACTTTCAAAATATTTTTGTGTCTTCTACCATGAATACAGGTACAAGAACTGGAAATCTTCAACCTCTCATATGGTTGCAGTTCTCCAGTCCCGCTACTGTGAATGGAGATTTGACTGAGTGCCAAATTCTCCATTCTCATTGGCAGAGAGGCAGAGTGGCAGAGAGTATGACAATAGTGAATTCCAGCCAAAGTATTTGTTGAATATCTCCTTACTTATAACATTAACTTTGATTAATATCTTTCTTTTTACATATCTATAGAAGTCATTACAATTGGTATTTTTACCTATCTTTAATTTACTATCATCCTCATTTTCTCTTTCTTTATCATTTTTCTTTGCTACGTTTTGCTTAATTTTAAGAATTACCACAATCTTCAAGCTTATTGCTCTTTATGGCAACATTATATGCCTCTTCTTTTAAGCTAATATTATCTTTAGCTCATTCTGTTAGTGACTGTTGGATCACTTTTCTAGTGGGATTTTTATTCCTACAAGGGATGTATACCTATTGCAAATTATGAATCAATTCTTTAAACCCAAATTACTGACATAATTTTCAATATAAAATAAAACTGTTTTGTTCAGATTTGAGGCTCTACTTTGTACTTATCAAAATCACTCGCAAATGCAATATACAATTCCGCATAATATGATCACTCTTCCCCAAATGCTTCCTTACTTATAGAGTTATTAGTTAACTTTCTCTGATTACATTAATGCCAAGCAAAATACTGCAGATGCTGGAAATCTGAAATCAGAACAGAAAAATGCAGGAAACATTCAATAGGCTAGATTTTACGACTTTGCTCAGGTGAGGAGAATTTTGTTCTATGAGCCTCACCTGTCCCAGAACCAGGTTAAATTCCAGCCATTGATTCAAGCAGCATTAGTGAGGAGAGAAACAGATTAGCATTTCGTTTTGATGCCCATTCATTGGAAATAATTTAAAATAATTGTTTCCCAGTTGACTCCTCAACATACTACAAAACTCTTGAATGCATTATATGAACTTTTTCCTCACACTGCTACTGTAAATTTGGCTTGTCTAGCCTACTTGACGATAAATGTCCCCATGATTACTCTATTTTTTGATATATTCATCTGTCATTTACTGATTTATGGTCTGTCTGACACTATAACAACTGTTAAGGTGTCTAATAAACTATTTCCCACAATTGTTGTCTGGCCTTTCAATGCTGGATTGGGAATTTGCCTGCTGTTTCAATTGTGGTTCCTGTTGCAGATCCCACCAGGATTCTTAAAAGGGCAGACCAATTAATAGCAGTGAATGAACAGTGATTCGTGATAGCATTTCCTTTTCTAGATGTGGCATCTTGACATCCTGCAATTGTAACAACATTCAGCTGTACATGACAGCTCATCCAAATGCTTGGTTTAGCCCCCATCAATGATGCTTGTCTGGAAAATAATGTATTAGTCTATTATCAATCTGACAACTTTAGCGTTTGGATTCTCAGCCAGAGTCACTTGGCCAAAATTTATACTGGAGGACAATGTGCAAACGTTCAGGGTTAGTTGCCTTGTGTCAGTGAATGCAGTCAGTCTAGCAATCATTACCTCTGAGGCTTGGCTCAAAACATTTATTTTACTGTCGGGGAGGGTAATTATTAAACCTACCTGAGTGTGTTCCATCATAAAAATTGCAGCCACATGCAACATTGAAGAATTCCAGCTTTTGTACCTATATTCATGGTAGAAAACACAAAAATATTTTGAAAATAGTGGGCAGCTGAGGATCTAGTAAAAAATGAAGAGTATAATGATATTAGTATTAATAAAGAAATATTATTGGAGAAATTAATAGGACCAAAAGCTAACAATTCCCTGCATCTGATTTGTCTACTTTAGATCAGAGACAAAATGGTTGCAAAGATGATAAGCACATTGGTTTGGAATTTCCAGAATTCCAAACCAATGTGCATACCAATATAGCATACAGGCATCACTGGCGAGGCCAATGTTTATTGCCTGCTCTTAGTTGCTTGAGATGGTGATGGTGAGCTACCTCCTTTAGCTAGTGCATTTCCTGAGGTATAGGTACACTCACAGTGCTAGTGTTTCGACCCAGCAACTGTGATGTCCTCTACATCTAGTTTTATATATAATTAATTCACAATTTGGTGAGATCACTTACAGATGACATTTACTGAAAACGGCATGGATAAAGTGGAGAAAATACAATGTGCTCAAAAAATTTGTATAACCAGAAGTGTCTTTTCATAGTTTTAGAAGTAAAGAATAAAAATGCATTCCACCACATATTTTAGCACACAAGACTGGTTGGTGATATCCCAAAGTCATTTTCAGATTAACATTTTCCATTTACACCAGTTCTACAGTTCTTTTCATCTTCAACTTATTTCTGGACCTTGTTGACAAAAAAATCATCTTCACTTATATTCTCAATAGTTTTCTTCTCTGAACCTCCTGACTCTTCACTTGATTGAAATTTTCTTCAGCTTTGCCTACTTCAACACAAGTAGTTTTAAACCAGATATATGCTAAGCCATTTGCTGAATAGCTTTTCTCCCTCCTCAGCACATGCAATGCATCACCCATCATTGAAGAGACAGACATTTCTTTCTTTCCTATTGTGTGAAGTGATAACGATGCTTGACTCACCTTACTTAATTATTTCACTGCCAATCTGACAAAGCTGTTCTGGCTGTAGTGTGCTAAATTAATCTACCCAATGAATATCAATTCCACAGGTTCTGATGGGATACACCCTAGAATACTGAAAGGCAAGGGAGAAAATTGCTGGGGCCTTGAGAGAAACCTTTGTATTCTCACTGGCTACAGGGGGGATCCTGGACAGTTGGAGAATAGCCGATGTTATTCCTTATTTAAGAAGGGTAGCAAGAATAATCCAGGTAATTACAGACTGGTGAGCCTTACATCAGTGGTAGGGAAATTATTGGAGAGGGTTCTTCGAGACAGGATTTATTCCCATTTGGAAATAAGTGGATGTATTAGTGAGAGGCAACATGGTTTTGTGAAGGAGAGGTTGTATCTCATGATTTTGATTGAGTTTTCAAGAAAGTGACAAAGATGATTGGTGAGGGTAGGACAGTGGATGTTATCCACATGGACTTCAGTAAGGCCTTAGACAAGGTCCCTCATAGCAACCTGGTGCAGAAGGTGAACTCGCATGGGATCAAAGGTGGATACAAAACTGACTCATCAAAGAAGACAGAGGGTAGCAGTAGAAGAGTGCATTTCTGAATGGAGGGCTGTGACAATTGGCATTCCTCAGGGGTCAGTGCTGGAACCTTTGCTGTTTGCAATATATATATACATACATAAATGATTTGGAGGAAAATGTCACTAGTTTGATTAGTAAGTTTGCATATGACACAAAGGTTGGTGGATTATGTGGATAATGATGAGGACTATCAGAGGATACAGCAGGATATAGATTGGTTGGAGACTTGGGCTGAGACATGGCAGATGGAGTTTAATCCGGACAAATCTAAGATCATGCATTTTGGAAGGTCTGATGCAGATAGGAAATATACAATAAATGGCAGAACCCTTAAGAGTATTAATACACAAAGGGATCTGGGTGTACAGGTGCACTGAAACTGGCACCGCAGGTGGAGAAGATAGTCAAGAAGGCATACAGCATGCTTGCTTTCATCGGCCAGGCATTGAGTTTAAAAATTGGCAAGTCATGTTGCAGCTTTATAGTACCTTAGTTAGGCCGCACTTAGAATATAATGTTCAATTCTGGTCGCCACACTACCAGAAGGATGCCGAAGCTTTAGAGAGGGTACAAAAAAGATTTACTGGGATGTTGCCTGGTATAGAAAGCATTAGCTATGAGGAGATGTTGGAGAAACTTGGTTTGCTCTCAATGGAACGACAGAAGTTGAGGGGCAACCTAATAGAAGTCTACAAGGTTGAGAGGCATGAACAGAATGGATAGTCAGAACCTTTTTCCGAGGGGTGGAAGAGTCAATTGCTAGTGGCACAGGTTTAAGGTACAAGGGTCAAGGTTTAAAGGAGATGTACAAGGCATTTTTTTTTTTTTACACAGAGAATAGTGGGTGCCTGGAACTCATTGCTGGGGGAGGTAATGGAAGCGGTAGTAACTTTTAAGGGGCATCTTGACAACACATGAATAGAATGGGAATAGAGAGATATGGTTTCCAGAAGGGTATGGGGTTTAGTCCAGTTGGGTAGCACATTCAGTGCAGGCTTGGAGGGTCGAAGGACTTCTTCCTGGGCTGTAATTTTCTTTGTTCTTTATGCCCAATGGACATGGCCAAGTGCCACCCTAACACTACCCAAGTGTTGCTTTCACTTGCTCTCAGCCTGTCTGGCGGGCCTCAACAGTCTCCGATTCCACCAAATTGATTGTTCTCCATTCATGGGGAGCACGTTTATTCCTTGCTAGCGAGAACCAGTGAGGTCATAAGGGGTTGCAAATCTGAACAATTGAATGCTGAGCTCACTAAGCAGATATTAAACAGTATTTAAATAAATTTAAATACATTAACCTGCCTTTCGTCCATTTCTGGTCAGAGACTGACTATACCAGAAATCCGGGGCTCGAAAAAATGGCACTGGTTGTGAAAACCAGTGGTAATCATGTTAATTGCTTTATACCCCACTTTATAACCACATCACACCCGAAAATGGGCAGATCATGATCATAAATTCGCCCCCTTTTTATACATGGTTCACTGGGTGATCAGTAGTGCCCTAGAGATCAGCAACCAGTTTTCTGTTGAGAACAGGCTCTGTTTCATCCTCCACTGTCAAAAATCACATCTGGGCTGTTTTTTCCTAAGTGCAGTAAGATTGCGAACTGGGAACTTGGCCCCAAAAAATCAATACAATTCTCTCCCGTTTACACGCTTGTTCAGCACTTAAAATTTCTTTGGTAAAATTGTCCCCATTGAATCTAGTGAATTGAAATTTTAAAAGATAATTGTTTTGCTAGCCAAGAGACAAAGAAACACGGAGGATAAATCAAATAAAGAGACAGGTCAGCTGCTGCTTCAAGGGCCCGAATGGTCCATATTTCTGCTCCAAAGCAAGTTTGAATGAAAATGCTAACCATTGTACATGTTTTCTCTTAACTCTAAAAATGATGGAATAATAGATCAACTTAACTTAAAAATGCATTTGCTGTGTTATCAATATTTGCCTTCTGAACATTGCAAATGTTTTAACAGGCCTCAAGAGACAAGGTCCTTTACCTGATGTAAATTTAGCTGGTTCCATTCAGCATCTTCATGGAGTCAGGCCTTCTTGCTGCTCCTGTTGGCACAAGAACCAAATTGTTCATTCAAGTGCAATATTGTTGACATGTTGCAATTATTCCGCTCCAGGCCTCAGAGCCAAATATTGTGGAGATACCTGACAAAATAAGGCATCCATTGCCTTAAAGACAAACTCACTGTATTAACATGGACGATAACTATTTAACTGAAAAGCAAACAGCTAGCATGAATATAAAAGAAGCAATTAATAATAGAGAATACAAGGTCTCGAATGCAGAAGACACTTAGATTGCATAAGTATTAGGAAGGCTATATGAGCATTAGTAATTGAGCAATCAAATATAGCAAATGGTTGGCTGACAGATCAGATTTAATAGATCTGTGACACTGCGTTTAGCTACAATAACGCAGCACTGAGATGTAACAAGGTGCCTTTCTGACAATGAATTACTTTGAAGTGCAGTGACTGCTCCTGTTGACTAATGTCAACTTGAATACTTATTCTTTCATTTGCTGTTTTATGGATCCTCTATGCGAGCCATTTGTCTTGTTGAGCTGTACTTTTTAATATATGAGTCATGCACAATGATAAATTTAGTCAGACCGATTCTTGAAACATGGCAGATAATAAATTAACATGAAAGTATTAGCAAGCTTTCAGAAGAGTGGGTCTTGAACAGGGTTTGTTTGTTGTTTTCATTAAATTGCAATAGCTCTCGCAGGTGAAAAACTGAATTATAAACCATATGTATCCTGGTAGGCAGGGATACAGTCAAAAAAAAATCAACTTTAGGGAGAGTTAACAGAAATATTTAAAGTGATTAGATTGTGTGCATGTGGGCAAGTTACTTCATTTGGGTAGGCATAGGAAAGCGAGGGGTCATGCATGTAAACTACAGAACCCCAGACCTGAGTAAAATGTTTTATTTTCACAAGATGATGAATGCCCTTTGGGCTAGGTTGTGCACTGAATCTAGATTCATTGTCAATGTTTAAAAATGAACTGGACAAGGTCCTGGAAGTTCTTTAGTAACATACCATGCAGTCTCTCTTGTAACTCAATTTGTATCATCTTTGGAAGTCAAAGAGAAATTTGCTAAATTACTTTTTTTAACCTCAAATTAAATTAAAGTGATTTTTTGCCTATTTTCTGTATGTCCCCCCATCCTTCAAGGAAGACCACCTGACTAATGATGGACGGATGGGCAGTGTTGAGGATCCTGTTGCCTTGTTGGAACCTGGCTGGATGGAGGACACTCAATGAGTTAGCCTGCTCATGCTCTTCATCAAGACAAGCTCTATCTGTTTTCTTGACTTCACAGCACGATAGCACAGTGGTTAGCACTGCTGCCTCACAGTGCCAGGGACTCAAGTTCAATTCCAATCTTGAGTGACTGTCTGTGGGGAATTAACTCCATGTCCATGTGGATTTCACCCAGATGCAGATCCACATTTGAAAGATTTGCAGGTTAGGTTGATTGGCCATACTAAATTGCTTCTTAGTGTCAGGGGGATTAGCAGGGTAAATACATGGGATTATGGAGATAGGTCCTGGGTGGAAGAGTTGTCAGTGTGTGCTTGATAAGCTGAATGGCCTCCCTCTGTACTGTAGAAATTCGATAATTTTCAATCTATTTCTAATAGATGGTTGTGTGAAAATCCAGAAAGTTTGCTATGTCTATGTTGAAGCCAAACCACTTCTCACACAAAGACATCGATTCCTTACAATCTAGTTGCAGCTTTACATTTCATAAGATGCTCATTCTCTTACCAATCTCACATAGTCTCTGTCATTGAGACTCAGTGCTATATAATTCTCTTATTGTGGGTTTTGACTCAGAATTCCCTGGGTTTCATACTCTGGAAGAGGTCTCACTGGAGACACTTGTCTTTCGTTGAAATACCTTTATTTACAGGGTTATAGAACATCATAACTACCTTCAAATTTTCAAGGTATTTGAAAAAATATTTTCCAAGGTATTTTTCACTCAACTTCTCAGAGAGTGATATCACTCTGACACAATTCCATGCACACATACTCAGTAGTTATTATTCAAGTTAACCCTTTATCTACATTAATTATTAGAAATATTAAATCTAAATAAAATCCATACTTAAGTAATGCCATTCATAATCTTATTGAATAACAACATATTACAGATGCTTAAGTACATTTGAAATGTAGTCACTGTTGTACTGAAGAGAAACAGAGCACAGTTTGCAATCTTACAAACAACGGGAAAATCAATGGCCAGGTAACCTATTTTCTGTATCCTTTGTTAAAGGATAAATGGTAGCTAAGAGACTGAGAAATCTTTGCAGCTTCTCTTCAAAGAGTGCCATGGGATATTTTACTACAGTCTCAATAGGCATGGCTTCAATCTGATCTAAAAGATCATACCTTGGACAGGGCAGCACCTCTTCAAAGTACAGCATTAAAATATAGTATCAGCTTAGAGTCTGTGCTCATAGCTCTGAGTGAACCTAGAACCATCTGATTCACAGGCAAGAATGCATGTAAATCTTGTCGCACCATTTGATCCTCTCTCCAGTTTGCTGTCATCTGTTAAAATCCTGCATCCATATTTTATTGAGAACTGCTGCTTCACAGGGCCAAGGACCTGGGTTCGATTCCCGGCTTGGGTCACTGTCTGTGCAGAGTCTGCACGTTTTCCTCGTATCTACGTGTTTCCTCCAGTTTCCTCCCACAGTCTGAAAACGTGCTGGTTGGGTGTATTTACCATGCTAAATTCTCCCTCAGTGTACCTGAACAGGCGCCAGAGTGGGGTGACTTGGGGGTTTTCACAATAACTTCATTGCAGTGACATTGATAACTCAGACTTTAAACAGAATAACTTCTGCAAATTTATAATAAACTAAAATCTTATCTCTTTATACACTTAGTTGCTTTTACAAATCTGAATAAACTCCAATGTCCTTGCATATTTACAACGGAAAGTGCCGATGTAAACCCATCACACTGTAATTATTCTCTCTCAACAAAGGGGACACTGGACATACACAGATTTACAGCTGTTCATCAACGTGCTATAATGGAACTTGATTCTCCTGGGTTAAAATAGCTGATAGAACGGCATGCAAACATATATAGTACTCATGCATTATGACCACTAACAATAACTTTTAGCTTCATGTGTAGTAAATTAGAAATTCCTTTCACAACAGTGACATGGGGGAAAAGCCTTTTTATACATTGTAGTGGCTGGTTACGATCTGAATGCACTGTCAAGAGTGCGCTGGAGGCGGATACAATTGGACCTTTCAAAAGGGAATTGTATAAACACCTGAAGAAAAAAAATGCAGGGCTAATGGGAAAGGGCAAGTGAATTTCTCTTTCAGAGAGTTGGCACAGACATGATGGGCTGTGTGGTCTCTTTTGTGGTGTAACCTTTCTATGACTCTACTTCATGTCTAACAAGCAGCCATTAAAAAGTGAAGCCAGGTGAAATTAAGCAGACTACACACTACAGTCCAAATTAAGAAGGGACAAGAATAGTTGATTGGAGAACAAGGCCTCAGATCTTCTGGAAGCTGCTGATAGGACTTACCTGAAGGCACTTCATGAAAGGTTTTGATCAGTCTATGGTCCCAAATGCAACAATACTCTTTTCTCTCAACAGATGCCACTTACCTCCAAGCAAACAAGCATGTGATTCTCTCTCCTTGGACACAGAATTTTAAAAATCTCCTGAACAAAACATACCACAATGTGTGGCAATGCTGCTCAATCTCTTTCACTGCATTCTGGATAGGCTTAACCTCAATCCATCTCAAACCACAGCCTCCAAAGCTATAAATTAACAATCAATGGGCAAGAGGTTAATGGTGAATTAGGAAACTCACAGCCTCTTCTTAATCTTTATAAGAAGCTGGTAGTGTAGTGGCAAAGTCACTGACCTGGTAATCGAGATATCCAGGGTAATGCTCTAGGATCACAGGTTTGAATCCTATCATGACTGATGGTGGAATTTGAATTCAATTAAAAGTCTAATGATATCTAATGATATCATGAAACTGTTATCATAAAAACCCACCTGGTGACCTACATGTGACTCCAAATCCACAGCAGCTTGATTGGCTCTTAAGTGCACTCCAAGATGGGATAACAAGCTAGTTCAAAGGCAACTGGGGGTGAAGATTGTGTCATAGGAGTAGATTTTTAGTTCAGGACAGATAGCAAACTCTTCAATCTTTAAGGGCCAAGTCTCATGAGAAGGTTACAGAACATCTACTAAGTGAACTCTAGTTCGTTGACTACTGTGGTCTTGTAGCATACTCCCCAGAGGACATCGAACTGCATTGCCCAAGCCCCCAGGTGCCTTATATTAAGTTTGAAAATCTTCCCTTGAAAGATGTTCCAAGTCATTGTCAACAAATAGGGTTGGATAATCCTGTTCAGAAGTTTTGCTATCTTGGGTCTCAGTCAGTGTTCTGTTTTAACATCATGGATGCACACATAACATTGGGACTTTCTTTCTAATGCTATTTCCCACAACCCAATCACATCATCTGGGTGACCTCCTTTACTTCCTGCTTCCGTCCTCTCCTCTCTTCCCTTCCCACGCATGATCTTACCAGCCACTGCAGCAAGAATAGAGAATTTGGCAGCCAAATCTCTGTTCACTGCAACAGGACCAGAAAATCCCACTGGCATGAACAGCCGTAAGATTCCAGCCAGCGGGGAAGGGAGAGCTCCTCCTGAGCACATTCTTCAAAAGTGGCACTTTTTCAACAGGGTGTTCCTCAGGAGCCTCTCAGATCTCTTCCCGAGATCTGCAAAGAATTTTGGATGGTGAGATAAAAAGGCAGTATCCCTAAACAACTCGCTGAGGCAAAGGATATACTGGAAACGCTCAGTACTTACGAATTCTTAGTTTTTTTGTATTCTGGAGTAAAGTGCTAGATAAGACTTTCAATTTATCCATATATTTGTAAAAAAGTAATCTAGATCTGGTAACAGTTTCTCATTTGATTCAGCTTTTTGAAAAAGATATGAAAAACATGCAAAATGAGCATGAATCTCAATTCAAACAGATTGAGAATGAAGCAAACGAGTTGGCTCAACAATGTGATATGAATACAGAATACAAGCAGCACAGAGAATGTAAAAGAAAAAGATTCCATGAAGAAATTGAAAGGATGAAGGAATATTTGATGAAATTCATAGTTGAATCCTGCTTGGTGTCCTTAGATTCTGTTATAAATAGCACAACAGATTTGAGCATTTTAAAAATGTGGCTTCCAAATTTAGTGGTTTAGATCCAAAGCATTTTGACAACGCAGTTAATGTGAACAAATTAGAATTTTTAGCAGACACATATTCAAAAGTCATCGACAGTCAAACTGAAATCGTACAGCAGTTTCTTTCATTCAAAGACATGTACAAAGAGATAATGAGCACTAGCAGTAAGGCAAATTCAAGGTTTGAGAAACTGACCATCAACAATGTGCTAAAATTCATGATCGCCAGTGACATGTGTTACATTTATCCTAACTTGTCCATATTGTCCCATATTTTTCTGACCTTATCAATAACTAGCGCAGTTGCGGAATATTCCTTTAGCTGGCTCAAACACAAAGTCCGGCCTTCGTTCTACAACAGGCTTGGATAGGTTGTCTGGGTTAACTTTGGTTTCCATTAAAAGACAGTTGACTACTGAGTTAGATTATAATAAAGTAATAGATAATTTTGCTAGAATGAAGCCTAGATGAAAGAAGCTATTTGAGTTACTTCGTACCTTTTACGTATCGCCTCATTTTGTTTTCATTTTACGTTTAAAATGTAGAATAATTAAATAACGTACGTGTTTTTATTATGTTTTGATTTTAAATACAAAATAAAAATATGTAATGAATTTAAAATTATATTGTGTAAGGCAGTGTTATTGGACCTAGTATTTAAAACAGATAATGCACCAACACCTTGCATGAGAGAAAGATGAATAAAAGAATAAGATAACAAAACATAAACATGAGATTATGAATATTGCACATGTGTAAGATAAACATGAAACAGATTGGCTGGGCCAATTGTCCAATTTCTGTTATATATTTTATATAACTCAGAATTGTGGAAGTCACACTGACCATCATTCTACCTCCAAACCTGCCCAATTCAGATGCCACCACACTTGAAAATATATCTGGAAAATAAAGTGTGCTTTGAAAAATGATCCTGTTACTTTTCCTTTGATAATTCAGATATACTACCCCAACATTTTAATTGAAAAATATACAAACAAATAATAGCAGCCCTCCCTCTCCAACCTGGGGCAGTATAGTGATTAGCGCTGCTGCCTCACAATGCCAAGGACCGAGGTTCGATTCCCAGCTTGGATCATTGTCTGTGTGGAGTTTGCACATTCTCCCTGTGTCTACATGGATTTTCTCTGGGTGTTACGATTTTCTTTCACAGTCCAGAGCTGTGTAGGTTAGGTGCATTGACCATGCTATGTTACTCCTTAGTGTTAGGGGTAAATGAATGGTGTTATGGGGATAAGGCCTGGGTAGGGTTGTGGTCGATGTAGTCTTGATGGGCCAGCTGGCCTCCTTCTGCACTGTAAGATCCTATAATTAAATCCTGCAATGTTGCATCCTCTCTGGTGATTTCATGAGGTAAATTGATAAAGCTTTAGCTATTTCCTTCTAACAAGTCTTAATTATTCAAAAACCTTTATCTATATCAATCAAAAGTCTAATATTGACCAGAGCTTAGAACAAAAAGTGTTGGTGTTACTGAATCCTAAAATTGATGTAAAGATGCAACGTAATCAGCAGAAGATTGGGATTTGTATTTTACGGTGTGGCCAGATAGCACAGTGGTTGTCACTGTTGCTTCATAGCTCCAGGGACCTGAGTTCAATTCCTGGCTTGGATCACTGTCTGTGTGGCATTTGCACATTCTCCTTGCATCTGCGTGGGTTTTCTCTGGGTGCTCCGGTTTCCTCCCACAGTCCACAGATGTGGGGGTTAGGTTGATTGGCCTTATTAAAATCACCACTTAGTATGTGAGATGCATAAATTAGAGGGATTAGTGGGTAAAATATGTAGAGATATGGGGTAGGGCCTGGGTGGGATTGTGGTCGGTGCAGACTTGATGGGCTGAATGGCCTCTTACTGCATTGTAGGGTTGCTATGATTTCTATGAATTTTACTATGATTTTTCTAGTCAAGCTGCTTTTGTTGTTGCAAACTGATTAGCTTAGGATTAGCAATGTCAAACAGGAATTATAAAAGATCAAAAGGATTTAAGAACATATAAATTTATCTATTACTGTGGTAAATCTAGAACGAAGCAACATGTAATGTCCATTTTTGCTCTTTGATTTGAATTAATGTTTGATATACAGGTTGTACAAATTATATGCTGCTTCCTCAATGTCTCAACCTCTTAAATTAATAAGCAGTTTGAATCTTAGAGAGGAGAAAAGGCTCAAATGTGACCCATCAATCAGCACTGAATTAGCTGTTCTCAGTGGCTGCAGTGGTATGCTTGCTATGTAATGGACTTCAGGGTCCGTTGGGTTAGAAGCATTTAAGGATGAACCAGGGTTCCTCCTCTTGATCATTATCCAGCACTGCTTGCTAGAAGTGCGTGTGTGTGTGGGTGCCATTTAAGGACAGAAATAGGAATTGTTGCAATGCATCTTGTAGGTAAACCTGCAGGCAAACTAGCTATATCTCAAAAGCAATCATAAAAATTTGCATATACTGGGTGCCTTTATTATGGCAGTGGGGAGCTAGGTAGTAAGGGCAAGCACCTCAACGTGCTACACAAAGGCACAAGAAAGAGGAATTGCTTGGCTGGGTGCCTTAAGGTTTCTACTGCCTACTGAATTGTTATTGAACATTAATGCCTTCAGGGGAGGAGAGTTGGAAAGGCAAACTATAGACGAGAATTTGCAGAATGGGGGATTTCACAAGATGATCTATTCATTCAACATTTTCCCACATCTTCAGTTCAAAAAAAGTATTTGCCCGCTGGCATGCTATAATTGGGAACAGATAATTATGAGGTGAGAGCAGCAGGAAGTCTAGGATTTAATAAATGACAGGAGCAGCAAGATATCTCATTGCCCAAAAAGATGTAAACATTTAAAAATAAACAGAGAAGGTCACAGGAATATAGTGAATTAGTCTGAGTGAATTCAATATCAAATCAGGTTTGAATTAAATCGGGAAGCATGGTGGCACAGTGGTTAACACTGCTGTTTTAACAGCACCAGGGACCCGGGTTTGATTCCTGCCTTGGGTCACTGTCTGTGCAGAGTCTGCACATTCTCCCTGTGTCTGCATGAGTTTCCTCCAGGTGCTTCGGTTTCCTCCCACAGTCTGAAAGACGTGCTGGTTAAGTGCATTGGCCATGCTAAATTCTCCTTCAGTGTACCCGAGTAGGTGCCAGAATGTGGCAACAAGGGGATTTTCACAGTAACTTCATTACAGTGTGAATGTAAGTCCACTTGTGACACTAATAAATAAACTTAAACTAGTTTCAGAAAGAGAAATAGATCAAGGAAAAGAATGATTGAATTAAAATAAAGAGAAAAGAGAAAGAAAATGTTTAAAAATGCATCATTTGGCATTTTTAAAAAAATCTCCAGTAACAAATTCTTTAATTGTTCATTTTTTGGGCGAGTTATGTTGATTGGCAGTCATTGAAAATAATCCCATCTTCCAAGGGTATTCATGCTTTTAATTACTTAAGTTGCTGTGGTGAGTTTAATGGACAATTTGCAGTGATACCAAAACTCTGAATAGGTTAAGTACAACATATTTTACAAAAGATGATCACAAAACGACGTAAATTCTCTAACAATTTATGACAATATTTGGAGTATCCCTTTCTCGACATAACTCACTGATTAATTTGTACATTAGCAATGTTGCTCTGTTTACATTTGTCATTTCTTTATCTTCTGGTCTCATGCATTTTTACCTCTTGAGCCAGTTACAATCGGTAAATGGATTCAGCTTCTCTCACATGTCCCTCAGGCTTCTCTGAATATAATCAAAACGAGCGAAGACAAATTCTAATAGACACAAGTCAACAATACAAAACGGCTTCTACTTAAGGCACAGTGACCCTGACAACTGACTGACAGCAGTTTTATGCTCAGTATTCTTTGACGAATGTAGAGATAATGTTCAGTTGAGTGCACTTGATGTTTGGGACTTTTTGATTGAACTATTCAGATGCATCAGAATAAATGCTATGAATAAACCATTTTTTTCTAAAATCTAAATTCATAAGTTGCTGCTTTAAATATTCAGATTAATATACTAATTAGTCTCGTTAGCAGAGCACAGCCATACAACAACGCATGATTTTTAAAATTGTCTTTTGTTTCTCTAAAATATTGTGAAACACACCAGGGTCAAAACTGCCTTGCGCCAGTTTGAACCAGACATGGAATCATAGAATCCCCACAATGGAGAAGGAAGCCATTTGGCCCATTGAGTCTGTACCAGCCACAATCCCACCTAAGGCCTATTCCTGTAACCCCATACATTTACCCTGTTAATCCCTGAATACTACAATCAATTTAGCATGGTCAATCCACCTAACTCACGAGTCTTTGGAATGATGGGAGGAAACCAGAGCATCCAGAGGAAGTAGACACAGGGAAAACGTGCAAACTCCACACAGACTATGCCAAGAATCGAACCTAGGTCCCTGGCACTGTGAGGTAGCAGTGCTAACCACTGTGCCACTGTGCCACCCATAGGAAGCAACATAAGGAAGTTGCATTTACATGGTGCCTCATACATCTTGAAGGTAGCACAACACATTTTGCAACCAATGGAATTCTTTTAAAATCCTGTTAAAAATTGGACTCTGGGATTTATGTGAATTAGACCAGTGAGCTGCAGGTGCCTACTGCACAGGGTGATGTTAGAGAAGGTGAGAGGAGGCTGGGATCGGGTTGGGGGAGGTGGTGGTTGTGAGAAGCAGTCGGAGCAGAGTCAAGCAACAGCTGTCAATCTTTAGGCCTGCTTTTTTTAAAAATCATTCAGTCATGTAATTTGGGTATCACTGGCTGGACCAGCATTTAATGCCCATCTCTAACTTTCCCTGAACCATGTGGTTTGCTAAGCCATTTCAGAATGAGCCATGTTCTTGCTGTTCTGGAATCACATGTAGGCCAGGCCAGCTAAAGACGGCAGACTTCCTTCCCTAAAGTCTATTTTTTTTTTTAGAGCAACACAGCACGGGAAACAGGCCCTTCGGTCCAACGAGCCCGCGCCGCCGTCATAACTATATAGTAGCAATTCCATTATCCTATTATAGATTTAGGTTATTCCTAATATGGAAGACTCTCACTATAGGGACAATTTGTTTCCCAATCAGCCTAAGAGCGAATTTTTGGGTTGTGGGAGGAAACCGGAGTGCCCGGAGAAAACCCACGCAACCACGGGGAGAACGCGCAAACTCCCGCAGACACCGGCCCAATTCCAAGTGTCTGCACAGCCACATCGATAGTCTCTGAGCTGTCATGGTGCCCTTCAGATGGTCCACATAAAGCACTCATTTACGACATGAAGTACCAGGCAACCCATGAATCAACATCCAAGAGCTGTCCTCGCACCACCTGCCGAATGCATGCTCATTGTTGGTCAAGTATGGACCGAATTACCTGTGGAAAAAAAGCCATAGTTAAACAGTCCTACTATATCCCTCTATCTGCATACCGCTCATGTGGCTGTCCAAGAGACCCTTAAACAGCCCCAGCGTGCCTGCTCCCACCACCTTACTCGGCAGTGCATTCCACACCCCCACTACCCTTTGTGTGAAAAACTGCCCTCTAATATTCGTCTTATACATAGCCCCCCTCACCCTAAGGCCATGACCCCTCGTCCTATCCATTTCTGAAGGTGGAAAAAGTTTACCTCCATTTACTCTATCTATACCCCTTATAATCTTATACACCTCTATGAGATCCCCTCTAAGCCGACGTCTTTCAAGGGAAAACAACCCCAGTCTATTTAATCGTTCCTCATAAGACAGTCCTTCCATACCAGGCAGCATCCTGGTAAACCTCCTCTGCACTCTCTCCAAGGACTCCACATCCTTCCGATAGTACGGCGACCAGAACTGGACGCAGTATTCCAAGTGAGGCCTAACCAACGTTCTATACAACTGCAACATCAAACTCCTACTCTTGTATTCTATACCCTTTTCTATGAAAGCTAACATACTATACGCCTTCTTTATCACCTTCTCCACCTGTGAGGACACCTTCAGAGACTTGTGAACCTGCACCCCCAAGTCTCTCTGCGTCTCTATGCTCCGTATAGTTTTACCTTTTATCCTATAACTCTCTTCTACATTTTTCCGGCCAAAATGCATCATCTCGCATTTATCCAGATTAAATTCCATTTGCCAACTATCAGCCCAGTCTACCACCCTATCTATGTCCTGTTGTATTGCCTGACACTGCTCCTCTGTACCCGCCAATCCAAGCATCTTGGTGTCATCAGCAAATTTGCTGATCTCACCACCAACCCCAACTTCCAAGTCGTTTATGTAGACCACAAATAGAAGAGGACCTAGTACTGAGCCTTGTGGCACTCCACTAGTGACAGGCTTCCAGCCGGAAAAAGAGCCTTCCACTACTACCCTCTGTCTCCTCCTCCCGAGCCAGTTCTCGACCCATCTACATACCCGACCCTGTATCCCATGCGCCTTCACCTTCTCTATCAGTCTACCATGAGGAACCTTGTCAAACGCCTTACTGAAATCCATGTAGACGACATCAACAGCATGTCCTTCATCAACTGTTTTTGTCACTTCTTCAAAAAATTCCACTAGATTTGTAAGACAAGACTTCCCCTTGACGAAGCCATGCTGCGTATCCCTGATCAGATCGTAGCGCTCCAGATGCTCATACATCCTGTCCCTAAGGATCCTCTCCATTAGCTTACCTATAACTGAAGTCAAGCTCACCAGCCTATAGTTCCCTGGGTGATCCCTCTGACCTTTTTTAAACAACGGTACTACGTTTGCTATCCTCCAGTCCTCTGGGACCTCACCTGTGTCCAAGGAAGAGACAAAGATTTGCGTCAGAGGCCCAGCCAAGTCTTCCCTCAACTCCCTTAGCAGCCTGGGGTAAATGCCATCAGGCCCCGGAGCTTTATATGTCTTTAAGCTGCCTAACAGCCCCAACACCTCTTTCCTCGTAATCCTTATTTCCCTCAACCGATCCTCAACTTTGTCAACATCAGCAACAGACATCTGGCCAGTCTCCTGCGTGAATACCGACGCAAAGTATTCATTCAGGATCTCCCCCATTCCCTCAGGCTCTAAGCATAGATCCCCTCCTCTGTCCCTGAGAGGTCCAATCTTGCCTCTAACCATCCTTTTGCTCCTTACATAAGTGTAAAATGCCTTTGGATTTTCCTTAATCCTACCTGCCAGAGCCACCTCGTGGCCCCTTTTTGCCTTTCTAATACCCCTTTTAAGATCCCGTCTACACTCTCTATAAGCTTCCAGCGCTGTCTCAGTCCCCAGTTGCCTAGATCTAATGTAAGCCTCTCGCTTCTTCCTGATCAAGTCCTCAATCTCCCTGGTAATTAACAGTATTAATGAACCAGATGGGCCTTTTTCAAACTACAATAGTTTCAGTCAAATTTCACCGTATGCTGTGGTGGGATTTGAACCTGAGACCCCAGAGCAGCTGAGTTTCTGGATTCCCAATCCAGTGGCAATACCACTACATAACCACCTCCTCTTAACCCAAGTGGGGCACTCTGCTCCTTCCAGCTCTCAGCTCAGAATTGTTTTAAGAAAAATACCCTCCTTAGTGGCCACCTCACATCAACATGGTGATGCAGAATGCAACAAGTCAGATCTGGTTCCATTTTAGAAAGCCTAATTTCTAGATGGGAGACTTTAACGGACTGTAGCTTTCTTAGTAACCAATTCAAGGAGCGCCATCTGTTCAGGTAATTGCCCACAACGCCTGAAAAATTGCCTCCCATGAATTTACTGGTGGGACCCAAGCCAGATTGGGAGCAGACCAGCTCACTGCTAAAGTGAAATGCTTTGCCCGAGCTGTTTATAAACAGGCAAAGCTCATGAGTTTCTAGATATTATGTCTTACTCACAGTGATTATGGCACAGAAGATTCTCTTGTACCTTTATTATTGCTAGCTTAGTGCTATCTGCTCTGATTCCACTTTGCTGCCTTGACCACTTTCCCTTTACCTACCCAATTCCCTTTTGAGTGGTGTTACGATAATATCATTGAACATGTGTGGATCATTTATCTGCAATGATAGTAGACCATGGTTATTTGAGAAACAATTGTCTTTCTAAATAGATCGAAAAGTTGTTCCAAAGTAATCATTGCAAAATCAACTCACTAAGACTAATGATTCTTCATGATATCCAATGGCACTGGAATCTTTACGGTTGCAGTTCTCCCAGCCCGCTCTGGCAGTGTAGCAGACCAGGAGATGTAAATGAAGGCTGTGTAATAGGCTTCCCACTGGGCGCCATGGCCTCTGCACGTTCCTAGCTGCCGTATTTCTGATATTTCAATAGCAGGCCCAGGACTGAAATCCCAGGGACTCCTCGTCTCTAGCTCACTGTCTGGTTGTTTCACTCCAGCAGGGTTTACAACAACTCCCCACTAACAAGGAGTCCTCCCAGGAGGTTGGGATTAAGGAGTGGTTGCTCTCTGGGCATTGCTAGCCTGATGTTCTGGCATTGCCAAGAAGCAAAGCTGCACTGCTTAAGAGGCACCTTGGCATTGCACACCGTACAATATCAAGGGGATGGAGCCTGAGGGGGCAGGGCCTTGGCAGGGTGGTCGAGGGATGATCAGTGGAGGTGGGGAGGACGCGCAGCCACTTTGTAGGGCAGGATCAGTGATAGAGAGAGGGTGGTCAGCAATTGGGGCTCTGGCTAGCCACTTTGGTGTCCACTTTGGTGGTGGGAAGGAGATCAGCCTGCCAGGGAAGTTGTTGCTCGGGGGAGGGGACAAAGGGAGTTGGGGAGATTGGGACTGTCTGCAGATGGGTCAGGGAAATGGAAGCGGGCTGGGGGAGTGGCGGGGTTGGGGGGTGGAGGGCTAGTGATGAGGTTAGGATGGGCTGGAGACACCCAAGAAACCAGCAATCAGGGTGTGGTGTGGGGGTGGGGAGTCACATGGTGATGGAGGATCATGGGACTGGCCAGCGATTGCGCAGGCCAGCAATTAGGGGGCCGGCAGTGCAGGGCTACTGCAACTGCATCTATCTCTGCTATGATAGATTGGCGCATGCACACAGGCCCTTTCAGCACTATGCTGCCAACCTCTCCAGAGGCCCTGCCCCTAGCTTTTCATCATGATTCATGCTAGGGCACTCTCTATGCACAGAGTGTGGGAGATTCATTTTGGAAATCATGCTGGAAAAAGCAGCGGGATTTACTCCAGTTTTTTTACAAATCTGGCACCTTGAATTTTTTTGGAAGAATTCCGCAGATGTTCATTCCTCAGTTTGAGGGAAAATAGATATAAGAAAATCAAACCAATGCTATTCAGCAAGTTTGACGCTTGCACATTAGTGACGCATGAAGTATTTATGAATATTAACTATTTATATGATGTTTGGGATTCTGTAATAGAATGATGCTGGCAGGTAGCCTTTCTCAAGCTTCAAAAAGAAAACCCCTCACCATTCCCAAATCCCCCTGGCATTTAAATTCACAGCAAGCATGAATTAACAAAAAGGGGCAAAAAAATTACATTTCAGGAGGTGCTGCCAGGCCCCTGCTGTGATTTCTATCCATTCCGAGCATCTGCGCACAGTAACAGTCACCAAGCTCGTGCTAAAGATGGAAATGTCACCAAGGTAGTTATTATAGAAAAATACACAGGTACTGCTGAGGACTGATCAAATTCTTGACACATTCACAATCACAAAAACCTTTCAGTTTTCAAACCAGAGCATTCAGACTATTGAAAGACTCACAAGTAAAATGTTTGCTTTGTAAACATTTTCTACTATGAACCAATGAAGCAGTTACTTGCTGAGAGCAGACACAGGGCCAAGGTAGGTATGTTGTATTCCCCCTTGTAACACCTTGCTGAATCATCAGTTCACAAAACTAATATAGCCTGGGAATTATCAAGTAACGTTATCCTACACACTCAACTCACACATGTCAGATCAATCTTATTTTATTAGAGATTTTAACTATTCCTTTTATTACAAAGGCATAATATTTCAATACAATAAATATTAATTGCAAACTACATTTCTTTCTTTCAGAATTTATATATACATATATATAGGTCATAATTAATTCATTGCAATTCCATTCAATCTCTACTCCTAACTCAATCTTTGACTGGTTTCATTTCCAGAATACACAATTCCTGAATCTATCTGCTCCAAATCTTTCTTTTTTCTCTGAGTCTCAGACAAAACCAAATCCTAAAACTGGTCCAAAAGAGAAAATGCTGGAAAATCTCAGCAGGTCTGGCAGCTTCTGTAAGAAGAGAAAAGAGCTGATGTTTCAAGTCCAGATAGCCCTTTGTCAAAGCATTTTTGAGCTTTGATAAAAGATCATCTGGATTTGAAACATCAGCTCTCATCTCTCCTTACAAATGTTGCCAGACCTGCTGAGATTTCCCAGCAGCTCAAGAATACTTTGACAAAGGCTCATCTGGACTCAAAACATCAGCTCTTTTCTCTCCTTACAGATGCTGCTAGACCTGGTGAGATTTCCCAGCATTTTCTCCTTTGGTTTCAGATTCCAGCATCCGCAGTAATTTGCTTTTATTCTAAAATTAGTTATTGTCTTTGCACCTCTTTATAATTAATATATTTTCCTAACTGCTTTCCCAACATGTATAGACAAGGCTGTTTTGCTAATCCTCCCATTAAGCCTTTAATCCCCATGCCAATGAAACAACACACATAATTGGCAAACAGACTAAGGTAAAACAAGAGATTATATTAACATATTGGCTCTACTAATGTTAATATTTGATAAGTATCCCAGTTCTCAATCAAAGCTGATGATAAGTTAATTCAAGAATTGCTTTTCACATTTTGTATGACATGTTTATGTGCTTTGTAAAGAATGTGATAGGAGTCTTTGAGGAATTAGTCATTGGGAATCAGGGTAAAAACTCTACACTAACTGCAATCATATCTACCACAAAGGAAAATAATTGTGGTTGTTGGAGTACAATTATCTTATACGCAAGACATCACTGCGGTAGCTCCTCAGGGTAAGATCTTAGGCCCTACCATCTCCATTCTCCATCATAAGTTCTGAAGTCGACTGATTGCTGATGATTGCACAGTCTTCAAGCAGCCTATTCTCACATGCAGTTAGGCCTGAATGGCATGCAGATTGAGCTAATAAGTAGTATATAACATTCACACCACACAAGTGCCAGACAATGGCTATCTCCAAAAAGGCACAATCTAATCATCTCCCCTTGATATTCAAATAACATTACTGTTGCTACATGCCCCCATCATCAATACCATGGGCTACCATTTAGCAGAAACTTAATTAGAGATTGGGAATTCTGAGGCAGGTAACTCACAACCTGACTCACTAAAGTCTATCCATTATCTATAGCGCACAAGTCAGGATTGTGACAAAATACTTTGCACTTGCCTGGATGAATGCAACTCCAGTAGAACTCAAGAATCTTAACACCATTCAGGACAAAGCAGCCCTTTGATTGGTATCTGAACCACACCCATAAACGTTAAGTCTCTCCCATGGTGCACAGTGGCAGCAGTGTACACAAAGTGCCCTGCACCAATGTGCCAAGGATCCTTCAAGGAAATCTTCCAAACACCCAATCTCTATCACCAAGAAGAACAAAGGCAGCCAAACTCATTGAAACATCACCACCTGTAAGTTATGCTTCAAGCTATACACTATACCCGTCACTGTTGCTGTGTTAAAACCTGGTAACTCCCCACCTAAGAGCACTGCGAGTCAACTGCATCATTCAATTGCAGCTGTTAAAGGAGGTGACACATGAACCATCACCTTCTCAACTGTAGGATGGGCAATAAATGCTAATTTAGCCAGGGATTCCAACAATGCACTAACAAATTTAAAAATTTTGATGAAACATTACTTGAATTTCTGTTTTCCCAGTCTCAAAATGTTTTATTCTAATGGACAGAAACTAAAACCTATAAACAAATCATATAACTGGGATAGTTGGTCAGACTTACAATTGAAGATAAATGCATGTATATGAATGTCTTCCCGTCGACTTATTCCTTCCCAGAGCAAATGTTATCATCGCAGCACAAATTATGTGCAGAGACTTTATCCTCTAAATAATTATTTTCTAACCACTCCCAGCTCACTGATACCCATAGAGGATCACATTAGTTCATTTTCCTCTCTCTCCCTCTCTCTCTCTTTGCCCCCCCCCCCCAACTCTATCTTTTTTGCTTGCCTCCACTATTTGGTCTTTCACTCACTGTTCTTAGAGACTGGTCTGGTTTACCTACTCTCAGTAAGAAGTCTCACAACTCCAAGTTAGAGTCTAATAGGTTTATTTGGTTTCATAAGCTTATGATTCCAAATAAACCTGTTGGACTTTAACCTGGTGTTGTGAGACTTCTTACTGCGCCCAGCCCAGCCCAACACCAGCATCTCCACATCATGGTTATTACCTACTCTCAATGTTTGACTTAGAGATGTTTTAACCCAAATTCTCCATGGATTACCCATTTAAAGAGGATTTTCCAATCATACAGTGCAAGCATCATGCTTGTACCACTCTTCTTTGCAACTCTGACTCACCAATCTTAGATACTACCTTTTTGGTGTGGCTAAATCTATTTTGAGTTCCATTTGTTCCAATGGTATCAGCTGCTTCAGTGTTTCATGCTTTCATTGAAATATGAATATCTTAAAGCAGCCTATCCTTTTCCTTCTTTCCAGTACTTTTGACTTGACAAGTCAGAGGTCAGGACATGAATCATACAAATCCCATATCAGCATTTGAAAGTTACTTTCAGGAAGACTATCAAATTATAAACTTATTATGTCAAATTTATCACAGTATCTGCTGCAAAGTCCTGCTTCATTCATGTTAAGAAACAATCTTTGATTACCTCTGTCTCGTATTGTTTTCATCCCATTAATTTACCTCTGGCATGTTGAAATCCCCAATGACTGTTGCATCACATTTCATGTTAATTTATTTTAATTGCCTAAACAGTTTACTATTTGTTCAGCTTCAAGTGATATTTCATATCAATTGCAAAATACCACTCGATTGCCCTCAGCAAGACGTAATTACATTTTAGTCTATGTTTTCTTTAATATGTATAATATTTCTGAACTCTGTTTAATAAGTACAATCAACTTCTGAATATTATTATTTCAACCATTATCTAGTTTTCTTAGATATTTTTTCCAACATTATATTAGTGCAATAATAAAACATTTTTAGTGATAAGAGACATTGCTAAACTTACACATAGTTGTTCTTTGAGCACTGATACTGGTTGTGAAAGAAGCTCTTGGCATCTGCCATGATTTAGTCATTACCAAACATTAGATCAGCTTTTTACGTGAAGACATAATAAGTTGTGAGCTGTATTAACACCACAACGCAATAACTTTTAGTGTGCAACAAGGATTCTTTTTAACTAATATTACTTCAACTTTTACTCCTGGTGCAAACTGGTCAAATTCTACAATGGATGGTAAATCAATGCCACAAGATTATTTATCTGGGTGGTGACAGTGAAAATAATCATCAATATTGCTGGAATTTAAATGACAGAGGGTTCTGTTTTACCATTTTGATTCTAACTGCTGGGCGGACTTGAAATTGAGATTGCTCCAGATCCGATTTTCAGGCCCATTCTGAGGCGACTCCATACACATTCTGCCTGCAAAAATATCAGCGATTCCCAAACCCTGCAGCTCCGATCAGCGCCTCCAACTGCACATGCGCAGAGAAATAAAAAATGTTAGAATGCGGCTTTCCTCCTACATTGCTCCTGGGCTGGGTAATGCCTCCCCCTGGCCCCCACAGACATTGCCCCACTTCCACAATGATACTGATCCCCTTATCCCCCCCAACCTCTGCATCATCCAGACCGATAGTAGACCTTTTCCATATCCCCCCATCCCCACCGATCTCAAGCAGAGGTGGCAATGAACCCCCACTTCCCCTCATTGATCACAGGCACAGTGGCAGCAGGACGCCCCCCCCCTTACTCCTCACTGATCTCAGGCAGTGTGGCAGCAGACCGAAAGCCCCCCCCCACCCCCCATAACCAATCGGCAAGCAGGCAGCCTTCAGACCCTCGGCACTTACGTCTTCACTAATTGAAGAGATCGAATTGGATCTTTGTTGCAGAGCACATCTGTTTTGTGGCAATTCTGGATATTCAAACATGGTGGGAAGAGTAAGGTTGGGCGTGCAACCGATTAAGTCAATTTAAATGCATGCAAATACATTTGCATGGACATCGTGCCTGTTTTAGGTGCCGTCCCAATCGTGGCCATTTTCAGGATTTGGTAAAGAGGGAACAAATGCGGAGGTGGGCACAGATCATGCTCCTTGTCTCGCGCCCAACTTTACTGAGTTTTCACACCCAAAAACAAATGCAACTTGATGGTAAAATTGAGCCCTAGAATCAACAATCATTCCACTACATCTTCCACTGATCCCACCCATTGGTAACACATCTCTGTCCTCCTGCTATTCTTTGTATTTTTCCTCCTGTTTGACCATGCTACATAATTTGTTATCAGCAGCAATGTTAACATCCTTCTTCTTATATTTATTCAGATCACCAATAGAAATAGAAAACAGACGCTCTGGAAGGTTAGATCGCATGGAACCTGGGAGAGTTGGAAAATTGGATATACAATTGGATTGATGGTTGGAAGAAAAGAGTAATGTGGAAGAATGCTTGTTGGACTGGACATCTGTGACTAGTGGTGTGCCTCAGGTGTCAGTGCTGGGCCTATTGCTATTTGTTAACTGTATCAACAATTTGGATGAAAATGTACAAGGCATTATCAGTAAGTTTGCAGGTTGCACTAAAATGGGAGGCATTGTTTACATTGAGGATGATGATCAAAAATTGCAGCAGGATCGTGATCAGCTGGGGAAGTGGGCTGGAAAACAGCAAGTGGAGTTCAATATAGATAAGTGTAAGGTGTTGCATTTTGGAAAGCTAAGTCAAGTCAGACTTTCACTGTGAATGATAGGATCTTAGGGCACATTGTCCAAGGGAGGGACCTTAAAGTTCAGATGCATGGTTCTGTAAAGGTGGAGCTATAGTTAGAGCAGTGAAGAAGGTTTTTGGCATTTTGGCCTTCATCAGTTAGCGTATTGAATATAGAAGTTGGAAAGTTATGCTGCAGTTGTGCAGGAGGTTAATAAGGCTGCACCTGGAGTATTTTGCCTTGCTATATGGAAGATGTTATTAAACTGGAAAGAGCATAGAAGAGATTTACAGGGATGTTGCCAAGGCTCAAAGGACTGAGTTATAAGGAGAGATTGGACAGGATAAAGATATATAGGATCATGAAAGAAGCATGGATAGGGTGAATGCAGTCTGTTTCCCAGGATTGAGGAATCGAGAACTAGACAGCACAGGTTAAAGAGGGGAAAAAGTTAATGGGAACCTGAGGAGCAACTATTTTACACAGAGAGTGACACGTATGTGGAGTGAGCTGCTGGAAGAAGCCAGCCATTAAATATCAATCTATTCTAATCCATTTTCTAGCACTTAGCCTCTAGCCTTGTATATTATGTCATTTCAAGTTTCATCTAAATGCTTCTTAAATGTTGTGAGGATTCCCATCTTTATTACCCTTTCAAGCAGTGAGTTCCAGATTCCCACAACACTGTGAAAGAAAAAACTTTTACTCAAACACCATCTAATTCTCCTCCTCCTCACCTTCAATCTATGCCCCCTAAATATTGACGCCTCTACTAAAGGGAAGCTTTCCTTCCTATATAATCTATTTGTACCCCTTACAGTTTTGTACACCCCAATCATTTCCCTCTTCCACCTATTTGTAAATGTACAGATAAGCCAGTGGATAATTTGATGTCTTCAGTAGGGCAACCTGCCCATAAGACATGGGGCAGTGCCAAGGGGGCACAGCCTATTGGGGGCAGGGTTTCACAGTCATTCACAATGAAGTGCTTGGTGCATTGCAGATCTGCCAGGAAGCCTGTCCTCACTGTCAAGGAGCATGGAGGAATCTAACACTGACAGGGATTTGCAGAGAGCTTGGAAGCCACTCTTTGCAGTGTGGAATAGGTCAACCACTCCATTACCACAATTTTCAGCTCAACCATGATGCAGCACCTGATTGCCAGTGCGTCAACTTTCCCTGCAACATAAGCAGAAGTCACCCAGTGTCTGAACATTGTAATGGAAGCTACAATGGAAGATTGTGTTCATGAATCTTAGTGTTACCCAGGCATCATATCTGCAGATGCCTATGTTCAAAGGCATTTACAGAGTTGCAAATGGCTGACAAGTGGTCCTCCATTAAACTGCTCAGCTTGTAGACACATGCTCCAATGGGAACGGCCGTGCCTCCATGGAGCGCAAATTTGCTATCCTCTTTCAGGTTGATGACATTTGTTCTCCCATTCCCTTTCACTCCACCATTGCCCTTCCTGTTGCCTCTCTGTCAGCCCAGTTGTTGTGCCAATGTCAAGATGGTGTCTATCCTTCTGAACCCAGAGATACTGAGGTCATCCTCCAAGGCCATTCATGATCTCCCCAATGAAATTCAGCAGTTTTCCATTGGCCATTGTCATACCAACAAACTTTAGCATAAAACAGGATACTTGCTATAAAACAAAATTTGATCCAGGATAAGAAAAGGGAAGTTAATGCACAAGGGATGATTATTTGACTATTGGATAGCACATTGGATTGTTGAATCTATAAAGTTAGTTTTGAGTATTTTCTAAAGTGGCTTTTATTTCTGCATTCTGGCCAAGAAGATGTTTGATGATCAGTAACAGAGGAAATATAAGGTGTGGGACTGCGGGCAAATGGGAAATTGGGGTTGGATTGATTGGTATTGCAGTTGCCTGAACCAATCATAAACAGCCCAGACAGAAAGGGCCTGAGTCATTTGCCTCCCCAACTTCTTCCTTCGTCTTGTCTTTTCTCCTTTTCTTTCTCCGATCTTCTCTTTATTCTTTATCCTCCTTCCTCTGCCTCCTTTTTTTCCCATCCTCCCTCCTCTTCCCCCTTCCTCTGAGCTTCCTTCTACATTCTCAGTGGAAAACATTGTGCCCTCATGTTGGCACATGATGCAACAGACTGCAGGTAATTATGGCACAGTCTGCTTGGTACTGCAGGTTCCACCAAGAAGATATTGCAGGATTGAAATCCCTTTGTGGGGACCGGGTGGGATTTTCTAGTCGTCTCACCCCGAAACTAGAAAATCCCATCCGAGGTCAACAGACCTTTCCATGGTCTGTCCATTGCCAATACAATTCCCTTGGCAAGTGGAACAGAAAAATTCACTCCAGATCTCTGAATGGATAGGCAGCATCAACTAAATGACCAATTATTGGCACCCTGAGCCATAGAGAAGTCAGTTATCTCGATGAAGCTACATGTCATTCTGGCTTCTTCTCTCTATTTTCGAATACCTCCACATTATGGGTGGCAGACTAGAAGTTTTGCAAATATTGCTTGCTTTAGCCTGGATGGTGACAGAGGCATGGCTATCCATGATTGACTTACTGCACAATCAGTGGCAATATTGTCTTCACCCTGTCCTGGGAATATCAGTTTGCCTATAAGTGATATCAAATTTTAGTGAAGACCTCCGTAGTGAAGTCATTCCACATGGAAGTTGAGTTCGGAGAATTGCTCCCTGGGTGGATAGAGCTTCCTGCTGAGAATCCTTTTCCCTTCCTCTTCCTTCTAGCAACTTACCCTTCTTTGTTTTTCTCTGCAAACTCTCCCTGTTGTGTTATATGCTATGGGGATAGAAACTGCAGGACCCATGTTGGAGAAGTGGGTTGAGCAGAACCATTGAAATGAGAACCAAAGCCTTCGCCATGTACCACCCCACTCCCTATAGATTTCATCACTCCAAACACAGCTACCAACTCAGCAACAGTCAACAGAATTCAATCAGCAGCTAATCTGTCAGCAGTTGATGATGCTGCTGCTGCAAACTGATGTTTCCCACTGCTGAAAACATGTTCAGTTGTGCAAGGTTGAAGGATGCTAGCTGGAGCATTGAGATTGAAAATGAAACTGCTGGAGACAGTAAGTATTATGCGCCAACCAACCAGTTGTGTGTACTCAGTGGATTTCCAATGCATGGTATGGCCATTTTAGACAAGAAACAACAATGGTGTACCTAAAATACTAGCGCTGCATATCTGAATCTTGCAACTATCGTGTTTCATGCTCTTTCCCTGTTTGATTTTTCAACACAAAACTACAATTAGTTGCCAAGGGTGGAAATAAACCATCTACCAATGATCATTTTCCAAAAGCATTTAAAAATATATCATGTGATAAAAACCTCAAAGGTTTTGTATTCAAAAGACATGCAAGATTATCCGAGGTTCTGAAGTAAATAACAATTGCTCTAGATGTCAAGCTGCAAGGAGCTGAATTTTGACAGTGAACTTTAAAATAAATATGATTGGACATGTCAGGAGAGAGAATGGCTGAATGCATTTTGACATAAAACACCTTCTTCATGACAAAGATTTTTTTCTTTCTTAAAGAGCCAAAGCTCACTGGGCTCTGCGAATCAAATTAATTTTTTATCCTTTTCACAAATATTACATGAAAAACTTGAAGAACTAAATCTAACATCACACAATAAAGAGAATCATTTCCCCTTGCCTTGTAATTTTGCACAGGGATTTGAATACATCTTGAAGTGATCTGTGAAACACGAAAACTGCTTAAAAAAGAAGGTGCCACATTTCAATAAGGGTTCCCACATATTTGCATTGATACCTTAAAGCTGGTTGGGAGCTAGGCATTTAAAATCAAGGTAAAGTATCATAATTAATAACAATCATAAAAGTTTTAACATATGAACATACGCAAATGATGGACTGGAAAACACCTACTCATCTATTAATTCGATCCCAGGTCAGCTGGTGAGGTATGAAATGAAATACAAAGACATTTCTTGATAATGGACTTATTTACAGAATGCAGCATTACATTGTGTCTGTTTTCTATCTTCAACATCAATGTCCCAGCAACCTCTCTTCATATGCTTTTGGGTAAATCAGTAAAACAAAACGGTCTAATTAATCAAATTGATAGCCCTTTAAAAAGGGGACTACAACAGAAACAAAACTCCAAGTGGAACATACCAAATTAAATGAAAATGTTGGTATGGGAGCTGATGAAACATCCCAGACCCCTGGAGCCCATCAGTCATGGAAGGCCAGTCTCTTGTTCTACTGTTTTGAGGACTTGTGAAACTATCCAGCCTAACAAATTAAATTAACCAAAGGGACAGCCCCTTAGAGGAACACAGTAATGAAAAGATAAAGATTTAAAGGAAATTAAAAAACTGAAACAAAATGTAATTTTGGGGGCTGATGAAGCTCTCCTACACCATTGTTTCCACCACTCACAGAAGGTCAGTCTCTTTTCATGGGTGCTCAAGGCACTGAATGAAAAAATGCCCTTCATCTCTGTATCTTGATAATATAATTAAAATACATTAATTACCCTTTTCCTTATAGTTGCGATTTTTGCAGATCATAATATAAGCCCAACACACCCTGCCAGAGTTATGTTATCCTCTGGGAGAAGCAAAAAAAAATTAAAAATAGGCTAATTATGGAGAAGGAATTTTGAAAAACCCTCTCTTTAGGTGATCACAGTTAGTACAGGAGATCACAATAACCTGATTTTAAAAGGCAGAGTCATTGCCCTTTGTAGGAAGTGACCTCATCAAGTTGAGCAATGGCCAAGAACAGATCAATTTTTAGCCTTGATTTAAAGGTTAAAGATTGTGCAATGACACGATTGTAGGTGTTTAAGTGAAACTAGACATTGGGAGCTGGTTAGATCAGTTTACAAAACAGTTAGCATGTGGATCAGATTAACACAAACAACAGGTTTCAATCCCTATTCTCGATCCATGCTCAATCCCTTACCTTAACCAAAATTCACTGCACTTTGCCAAGGTTTGTCAAGTTCTCACCAAATATCTGCCTTTCTGCAGAGAACTCAACAAGAAATAAGAATAAAATCCAAAGGTACAATTTCCTAGCCACAATGCAGACATCATCGTGGACAGGAAAATTGAGAACTCCATTAAAAATAAACAGCTCTTCAAATTTTCCCACTGGTGTCGAGGCTAGAAAATCCCACCTTCAGTTTATTTGGTTAATTTTTTAGAGTTTTGGTGATAGTTGTTGGTGAATGGAATTGGTTTTACCATTAATATCAACAGTTCTGGTAGTGACAGTGGAGAGAGAAACACAGTTAGTGTTTTGGTTCCAAGTAAGCCTTCTACAGAAAAACTCAAAACATTAACTGTGTTGTTCTCTCCAGACCTGCTGAGTTCATCCAGCATTTTCAGTGTTATGCTAATATATTTAAAATATTCTTCTTCTTAAGGCCTGAATGCAGGTCCGACCCACAGTAGCACAACTCCACCACAGATAGGGAAGAGGCAGGTTCATAATCCACCCCAGCCAAAATGAGGACCAAACCCCATGCTTTTGTCTCCAACCTGATCCACATCAGTCATCATCTTAACTGAGCCTCCAAGGAATCTGAGTTGCCATGGCAACATGTAATTTTACATGCATGTTGTAGTTGCGAAAGATGGAGAGTGGTGACTGAAGCTTCAATTTCTTTACTTCGCATGGTTCCTTCACATTATCCTTATCTGCCATTGGAAGGATTTATAAGATGAAATCTGGCCATATTACGAAGGCAATTTTTTGGGTGGAGGCCTACCATTTAAGAGGGAGATGACAAGAAATTAATCTGGAGTGCTCTTCCCAATAAAATATGGCAGCTGGATCATTGAATTTATTCAAAGGAGAGTTCGGCAATTTTTTTGACAGACAAATGAGTTGAGGGTTATGGGAGGGTAGGTAGTAAAGTGGAGTTGAGACAACAACCAGATCAGCCATCATCTTATGGAATGACAGAATGGCTCAAAGGACTGAATGGCTTGTACCTATTTCCTATGTCAACCATCAGATTCTGAAATTGGACTCAAATCCTGAGCTTTTGGCTCAGAAACAGAGATACTACTTGTGGCACCACACAACCTCCTTTTAAATATTATAAGAATATAATTTTCTGTCTATCTACACATTGATTTAAAAATGAATTTATATATGCATTGCTGGTAATGCGTTACAGAGGGAGATGTAGCTCCTTAGCAGAAGCAAAGGTAAATATCTAGAATTTTCATGTTGCTGTCTCAAACTCTCACAACACTGGTGGCTAAGATTAACAAAATACCACTCATAGACATTTACACTATTTCATCAACGTTTCCATCAATCCCAGGCTAAGGTTGCAGTGGGAGGGTGGGAGGACTAGCACAGATGTTTCAGAAATCTGTTATCACCAACGTGACAAAATATCTTCCTTCAAAAAAAAGCACTTTTCCTTTATAAGATAAATGTAATATAAACAAAATGCTGGAAGCGTAAAGTAGATTAGTCAATGTTTGTATACAGAGAGGATAAGTTAATGCTTTTGAACAGGGTCTTTCTACAGAAGTGTTAACCTGATTTTCTCTCTTCATAAATGCAGTCTGACCTGAGAATGCTTCCAGCATTTTTGTCTGAGCTTCAATTTCAGGATAGTTTTTGCTCCTTTTTTTAAACCAAAAAATACTTCACAAGTTGCAACCATTAACAAAAACCTACAAGGTGAAATGGCACTGTCATTATCAAATGCAACTTCAACTCGGTTTAAACTGTTCTTGAATATCTTGACACCTTCTTCTTTTGCATATCTCAATGGAGGAGCAGACTGGTTTATACAATTCAGGAGCAAGACAAAAGTAAATGGGTCCCCTTTCAGCTGCTGTCACTCTCAAAGATTTAGGGGCTGTGATTTTCCTGAATTGGGATTAAGTGCTCACGCCAGCAGGAAACTTAAAGGATTTCCTGTTGACAGTAGTAACGTCCATCAAAGAGGATTCTCCTACATGATAAATGTTAATTAAGTCAGAGTGGACAATACGCTGGCCAGCATCAATGTTCCAGGATCAGGCCACCATTTTTAATGACCCCAACCTCTATGCTCAGAGGGACGTGTTTGGTTAGTCCCCCAGAAAGAAAAGATGACCCTCCCCCACTAACCTCTTATCCCTCCTCATCCACAAATAATGGGATTCACCCCTCCCCACACACCATACAGGCATGAAGGTGACCTGACCCACAACCATATCCTCTCCACTTATTCCCCCTTCCTTCTCAGATCGCATCCATACAGTCTCCCCCTTCCCTCTCAGATTCCCCACTCAGCCTCTATTCAGGCCACATGCAATTGAATGTTCAAAGCATCAAAGATAATAGAATGTACCTTTCAGGTGTATTCTCAGGAATAATGCACTGTTCCCTGGCATTGATACCCTGGGCCAGTGCCTCTAGCCCTGTGGGGGTCCACAGAAGTAGGTCCAATTGCAATTTACTACTCTGCTAATGCCAGGCTGTAGAGGAAGGGTCTCTCAAGGATCTTGGGGATTGGGTGGACTTGGAGTGGGATAAGGAATTGACCTTATTTGATGTCAAGTCTCAATCCTGCCTCAATTTTATTTAGATTTTTGGAAGAGTAACCAAGAAGATAGATGAGGGCAGTGCAGTTGATGTTGTCTACTTGCACTTTGGCAAGGCCTTTGACAAGGCACCGCACGGTAGGTTGTTGCATAAAGTTAAATCTCATGGGATATAGGGTGAGGTATCTAAATGGATACAAAACTGGCTATTTGACAAAAGCCAGAGGGTGGTTAACCAGTGGTATGCCTCCGGATCATTGCTGGATCCACTGTTATTTGTCATTTATATAATGATTTGGATGAGAATATAGGAGACATGGTTAGTACGTTTGTAAATGACACCAAAATTGTTGGCATTATGGACAGTGAAGAAGGTTATCTTCAATTGCAACAGGATTTTGATTAATTGGACCAGAGGACTGACAAATAGCAGGTGGAGTTTAATTTAGACAAATGCAAGGTGATACATTTTGATAGATTGAACCAGGGCAGGACTTATTCAGTTAATGGAGGGCATTGGGGAAAGTTACAGAACAAAGAGATCTAGGGATACATGTTCATAATTCCTTGAAAGTGAAGGTACAGGTGGATAGTATGGTGAAAAGGGAATTCAGCATGCTTGGTTTCATCAGTCAGAACATTGAATACAGGAGTTGGAACATCTTGTTCAAGTTATACAAGACATTGGTAAGTCCACACTTGGAATACTGTGCGCAATTCTGGTCACCCTATTATAGAAATGAAATTATTAAACTAGAAGGACTGCAGAAAAGTTTTGCTAGGACGCTACTGGAGTTTGATGGATTGAGTTATAAGGAGAAGATGGATAGACTGGGACATTTTTCTCTGAAGCGTAGGAGGCTGAGGGGTGATCTTATAGAGATTTATAAAATAATGAGGGTCATAGACAAGGTAGACAGTCAATATCTTTTCCCAAAGGTAGGGGGGTCTAAAACTAAAGGGCATAGATTTAAGGTGAAAGGGGAGGGATACAAAAGTATCCAGAGGGGCAAATTTTTCATACAGTGGGCAGTGAATGGCTGGGGCAAACTGCTTGAGGTAGTAGTAGAGGTGGGTATAATTTTGTCTTTTAAGAAGCATTTAGATAGTTACATGGATATGTTGGGTATAGAGGGATATGAGCCAAATGCAAACAATTGGGATTAGTTTAGGTGTTTTAAGAAAAAAAAGTGGCATGTACAAGTTGGGCTGAAGGGCCTGTTTCCATGTGTTACCCTCTATGACTCTATGACCTCACCCCTCTGCCAGGATGGTGGTGTTGTGACTGCACTCCCCCAACTGGCCCTGGCAAATCTGAAGATCCGCCCTGGCATGGTGGTTTCAGACAGCCATGCGATCAACAGCTTAATTTCAGCCTGTCAGCTGTGAAAATTCTGAAGTGGCCAGGTCACTTTAATCTCCATTTACATGACAGGATTTAAAATCATTGCAACACTGCATCTTGCAGCAGAGATTTTTCTTTCTCCTTGTCAGAAGCTGCAGGAGAGAACAGACCCTTTTGAAGTCCTTTGACAAAGAGATGACAATTTCATCTGGGGAGATGGGTGTTTAATTCTGCCCAACTGTGCACTCAGCCCCAATGTGTGCACAGAGCTTTGATTTGAAGTTTCAGAGGCTTCCCAGCAAGCTTAAATCATTGAAGTCTTTGAGCTGTATCAAATTCAACTTGAAATGCCTCATAAAAGATTCAACTGCCAGCTCAACAGATTTCTATCATCCTCCAGCCACCTGTGCTAATTTTTATTTCCCTTAACAGCTAAATGCAATACCCCATTGATCATGACTGTAACCCATTTTCAGTATTTTTATACCTGGTAATGGAAAATATTCTAATGTCCTTGTGAATTTTCTTCAGAATTTCACACAGTAGTATCTTGGAAACTAATTCTCAATTCCTGGAGACTCCAGTCTAATCCTGAAAGATTAGCAACCTCTCCATTCCTGTCCTAAGGTCTCCCATGCAGCATTATAAATCTTGGAGCCCTCTCTTTTGCCATCTAAAGTTAAAGTTTATTTATTAGTCACAAGTAAGGCTAACATTAACACTGCAATTAAGTTACTGTGAGATTCCCCTCATCACCACACTCTGGCACCTGTTCAGGTCAATGCATCTAACCTTCAGACTGTGGGAAGAAACCAGAGCATCCCACACAGACACAGGGAGGGCATGCAAACTCCATACAGACAGCGACCCCAGCTGGGAATTGAGTGATGCATCACTTGATGAAGGAGCAGAACTCTGAAAGATCATGATAACCAAATAACCTTGTTGGTCTTTAACCTGGTGTTTTGAGACTTCTTACCGTTCAGTAATGCATGTCAGCTGTGGCTGACTTGGTAGCACATTCATCTCTGAACCACAAGATTATGGGTTCAATTCCCATTCCAGAACTTGAGCACAAAATTCAATACTGCTGGAGATGCTAAAACAAGATTATCTTTGCCTGTCTGTGCAGGTCTAAAACATTCCATTGTACTAGAGTAGTAGATTTATTTCTGGGGGGAGTAGGACGAAAGATGTTGTGGTCAATAATTACCCTCAATTAAAATCATCCAAAAAAAAATTAAATGGTCATTATCACCATAAAACCATTGAATCCCTACAGCGCAGAAGGAAGCCATTAATTCTGCATTGACTCTGTGAAGCAGCATCTTACCCAAGCCCACTCACTTCACCGCTTTCCTTTCAGTTTCTCATATCTCTTGATTCCCTGAGAGGCCAAAACTCTGTCTAAGCCAGCCTTAAATATGTTCAAGAATGGAGTATCCACAAATCTTGAGACTTTTAAAGAGTCCCAATATTTTGGATGAAGAAATTCCTCCTCTCCAAACAATCAATCTCTCATCCTGAGACACTATCTCCTGTTCCAGGTCTCCCAGTCAGGAGAAACAAACTCTCATTGTCGACTCTATCAAGCTGATACGCAGTTTGTGTGATCGCAATATTAAACATTAAAACATCCTTCTTTTAATCTATTACTATCCTTAACCTGGTTAGTAAGCTACAGATGGTTCTTTCTCACAGCTTTTGTTCTTCAGTGGGATGCATTTTTGTTTAAATTGTTTATTTAAATGGTTCCCATTTTTTATTTACTGACAAAACTTTTAGTCTATTTAAATAACATTAGCCAGTTCTCCCCTCATGCATATGTAATTGATTTTGTTTAAGTTTTAAGGTTCTTGTTTGAGATTGGATTATGTAGCTTTCAAACGTAATGCAGAATTCAATAATTATTACTTGCCTGATTACACAGTACAAGATGTAATATAGATTTTTGCCTAGTTCACAATGTATTGCTTCAGGAAACTGTCACAAAAACATTCTACTAACTTATCTTCCAGACTGCCTTTGCCAATTGATTGGTCCAGTCTGGATGAAAATTAAAATCACCCACAACTGTTACATTGTTTTTGTTATAAGCGCCAATAATTTCTTGTTTAATGTTCTTTCCAAGAATATAATTACTGTTAGATTGCTATAAACTACTCCACCAGCATTTTATAACTTTTCATGACTTTTATTCACACAATTCTATTTCCTGATCTGCTAAGACAAGATCCTTACTCAGTAACGTCCTCAGTTCCTCCTTTTCAACCAGGATTACAAAAGAACAAAAGAACAAAACAGTATGGGAAACAGGCCCTTCGGCCCAACGAGCCCACGCCGCCACCCCGATGTTCCCACCTCTACCCGCGATCCCTGTCCATGTTTATTACCTCTCTTCATTTTCTATTCTGCATGTCTTTTTGAGTTATTGTTTATCAAAGAATAAAGGACAAAGAAAATTACAGCACAGGAAAAGACCCTTAGGCCCTCCAAGCCTGGACCAACCATGCTGCTGACTTAACTCATATCCCCTACCCTTCCGGGAATCATATCTGTTTATTCCCATCTCATTCATGTACTTGTCAAGATGCCCCTTAAAAGTCATTACCATATTTGTTTCCACTACCTCTCTCAAAGGAATGTTTATTTCCCAAACACCAAACATACTCACTTGCAACTTTGGACCCTATAATAGTAAAACTATTTATCGTTGTTGGTGCCACTAGTTCATTTGTCTTACCACAGATGTTTCATACATTCAGTTAAAGACCTTTTAATTTTATTTTTGGTCACTATTCCCTGCATGGACTATGATATATTATTATTGTTAGATTCTCTGTACCTTCCTGCCATGCTTGGTTTGTCTTTATGGTGCACAATGCTATAGGTAATGTGTTAATATGGATAGAGTTAATGAACAGAAAGCAGAGTGGATTGTTGAAGTAAAAATTTTCCTGCTTCTTGACTGTGATAGAGAGACTCAACAAAATTCCGCCCAAATAACTCGCCTTTTATTTAAGAAAGACTGCATGCAGTAGTGGCAGTAACTTGAGTTCAGAGAGCCATCGTTACGACTTGCTAATTCCTTCTCAAGTCCACACTCACATAAAGAATCAGTTCATTATTTATACATAACCATTATCAGTTTGTGTGACAAGAGCTTATTCAGAATTCGATCAGTAGTAGTGTCATAAGCAATGTCATAAATCATGGTACAGCCTGCTGACCTCCTAGAACTCTTTGTCTCATCATTCATTGTTTTATCTTGTCTTTTGATTGAACAGAAGAAGGTTGATGACTCCCTCATCCCTGACCTTATCTTGTCTTACTCATACAGCCCTAGGTTATGCAGAGCCAGTCTCATCAGGTCTTACAGGGGTCAGGCATTTGGAATAGTTTGGTCAGCTTTCCTTATTTTGTACCAAATACAATTTTCCCATATGCCACTCCTTCATTCACACAACTTCATAGGATAAATAGATATTTTTCTGGTTGGCGATCAATGGCTAGTGGTGTGCCTCAGGGATCAGTGCTGGGACTGCAATTGTTTACATAGATGATTTGGAACTGGGGACCAAGTTTACTGTGTCAAAATTCGCAGATGACACTAAGATGAGCAGTGGTGCAAAATGGGCAAAGGACACTGAAAGTCTGCAAAGAGATACAGATAATTTAAGTGACTGGATAAGGATCTGGCAGATGGAGTATAATTTTGGTAAATGTGAAGTCATCCATTTTGGTTGGAATAACAGTAAAATGAACAATTATTCAAATAGTAAGAAGTTACAACACGCTGCCGTGCAGAAGGACCTGGGTGTTCTTGTGCATGAATCACAAAAAGTTGATTTGCATGTGTAACAGGTAATTAACAAGGCAAATGGAATTTTATCCTTTATTACTAGAGTTGGAGGTTAAAAACTGTGAGGTGTTGGTGAAGCCATACCTGAGTAAAGTTAAAGTTAATGTTTATTTATTTGTCATAAGTAGGCTTACATTTACACTGTACTGAAGGTACTGTGAAAATCCCCGAGTCGCCACACTCTGGCATATATTCGGGTACACTGAGGGAGAATTTACTGTGTAAGTTTTGGTCTCCTTATTTAAGAAAGGATAAACTGGCACTGGAGCAGGTTGATTCTAGAGTTGAGAGGATTGGCTTATAAGAAGAGACTGAGTAGACTGGGATTATACTCATTGGAATTCAGAAGCATGAATAACATACCAAATTATGAAGGGATTAGATAAGATAGAAGAAGGAAGATTGTTTCTGCTGGTGGGTGAAACTAAAACTGGAAACATAGCCTCAAAATAAGGGAGCAGATTTAGGACTGTGTTGAGGAGGAACTTTTTTACCCAAAGGGTTGCGAATCTGTGCAATTCCCTGCCCAGTGAATCAGCTGAGGCTACATCATGGAATGTTCTTAAGGAAATGGTAGATTTTTGAAAAGTAGAGGAATTAAGGGTTATGGTGAACGGGCAGGTAAGTGGAGCTGAGTCCACGAAATAGATCAGCTATGATCTTATTAAATGATGGAACAGGCTCGAGGTGCCAGATGGCCTATTCTGGTCCTGGTTCTTATGTTCTTAACCTCATCACTACATTGTTCTAATGCCTCAACTTTTCTTTTTGGATTTCTAACTTTTCTATTGCTACTCACCTTCCCCTACCTCTAGGCTGGGATTTTCCATCTCCATGCACCTCCCTGTGTGGGTTTTCTGGGGGTGAATCTGGTGAGGTCAGTTCAGCTGAAGTCAATGGCATTTCCACGGCTTACTGAACATGTTACTAGAGAACCCACAGGAGTGGGGTGAGGGATGGGGGTGTCACCTTTGGCAGGGCTGGAAGATACCATAGATAAAAGGGGTCAGAAAATCCCAGCCTGTGTATCACAGTCTCTATCCAACATCTCTCACAGCTACTATTCAAAACCTCAGCTCACCCTCACACAATTAGCACTGCTGGAAGCCTCACATCCACATTTCACATTGTGCACATATTGTCAGCTATTCAACTCATGCAGGCACGCACCAAACCATATTGCATTTCACCCAATGACAAAATGTCCCTCTCTCTTGCAGGACGAGGTGGTGCATAACAAGGGGCAGCAGTACCTAACCGGAAGAGGGCTACATGTCCCATCCCCATGGAGAAAATGGGGCTGGTCAACTGAGGCCGTGGTAACAGCAGGCTTAAAAACATAGAGAATATCTTCCTTCCTAATCCACCTTTCAATATCCGCTCCCTCCTCATTCCACAACCTCTTCAGATTTACATGATGGTGTAAAGGGAACCTTATGCTTCCCCCTCCCTACCCCCCCGTCCTTACCCAAATCTCCCCTTACGCCTTTATTCGTTCAGATACCCAAGAATCTGGAACCTTGGTAAAGAATCACTCCTGGAGCATGAAATGCAGCAGGAACTGGGTACCAACGCACAAGAGAAATCGACATTTGGCCTCACACTACTAAAGCTCTGCCAAAAGTGACTCCCCTACCCCTCACCCCACCCCAGTGAGTTCCCCAATAACATGTCCAATAAGGATGGAAATGGTCATTATTACAGAGAACTCTGCAGGTGGTTCAGTCAGCAGCATCATTGCTTCAACGTGACGCAGGATGCATCAGAGATGTTTCAGAGGACGTTATATTCCACACTGACTGTATGTGATTACATGCAGAGCAGAATGACGAACCAGAGTTGGAGCAGATAGTCCTTATGGCCCAGTTACCTCCCTTCGATTTGACTTCATAACTCAGATACTCAGGGTACATTGAATTGACGTTAATTAAAAGCATCATGATTGCTATGAAAAGCATCATAAATAATCATTACGAGGGACGAAGTGTTGGGGCTTTTAGGTAGCATAAAGACTTATAAAGCTCCGGGGCCTGATGGTATTTATCCCAGGCTGCTAAGGGAGGTGAGAGATGACATTGCTGGGCCTCTGATGCAAATCTTTGTCTCTTCTTTGGACACAGGGGAGGTCCCAGAGGACTGGAAGATTGCAAATGTAGTACCGTTGTTTAAAAAGGGTCAGAGGGATAACCCAGGGAACTATAGGCCGGTGAGCTTGACTCCAGTTATAGGTAAGCTAATGGAGAGGATCCTCAGGGACAGGATGTATGAGCATCTTTGTTCTTTGTTCTTTGCTGCCAGCATAGCATGCATTTCCCAGCATGATACACTGAGCAAGGTCGATATCGACTGCACATTTCAGTAAGTGGAGATCTTTGCACTTGCTCTGCATTCTCAGCATTATGATGCAGCACCCATAAGGCCACATGTACACACGCAGTTAATGGCATCCTGTATTTTGGGTGATAATTCAATGTTGGCAAAGTCACATGCATACACTGTTTAGAGAGAACAGAATGAATTTACCTTCCCTGCGATAAAGAACATCTGTTACCTCTCTTATGCAGCGGTGGAGGGTGATCTGGATAATGTTATCAAGATACCTGCTGTGAGTTGAAAGAATCCCAACACAGAGAGATCATAGAATCCCTCCGTGTTATTGGTAGCAGTGTCCTCTGGGCTTTCTGGTCTTATCGTAAAAATTATGTGAGGTACTTCCTTCAGATAGTGTAGATACAGTTCCCAGCTGAGATTCTCCTTCAGATAGCACAAATACAGTTCTAGCTGAGGTTATCCTTCACGTAGTGCAGATACTATGCTTGGTGAAGCTAAATTCAACAAAAAGCTTGGAAGACCCAACGTGGATGAGGCCCACCCATCTCCTCTCTCTGCAATCAAATTGTCCTGCTTGTTGTTAGCTCTGGTCCATCTATCTTTCATATTGCAGCCCAAGGGCACTGCAGCAGCCACGACAGGAAATAAGCTGTCTGACTAGAATTATTGCAATCACATCCAAATCCTTCTCCATGAGCAGCACATGAGATGTCAACTGTACCAACTTTGACCAACTCTGTAAACCACCAAGTGCTCCTACAATCTCAAACAGAGCCAGGAGAAATTTATCAGCAACTAACCAGAAAGTTGCTATGATATTAAAAAGTACTGGTGATGTGTTCTTCCAGCCTCTTTGATGCACGTCTACCTCAAGGCTGCAAAGTACTAACAGTGGATCACTGTGGAGTTTAGTGTGTGGTGAATGTGACTGGTTCTTTTCAGATGTTTAAACAAGAGTGCTAGCTGAAACAACAAGGTTAAAAATGGCAGCTTTGGTGTCAAATCAGTATTATAACCGGAGTGACATTGTGATCTGCTTTCAGTACATTTTTGGCTCCTAACATCCTGGCTAACTCTTCACCAAGATGCTATTCAGCATAGACCATACCCGAAGTGTGCTCTAGCTTGACATGGATACCACTATTGGTATGAGAACAGCAGCTAGACTGCCAGAATCACAGACACTGCAGGCCCAGGTTTTGGAGCCAGGGTCTCTGACAGCAACACGCACTGTCAGAACGGCATCAAGATATCATCCTAGATTGTGTGCCTAAGTCTAGGAGTGGTGAGGCTCTGACCAAGGGACCAGAATTCTCCCACTGAGTCAAGGCTCGTATTTAAGGTAAAGAACAATGGATTGAAAATCAGACAAGCCAACAGATTAAGAACATTAAGACAATTTGATTTTCTTCTGAATCCAATGTTTGATAAAAAGAAGCAAAATGACTTCAAGTGTAAAGAAGTAGGAACAACTTAGATCAACATCTGATGTTATTATTTAGAGTCTACATTATTTTCAGCTTCTGAAGCACATTTCTCACTGGCCTTTACATTAGTTTATTGGGTTAGCACTTTGAGCAAGCTAACATGGTTGTCCCTGAAAATTAAAGGGTAATCAGAATCTCATTAAATAGAAAGCATCTCATTAGAAACCAAATTTCTTCTGCGCAAGCATAGCTATAATTGTGCTTTAAACACCAATTTCTAACATACTTCACTGCTGCTTGAGGGACTGTAATGTATAATTAAGTGACAACAGTGCTGACAGCATTACGCATTGTGCCATTTATGCTCTCCTTGCTTTGCTATTTTGGAGCACAAAAAGACCAAATTACTGAAACTCTCCAACACATGGTAACGAAAGGTCCCTTATTATGTCTATTCTGCTGTATTCATCATTACAATTTCATATCCTGTACTACATATCCTTAGCATAAATTGTGCTGAACCTTTAAGCAACAAATACTGCATTTGTTAATCTGAGATCATGGGAGAAATCATGGGGGCGATTCTCCCAACGCAACCTGCAAATTTTCTGGTGGCTTGGGTCAGGAGATGCAGGTGTTGGTCATTTTGCGGGTTCCCTGTGAGTGTTTACAACCTGCGCGCATCACACAACCGGAAAAAATGGCGCCGCCAGGACCACGCAGAAAACCAGCGTGTTGCTGATTTGCATTACCATAGATCATAGATGATCATAGAGTCCTACAGTACAGAAAGAGGCCATTCGGCCCATTGAGTCTGCACCAACCACGATCCCACCCAGATCCTATCCCCATAACCCCATTCATTTACCCTAGCTAGTCCTCCTGACACTATGGGGCAACTTAGATGGCCAATCCACCTAACTTTGGACTGTGAGAAGAAACCAGAGTACCCGGAGGAGACATGGGGAGAATGTGCAAATTCCACATAGATAATGACCCAAGCCAGGCCCATTGTCTTAGCCAGAAACTTCTCTGTTTTATTTATCCCTTGAACTCCACCAACAGACTTAAGTACTCAAGTGCAGTTACAGAATAACCTAATCAAACACACATCAAGCAAACCATTGAAAACTAATCATTTTCCCATTTTAAATAAAAACCTTGCTTTGAATTAAATCGTCCTAAACAAAATACAAAAGCATCAAGTCATTTCTCAGAGTCCAGCTTGTTTGTTTCCCCTGATATCATATAAAATACCATAATTTGCTCTCTATCAAATGTCTTGCATTCCACTTTGTCCTGTAGTCCAACAGATAAACATTGGCACCAAGAAACTCTTTGGTCTGTTTTGGACCCGATAGTGATGTTACAGGTTTATGGTTGTGATTTGGCCACTTCAGTCAGATCCAATCTCCAACACCAAATCGCAAAATTATTACAACACACTGGACCAGTGTGTCTGCACTGGCTCTCCAAATAAGTTTCATGACTATGTGCCACTCTCATGACTTTTCCCCATTTCCCTGCATGTTGTTTCTCTTGCACCTGTTCATTAGTCAAAGCATTTTTACTTGTCTTGCTGCTTCACTTTAGCGTGTTGCTTTGCGATTTCACCTGCTTTCACTGTGACACACCCATAACTAGTGGCAATGGCTTAAGAATGGCCAGAGGCATGTGAAAACAATGACATATCATTGGCTTGGCTGGTGTTTTTCTGGTTGGAAAGCATGAGATGGATCAATATGGACAAGGCTGTGTGTGAATGTATTGTTCAAATGTTTTCCCCTCCCCTCCAGCATACTAGCTCTCCAAACTGTCTTTTATTTGCTGATTCGTTCAGTGCCACCAATGGTAAAAAAAATTGCAGCATGCTGCTGTGTAGAGGAACCTGGGTGTCCTTGTGTGTGAATCACTTGGTTTGAAGGTGCAGCAGGTAATTAAGGCAGAAAATGGAATTTTGTCCTTCGTTGCCAGAGGAATGGAGTTTAAAAACAGCAAGGTTGTGTTACAGCTGTATAAGGTGTTAGAGAGACCGCACCTGGATTACTGTGTACAGTTTTGGTCTCCTTACTTGAGAAAGGATATACTGGCACTGGAGGGGATGCACAGGAGATTCAGTAGGTTGATTCCGGAGTTGAGAGGGTTGGCTTATGAGGAGAGACTGAGTAGACCAGGCTTTCCTCATTGGAATCCAGAAGAATGGAGTGGGTATATTATAGAAACATATAGTATTATGAAGGGAACAGATAAGACAGAAGCAGGGAAGTTGTTTCCACTAGTGGGGTATGAAACTAAAATGAGGGAGAATAGCCTCAAAATAAGGAGAAACACATTTAGGAATGAACTGAGGAGGAACTTCTTCACACAAAGGGTTGTGAATCTATGGAATTCCCCGCCTAGTGAAGCAGGACGCTGGCTCGTTGAATGTTTTTGAGGCAAATATAGATGCATTTCTGAACAGTAAAGGAATTAAGGGTTATGGTAAGCGGGAGGGTAATTGGAGCTAAGTCCATGAAAAGATCAGCCATGATCTTATTGAACAGAGGAGCAGGCTCAAGAGGCCAGATGGCCTAGTCCTGCTCCTATTTCTTATGTTCTTACTTTAACATGTAATGGTGATGAATGCCATCACTAGCTAGGAACTCTGTAAACTAACTGGAGGCAAACTGCAGTCTATTTACTTTGTAAAAGCCCCTTTGTAAAAACCTGTGTAATATGTCAATAATCAAAGTGATTTTATGAAATTTGTTGAAGTGGTTTCCGGCATTTACTGTGTGGATTACGAAAACAAGCAAAAAAATATTTCTCCTTAGGGGTTGCTTACATTTCTGCAAAACTAGCTATCTGGAATTATCATGGCATTCTTGACCTTGTGGTCGGTTGTAGGGATGCAGAATTTGGATTGATAGATTTCTCACCGAGTGTACAAGCTACATTGTTTCTAATGAAGTGAATTATTGTCAGCTGCCAGACTGCTTCACCAGATTGATTCCTCATCTTCACAACGCCCGGATATCCTTCATCTACCAGAGACAATACACATTGCCCCAGTGCTTTTGGGATAACTGCACAGGTTCTGCGTGCAATTCTCTGACAACCTGACTGCTTTTGGTACTCTGGAGTATGGAATCAGATCTTCCTCACTGAGATTTTAGGTACCAGCTTACTTTCTGCAATACTCTTGACAATTCTGCCTCCAACTCCTTTCGGGTAACAAGATTCATGATTGCACATGAATGCACTGTAAGTCTCATGATGCATATTAGCGCAGAAGCTGCTGAAGAGGCTCCACAATCTCTGTGTGCTTTGTGATAGATGTTGCTAGCATCAAGGAACAATGTCAACTCTTTCATGTTAGATAGTGTTGGAAGCACGTGAATTGCTTTGTCATTCTCTTGTTTAGGCTTTACTCCAGCTGCATTCACTATGTCCTCTAGGAATTCAATGTCCAGTGCTACAAATATACATTTTTTCATTGTTGAGCATCCGACTGCGTTTTGTGAGTTCAGCGGGAGTTGCTGATAATCATTGATCATATTTTGTTTTGTCTCTTCTGTTGGATAACATCATCAAGTAGGTTGAACATATCTTTAACATCTGACAAGACTGAAGAAACAATCTTCCGGAATGCAATGTGTGCTGAGATTAAACCATAGGCACTGATACACACCTCCATGGGTAATAAAACCAATAAAATACTTGCTGCTTTCGAGATATATGAAGGCTGCTCTGTTACGTGGCAAGCTTGATGAAAACAATGGAATCATACCGTCTTAAGGTCGATGTGTAATCTGAGTTCACCATTCTTTTATCATGCAAAGACTAAATTTGATGCCTATGATGACGTGTTTCTAGCTGTTTCAACTCAAGTGGCATTTCATTACAGATTGGCAAATGGCAACTGCCTCAAAGTTTGTGAGGCTGGTAGAATTGATGATGTGGTGATGCTGGTGTTGGAGATGAATCTAGGTGAGGAGCATGGCAATATGCCTTCATCTCCCAAACCAGTAAATAATGCAGAACACTTGCATGCATAGTTGGTGCCTTCAAGCATGTCAATGTGTGCTCTCCAAATCTGAAATAAAACCTATCAAAAAAATTTATTCCCATAAGGCTTAAATCTTTGATAACATTGAAAGGGAATGTATCCAGGCTGATATTTTATAGCAGAGCAGAATCAATCTTAAAATGGGAATGATAGAATCATCATGAGCTTGAAGAAGGTCTCAATGTGGAGATGCCAGCGTTGGGCTGGGGCAGTAAGAAATTTCACAACACCAGGTTAAATTCAGCAGGTTTATTTGGAATCACGAGCTTTCGGAGATCTGCTCCCTCATCACTTATCTAATAAAGGAGCAGCACTCCAAAAGTTTGTTTTGTTTTAGTCATTTGTGGGACTTGGGCATCACTGGCTGGCCAGAATTTATTGCCCATCCCTATTGCCCTTGAAAAGGTGGTGGTGAATTGTCTTCTTGAATCGCTGCAGTCCATGTTCTGTGGATTAATCCATAATGCCATGAGGGAGGGAATACTAGGATTTTGATCCAGCAATTGTGAAGGAACAGTGATATATTTCCAAAGCAGGATGGTGAATGGATTTGGAGAGAAACTTGCTGGTGGTGGTGTTCCCATGTACATGCTGCTCTTGTCTTTCTAGATGGAAGTGGTTGTGGGTTTGGAAGGTGCTGCCTAAGGATCTTTGGTGAATTGCTGCAGTGCATCTTGTAATACACTGATGTTACCGAGCGTTGGTGGTGGAGAGATCGAATATTTGTATATGTGGTGCCAATCAGACTGCAGATCCCTGGGTACTGTCAATCTTCTTGAGTATTATTGGAGCTGTAGCCATCCACGCAAGTGGGAATATTCCATCACACTCCTGACTTGTGCCTTGTAGATAGTGGACAAGCTTTGGGGATTCAGAAGGTGAGTTACTCACTGCAGTATTCCTAGCCTGTGACCTGCTCTTGTAGCCATTGTTGTGAGTTCAGTCGAATTTCTGGCAATGGTAACCCCAAGGATGTTGAGAGTGGAGGATTCAGTGATGGTTACACCATTGAATGTCAAGGGGTAGTGATTAGAGTATCTCTTATTGATGATGGTCATTGCCTGGCATTTGTGTGGCATGAATGTTATTTGCCATTTATCAACCCAAACCTGGATATTGTTCAGATCTTGTTGCATTTGAAAATGGACTGCTTCAGAATCTGAGGAATCACGAATAGTGCTGAACATTGTGCAATCATCGGTGAACATCGTCACTTCAGAGCTTATGATGGAGGGAAGGCCATTAATGAATCAGCTGAAGATTGTTGGGCCTAGGGCACTACCCTGAGGGACTCTTGCAGAGATGTCCTGGAGCTGAGATGACTGACCCTCCACAACCACAACCATCTTCCCATGTACCGGGAATGATTCTAACCAACGGGGTTTTTGTCCCTGATACCAATTTGACTAGGGCTCCTTGATGTCAAGGGCAGTTGGATACTCCCTTGATGTCAGGAGCAGTTACTCTCACCTCACCTCTGGAATTCAGCTCTTTCATCCATCTTTGAACCAAGACTGTAATGAGATCAGGAGCTGAGAGACTCTGCGAAACCCAAATGGGCATCACTGAGCAGGTTATTGCTGAGCAGATGCTGCTTAATAGTGTTGTTGATGATGCGTCCCATCATCTTACTGATGATCGAGAATAGACTGATTGGACGGTAATTGGCCGGGTTGAATTTGTCCAGCTTTTTGTGCACAGGACGTACCTGGGCAATTTTCCACATTGTAGGTAGATGCCAGTGTTTTAACTGTACTGGAAGAGCTCGGCTAGGGAAGCGGCAAGCTCTGAAGCACAACTCTTCGGTACCATTACCGGAATATTATCAGGCCCATCGTCTTTGCAGTATCCAATGATCCAGCTGTTTGTTGATATCACGTGCTATATCCTCCAACAGGCCTCATCACTATCCGCAATTCCACGAACCTTTGTGTCATCGCAAATTTACTAATCAAAAATGTTACATTTTCCTCCAAATCATTTATATACATTACAAATAGCAAAGGTCCCAACAGGATGGTTCAGTTGTTAACACTGCTGCCTTACAGCTCCAGGGATCCAAGCTCGATTCCCAGCTTGGGCCACTGTCTGTGTGGAGTCTGTATGTTCACCTTGTATCTGCCTGACTTTCCTTTGGGTGCTCTGGTTTCCTCCTACAGTCTGAAAGATGTGCTGGTCAGATGCATTGATCATGCTAAATTCTTCCACAATGTACCCAAAAATGCACCGAATGTGGTGACTAGGGAATTATCGCAGTAACTTCATTGAAGTGTTAATGTAATCCTATTTATGACTAACAAATAAACTCCATTTTTGAGAACCCTTTCTTACCAATATTTTAGGGTTGGCATGTTAAATAATATGGGATCATCTGCTTTCAGGCTCATGGCATTGAACACATGTCTATCAAGGATTAGGATTTTACAAAGAGAGAAATATTTTCAAATTCTTTCAGGGTTACCTTGGAGTCTTCTTTTTCCTCTTCTGTCTAGGAGTCAAACAGCTCAATTTTTTCTACAGCCTCTCGGCCCACAAGAGGAGATAAAGTCTGTATCTTTTTTGGCTTGCCAGAGTGTGGTACCACAGTAAATATACAATTCTTTCTGCAACTTTCCAAAAATATTCACAATATTTTCATCAAAGGCTAGATCTTTGTGCTTTACTGCAAACTCCTGACACCATATACAATGTTGTGGTTCCTCAAGCACTGACATCAAGAACTTTCAACAAAGGTAATTTATTTCCGGGCTCAACAGCTATGTACAACAGTTCTACTCTGTCTGTTCTCCCAGAGATAACTCCTCTTATGTATCCATGTCATCATATTCTCACATGGCCACTCGTTCTACAGAATGTACAAATAATGTTTACCTTTAAATTTCTGCCTGTTACAGTCTTACAGGATATGGTTTTTTTCTGTTGGATTTACTACAGGATAGTAGTACCCTAGGATTTTGTTTTAAATGGAAAATGTGTAATCTCATACAGAATGAAGAGGGAAGTTTTCAGAAGAAAAAATGTCTGCTCATTTAGTGGGTTGCAATGATACTCTATTTATCTAATTACATTATTGAAATTGTTGTGTGTCACTGTGTAAATGTCAAGCTGCAATGCTGCAAAGCATCCTCAATCAATTAAGTACAAAAGCAAAGAACAGAGGCACAAAGACTAGTGACTCTTCAATCAGTCAGATCCCCAAATTAACTCTGAAGTGTCCTTTAAGAGTGGTCACTTGTGAATCATATTCTACGAAAGCATGGGGTTGAAAGTTAAGTAATTCAGACTCATAGCAGGTCTCAGCTTATTCCACACCTGCCTCATCATCTTTCTTATTAAAGTCAACAGAAGCTGCAGATTTATTCCACCCCCATATATCTCAAAGAAGAAAATGTTACAACAGAATTAATTTAAAGAAGTTAGGTAGTCAAAAGTCAAAATTGTAAAGTTGCCTATAAAGTGAATGATTTAATCTTTTCGCCAGCTTTCCCATACACTTGTTGATGCTTTCCTCCCTCCCTCATATTTTATAAATATCCCTAAGTTCAGGTACAATAGCACAGTAGCACAGTGGTTAGCACTGCTGCCTCCCAGTGCCAGGAACCCAGCTTAGATTCCCAGCTTGGGTTACTATCTGTGTAGAGTTCGCACATTCTCTCTGTGTCTGTAAGACTTTTCTCTGGATGCTCTTATTTCCTCCCACAGTGTAAAGTTGCACAGGCTAGGAGAATTGGCTGTGCCAAATTCTCTCTCAGTGTACCTGAACAGACACTGGAATGTGGCGACTAGTGGATTTTCACAGTAACTTCATTGCAGTAAGGATACAAGACTGCTTGTGACTAATAAATATATTTTATTTTAATGTCATTATGAAGCACAACGCTTCAATTTAGGAAGCTCATATTCAAGGAAAGCAATCTAATTTTGTTTCTGCCTTGACAGCTGGCCATGTTCTTCACTGTTCCTCACACCTTTCTCATCCATTTATTACTGGGGTCTCCAAACTACAGCCCACAGGCCAAATCCAGCCTGCAGCAAGCCGCATGCTGATCCGAGTTTGGAGACCGCTGATCTATTCCATTGTTTACCTCCTATCTGAAGATTCCGACTGGACATCGAGCTTCACATCTTATACTGCAGCCAAGGTTCAGAATTGGGCATAGAGAGGATAGTAAATCCCATATGTGAGGGTATATTTTCTAGTATTGCTCACTGCGGGAATTGTCATGGGTGGGACAGAAAATGTGGCGTAACATTTAAAGGTCCTTTGACCTTAGGTGGGAATTTCCTGTTTCAGGGCAGGCTCGACCAGAAAATCCCACCTGTAAGGTTACCCTTCTGGGTAAATCCCAAGTCGGGGTAAAAGGTCTGGTTTATTATAGAATTGGATAGAAAGGCAGAGTTTGATTGAGAATTGCAGCCTCAAACCAGCCAGGTTTTCTCCTTCAAGTAGATGAAGCTACTTAGATCTAATTACCAAACAACACCGTATCCTATGCAGAGGCATTTTCAACCATGCTGTTCACTGCATCCTGTATCAAGTGGCTTCATAATATTGTGCAAATTCAAAATAATAATATGCACAGACCAATAATTAAACTATAATTAAAGCAGGAACAAATTAAACCACATTTACAATGCATATTAAATATGAATTAATATTTATTTTAACTTTCTTAACAGGCATGCTTGTGGCATAATGAGGACAATAATTTAAAATTGCAGGATTTACTTTAATTTACAGCTGGACTGTTAGCATTGTTATTTACAAAGTCATACAGAATCTTTCATTAGATATTTTATTAGTATGTTAAATTTCACACGCCAAACCCCAAAGTCAAGCTGCACCTCCCTAGATTTCTGCTTGAACAACCAAGAAAAATGCACAGGCAAAAAATAAATCCTAAAATACACATACCTTTTTATATACTAATGCATACTTTATGTCAAATAACTATAACTGCCAGCATCTGAGACCATGACATTGAACTCTGTAGTGTCACTGTGTTGGCACAATAGAAGCTGCGAACACAGAAGTTGGAAGTTGAGGCTGCCATCCAATTTTGACATAGCTCCTGAGCCCACTCCACACCACTCCACCAGCTGGCAATATTCAAAAGATATTCAATTTACAAGTGAGATATCTTTGGCTTCTTTCTATGGTGGTAAAGTTTGTGGAAGTATTGAGACCTATTTTGGGAGAGTTAGTGGAATGCAATGTGAAAAGCAGCCCTTTGCCTAACTATTCTGTGGTATTCACAGGGAGATCTGTTGGAAGAAACCAGAGAAACAGATGGAAAATGGCTTATTTTAGACAGTGGAGAACTAAGCATCACCACTATTATGGTAACTGATTGAGGTCGTTACACATGCATCGCAACAAGCTCTCAGGACACCTTCAATTTCACAGCCACGCTTGCATGTTGTCTTCACCACAGGCAACATGGGTGTTTATTATATTGCGTCCATTCAAAGAGGATTTGGTCATCTGTCTACATCACGTCAACAATTGGTACGGACACTGTAACTCATTGATTGCATCTACATCATGACCAACAAATGGAGCAGAGGCTGCAGATGGCAGAAGCTCTTTCAGGATGAAGGGGGAGGAGGAGCAGTGTTCCCCACAGAAGATTCTACCAACAAAATTGTTTGAAAGCATGTCTCATACCTCCACCTAACCCAGGAACAATGCATGAAGTAACTTAGAGGAAATGAGGAGATTATAGAATTTATTCCTGCAAGAGGACCTGCATCCTATATTTGAGTGAGGGTAGTATTCTATGTTCTACTCCTCTTTCCCTCCATGTGAATGAGGAGAAGTACAGGAACCATAAGGGCTACCATTCTATCAATATGCAACTAGTGCAGAATAATATACAACCATTGGCCAAAGTTTTCCATCAAACCTCACCAATGGGATCTTCCAATTCTGCCAATGGTGACCCCCATGGTGCCTTCGCCATCAGACAAGGGAGCTGAGCACCCAAACCCACAGAAAATATGCTGCAGTGGGGCTGGAAAATCCCCCTTATTATGTCTGTGAATCTTGATTAAAGCCACAAAACCTTTATACTGAGGCATTCTGGCATTCTTACAATCCTGGACTTCAAGAACAAGCAAGTACTCAATGTCAGATTCCCTGATCATTTGCTCCCATTCCATTGGAAGTGTATTCCTTGATGACTTCTTGATTAGTTGCATAAAGGTGATCCTATTCTCTATGTATAAGGTCTCCAGAGTGCATCCATGAACAAAGCAGCCTTCTCTATGCCCTGCTATTCCATTTCCTTTGTTTTCCAATAACAACAACAGCTTCCTTCATTCAGTAATGCTCCCTTTTAAGAATGACAGACTGCCTTATAGAGTTGGAAATCAGCTGGAACTTGTGTTAGCCTCATATACAGTTAGCCTCACTGACTTTGAGCTCATGTTAGACCATACATCATAAGACCATAAGCTATAGGAGCAGAATTGGACCATTCAGCCCATCGTGTCACTCAATCATTGCTATGATTTTCATCCCCATTCTCTTGCTTCTCCCCATAGCCTTTGATCCATTTATTGATTAAGAACTTATCTATCACTGTCTTAAAGATACTCAATGATCTGGCTTCCATAACCTTCTCTGGCAATGACTTCCACGGATTCACCACCACCCTTTGACTGTAGAAATTCCTCCTGATCTCAGTTTTAAAACTAGTGATCAGCAGGATCAACTGGGTGGAAAATCTGGAGAGAATCGGAAATGCAATTCTGTCCGGAGAGATTGTATTCCTGATTTTCCATGTCCTCACCAGGATGTTATGACGTTCACACCCACAAAGGATGAGAACCTTATTTTAAAGGAATTTAATGCTTTTAAATGTAATTGGCAATCAGTCCCCAATATCCCCCCCCCCCCACCCATACCACATGATTCCCCCCTCACTGAACATTCAAATCTCACTAATGTGACATTGATGGTGAGGTTTATAAAAGGTTTTGATAAACAAGTTTCAGTTCAGGAGATCTCTCTGAGAGTGCAAAGGTAATTTAAGCCCCTTTCCCATGCCTCTCCCAACCCCCCAAGCAGTGTACAATGCCAACCTAGCAGTGTCTATCTGACAGTGCCAACATGTGCCAAGGGGCAGTTCCAGGAGTCAGATCCAGGGGTGGGCCCTCATGGGAATCCCATGGGGAGATTTTCCAGCTATGTGTGGTTGGGGGAAAAGGGGAAGCAGTGAAAGGGGTGCTTGCAGGCATAGGGGGGCTGGCAGTGAGGGAGGGGTAACATTGCAACGTTTTGCAGTGGTTGGGGAGGAGAGAGAGTCAATGATTGTGTGGGTGTGGAGATTCCCCGATGATTGTGATGGGGGTGGAGTTGGGAGGGCGGGGGTGGTTGTGGGGAAACCCATGATGCTTCTGTGGTGAACTAGGAGGATGGGGGCAGTATTCTACTTTAGTTCTGATTGGAGTATCCTTTAAAACTCCAATCTCCATGGAACTGGTCTTGCTAACCCTATCAGGCCTCACTTCACCAATGTGGTGTCGAAATACACACCCTTTTATTTTCTTTTATATAAGAAAGGCTCAAGTTCTGGAGTGCAGCTGAAGGGATTCACAACGGTCTTCAGTCTGAGTCTTTGAAAAAGCATGCTAGGATTCCACCCTATTCTGCAAATATTAGCATCAGGGATGAATTTATACATATAATAAAATAACATATCTTCACCCGATATCACATGGTTGATGTCCTTACAGAAATTATACAGAACTACAATTTGTCTTCTCACTGAGCCAATCATTGAGAAGGCAGTTCTTGGTGGGCATTTTCAAGGTATGTGTACCAGTGCTTGACATTGGGTCATAAGGCACACTTGTCACACTTATTAAGTGTGCCTCATGACCCAATGTCAACACTAGATCTCCCTGACAATGCCATCTTTTAACTGAATGTGCTGCAATAGCTACTGGGAAAGCTCTCAATGGAGACTCCAATGTTATGAAAAGGCAGAAGCTCACTTATCATTGGACATTTGCTGTTCCAGATTCCCTTGGAAAGAGGACCATCTGCCAACACTATCACTTCTCCCTATTAACACAATGACAACTCAGTGGGCACAGAGCATCTCTTGTACAGTCTGACCAACTGGCATCTTTTTGCCGTTGAAAATAATAGTGAAATAATTAATTCTCAACAGTTGTCACAAAAAGCAATTGTGCTGCTCAGCACTATCAAGCTAATAAAAAGAAAAAGAAAGGATAAAGGAAAGTTTTAAAAACCAGACCATTGCCCAACAATCAAAACACTTATTTACAAGTTCTTTACAACTGGCATCACACATGTCAGAACAATGAATATTGGTGCAAGTTGACACATCCACAGTTAACATCTGAAGGAAGCTCTCGCCTATTTGTGTTATTTCTTTCTGGTGCTGATGACTCCACCCGCAGAAAAGTATATAAGGATATAACCAAAGCATTTCCGGCAAGTCTGGACTCCTGGGCATTTTTCCATAGTGGTCCAGCAATTCATATGATAATAGTAAGCAGCTGCCATTGTGAAAGTCCAGTTCCATTACAAAGCAGAGAATTTTTCTATGTGGAATGATTAGTAAAGGAGTCTGAAATGAAGGTATCCAGTAAGTAAAGGATAAAACTTGATATAGATGAAACCTATGCTCATCTCCCTGACTGATTGAAATGTTGCTGCTATCCCTCCCCATTAGTGGTAGAGAAGTTCCCAGTTAAACTATAGGTACTCTGATGGGAGTATCATGGTGGTGGTTGGGGGGTGGGGCGGGGAGGGGGAGGTGGCGGGCGCGGTGTAACAATTTTTAAATCAGAGATGAGAAGAATGTTTTTCTCTCGGTGGGTTATTTTAGTTTGTGAAACTCTCTTCCTCAGCGAGCAGGGAGGCTGGATCATTGAATTTATTTAAGGCTGAGTTGGATAGATTTTTAATAGACATGGGAGTCAAAGGTTATGGCGGGGGAGCAGACAGGAAAGTGAAGTTGAGATGACAAACAGCCATGATCTTATTGAATGGAGCAGGCTTGAAGGGCCAAATGGTCTACTCCTCCTCATTAACCCTATGTTCCTATGAAATATAGGGGAGATTTAGCCAGGCACAGTATTGACTGACATATTTTGTAGTGTTTGCATTTACAAAGGTTAGGAAAGTGAAATTCTTTGGACACTTTTGAGATTACAACATTTTAAAAATCCATTAAAAATGCTTTTGCAATGTCCCAGAATTTGATGCAATAACTGGCAATCTGATAATTGGTTCATTAAACTCCTGTATGCTCTTTAAGTGAAGTAGAGGATTATTATCTTGATGTAGATGGTGTGGTCTCCCTCATTTAGGATGTTACCGAGGATCTGAGTCTGGCTTTCTATTGGACTTTTTGACTGCTCTTAAAATACCTGTTATACGGTGAGACAGAATTTTTATTCTGTGCAGAGATTGAAAAAAATAAAACTGCACAAATTAAACTGGCAATTTTAGTCGGTTATAAATTTTGAAATATATCTGTATTTAAACTAGCAAAGCTCTTTCTGATCTATTAAATATGAATAAAGGCGATTGTGCAATTATTTTAAGATGCCAGGAGTGATATTTGCTCTAATAAAAGCTGTTCTTATCTATACTTTCAATGATTGAAATGGGATGCGTACACTTTTCAAAATTGGGAGAAGCGATAAAGGCAACTCTTAGATTCAGATTTCCACCCTTGCGGTACGTAGCAGGAGTAGGAAAACTTCCCGGCTCTGCCAATCCACCTCAGGAGAAAATGCTCACAGAGAAGGGTTTTTCATTTCCTGGGATTCGGAGGGGAAATATGTGCTGGAGTCTAGCCAGCTGGCCCAGAAGGAAGCTTGGAGGCAAACATGGCCACTGCCAATTATTGAGGCGAAGTGTTTAAAACATCCCCCTTCAGTGTAGTGGGATACTTTTCCAGTGAAAAGTAACAGAAAGGTATTCCTGCCCTCACTCCTCACAATTCCTCAATCTGGAAGAATGCCCCCCAGCCCCATCTATGCTACTTCATGCTCCCCAACCCATCCCTCAATGTACTTCATTTCAAACTTTCATTCATCCCCTATGATACCCCATGCCAAGTTCACTTTTTCTCTCAACCCTCATGACCTGTAAAATAAGTTATGTCCTTCTACCTACCCTCTATCTCTCATGCTCTCATGTCAAGCTGTGGCACTTTCATGCCAATTGACAATTACGCACCCTCATGATGACACTCATGGTGGCACTGCTGCTTCACAGCTTCAGGGACCTAGGTTCGATTCCTGGCTTGGGTCAAGTCACTGTGCAAACTCCTCACATTCTTCCTATATCTGCATGCAGATTTTTCCATGTGCATTGTTTCCTCCCATAATCCAAAGAGAGAGGTTAGGTGCATTGGCCATGCTAAATTGCCCCTTAGTGTCCCAGGATGTGTAGCTTAGAAGGATTACTGCAGTAAATACATTGCGTTATGGGGATAGGGTCTCGGTGGGATTGTTGTCAGTGCACACTCAATGGGCCAAATGGCCTCCTTCTGCACTGCAGGGATTCTATGCTTCTGGAACTAGGGGAAGGATCTGTCCCAAGGCCAGAAATTCTTACCCAAGGGGTGGAAAATTCCACCCCAATAAGTCATATTGCGCATAGTCCTGTGTGGTAGAAAGGCCATTTGATTACATGCTAATAAAAGTGGTAATCATCCTGATCCTTTAGAGTATCAATAACCTACCCACAAACTCTTGAAACCATTTAACTTGTATAAACAAGCATAATCAAAGTGACAGTGGCAATCAGAGATACTGAACTGTCAGTCAAAGAATGTTTTTACTGGGACTCAGGTATTTCAGTACTCTAATGGTTCCCTGGGCTCTCAGCCAAGCAAACACATTGAAACATGAAAGGACTTGGGGAATGGATGGAAAGGCAGGGTTTGTACAGGTGGCATGAGAAGGACATTTGGAACTTATCTTTAATGAAGCCAGCCAGTTCAGGAGTTCCTGGTCTTTTGACAGGAACCAGTGCACTTTGTTTAAAAGCATTCCTAAAAATCAGATAGTTCAGGAATGGGATCAGGAATCCTGGCGTTAGGACTCACCCACAATTTTATAGGGCTCCTAACTCGCTGAAAATCCAGGCCTTAGTGGATATGACATTATTACTCAGGACATCAAAATTTATAGTGTCTAAATATGCTTTGACTCTTACCATTATAAAGCAAAATAATAATATTTAACAATTAATTGTGTATGTAATTACAAATGTTTTCAGAAACAGAATCGTAGAATCATACAATGCAGAAGGTGGCCATTCAGCCCTTCGAGCCTGCACTGACCACAGTCCCATTCAAGCCCTATCATAAATCCATGCATTTATCCTAGTCCCTCTGACACTAAGGGGCAATTTAGCATGGCTAATCCACCTAACTCACACATATTTGGACTGTGGGAAAAAAACTGAAGCAACTGGAGGAAATCCGCACAGACGTGTAAATTCCACACAGACAGTGACCCAAGCTAGCAATCGAACCTGGGTTCCTGGTGCTGTAAGACAGAAGTGCTAACCACTGTGCTTCCATGCCACCCATAAATGTGTTTGGCAAAAACAGAGCAAATTTACTTAATGAGAACATAATGCTGAGAAAAATGAGTTCTTGGCTTGCCAAGATGCCTTTGACTTCAAATTAGTAAAGCGAAGAAACAAATTATACAGGCAGGAAATGCAAATCTGAGGATTGAAGTAAATAGTAATTTATACATTCTGACAGCAGGGCATGAAAAGGAATCAAGATTTGTGCTACGTGTGATGTCTCGATGTTGTTACAGATTGAAATCAGAATTAACAAACATACTAAATGATGAATTTGTCACTGTAGTTGGATCTTTACAGAAAAAGGGAATGGGTTAATGAACTTTGTAATACTTAATGATTTGTGCAAAGCATTGCAAGACTTGTTTCTGCACCCCTGTAAGCTTGTATGCCAGTTAACTTGTTTGTGTGAGCTTGTAACCTTGTATGCTGGCTAAACAAACTGCAGGTGTCAAGATGCAATAACAGCTAATCACACTAGAGGAACAGAATGGAGACAGTCGCAGCCTTGACACAGCTACAATTACAACGGACAATGCAAAGGACCAAACTGCTGAGGCAGGAATAACCACATGATGGATGGTGAACCATAACAGATATCCTGGAGAACTGCGGATTGACTCGGGGTGGGAATCAATATGTATAAAAATCTGCTCTTGTGTTTGGGGAGAAGTCTGGTGAACTACTTTAGGAACCAGGTTTTTCCCAAAAGCTTTTGTAATAAAATTACTGAACTTTGACTCATGACTAGTTTCGGAGGTATTATTTACCGACAACATTTACCAAAGAGTAGTGTTATAGGCAGTACCAAGCCTTTACTCTAACACACATTAAGCATTCTGTCTAAGTTGTAATATGTTGCCAACTCCTTAAATTCTATTTCTTGTACAGTTAACTGACAGAAGAATGCTTCAGTTCATTTTGATACAATTAGTTCCAAATCAGTGCTTGTTCTAAGTCATATAGGAACCAAAATGTGTAAGTCAAAGCCAAAGGCCTTGGCCTCAATTTTAACAATTTTAAGGCGGTTTTTGTGCTGGGAGTAATGGTTTGTAATCAGATGGGTGAAATACAGAAACCATTCCAAGTGAATCACAACTAAGTTGTAATAATTATCATTTATCCAATACTCACCCACATGGTGCAGACAATTTAAAGATACAGTGCACAAATAGATATTGGAGGTGCTCAGGATGACCACTGGACATACAGCGCAATGCTTGATTCAAATGACCTTTGCTGGAATGATTCCTGGGTGTAATCAGTGGCAGGAGAAACAGACTTGTCTCCAGCATTTGGAAGAAGAAACTTGAAATCCTGATTAAGAAAACATAGATTAAATGTAGCTAAGGAGGTGGGCAGAACATCAGGAAGCATGGTGGCACAGTGGTTAGCACTCCTGCCTCATAGTGACAGGGGTATGAGCTTGATTTCTGGCTTGGGTCACTGTCTGTGCAGAGTTTGCACTTTCTCCCCATGTCTGCATGGATTTCCCTCCACACGTGCAGATAAGCTGAATTGGCTGAATTCTTCCTCAGTGTACCTGAATAGATGCTGAAGTGCATCAACAGAGAATTTTCACAGTAACCTTATTGCAGTGTTAATGTAAGCTTACTGTGACTCATAAATAAACTTTACTTTCAAAGGTGTATACCATTCCATTCACATAAAGAACAGGAAGACATTTCATGAAGTTACTAGGTAAGGGAAAAGTGAGTAGATTTGCTGATTCAACCATGATTTAAGCCTGTCTTGTGTCTCCGTACTCTAAGCTTTCTCTCTGTCTTCCCAAGTCAATCGGATTATTCTCCATACCCTCTCAGCTTTCTACAGGAACCAGTCTTAACTTTTTGATCACTTCATCACTTCTCCAAATATTCATCCACCGGTTCAATCTTTCTGCAATATGATATATGTGTCTCACATCCATCAAGCAAATGCTTGACCTTCATTCACAAAATGGAAGAAAGCTGCTAAGGATTGGAGGTGGGCTGCCATAAATTGTGCACTTGGCAGATGGAGGGGAGGATGCCCTTGGAGATAACTGATACAAAGATACAAAAGGCAGTTGATGGATGGATTTCTTGCCAGCATTGACAATTGTGAAAGTTTTCTCTATGATGGCCATATCCAGAATGATATACAGATGCCGGCGTTGGATTAGGGTGGTAAGAACTCAGTAAGAATTTAGCAACACCAATTTATAATCCAACCGATTTATTTGGTAGTAAAAACGTGAGCTTTCAACACTCTGTGTCTTCCTCAGGCAAATGCAGTGTTCTGGTCTGCAATAGCACACATCAGCACAGACAGTCAGAGATTGCTGATTAGAATGCGAATCCTTACATCTAACCTGCTATTGAAGTGTTAAAGTGGCGAACAATGTGTGTGAAGGGAATCCTGAGCATTGTTGGAGAATTGTGTGTTTTCTCCAGACAGCACAGTAAGTGAGGTTTTTTGCTAACCCAGGCAAGTTACGGGGGTTACAGATAGTGTGTCATGAAGCCAAGATCCCTGTTAAGACCGTCCTCATGTGTGCGGAGCTTGGCTATCAGTCTCTGCTCAGCGACTCTGCGCTGTCGTGTATCACGAAAGCCCCCTTGAAGAACATTTACCCGCAGGTCGGAGGCCGAATGCCCATGACTGCTGAAGTGTTCGCCCACAGGAAGGGAACTGTTTTGCCTGGTGATTGTTGAGCGATGCTCATTCATCCGCTGTCGTAGTGTCTGCATGGTCTCCCCAATATACCATGCTTCGGGACATCCTTTCTTGCAACGTATTAGGTAGACAACGTTGGCCGAGTTGCAAGTGTATGTACCGTGTACCTGGTGAATGGTATCCTCACGTTTGATGATGTCGTCCATGTCTATGATCTGGCATGTCTTGCAGAGGTTGCCGCGGCAGGGTTGTGTGGTATTGTGGTCACTGTTCTCCCGAAGGCCGGGTAGTTTGCTGCGAACAATGATCTGTTTGAGGTTGTGCGGTTGTCTGAAAGCAAGAAGTGGGGGGGTGGGGATGGCCCTAGCGAGACGTCATCGTCATCAATGATATGTTGAAGACTCCGGAGAAGATGTCGTAGCTTCTCCGCTCCGGGGAAGCACCAGACAACAAAGGGCACCCCGTCCACCGTGTCCCGTGTTCGTCTTCCGAGGAGGTCAGCGCGGTTCATCATCGTGGCACGTCGGAACTGTCGATCGATGAGTCGAGCGCCATATCCTGTTCTCACGAGGGCATCCTTCAGCGTCTGGAGGTGTCTGTCACGATCCTCCTCATCTGAGCAAATTCTGTGTATATGGAGGGCTTGTCCATAGGGAATGGCTTCTTTAACGTGTCTAGGGTGGAAGCTGGAGAAGTGGAGCATTGTGAGGTTGTCTGTCAGTTTGCGGTACAGTGAGGTGCTGAGGTGACCGTCCTTGATGGAGATGCGTGTGTCCAAGAATGCAACTGATTCTGGAGAATAGTCCATGGTGAGTCTGATGGTGGGATGGAACTTGTTGATATCATCATACAGTTGTTTCAATGATTGTTCACCATGAGTCCAAAGGAAAAAGATGTCATCAATGTATCTAGTATATAACCTTGGTTGGAGATCTTGTGTGGTGAAGAAGTCTTGTTCGAACCTGTGCATGAAGATGTTGGCATACTGAGGTGCGAATTTGGTCCCCATGGCTGTTCCGTGTGTCTGGATGAAAAGCTGATTGTTGAAGGTGAAGACATTGTGGTCCAAGATGAAGCGGATGAGTTGTAAAATTGCATCTGGAAACTGGCAGTTGTTGGCATTGAGTACTGAGGCAGTTGCAGCAATACCATCGTCGTGGGGGATGTTGGTGTAGAGCGCCGAGACATCCATTGTGACAAGGAATGTCCCTGGTTCAACTGCTCCATGTGTGCTGAGTTTCTGTAGGAAGTCCGTAGTGTCAAGACAAAAGCTGGGGGTTCTTTGTACAATGGGTTTCAGGATGCCCTCGATATAGCCGGAGAGGTTCTCACACAGGGTCCCATTGCCCGATACGATGGGACAGCCGGGTATGTTTGCCTTGTGTATCTTTGGGAGGCAGTAGAGATCTCCAATGTGGGGAGTACATGGAATGAGAGCCCGGAGGGTGTTCTGAAGGTCCGGATCAAAGGTTTTGATCAGAGTGTTGAGTTGACGAGTGTGTTCTTTGGTTGGATCTGCTGGTAACTGTCTGTAGTGTTTCTCATTGTTTAGTTGTCGGTACATTTCTTCACAGTAGTCCGTTCTGTTCAGTATGACGGTGGCGCCTCCTTTGTCTGCTGGTTTGATGACAATGTTGCGGTTGGTCTTGAGAGCACGGATGGCCTTGCGTTGTACTTGGGTGATGTTCGGACTGTCTTGTAAGTGCGGTTGATAAATCTGGTGTTCACGCACCTCCTGATGGCTTGGGCATACATGTCCAGTCGGGGGCAGCGGCCTTCCGGAGGAGTCCAATTGGATTCATTCCTCTTCGGTTGCTGCACTGCGGATCCCTCTGTCGGCTGTTCTGGTTCATTAGCTGTCTCATTGAGTCCACTATTGGCCTCTTGGGGTTTGTGGAAGAACTCACACAGCCTCATTCGCCTGATGAATTCCTCTGTATCTGCTGCGAGACTGATGGGGTCCATTTTGGTGGTGGGACAGAAATTGAGCCCTCGGCTGCGAACTTCGATTTCCTCTGATTGAAGTGTGTAGTCCGACAGGTTAACAATGGACCTCCCTGCGGTAGTGTTGTTTTCTACTGTGGTGCATATCCAGAATGAGCAGGCACTCAGCTTTTTTTTTGCCTGTATCCTCGCAGATACAAAGTATCACTGACCCCCAAACACGTGACAATCCCAGCCCCACCTCACCCCACTTGGAATCCCCCAGGACCCTCGGGAATGTCCTCCAAATCTCCCTGCACATCCTGCTGGACATCCAGCATCTGGCACCTGATGGATTCCAGAGGCTCATCATTCCCTTTAGATGCAACAAAGTGGCACACCTCACCCTTCAATTTGCTCCAGCCAAGCAATCAGAACTTGCAGCTTTGGCTGGCACAGGCTTCAGTGCAAGTTGGTGAGGAACAGCCACCCAAATATATATCATCATGCAGTTCCATGCCATCTCTGTACCAAGCCTTGCCGAACTCAAATAAAGTTGAATGTTTTGTAACACTCTATCCATGTTCAGTGTACCAAATCCATGATCACCTTTGCCCGTGTCTTCTTTGTGTGCAACAGCGAACAGCCTCCTGTTCCCCTTCCTGAGCACGATGGTAACATGCCTAGCACTGACTTCCTCTACGAGGATGCCCAGGCACCAGTTGGGGAAACAGAGGACAGTGTGCCCACTCAAGTTGCCGTCCCACTTTCATGCTGAAGCCATTAGCACTGTGGATATTTCCTCTTTGATCCTGTTCACAACACTTCCTCAGCTTTCCCCACAATATCGGACAGGGGCTACCTGCAGAGTTTTTAAATGCATCAAGCAAGCCATTAACTGTTTAGTTGTTTTTGGAAAACACGCATCCCTGAAAAAATTATTTGGGTTCTTATGGAAGGGGTTTTCACAATATAAAACTTTGTACTGAACATGGAGATTTAAACATTTGTTTGGAAGATCAGTTGTGCATATTAACTATGTTTTCAATATAAGAGAGAGAAGGGAGTCTGTCAATTGTATTATTGATTGTACTTAATTGTATGCAGGTGGTGGGAATATGCTGGAGCTTGCTATAAATAAACACAGAATAAAACTGATGGGTCAGGAGGTTTATGCTTATAATGTGTAACTCCATAAATAAATATGAAATTATGTAAAATTGGTTTCAGTTTCTGGCTTCCTGCTATAAAATATACACATCCTTCCGAGCCTACCTTAGCAGTGATCACCCAAATCACATTGACTGACTTTCCTCTTCAGGTGTGCTGACAATCATTACCAGGCTGCCTCACATCCTATTCTTGGAATTTGAAAGCTGCCAACATTGATATAAATTGTGTCCACATGAGCACTCTCTGCCAAACGCTAGCGATAATAATTGCGTTTTTATTCAGATGGGACATTGACAAGTTTAAATATTCATCTGAACTAGGGCTCAAACATGCCTCCATTAAGCTTCGACTTGGGCAAATTGGAATTTGGTTGCACTCCTGATCAAAGCAATAAAAATGTTTGCCACAAGACTCTTCCTAATGCAGCCATTCTCAAGATTTAAAATTCATTCCTGCATGATTTTATTTGTACACCTTATATTGGCAACTCTTTATGAATCGGACAATCAATTATAATCATGAGGATATGCACTTATTATTAAGGCCCTTATCAATTTGACCTTTCAATACCTCTGGAATCTTTAAAGAAGATCTTCAGCCAGAAAACTTCTTTAGAAGGTGAGAAAATGAAAAGGACTGCAAAACGAACATAATAATCAAATCATGATTTATAACTATGCTAATCTATGATAAGTAATGATCTTGTACAATGATCCTTTCTAATTCAGTTTCACTAGATATTAGTTCCAAGTAGCAAATCCTATTATTGTGGATAGAACTGAGTGAAGATACAGCACTTTCCAAAGCAGCACTGCTGCCATTTATATGATCTCCAGGACAGAGTACTTAGTGAGTCAATAGTGGAACATCATTAAATAATTAATGCTCAATACAAGTATGCTGTTGTGATGCAGAAAGATTCTTTACTGTTTGAAACAAAAATTATTTAACATAATGTGCAAACACACACATTATTAGAATTTGATATTGAAAGCATATCTGAATTGCTGCACCGATGATGTTGTTGTCAGCTACAACAAACTTGACCATTGAACTGCACAATCATCCCATTTTCTTGAAAACCAATTTGCATTTACCATACTGAGTCAAACAGCAGATTCAAGCTGCCCAACCAATGGCCAAAGGTAAAGCCATTGCGATTTATCACTACTTGGACACAAACGTGTTTAAAACAAATGTTCTGAACTGATGGATGGAAACAAGAACAACTTCAAATTATAGAGGACTGATTTGCCTGATGCACTGTTTTTTACATCCATCTGGTTAGTTCAATTGGATGGAACAGACTTTCACTCTACTTTTCCAATGAGGGTGTATAAACCCCTACATGGACATGGGAACAGCATGGTGGCACAGTGATTAGCACTACTGCCTCACAGCACCAGAGACCAATTCCCAGCTTGACTCACTATCAGTGTGGAGTTTGCACTTTCTCCCTGTTTGGTTTCCTTCGAATGCTCCGGTTTCCTCCCACAATCTGAAAGACGTGCTGATCCGGGGCATTGATCCAAACAAGTGCTGGATCATGGTGACAAGGGGAATTTCACAGTAACTTCATTGCAGTGTTAATGTAAGCCTTGCTTGTGACTAATAAATAAACTTTATATCAGATGCCTTTTAGTCTTCAACTGCTCAAGCAGTTGATAAAGCTATAATACTATTCATGATTAATTGCTTGGATTGTAATGAGGTGAAAATGGACGCATTATAAATAATCCACAAAACATTGGATTAATAATCTGAATTACTAAAATAAAGTCACATTCAGATAGTAATTTAAATCCAAAACCCAGGAACATTTTGTATATATATATATATATATATATAGATATATAGGCCTCAATATTAAGAACAAAGAAAGAACAAAGAACAGCACAGCACAGGATAAAAGGAAAGAAACAAGAGGGAGCTTCAATGGCCAGTGAAACAGCCAGCCATGCAGACATAGTAAAAGGCTGGCAGGCACAAATCTAGAATGGGATCTGGAGTGTGAGGAGCATGGCAGCAAGTAGGGGGGGACATGGTGATTGGGAGAAAGGGGAGGAAGATCTCCTTACAGGGTATTGTCAAAGGCCAAAGTGGCAGGGTGAGAGATGAGGTGGAGTTGGGAGGGCTGAGTGAGGGGTCCGGAAAAAGACTGCATGAGGCTCACATATCCTGGCTGAAGATTGTCCATCATCTTACAGAACAGCTGCCCTATCCTCTTCTACAGCAAACTTGTACTCACCAGGGCTGACACTGCATCCCAGTTGGGGGTGGTGACTTTGGTGGGAGGTCTTCTCCTGGAGCAGGCCCTCTCTTGGAGCAAGGTGAGGGTGCACCTCTGCCCCACTCCAGCGAGAAGTCTGTTCAGAGCTCCCTCTCTGAGAAATACGGTGAGGGCTTCCTGGCTGAACTCCCCTGCAGTCATCATGGAACAAGTGATGGGGGCCCATTTATATGCAGCTCCCCAGCTATTGGCCCAATTAAATCAGAGAGATGCTGCGGATGGGCATGGCATGATTCTTGTGGCCCTAAAAAGTTTCAGAATCTGGTCAGAAATTATGCTGGAGCCCTGGATGGGATTCGTTCCATTTTTCTTGCCACTTTGCCAATACTTTGCCAAACTCTGCTATGATTGTTCCCGTTAACTCTGTTTTTCTCTCTCTCCACAGATACTGTGGATTTTCCAGCATTTTCAGTTGTTATTATTGGCACCTAATCAGGGCAAGACAATTACTTTGCAATTGAAGCAATGCATGTGATTTGCACTAAGCATACTGAGCCCAGCAGTACCATTCTGCAATAGATCGCTGCGACAATCAGGGTTGTGTTAATTCAGCAAACTCAGTGTCATTATTGATTGTAGTGAGGTTCAAGTGTCATCCATGCTGACGCTATAATTCAGTGATGAAGGAGTGCTGCGGTGCTGGAGTTGCTGTCTTTGGGATAGATCTTAACCTGAGGGCCCATCTGCCCACTCAGATGGATGTAATGGATGCCATGATATGACTCAAAGAACAGAAGGGGGAGGTTCTCCCCATTATCCTACGTTCATTTTTTGCCAATAGCTTTCTGAGAATTAACATCACCAAAACAGGCTATCATTATCTCATTGCTGTTTAGGGTACTTGCTTTGCACATATTGACTGGTATAGTTCCCTAAATTATGAAGACAATTGCACTTTGAAAGTATTTGTTGGTCTTTAAGCAATGTGGGATGTCAGTGTAAGACACTGCATAAATCCATTTCTGTCTTTCTTTAATGTAAACAGAGCTATGATAATTACTGGTTGTCCATTTACCTGCAGCAACACCTGGAGAAATCCCAGCAAGTTACGATATGGTGTCAGCAATGCCTTGTGCACTCACATGAAGAAACTACGCCAGACAAGTGGAGCTGCTTTCACATGAGGATACTTGCCATGCTGGGGGGCATTAGCTTCAGTAGGAAGGCTGTATTTTGTTCGCCTTTCTCCCCACTTGACTTTGAGTATGCGGAGACATCATTAACAGAAATTCTCTAGTGCTTAGAAGTATCTTTGGCAGGTGACCAAAGTTTCACTGACATATTTTATAGTGACAAAAGCAGCAGTATTTTAGACCGAAGTCTTTCTCCTCTTAGGGGTATCATGTTGTTGAACAATAAGAAGTCTCACAACTCCAGGTTAAAGTCCAGCAGCTTTATTTGGTATCACTTTGTCAAAGACCAGGTTAGATCATAAGAGCATAAGAATAAGAGCAGAATTAGGCCACTCGACCCATTGAGTTGGCTTCACCATTCAATCATGCTGATATCTTTCTCATTCCCATTCTCCTGCCTTTTCCCCATAATCCTGATTCCCTTATCGATCAAGACCTTATCTATCTCTGTCTTAAAGGCACTTAATGACCTGGCCTCCACAGCTTTCTGCTGCAAAGAGTTCCACAGGTTCAGTACTCTCTGGTTAAAAAAATTCCTCTTCATCTTTGTTTTAAAGGATCGTCCCTTTAAAGGTCGAGGTTGTGCCCTCTGGTTCTACTTTTTCCTACCAATGGAAACTTCCTTTCCACATCTGTTCTATCCAGACCTCGCAGTATCCTGCAAGTTTCATTAAGAGCCACATTCATCCTTCTAAGCTCCAATGAGTACAGACCCAGAGTCCTCAACCGTTCCTCATATGACAATTTCAGTGATCATTCATGTGAACCTCCTCTGAACCCTTTCCAAGGCCAACACATTCTTCCTTAGATATGGGGCCCAAAACTGCTCCCAATACTCCAAATGGGATCTAACCAGAGCCTTATTCAGCTTCAGAAGTAAATCGCTGTTCTTCTATTCTAGTCCTCTCCACATGAATGCTAACATTGCATTTGCTTTTCTAACTGCTGACTGAACCTACACATTAACCTAAGAGAATCTTGAACAATGACTGCCAAGTGCCTTTGTGTTTCTGATTTCCAAAGCATTTTCCCATTTGGAAAATAACCTATGCCTCCATTCCTTCTTCCAAAGTGCATAACTTCACTTTCCCACGTTGTATTCCATCTGCCACTTCTTTGCCCACTCTCCTAATCTATCCAAGTCCTTCTGCAGCCCTCTCTGCTTTCTCAATACTACCTGTCCCTCTACATATCTTTGTATCATCTGCAACTTAGTAATAGTGCCTTCAGTTTCTTCTTATAAATTGTTAATGTATATTGTGAAAAGTTGTGGTCCTAGCACTGACCCCTGAGCACACCACTAGTCACTGACTGTCATCCTGAAAAAAGCCCCTTTATCCCCACTCCCTGCCTTTTGCCAGTCAGCCAATCCTCCATCCATGCCAGGATCCTACCCTTAACACCCTGGGCACCTTTTTCTCTTGTGCAACACTTCGTCAAAGGCCTTCTGGAAATCTAAATAAGTCACATCCAATGGTTCTCCTTTATCTAACTTTCTTGTTATTTTTCAAAGAACAATTGCACAATTTTTGGAAGTCATTGCTGGCATAACTACTCTGGATTCTTCTCTTCAAATGGTGACTATTTTATAGAATTTCTACAATGCAGAAGAAGGAAACCATTCAGGCTATTGATCTTGCACCTACAAAAATCCCACACAAGCCCTATCCCCATAACCCTGCATATTTATCTTGCTAATCCCCCTGATACTAATGGTTTAGTACATCCAATCCATCTAACCCACACATCTTTGGATTGTGGAGGAAACTGGAGCACCTGGAAGAAACCCATGTAGACACAGGAAGAACATGCAAACTCCACAAAGACAGTCACTCAAGATCAGAATTGAAGTCAGGCTCCTGATACTTTGAGGCAGCAGTGCTAACCACTGTGCTATCTTTGAAAATAGGTACCTAACAAGATATGAAAGGTATTCAATTAGTTCAAAAGTCTACCCAATCACAATGGCTATAAGATGTGCTGATCCTGGGGATGGCTGGTAGAAGACTTTGGTCTTCCTGATGTTCAGTAGGAGATCAGCGCTTTAATGTATGTAGTTGAAAAGGTTGAGGATTGTTAGAAAGTTACAGTATGGATCAGACTTGTGCAATTGTCAACATCTTGTAAGTGTGAATGTGCTAGAAGGTCACGTCTTGGCCCTCAGTGTTGTGAAGTTGAAAAACTTCCCACTGAGTCAAAACTCAATCATGACCCTTTGAGAAAGTTGGCCACCGATGAATCCATGGCCAGGCTGAGGTAGATGGTGGAAAGAGTTGGTGCAATCACACAGCAATGCTTGACACCCATTCAGGTATAAAATAGATCGCACACCACTCCGTTGCTTTCTTACCATTGAGAGTAGCAAGAAAGTAAAAAATCTTTTTGCAATTTAAGGATGGTATCTGTTTTCAAGGAGTTCAGAGAAAGTGTTTTAAGGGTATTCAGAAGGCCATATTAAAAAGGGACGAATTGAGAGTGGTGAATGGGAGGAACCTGTCACTAACTGTGCATGTTACATTGTCTTGTCTAGCCAGTTAAAAAACAATCAGAAACTGAATGCATGAATTCAGCTGAGGAGAAGCAATAAATGCAGGAGAGTGAACAAAGCTAGGCTCAAGAGCCTTTTCTCAGGTCAACTCTCTGCCCAAAGACCTGTGGTTCCAAGATTGGCCTCCTCAGTCCCCTGAGGTTGGGGAGTAAGGGGTTGCCCCTTCAGCTATTGTGACAGCCCGACTCCAGCACTGTCCAAGGGACAAAGTGGTAATGCCTAGGAGACATATTGGCACTGCCAAACAGACATTGGGCAGTGTCATGGGGGAATGGTCATAGGGCCTATAGGGATGGGGCTTCTAGGAAGCCATCAGTGGGGGTGCGAGTTTCTTCAGCACTCTGCACTAGGACCAGTGATATAAAGAGGGAGGCCTGTGATCGGAGCTGGCCATCAGGATGGGAGGAGGTGGGGGTGGGGGAGGAGGGTGGTCAGGACAGTGGGCAGGTGAGGGATTGACAGATTGGGACTGCCAGGAGGGCAAAGGCTTTTGTTTTTTCAATTACCCACATGCAACTCGACACAAGTTTGCACATGTGGAATAGTTCCCTCTGCTGCCTGATCGAGCTGGCCGGTGAATTAAGCCCCACATCTAGTAGCTAGAAACATTCTAGCCCATTTTTCATGCACTAAGTGTGTAGGATTGGAAGTAAAAACTTGCCAAAGAAATGATCTACAAATCTCTAATTTTCATGCTAGTTGAACATTTAGAATTTTTCCTCAAAAAGCTTCCTTACGAATTTTTTGTTGCATTAAAAAACTGCTATTTCCCAAAGTTTAATCCTTACAACCATCTTATTTCATTTGTAGTACCTAGAGGTGGCAGCAAGAAATTTCCTTCCAAATTTCAGCAGTTCTTCTTGATTTATTCAAAGAGCATTTTCTGAAGAGACGTGAAAGATAGGGAGAACTGTGCCTTACAGCTCATCTCAAACCTTTGAAGCTTCTGTTCCTGTGACAGTACTTATGACCTTAACCATTGGTTGTAAAGTTCCCTGGGCCATCCTGTGGATATGTGTTTACCCATCATTAACCTAAGGCCAATATTCATTGGCTCAAACAAAAGTGCCTTGGGCAAAACAGAGAATGCCTACTGTTGGTCTGTACACTCCACAAAAGGATTCTATAATGTGGTTAAGCTATTTCCTGGATGCCAAGTTGCACATATCTTGGGGGGGAGCACAAAAGATTGTTCTTCAAACAGATATGGAGGTCACTGCTACAATACTCCTTTAAGTCATTAAGATCTAAGCCTTCACCAGCATCAAATCAGACAGTTTATTATTCACAGATGAATCAAATGAGTGAATGAAGCCTTATTTCTAAGAAATGTTTCTGTTAATGCAAGAAAATATAATGTTACAAATATTCATGGCATTATGTTTATCTGGATTAAAAACGAACTACTATTTTGTGGCCCACTTTCCTAGAATGTCTACATCTTTTAATATTTTATCCAATCCTTTTCTGCCTCAGTCTTTCCTTCATTGGATGATCTTTATCTTGTCAGAACTCAAACCTCATGTCACTAAATTATGAATTGTTGACATATTCTGTTTTCTTGTTTCATGTCCCCTTCATGCTGGACTCTCAGCATGAAAAAAATCTTCTTCTACTTGCTTAGATTGCCCACACTCCAGCCTGAAGCATCACACTCATTTCCAAACTCTTACGGCAGGCAGATGGCATGTCTTGTTTTCCTCAAACTATCATGAAGCAGGTCGTAAAGGTAAATAGAATGACATATGAGGGGCAGACCAGATGGACCAATGAGGGAGGCAGTGACATAGTGATATTATCAGAAACTTAGAGTAATGCTCTGGGGACCTTGTGTTCAAATCCCACTGCAGGAGATGGCAAAATTTGAATTTAATAAAAATCTGGAATTAAAAGACTAATAATGATCATGAAGCCAATGTGGTAACTATCCATCTGGTTAGCTATGTGCTTTTGGGAAGGAAATCTGCCATCCTTATCTGGTCCACAGTAATGGTGGGTTCTTAAATAGCTTACCAAAACATTCTGTTCAGTTAGAGATAGGAAGAAAGTGCTGGCCCAGCCAGTTATACTCACATCCAAAGAATTAAAAGGAAATGTAATTGCTTACATTTTCCAATGATTGATCTTAGCAGTCTCCTTGACTCCAGAAGAAGCCGTGAGGCTTAGCACTGTGTGGAAACAAATATCAGTCATCATTTGATACTAGTTTTAGCCAGTTAGCCTTTTACAAATTGCTGTTGCCTGCATTAATGACATTAAATACCATTTTGTTATCCATCACATAAAAAGGATTTAAAATATCACAGGTCACTAGGCTCATAATTGTACTTAAAACACTCTGTTAATGAGTAATCACTCAGTTTTATTTCACCAAGCATCAAAAGAGAACAATGTTCAACATCCAGTGAGGCTCAATATATAGTTTCTCTTTCAAAGCTGTGTGAAACCAATATAACACAATGCAATACTTTATATTATTTATGCAGCTAATGCCTTGACCAACAGGACACTTGGGTATTAAAAGTTAGAAATACTTATTTTATTTAGAAGCTACTTCTGTTTAACAATATTTATTCTAAACACAACATGCTTACGTTTTAATTCAACAGCTGATGTGAAGTGCCTATAACAAGAATGGCATTGATAGTTTGAACAGTTTTTCCCGTGGCTATCAATTATAGTCTTCAAGATTTATTTGCAACCACAGCAGTACCTGCACAAATAAGTCACAAAAGCAAAATTAATGGCAAAAAAGGATGTTTATAGTTGTCAACTTTTCACAAATGTATTCTGAAGGATTTGCTGCAAGCCTTCTACAATCAGATTCAACCAGGGAGACAAGGAATTAATTTTGAATTGTTTCTGATTCAACTTTGGTTGAACGAGGTTTTCTTTCAATGTTACAATGAGTCTCAGGAGAAAGCAGCTGAGTTGGTTTTGATCACTGATAAATAACACTGTGGACTTCTTCCATATGTTACTGTACATTTTCTAAGTGCTTGGGCAGCTCTCCCTAAACCTTTTAGGCCATGCCTGAAGTTACAACTTCTTTTACCATGAGCTGATCTGCTCTTAGGCAATGGTGACTCTGGGATGTCCCTCAGCAAAAAGGACTTCACATTGAAAAAGGAAAAAAGGAAGTACAAGCATCTATTTAACATTTTCCATGACTCTTGTATGTCTCAAAGCACCCTACAGTCAACAAAGTGCTTTTCATGTATAGTTATAATATAAGAAAGGCAGCAACCAAGTTGTGCACAGCAACATCCCCTCAACAGAAATATGATAATGATTAAATAATCTGTTTTTGGCATGTTAATTGAGAGGTAAATTTTGGCCTGAACTCTAGTAATAATCCCCTTGATTAAAATGATAATTTTAAAACAACAAGAATAATATTTCCAAAGAAAATCTCTTAATATGAGGCAGCACGGTGGCACTATGGTTAGCAATACTGCCTCACAGCACCAGAGATCTAGGTTTGATTCTTGACTTAGCACAATGTGCAGAGTCTGCCAATTCTCCTCTGAGTGCTCTGGTTTCCTCCCGCAATCTGAAAGACATGCTGGTTAGCTATATTGGCCATGCTAAATTCTCCCTCAGCATACCAAACAAGTGCCAGAGGGGCGACTAGGGGATTTGCACATTAACTTCATTACAGTGATAGTGTAAGCCTTCTTGTGACATTAGTAACCTTTAATATTAATATCTATATTAATATTAATATTGGGTGAGAGTGGGAAGTCTTTGGCTAAAATATCTTCCCTTCTGATTTTCATTTCTCAATAATCAAAAGATACTGATGTTCCACAATCGAAATCGTCATTGTGTTTTAATCCTTTCATTCCCCTGAAAGAAATGTGGCTGGGTTCCAGTTATTCCACATTGATATGAATTCAGAAATACTCTTGGCCTCAGGACTTTGTCTCAATTCTGGTCAATAAGAGGGAGAGTGCTGTGACTGAAGGAGGGGTGCCCCATCTTCCCAGTTCCACAATTTCACTACCATAGAATATATAGTCATGAAAAGCACAAAGATGGCCCTGTAGAAGCAACTTGATGAAGAAGAGATGGACATGTTTAGTATAGAGAGTGAAAGGATATAATGGAATGTAGATAGGGAGTTGGGGGAGTGCACTCCTCCTCATCTAACAACATGCCAAACAGGGAAGCCTCAGCACTACAGAGGGTTCTGCTATCAGAAAGCTAAATCTCATGATCTCCTTCTTGTCTCTCTGATGTGAAGGGAGCAATGCTTTAGTTCTGTCATGGCACTGAGACTGTCACAAGAACCAAGAGAGCAGAGCTGGAAGCATCAGTCCTTTTACTCTCCACTAGCACAGATGTATATATGTCAGTGGGTCCTATGGGTAAATAGGATGGCTCCGGGTGAAGAGTATGATGCATGTGTGCAGGAGGAGGTGAGGGAAACAGAGGCACCTATAGGCAGCTCTCCCTCAGAGGAGAGAGGACATACACAGCCTTGTATGTCCTAACTGCGCACTGTTACAGGACTCAGGAGTAACAAGAAAGGAGATTCTTCCTAGACCAATAGTGAAAGATGTTCTCCTCTATGCCAAAACTTCCTGAGGCAGTGCTGGGTCACGGTCTGAGACTGGAGAGGTCCATCCAACTCCTCCGAACTACCCCGGTTCAGTACATTAAATGTACCAGCTCCTCCATTGACACAGTTGCCAATCTCATGAAGAACCATACATCACAGAACTCTGAATGGATACAGGAGCTTTGCACTGCCAAATCTCCTCATGACATTAACCAAGAGGCTAATGCCGCAATAACAGAAATTACAATGCATTTCATATAAACACTAAAAACAATAAAGTAAAAAGTAACAGCGAAAGGGAATTGACAGTTTAGGAAGTACAGGTATCAGTCAACAGAGCATTAACCCTTCAGCGGAAGCTATCCACGGTAATAAAGTGAGTTTGCTTCAGCTTTAATTGTACTTCATTCTTGTCAATGGCAGCCACAAACTGAAATGAACTGTGGCTGTGCACATTCTTGGAGTGACCCATCTGGTCATGACCTCAAATTATAAGAAGAGATAATAAAATGTAACATGCTTTTCAAATAGATGGGTATTTACCTAAGCAAGCTTCGATACATGACCAAAAGCCAGTGGTGCTGGTACCTTGTTTGCTATGAGGGCCAATTAATCACCTAGAACATAGAACATAGAACATAGAACATTACAGCACAGAACAGGCCCTTCGGCCTTCGATGTTGCGCCGACCAATATAAAAAGCAATGCCCCTCCAAACTAAACCATTCCCTTCTCTTCCATATACTTATCAACTAACCTCTTAAACGCCACCAAACTTGGCGCATCTACAACCGCTGCAGGCAGGGCATTCCACTCCCGAACCACCCTTTGGGTAAAGACCTGGCTATTCATTTGTGATAAATTGGCACCTGTCACAAATCCAGTTGCAGGCTGCATCTATGTGCCAATGGCTGAGTGCCCCGAATAGCACGGTTCGACCATGAATGGCTCTCACTCTTGGCCACCTCCCTGGCCTGTCCGTGATCCAACCTGCAGCAACTTAATGAGCTCATTAACAGCATTGATTGGCCTAATTCTCAAAGTGGGCAGGATTCCATAGTCTGTCATTCCCTTATCCTGAGAAAAGTCAGTCAGTGAGACAGCAATGAAAACTGGCATGCCTGCTGTAGTCTTATTTTTATCATTTGCATGCCTTTGTTCCAACTCTATTGGGAATTAAAGCTCCTATCCCCAGAGTCAGAGCCATTATAACACAGAAGGAGGCCATTCAGTCCATAAAGATTCTCTGTCAAGTAAGCTAGTCAGCCCCATTCTCCTGTTTAACATTTCTAGCCCTACAGACTTTATTTTCCTCAAGTGTCCATCCAATTTCTATTTAAAGTCATTGAATGCCTCTGCTTCATAGGCAGCAAGTTCCAAGTCATTACCAATCACTATGTAAAAAAATTCTTTCTTGCTTTTCCCTGCATCTCTTGCCCAAAATCTTAAATTTCTGATCCCCTAGTCCATGTACGATTAACAAAGTGGAACAGCTTTTCTTTATCTTATTGGGGCAGCATAGTGGCACAGTGTTTAACACTGCTTCCTCACAGCACCAGGGACCCAGGTTCAATTCCCAGCTTGGCTCACTATCTGTGTGGAGCTTACATGTTCTCCCCCGTGTCTTTGTGGGTTTCTTCTGGGTGCTCCAGTTTCTTCCCGCAGTCTGAAAAACATGCTGGTTAGGTGCATTGACCCAAACAGGTGCTAGAGTGTGGTGACTCTGCGAATTTCACAGTAACTTCATTGCAATGTTAATGTAAACCTTATTTGTGATAATAAATAAACTTTAACTTTTCTTTATCTAAACCTGTCAGACTGTTCACCTCTATCAGATCTCCCTTCAACTTTCTTTACTCCAAGGATTAAAAGAAGCTTCTCTCCCCTAACCTTGTAGCTAAATTCCCCCATTCCTGGAACCACATTGATAAATCTCTGCATTGTCTCAAGCATTCTCACATCCAGCCTAAACTCTGGTCACTGGAACTAGATGCAATTCTCTAGCTCTGGCTTATCCAGAGTTTTAGAAAGGCTCAGTATAACATCCATGCTATTGTACTCAATATCTCTATTTACAAAGTTGAAGATTCCATATGCTTTATTAATTACTTATTCAGTACATCCTGCCACTTTCAAAGGTCTCAGTCACTACAAGCTGTTGAGAATGGAGCCGTTGTGTGCATATTGTCTGGGAATTCCCTGGTCTTGCATGCCTCACTACTGCTGGCAGCAAGAATGGAGAATAAATTTCCATTCATTGCAAAGGTACTGGAGAACTTCAACTTCAGGCAAGGTCAGAGAATTCCGACCATTGTGACTCCCTGCTACTCCCAAAATTTAAAATACATCCTCTCAAACTTTATATCATGAATGTTCATTCATTTATTTTGCCTTAAAAATTTAAGAATACAGTCACCATCTTGACAAAATGCACAAGAATAAATTAACTCTTCAAAAAGAGTGTTGTTGCGACACACTGAACGTGCTTTGTGCCATGTATAGGTGCTTAATCATCACAGACCTTTCATCTATACTTCAGCCTATAATCTACAATAACAATGAGGTACAATTGCGTCGTTTTACATTCCTTTCCTGAAAGGTGTGTGTAATTACACTTTAACAGTAGAACTGAACGGAAAATTAAATTACTGCCTGAATAATGAACTGTGGAGGAGGAACACTTGCACATTTCCAGCTCTACATTCTAATTCATAACTATTAGAAAGCTATGTGTGAAAAATGCATTAAAAAGCAAGCTCGGATGGAAGAAATTAATGATTTGTATCTCAGGGAAGGAAAGACATTTTAAGTGCAATGTATATTTATTCAGGATTTTCAATCTGGATATACCAAAATGAAAGGAAGAACAGGGAACCCAATCTAAAATTCCAGCCAAGTTCTGATCACCTTCCTTCATAACAGTTAAAAAGGCAAAGTGGGTGGATGGGGTTAAAATACACATTATCTAGTATTTAACTGAGGCACGGTGGCACAATGGTTAGCACTCTGCTGCCTCACAGAGCCAGGGACCTTGGGTTCAATTCCCAGCTTGGGTGACTATCTATATGGCTTCTGTACATTCTCCCCATGTCTGCGTGGATTTCTGGAAGGCACGCTGGTTAGGTGCATTAGTTATGTTAAATTCTCCCTCAGTGTAGCCAAACAGATGCCAGAGTGTGGCAACAAAGGGATTACCACAGTAACTGCATTGTTAATGTAAGCCTATAATGTAAGCCTAATAAAAAATAAATAATAAAAATAAACTGAAAGGCAGAATTGGTTTGGAATGCTGAATGACCTACTTCAATGTTCCTGTGTGCATGTTGCTTCGTATCACTAACCAATACAAACATTTCCCCAACACCTACCATTCTAAAACAAAAATTAGGTCTTTTCCAAAATTAGATAATCAAAGGCTGACCCTTCTTTTTCACACCAACCCCATTCATGGGAAATGCAGACATGTCATACTTCTGTATCATGCTTAGGAGAGCCAGGAGAGAGCATGAGAAGTCCTTGGTGAGTCGGATAAAAGAAAACCCTAAAGCTTTTTACTCCTATGTGAGAAATAAAAGAATGACCAGGGTGAAGTTAGGGCCAGTCAAGGGGAACTTATGCATGGAGTCAGAAGAGATAGGTGAGGTGTTGATTGTATACTTTTCTTCAGTGTTCACTAAGGAGAGGCGTCAAGTTTTTGAGGGTGAGTGTGTTATACAAGCTGATAGGATGGAGGAGGCAGATGTCCTGAGGGAAGATGTATTAGCAATTTTGAAAAACCTGAGGGTCAGTAAGTCCCCTGGGCCAGATGGGATACATTTAGGATTCTTTGGGAGGAAAGGGATGAGATTGCAGAGCCTTTAGCTTTCATCTTTGGGTCCTTACTGTCCACGGGGATTGTGTCAGAGGATGGGAGAGTGGCGAATGTTGTTCCTCTCTTCAAGAAAAGAAATAGGAATGACCCTGGTAATTATAGGCCAGTTAGTCTTACTTCAATAATCAGTAAGTTAATGGAAAGGGTCTTGAGAGATAAGATTTATGACCATTTGGAAAGATTAATATAATCTGAGATAATCAGCATGGTTTCATGAGGGGGTAGATCCTGCCTCACAAATTTGACTAAATTCTTTGACAGGGTAACTAAGTGTATAGATGAAGGTAGAACAGTTGATGTTGTATACACAGATTTTAGTAAGGCATTTGATAAGGTTCCCCATGGTAGGCTCGTGAAGAAAATAAGGAGGTGTGGGATAGAAGGAAATTTGGCCGATTGGATAAGTAACTGGCTGTATCATAGAAGACAGAGAGTGGTGGTGGAGGGAAAATTTTCAGACTGGAGGCCAGTTACCAGCAATTTACCTCATGGGTCAATGCTGGATCCTCTGCTATTTGTGATTTTTATCAATGGCTTGGAAGAGAGAGCTAAAGGGTGGGTTAATAAGTTTGTTAATGACACCAAGATTGGTGGAGTAGTGGATGAAGTGGAGGCCTCTTGCAGGCTGCAAAGAGAGATTGATAGGTTGTAGAACTAGGCTGAAAAGTGGCAGATGGAGTTTAACCTGAAAAGTGCAAAGTGATTCACTCTGGTAGGACAAACTTGAATGCAGATTGCAGGGTCAATGGCAGGGTTCTAAAGAACATGAAGGAACAGAGAGATCTTGTCGTTCATATCCAAAGATCTTAGAAGGTTGCCACTCAGGTGGATAGAGACATGAAGAAGGCGTATAGTGTGTTAATGTTTATTAACAGGGGGTTTGAGTTTAAGGGCTGTGAGGTTATGCTGCAACCATACTGGACCTTGGTGAGACCACATTTGGAATATTGTGTTCAGTTCTGGTCACTTCACTATCAGAAGGATGTGGAAGCATTGAAGAGAGTGCCGAGGAGATTTACCAGGATGCTGCCCCGTTGGGAGGTTAGGTCTTATGAGGAAAGCTTGAGGGAGCTGGGGCTTTTCCCTTTAGAGTGGAGGAGAATGAAAGGCAATTTAATAGAAGTTTATAAGATGGTGAGGGGGATAGATAGAGTGAACGTTCAGAGACTATTTCCTCGGGTGGATGTAGCTGTTGCTAGGAGACATAACTATAAGGTTCATGGTAGGAGATATAGGAGGGATGTCTGAGGTAGATTCTTCACTCAGAGAGTGGTTGGGGTGTTGAATGGACTGTCTGCTGTGATAGTGGAGACAGACACTTTAGGAACTTTCAAGCGGTTATTGGATAGGCACGTGGAGCAAACCAGAATTATAAGGAGTGGGGTAGCTTGATTTTGGATTTGGACGTAGCTCAGAACAACACTGAAGGTCAAAGGACCTGTACTGTGCTGTACTGTTCTATGTTCTATGTTCTAAGTATCCAATTGACCTCTTTGCTATAACAAGTCCCGGGGTGCCCCACTTGGATGGATTCTCAATGGCCCAAGAGGCCACAAACGGAGCAAACAAGTCTAATGACAAATTTACCACGGATGAGTTTAAAAGGGTCAAAATGCTTCCAGTGGTAGCCACATAACTACTACCCCTGAAGAAGAAATGTGCAGAATCTTGTGTAGGATTTGAAGATTTGGGGTGGCACAATGTTTGTGCCAAATATTGTGCCACCCCAATAGGACACAGAAGGAAATCCATCAAATTCCTACAGTGCAGAAGGAAGGCATTTGGCCATCAAGTCATTGAGTTATTTATAAATCAAGTTCGGAATTCATACTTAGTTTCCATTGATCAGTTTAAAACAGAGGGAACAGTTCAGTTAGAAATGAAACAAAGCTTCCAGAAAGGCTTTTGGGAACAGCTAACAATGCAAGGCTTGTCTGGAAACTAACAATCCTTTTGTTTTAATTCTTTGGTCAAATGCAAAGTTGTAAAATGTGCATATGTATTTTTGATGCAAGTCAGAAAAATTATGACATCTTCCATGAGGCTCATGGATATATACCATGCTGAAAATGTGAGTTTTATGCATAATAAGGGTTCATTTGTTGAACATAAGCCATAGATACCTGATGGGTTTCAAAATGCAACCTAATTCTCTTGTATTCAAGATCTAATTTCCCTTTTTGGTGCTCAAGAGATCAAGTTTTCTGTTCCCCACTTTGGGGTATTTTCTGACAGCAGAGGGGGCTCACTATTGGCCACTGATACACTGTCTCCCAGTCCTGCCAATGTCCACAGTGTTTTGCATTGTTCCCTGGCCACGGCACTGGGAAATCTGTCACTGGGGTCACCCACTGGGTGTGAAAATTTGTCCCCAAGCTTCTTTTTCTGTTTTGCCGTTTTGCTGCACTTACTGATCTAACTGCAGGTTATTTATATAGTTTTATTCTAATAGCAAAATGCCTTTAGGTAATTAAAGCCCCGGTTTGCTTTGAGAAGCTGACAGCTCAGTTTCCATTTGTACGCAATTGGCGATTTCTATGTCAACTGCACCCGTTTTGAGAAGTTGTCTCTTTTTGCTTTTCTGTTCAAAGTTATTTGCATATCATTGAACACAGAATCTGGCATGAACCATCACAATACAGCAGCATTTTAAAAAAGTAATTTGAAAATAATTGCTTTAAAAATATTCCTTGAAATATTTGAAAGTGATAACTTGGTACAGTTTGATTAACACAGCTGGAAATGAATTTACCAGAAAAAACAGCATTTCAACTCAGTGTCAGATACTCACCTGTGAGTATCGCTGTTTTCAATTACTGTTAAAGAATATGCAGTCATTCTATTTTCTAGTCATTCTGGAAGACTGTAGTCAGTTCCCTAGTAAATTAGACAATGTATATATCCCAAAGCTCTTAAATCTATTTAAAATATTCTTGTACCTTAGTGAACCAATATTGCAGTTTCCACAAAGCAGCATGAGGGACGTCATTAAATGGTGATTAATTTATGCTGTGGTTGGATCTGTCTGTGGAATGGGCTTGTGTCAAATGTAATTTTTTTTCCGTTCTTCTTTCATGGGAGGTGGGCATCTCTGGCACAGCGTTTGATGCCCACTCTTAACTAGTTCTGAACTGAATTGCTTATTTCAGTTGCAGCTAAGAATAAACCACATTGCCATGGACCTGAAGTCATATATAGGCTAGACTGGGCAAGGAAGGCAGTTTTCCTTCCTTAAAGGGCATTTGCAAATCAGATAGATTTTTACAACAATCGATGATAGTTTCATGGTCACCATTACTGAGAGTGGCTTTCATTTCCAAGCTTCTTTTTTAATTGAATTTATTCCCATCACTTGCTATGTGGATCCGCAGAGAGTTAGCCTGGATTACTTGTCCAGTAATATTAGCACTACACCACCATCTCCCCTTGAATGTAATGCTTTTGTATGCTGCAGCAAAGTACTTTGGAAATTCATCTTGCACTGTATGTAATCTGCATTAATCTGCATTTAAAATTTCCTGCTCATTCAAGCAAGTTATAACAATGTTGGGTGCATTGCATCATGAAAACCAATTCAGTCTTTCAGTTCTTTCAGAAGTTCAGGCAAAATAAAAATAGAAACTCATGAGCAAGATCAACAAAACATAAAGGATTTTACAATTATATGAGAAGAAGAAGAGTCATCAAGGGAAATATAGGTGCATTTGCAACAAGTATTTTCTGACAGCTGGAGACATTGGAGAAAGCTAGCACGAGGGGACACAGCTTTAAATTAAGGGGTATGAGTTATAGGACGGATATCAGAGGTAGGTTCTTTACTCAAAGAGTGATTAGGGAGTGGAATGCCCTGCCTGCAGCTGTTGTAGATGCGCCAAGTTTGGTGGCGTTTAAGAGGTTAATTGATAAGTATATGGAAGAGAAGGGAATGGTTTAGTTTGGAGGGGCATTGCTTTTTATTTTGGTCGGCACAACATCGAAGGCCGAAGGGCCTGTTCTGTGCTGTATTGTTCTATGTTCTATGTTCTATGTTCTAAGTGGTTAATATTGCAAGTGAAGATAAGAAAATTGCAAATTGCTGAATAATTATTTTATTTCAGGCTTCGCAGTAGAGGAAGAGGTTAATATATTTGACTTTCTTGGGAAACAATTACAAATAGAAGATTGTGGCTCATTAAGGTCAATAAAAATGCAAATAAAACTCCATTAATTAAGAAGGGTGACAGAGAGCAATCAATACCTGATCAGCTTCTAATATCTATGGTCAGGAAGTTATTATAATTCATGCCTAAGGACTGAGTAGCCAAGACACTTGGATCTGATTAGAGGGAGCCAACATATACATGTAATGGGTAGCTCTAACAAATCTAATCAATTTTTTTTGAGGAACTAGCTAAATAAGCAAGATCTATGGACATCATTACATGGATTTCTAGAAAGTATTCAGTAAGATTCCACATCAGACTTTCAGCTGAAATTAAAGCTCAAGAAATTGAAGAAAATTATTGGCTTGGTTGGATGGTTGGCTCAGTGGTAGAAAATAGTAGGCAGGATTTTTTGACCAAATCATGTGGCATCCACCTTGGGAGATTCAATGGCTCAGCCAAAGGTCAGTTGATTTTGGTAGAGCTGGACAATGCAGGAAGCAGGTGGGGTTAGAAAATCCCATCTAGAGAATAGGATTGATACATATGGTCTTAAATTGGAAGGAAGTGACTAATGGGTCACATTATTCATGTTGTTTCTTAATGTAGTATAAGGGTCTGATATATGCAGGGTTGATGTGGGACTGAGTAGAATACTGCCCATACTGTGATGTAATAAAACACATGACTCAGAGTTAGAGTCAGTATGCTGTTGGCCAGAAACATGTTAAGATTAAACATGGATGTAGCTCTATGCCTGCATCCCTTACTTTATGTGTGTATGTAGTTACAATCCAGTTAATAAAGACATACTGTTAACATACAGAAGGCCAAAGGGATTTCCTTAACAGACACATTCTGTAACCAACACCATCACAGCATGGTGGTAGCTGGGGATACAAACCTACAACCTTCCAAGAATGCTGAAAAATTAAATAAAATAACTTTTTCAATAGATTCTGAACTGAAGTAAGCTCCCAGCTGAGGCTACAGATACTGAGAAATAATTTTTGCCAATAGAGTCTGCAGAAGACACCATAGATTCTCTTAAAAGTCCATAAATAATCTGCAAGGATCCAACCAGTTTTGAGAAGCTTTTTTTACCAATTCAGTAAGGCACCATTTGAACAGAATCCATTTGGAACTTCAAACTCAGGCTTTCCATAAATAAATATTACTGAGGCTTCTGTAAAATTCTGTGCCTCTCTGGCATTCTTATGTGTTTTTTTTTTGATTGAATTTAGTTCTAGCAGCTGCTGTGGATACAGATTGAAATCCCACCAATAAATTTAATTTTCTAGAAACCTCATTATTATGTACTTATGGGAAGCCTGAGGCAGAAGTCCCAAATGATTTCCTTCTTGGAGATATGGGCACTTTTCCAGAACTGTACAGCTTGTAGAGAATGATAGGGAGAAAACCCTATGATAGACAAACAAGAAAAAGCAGAATGACAATCAGAAATTGTTCATCTCAAAGCTTGAGCTCAAACAATTAACTTGAAATACAGCCAAGTATGACAGCTGACCAGGAAGGCATTGGAGGAACTATTGCCTTGCAAGATTCCTTGAGGAATCAATATGTATGCTTGGAAAAACACAACAAGTTGAAAAGATGTTGAATGTGTTATAAAGTGGATGTTGATCCACTGAGAACTAACATTAAAACACTCAAAAAGAGGAATATCTCATAATCTGTAAAAGGTTTGTGTGAAGTGGTGTGACTTGCACTTCAGCAACTTCCAGCGGTTAAATACAAAATAAATCCTTTATACTGTCTAAAATCAATACGTAACAATTTATTTATCTAACCAACAGTGAACAAATTAACAAAACTCTTAACAAACCAAATAAATCCTTTCTAACTGTTAACTATTCCTGAATGAAACAAGATTCTAATGGAATGCTGTTCCAATAAATACAATTCCCATTCATTCATAAAAATAGAATTCAGTCACTCTCTAAATTACAACCAGGTTTTGTATCTTCTGGTATATTCGGGGCTTTTACTGTTGATTCTTCTGACCTGAACTTCCTTCTTTTTTGGTACCTTTGCTATCTAGATGGTGCTTTCTCTAAGACATAGATGAAGCAATGAGAGCCAGTGATTCTCTCCCTTTGAGAGCTGTGAGCTGTTATCTCTGGTAGATGACAGTTGATCTCTCTTTTTGTCCCACTGATCCCCTTCTTTTATATCCAAGATGACATATCAATAGTTCCCACAATAGGATTGGTCCTAGATTGTCAAAACCATCCAATTTAAATTTAATAGGTTCTTTGTATCTAAATACCTGATTCAAATTGTTAGCTAAATTCAAAGGCCTGTTGTCATGGTAAAAACTACTGCTTGGCCTTTTGACGCAAATGTTTCAATTTGGGCTGTCTGTGTACTTGCATTTGTTAATAAATTATTTAAGCACAAAAAAGGTACTACCTTTTAAAGGGACCGTGCAATGCTTTCTCCCTAGCATTTTGCAATTTTAGAAACATAAATCTACAATTACCCTATCCAACTTCGCACCAAATGCTACTTCAAGGTACAAGGTATTGGGGTGGCGGTGGCCTTAAAAGTGGATAAATTTCCAGGTCCAGATGAATTGTGCCCTTGGCTGCTGTGAGAGGCAACGGAGGAGATTACAGGGGCTCTGACCAAAATTTTGATTCCTCTCTGGCCATGAGAGAGTTCCAGATAATTGGAAAACAACTAATGTGCTTCCATTGTTTAAGAAGGGATAAACAAGGGAACTACAGATCAGTAAGTCTCATGTCAGTGGTAGGGAAACTATTAAAGAAATCTCTGAAGAAGAGCATCAATCTCTACTTGGAGAGACAAAGTTTGATCAGGGATAGTCAGCATGGCTTTGTCAGAGGGAGATCATGCTTAACAAATTTGTTTGAATTTTTTGAAGAGGTGACCAGGTACGTAGGCAAAGATAGTGTAGCTAATGTAGTTTATATGGATTTCAGCAAAGCCTTTGACAAGATCCCACATAGGAGATTTGTAAAGAAGGTAAATTCACATGGAATACAGGGCAATTTGAAAAAGTCGAATCAAAATTGGCTCTGTAGTAGGAGAGAGGGTAATGACAGAAGGCTGCTTTTGTGATTGGAAGCAAGTGTCCAGCGGCGCACCACAGGGCTCTGTGTTGGGCCCCCTATTCATCATTTATATAAATGACATTCATGATTATGGGGATAGGATTAGTAAGTTTGTGGATGACACAAAGATAAGTAGGTGGTTAACAGTGGTGCTGAGTGTCTTGGGCTTCAAGAAGATATAGGCTGAATGGTCAAATGGGCAAGTAAGTAGCAGAAGGAATTTAACCCTGAAAGCGTGAAGTAAACACTTTGGAAGGAGTAACTTAACAAGAAAGTATTCAATGGATGGCAGGACACTAGGAATTTCTGTGGAACAGAGGGACTTGGCATGTTTGTCCACAGATCTCTGAAAGCAGAAGGGCATGTAAGGTGGTGAAATAGGCATATGGGACACTTGCCTTTATCAATCAAGGCACAGATTATAAAAGTATGGAAGTCATGCTGGAGTTGTATAGAACTTTGGTGAGAGAACAGCTAGAGTATTGTGTGCGGTTCTGGTTATCACATTATCAGAAGGATGTGATTGCGCTGGAGGGGGTACAGAGGACATTTACCAGGATGGTGCCTGGGATGGAACATTTAAGTTATGAAGAGAGATTAGATAGACTTGGGTTGTTTTTATTGGAGAAGAGAAGACTGAGGGGAGAACTGATAAAAGTGTACAAGATTATGAGACACATGGACAGAATGGATAAGGAGTAATTATTCCGCTTAGTTGAAAGGTCAATCATGAGGGGAGATAGGCTCAAGGTGAGAGGCAGGAGATTTGGGGGGATGTGTGAGGAAAAATGTTTTTACTCAGAGGGTATGTGCTGCCTGGGATGGTAGTAGAGACTGGTTGTCTCACATCCTTTAAAAACTATCTGAATGAGCTCTTGGCACATCATAACTTTTAGGGCTATGGGCCAAGTGCTAGCAGATGGAATTAGTTGGGTGTTCATGTGTTTCTAATGTGTCAGTGTGGATTCAATAGACTAGGGAACTTCTATTGTATTGTATGATTCTAAGATTCTACGATTGGGAAGGAACCTCAGATAAACAATACATTCCAAAGAGCTATACAAAGAGATGGAAATCAAGAATACCGAATTGCATGCTGAGACACAAGCTCTCACCTGAGGTCTTTCAGAAATATTTGGCAGAAATACAGTGACACAATGCTAGATTTAAAAAGTAGCACAGAAGAATTATATATTGCCAAGGAAAAATCGATCAGTGGAGAGAACACAAAATATGGTAGCAAATAAACCTCTAAGCTGATGTATATCATCAGTAACCAATCTTTCTGTCCCCTGAGCAGGAATGCCTGCATTACCCTGAATCTCTTCTAGGTGATGGAGGATGACAAAATTACCAGTGTTGTTACCAGCCAGAATAGCATAGTGCCGAGCATTCAAATACTGAAGAGTTTTTGGACGTGGATTTCAACTTCGATCTCTCTTCTCCCTTTGTGGAATAGGTTTGTCTATTATTGTTTTAGGTTCCAGCACGCCTTCAATGGTCAGACCAACCTACTACCCATAACAATTACATCTGAGAAGTCTCCATTTCCAACTAGGACAATGGTACAGCTTTTTGACATACAATAGACATGCAATCACAGAGCACACACTGCAACACAATCACAATCATGCCACAATCATAAAAGATGCTGAAAACTGGTACTAATCTCTCATCATCAACAACAAAACACGGTGAATCATTGAAACTTCTTCATGCCACAGCCTTAGAGGGTTTCAAGATTGAAGGAAAAGCAATGCAAAGGAGATGAATATCATGTTCAAGAGTGTCAGCAATCATGGATCAATACAACAGCAAAACCAACCAGGCATGGGTCAACATTAAGCAATGGAAGAAAAGACTGAAAGCATATTCAAATGTCAACTCCAAACCAATATCAAAAATCAGAATCAACTGAGCCTGCCATTTTTCCAACAGAGCAGTGAACAAGATGTAGAAGAGTTATAAAACCTCCAGACCTCCTGAACTCTAACTTCAAGGGCTTGAAAGGGAAGATGAGCAGTGAGGATTTTGTTAATGTTATATTGCAAAGGCAAAAATGTTGGAATATTAAAGTTGTAACAGTAAGGTAAATGCATACGAAAGATAAATGCATAAGACTTATATGATGTAGACTTGAAGTAAATGAACATAACTTTGAATCCATGGGCTAAAGACTTGAGAGGCAGTGTAGTCTAAGGTTCTGACATATACAGAGTTAATACAAGACTGAATATTGTACTGCCCATTTGGTGATGTAAGAAAGCACATGACTCAGAACTACAGTCAGTGTAGTGTTGGTTAGAAACATGTTAAATTCTACACACGGACATAGCTTCTTGCCTGTACCCGTTAGTATATATATGTGAATAGTTAATATAGTGATAAAGGCCTGCTATTAACATACAAAAGACTAAGAAGATTTCCTTAACTGACAAATTGTGTCACCAGCACCATTACATCAATTAACACAATAGGGAGCCATGTATCAATGCTGATATCTGCAAAAGGGGCCCCCAAGAGTTAATCACTGGGAAGATCAGATGATTTGTAGGGAAGGAGGGAGTATGCCAGTTATTGTGGAGTGAGATTTTACTGGAGTAATCAAACCTTTTCAATGATGCCCCAGAACACAGGAGTGTAACTCAGGCAAGTCAGAAAATTCAGCTGGCCTGGAGATTAAGTTACAGCTAATCCTCCTGGTCCTTTAATTCATTTAATATGTTCTGCTCAGTGTGTCCTTTTTGTGACCTTGGTTCATTAACCTTTGGCACAAATCCAGTGTATCAGCAAAATGCTGAATAACTTCCACAGACAAGTATTATGATGTTATTAATGTAGCTTTGCAAGGAAACACTTTACAGCAAATAGTAAAATAAATGCACAGAAGTCACATCATTTGCCATGGAATTTTTTTATGATACTTATCATTCCTTCCATCTACAGATGCTTCTTGTCATTGCAAATACTTCTGATGCAACACAAAAGCAACAACTTCTGTTTCAGTAACTATGATCTTAATGTTGGAACGCAGAAAGGAAATTTGGCACTTAAATGGTTTTGCACAATATCCCAAAATTCTTTACAGTCACTGAAGTATCTTGAAGATGTAATCACTGTTGTAGTGTAAGAAATATGGCAGCTAATTCAAGCACAGCAAGACCCCATAAATAACAATCAGATAAATCACCAGATAATCTGCTTTTTTAAGAGTGTTGGTCTCGGCTGGTGCCAACATACCGCAGGAGGAGCCTTGGTTTACCTTTGACATTTTTCATAATGCTTGCCATTGACACCACTTTCAACTTCCCAGCTTTATTCCCTGAATTAAACTCTAGCACTGTCCCCTTTTCATGTTGGTTTGCAATGTACTCAATGGAAAAAACACAATTCACACTGAATTTATTTGTACATATTACATATTGAATGTGCTCTGTAGTAGAGGCTAACTGAAATCCCTACTACAGTATTACTGCCTTGGTTGAATTTTACATTCTGGCAGTGGTGGGTTTGCAGACATGGAGGATCCATAAAAATCCCCAGATGACTTCCTCACCCACACTCGCATTGACCCTGACCCCTCTGTACAATGGAATGGATGAAGGCCGCTCCATCAAACCCTCTCACAGTTCCCTCCTCACCGCTTGTGGACCTTATCTCCCTGCAGTCAATAGCCGCAACTTATCCTGTGCTGGACTCTAGGACTTAGAATCTGGGGACTTAATTTTTTTATTTGTCCATAGGATGTGTCGCTGGCTGGGTCAGCATTTATTGCCCATCCTCAAGAGCATTTAAGAGTCAACCACATTGCTGTGGAGTCACATGTAGGTCAGACCCAGGATGATTGCTTGTAGCCCAGTCCTGGCCACTTAAGTGACTAGGACTACTGAGCTGTCAACCAATCAAATTGGCTGGCAGACCACTGACAGGGAGATGTTCCCAGCAGTGAAGCACAAGAATCCCTTCTCCAGTCCATTGGACGGATGCATCGCTGATTCCAGTACATCAAACAATCCTTTCACATCAACATCACACATATTCATCCATCCCAGCTGAGTAAACTGGTGCAGGGCTTAAGAAGTGGCTCTGTGTCTTCAGGGTGGGAGGTGGGGGGGAAGCGGCGGGGTAGAATGCATGGGATAGGGGAGAAGGGAATCATAAGAAGGTTTCATTTCAGTATCCTCTAGGCTGCCTTGTGGTGCTGGTGCATGAGCTTCATTGAAGGACTGTAGGAAGGGAAGGGAAGGCTGAGGTATAGGCTTCATTGACAGGAGGGAAGAGAAGATTCCACACAATCACAAGAGGTGAACACTGGTGGGGAACCAGCACAGGTTAAAGGTTCTTTGCAATAACAGTGGAAGGGGTTGGGGTGCATATGGACGCTGCATGAAGGAGGGATAAAACAAGTGGAAAAGCATATCAAAGATGAGAACTTTGTTGGAGCTGACACCCTTTAGTTTGAGTTCAATAGAAATGCCTAGAGTCACATTCATCACAAAATTGTGCTTCTCAGCAGTACTTATGTGTGAAACTGTAAATGATTGAAGCCTTGGCACTCGGACTTCAAAATTCAATGACTGCTATGGTATTGCCGATAAATATCTGACTGGACAAGCGACCATATCCCCTTAGAAGGATGGCTTTGCCACATTGCCTAAGGATTGTGCAGCTAACCATTCGCTCTATGTTGTATTGCTGACTGACAAGAGCTCTGCAATGGACCATGCTGAGTGCAAGGCTTTGGAGTGACAGTTAGGATAATGCCTGTGCCTGAGATGAGATGATACCATTGACTGGGCAAAGCTGTCGCTGCTCAGTGATGTCGTACGGGGCAGGACTGGTGTGAGGCCTTGCTCAACTATCATGCAGATTAAGGACTGGGCATCAATGTTACGGTCAAAATATGAGTCAGGAATTTTGAGAGGCAGCTGCAAATGATGAATAGAACAAAAAATAGTCCTTAGGGGAAACATGCTGTCTGTCAAATCTCTCTCTTTGATATGGCAGTGAGGAAGTCAGCAGGAACAAGAAGGAATGGAGAAGAAAATGAAAGCATAAATGGTGACATTTGCCTCACTAAAGGCAGGGACAGGACTGTCAAGCAGAAGGGTGACAGGGCCTACTCCACACACAGAGAGTGAATCCCAGACAGCCATCACTCAGTGGCACTTTACTGGACTCAAGGTGTACAAATGGCTCTTTTTATGCCTGCAGATGTCCAAGTGCATCCAGGAACTCATGGATGCAATCCTTGGGAGGTCACATGTTGTGCATTTCAACTGGGATCAGGCAAGACAGAAAGCAAGAGTAATGAGATTGGCACAGGTATCTGGTTTTCCACAGGTGAAAGGTGCCACTGACTGTGTTAATCTGGCATTCAGAGCTCTGGGGCATCAAGTTGTCAACCAGATAAACTACAAATGCTTCAATTCACTGAACATTCAGCTATCTGCAACCACATGAAAGATATCCTGCAGGTTTGTGCACAATTCCCTGGGAGTGTGCATGACTCCTACATTCTCAGACACTCTCAAATCTCTGAAGTCTTTCAGGGTCCTCAGAAGTGTCAGCAAGAAACACAATTTAGGAGTTCTCGCAAGGTTTTCTGCTCCTGTTGCCAAACCTGCCCAATAAAAATGGGAGCAGAAATTTCCAGCCATGCTGTCAGCCAGAATTCAGGTCATTTGTGGAATCTTCTCAGTTTGCTTAGCTCAGTAGCTCCACCCACAGGGCTAAGCAAATACAATTACATAGATCAGAATATCAACTAACACGTTCAAACACAGGTCAATCAAACTATTTAACATGACTGTTTAAGGCCAAGATGATTGGCCTTCAATAGCAATATCTCAACTTCCTTTGTGCTAAATCTGACTTGAACCATTGGAGAAACATCCCCCAATCTCCATTGACATTAGTTTTGGTAGGATATTTCAGTATCACCTTCAGTCAAATGCTGCATCAATATCAAGGGCAATAATTCACACATCATCTTTGGAACCCAATGCTTTTGTCCAACGTTAGAATGAGGGCTAGAACAGAGTAGTCCTGGCACAACACAAATTGAATACCAATAAACAGTTTGGTGCTTAGTTGATGCCGCTTGATAACACTCTGGACAATAAACTCTATCGCTTTGCTGATGATTGAAAGTACACTGATGGACAGATTATTACCAGATTAGATTTATCTTGTTTATTGTGGGCAAAGAACAGCTGCACATTTTTGTACATTGCCAGATCAATGCCAGTGTTGTAAATGTAACTGCAGATGATCCCCCCTTTGAGGGGGAGAGCTGACTGGTGGTGATTTAATTTGAAGATTGCTGCACCTCAGGCAAGGAACAAGGTCGAAAAGACGGAGCCTTCATGAATAACCTTAGTCAGTACGGGAATTGAACCCAAGTTGTTGGCATCACTCTGCATCATGAAACATCTGACCTGCCAACTATGTTAATAGACTGCTCAATGACAACACAGAGGTTGGCGAGTGCCTGGAATAAGCTGCCAGAGATAGATTACAGCTGAGTACAATTTTGTCTTTTAAAAAGCGTTTGGACAGTTACATGGACAAGATGGGTATGGAGGGATATGGGCCAAACACGGGTAATTGAGACTAGCTTAGGAGTTAAAAAAAGGGCAGCATGGACACGTTGGACCGAAGGGCCTGTTTCCAATCTGTGAACCTCCATGATGCTATAATTCTATGTTGTAGCAGCACTTGAGCAGCTTTACTAAAAGCATAATTAGTTCTGGAATACAAGTCTTCAGTATTACGGCTGAGACACTATTAGGATCCATTTGCTGTACCCATGCCGTTAGCCACTTCTTGATATCACATGGAGTGAAACAAATTGTCTGGCATTAGTGATGGTGAGAACCATGGAAGAGGCCAAGATAGATCAGCTGTCTGGATATTATTGGATATTATTGAGAATACTTCAGTCTTGTATTTTGCACTGATGTGATGGATCCCTCCACCATTAAGATTGAGAATGTTTTTGCCTCATCCTCCTCTGGTTAGTTGTTTAATTGTCCTCCAACATTCATGACTGGATGTAGCAGGTCTGCTGAACTTTGTTCTGATCCATTGATTATGAAATTATTTTGCTCGAACTATAACATGGTTTGGCATGGATATAGTCCTGTGTTTAGCTTTTTCTGGTTGACATCTCATTTTTGAGTATGCCTGGTGCTACTCCTGGCATGCCTTCACACACTCCTCACTGAACCAAGATTGGTAGCTGGTTTGTTAGTGATGGTAAAGCTAGTGATATGCTGGTCATGATGTTGAGGTGGACTTCAATACAATTCTGCTGCTCATGATGACCTCAGTGCCTCATGAATGCCCAATTTTGTGTTCTAGATCCATCTTGAATATATTCCATTTAGCACGGTGATTATGCAACAAGACATGATGAAGAGTATCCTCAATGTCAAGATGGGAACTCCTACAAAAACTCTTATGAGCAAATTCATCCGTGACAGGTAGATTGGTGAGGACAAGGATAAGCAGGTTCTTCCTACTTGTTGATTCCTCACCACTTACTGTATATGTCTTTCGGGAATCAGGGGCTGTGCACAGTTCAGTACATTTGGCCTCATTTGATAATCTTTCTCTAGGGGAAAATGGTGTCTCACAGTGATGTCATTAGACTAGTAATCCAGAGACCCAAAGCAATCCAACTAGGTTCAATTAATAAAGATGTAGAATGGAACTGCCCTCGGAATGGCTGAGCAAGCCATTCATTTTATGGGTAATTAGGGATGGGTAATCTAGTACTAGCTTTGCCAGTGTGCTCACATCCCAAAGGAAAATAACATCTTTTTTTGAAATCCTCTCTCCTCACCAGTGTAAGTGTTTCTTTACAGATCAGCTACATTCTAGACAACTTCATGCCACTCAAGGGCCATTTTCCTAGTATATTAGTAACTGAAGTCAGCTAGTACAAACCATCATCATTGTCTTTACATTTGAACTTACTGTTTACAATTGGGGGCATGGTGGCATACTGGTTAGCACTGCTGTCTCACAGCACCAGGGACCTGTGTTGGATTTCAAACTTGGGCCACTGTCTGTGTGGAGTTTGCACATTCTCCCATGTCTGCATGAGTTTACTCTGGGTGCTCCAGTTTCCTCCCACAGTCTGAAAGACATGCTGGCTAGTTGCATTGATCCAAACTGGTGCTGGAGTATGGCAACTAGGGGAATTTCACAGTAACTTCAACGCAGGGTTAATGTAAGCCTTACTAATAAGTAAACTTTACTTTTTACTTTGAAGGAAAAGATTTTTGGCACTTCTTTTTGTTTAAACTAATGAATGTTGGATCTCAGTTCTGAACACATTTCTGCCAATAGTTTAACTTTTTGGAGATGAGTTATGGTCAGAGAAATTGCCTCCAGTCTTCTATCAATTATTGGAAAATGAGATCTTTGCACAGTCACATCGGCAGAAAACAGGTAAGGGCGAAGGGACTTTAGGAGTCAATCTTAACTTATGAAAGGCTCTAAAGATTGAATCATAGAATCCCTACAATCTGGGCACTGTGAGGTAGCAGTGCTAACCACTGTGCGGTAGCAGTGCTAACCACTGTGCTACCATGCAATTCTGAACTACTAGTTGTTCTGCTTACTCTATCTGCTGGTTCTTCCTATCCATATGCAAAGCAAAGCTGTATCTTAACTCCCACAGTCCGTAACACTTTCATATGCAAGTTTCTTTTTACAATTTTGTCTTTCAAATAGCGTAGCAGTTTTCTGCTTCTCTCTGCGGATCCATTAATCCCTTGGCATAATGCCATAGATTGTCAGGGATTTGGAATGAGATGTGCAATCTTCCAATATTAGCTTCAGCTCCAGCTGCTGCATTAACCTCATCATCTCAATAATCAGCATTGCAAATTTTGTATTCATTTGTAAATCCTTCTAATATTTTGATAATAGTTGGAGCATATATTCTCCTTTAAATTGATGCAGCAAATATCATTTGTAATAAATATGCATTCTTGAGCTAAATAGGAGTTATGCCACAATTCCTAACTGAAGTACAGACGTGATTTTTGTTCCAATTATGAGGTTTATAAGAATGTTACGGTTGGGGCTGTCTCTAATTTAACATAAAAAATAGGCACTCATGTGACCTGTCCTGCTATCTGCCTGACACCAAGTCGGAGTGGCTCGACTAAAGGCATCCACATTGTTTTTCTTGGAAGAAAGTACAAGGTGTTTATGCTTAAGTTGTTAATGGAAGCCATGGCAATAGCCCCTGTGCTAACAGTGGATGATAAACTGGGAGGGTTAAATCTTTCCAGAAAATGGCAGAGTGTTGTTTCCAGTGAGAAAACTGATGTATTTCTCTCCAGAAAAAGATGCCACTTTACTCTCCTTGCGGCACCGTCTCAAAAAAAAGTCAAATGCTGGGGGAAGATCCAAAATTGTGAATTTGCTGGCGAGAACTGGGACTTCTGGATCCTGAGCCCCCATTGGCATTCACATGGTGGTGAGCATGGGCTCAAGATCATCCCAGAGTCTTCAAAATCCCAGGGAAATCTTGAAAATGTTAGATTATAAACAGGTCTGTGCTTTAAACTGTCCATTTATTTCTAAAAATGAAAGAGAGGTGTGCTCTCAAGCATAGCTAATCTATATTTGTATAAAAGCAAAATACTGTGATGCTGGAATCTGAAACAAAAACAGAAAACGCTGGAAAATCTCAGCAGGTCTGACAGCATCTGCGGGGAGAGAATAGAACCAATCTTTCAAGTCTAGATAATCCCTCGTCAGAGCTAAGAGCAAAGAGAATCAGCAGAGATTTATATTATTGGGGTAGGGGGGTGGGAGAGGCTGCTGAGGGACTTTACTGAAGCATTCTGGGAGAAGTCAGCCCAGCAACATCTACTAAAAAGTGGGGAAGTGGAAGAACCCCTCCAGTGAGGAAAAGCATCCGGTAGAGGCAGCTGAGTGACTTCACTGGGGCATTCTGGCAAAAATCAGCCCATCAACATCTACTTAGAAGTGGGAAGCAGAAGATCTGGTGTCAGGGACCTACCACAGTATAACAGCAGCAGCAGCTGTGACACTATAGCTGGCTCTGTTGTTAAGCAGGGAGGGACAAGAGCATAAGAACAATAGTTATAGAGGGGTTTATAGTTAGGGATGCAGATAGGTGCTTCTGTGGACGTGAAAGAGACTCCAGGATGGTATGTTGCCTCCCTGGTGCCAGGGCCCAGGACGTCTCTGAACAGGCAGAAACATTTTGAGCAGAGCGGGTGAACAGCCAGAGGTTGTGGTACATATTGGTATGAACAATGTAAGTAGGAAAAGTGATGAGGTCCTGCAGCAGCAGTTTAGAGAGTTAGCTCAAAAGTTAAAAAGCAAGACTTCTTGGGTTGTAACCTCAGGATAATTCCCTGTGCCACATGCTAGTGAGACTAGAAATAAGAAAATAGTATCGTTTAACACGTGGGAGAGTTTCAGATACTTGAACCATTGGGATCCCTTCTGGGGCAGATGGGACCTGTACAAGAAGGGAGGGTTGCAATTAAACTGGAGGGAATAAATATTTTGACCAGAAGATTTGCTAGTGTCACATAGGAGGATTTAAACTGGTTAGGCAGGGGGTGGAAATCAAAGCAAAGGTGAATTAACTGAAAGGAAACTAGAAAATAGGACCAGTAAGACACAGAGGAAGAGCAGACAGGGTGCGACTGCTGATCAAAGAGGGTCTGAAGGACTGAAGTGTAGTTGTTTCAACGCGAGAAGTGTAATACGTAAAACCGATGAATTTAGAGCCTGGATTAGTATGGGAATTATGATGTTGTTGCCATTACAGAGACTTGGTTAAGGGAAGGACAGGATTGACAGCTTAACGTTCTACAGTATAGATATTTCAGGCAAGATAGAGGGGGATGTAAAAAGGATGGGGGAGTTGAGGAGCATATTGCAGGAGCATACCTTGGAGAGCTCATACAGCGAGGCAATATGGGTGAAGCTCAGGAATAGGAAGGATATAATCACAATTTTGTGGGTCTCCCATATGCTTCCCAACAGCCAACAGAAGATAGGGGAACAGATATGTGGGCAAATTTTGGCAAGATATAGAAGTGACAGGGTTGATGTTATCTGGATTGTTGTTATGTATTGGGTTGTTCTGTGGATACAGACCTGGTTTAGTCATAGAAAACAGAGGGTAGGAGTGGAAGGATATGTTTCTGAATGGAGAGCTGTGAAAGTGGTGTTCCTCAGGGATCAGTGCTGAGACCTTAGCTATTTGTCATATATATAAAACTGATTTGGGGGAAAATGTGATTAGTTTGATTAGTAAGTTTGTCGACGACACAAAGGTTGGTGATATTGTGATGAAGACTATCAGAGGATACAGCAGGATATAAATCAGTTGGAGACTTGGGTTTGTATGTATTTGAAGTGAATTAATGAACTGCCTGCCCAACCTTATCAGCATTTCCCCCTTTACCACTGCGTTTGTCAACCCAGAATCATGCCAAAATGGACCTGCTGGATAAAAGTCTGAATTGGGTGCTCCAGCTGCTGAAGAGGCAAGTTCAGAGCTTCCAACAGTTCTCTGACTCAGATCGGTGGTGGGGGTGGGGGGAGGAAGGTCTATCGTTGCATGGTTGAGAGGGAGAAGAGCCAATCATTGTCTAATTGGGGAGGGGGGTGCAATCGTTGTCTGGTGGGGGCTGAGGGAAGCAGATCAGGTCATTCTCTAGTTGGTGGGGAGAGGGGAATGAGGCTAGATTGTTGTCTGGTTGGAGGGGGGTGGGATGAGGAGGGCTGATCATTGTCTGTTGGGGGAGGAAAGAGGGCCAATCATTGTCTGACTGGGAGGAAGGGCTGACAGTTGTCTGGTTGGAGGGGGAGGGATGGGGGCCAGTTCATTCTCTCGAAAGGGGGTAAGAAGGAAGAAGGAAGTGGGACAGACATACTTCGGAGGAGGGTGGGGAGAGTGAGGTCAGATCATTCACTTGGTGAGGGAAAGGTGGGGAGGGGGTGTCGTTAGGGGGTGGGAGGTAATGAGACCAGTCATTCTCTTGGGGGAGTGGTAGTGATCCCAGATCATTCGCTTGCGTTGTGGGGGGAGGCGGAATGAGGCAAGATCATTCTGGGGAGTGAGGGTGTGGTGGGAGATGGGTACAATGTATCCCTGGTGGGGGGAGGGGTGTGCAAAGAGGACCGATCGCTCATTGGTGGGGGACAGATGGATCTATAGGGATGTTCAATTCTAGTCGCCACCTACAAGAAGGCTGTGGAGGCTTTGGAGAGAGTACAGAAAAGATTTACTAGGATGTTGCCTGGTATGAAAGGCATTAGGTATGCGGAGAGATTGGAAGAAACTTGGTTTGTTCTCACTGGACCAACAGAGGTTGAGGAGTGACCTGATAAAAGTCTACAAGATTATGAAAGGCATGAATAAAGTGAGTGGCGAAGAAGCTTTTTCCCAGAGTGGAAGAGGTAATTATAAGGGGGCATAGGTTTAAGGTGTAAAGGGCAAGGTTTAAAGGAAATGTACGAGGCAAAGTTTTTAGACAGAGAATGATGAGTGACTGGAACTCGCTGCTGGAGGAGGTAGTAGAAGCAGATATTTAAGAGAGTTCTTGACAAATGCATGCATACGATGGGAATAGAGGAATATGATCCCTGGAAGCAAATAGAGTTGTATTTCAGACGGACAGCATGGTCGGTGCAGTCCTAGAGGGCCGAAGGGTCTGTTGTTGTGCTGTAATTTTCTTTATTCTTTGATTGAAAAGACCAAAATCATTAAGAGTTAAATTGAAGCATTAAGAATCACCCAGCTTGTATGATGATACCATGCCTTTAAAAAATATATTTATAACATGTTTCTTGAGAGGGTATGTTTAAAATGCAGCTCTGGTTTAACTGGTGCTAATCTGTCTGAAACCAGGCAGCTCTGTACTGAAAGTGCAGAAGAATAATTAATCCTAGGTAATGGGGTGTTTGTTTCAGTCTGAGCTAATGCATTTTTGTTGATATTTGGTATTTCCCTTGGGGTTTAAGAGTAGGGTTTAGTTAGGTTGATTGACAAGAGACAGAGCCATATGAATGTGTGGAACTAAGCTTACAGAAAAGAACAGCTAGTTTCTCCTTGATATTAAACAAAGCAAGAGGTGTTTCTCTTTCTCTCTCTCTCTCTCTGTTTGGAAGCTGCTGTTTCTGTATCCGAAGCCAGTTGTCTCTCTCTGTCGCTATCTCCAGGAACGTTCAAAGGCTTGAGTATTGGCAGCCTACATACCATCATGTCAGTCTGTGTTGTTTGCTAACAGTTTTTGAAGAGAGATTTAAGGCTATGAGAAATAATGTTTAAATTGGAGTCAACAGAGATAGGTTAGCAGTTCAGACTTGTACCTTGTCATGTTTAAACATTTCAATTGGTAAAAGATAAGGTGATTCATTCAATATAGTTAACCTGTATTGTTACATACAGTTTGTTTTGATAAAAGCTTGATAAAAAGATAGTTAAGACTCAAGAGGAAGAAAAAGGTAATCCAGATAAAATTCACAATTGGTTGACAAGTATTCAATTTCAAATGAAGTAATTTGAGCTGAAAAGAGGAAAAAGATAAAGAAAATGAAAAGACATAGGCCTGTATTTTCACTGGCTGGCCAATTAATTCATTGATGGTCAATTAATTAATTAATGTCTCTTTGAAAGACTGAGCACTGCTGGGTTGGACAGGAAAAGGGTGGGCAGTGAGAGAAGGGAACTGTGGGCTGGCACTTCAAGTTGCACCCTGAGGGGAGCAACTATCACAAAGTTGTCTTATTGTTCATTTCATTTGAGCCCAGATCTTTCATCCTGAATCAATGTTGCAGCTTAAACATGAAGGCTGTGTGACCATTTAGACCTTTCGCCAATCATAAAACTGGTGAACTGGTGTTAGTGAATTTAAATTGGCTTCTTGATCGTCAGCAGATATGCTTCCAATTCTCACATGCATCTGCCCAGTGAAATATCACGTGATTGCATGATGACATCAGAACATGCATCTGACCCCTTCTTGTGCAACTTCATGTGCTTCCTGGTCATGTGTGTGCTTGAATTCTATATGTAAGGAAAAGCCTAGGACAGTGAAGAGAGAGGAGAAACCGGGACGCCTGAATTTAACAGAGAAAGGTTTTGAAAACGTTAGCAGGCTGATTTGACAAGGGTTAGATTTCCTTTTGGATTTTGACTCGGCAAGATCTATGCACTCATCCCTTAATTCAGAGAGGATGAATTGAAATATAATTTGTCTCTTTTAAGAAAATTACCACAATATCCAAAAAGAAATTTCTTTGATATTATTGCAGCCTTTTGGTAGGAAAACTGTCAGAGGTGTATTCAACACTTTCAAAGCTGTGGATTATAACGTGGCTAAGATTGCTGTGCTTAATGCATATGAGTTCATTTCAGAAGCTTACAGGCAAAAGTTTAGAAATTTGAAGACGAAACAGAATCTGAGTTCCATGGAATTTATTCAAGAAAATAGTGATAAATAGTGTAGCACGGTGATGCTTGTCAATGAGAGAGTCATGTGACTTCAGTCACAACATAGTTAGCTACCTTTGCTGGTCCAGTTAGTTCAGTTGGGTAAGAATGGGATGCAGAATAATGCCAACACCAATAGTTCAATCTCTGTGCTGAGTAGGGTAAGCCTAGATAGTTCCTCCTCATATTACGCCATAATGATATCCTGCAGTAAGCATGATTAGCAACCCTCACTGGATTCCAGTGAAGATCAGAAGCAGAGAAATACCCCACACTGGGCATCCATTACAGCCTCAAAGCTACCAAGGCATCTTGGATCCTCCTTGTTTCAGAGGAAAGCAGACAAGAGAGCAGGGGTGAAATCATGCACTTTTCCTTCACTATAATCAAATTCTTTAGCATAGGTTTAAGTGTAAAAGTGTGACCTTTGTAATCACTTACATCATGTGCCATATTCGAAGATCAACTAATTTACCACTACCAAAGATCAGTTTTAAACAAAACACTACAACGCTGCTGAGAATTTCCCCATTTAATCTACTTAGTTATCTGTACACAAAAGTGAATTTTCTTGTCTACCTTGATCTCACCCTGGAGCTAAAAGTAGGGGCCCATGGCAGGAGCAGAGTTGGCATACTGCAGGTGCAGGTCAATTAGAAGCTCTGCCAGGGCCAGCTTTCAATTACAGATGTTGGCCTGTACCTAAAAGCTGCTAAACCAAAGGGCTGGCAATTCCACAGTTCTACCGCTAGTGATAGCCATTGCTGAGGATACAGCTCCAGGGAGAGTGTGCTTGAGTATTGCTGAAAAAAAAAAGCAGGTTGAAACTTTTTTGTCTTGAAGTCATCAGGAAACTCCACCATAAGAACATCGGCATAAAGTGAAAACAGCAATTGATACTGCATAAGAAGATTGGTTGGTAAGTGGAGTCTGATTGATAGATAGCTTGCCGTAGAGAATACACTAGTTGACTACAGTTAACTACAAAGCATGGTTTCAAATTTAAACCAGCCAATTTGACGATGACTAGTTAAGGCATTGCTCTGAAGAATAAGTCAGCGAAGGGCTGTTAGTTGCATTGTTCAGCTGAAGCAGGTGTATCGTGTGCTTTTATTTGTAAACAGCAAGGCCTTTTGCGTTAACATACGTTGCACTTTCTTCTCAACGAGTATAAATAGGTATTTTCACCTCACATCGGTATTCTTGCAAAGTGTCTTGATGAGTGAAAGATGAAAAGCTTCAATGTGTCTCTTTTTCAGTAAATATCTTGGGTGAAGCCAAGGCCCTTGCTTTGGTGATTGGGGGAGGAGTATTTCACTAAGAGCACCAACAGCATTGTTAATGTGAGGCTCGCCATTGCCACAAAGTGGGCCCTCTGTGTAGCATGATGTACTCAGAGGAGGGTACCCCCTCTCTCCTCCACCAACCGCCACCCCCTCCCCTACCCCTACCACTCAAACCTACTGGGAGGTCACTGGATTTTAGCTCATGGCATTGGATTCTGCTGACATGAGCAAAATGCCCATGGAGGCAGAAAGTGCTCTTAAGAGGCTCAATTGGACTCCAGTTGGGTAGCCAAACAGAAAACTTTCCCTTCACTGGCAACATGGCATTGCAGTAGAAAGGCATTGATCTCTCCTCCCAATACCTCACCCTCCTCATCATTTTGCCAGTCTTCCTGCCTCTCAGCCCGTTACTAATGGGCTGGTAAAATCAAGATCTTCCTTTTTTGAGAAAAGATAAACATTGGTACTGTTTGTTTCTGAACTAACTGGTAAGCTGGGCAGATGCAGCAATGTTTTACCCTGACTGCATATCAAGAAAGTCAGCCCAGGGCACCACCAACAATACAGCATATTAGTCCTGCAGAGCTCATCATTATTCCAGTGACGGAAGCATAAATTACAAAAACACGCAGACTTTCCGAATGTTGTTAATTTCAGGACAAAATTTCATTTGCAAGTGGATGTAATCTGAAGAATGTAAAGCTGTGCCTCCCATGAACAGGATGCCCTGCTACACAACTGCTGTTCTCATTAACATCAGTTCGGAAGCAGCAATCATGATCTTGGCAATAATTAGTGATACGGTAATGTTTGGAACTACGTTAGGATCACTGGAATTGCACACTGTCATATCATGACAACAACACACAGAATATTCAATTTTTAATGAGAATATGTTGCTGCAGCCAAGGTTTAGTAGAAGCTGTTCGGCCACACAAGAGTCAAGTTATGACTTTTACTCAGTCGTTAGGCCAGATCTTATTCACCATTTCAGTTACTCGGTCCTCCCTGTTAGGGAATCTTGATGGTGGAGCAGACAACATAAGAACATAAGAATTAGGAGCAGGAGTAGGCCATCTGGCCCCTCGAGCTTGCTCTGTCATTTAATAAATCATAAATGATCTTTTTGTGGGCCCAGCTTCACTCACCCGCCAGCTCACCATAACCCTTAATTCCTTTACTGTTCAAGAATTTATCTATCCTTGCCTTAAAAGACTAAAAGACCAGGATCATAAGATTACATGATGGCAGATCAAAACTGTGGAGTTGGATATTGAATTGCAGAGAGAAAACTGGAAATCAGTCAATAGATTGCATTCTCCACTCTGTTAGGTCAAGGCAATAGACTTCCAGCTATCCCATCTCCAAGCTGTCCTGTGTGATGCACACCCATATGATGCTGCGACAACTTTATTTAAAGTGACAAGGTAGAGATGGGAATTGGAGGATCTATAAGGTCCATAGATCATAGATGTCCTATAGTGTAGAAAGAGGCCATTTGGCCCATCACGTCTGCACCAACCATAATCCTATCCAGTTCTATCCCTATATCCCTACATATTCACCCATTAATCCCTCTAACCTCTGCATCCCAAGACACTAAGGGTCAATTTTTATTATGGCCAATCAATCTAACCAAAACATCTTTTGAGTGTGGGAAGAAACTGGAGCACCCAGAGGAAACCCATACAGACATGAGGAGAATATGCAAACTCCACACAGGCAGTGACCCAAGCTGGAAATTGAAGCCAAGTCCCTGGAGCTGTGAAGCAGCAGTGTTAACTACTGTACTACCATGCCACCTGCTATCTACCCAGTGTTTGAGATATATAAGCAAAGAACAAATTCAATGACCAAATTAAATGATATATTGCTGGAACTGTTGCTAGGTGCATCCAGGGGCAAGAGGGATATACTTTTTACCAGCAAAGAGAGGAAGAATTCTGCCACACTTGTCAGGAAGATATGGTTGAAGGAAACTGAGGACGTGAGCAGCAGGGGTGGGATTATGGATGTACAAAGTAATTTAATGGCCTAATCAAAAGAGAAATAGTGAGTTGATTTGCTTATTCACTCAAAGCCTAAATTGAAGCCCTATTCTTTCACTCTGTTGTTCTCCATCACATCACTCATCACACCCACTCAAATTTCAGCAACACCCAGAAATCACACTCTGCATTTCATGATGTCTCCAATTACCCATCCATCATTGACACTTGTCCCAAACCTTATGCAGTGCATCCTTTAGCATCTGTCTGAATGCTACCCTCACTGAATATATTACATTTATTGGATAAAACAGACTGCCAGTCACTCACAGGTCTGCTTCCTCACCCTTTGTAAGAGAAGACAGTACAGAATCCAATCAAGAGAGACAGAACTAGTGGTGAAACAATTACAATTGTATCTCTCTTCTTTTTCTTTGGCAAACCCACAGAGTCGAGGATGGTTTGCTGGATTCTATATGGTAGCTGAATAGTCCAATCCTGGAGGCGCTGACTCTGCTGTATGTTTGGTGGGTGATGTTTGATGACATGCCTAGGTGGAACGTTCTGGACCTGCACTCTCTTCCTGCTGTTTACACTTGGTCTCCATGTGCTCCACCCAGTGACACGAGGTGATTCGTGCTTTTGCAGATGCTTCATCTCCAGTTTGTGCATACTCTAGCAAGCCATTCCCATGTGTCAATGGGGATCTTACATTTATTTAGGGAAGCTTTCAGAGTATCTTTGTAGCATTTCCTCTTATATCTAGCAGTGCAGCTCACAGAAGAAGAGACGGATGCCCTGGGGACAGTGACTTGTTGACATCCCTGTGAAATGGAAATGAAGACAGCAGGCTAACAGATGTGAAGGAACAAGAGTTGAAATATCCTTGACACACATAGGCTGATTTTATTTCATTAATGACTGAGGATAGCAACTTGCAACATGTTACTCTGCCACCATTAAATAATATCAATTATTTTTGTCTTTCGGGATCTTCAAGTGTTGCTTGACATCCATGACAACAATCCCTCAGAGGACATTATTCCTTCTCAACATGCACAGTTGTAAGATGTACAGTCATGTACCAATATAAATACTCATCCTTTGGTTGGTTCACTAAGAGAGTTTGTAAGGTTACACCTCGCAAAGTGTCACTCCACACTGATGAGGACAAGCGGTCCCTGGCATGAAGGGTTATGAAGAATCTGCATTGAAGGCAAAATCCTCTCCAAGCTCTGCTCAGCTGGACAAAGATATTGAACCTTGGGTAATCTTTGAGAATGCTGGAAATGCACCAGTAACTGGGTCGGGAACCATTTGTACACTTTTTTTTAAGTTTATTTATTAGTGTCACAAGTCAGCTTACATTAACATCTCAATGAAGTTACTGTCAAAATCTCCCACAATCACCTCACTCCGGCACCTATTCGGGTACACTGAGGGAGAATTTAACATGTCTAATGCACCTAAGCAACACATCTTTCAGAGCATGGGAGAAAACTGGGGCAGCTTGAGGAAACCCACACAGACATGGGAAGAATGTGCAAACTCCACACAAAAGTGACGCAAGGCAGGAATCAAGGGGCAGGTCCATTGATCCCAAGCAGGATATTATGGTTTCTGGATGAATAAGGCTTGTTATGCATATTGAGGCATAACCCCATTAAGGGAATAGATCAGGTCACCACCCCGCTACACCACCACTTCCACACTCCCCATCCCCCCAACGAAAGGGCAGTTGTAACTTGGCCTCTTTTAAGGTCAAACCAAATGAACAAACTCAAGTTAAACCAGGACAAAGTGAAAGGGGCAGCTTCTCAAAAGGAAGGGGAACAGCCCTAACAAAATCAAAGTAGAAAGGAAACTTAAAAACGTCAAATTAAAATGTGATTAATTTGGTCAATAATGCACTCCAGCCCCTGCGGTGCCCAACAGGCGTGGAAGGGCAGTTGTAGCTTGGAATGTGGAGTAAGTAAAACTCCAATAAGTACTTTCTTCCCTGATGCTTGTCTATGGAAAGCGTTTTTGAGGATACTTCTCAGTCAAAGAATTTAACGTTTACCAAGTCTGGCCTACATTCAATTCCAGACCCACAGAGATGTAATAAACTCTCTCTGAAGTAGCTTAGCAAACCACCCAATTCCAGAGCACTTGAAAACACCAAAGAAAAGCGTGAAAGCAGATGTCTAAAATTCCTCACTACAGCAGAAGATTCCATTGACTTATGTTGAATTCAGGCTACAATTCCTGGAATTCAAAGTCAGTAGAGACAGCAAAAGAAAGCTACATTCCAATGTAAACAAAGTCCTGAAAAACTTTAAAAAGTTCAATGGTCAGAAATTGACACCAAAAAGCTCAGTTGGAAAAGTCAAGTTCCTGAGCAGGCATTAGCACTTGGCTCATGTTTGCTCCAAAGATGAAAAAAAAGGTTTAATTAGTTCATTCAGAAGAGTCACAAGAATCAGCTTTCAAGACCAGCAACTTCTTAAAACTAGGTTTACATGTAATATTTTTAACCACTAAACAAAAAAAATCAATTTCCCAGATCATTTTTGGTCTCATCCAAATGCCAAACCTAATGGAAAGATTGGGTGTCCCAGGGAGGAGAATACTTAAACTATTAGTCTGTATCAGATCTAAGTAAAAAGTGTCCAGATTGATACCTTTTTAAACTTGTTTGACAAATTTGCTAATTAAATAATCCTAATACAATCTTGATTTGATTCATTATTGTCACATGTATTAGCATATGGTGAAACATGCCCTTATCTATATCAACAGGGCTGAAGTGGAAAATTTTGAGAGCTTCAGGTTTTTAGGTGTCCAGATCACGAACAACTGCTCCTGTCCCCCCCCCACCCCCCCCCCCCCCCCCAAGCCGACACTACAGTTAAGAAAGCCCAAAAATGCCTCCAACTTCTGAGAAGACTAAGGAAATTTGGTATGTCAGCTACAACTCTCACTAACTTTTACAGATGCGCCATAGAAAGCACTCTTTCTGGTTGTAACACAGTTTGGTATGGCTCCTGCTCTGCCCAAGACCACAAGAAACTACAAAAGGTTGTGAATATAGCCCAATCCATCACACAAACCAGCCTTCCATACATTGACTCTATCCACATTTCCTGCTGCCTCGGCAAAGCAGCCAGCATAATTAAGGACCTCACGCACCTGGACATTCTCTTTTCCATTTTCTTCCATGGGAAAAAGATACAAAAGTCCACACAAACTGACTCAAAGAACAGCTTCTTCCCTGCTGCTGTCAGACTTTTGAATGGATCCACCTCACATTAAGTTGATCTTTCTCTACACCCTGGCTATGACTGTAACACTACATTCTGCACCGTCTCATTTCCTTTTCTACGAACAGTATACTTTGTCTGTATAGAGAGCAAGAAACAATACTTCTCACTGTATGCTCATACATGTGACAGTAATAAATCAAATCAAATCAAATCACACGGCTATTGGTGAAGCATCAATGGGTAGCATATTAATACACGGTTGTGTTCACAACTATTTTTCCCACAATGTAACATTCAGCATTCCAAATGCACTTTCCCCTTCCTAAAATAACCTCAGCTCTTCTTGGGTAGCATGGAGCTTTCTCATTTGGGATCACAGCTAAAGAAAATACCTAGCCAGAGTCTTAATGAAGTCAATCACATTTTGAGACAAACTCTCATTGCCAAAGACTGAGCAATGATTATGTTTCTTTTCAAGAAATCCAATTGGGAATGGATGTCAATCAGCGTTGGTGTTGACAGGGTGATTCATCAATACATCTTCTATTACTCATCAACTCACATTCCAAATTACACAAGCGCTACAGGTGGCCAACCACAAGAGCAAATGCATGATTACAGAGTACCTGCTGTAAAACTTCAATTGTAAACAATATCTTAAGATCACTTTTCAAGACTTGCTAAAATGTGCCAAGTTTCCAGAGACTACTCACTTTCAAATGCGTATTGATTTTATCTTTGTCTATGCACAAAGTTTCCCACTTTCTAGTGAAAAGAACTGATGAGTCCTATCTTGCCTGTGTTACCATGCCGTTGAAGAAATCAACTCTAAACAAATATACAAATGAGTACTGACTTTCAAGCAATTTCTTCAGATCAACAATGTGCAGTATAAAAAGCCTTTACTCCGATTTCAGGCTCCTAGGACAGAAAATTGAGAAAGAGTTAGACAAAGTAAAAGGGGAGTTGGTCACAAATAAATCTAATTAATTTACAAATTTCAGGAATCACGATTCTTGTGAGAAAGGACACATGTTGTTGAAGCTTTTCAACTTGCACTTCTGGGACAATTTGCAAGATTGCCAGATTGTAAAAGGGAATAATTTACACTGCACAAGAAGAAAGTGCTGATTGGTTCGCCAAGTGAACTCTGATTTATAGCAATGTTGCCATGGAGAAATCATTAATTAACTGAAGACTGATAATTAACTGCCAAGTTTTGTTTAAATTCTAACTAGGCAGGTTGTTTCTGATTGGTCAAGGAATAATTCAGCTACCCAGGGCATTTTCCACGGCATTGCCGCTATTCATCAGCCTCCACTTAGCCAACCAATCAGGATTTTCCTCTCATGAAGTATAAATTCTTGTTCCCTTCCCACTTTGGTATCCTTGGGAATTGGCATGATGAGTGCAAAATGAAAAGCTTTGATGACATGCAAATTTTCTCAGTAACATTCAAGTTTGGTATGAAAAATAACTATTTAAATATTATTCTGTGCAAATGGGTGAACAAAAGAATATAGAACAAAAAATACTGTAAGTACTGAAAATATGAAATAAACCTTAAAATGCTGGGAATTCTCAGGCAGCCACAATGACACAGTAGTTAACACTGTTGCCTTACAGTGCCAGGGACCTAGGTTTGATTCCTAGCTTGGGTCACTATGTAGAGTTTGCACATGTCTGCGTGGGTTTCCTCCAGATGCTTCAGTTTCCTCCTGCAGTCCAAAGATATGTGGGTTAGGTTAATTAGCCATGGTAAAGTGCTCTGCAGTGTAAAGGGGACTAGTTAAGGTAAATACATAGGGTTATGGGGATAGCGCCTGGGTGTGATTATGGTCGGTGCAGACCTGATGGGCCGAATGGCTTCTTTCTGCACTGAAGGGATTCTATGATTCAGTCAGACTGATCGATTTTATAAGACCCTTGTCAGACCCCACTTGGTGTATTGTGCGCAGTTCTGGTTGCCTCACTATAGGAAGGATGTGGAAGCTATTGTGAGGGTGCAGAGGAGATTTACAAGGATGTTGCCTGGATTGGGGGGCATGCCTTATGAAGATAGGTTGAGAGAGCTAGGTCTCTTCTCCCTGGAGAGACGAAGGTTGAGAGGTGACCTGATAGAGGTTTATAACATGTTGAGAGGAATAGATAGGGTGGATTCTCGGAGGCTATTTCCCAGGGCTGAAATGGTCACTATGAGAGGATACAGGTTTAAGGTGCTGGGGGTAAGTACAGAGGAGATATTAGAGGTAAGTTTTTCACTCAGAGGGTGGTGAGTGAATGGAATCGGTTGCCGTCAGTGGTGGTAGAGGCGAACTCGCTGGGGCCTTTTAAGAGACTTCTGGATGAGTACATGGGATTTAATGGGATTGGGAGTTACAGATAGTTCTATGGCCTGGTAAGTATAGATATGATCGGCACAACTTGTGGGCCGAAGGGCCTGTTTGTGCTGTAGTGTTCTATGTTCTATCGGTGGCAGAGTGAAGTTGAATTACTATTCCAGGTCAACAACTTCTCATTAGAACGAGCATGTTAGAGATGAACAGTGTTTAAGCAGAACAAAACCAGAGGAAAAGGTTTTAAGGAAAAAGAAAAAGATAAGATTTGTGATAGGGTGGAGACCCAGACTGGAATTTTCCACCGGTCATATTGTGGCAGCTGAAAGACAGAAAACCTGATCACTTCACTGGTCACATGTCAATTAGCAACCATCATCATAAGCACCAGACCGTTGTTTGCAGTGTAGTTTGGTAAGGAAACCATTTTAAATGGAAATAAAAGGAACTTTGTAAACCAAGATCATTTTCAGAAGTAGAAGGTTGTGATAGGAAGAGGAGTAGGCCCTTTGAGTTTACTTTGCCGGCAAGTTGGATTGTGGCAAATCAGGACCTCAACTCCAATCTCCCACCTTTTCTTGTTATCTTTATCCAAATATGTCCAAACATTTTAGGCCAATTTCTTCAGCTTTTATCTGCGGCTAGGAGGGAACTCCTTTCACAGCTTTTGTCTGTTGCTGTTTGGAACATTTCTACATGTAATGCTGTTAATGTAGGTCATGTCCATAGACTTTCCATCCAAATATCACAAGCAACAATATTCTCCTGAGTTACTTTAGTCGGCTAAGATGATCCAAACTTCAACCAGTGAGACAACCAAGTTTGAGCAGCCACCATAGGAGATGCTACAGTTTTAGATACATCTAAATCCACGAATAAGTATTTTCCACATTAAAGGGAGAAGCACTCAAGCTTCTTCTCATTTTGATCCAGTGCCTTCAGTGCATTTCAGATCTCAGAACATAAACAGCAGCAGGGACTTCAGTTTCTGCCTTAATTTCTGTCACGTATGGCAAATAACTGACTTTACGTCGAGAAACAGAATGTTTTTGATGTTCAGTTTAGCTTTAAAAGAAACTTCTGTGATAGGCTGGAGGCTCCAGCTTTCACATATACTAACGGGTTAATCCAATATATGACGCAGTTTGACATCTTATGCAAGAGATGAATCATTCTGAATTCACTCAGTGCCTCACTTCAGGAGATAATTATTTATTTAAGTACATTCAATCATTTAGGCTGATTTGTTGTAGAATGATTAAGTGGCAACCCTGTGACATGTTGGTTTGTCTCCAAACTGATGTAACCAAAAGATAAACTCTGGCTTGTTGATATGAAGGAATCAGTCTGATGCGATATTGTACGCAGAGAGTAGAGACCCTGGTGAGGTTAGAGGGTAAGGTCTAGAGAAAATAAATGAGCACATGCAGAAGGAGAGAAAAGAAAAGACACGGATATCTAGTGAGGTAGAAGTGATCAAGGCGGAAAAAAGGGAGTGAAAGAAAGGGAGAGCAGATGAAGAGTGGAGAAAGGAAGATAGTGTGATGAATAGGTAGAAAGAAAGAAGGAGCAAGACAGAGGAAAGATATGGCAGTGGAAGAGGTCACAAGAGAAGGAAAGTCGGAAAAAAAGAGATGAAGGTTATCCCTGCCAACCCATAACCAGGGTGTAGAAAGAGCAGGGGTGTTTGGTGAGCACCAGCAGAACACTCCATGTCAATGTTGAAAGAGTTTAAACTATATGGCTTTGGGAATGGCGCAAAAGTTTCTACTTATCTTGTTGCTGTTGTTGGAGACAATTGCTTTCTCTCAAGGGAGAATCAAAGTATTACTACAGCATGGTGACACAGTGGTTAGCACTACTGCCTCATAATACCAAGGACCTGATTTCAATTCTTGCCTTGAATGACTGTGTAGAGTTTGCATGTTCTCCTTGCGTCTGCGTGGGTTTTTTGGTTTCCTCTCACAGTCCATAGATGTGTTGGTTAGATTAATTGGCCGTGGCAAATTGCCCTTTAATGTCAGGGGAATTAACAGGATAAATACGTGAGGTTAAGAGAGAGAGCCTGGGTAAGATTGTTGTCGGTGCAGTCCCAATGGGTTAAATGGCTTCCTTCTGTATTGTACAGATTCTACGCTTCTCTGGAATGTTTTCTGAGGTTGAAGATGAGGAGGTTGGATGTTACTAATGCAGGCACCACAGTTTGTGTAAGTGTAGGATAATTCATGCAGATTTGTTTATAGTATAAAAATCTGCATTTCTGCCATGAAATTTTCAAATACAATTGCCACCTACACACAGAGTTAGAACTGTTAGCGTTGCTCAAATGTTTTATTTTCATACAGAGAGTTCTTTGAATTGTACATTTGCAAACCATTAGTATTTTTGACATTAGTACATTCATAAAAGAGGCCTTGTAACATGGCGTGAAGAATCCCTGCCTCTAAGCCAGAAGTTCCGAGTTCAAGTCCCACCCCAGGATTTTATAGCCAAGAAAGCCACTTTCATAATTCAGACATACAGATTAAACAACAACCTGCAAAATCCTTCCAATAGTGCCAAATGGAAGAGAGTACTGGTCAGCTATGCTGGATGCAGAGTGCCCTCAAGCTATAAGCCCCTGGCAGCAGGCTAAATGGAAATCACCTCACTATGATAGATGGAAGTCTGACTTGTGCATCAATACATGTGGGAAGATGAACAACAACAACATTCATAAAACATCTTTGTTAATTTCTTTGATTCCCACATTTCAACAGTGGTTGCATTTTAAATATGCTTTGTTAGCTGCAAATCATTTTGGAAAACCTAGTGGTCGTGAAAGATGCAAAAAAAGAAAACTTGATATTTTTCGTCTTTTTGCTTAGAAATCTGATTAATTATGAAGTTATTTGACATCTGGACAGCTTGTTCTTTTTGTTTAAATCCTTTACTTCTTGTACAGAATGTAGCAGAATTGAACAAAAACATGAAATCTCTCAATTTACATGATTTTCTGAGTAAATTGATTTTTGCATTTAATTCTGGAACAGGAATAATATCTCGATCCTCACAAATAAATACAGTTGCTTTTAGATCTTTCTCATTTCTGTTTTAATGTAATATATTTTGATTTGATTTGATTATTATTGTCACATGTATCAGTATACAGTGAAAATTATTGTTCCTTGCACACTATAGAGGCAAAGCATACCATACACAGAGAAGGAGAGGAGAGAGTGCAGAATGTAATGTTACAGTCATAGCTAGGGTGTACAGAGAGATCAATTTAATGCAAGGTAGGTCCAATCAAAAGTCTGATAGCACTGGGGGAGAAGTTGTTTTTGAGTCAGTTGGTACATGATCTCAGACTTCTGTATCATTTTCCTAATGAAAGAAAGTGGAAGAGAAAATTTCTGGGTGCATAGGGTCCTTAATTATGCTGGCTGCTTTTCTGAGGCAGTGGCAAGTGTAAACAGAGTTAGTGGATGGAAGGCTGGTTTGCATAATGGACTGGGCTTCATCCACAACCCTTTGAAGCTTCATGCGGTCTTGGGCAGAGCAAGAGCCATATCAAGCTGTCATACAATTAGAAAGAATGCTTTCTGTGGTCCATCTGTAAAAGTTGATGGGAGTAATAGCGGACATGCCAAATTTCCTTAGTGAGAGAATAACTAACCATATAATGCTGCATGACAGTTTCAGAAAACATTAAATTTTAATGCGAAGCCCACAGCAAGTTGATTGATGGTTACAGAGAAAAAATGTTGTTGGAGATGACCTGAGAGCTTCACTGCTTGAAAAGTGTGATGTATAAAGTTGCAATCAGATTTATCAAGCATTAAAATTATGTTCAATGAACATCAACGGCAATACTCTGTAAAAATGGCACGGTGACATAGTAGTTAGCTCTGCTGCCTCACAGCACTAGGGACCCAACTTCAATTCTGAGCTCAGTCACTATTAGCATTGAGTCTGCACGTTTTTCCCCTGTCTACATCGGTTTCATCTGGGTGTTCTGTTTTCCTCCCTCAGTCCAAAGATGTGCAAGTTAGGCAGATTGGCCATGCTAAATTGCCCCTTAGGGTCAGGGAACTAGCAGGGGTAAATATGTGGGGTTATGGAAATAGGGCCTAGGTGGGATTGTGGTCAGTGCAGACTCAATAGACTAAATGGCCTCCTTCTGCACTTAGGGAGTCTATGATTCCATAAAATAGCAGTAAACACAATGCACACGAATATTCAAGGTAGCTGTTTCCTTAAACTCTCCATTTTTCTACTTTATTGCACAATTCTTCAAATCTTGGCTCTGAGCTCTGGAAATCTGCTCCCTTGTAGCCCAAGCAGCTTAATATCATTTCATTCCATTGCTGCTGATTTATCCCGTTTGAAATTTACCAACCTGGATAGTTGAAAACCCCTATCCTTGTTGCTGTAGTCCTTTGATCTTGAACTGTGGATATCAAGATCTGCCAGCATCAACAATTTGACATTTATCCTGATTAATGTGAATACAAGTAAAATACTATGAGTGCTACAAATCTGAAATAAAAACAGAAAATGCTGTGTAAGTTCAGCTGATCTGGATGTGACTGTGGAGAGAGAAACAGAATTAACGTTTTGAGTCCATATGATTCTTCTGAAGAGGGGTCAAAATGTAATAGATTATATAGTTGGATATGGGGGAGGAGAAGGTGAAGCCGGATAGAAGGTGAGGGATATGTGGGAGTTGAGAAAATCCCCCTTCCCCCACTCTGATCATCTCACCCTCTTTAATCTGCCCTCTTCTGAACTTGCTGCGCTCCGTTCTCTCAAATCCAACTCTGACTTTCTTATGAAACCTGCCAACAAGGGTGGTGTCATTGTTAGCTGGCATACTGACTGTCATTTCACAGAGATCAAGCACCAACTGCAGACATCCCGCATCCCCCTGGACCGTGACCAACACCCAATGCCAAGCCATTGTTTCCAGGACTGTCACTGACTTCATCTCCTCTGGAGACCTTCCCTCAACATCTTCCAACCTCATAGGCCCCCCCAACCCCACACAAATTGCTTCTACCTTCTTCCCAAAATCCAAAAACAGGACTGCCCTGGTATATCAACCTGGTCCTGCTTATTTCTTCCTATCTTGAGTCCATCTACTCTCCCCTTGTCCAGTGTCTTCCCACTCATATTGGCCATTCCTCTGATGCCTCATGCCATATCAACAATTCCCAGTTCCCTGGCCTTAATCATCTCTTTTTCACTATGGACTACCAATCCCTCTACATCTCCATCCCCCACCTGGATGTTCTGGGGATTCTCTGCTCCTTCCTTGAGGCCCAAGCAATCCCTGTGCACCACTACTCTCCTTCGCATAGCTGAATTTGTTTTCTCACTACAACGGTGCACTTTCACTAACTTCATTTGTGAACACAAAAAGGATTTATTAATAAGAAAATAGCAGCCACATATCTGCAGTTAGTTACTATATGTCTCCTGCTTTTTTTTATTCATTCATGGGACATGGATGCCACTATCTGGCCGGCATTTATTCCCTAGCTGCCCTTGTGATGGTGGTGGTGAGCTGCCTTCTTGAACCATTATAGGCCATATGTTGTGGGTGAACCCAGAATACGGAATCTCATCCCCTGGGCTGATGTGCCCCAATTGGTCCCCACAAGCCAGGTGATCCTTGCTATGCTGTGTTGCCCTTAAAGGAAAAATCACCACAAATCACAAGTCACTCGCTCAACGATTTCTCCTTTAACTTGTCTCACTTCCTGAAAATAAAAAGTATGGCTATGGATACAGGCATGAGGGTTATGTGGAACATTCTTGATTCCAGTTTTACGAAGGCCCATTTCCCCAATTATTTTTCTGTTACATCGATGACTATATTGGTGACGCTAAATGCTCTCATTTGGACCTGGAAAAACTTATCAATTTTGCTTCCAATTTCCATGTCTCTTTCATCTTCACATTGTCCATCTCCATTGTTGGACCTCTCTGTCTCCATTAATGATGATAGACTGTCCACAAATATTAAGTACAAACCCATAGACTCCCACAGTTCCCTCGACTATAGCTCCTCACACCTCCCTTCCTGTAAGGGTTCCATCCTACTCCAGCTTCTTCCTCATTGTCACATCTGTTCTAAAGATATCACCTTCAATAAAGGGCTTCAGAAATGTCTGCCTTTCTCTCATCTGAAGCTCCCCTCATTATGGTTGACAGGGTATTCAACTGGATTTGAGCCATTTCCCGCATATCTACCGTGACCATTTCCACTCACCCTCAAATCATGATGGGCTCTCCCTTATTCTCACATTTCACTATACCATTTCACACTCTCTGTAACACTCTAATCCATTTCTCCATCACCCCAACCCCTCATCCACTTCCTATGGAATCTTCCCATGCAATCGCAAAAGATGCAACACTTGTTCCTTTACCTCCTTCCTCGTCAATGTCCAAGGCTCCAAATGCTTCCTTTAGGTTAAGCAGTATTTCACTTGCTTCTCCTTCAATTTGGTTTACAGTATTCACTGTTCCCAAAGTGATCTCCTCTACGAAACACAGGCAGAGTGATGGCTTTGCAAAACACCTTCGTTCTGTTAACAAAAAGGATCCCAATCTTGTTGTCATTTGCTCATCATTTTACTACATGTCATATCTACATATCCATCCTTGGCCCCTGTAATGCTCAAACGAAGCCCAGCACAAACTGGAGGAGCAGCATTTCATCTTCTGATTAGGCATGTTATAGCTTTCTGCGCTTATCATTGGGCTCAATAATTTTAGATTATAATCTTCCTCCAAAACCTTGATCACTTTTTTTGGTGTTTTTTGTTTATCCCAACACAAACCCACAACCCACATCCCCACAGGTCCACTTGTTATTTAATTTTGTTTTCACTGAACACTGACCTTTGTTCTCCTGTTAATACATTCTGTCATTTTACTTTGGTACCAATATCAGCACCTTTCTTTAGTCTGGATTAAACACTTCCTATGGCTTGCATCCCTACGGTTTTGTCAATCTCTTTTTAGCTCCCATTATTCTCTGACCTTTTATTCTGCTTTACCTTCTCCTCCCCCACCCTGCAGTGTAATTCATCACAATTCTACCTCTCTTCAACACTGAAACAGCATCATAGAGACCCAACAGGAGGCCATTTGGTCCATCGAGTCTGCCCTGACGACAATCTCACCTAGGCCTTGTCTTCATAACCCCACATATTGCCCCTGTAACCTACGCATCCTAGTACACTAAGGGGCAATTTAGCATGGCCGATACACCTAACCCACATATCTTTGGACTATGGAAGGAAAATGGAGCACCTAGAGGAAACCCAAGTCATTCGGACTTGAAATATGAATTTTATTTCTCTCTCCATAGATACTGTCAGACCTGATGAGTTTATCCAGCATTTTATGATTAGTGTGAATGTTAAATTGAACCTTATAAATAGCTTCTGAGCTTCCATAGTAGATGGTTATACATCCCACAAAAACAAAATATTTTGATGACTCGGTATTGCTGGCCTTTCTGCAATTATAAAAGCACATACAAAAAGTAAAGTTGATGAGACTAAAGGGTCAATTTCATAATTCCATACACCCAATGCTCATCTGAAAAATTAGCCTAAGTATTGAGGCTCCTGGTCTGAAGCCCTTGCTCTAAGCTCAGCGTAGTGGAAGTGCATGATACCAGAATTACATCCTTTAACAATTCTGTCTCCTCATGATAAATCATCTTCTTTTATGCTGCTAGTCCTTCGTACATTTAATTTTTAAAGCCATAATTCAAATGTGTCATCGTGTTCGTCTGAGTGCAGTATTAAGTCTCACTCTATGTATAACTATCATTGTATTTAATCATCAGCCTATTTAGATGCTTGTTTTAGAATGCCCACAGGAAGCTATTTTCATTTCAGCACACCAAGATAACTGCAATACATTCAAATCATCTCTTCACCTCATCTATATAAATGCTCAATCATTTCTGTGGTGTAGGGCAGGACCCGCACACTATTATCAGACCAAGATTCATTCATCTTTAATACATTTTAACACAACATTGCAATATACTGAATCTGACTATACAACCAGGAATGAGAAACAGTTACATAAAAAAGATACAACTCAATGATGGTCAAAACTAATATAAGGACTCTTTCTCAAATATGTTCTTTCAACTTGTAAAATTGATTGCAGTGTATACCAAACTAAATTAGCAATTTGGAATTTTTGTCCATGAATTAAAACTATATTAAGCCATTTTCTTTTGTATTGGATCACTGAATGTGGGTGTCACTGGCAAGGGCAGCATTTATTGTCTGTTTTTGGCAAGAAGACGGTAAGTTTCTTCCCTAAACTACTGCATTCCATGTAATAAAGTGACCCCAACAATGCCATTAGGGAAGGAGTTTAAGAATTTTGTTCCAGCATTGTGACAGAATGGAAGTAGATTTCTACACTGATGTGCTGTGTGTCTTGAAGAGGAGGGCTCACGTAGTCATGAGTTTTGCTGTCTGGATTCTGTAAGTGTTAGAGGTCACGGGTTTGATAGGTGCTGGGGAAGAAACATTGAGTTGCTGCAATCCATGTTGTTAATGTGGCACACTATAGCCACTGTGTATTGGTGGTGGATGCAGTGAATGTTTAAGATGCTGGATGAGCTCCCAGTCAAGCAGGCTGCTTCACCCTGGATGCTACTGTATTCTTGGAGTGGCATTCATCCAGGCAAGTGGGGGCTGACGTGTATCTTGTAGATGGTGGAAAGCACTAAGAAGTCAAGAGGTATGTTACTCACTGAAGAGCTTCCAGGTTCTGATCTGCTCTTACTACCACAGTATTCATGTGGCTGGTCCAGTTAAGTTTCTAGTCAATGATAAATCCAAGTTGTTCATGGTGGAGGGTTCAGTAATGGTACAGTGTTGAAAGTTAAGGGAAGTGTTTAAATTCTCTCTAGTTAATGATGGTTATTGCCTGGAACTTGTATGACACAAATATTATTTGCCACAGACCAGCACAAGCCGACATGTTGCCCAGCTCTTACTGCATATCAGCATAGGTTACTCCGTTATCTGAGGAGTTGTGAATAGAACGAAGGCTGCGCAACCATTATATACATCCCCTCTTCTGTCTTTATGATGAAGAGAAGGTTGTCTATTAAGCAGCTGAAGATGGTTATGTTTGGGACACTTCCCTAAAATAAAAGTCCTTCGTCAATGTCCAGGGGCCAAGATGATTGGCCTCCAACAATCTTTCCTTTGTGTTAGACCTGATCTCAATCAGCAGAGAGTTTTCCCTCTGATTCCCATTGACTGCACTTCAAAAGCTGTGATCCAGGATGATCATTCTCACTTCACTTCTGGAATCAAATCAAATAGAATAGAATAGAGTAGAATCTCTACTGTGCCGAGGAAGCCATTTGACCCATCAAGTTTGCACCAATTGTCCAACAGAGCATCTAACCCAGGCCCATTCCCTCCCACACTAACCCTATCATCCCAGGCATTTATCCCACTAATCTCCTAACCTACACATCTTGAGGCAATTTAGCTTGGCCAATCTATCTAACCTTGCATATCTTTGGACAATGAGAGGAAATTGAAGCACCCGGAGGAGACCCATGTAAACCCATTGCAAACTCTACACAGTCACCCAAAGCTGGAATTGAACCCAGGTCTCTGGCATTGTGAGACTGCAGTGCAAATCATGTGCCAACATGCCAGCCCTCAATTCAGCTCCTTTACTTAATCCAATTCTGGAATTTAATTCCTTTGCTCAGGTTTAGCCTAATGCTGTAATGAGATCTGATCCTGAATGTTAGTGAGCAGATTATTGTTGCATCAGTATTGCTTACTAATATTGTCATTGACACTTCCATCACTTTGCTGAATACATTGAAAAGGTGATATTTCACTGGATTGGATTTGTTTGAATTTTTCTGGACAGGACTTACCTGTGAATTATTCAACATTGTTGGATGGATTCCACTGTTGTAGCTATATTAGAACAATTTAGTTGGAGGTGCAATTAATTCTGAAGTGTTGGTTGCTGGTAAGGCTCATAGTCTTTTTGATATACAACATCCTCAGCCATTTCTTGATTTCCTGTGGAATTAATTAAATTGGATGAAGACTGATATCTTTGATGCAAGGGTCCTCAGGGGGAGGCAAGGATAGATCATGCACTCAGCTTTCCTAACTGCATATAATTGAAATGTTCAGCGGTGTCTTTTGCGTGCAAGTGCTGGGCTCCTTCATCAATGAGAATAGGGCTTTTTTGGGAGTTTCCTTCTCCAATTAAATGTCCATCACCATTTGCAACTGGATGTGGCAGGGCCACAGAACACAGATCTGATCCATTAGTTTTAGGATTGCTTATTTCAGTCAATAGCATTCTGCTTCTGTTGATTGGCACTCATGTCCTTCATGTAGTTTCACAAGTTGGCATCTCAATTCCTGATACCTGGTATTGCTCTTGGCATGCTCTCCCACACTTCTCATTGAACCCGAGGATAATCTCTGGCTTGATGGTAATGGTAGACTGAGGAAGATGCTGGAACATGAGGTTATAGGTTGTGGATGAATACATTTCTACTGCAGCTGGTGGCTCACAGCATGTCATGGATGCCCAAATATGACCTGTTAGTCTATTCCACCAATATGGTGCTGTGTATTCTCATTGTAAATTCAGGACTTTATCTCCACACAGACTGTGCAGTGGTCACTCCTAACCATACTATCATGGATAGCTGTAGCAGCAACAAGTGAGGATAGGGTCAAGTCAGTTTCTGCTTCATAGTAATTCTCTCATCTGTTGCAGGCTCAGTCTGTTAGTTATGTTCCTCAGGATTTGGCTAAGTAATTCAATAATGGTGCTGTCAAACTATTGTTGATGATGAACATTGAAGTATGTCATCCAGACTATATTCTGGTGCTCTTTCTACTTTTAGTGCTTCTTTTAAATGATGTTTAACATAGGGGAGTATGGATTCATCATCCATGGAATGAGCAGTCAATGGTAATCAGCAGAAGATTTCATTACACATGTTTGATCTGACACCAGAATCAATGTTGAGAACTCCCAGTGCGATTCACTTCTAATTATAAATAACTGTGCTGCTGCCTTTGTGGACCTGTCTTGCCCATAGGATTGGAAATACCCTGGGATTGTGATTGAAGAATTATGTTAGTAATATAATATGATATTGTTTATATTACTTAATTAGTTTGTGGAGCAGATCACATAATTCTCCCTAAATGTTAAGAAGGAAAGTGTTTCTGATTTGAATGGGCTGGGTATGCCTTTATCATGACTGGTGCCAAGATCAATGCAGGATCGATCATTCTGGCCAATATTTTCATCAACTGAGTGGCCAGGTCCTTTGAGGGAGCAGTCAACAGTCAACCACATTGCTGTACATCTGGATTTAGTTATAAGTGAGACAACGCAAGAACAGTAGATTGTGTTCCCTAAAGGATATTTTGAAACTGCATTAATACATTGGCAGGAGCTACTACACATGCACAGTTTAAATTTGGTTGAATCTCTTATTGTTACTGGGATGGCAGTTGGGAAAAGCAAATCAAAAATCTGTCTTCCTTAATGACAAATCCTCTTCTCAAAAAGCAGCACTCTTTTTTACATCGTGGATGAATATTTCAATTCTGACACTAATATCTGCTGTTGGTTATGAAACAAGGGTCCATTGTACAAGTCAGTAAATTGCCTGTTAGAAAAAAGGCTTTATTTGACAGTTTTTGTCTGACCTATTATCCATTAGTTCAATATCCTTCACTCCTTATTCATTTGAAAGTAAGGTTTGTTAAAAAAAAGTTTTAAAAATATCATGAATTTGTAATTAAAATGTAGATCTTGTCAGCTACCAAATTATCATCTTCCAAACATAATTTGAAACGAATCCTTCATATGAGGTATTAAAGTCAAGGTCTATTTACCCAGTACATTTTGTGAAGGGAAGTTGAGAAAGATATGAAGAAAGAACAGGGAAATGCAATTCAAAAGGATTATGGTTAATCTTATTGAGTATATAGTTGAGTATAATTATCTCAAACTAATTGTTGGAGGAATTTCTTTCAGAAAGTCAAAAGCTAGGATTTTATGGTCCTGCCAGCTATCTGGATCATCTTGTAAAAGAAAAGACCTTTTGGTTGGGCCAAGAAAGCCCCAGACTCCTGCGACAGCAAGACCGAAAATCCTAGACAACAAATGGTAAATTATAAATTTTAATTGATTTAGCTCTGTTGGCTGGACAACTGGTTCATAATGTTAAGCAATGCAACTACGTATGTTTAATTCTTGTATTGGTTGAGGCCCTTCATGAAGGCCCCATCTTCTCAATGTTGCCCCCTGCCTTGAGGTGTGGTGCTGCTCAAGTTAAATCCCACCAGTCAGCTCTCCCCCTCTGGAACTAGAATCTGTACAGTACAGAAAGAGGCCATTTGGCCAATCAAGTCTGCACTGGCTACAATCCCAGCAGACCATACCCCCATATCCCTACATATTTACCCACTCATCCCTCTAACCTACGCATCTCAGGACACTAAGGGGCAATTTTTAGTATGGCCAATCAACCTAACCCACACATCTTTAGACTATGGGAGGAAACCAGAGCACCCGGAGGAAACCCATTTAGACACGAGGAGAGTGTGCAAACTCCACACAGACAGTGACCCAAGTTGGGAATCGAATGCATGTCCCTGAAGCTGTGAAGCAGCTAACCACTATGCTACCATGCTGTCCTCAAAGGAGAGTGTAGTCTATGGACATCTGGGACTATGACGACTGCACCTTAATACAATATGTCACACAATTGATGTGTGACATTGGTTGGGCTATGTTCAACAAGTGTTTGAATTTATAATTACTAAGTCGAGCTGCTGTAAATAGGGATTATCCTGAAGTCAATTAAAAAATCTTTAGCTCTTTAGAGACTGACTAAGAAAGTTTCTCTGTAGATTCTCAGCTGCCTTTAAATTGCCATGCATCCTTTGAAATGCTTCTTTCTCTTCTCAGTTGTGTTTGGATTGAATGCACTTCAAATGAACAATTACTAAATCATCAAATCCCTACAGTGCAAAAGAGGCCAATTAATCCAGTGAGTCTGCGCTGACACTCTAAGAACAAAGAACAATACAGCACGGAAAACAGGCCCTTCGGCCCAACGAGCCCGCACCGCCATTTCAACATTATGAGTGCCTCCTCTACCTATGACCTTTGTCTACACCTATCAGGGAAGATAGAGGGAAGTCTAATTTAGGGACAATTTGTTACACCAATCAGCCTAAGAGCAGGGTTTTGGGATGTGGGAAGAAACCGGAGCACCCGGAGAAAACCCACGCAATCACGGGGAGAATGTGCAAACTCCCGCAGACACCGGCCCAAATCCATGTATCTGCACAGCAACAATGATAGTCACTGAGCTGTCATGTTGCCCATCAGATGGTCCAGTTTAAGTGTACACTAACGACGTGAAGCATAGGCAACTCTCGAAGCAAAATCCAAGAGCAGCCCTGCCGCGTGTATCCCCCTTGTTGGTCAACAAGACAGACTGAATCACCTGCAAAGTAAAAGACATCAATAGACATGCAAAAGTTAGACATTTACGGAATCCCCAGAAGCGCAGAAATAAAGCAAGTGAGCCATGAAATATGTTGGAAGGCCCATGGGAATCAATTGATTCCAGGGACGTGCCAAGGCTCATAATCTTTATTTAGAAAAGTCTCCTGTATCCCTCCATCTCTAGTCCACTCATGTGCCTGTCTAAGTAATCCTTAAACAACCCTAGCATGCCTGCCTCCGCCACCCTACTTGGCAGTGCATTCCAGGCCCCCACCATCGTCTGTGTGAAAAACCTCCCTCTAATATCCGAACTATACCTTGCCACCACCCCCCCTCCCCTCACCCTAAGCCTGTGGCCCTTCATAATTATGGTATCCAACCTAGGAAAAAGCTTACCACTGTTCACTTTACCTATACCCTTCATAATCTTATACACCTCTATTAGATCTCCCCTCATTCTCTGCCTTTCTCAGGAGAACAGCTCCAATTTGCTCAACCTTTCCTCATAGCTCAATCCTTCCGTACCAGGCAACATCCTGGTAAACCTCCTCTGCACTCTCTCCAGGGTCTCCATGTTCTTCCGATAATAAGGCAACCAGAACTGGACGCTGTACTCCAAATGCGGGCGGACCAACGTTTTATAACTGCAACATTAGGCGCCAGCTTTTATACTCTATACCTCTCCCCATAGGCCTTCTTCATCACCTTCTTCAAATGTACTGCCACCTTCAAGGACTTGTGTACTTGCACCCCTAGGTTCCTCTGTGCTTCTATACTCTTAATATGCCTACTATTTATCATGTAACTTGTTCCTACATTATTTCATCCAAAATGCATCACCTCGCATTTACCTGAATTAAATTCCATCTGCCATTTCTCTGCCGAATTTACTAGCCTATTTATATCCCACTGCATTGCCTGACACTATTCCTCACTCTCAGCTAGTTCAGCCATCTTTGTATCATCTGCAAACTTGCTGATCACACCACTTACTGCCTCTTCCAAGTCATTTATGTATATTACAAATAACAAAGGTCCCAGTACTGAGCCCTGCGGTGCACCACTACTTACAGACCTCCAGCTAGAAAAGGACCCTTTCACTGCTACTCTCTGTCCCCTATTACCAAACCAGTTCTCAATCCTTCTAGACACCTGTCTTTGTATTCCATGAGCCTTAATCTTTTCCACCAACCGACCATGAGGGACTTTGTCAAATGCTTTACTGAAATCCATGTAGACTACATCCACGGCTCGTCCTTTGTCGACCGTTTTTGTCACATCCTCAAAAAATTCTACCAGAATTGTAAGGCATGATCCCCTCTTTACAAAGCCATGCTGCCTATCACTAATAAAATTGCCACACTCTAAATGCTTATACTTCCTATCCCTAAGAATCCTTTTGAACAACTTCCCTACCACTGACGTCAAACTCATTGGCCTATAATTACCCGGGTTATCCCTACTACCCTTTTTAAACAATGGTATCACGTTCGCTATCCTCCAGTTCTCTGGGACCTCACCTGTGTCCAAAGAAGAGACAAAGATTTGCGTCAGAGGCCCAGCAATTTCATTCCTCGTCTCCCTAAGTAGTCTAGGATAAAACTCTGACGGAGCATTTTAGCCAGTCACTCTCTCTACTATATTCCTGTAATCCCACCCATTTCCCATGGCTAAATCATTTAATCTATATATCTTGGGACACTAAGGGGCAATTTAGCAGGGTCAATCCACATAACTTGCACATCTTTGGACCCTGGGAGGAAACCCAATCAGACATCAGGAGAATGTGCAAATTCCATACCATTAACTAAGGCTGGAATTGAACCCAGGTTCCAGGAGCTGTGAGACAGCAGTGCTAACTGCTGAACCATCAGACCTCACAATTATTAGTTGCATCATTTTAACTGATATGTAAGGCTAATACCTACGATGGGCCCAAAACTACTAATTAAAAGGTCTGATATACCCATTATTACAACACAAACGACTTGCACTCTCAAAGTTTTAATATATTAAAACATCCCAAGGCATTTATTGGAACATTTATAAGACAAAATTTGATACTGATTTATAGAATCACAGAATCTCTCAGTGCAGAAGAGGCCCTTCAGCCCATCAAGTTTGCACCAACATATGAAAGGCTTTGACTGCCCACCTAATCCCATTTGCAACAGAAAGTGACACAAAGAGATATTAAAATAATTGATCGAATGCTTGGCCAACAGAAGTAGAATTTAAGGAGCATCCTGAAGGAGGAGGGAGCACTAGTGAACTGGAGAGGGAATACCAGACAACCGAAGCCACAAGAGCAGCAAAATAAATTGGGAATGTACAATTACTACCTACAGTTATTGGCAGTTTGCAATGAGATGCAGTCACATCCGTCTTGAATCTCATTGGAAATACAAAGCTTGTCTAGTTTCCAGTGTCCCGCTGTTTTCTCTAGATGATACAAAATGATGTCAGTAACGTGATGTTGATTGAAATAAGTGAATGATAATGAATGCAAACTTTGGTTGAAAAACAGAAATTACAATTGTTTCTCTTCTCATTAGAATACTTGGCGTGGTCAGACCAAATTCTTCTCTTTGCACAGCTCCAGTACATTCATTACCTTGCATTGATTAGTGTGCTTATAGGAGCACTGCCATTCACAAATTCTGCTTTAACAGGAAGTCCATTTTAATGATGCTTTCAGCTGGTGAACCATCATTAGACGTTGCAAGAGAGAATTTTTTTAGTCTTCTGTTTGTAGCGAAATTGTAAATAAGAAAACAAAAACAAAATTATGATTTGGAGCAGAGCTCAAATGGAGGAAATTTTCTCCTTACATTGATTAAGTGCGATCTCACTAATTGGTGAAGCAGGGATGTTATGCCCTCCATCATAATATATATTTGTTCCCTTGACTCTTTATTCCTTATGGCGGCATTGTCCTTAACAGCTAAATTATGACTTATGACCAGTTATTGTGTCCATAAGTCACATTAACTACTTGCTTTTTGGTTTATTATGTTAGTCCATTAATGAGCATGATAAATCTTCAGAACAACAAATCAAAATCAATTCCAGGAAGCATTTAAATAGACTGTGATAAGTGACTTGATATAAGCAGGTCACAATTTTACATTGTCACCTTGAGTGCTCTGAATATTAATGTGGGTGAAAAAAGTTTCTGTTCAGACATCATTCCCAGTGCATGATTGGTTTTTTCTCCCTCTTTCAATTAGTATAGATTTTGCACAATAACCTAATTGGCATTTAATGGTGTTTCACAGTTAGTGAAGGTCAAATAGATTGCTATTTGAAAAACATCAGCACAAACCAGGGGTCAAACCTGAAATTTTCCAGCCCTGCACTGTTCAGCTAATAATTATATATAAGCCATTGGGAAACTTAATTTATTTAGCATTAACAATTTTATCCCACCGATTTATATACTTATGGAGATGTGCCATGGTTCATCAGCTCAGCATTTTGTGAAGGAATTACTTTTGTGAGCTGCTTATATCTAAATATTCAAAGCCTATTTATGTATATCTTAGATTTGATTTTCATTTGTTGTTCCTAAGGTTTATCTCCCTCATTACCACAGTAATCTCATGCTACCTTAGCACAAAGCTATAACCAATTTAAATCTGTTTTCATTCTCCCCACCCTCCAACAACCCCCCCCCAACCCCCATCTGTCACCCTACCACCCCCATCCTGCCACCTTATGCCCTCATCTCTTGCAGTTCTGCCTAATGGATATTTTTTGCCTTCTGCTACCCAGCACCAATCATCTTGAGATTGAAGTGGGTGGCCATCGCAGTCGAGTACATTCCTCTTCTCACCCAAAGTCTCCCCTCTTTTCTAGCATGCGTCACTGGGCAATGTTCCCACCTCAACAGAATGATCGTAGTGCCTGACTGAGCGGGTGTTCTGCTGGTGCCTTCTACTTCAGACTGCCAACTGTCCCTGTGCTCAGTAGGGCGCCCAATAACATTTTCAGAAAGTAAGAAATGGAGACAACCTGCTCTTCCAAAAAACTATCTCATCTAAAGAATATACACACTGAAGAATATCGAAGCAATTTGGCAACACCAGGGCAGAGAAAGGAACCGGGGTGAGGGACAGGGAGGCATCGCGGTGGTGGTGGTGGGTAGCAATGATGCCAACATTGTGGGATGCCATAAGGCCCTCACCCCTTGCCCTCAGAAGGGAGTAGGGACAGATGGTCAGGAAGGTTAGCTCCTGGAATGTGTGACCCAGGACCTAACATTAATGCCACCAGTATTTATCCACATGGAAAGTTAAAGTCAGTTAATGCATCCTCAGTTGGCCTCCTATCCATCACGTCACTAACCTTTCATAATGCTTAATGCACCACACTTCTCCCCCGCCACCCACATCATTCACCCAGCACAAGTCCCTGGCACTCAGAGCTCATGTCTAACATCCAGATACTGCAACCCATTTTCACACATCTACCAATGCTGCCAGCCTCCCACCCATTTTTTGCTGCTTTTTCCTCAGCTCAGCTTATTCAACTATGGCAAACACATCACCCAAACACAATCAATAACATTCATCCCTCTCTCCTGCTGTGGTTGCATGGGATGGCACAGTGGTTAATACCGCTGCCTCACAGCACCAAGGATCTAGGATTGATTCCCAGCTTGGGTCACTGTCTGTGTGGAGTTCACACATTCTCCCTCCCACAATCCAAAGATGTGCGGGTTAGGTAGATTGGCCATGATAAATTGTCCCTTAGTGTCAGGGGAGCTAGCTAAAGTAAATGCATGGAGTTATGAGCATAGGGCGAGGGCGAGATTGTGATCGGTGTAGACTCAATGGCCCGAGTTGCCTTCTTCTGCACTGTAGGATTCTATGATTCTCCTGCAGGGTGAGCAAGTTGCTGATGGTGTGACGATGGGCTGAAGGGCCTCTTGTCCTCTTGAAAATTCTGTGATTTTATGAATATGAAGGAATCTGTCTACAAGTTGTCAGAACTCATCACACGGAATCTACTCTCTTTACAGCCTCTGCTCCACCTCCCTGCCATGCTGCAGAGTAACAGGCTCTGCCTGCTTTTCACTTATAACTGTTGCAGCCTTTGTGCAGATAGATCTCCTGCTCCAGCTGGAGCAAAGTATTGGAGAGAATAATTAGGGATAGGATTTATAGTTATTTAGAATTGATTGGAGATAGTCAGCATGGTTTTGTGAAGGGTAGGTCGTGCCTTACTAACCTCATTGAGTTTTTTGAAAAAGTGACTAAGGAGGTGGATGGGGGTAAGATGGTTGATGTGGTATATATGGACTTTAGTAAGGCGTTTGATAAGGTGGCCCATGGAAGACTTCTGCAGAAAATGCAGATGTATGGGATAGAGGGTGATTTAGCTAATTGGGTTAGGAATTGGCTAGCATATAGAAGACAGAGGGTGGTGGTTGATGGGAGATATTCATCGTGGAGTTCGGTGACAAGTGGTGTACCTCAGGGGTCTGTTTTGGGGCCCCTGCTGTTTGTAATTTTTATAAATGATCTGGATGAGGGTATTGAAGGATGGATTAGTAAATTTGCAGATGACACTAAAGTCGGTGGAGTGGTAGATAGTGAAGAGGGGTGTTATAGTTTGCAGAGGGACTTGGACAAGTTGCAGAGCTGGGCCGAGAGGTGGCAAATGGAGTTTAATGTGGAAAAGTGTGAGGTAATGCACTATGGCAGAAATAATAAATGTGTAGAGTATAGGGCAAATGGTAGGATTCTTAGTAGTCTAGATGAACAGAGGGATCTTGGTGTGTATGTGCATAGATCCCTGAAAGTAGGCAGTCAGGTCGAGAAGGTTGTTAGGAAGGCATATGGAGTCTTGGCTTTTATTGGTAGAGGGATTGAATTTCGGAGCCGCAACGTCATGTTGCAACTGTACAAAACTCTAGTGCGGCCGCACTTGGAGTATTGTGTGCAGTTCTGGTCCCCACATTATAAGAAAGATGTGGAGGCATTGGAGAGGGTACAGAGGAGGTTTACCAGGATGTTGCCTGGTATGGAGGGCAGGTCTTATGAAGAGAGGCTGAGGGATTTGAGGTTGTTTTCGTTAGAAAGGAGGCGGCTAAGAGGAGACCTAATCGAAACATATAAGATGATTAGAGGTTTAGATAGGGTGGACAGTGATAGCCTTTTTCCTAGGATGGAAAGAGCTAGCACGAGGGGACACAGCTTTAAATTAAGGGGTGATAGTTATAGGACGGATATCAGAGGTAGGTTCTTTACCAAAGGGTGGTTCGGGAGTGGAATGCCCTGCCTGCAGCAGTTGTAGATGCGCCAAGTTTGGTGGCGTTTAAGGGGTTAGTTGATAAGTATATGGAAGAGAAGGGAATGGTTTAGTTTGGAGGGGCATTGCTTTTTATATTGGTCGGCGCAACATCGAAGGCCGAAGGGCCTGTTCTGTGCTGTAATGTTCTATGTTCTATGTTCTAGCTGCCACTGCTGTGACAATGCAGTAACACTTTCCATTAACCCCAGAAACTCACCATAATAGCCCCAAAGACACTCCTGATACTCTGCAACAGAAAAGATTCTTAAAAATGGCCTTCCCTGATAATTGGGTATCAGTATGCAGTTCAGGTTGCAGTAATGCAAATCTGTTGCTTCAGAGTTTTCCATGAATTCATTTCTTGGACCTGCTTGCTCTCACCACAGCCTTGCACTTCTGACCTTCTGCTTTCATGCACCATAGAACTGCCACCTATCCAGCCACAGCAGGAAAGGAGAGAGTAACAACACAATGCTAATAAAGGGGTGGCACGGTGGCACAGTGGTTAGCACTGCTGCTTCACAACACCAGGGACCTGGGTTCGATTCCTAGTTTGGGTCACTGTGTGGAATTTGGACGCTTTCCCCATGGCGGGGGGCGGAGGTTCTCTAATTTCCTCCTGCAGTCTGAAAAACATACTGATCAGGTCACTGACCCAAACAGGTGCTGGGGGAATGTTGCGACGAGAGGAATTTCACAGTGACTGCATTGCAGTGTTAATGTAAGCCTTAACTGTGACTAATAAAGAAATAAACTTTAGAAATAAATAAAATCCTTATCTAATCTGACTTCTGAACCACCAACTCAGAATCCAGCACTGCACAGAACATGGAGACCAGCATAGAGTTGAGATGCAAACATGATGAATCATGCAGCTAATCTTGGATGTCAGCTCACAGGAAGACAGGATTGAGTACAAGTGTTGAGAGCTCAGATGAGGCCTATGGTGCGACAATTTACAGGATAATGCTGATAGGTATGCATGCTGAGTAATGGGTACAGCCTCAATACACCATCCTGGCAGCCTCATGATGCTGTCACTCAGCTCCCAACTGTCCTGACAATACAAAATCCCCAGAGACTTGCTACCTCGACCTCCTTAAATAGTTTAGTGGGCTCTGGCAGCAATAAGTGTTGGCCAATCTGCAGTTCCTCACTCTCCCTGTCTTCAGAAATCTATCTTTTCCAACTGTATAACACATATATCATTGGAGCAGAGAAGCCCAGGAAGGTGACCCATTTGTGATGTAGAAGATTAAGAGAGACATGGATAAGGAGTGGTTGTTCCCTTTAGTTGACAGTTCAGTCACAAGGGGGACATAGGTTCAAGGTAAGGAGCTGGAAGTTTAGGGAGGATGTGAGAAAAAATCTTTTATATCTAGAAGGTGATGATGGTCTGGAATGCAGTGCCTAGGATGGTAATAAGGGCGAGTTGTTTCACATCCTTTAGAAAGCACCTGGATGAGGACTTAGCATACTATAATATTAAGGGCTATGAGCCAAGTGCTGGGAGATGGGATTAGGTGAGAGTTCAGGTGTTTTGAATGTGTTGACTTACAGACTTGATGGGCTGAAGGGCCTCTTGTCCTCTTGAAAATTCTGTGATTTTATGAATATGAAGGAATCTGTCTACAAGTTGTCAGAACTCATCACACGGAATCTACTCTCTTTACAGCCTCTGCTCCACCTCCCTGCCATGCTGCAGAGTAACAGGCTCTGCCTGCTTTTCACTTATAACTGTTGCAGCCTTTGTGCAGATAGATCTCCTGCTCCAGCTGCCACTGCTGTGACAATGCAGTAACACTTTCCATTAACCCCAGAAACTCACCATAATAGCCCCAAAGACACTCCTGATACTCTGCAACAGAAAAGATTCTTTAAAATGGCCTTCCCTGATAATTGGGTATCAGTGTGCAGTTCAGGTTGCAGTAATGCAAATCTGTTGCTTCAGAGTTTTCCATGAATTCATTTCTTGGACCTGCTTGCTCCAGTTTGGGTGTACACGAGTCACATTAGCTGACTGATTCAAGGGTTTCCAGTACATGCATCGGACATCCCTTCAGGCTTCCTTATGCTCCCAGAATACCACACTAGCTGGCTAAACAGGGCATACTACAAATGTGAGCGGATGCATTCCAGGCAAATATGAAGTAATGCATTTTGGAAGGTCTAATTCAAATAGGAAATATACTATAAATGCCAGACTTTTAAGAATATTGATAGCAGAGGGATCTGGGTGTACACATACACAGATCACTGAAAGTGGCAGCACAGGTGGAGAAGATAGTCAAGAAGGTATATGGCACTCCAGCCTTTACATGTTGATTATATCGCTGCATTCTGCTCAAAAGAGGACTCCACCCTCCAGGATGATCACTCACTCCAGGTTCCCATTGGTCCTTCAGATGTATGGGATTGAGGGTGATTTAGCTAGTTGGATTAGGAATTGGCTAGCTGATAGAAGACAGAGGGTGGGGGTTGGTGGAAATTATTCATCATGGAGTTCGGTTACAAGTGGTGTACCTCAGGGATCTGTTTTGGGGCCCCTGCTGTTTGTAATTTTGATAAATGATCTGGATGAGGGTATTGAAGGATGGATTAGTAAATTTGCGGATGACACCAAAGTCGGAGGAGTGGTAGATAGTGAAGAGGGGTGTTATAGTTTGCAGAGAGACTTGGACAAGTTGCAGAGCTGGGCCGAGAGGTGGCAAATGGAGTTTAATGTGGAAAAGTGTGAGGTAATGCACTTTGGCAGGAATAATAAATGTGTAGAGTATAGGGCTAATGGTAGGATTCTTAATAGTGTTGATGAACAGAGGGATCTTGGTGTATATGTGCATAGATCCCTGAAAGTAGGCAGTCAAGTCGATAAGGTTGTTAAGAAGGCATATGGAGTCTTAGCTTTTATTGGTAGGGGGATTGAATTTCGGAGCCGCAACGTCATGTTGCAACTGTACAAAACTCTAGTGCGGCCGCACTTGGAGTATTGTGTGCAGTTCTGGTCCCCACATTATAAGAAAGATGTGGAGGCATTGGAGAGGGTACAGAGGAGGTTTACCAGGATGTTGCCTGGTATGGAGGGCAGGTCTTATGAAGAGAGGCTGAGGGATTTGAGGTTGTTTTCGTTAGAAAGAAGGCGGCTAAGAGGAGACCTTATTGAAACATATAAGATGATTAGAGGTTTAGATAGGGTGGACAGTGATAGCCTTTTTCCTAGGATGGAGAAAGCTAGCACGAGGGGACATAGCTTTAAATTAAGGGGTGGTAGTTATAGGACGGATGTCAGAGGTAGGTTCTTTACCCAGAGGGTGGTAAGGGTATGGAATGCCCTGCCTTCTGCAGTTGTAGATGCGCCAAGTTTGGTGGCGTTTAAGAGGTTAGTAGATAAGTTTGTGGATGAAAAGGGAATGGTTTAGGTTAGAGGGTCATTGCTTTTTCTTAATTGGTCGGCGCAACATCGAAGGCCGAAGGGCCTGTTCTGCACTGTAATGTTCTATGTTCTATGTTCAAGCCAGGGTTCCTTCTTCTGTGCTGTCCTGTGGGAGAGTTTTCAGGTTTTCAAAGCACTGTCAAAGGAGACTTGGTGAGTTGTGAAGATCTTCATGTTGCAATCTTATGGTACTGAATCCATATGTTTAACTACACTAAATGGCAAGAGTAACATAGAACATTTGTGATGTCCAACTCTGAACAAGTTTGACAACAATGGGAGAAATACATTGCTTTTTATATATGGTCATAATTGAAATCCACTGTTAATAGGAAGACTTCCATTGTTATAACTATCCTGTTGGTACGAAAACTCCAGATACTGCCTTCTCTAACCTCTTTACATGGTCTGATGTGCTCTGGCACCGCATCATTATGTTATGCCTGTCCAATACAACATGAAGTAGGCTCGAGACAAGCATAACATAATGATGATGAAGAGGAAAAGGGCTCAACAACATTCATCACACTTTGTTCAGAGGAGCTTTTTTCAGGTATCAGTCCTTCCATTAGTTGCATCAATCTGCCAGTTAATTCTAAACTAACAGCAGTTCAAAGATGTAGACCAATGGTTTCTAGGGAGATAGTTAAGAAAGAACAACTGATTTGCAGAGAGTCAGCAATTACATGGGGCAGACTTATATCCCACACAATTGGGCTGGCTCGAAGCTAAATGTGACGGTGCCGGCATAGGACTGGGGTAAACACAGTAAGAAATCTCACAACACTAGGTTAAAGTCCAATAGGTTTATTTGGTAGCAAAAGCCACTAGCTTTCGAAATGCTGCTCCTTTGTCAGATAAGTAGGAGTTCTGTTCACAAACAGGAATGTTCACATTCATGAAAAAACTCCCACTTACCTGGTGAAGGAGCAGCCTTCCGAAAGCTAGTGGCTTTTGCTACCAAATAAAACTATTGGCCTTTAACCTGGTATTGTGAGACTTCTTACTGTCAAAGCTACATCCCGGAGGTGAAAAACCAGCATTTAATCCACTGTACAATGGTGTGGTATGGTGGCACAGTGGTGAGCACTGCTGCCTCGCAGCACCAGGGACCCAGGTTTGATTCTCGTCTGTGTGGAGTTTATACATTTTTGCCTATGTCTGCATGGGTTTCCTCCACATTCTGGAAGATGTGCACGTTAGGTGAATTGGCCATGATAAATTCTCCTTCAATGTACCCGAACAAGGGATGGAGTGTGGCGACTAGGGAATTTTCACAGTAGTTTCACTCTTACCAGCTAAACCACATTGCAGTGTGAATGTAAGTTGATTTGTGACACTGATAAATAAACTTTTTTAAACAATCAACATCTTCACCCCCTCCTCCCCCCAATCCCATGCCATGCGTATTCTTATTGCAAAAAGACATTGTGGGTTTTTATTTTTATGATGAGAGATGCAAGATCATTTACAAGACATTGTAGTTTAGTGGCTAAACAGAACAACTTCATAACAAAGTGTACCTAGCTGGAGGATTTTAATTTCTCTTCAATGTTCCCAAGATATCAGCCATTTGACTGACAAATGCATTTTGGATTATTATTTGAAAACTCTTGAAATCCATCCAAATATTATTTGAAAATCTGGGCAGTTATCCATCCTAATTATTAGGGAATTACACTCACCATTTGAATTATTTTTCACAATGCCTGAAAGAATGGATAAAGCACAGTAGGGAGCTGGATTTTAACTGAAATTTTTAAAAAGCTAAAGGATCTCCTAATGAGCTGGATCACTGGTTCACCTTTCTTTCTGTGGCAATCTGCTGCACCAGCTGCATTCCAGGAACCATCACAAATCGGAGGATGACTCCTGGTGACAAGGGCTTTCCATGAATGATATGGATTGTGCATCAATTTGTAACCGACACAGTGGGAGTTACGCTGCCTCAAGACATCTGACAGGTCAGATGATCGGAGTGGTGAAGCATTGACCACTGGTGGAGCCCTGCAGTACTTAGCAGAACAGCTCACAAGATTCATGACTGTCTGTTGTGTGCTTCGCAACCTTGCCATCAGGAAAGAACAGTCTTTGCCACCAGCTATCAGGTGAAAAGCACGAGGAGGTGGAGAAGGTGGAAGCGGCAAAGGGAAGAGAGAAAGCACCCACACACCCCTTTGTGTCTGGGCTATCAATGAAGAACTCTTCCAACTCTATCCCAATTCCACATTCACTGGCAGTTCCACACTACTCCTCTTCTTTCTATCACTGACATCACATCATCCCCTTGGCCAAAATGTAAAAGTGAAAACTGCCACAAAATAAACATTTCAAACCAAATGCATGAGATCATACCACATTGTATAAAAATAGAAACTAGTCACATTTGTGCATTCACTTGGTGCCTGTCTTGCACGTGTTTTATGTTGTGTATCCCTCTATGGATTAAGGATGTATAAAGAATCACAAGGTAGGCTTGGTAACTTGAACACAGGGAGCTCTTTATTAAAGGCATGCCCTGATTCAGTCAGCCTTAAGACTCCCCACCAGGGTCCACACTAATTCCCAAGAATCACCTGACCTGCATTCTTAATGGGGGAAATCATCACCCCCAACCTCAGCACACAAATATATAAACATAAATCAAACCATTACTTTCTGCTGTTTGTACACAGTGTCACAGTGATTATTCTTGACTGAGTGACAAGATAAAGTTTATTTATTAGTCACAAGTAGGCTTACATTCATACAGTAATGACGTTACTGTGAAAATCCCCTAGCTGATAGGTGAACCTCTCAAGATAAGAAAATCCCAAATTACAAAATCCAAATACTTCCAGTTGATCAGAACATTCTCAGACCCATCTAATGATTTTCAGTAAGTGCAGTTTATTTGCAATGATACCAATGAGCCAGAGGTGAATGAAAAATTTTTAACTTTCCTAATCTTTCCACTAGTGCTTAGTGCAGCCACAAAATCTGCAGCAGAAGTGGAGACAGCTTGCTGTCCATTACATCATCATCAACACTCTCTTTCCCCATGGCTAGGACAAAGTGTACTTCTCAAATATCTAAAAGGACATAGGTGCAAGCAAGGTTGCAGAGAGAGGAGGTAGGAGGGAAAGAAAGGCATTCATGCTTCCACTATCTGCAATTTGTAAGTCAAAAGAGATTGTGGGGGGGGGTTGAGAAATAAATTTAATTTTAATTAAATGATTTAAGGTCTAAATTTTTAATTTGTGACAATGCAGCTCTCAGTTGTGCCTGACCTAACGAGGTACAAGTAATTAATATTTCTGAATTAAGACCAAAGATGTGCATGTTGGGTTGATTAGCTGTGTTAAACTGCTCCTTAGTGTCAGAGGAATGAGCAGGATAAGTAAGTCGGGTTACAGGGAAAGGGCAAGGATGGGATTGTTGTCGGTGCAGGATTGTTGGGCAGAATGGTCTCTCTGCAGACTGTAGGGATTCAGTGACTCTATGATTCCATGATTATTATGGAAGGTGACCTAACAAAAGTAGCGTAGACAACATGAAAGTTTCTTATTGCTCAAGGCCCTGAGAAAATGTTACCAGTACAGGCAATGCCTTTCTTCTTCTGTCTCTGGACTGATGTTACACTGAATTGTTTCTCAGAAGAATCATACCATAGGAACCATAGTGTAAACATTAGCAACATAGACCCTGATTTTTCAAATGTTATCCCTAAATCTGGCTGTTTCTCTTCCTCCTTAGGAAATAGCCCAAATAAGCCTCTTTCATCAGTTGAGTGTGAGAGCCAGTTAATGTCACCCCAGCTCTGCAACTGGGGTCAAGCAGATGAAAGACCCCAGAATGATAACCCACTGTGAACAAATGATGCATCCTTACTTCCTCTCATCAATTATAGGGTGGCATGCGATGGAGATGATAGTGGGGCAGCACAGTAACACAGTGGTTAGCACTGCTGCCTCACAGCACCAGGAACCCAAGTCCCATTCCTGGCTTGGGTCACTGTCTGTGTGGAGTTTGCACATTCTCCCCATGTCTGCATGGATTTCCTCTGAATGCTCTGATTTCTATCCACAGTCTGAAAGATGTGTTGATTAGGTGCATTGACTCAAACAGGTGCCGGAGTGTGGCAACTAGGGGAATTTCACAGCAGCTTCATTGCAGTGTTAATGTAAAACTTGTGACTAACAAATAAACTTTAGCCTTTTTTTCCATCTTCTGCCACTGGGAACCCTGGGGGAAGGTAATGGGGTCACCATTGGTCAGACCAGAATGTTTTGCCAGTGGGAACTGCCAGAATATCCCACCTGCTGAGTTCAAATCTTATGCTATATTTCTTTAAAGGTCAGTAAGAAGTAAAGCTTATTTATTAGTCACAAGTAGCGTACATTGCAATGAAGTTACTGTGAAATTCCCTTAGTCGTCACATACAGGTCAATCCACTTAATTAACACATTTCTCAGAATGTGGGAGGAAACTAGAGCACCCGGAGGAAACCCACTTAGAGATGGGGAGAATGTGTATACTCCCCACAGACAGTGACTCAAGCTGGGAATTGAACCCAGGTCCCTGGCACTATGAGGCAACAGTGCTAACCACTGTGCCACCCCTTAATCATTGTTTGATTGTAGATCAATCACTCTACAGAGATTTGATTCTCCTGGCAATGCATTTCGGCTATGCATGGCTGAGCAGGGAGATAAAAAGAATCGCTGTATAACTGGAAGAAGGAAGAACAAATTTGCTGGCAAGTTTTGTAAAGCAGGAGATAAAGGTGCTACAGAGAACATGTCAGTGAACCTTGTATTGGTCTACATCAGTAAGATAAGGAACATTTTTATCTTGCTTGAAATGAGCTGATGCATTTGTGTAGTATGTTTACTCTGCCGAAGTGATGAATGATTCACTGTCAAAGAGTGCAACGGGATCCAATAAACATTGTAGTGTCTGGATTACTGGTGACTAGAACTAATAACAATACATCAAAATGTAATAACTCTGGGAATAAAAAGCACCAAGCCATTACATGTTAAAAATGTCTCCAAGAACTTGTCCCAACACACTCTTTGCCATCTTAGAGCTTGTTTCTGGAGTTTGCATTTTTCAACTGCACTCACCTGAACTACAAGCTGCAACCAAGGAGCATGTTATTTTTATGGAATTTTCAATGGATAATGTTACAGACAGGATGGCATTTAATTTAAACAGCACTGCGTCCTCCTCTTAAAAAGCATTGGCGTCATTTTCAACCCCTTGCTTTCAATGTGATCTAATTTCTAATAGAATCATCGAATCGCCACAGTGCAGAAGGAAGTTATTTGGCTCACCATGCCTGTACTGATTCTTACCCAGGCTATATATGTAGCCCACTAACCTTTAAAGTTTTGCTCATGTTAACACTGCAATGAAGTTACTGTGAAATTTCTCTAGTGGCCTGTTTGGGCCAATACACCTAACCAACACATCTTTCAAAATGTGGGAGGTAACCGAAGCACCCAGAGGAAACTCATGCAGACACAGAGAGGACATGTAAATTCCACATACACAGTGACCCAAACCCAAACTGAACCCGGGTCCCTGACTTTGCGAGGTAGCAGTGCTAACCACTATGTTGCCTACATATCTTTGGACACTAAGGGGCAATTTAGCATGGCCAGTCAACCTAACCCGCACATTTTTGGACAGTGGGAAGAAATCAGAACACTTGAAGAAAACCCACACAGACTTGGGGAGAATGTGCAAACTCCTTACAGACAGTGACCTGAGACCGGAATTGAACCTGCATCCCTGGCATTGTGAGGCAGCAGTGCTAACCACTGTGGCACCATGCCGCCCTCAACCAACTATAATCCCTCAGCAAACTCAAGGCTAAGTTCAAAGGGTTAGTTTATTTGCAAGTGCTCAAACACTATAAGGAAGCTCACAATGTAGGTTGCTTCATACTCATACAGTAAACATAAGATAGAGAAAGAAAGATAAAAATCTTAGTGGCACAGTGAACAGTGGTTAGCACTGCTACCTCACAGCACCAGGCACCCAGGTTTGGTTGTGGTCTTGGGTTACAGTGCAGTTTACATGTTCTCCCTGTGACTACATGGATTACTTCCCACAGTACAAAGATTAGTCATAGGAAATGTACAGGGTTACAGGGATAGGGCCTGGGCAAGATGCTTTTTTTGGTGTAAATTGAATGGGCTATATGGCCTTCTTCTGCACTGTAGGGTTTCTAATGCATTAGAAATCTAATACAGACCATGAAACCATTGTTGTAAAATCCCATCTCGTTCAGAGAAGGAAGTAGCTGCCTTTACCTGCCCTAATCTGGCCTATGTGTGATCCCAGATCTATGTCATGTGTTTGACTCTGAAATGGCTGAACAAGCCACTCAGTATATCAAGCCATTAGTTGTGGGTGGCACAGTGCTACAGTGGTTAGTACTGCTGCCTCACAGCACCGGCGACCTGGATTTGATTCCCGGCTTTGGGTCACTGTCTCAAGGAGTTTGCGTGTTTCTCTCCATGGGTTTCCTCCAGGTGCTCCAGTTTCCTCCTGAAAGTCTGAAAGATGTGCTGATTAGGTGCATTGACAGGTATGAGTGTGGTGACAAGGTGAATTTCACAGTAACTTCTTTGCAGTGTTAATGTAAGCCTTATTTGTGACTAATAAATAAACTTTTAACTTTATAAAAATCTCTGGTGGCTTTTCTGTCTTAAGAAACATAGATTGCCTTTGTATAATTCCCTTTGAACTTGGTTTCTGCAGTCCATAGGGATCATTAACACAGCTTCTGAGATAACAAGGCACATTCAAGGGTGGCACAGTGGTTAGCACTGCTGCTTCACAGCTCCAGGGTCCTGGGTTCAATTCTTGGCTTGGGTCACTGTCTGTGTGGACTTTGCACACCCTCCTCGTGTCTGCGTGGGTTTCCTCCGGGTACTCCAGTTTCCTCCTACAGTCCAAAGATATGTGGGTTAGGTTGATTGGCTATGCTAAGAAATTGCCCCTTAGTGTCCAGGGATGTGCAGGTTAGAAGGATTAGTGGGTATAATATGGGGGTTGAGCCTGGATGGGATTGTGTTCAGTGCAAACTCGATGGGCTGAAGAGCCTCTTTCTGCACAGTGGGATTCTATGATTCTCCTTCAATACAGCCAGATTTCCTCAACTTGTTCAAACTTTGCAGCCAGACATGGCTTCAGTCATTTTAGCAAGGTCATTGTCCAGTTTCAACATTTTAAAAATTAGATAATATAAAATTATCATGTGAATTCTTCACCCCTTTACAATAGGCATACTGGAAATCATGACACATATCATGATTAGCTAGTTTTTCCTCTAATCATTAAAAAAAGTTAATAATGAATGTTAATTTTCCAATTGGGTAAACAATACAAATCTCCTTCTGTTGAGGTCTAATTTGAAATATTACTGTCCCGTATCTTTGGATGAGGTTTCATCGCAGACTCACCCATTATACTGGCCTACTTAATACTCATGTGTCTTGTTCCTTCTTCTTCCAAAATAGTCTTCTCTCCCCAGAATATCTGGATGCACTACTCTCCATCCTCCCTTCTACTTCCTCTGAACCCCTGAAGAAGTGCCACCTGCTGTGTTCCATTCCCTGTTGGAGCGTTTAAAGTTTATTCATTCGAGTCACAAATAGGTTACATTCACACTGCAATGAAATTACTGTGAAAATTCCCTAGTTGCCACACTCTGGCACCTGTTTGGATACACTGAACAAGAATTTAGCATGGCCAATGCACCTGACCAGCACACTTTACAGGCTGTGGGAGGAAATTGGGGCACTCAGAGGAAACAAACACAGACACGGGACGAGTGTGCAAACTCCACACAGACAGTGATCCAAGCTGGGAATCAAGCCCCAGTCCCTGGTGCTGTGCAACAGCAGTGCTAATCACTGTGCCAGCATAATGGGTAAACGGTCATAATCTAGCACACTAGAAGTGAAGTCTGAAAAGTTGAACTTCCAACAATATTGCAGATCTCAAGCTGCCTGTGAGCAGCACCAGAAGAGGTCAGATTGAGAATCATTTAAACGAGTTGAGAATGCACAAATTACATTCTAATGGATATCAATCATTTTTACACGACTGATAACTCAGATAGGAAGCCGGAACATTGTAAAACCACCAATTTAAATTGAACAAACATGATAGATTAACACATGGTCATTCACTTTTTATATTCTGGCAGTGCAATATAATAACTCATTACTATTATCAATAATGTAACTACGCATAATATCCTTCTATTGTTCAATTAGATGAGGATTGACCTATACATAATAGTCGACGAATAGTCTTTCATTTCAACTTGCGATGGAATTATATTGTATCATTGAATGAAAAGCTGCCTCATAACGACAATGGTGCAGGAGGGCATGCCAAAAGCAATGCCAGGCACATTTAGCCAGAAGAATTTCACAGGAACTTCATTGCAGTGTTAATGTAAGCCTTACTTGTGACTAATTTTTTTTTAATTTAAAAGGATGGTAGGCATGATGTGGAGATGCTGGTGTTGGATTGAGGTAGGCACAATAAGAAATTTCACAACATCAGGTTAAACTCACCTCCTTCATCAGGTGAAGGAGCAGAGCTTCAAAACTCCTGATTCCAACTAAACCTGTTGAACATTAACCTGGCGTAGTGAGACTTCTTACTATTTAAAAAGAAGTGTCAACCTGGTGAGACTTTATCGAAGGGCTACTTGTGTGCCAAACCACGGAAGCAGCATACAATAGACTGAGCTAAGCAATCCCACAGCCAACAGATGAGATTTGGATAGATTTCGATTGCAGAGAGATTTGGATAGGCTGAGTGGGTGAGCGAGGACCTGGCAGATGGAATATAATATTGGCAAAAGTGAGGTTATCCATTTTGGAAGAAATAATAGTAGAATGGAATATTATTTAAAAGGCAAAAAGTTACAGCATGCTACTGTGCAGAGGGACCTGAGGGTCCTTGTGCACGAATCTCAAAAACTCAGTCTGCAGGTGCAGCAGATGGTCAAGAAGGCAAATGGAATTTGTCCTTTATCGCGAGGGGGATAGAATATAAAAGCAGGGAGATCTTGCTGCCAACTGTACAAGGCACTGGTGAGACCTCAACTGGAGTACTGTGTGCAGTTTTGGGTCCCACTATTTGCAAAAGGATATGTTGGTCTTGGTGGGAATACAGAGAAAGTTCACTAGGCTGATACCGGAGATGAGGGAGTTAGCCTATGAGGAGAGATTGAGTAGATTGGGCCTGTACTCGTTGGAGTTTAGAAGGCTGAGGGGGGATCTTGTAGAGACTTACAAGCTAATAAAGGGGCTAGATAGGTTAGAGATAGAGACATTCTTTCCACTTAGAAAGGAAACCAGAACTAGAGGGCACAGCCTCAAAATAAAGGAGGGGGCTGTTTAGAACAGAGTTGAGGAGGAACAGCTTCTCTCAGAGTGGTGAATCTCTGGAATTGTCTGCCCATTGAAGTGGTGGAGGTTACCTCATTGAATATGTTTAAGTCGTGGGTAGATAGATTTCTGATCGATAAGGGAATTAAGGGCTATGGGGAGCAGGCGGGTAAGTGGAATTAATCCACTTCAGATCAGCCATGACCTTATTGAATGACGGGGCAGGTTCAAAGGGCGAGATGGCCTACTCCTGCTCCTATTTCTTATGTTCTTAGATCACATCAAAGTTCTGCAGTCTTTCCACACACAGTCATAAATGGTGGTGGACATTTAACTGGTTAACCAGAGAGGGAGGTTCCACATATATCTCTATCCTTACTGATGGGCAAGTCTGGCAAATCAGTGCAAAGTACATGACTGAACTATGCACAGCAATCTTCAGCCAGATCAGTGAAGTTGATCCATTTCAGCCTCCTCCAGACATCCCCAGCATCATAGATGTTTCAGCCAATCTGATTCACTCCATCTCATAAGAGAAAAATAGACAATGGGACATAATACTGTAAGGGCTATGGACCTGATAATATTCCAGAAATAGTATTAAAGACTTATCTTCCAGACTAATTAAACCTCTAGCCAAACTGTTCCAGTATTGCAACAACACTGACATCTTCCCAAGACTGTGTAAAATTTTCCTGATATCTCTTGTCCTCAAAAAGCTGGACAAAGTCAACCAAGTGATGGAAAGTGTCATTGGCAGTGCTATCAAGTGGCACTTACGCAACAATGACCTGCATATTATTGCTCAGTTTGGCTTCCACCAGTTCCTGTTTTCATTACAGCCTTGGTTCAAACATGGACCAAAGAGCTGAAATCAAGAGGAGAGGCAAGAGTAATTTCCCTTGACATCAAGACAGCACTCCTTCCTTCACCAACAGAGAGTAATAGTAGTGTGTACCATCTGTAGGATGCACTGCAGTAACTCACCAAAGCTCCTGAAAGCACCTTCTAAATTTACAACCTCTGCGATCCGGAAGGATAAGAAGCAGCTGCATGGGAACGCCATCACCTCCAAGCCACATAACATTCCAACTTGGAATTGTATTGCTGTTCCCTCACTGTCATTGAATCAAAATCCTGAAATTCCCTTCCTAACTCTCTGTGGGTGTATGTACTCCACCAGGACTGCGGCGGTTCAAGAAGGCAGCTCACCAACACCTTCTCAGGGGTAATTAGGGAGAGGCAACAACTAAACCAATTGTCCAGATTCAATGAAAGAAGAAAAGAAGATTTTCAAGAGCTGTATCATGTAAAAAAAAATTTGTGGGATATAAGCATTGCTGACAAGGCCTGTATTTGTTGCGCATGAGAAGGTGGTGTAGTGAGTGGCCTTGAATTGTTGTAGGCCTTGCTGAAATCTTAGTGCTATTAATAAGGAAGTTCCAGGATTTAGACTCAGCAACAATGAACAAGTGGCAATATATTTCCAAGTCAGGAGGGTGTGTGATTTGGTGGGAACTTTGGTGATGTGCCTTCTGCCCTTCTCCTACTCAATGGTTGTAATAGCATAGCACCCCATCAAGCAATGCCAAGACACTGCAGGCTGCATTAGGAACAAAAGGTACTTACTTAAAAAGAGAAATCATGCATGAGGGATTACAGCCTATGATTGCCAGGAGTAGCATTTACATGTTGACTATTTGGCTGCCCAGTGTATTCTGCCTAAAAGAGAACTCCATCCCCTGGGATGATCACTCACTCCAATGTCCCATTGATCCTTCAAGCCAGGTCTCCCTCTTCTTTTGTGCTGTCTTGACTATAGTGTAGAGTTTGCAAGTTTTCAAAGCACTATCAAAGCAGACTGAGTTGCTGAAGATCTTCATTCTGCAATCTTATGGTCCTAAATCCATGTCTTTAACTACAGGAGTAATATAGAACATCTGTGATGTCCAACTCTGAACAAGTTGGACCACAATGGGGGAAATATGTTGCTTTGTATTTATGGTTATAATTGAAGTCCACTGTTAATGGAAAGACTTTCATTTTTATAATAATTTTCAGAACCACAGAATATATCAAAGCACTTTACAGTAAATAAAATACTTTTGGAGTAAAGTCATATGGGAGAAGAGATGTCCAATTTGCACACAGTAATTTCTCAGTAATAGCAGTATGATTATGATCACATTCATTGCTTTTTAAAAATAATTGAAGAATAAATCTTGGTCAATGTACTAGGGATATCTCACCTGCTGTTCTTCGAAAGAGTATCATAGAATCTCTTACTTCCACCTGAGTGGGAGCAGACTATTTAACAAAAGATGATACTTCTAACAGTCTAGCATTCCCACAATACTTCATGGAAGAGTTAGTCTAGTATCTTTGTGTTCAACTCCTGTGCTGGAATTCTACTGCTGCGCCCACAATGGAATCGGAGTGGGCGAGGGGCAGACAATGGAAATGTCCGTTGGCCTCATTGACCTCAATGGATGCAGAATTGGCTTGGTCATAGAGGCAAAGAATGGCAATGGAAAGGTTTGTTATTCAGAATAGAGATCTGTAGTTAGTGGTGTTCCACAGGAATCAGTGCTAGAACCTCTCTGATTTGTAGTATATAAGAGTGATCTGGAAAAAATATCTGGGTGGTCTGATTAGTAAGCTTGCAGATGACAAGAAGACTGGGGGATTTGCTGAATGTGCCAGCGATTGTCAGAGGATACAATATGATATAGATAAGTTGGAGACTTGGACACAGAAATGGCAGATGGAGTTTAAAAGCAAGGTGCTACATTTTGGAGGATCAAATTTAGTTGTGAACTATATTGTAAATGGCAGAACTCTCAGGAAAATTAATGTTCAAAGGGATCTGGGCATGTAGGTCTACAGTTCTCTAAAAGTGGCAACACATGTGGCCAAGGTGGTTGAGAAAGCATGTGGCACGCTTGCCTTTATCAACTGGGGCATTGAGTACAAGAGTTGGGAAACCTTGGTTAGGCACATTTGGAGTATTGCGTGCAGTTCTGTTCACAAGACTACCAGAAGGATGTGAAAGCTTTGGGGATAGTGCAAAGAATATTCACTAGGATGTTGCCTGTTTTGAGGGTATTGACTATGAGTAGAGGTTGAATAAACTAGAATTGTTTTCACTGGCAAGGTGGAGCCAGAGGGAAGATCTAATAGAGGCATACAAAATGATGAGAGGCATAGACAGGACCGATGGTCAGAGGCTCTTTCCCAGAGTATAAATGTCAATTATAATGGAGCACAGTTCAAGGTGAGAGGGGGAAAGTTTAAGGGAGATGTGGGGGAGAAGTTTTTCACACAGAGTTGGAACGCGCTGTCAGAGGAAGTGTGGAACCAGGCACATCAGAAACATTTAAGAGGCATCTGGCTAGGTACACGAATAGGGGCAGAATAGAGGGATTGGAACTGAGGAAGGGCAAAAGGTTTTTTTGTCGTTTTGTTTGGGCGTCATGATCAGCAGGGGCCGAAGGGCCTATTCTTGTGCTGTAATTTTCTTTGTTCTTTATTTGTTCTTTGAATGGGTAAAACTTCAGAATTAAACAGATGGATTAAAATGTTCATAGAATAGTGGAATTAACTGTGCGTTTGTGAAAGATAAATGTTAATTGCAAACAAGAACATAGGGTAGAGCAGAGCTTTCTGTTTAAGGGTACAAAGGTCAGCCGTAACTTTGTAGAATGTTGCAAACGGGAGAGGGGGGCAATGCTGAGGGCTGACACACTGGGTGTCTCACAGGGATTACAGACTATATCAAGATATATATGGAGACACATAGGCTTCCCATATTAAAACATGCTCCATTTAGGTTACAGGTGGCTATCCCACTAGCAAGGGAATTAGAAGATTAAAACCTGCACAAGCAGTGATGTAGCATCTCATTAATTGAGGAACGGGTTTTGACTGTCAGCTGATGATTGATTCAGTGGGTTTGATCGTTTTTGATTGACTAGAAGGGTATGAAAGAGAGGTGATTGAGGAAAGTTTGCATGTGCAATTCTGCAATAACTGATCTTATTCATGTTATCTGGATTCTGTACTCCAGAGAAATAAAAGCCTTCACCTGGAAAGAAAAGAATTGTGATTGTGACTATTTCGAAGCATTTGCCCCAGTATATCTCTGAACATGAAATGTGAATATCAGAGTTGAATTCTCCATTCACTAGTAGATCTTAGTTCATCTCATATTATGGTAGCATTGATACTGCTGTGTTCCAATTGGCTGAAACATTTTCTATAGTGCAACAGTGAATGCATTTCAAAAAGTATTTAATTGCCTGTAAAGTGCTTTTGGACATGTAGTGATCTTGAAAGGCATTAAATACAACATTTTTCTTCTAGTGAGCATTTTAAAATGTGCAGTAGTTCTTGATAATAACTATTAATCACCATAAGTAGCTCTACTAGTAGTGGGAGGATGACAGGAGCTATTTTTCTGCACACAGTTCCACAGTATTCTCCATTTTCAAAGGATTTTTTGAATGATACAGGGGAAAGGATGAGTTAGGAAGCCAATATTTAGTATCAACTCAACCCAAGAAAGCAACCTTCAGGGGTGGTCATGTGATGTGAGCGTGTGAATGGCTGTGTTTCTGCATGCTCTAATGTTACTCATCTTTTAATCTTTTCATTTCTCTGATGCACAACCCATAAGTACCTAACCCTGGAATGAAAACTCTGTACAATGTCCCTGCAAGGTTGCTGGTTACGTGTGAGAACAACATGCCGAGTAAAGTCATGACAATCCTGAATGGAAAGAAGCAGTTGCAGGCAACCAGGTGGAGCTGAGCTCTCAGGTGGCATGGTAACACAGTGGTTAACACTGCTGCCTCACAGATTCAACTCTTGGCTTGGGTGACTGTCTGTGTGGAGTTTGCACATTCTCTCCGTGTCTCTGTGGGTTTCCTCTGGGTGCTTCGGTTTCTTCACACAGTCCAAAAGATGTGTCGATTAGGTGCACTGACCCAAATAGACACTGGAGTGTGGCAACTAAGAGAATTTCACAATAACTCCACTGCAGTGTTACTGTAAGCCTTACTTGTGACTAATGAACGAAATGTAATGCGGCACTTTGTTGAGTAAGCGGTTTTTCTATCTAGCAATATCAAAGACATCATAGATGTGACTGCCAATATGATTCAGGTTATAGATGACAAAATCTGCTTTATGGCAATGAATTTCAGGGCTCATATTGTTGAATGGCAGAGTAACATAAAAAGTTGATGAAGCTTTTTTTCCTCAATTGAAGTCTACTTTCAATCCTGGGAAAAACCAGCTAAATCGGATGTCAGATATCCTGGTTAAACTGGAACTGTGAGCAGAGGAGGAATGCCCATGTGACCAGCTTTCCAGAAGGAGTTGAGGACAAGCTGTCAGCTATATTTTTTGAGAATTGGCTACCACATTTTCTTAAGCTCAACATGAAAGCTGAGTGTATTAATCTTGAAGAGGCTCACCGTATGCAGTTTTCCCAGTTTTGTCCTGCCACTCAGAGGGTGACATCTGACAGATCTCTAAGTTCATCAATCCACTATGATTTTAACCTCTCGAAACACCGTAGTTGATAACAATTTGTAGCCATAATCTGAAATTCTTCAATAACCCTGGACTTTACCTTTTGTCATTCCACTTCTTCTTTGATTTTGTGATCTATGAGCGCTGAGGTGAACCTTTGATCCCATTCATTCCAAGTGCTATATCTAGCTGCCTCTTCAATACATTAAATGTTTTGACATCAGCTACTTCTCGTGAAAATGAATTTCACAGGTTCACCACTCTTTGGGTGAAGAAATGTCTCCTCACCCCAACCCTAAATGCTCTACCCTGAATCCTCAGACTATGAACCCTGGTTCTGGACTCCACCATCTGGAACATCCTCCTTACATCTACCTTGTCTAGCCCTGTTAGAATTTAATAATGCTTCCCTCAATGTGTTTTCCAGTAATTAGAATCATAGAGTCATAGAGGTTTACGGAATGGAAACAGGTCCTTCAGTCCAACTTGTCTATGCTGCCCTTTTTTTTAAACCCTTAAGCTAATCCCAATCACCCATGTTTGGTCCATATCCCTCAATACCCCAAGCTTAAGACACAAAGTTGATCCCTGTTAGGCCAGCACTGCAAGGTGGCAAGAGGGAATGATCTACATTGCTTCTGGTCCTATGTCAAAATTGAACTCTAGAGATTTAATATTCCTAAAAAGCTTGAACGTGCTGAGCGGGTTGTATTGCACAGGTGTTGCACTGTCTCCTTTCAGAGGCAGAGCAAGCGGTGGCACACAGTGTCCAACATCTGTTCAAATGACACTCGTGCATGGAGCTTCTGGGGTGTCCTCTGCCTCCATCTCCTCTCCACCCCCACTCCTGCCTCTGATGGTTGCGTCCCTCTACTCCTGCAAGCGGTAAGGCCCGGGTCTCCTGTGCCTGCAATTCTTCTTCCTGCTCCTTTTCCTCAGCTCCAGCAGCAACCAAAAGAACAGCAAGATCATTCAGTTGCATTGCAAAATCCATTGTGTCACTCTGAAGGGGGCTGGGGGACGACTGCTGGAGATGGAGAGGAACACATAGGGTGGCACAGTAGCACAGTGGTTAGCACTGCTGCTTCACAGCTCCATGGTCCTGTGTTCGATTCCTGGCTCGGGTCACTATCTGTGTGGAGTTTGCATATTCTCCTCGTGTCTGTGTGGGTTTCCTCTCGGTGCTCCGATTTCCTCCCACAGTCCAAAGATGTGTGGGTTAAGTTGATTGGTCATGCTAAAATTGCCTCTTAGAGTCCTGAGATGCATAGGTTAGAGGGATTAGCGGGTAAACATATAGAGATATGAGGCTAGGGCCTGGGTAGGATTGTGGTCAATGCAGACTTGATGGACCAAATAGCCCCTTTCTGCACTGTAAGTTTCTATGATATTCTATGATGTTGAGGAACACTGCTTGCCCCTGAGCCAGCAACATGCACTGTCCATACTATCGGTTCCCCCAGTCACATGCTCCCCAGAATCACAGATTCCCCCATTCCCCCACCCACATGCTCCACAGCATTACAGACCCCTCCATTCCTCCACCCACATGCTCCACAGAATCACAGATCCCCCATTCCCCCAGTCACATGCTCCCCAAAATCACAGCTCCTTGAAAAGTTCAGAAGCTGCAGCAGTGCAATGTGCAACGGTTCTGTGCACTTGCTTCAGCTGGCAGAATTATGCACTAGGACCCAGCAGCATCCACAAGACACAAGATCAGTGCTGGGAGCCAAGTCCGTGCTGCAAATCGGACATCAGACATCCTGCTCTGCAACAGCTCCCCCACCATTCCACACACTTACAGAACCTCCACCAACCCGATAAAGGAAATGGCTACATTGAGAGGACCCCTGTAAGCAGAGAGTGCTGTGGAGTGCTAGGCATTTCCCTCCTCACTAATCCTCACTGAAGGAGCGTCCAAATTGGACTTATATGGATCATATCTGTTTCGCACAGATTCCAGATTGGCGTATGTGGTGTTAAAGGGGAAAGTGCCAGTCAAGTTGGGTATGCAGAGTGAGACTTCTTACTGTGCTTACCCTAGTCTAACACCAGCATCTCCACATCATACTGGAAAATCACAGCCAAAATCCCAGTTGATTCCGGGGATGGCAGGACTAATGTATGAGGAGAGGTTGACTAGATTATGTTGTTTTCGCTGAAGTTCAGATGAATGAGGGGGGAATCTCATAGAGACTTATTAAATTCCAGCAGGACTAGACAGAATAGATGCATAGAGGATGTTCCCAATGGTGGTGGAGTCTAGAACCAGAGATCACAGTCTGAGGATTTGAGGTACTCCATTTAGGACAGAGGTGAGGAGTCATTTTTTCACCCAAAGAGTGGTGACCCTATGGAATTCATTACCACAGGGAGTAGTTGATGCCAAAACATTGCATATATTCAGGAGGCAGCTTGATATAGCACTTGGGATGAATGGGATCAAAGGTAATGGGGAGAAAGCAGGATTAGGCTATTGAATTGGATGATTAGCCATAGTTATAATGAATGGCAGAGTAGGCTCAAAAGCCTAAATGGTCTCCTCCTGCTCTATCTTCTGTGTTTCTATTTCCAAAAGGACAAAAACAAAGGATAACATAAGACATTCTTAAATACCCAGAGAGCAAAGAAGACAAGGGGGAACAAATAAAGAAAGAATTACAAAAAGAAACAATTAGGAAAATATAAATAAAATTCACAAGGTGCATAAAAGAAAATAGTAATAACAATGAAAATGTAAGTTGAGATTGAAATAGGAGCACGATGTGATTGTCAGAATAAAATCACAAGCAAGAGTGAGATGGCAGAAATATTAAATTATTACTTGGCTGTGGTATTTACCAAGGGGACAGATGAGATGAACAGAACATCAGAAGATGAGATAGAAGTGATTAAAAATGGAAAAGAAGAATTACTAAACAAACTAATCAAACTCAGAAAGGTTAAAATTCTTGGTAGGGACGGGTGACTTCCATACATTTTAAAATGATTTAGATAAGAGGCAATATTGCACTTGGTTATTAATTCATTAGGTAAAAGTGTCATGTCAGAGGACTGACAAGATGATAGCTGGCATTAAACCTACATTGAAGCAAGAAGAAAGACAACAAGAGTGGCATGGTGGCACAATAGTCAGCACTGCTGCCTCACAGCACCAGGGACCCCTGTTCGATTCCTAGCTTGGGTCACTGTCTGTGAGGAGATTGCATGTTCTCTCCATGTCTGCATGAGTTTCCTCCCACAGTCTGAAAGACGCGCTGGTTAGATGCATCAGCTATGCTAAATTCTCCCTCAGAGTATCCGAACAGGTACCAGAGTGTGGCGACTAGGGGATTTTCACAGTAACTTCATTGCAGTGTTAATGTAAGCTTTGCTTGTGACCTAATTTAAAAAGAAGTGAATCCTCCAGCAGCAGCTGTGGGACCACCAATTAGGCCCCTCCAAGAGCCGTGCAGACAGGCAGATCCCATGTCCTCAGGAACCAGTGGAAAGGCTGTCTTGGCTTACCTGGTGGTCTTTCTGGAGGCCTGCTGTTATATTGTCAAATGCTGCCTGTGTTGGGAAGTGGCCATTAATTGGCCAATTAACTGCATTAATTGGCTGCCTGCCTCTGACTGGCATTCAATTCACTGAACAGCAATAAACAGAAGATTGCATAATAGCAAGACCAATTTACATTAATGTAGAACATGATGAAACATCTCTAGCCACCTCATCAAATAAAACGCAACACCAACCAGATCAGGAGAAGTTCAGGCCAAATGCTTAGTTAAAAAGGTACACCTTTTTTCAAGGAGCACCTTAAAGTGAAAGCTGAGGTAAGGAGGCTCTTGGGGGGTTTGTGCTAGAATTTTATAGAATCATACAGTGCAGAGGGAGGTCGTTCAGCCCATCAAACCTGCACTGGCAACAATCCCACCCAGGCTTAGCCTAATGTAGTTACACTACTAATACCCCTGACACTAAGGAATAATTTAGCATAGACAATGCACCTAACGTGCACATCCTTGGAATGCTGGAAGAAACTGGAACACCTGGCGGAACCTGCACAAAAATGGGGAGAACGTGCAAATTCCACACAGATGTGACCCAATGCTGGAATTGAACCAAGGCCCCTGGCGCTGTGAGACAGCAGTGCTAACCATTGTGCCACCATGCCACCCCAGCTCTTCTTCAGCTGCCAGTGATGGGGGAATTAAAATCGGGAATGCTTGAGAGGCCGGAATTGAAGGACAGCAGAAACTTTAGAGGATGTTATATACAGATTGGGAGGAGTGAAGGATTGGAAAACAAAGATAAGACTGTAAAGTTGCGGCACTGCTTAATCAGATCAGAGAGCACAAGGTTGATGCTTAAATAGGACTTGGTGTGAGTTTGGATATGATCAGTAAAGTTTGGATAAAGTTAAGTTTATGGAGGATGCGAGGCTGGCCAGGAGAGCAGTTAAAATATTCACACAGCTATTCAGTGACATTGCAATTCTGTTTGGCAGTTTGAGAGCTGGCATCTTTTTCGAGTTTCATATTTATCATAGCTCAAAATAACATGTCACAATATTTAAATCTAGGATTACATTATTTGCAGTTAGACTACAATTTAGGTTGGAGCCAGAAATAATCAAAGAAATGACAACTATTCATTACTATTGACAAAAGCTCCATTTTCTGAAGAAGGCTTCCAGAGAAGATGGATGGTCACTGAACGTTTTCTCAAGGTTCTGTCGGTCTTTCATCTGGAAAATCAAAAGGACCAACTTGTCAGTATTGGCAAAAAGCTGTGACTTTATGGGTGGCACAGTGGTTAACCATTGTGCTACCATGCCACCTCAGGGTCCCCTCAGCTGCTCCCTCAATATGCCAGGGATCCAGATTCAATTCCACCCTTGGATGCCTGTTCTCCCCATGTCTGTATGGGTTTCCTCTGAGGGCTCCAGTTTCTTCCCATACTCTAAAAATGTACAGGTTTGATGGGCTGGCCATGCTAAATTGCCCCTTAGTGTTCAGGGGTACGTAGGTTAGATGGATGAGCAATGATCAATGCATATGGTTATGGGGTTAGGACAGCAGATTGGGCCTAGGTGGGGTACTCTTTGGGAGGGATCTGTGCAGTCTGATGAGCCTTTTCCACACTGTTGGGATTCGATGATTCCTGGTCACTGGTATATAAGTTAAAGAAAACCAATTTAAGGACTGATCCCGGGGAGGGCCCACTATGATTGCCCAGGGACAGCTGATTTGATCTCCAGTGTGCACACACTGTGTCTGTTGCTGATGATGGAGTTGACTATGTTTGGGAATTTACACATAGCAGATGCTACTGGAGAGTTTCAGTAGCATGCCTGTATGCCACACCCTTTCATAGGGCAGCACAGTAGCACAATGGTTAGCACTGCTGCTTCACAGCTCCAGGGACCTGGGTTCGATTCCCAGCTTGGGTGGCTACAAATTCTATGTGGAATTTGTTCCTTCTCCTTACGTCTGTGTGTGTTTCCTCCTAGTGCTCAGGTTTCTTCCCACAGCCCAAAGATGTGCGGGTTAGGTTGATTGGCTATGATAAAAAAATTTTCTTCGTGTTCTGAGATGCATAAGTTAGAGAGATAAGTGTGTGAATATGTAGGGATATAGGGATAGGGCCTGTGTGAGATTGTGGTCAGTGGAGAGTTGATAGGCCGAATGGCTTCTTTCTGTACTGTAGGATTTCTATGATGGCAACAAAATGATTGTTTCCTGTCTTTAAGGCTTTCCGGAAACAGGTCAGTGCCAAGACTTGCTCAATGCAGTTGGAGTTTGTGTGAAAACCAACTGTTTGGGAAACATCCTGCTTCCAGAGTGGAGTTCAGTTTGTTTCGCAGGAGACAGTCCAGCACCATATCTGTTAATTGGGAACAATGTTCTTCTGGGACTCTGGGTAAACTCCCATTAACTAATGACTTGGTTGCTGTCAGATTTTTCTCCAACTCTGTCTGCTTGGAGGAAGTCTTTTGAGAAAGTTTTACCCTTTGCTTATCTTCCTTGCAGGCTGGTATTTTTGAATTTATCAGGAGTTGTGAGGAGTATCAGTGTTGATTCTTGGCCATTAGTGTGGTTCTTGTTGAGTCATCTTGTGAGGTGTCCTTCATCAGAGGGCTGTCGGGGAGTGCTGCTCTCACATTGGTGTTGTGTTTTCCATATTTTCCTCGGAAAGGGGTGGAGGGAGTCACTTTCTAAGGTTCACCAGGGGAGGAGATGAGAGTTTTTAATGAAGCCCCGGGAAACAGATTCAGTTGCTGTCCAGTTTGAGAAGTTGAGCAGTTAGCTTTCAGGGATGGGGCGGGGGGATCTGGCTAATGGTGTTCATTAAGCAATTACAAAAGCAACTCTGTATTCCAGTTGCCTTTCCGTAGATTCAAGTGTGGTTTTGGCTTTGAGTTTATGGATGTAATTTGAGGTCAATGTGAGAAAGGGTTGGCTAATGTTGGAAGATGAATCATACTCATGAGGGGCACATCAGTGCTTGACCACTGCTCTCGTGGGCCTTGAAACAAAACTCTTCTTCCACATGACAGAATGGAATGTTCCAGGCTGCTTTGCATTGTTCAGAAATTTTATGTCGTGTATGGAAGGCCAGTCCTGCAGTTGTTTGTCCACAGTGTTGCTGTTGATATAGGCCCCCCAATGTGAAGGTTGCTGTCTCTCTCCCGAATACTGCCAAAACTGTCATCTCTGCCTCCTACTTGAAAAACTTGAATAACCTCATTTCCAATTCTGTGGCTGACCACTCAACCCATGATCCAATGCCAAACTGCCTTGGCATCAGTCTTGACCATACACTGGTCTATTCGTTACATCTCCAGAATGCTGGAGTCAAGGTTATGTTTTGAGTGAATCTCACATAGAAGCTGGCGGGTACCACCTGGAGCAATGAGATCAGCACACTTTGCATTGGTCTATCAGGGGAAGTTGTGGCGTAGTGATATTGTCACTGGACTAGTAATGCACAGACCCAGGTTGATGCATTGGAGGCTGTATTCAAATCCCACCATTGCAGGTAGTGAAATTTGAATTTAAAAAAAAACTGGAATTAAAAGTCAAATGATGAACATGACATCATTGTCAATTGTCATTTAAAAAATTTGGTTAACTAATATCCTTTAAGGAAGGAAATCTGTTGTTCTTGCCTGGTCTGGTCTACATGTGACTCCAGATTCACAGCAGTGGTTGAGTATTAAATGCTGTCAGGGATGGGCACTAAATGTCCACATCCCATTAACAAATAACGAAAAACCCCACAGCAGAGTACTACAGCTCAACCTGGTTCAGGAACTGTTCATAGAATCCCTATAGAGGCCATTCGATCCATCAAGCCTGCACTAACAACAATCGCACCCAGGCTCTAACCCCATCTATTTACCCTGCTAATCCCTCTAATACTATGGGGCAATTTACAACGGCCAATCAACCTAACCTGAACATCTTTGGATTGTGGGAGGAAATCGGAGCACCCAGGGAAAATCCAAGCATACACGGGGAGAATGTGCAAATTCCACACAGACAATAACCTAAGGCTGGAATTGAACCTGGATCCCTTATACTGTGAAGTAGCAGTGCTAATATTGTGCTACCGTGCCACCTCCAAATGTAGACTGATATCTGTGAAAGTATGGTTGAAATACTTGAAAGTGATGCATATGGCTTTTTAATAGATCACACTGAATCACACGTAAAACTAAGCTGTAACATACAATAAATCCAACAAAACCTGATCTCATATGGGAATGATTTTATTGCATGTTCATAAGATATAATACATAATTGGATCTTTATAAAATCAAGTAAAGCCACATGGTCTTTGAATTCTCCTCATTTCAAAGTTAGGTTTTGGGATAGGGCTTGGGTGGGATTGTTGTTAGTGCAGATTGTGGATGTCACAGTAGAGCTAGTTGCTAGCACTGCTGCTTCATACTGCCAGGGACCTGGGTTCAATTCTCAACTCGGGTCACTTTCTGTGTGAAGTTTGCACATTCTCCCCACGTCTGAGTGGGTTTCCTCCAGGTGCTCTGGTTTCCTCCCACAGTCTGAAAGATGTGCTGGTTAGGCATATTGACTCAAACAGGCATCAAAGTGTGGCGACTAGGAGGATTTCACAGTAATTCCACTGCAGCAATAATATAAGCTCAACTTATGACTAATATTTCACTTCATTTTACTTAATCCTTAAGCAGAAGGCAAGAGATCAAAATTTACCATTATGCAAAGGCTGCAGTTTTCTGGGTCTGTTCACTATGGGTGCAAATCCCATTTGGGACACTAACTTTAGGGAGGCAACCATTAGGGATTTGTGGCAACAAGATTTCAGTTTGAGATCTACCCACACCTTCCCTCCCTGTCAGCAATGTTATCAGGTTCACTGCAAGTTCAGGAGCCCCTGATTTCCATGAATTTAAGTGAGTTTAAGTTCAACCTGCTAGCGTTCTCTGCTATGTCCCTCACAATTCGGGGCTGTACCCACCTCTGGGATGCCAGTGTGGTCAACACAATTGGTTTTCAGAAAGGAAAACCAAGTGTCTTATTTTACCATCGTGTTGTGCCCATTTTCTGGCATAAGGCAAGTAGCGCAATCCACGCCCACCTCCAAACCCAGGCCTGAAAATAGCCACGATCAGGACTGCACCTGAAATGGGCACATCAGCCATTTAAATGCATTTGCATGCATTTCAATTGACTTAATGGGCTGCACGCCTAGCCTTACGGGTATTTCCCCCTTTATCAACGCGTTTGTTTACCAAGACATTCCAGTCATTGAGGAGGTAAGTGCCAAGCATCCAACAGCTCTCTGCTTAAGATCAATGAGGGGGAAGGGGGGATCCACTGCCACTCAATCCGAAATGAGTGGAGGGGAAGGGGGTATCTGCTGCCGCTCTGCCTGAGATCAGTGGAGGGGAAGGGGTGATCCGCTGCCTCTCTGCCTATGATCAATGGGGAGGAAGGGATCCATGATTGGTCTGGGTGGTGGAGGGGGTGTGGGAATAAGGTGGGGGGGGTCAGTAATGTTGTGGGGATGGAGCAATATCTTTGGAGGTGAGGGGAGGTATTTTCCCACTCAGGAGCAATGTGGCAGGGGAGCAGCATCCTATCATTTCTGTTTCTGCACATCGGAGCTACAAGGTTTTGGAATGTTTAAAGCCCCACCCACAAGTTTCCTCAACGTGATTCAGAATTGCTGATATTATTGCAGGCAGTGTATATATGATGGAGTCTCCCAGTTTCAAGCTCAGCTCTTAGAATCAAAATGGTAAAATAGGGCCCCAATTGTTCTTCCCGCTGGCATTACATCACACCAATAGGGGGCACATCTGACAACCCCAGAAGCAATGGCGTTAAGTTATTTAAGCATTTCTAAATTCATTTCCATTCATGGTAATCGGATTCACACCCTTCCTGGGCATGAACCTGATTACATCAGCAGTGAGTAAGATTTCAAACTGTGATTCCGCTGCCACAAATCCAACAAATATGGCCCTTCTGCAAGAGTTAGCGGCCATATTGCATCCACAATGAACAGACCCAGAAAATCGCAGCCAAAGAATATGGAGCAAAGGTGGGGAAATGGTGTTCAGCTGCAGATCAGCCAACTGAAAGCAGCCTCCAAGGACTAAATAGCCAGTTGATAATATTCCTAAGCAGACTCATTTCTCTGGCAAATAATGGATGAAGTATATTTCATCGGGGCCTTCTCCCACTCCACGGGCTTGCAGCTTGGTGGAAATTGACATCAGCACAAATTGAGTTTCCAATGGATGTCTCCCAAAATTCTGATGGAGGATTTACGGAAGCCTCGAAGAAGAAGTAAATTGGTCCATGCCTATGCATAGTGCTGCTAACTGAGTGAGAAAGATCCAACTGAACTAATTTACTGTGCAATTTAACAGGGGTATGTATCAGATCAGCAAGATTGTTGGGAGATTTAAAAAAAATACTAGGATCCTACAATGCAGAAGGAGGCCATTGGGCCCATTGAGTCTGTATCGATCATAATCCCACCCAGGCCCATCCCCATAACCCCATGCATTTACCCCAGCTAGTCCCCCTGACACTAAATGACAACTTAGCATGCCCAATCCTCCTACCTGTACATCTTTGGACAGTGGGAGAAACCGGAGCAACTGGAGGAAAACTACACAGACACGGGAGAATGTGCAAACTCCACACAGGCAGTAACCCAAGCCAGGAATCGAACCTGGGTCCCTGGTGCTGAGAGGCAACAATGCTAACCACTGTGCCCCCATGCCATCCCGTGATATTGTGTTATCACCCAATATGCAATAACACAAAACCATTCAATTAATGAACCAAAATACAATACAATAATTTTCAAAACATTGGTTACAAAGCAATGTCAACACCATAAAAAGAACAAAGAGAAAGATAAGTTGAAGCCATTAATATCTTTTTGACAAATAATCAAGTGTTATTGGGGAATGACAAACAGTAGAGAGTTGTGTGCAAACCCCTGAGTTGCTGAAGAGACTTACTGAAGTGGTGGACAGCCCGATCAAACCTATTATAAAAGGCAAGGCAAAAGAGGCAATCAAAGTTAAGTTCAGAATTAAAAGCCAAAGAATCTGAATGCCAAATTGAACATTCAATGAGTCAGATCAGAAGGAGACTAACTCCAGTGTCTGCAGACTCCCAGCAAATCTCAATGGCAAATAATGGCAACATCAATTGAAAGTGAGATCTCTGAATTCAGGGGTATTATTCAGGCGTCAGTATTCATGTGAGTTGCTCATCAGAGAAATAACAAATCTTAACATTTACACCAATAGCCCTTATGGATTCACTCTATTTAGTTAAGCACCAAAGCGGTAGATTACTGGAGCCAAGTTAGTGAAGACTGTAAACAGAATGCACAAGTTATGAAAGTTCAGGCACCATTCTTGTGTCCAGTCATACGCTTCCAAAAATGGAACATGAAGACCAGTTTGATGCTAAGAGAAGGAACGGTTTACTGAGTTGGCTGTGGCTGCAGGATGTGAGCAGATGGGCTGAGATAATGAAACGGTGGCATCACCGAATGCCAAGCAATGGCACGAAACCAACAGAGAGTGACAGATGTGAATCTTCTCCTCCCGCATACCCCAACCTCTCAGAAGACATGAGCTGAGCAGGATGCTCCTCTTGCAAACAAAGAACACAGCTTCAATTAGCTGCACCAGTGGCAAAACTTGCAGCTGCTTCCTACCCCTCCAGGCACAGCGCTGTAAACATCAGGGATCGGAACAACAGGATCAGAGCTGTTCTCAATTCAGTCGTTTTGGCTAGACTTTACTCACAACTGGTGCTTGGTGTATGCAAATCAGATTTCCTGCTGGTTCCTTCAGAAAGCATGCAACAGTAAATAAATCGGAGTTATGTGTCAGTTGCATTTGCCCTGCCAACTCAAACTGTGTGTGTGAGGAGGCAGAGAGTTGGGTTGAAGGGTGGGGGGAGGGAGGCGGGGGTAGCACGGTGTGCAAGAAGGTCTCTCGGAGCTTGGCCTAATACTTACTCTTGTGTTCTTCTCTAAAATGCAGTGAGTGATAAAATGATTTTTAAAAATCATTATTAATATTTTGAGCATTAAATTCTTTCAATTCCCTCACTCCCTAAATTTGTGTGCAATATTGATCTTAGATCTTGTTAGATCACATGTTCAACTCGATCAATCATATCAAAATATATCTACAATTAATTGTCATGTCACAATCTATTGCAATGTAATGTAATCTGTAACAATGCAACATTACACTTTTTTTTGCAACATGAGAAGACATAATCAGTTCCCCCCACATTAAGTGAGTTGGATCTCTCCTGACCTTTACCGTGTTAATTTAAAAAGTGAGTTCAAAAATTGGTTCATGCTTGTTTTTGGGTGTGGGAGGGTTTTGTAATTCGTCACCTGCTCCTGGCCCAGTGTGGTTGAGGCAGGCAACGTTCAATGTTTGTGCTTCTGTTTCTACACTTCCATAATCATGCCATTAGCTGGCTGCTTACACAACAAGGGGTTTAACAATGCTACACACCAGTTCTTAAAGACAGTCTGTACCTCTGAAAGGAAAACTACATTGAATCGTAGGGGATGCTGCTGATTACCGAGCTATAACTGTGGACGTAGCAATGGAACACCAGGGCAGTACGCATCCTCAGCCGTTCTTAATTACAGTGCCAGAGGCCTTAGCCATCGTAGTTGACAGAAAAAAAGTTGTATTCATAGAATTCTACAATGCAGAAGGCGACCATTCGACCCACTGAATCTACACTGACCTCAATCCCATCCAAATTCAATCCCCATAACGCCATGTATTTACTCCAACTAATCCCCTGACATTAACAGACAATTTACCATAGCCAATCCACCTAACCTGCACATCTTTGTACTGTGGGAAGAAGCCAGACTACCCAGAGAAAACCTATACAAACACTGGCAGAATGTGTAATGTTACACAGACAGTGACTCAAACCCAGGTTCCTGGTGCTGTGAGGCAGCAGTGTTAACCACTGTGCCACCGTGCCAATATTATTGAATAAACTTAAATTCAAAGCAGTTAAATCCCTTGGTCTGAATGCAGTTCACATATTTTGGAAAAAAATCAGGGGAAGAGATGACAGAAGCATTAGTACTTATATTTAATAATTTGTTAGAAAGAGGTGTAGTACCAAAGGAGTGGCAGATAGTTAATGTAAATTCTGTATATAAAAAGGAGGGCAAAACAAGTCCAGGCAATTATAGACCAGTCTATTTGATTTGATTTCTTATTGTTACATATGTTAGCATTCAGCAAAAAGTATTGTTTCTTGTGTGCTATACAGACAAAGCACAAAGTTCATAGAGAAGAAAATGAGAGGGTGCAGAATGTAGTGTTACATTCTATAGCTAGGCTGTAGAGAAAGATCAACTTAATGCAAGGTAGATCCATTCAAAAGCCTGACAGCAACTGTTCTTGAGTAAGTTGGTACCTAATCTGATTTTTGTATCTTTTTCCCACTAGAAGGTGGAAGAAAAAATATCCAGGGTACATGGGGCCCTTAGTTATGCTGGTTGCTTGTTGAGGCAGCGAGAATGATAGACAGAGTCAATGGATGAGAGCTTGTTTTGAGATGTATTGGGTTACATTCACGACCATTTGTAGTTTCTTGTGGTCTTGGGCAGAGCAGGAGCCATACCAAGCTGTGGTACAATCAGAAAGAATGCTTTATATGGTGCATCTGTAAAACTTGGTGAGAGTCAAATGTCCTTAATTTACTTTGATCTTATACAGTAGTTTACTTCAGGGCACCTTATCATTGTCTGCTTTTTCTGACAACTTCTCAAAAAAATTCAATCAAATTGGTCAAGCAAGATTTTTCCAATAAAAATCATTCTCTATTATTATTTTTTTCTTTTTGAAATGTTCTTCCATTCTCTCCCTCTGTAGGATTCCATTATTTTTCCTACCTCCAATATCAACCCTGGAACACCTAGATAACAAGGACACCTACGTCAGACTTCTATTTATTGACCACAGCTCAGTCTTCGACACCCTTATTCCTACAAAACACATCTCCAAATTCCATGGACTGGACCATGGAAAAATAATAATAAAAAAATGATTTTTGTTGGAAAAGTCTTGCTTGACCAATTTGATTGAATTTTTTTGAGAAGTTGTCAGAAAGAGCAGACAATGATAAGGTGCCCTGAAGTAAACTGCTGAAAAAGATCAATAGTGTGTGGAGTCAGTGGACAAGTGACAGAATGGATTACTGGCTGGCTTCAAAACAGAAAGCAGAGAGTGGGAATGAAGGGTAATTTTGAATAGTGGGAGGTGGATAGTAATGTTTCACAAGGATCAGTAGCAGTGTCTCTGCTGTACACAATTTTAATTAACAATTTGGACTTTGGAATCAAAAACCTTTCTTCTAGATGTGTAAGTGACACAGACTGGGTGATTAGCAGTGGTTATCACTGCTGCCTCACAGTGACAGAGGTGTAGGTTCAATTCCAGCCTCAGGTGACTGTGGAGTTTGCATGTTCTCCCCATGTCTGCGTGGGATTCCTCCAGGTGCTCCAGTTTCCTCCCACAGTCCACATATGTGCAGATTAGCTAGATTGGCCATGCTAAATTGCCCCTTAGTGTAAGAGGGATTAGCAGGGCAAATACATGGACTGATGAGGATAGGGTCGGGGTGGGATTGTTGTTAGTACAGGCTCGATGGGCCAAATGGCCTCCCTCTACATTGTAAAGATCTATGATTCTATGAATAGTCAATACTGAGGAAAATTCAACAAATCACCAGAGGACAATAATAAACTTGCACAATGAGCAAATTCATTGTGCTCAACAAAATATGAAGTAGCACAATTTAGCAGTGGGGCGGTGAAGGGGAGCCTCTTATTGCTGGAAGATGAAAGTCTAGGTGGGGTAGAGAAACAATGGGAGCTTGGAGTACAGTGCTTGCTAAAATTTGTGCCACAGGTTCGCATGGCTATTCAAAATAAGCTAAGCAAGCACTAGGCTTTCTTTCTAAAGGAATAGAATTGAATGGTCGCAATATTATGTTAAACCTGTATTATTTAAACTATTGGCTGCACTTTCAGCCATCATATTTCAAAAGGGATATGAGGGCACTGGAAAGAACTTAAAGGAGGTTTACAAGGATGATACCAGAAATGTGTGGGTATATATATCAGGAAAGGATTGATAAACTCAAACTCTTTGCTCTTGATAAGAGAAGAGGTGACCTAATAAAGGTATTTAAAACTATGGCCGGAACTCTACCACCTTGCTCGCCAAGGAATTAATGTCTGCAAGGCCTCGACAATGGAAATCTTCACTGACCTCAAAGGGAACTTTCCGTTCTCAGCCAAGCAAGGCTTTAAAATCCACCCTTTAGATTTGGATAGAGTGGATATTGATAGAATGTTACCTCTTGTGGACAAGACCATATCTAGAGGCTACTCTGGAAACATGAGAAGCTTTTCATTTGTTATATTCCAACATGAATTCCATAAGTGATTGAATGTGTTCAGTAAGTGCATATAAACTGCACATTTAAAATTCAAAGTCAAGTAATCAATTCTCGATCTGTGTAACATTTGCACTTATTATAAATTTATTACTAAAAATAAAAGAGAATCTTTAGCTTTTTTATTATATCTCACCCTAAAATCGTGTTAGCGTAAGCTTGTAAGATGTATTTAACATATAACAATTCAAAAAACATCACTTCTGCAATGATAGCAACTGTAGAAACTGTAATCTGATTTCACTTTTATATTTCAATTTTTTAAATATTGGATGCGATCCAAGGCAAAGCCCTTACATTAATCTCCGAATGGGGATTAATCTGTATTTAAATCTCTTCCTCATGATTATTCACAAGGGAGGATAAGAGGATTTATCATACAGCAAGCTCTCAATTTATGGGAGGATTTCAAAGAACGTTGGGAAGTAACAGATTGTGTGAGGAAACAGCTGAGCTGTTTGATAAAGCTTTTCCATTTAGATGCGCTGGGCCATTTCCATTCCTAGTCCCACTGCTCTTCAAATTTTTAAAGGCAAGAAATGTCCCTGGTGTCTATGGGTTTCTGTACTTGAGCAATAGAACATCCGGGAGATAGCCTGCAACTTGGACAAGGCCAGATCTTGCAATGTTCCCCATCTGTTGTGTCCAGTGTCACCCTTCAGAGGTGGAGCGACTAGGGGCAATAGATGTCCTGGGTTAAGTATATCATTGACCATGGTCTGATGCACTCTTGCAGGCTGGGTATCCAGGAGAGAACGTATTGGCTGGTAGGGATTCCTCTGTCTTGGTCATCCAACCTCTAACTCCACCTACTTCTGTTTAGTGCAGCCTAACTACTTTTTCTCTTTCTCTGTTCTTGAGGAAAGAGGGGCTGTTGGGAGAACTGACACTATCCCAGGTGTGTCCACATTGGCCTGGGCATCCAGCAGAAAAATGAGATAATCTCTGAGGCTGGAAGTTGTGTCAGTAAATCGTAGTAGAGTTTGGTTTTTACCTACTTAAAAGGGAAGTTATAAAGAGTTGCAGATCCAGTGGTTGAATGAAAAATGTTGTGATGTGCTCATATTTCAAAGCTTTCAGCATTTGAAATGTTAAGGTGATGGCCCTCTGATATAAAGATTCATCATCAAAAATGACAGTGTGTGATTGCAAATGGCCATGAATCTGCTGAAGGAAATACGTTTTCAAGCCTCATCTATATACTCACCTATTAGTCCATGTTATAGTTGGCTTGGACTTCCAAATCAGAGAACCATCTTCATGGTAATTTCCTTTACTTTTTCATGTCAACATAATGGCCATATAGGAATAAAGAGTGTGCATTTCTGTCAGGTCTTCAGTCATCCTCATAGTGATGAGAGGTGATGGTGGTAAAGAGCTGAGTATTGTCAGCACTCTGTGTAGAAGTCCATACCAGGTCTCTGCATGATATAACCATTGGGTATTATGTAGCTGAGGAAGAGATGGAAATCAGAGGGAGATCCTTGGGCACTCCAGAATTAATGGGTTGGGTGTGGCTGGCATAGAGAAAAAAGTGATTGCTAGAAATTCTCTAGCTGCGATTATGGAAAATTTCAGCAGGTTTGTCAGCATCTGTGGAAAGAGAATAGAACCAATATTTCGAGTTTGAATGACTCTTTGTTAGTGCCCTTATTATAGATGTTGTCTACATGGATTTTAGCAAGGTCTTTGACAAGGTACCACATGGTAGATTGTTGCATTAGGATAAATTTCACAGGATCTGGAGTGAGGTAGCCAGCTGGATACAAAATTGGCTTGATGACCAAAGGCAGAGGGTGATTGTAGAGGGTTGTTTTTCACTAGCGGTGTACCTCAGAGATTGGTGCTAGATCCACTGTTATTTATCATTTATATTAATGATTTGGATGAGAATTTAGGAGGCATGTTTACTAAGCTTACAAATGGCACCAGGATTGGTGGCAAAGTGGACAGTGAAGAAGGTTATATCAGACTACAGTGGGATCTTGATCAATTGGGCCAGTAGGCCAATAAATGTCAGATGGAGATTAATTGAGATGTGAGATGATGCATTTTGGTAGATTGAATCAGGGCAAGATTTACTCAGTTCGTAGTAGGACATGGGGGAGAACAAAGAGATCAAGGGATACGGGCTCATAGCTCATTGAAAGTGGAGTCACAGGTTAGTAAAGGAATCATTTGGCATGCTTGGTTTCATTAGTCAGACCATTGAATAAGGAGTTCGAACGTCTTGTTGAAGTTGTACAAAACATTGGTAAGGCCACACTCGAAATATTGGGTACAGTTCTGGTCACCCTATTATAGAAAGAATATTATTAAGCTAAAAAGAATTCAGAAAGTATTTACTAGGATTCTATTGGGACTTGATGGTTTGGGTTATAAGGAGAGGTTAGATAGACTGGGACTTTTTATCCTGAAGGTAGGAGGTTTAGGGGTGATATTATTGAGGTCTATAAAATAATGAGAGGCATAGATAATGTAGATAGTTAACATCTTTTCCCAAAGGTAGGGGTATCTAAAACTAGAGGGCATAGATTTAAAGTGAGAGGGAGATGGTCCAAAGGATCCAGAGGGGCAATTTTTTCACTGAGAAGTTGGTGAGTATCTGGAATGAGCAGCCAGAGGCAGTAGTAGAGGTGGATACAATCTTGTCTTTTAAAAAACATGTATACAGTTACACAGATGAAATGTGTTTATAGGGATATGGGCCAAATGCAGGCAGTTAGGACTAGTTTAGTGGTAAAAATTGGGCAGCTTGGAAAATTGAGCCAAAGGGCCTGTTTCCATCCTGTAAACCTCTCTGATTCTATGAGTGAAACCAAATAAGGGCAGTTTGAAGAATCTGAAAAAAACAAAAGAGAAGCATTGTAGCGGGATGGTGTGATTGATAAAATCAAAAACTGCACAAAGGTGTAGCAGGATAGGGAGAGAATAATGCATCACCATGAGAGGATAGAGAGAGATAATGTACTATTATGAGAGGATGCCAGCATTGATCACAGATGTTATTGTAGAAACACCAGATTTAGAGATTTTTTTTTTGGAAAAAATGTTTTCAATCACTCAAGTTTCATTCATTAAATAGTCATTCATTAAATTCAACACCTGGGCAAAATTTTCCACTCTAAAGTCTAAGTTTGGTGTGGGTGTGGATGTGCGAGTGATTTCTGCTGGTGGGGGAACAGCGTAAAATACATTATCTTGCGCAATTCAGTTCATTACTTGGGACTCCATGCAGAGCGCAGCAAGTCTCATGGTGGAGTGAGCAGAATCATCACCACAAGATCCCGATTTTTGGCTTCGTGTCAAATTAAACTCCCCCTGCTGGTTTTATTGGAATATTCTGCCTCACATTGGGGAAAACATTGCTTAAAACTTTTAAGTTAATGAGGATTTAGAGCAGGAGCAGAAGTATTTAGTATTACATCAGATCTGGAAGAATGTGTTAGAAACAACAAGAACTACTTGCATTGATATGGCATCTTTCACATAATAAAACGTCCTCAGGGATCAATGTGGTGTACATGGACTACTAAATGTAGCATATGATCAAATGTCGCATAATAGGCTTGAAATCAAAATTTAAAACCATGGAAGAAAAGGGCAAGTGATAGCTTAGATTAAAAAGTCCACTGCGTAATAGGAAGCAGAATAGTGTTAAACAGTTGCTTTTAGGGAATGGAGATACCCTAGGTGTCAACATGAGAGCCTGCACTTTGCTTCAAACGTATGAATGACCTAGATTTCTCTGAACAGGACACAATTTCAAAACTTGCAAATGACTCAAAACTTGGAAAAATTGTGAACCATGGGGAGGTTGGTGAAATGAGTGAACATTTAATGCAGAGAAGTGTGAGGTGATTTCCTTTTCGCAAGAAAATTTGCGGGAAGTATAGACAAAGTCAATGGATGGGAGGTTGGTTTGTGTGATGGACTGGACTGAAACAGCAAAAGTGGATAAAAGAGGATATGGGATCCTGGGGTTTATAACTAGAAGCGTTGAGTATAAGAGAGAGAGGAAGTTATGATAAACATTTCTAAAATACCGGAGTATGATTTCAGATTTTAGGAAAGATGTGAAGGTTGTAGTGAGGGTGAAGAAAGGATTCATGAATACTGTTCCAGGAATGAGGGATTTCTATTATGAGAGGGGGGAGATAGAACATAGAACATTACAGCACAGAACAGGCCCTTCGGCCTTCGATGTTGTGCCGACCAAAATAAAAAGCAATGCCCCTCCAAACTAAACCATTCCCTTCTCTTCCATATACTTATCAATTAACCTCTTAAACGCCACCAAACTTGGCGCATCTACAACAGCTGCAGGCAGGGCATTCCACTCCCTAATCACTCTTTGAGTAAAGAACCTACCTCTGATATCCGTCCTATAACTCATACCCCTTAATTTAAAGCTGTGTCCCCTCGTGCTAGCTTTCTCCATCCTAGGAAAAAGGCTATCACTGTCCACCCTATCTAAACCTCTAATCATCTTATATGCTTCAATAAGATCCCCTCTTAGCCGCCTCCTTTCTAACGAAAACAACCTCAAATCCTTCAACCTCTCTTCATAAGACCTGCCCTCCATACCAGGCAACATCCTGGTAAACCTCCTCTGTACCCTCTCCAATGCCTCCACATCTTTCTTATAATGTGGGGACCAGAACTGCACACAATACTCCAAGTGCGGCCGCACTAGAGTTTTGTACAGTTGCAACATGATGCTGCGGCTCCTAAATTCAATCCCCCTACCAATAAAAGCTAAGACTCCATATGCCTTCTTAACAACTTTATCCACTTGACTGCCTACTTTCAGGGATCTATTGACACATACACCAAGATCCTTCTGTTCCTCAACACTATTAAGAGCCCTACCATTAGCCCTATACTCTACACATTTATTGTTCCTGCCAAAGTGCATTACCTCACACTTTTCCACATTAAACTCCATTTGCCACCTCTCGGCCCAGCTCTGCAACTTGTCCAAGTCACTCTGTAAACTAAAACACCCCTCTTCACTATCTACCACTCCACCGACTTTAGTGTCATCTGCAAATTTACTGATCCATCCCTCAATACCCTCATCCAGATCATTTATAAAAATTACAAACAGCAGGGGCCCCAAAACAGACCCCTGAGGCACACCACTTGTCACCGAACTCCACGATGAATATCTCCCATCAACCACCACCCTCTGTCTTCTATCTGCCAGCCAATTCCTAATCCAATTAGCTAAATCACCCTCTATTCCACACATCTTCATTTTCTGTAGATACAAAAGTATCCAGAGGGGCAATTTTTTCAGAGATGGTGAGGTCTGGAACAAGCTGCCAGCGTAGTAATTGAGGCGGGTACAATTTTATCTTTTAAAAAGCATTTAGATAGTTACATGGGGACAATGGGTATAGAAGCTTATGAGCCAAATGTGGGCAATTGGGATTAGCTTAGAGATTTAAAAAAAAATGGACAAGTTGGGCCGAGGGGCCTGTTTGTATGCTGTAAACTTCTATGACTCTATCTGGATAGATTGGAGAAGTTGGGACTGTTCTCCATGAAGAAGAGGTTGAAAGAAGATTTGATTCAAGTGTTCATAATCCTGACTGGCCTGGTCAGAGTAGAACAAATAAGTGTTCTTATTGGTGGAAGAGCTGAGAACCAGAAGACACAAATTTAAGGTGATTAGCTCCAGAAATGATGGCGACATGAGGATGAATTTTGTTAGCCAGTGAATGGTTTGAGTCTGGAATGCACTGTCTGAGAAAGTAGTGGAGGCAGATTCAATTGTGGCTTTCAAAACGGGAATTGGGTCATCAGCTGAAGGGGAACAAGAATGACAGGGCTACAGGGAAAGGGTGGGGGTGGGTCGGTTAGATTTAGGTTTAAGATTAGGATTATGAAAGAAATGGATAAGGTGAAGTAAGAATAACTTTTTTTAATGTATTCCTGGAACTTGGGCATCACTGGCAAAGCCAGAATTTATTGCCCACTCCTAATTACCCTCAAGAATTAGTGGTGAGTCACCTTTTCAAACTGCTGCAGTGCAAGTGGTGTTGAGAAACCCAAAGCACTGCAAGGGAGGAAGTTCCATTATTATGACCCAACAACAGTGATGAAACAGCAATATATTTTCAATATATTTCAGGATGGTGTGTGACTTGTCTGGAGATTTGAATTATTTATTCTGCTTTGATGTCTCAGGCAGTCACTCACAATTCAGTTCTGAAATTCAACTTTTTGTTCATGCTTAGACCAAGACTGTAATAAAGTTTGGAATTGAGTGGCCTTGACACAGCTAAAACTGAGCATCTCAAACAGGTTACTTTTAAAACATTTTTTACTTAATTCTTAAAGTGACAAAACCAATGCTCAAAAAGGACAGGCCAGACCTGAATCCATCTCTGTTGGCTGCAAAAACCAATTCAAATTGAATCCAATTCACAGTCCCCACAACAGACATACAAGATCCAAGTTTACAGGAAATGGCATTACACTTGAACTTGGGCTTCATCTCATGCTTGATCTTAACCAAAAAACAGAAAAGGGCACCTCTGATTATGGCTTCACCCCTGCAAGTTAAATACAGGTTATTGCTGTGTTAGTACCATTGGCCACACTGGTGACCACACCTTTCATCACTTTGCTGATGATTGAGAGTGCACTCATTGGTGATAATTGATTTGATTGCTTTTGGTGTCCAAGATAATTTTCCACGTGATTGGGAAATACCCTTTGCAGCTGCACTAGAACAGTTTTGTTAAAGACATGGCCAGTTCTGCAGCACATGCCTTCAGTTGTTTCTTGATGTTGTGTGGAGTGAATTGAATTTTCTGAAGAATGGCATCTATAATGGTAGGACCTCTGAGGGAGGCTGAAATAGATCACCCATTCAGTACTTCTGGTTGAAGATAATTGCAGATGCTTCAGCCTTGTCTTTTGCACTGATGTGCTGGGCTCCCCCATCATTAAGGATGGAGATGTTTGTAGAGACTGCTGCTCTGGTTTTTTTCAAATTGTCCAGCACATTTCTTCAATGCATGTGGCAAGACTGTAGTGCTTTGATCTGGTTGGTTATGGGATTACTGATCTCTGTTTATAATGTACTGCTTTCACTGTTTAGCCTGCATGTAGCTTGATCAGGATGGCATCTCATTTTAAGGCAGGCTTGTTGATGTTTCTGCAATCCTCATTGAACTAGAATTGATTCGCTGGCTTGTTAGTAACGATAGATTGAAAGACCTACCTGGCCAAGCAGTTACGTATCATTGTGGAATACATTTCTACTGCCGCTAATTATACAGTGCTTCATAGATGCCCAGTTTCTGGTTGCTAGATTTGTTCTGATTCTATTCCATTTAGGAGAGTGGTGATGCCCTCAGGATGTAGACAGCATTTTCTCTCAAGGGCTGTACATTTTATCACTCCTACCAATATTGTCATGGACAGATGTGTTGAAGTTGGGTTGGTTGGTGAAGGTAAAGTCAAGCAGATTTACTCTTTTCTGTTAATTTTCCCACCATGTGTTATTAGTCTTTATTGTGTTTCCATATCTGCTTTACACAAGCTTACCAATCTCACACACAGGATTAGTAAGCTATATATAGGTTTAGTTTATTTGAAGATAAATAGAGGTAATTCAGCTACTATTACCCGCAAGGACAGCGCAGTTGCAATTCCTACAAATGCGGCTGGTTAATGGTCACATGCTGCTTTACATCCTGGTTATTTGGCATACTTAAAATGTCACGACACTGGTAAATATATCCTTTGGGGAACTTAACCAGTTTGATCAGTCATGGCTCTACTGTAGATGAGTATTGAAGTCTTCTGCCCAGAATAATTCTGTGCCACTGATGCTTTTGGTACTTTTATGTGATGTTTATCAGCTGAGGGAGGGTAGTAGGTGGTAATTCATAGGTGATTTCTTTGCCAGTGTTTGACTGTATATCTTGAGACTTCATGGGGTCCACAGTCAATGTTGAGGATTCACAGATCAACTTCCTCCTGACTCCCTATAGAAAATAGGAGTAAGCAATTCAGCCCTTGAGCCTGCTCTGCCATTCAGTATGATCATGTTCAATCATCCAACTCAATACCCTGACCCCATCTCCTCACCACCTCCCCCCTCCATATGCTTTGATCCATATTGCCCCAAGGGCTATATTTAACTCCTTCTTAAAAACATACAATGTTTTGTTCTCCACTGCTTTCAATAGGAAAGAATTCCAAAGGCTTATCAGTCTGAGGGAAGAAATTTCTCCTCACTTTATTCCTAAAATATTTATCCCCTTATCCTTAGACTATGACTCCTGGTTCTGGGCTCCCCCACCATCAGGGACATCCTTCCTGCATCTATCCTGCCTATTCCTGTTTCTATGAGATTGTCACTCATTCTTCTGAACCCTAGCAAATATAATGCTAACTGACTCAATCTTTCCTCCCTACATCGGCCCTGCCATCTCAGAAATCAGTCTGCTAAACCAGATAAGGAGACCAAAACTGCACACAATATTCCAGATATTTCCTCACCAAGTAGTTGTATAATTGGAGCAAGACATCATTTCTCTTGTGCTTAAATCTTCTCACTATGAAGGCCAACTTTGCCGCCTTTACTGCTTGCTATACTGACATGTTTACCTTCAGTGGCTAAACCAGATCTCACTGCCCATTCTCCTCTCTCAACCCATAGCCATTCAGATAATAATCTGCCTTCCTCTTTCTGTTGGCACACTTACCCATTTGTCCATTTGGTACTGTATTTGCCCACTCACTCTGCATATCAGTCAGATGGCACTGTGCCATTGCTTTGCTGGGTCTATCTTGCCAGTAGCCAAAATATACCCAGGGATGGTGATGGAGGAGTCTGGGGTACTGTCCTGAAGGTTTGATTTGGTGACTACTGCTTTTTCAAGCTGTTGCTTGGCAATGCTGTGAGACAGCTCTCCCAATTCTGGCATAAGTCCCCAACTATTAGTGAGAAGAATTTTTCAGGATTGACAAGGCTGGATTTGTTTTTGCCATTTCCAGTGCGTAGGTAATTGCCAGGTTGTCAGTCGTGTTTTATTCTTATTTGGCTTCTCTGTAGACGTTTGTTACAATGGAGTGATTGAAGCCCTTTCAGAGGGAGGTCGAGTGTCAGCCATATTACTATGAGTCTGAAGTCACATACAAGCCTGACAGCGTAAGGACAGCATATTTCATCCTCGAATGGCATTAGTGAGCTAAGTGGAATTTTGCGACAAGCTTGTTGTTTTATTATGAATGAACTCACCTGGCAGAGGCAACGCTCCAAAGGATCGCTAACAAATAAACCTGTTGGACTTTAACCTGGTATTGTGAGACTACTTGCTGTATTATGAATGAAGTTAGTACTTTATTCCAGATTTATTCATTAACTGATTCCATTCTAATCAATCTAAGCTTCAATTTGTTTCCTATGGTTGCTTCCTATTTTGTATCTAAATGCTGTCCTTCAGTGGCATTTTCCAAAAACATAACATTGCGTTCAATAGATATGCTGATCTGTCTTTTCTGATTCAGGCCACCTTCACAGTGCCAGGGGACTGGGATGACTGTTCCAGCCACAGATGACTGTCTATGTGGAGTTTGCACATTCTCTCTGTGTCTGCATGGGTTTCCTCCTGGTGCTCTGGTTTCCTCCCACCATCCAAAGATGTACAGGCTAGGTTGAATGGCCATGCTAAATTACCCCTGAGTATCAAGGGAATCGGCAGAGTAAATGCAGGGGTTACAAGGATAGGGCCTGGTGGGATTGTTCAGTGCAGGCTCAATGGGCCAAATGGCCTCTTCTGCACTGTAGGGATTCTATGATACATGTCCCCAAGTTTGCTTACAACACCATTGATAGCTGTGCGTCAGCTGCCTACACCTCCAAACTTGATTTACCTTCTTAAACCTCTGTGACACTGTATCTGTCTTTCCTCCTTTAAGGTACTGTTTAAATCTGCTTCCATAAACAATGTGTTGGTTACTGGCCCATGTAATTCCTGTGGCTATGTGTTAGAAACTCGATGTATAAGAATGTTGAAAAGCGTGGGCAGAAGTTTCTGGCCCTTCCCACCGGCAGGATTTTCCAGTCCCAGGTTCCCCAGCAGTTGGACTGGTGAGCCACACAAAACGCTGTTGATATTGGTGAGACTGGAAAATCTTATCAGCAGCCAATGGCGAACCATATCTGCCACCACAAAACATGTCATGCGGAGGTGGCTGGAAAATCCTACCAAAACATAAATGCGATTTGTTATTGTTAAAATTGATGTCAATCTCTCTTGACAATGCAGCTTCCCTTGGTATAGCACTAAAAGTGATCAAATGCAGCATAACTCATGACTGGAGCTCTCTCCAGATGCAGATGAAGAGATTGTCATGAATTTATTGATGCATACAAATGATAGAATTCTCTGAAAGAAAATTCGAAGTCCTCAACCTTGTAAGATTACTTGGAAGAAAATAAGTACTCAATCTCCACATAATTAAATGGTAAGTTATTTACTATATAATGACCCTCATGACTTTTAATTAGAGTGCACATTTGAATGATCAAGATCTCTCGTATGAGAAATAGAATCTTGGCACTTTTCCATCTCATTACGATGGTTGATTCCATTGTGACTTGTCATTGCCATGTTTGTCGTGGTTAAACAAATGCAATATCAATTCATATTGAGTTTGCATTTCAAATATATTTGAAATGTATATTTGCCCAATTTTAGTAGAGGTACCCACTAATCAAATTTTTTTGGACGTGCTTTGCAAATCTCCTAGAGCATTGCTCGTGGCAATTGAGAGAAGGCACTATTTTTGAAGGACAACATGTTAATCGATGTGAATCTCGATGTAATGTTCCTCTGCTAATTAAAACTACAGATCTAACTGGTGCTAAATAAACATTGGATGAGTTCACTTGTAGGTTAATTGCTGTTGAGGAGATCTGAACCCTGGTTTGCTTATGGGAAGGTGAGCATTCTGCAGAGCCATGAGTCTAATATTTTCCCTTCCTGAAGAATTTTTTTGCCTTTCTTGATATTTTTTTTCCCACCCCCAACCAAGAGTGAAACTTGTATTATGCAGTAAGATTGAAGTCTGAAGTGTGACTGACAGAAGCACAGCCAAAAATAAAAGTTCTACACGTTCTGGCTTTCACAGAGGGGGTGGACATTTAAATTGTCAAACCGCCAGAGTGGGTGTAAAATTGATTATTGTTTAAAGAGAAATTGTCCACCTGAAGTTAGTCAAACTTTAGAGGACAATTTACAGAGATCTGGATTTGAAATTCCTTCCAGGGTTAGTAAGGCAATGACCATATCTTTCCAGTCCTGATCTCAACACCACGGGGCGATATTACTATTGCACCCTGCCGGCCAATGGATGGGACAATCCACTAAGATCACATGAGAACCAAGAAATCAGGTTCTCACCCGATTTCTCACTTCTCGCGATATTACCAGCACCAGGTATCCAGCAAGTCAGCTGAATAAATTATTTAAATTAAATTTCAGTATCATTTATGTGGCATTAGCAAGGCCAGGACTCAATCATCCCACTTCACTTGCCTTTGAAGTCTTGCTGGGAGAGGTTTTCTCTGCCAAAAATAACGTGGACCAGTCATAGTGGCCCCTCTTATAGATCTGGAGGCCATTTAGGCTTGCCTGGCCTTTTTCCAGATTATTAATGCTATCTGGAACAGAATAGCTATTCAGACTTTTCTTTGGCTCTTCAGAACTTGGTTTTTCTCCCTGAATACCTGAAGGCCACTGCATTTAGATGGTCATAGATTATTGTTTGATTGCAATGTTGCCTCCATTGAGTGTTTGTGCTTTTCCCAGACTTCCTTAAGCTCCATCCACAAAACAGTGATTTTTGGCTTGCTAAGGAACTGCAGACTTTAAAGATAAGATTAAATAGAGAAAACAATCCTCTTTACAGTCTTCCTCAAGCTGTTAAGAGCTGGTGGGAGCTGTTACTGAATGGACTCTTCTCTAGCCCATCCCTGAGATCCATTGCACTTAAGTTTCAACAACAGCTTACTTTGCTCCCCTAGATAGTGCACATGGTTGTATGTGTTTGTTCACTCTGTTGCAGAACACCATCACTCAGTACACAAGTACGACTCTGGCCTTGCTGTTGCATGCCATTTTAACTCACCATCTTGCTCCCATATCCACATTTCTGTCCTTGCCTGCTGCAATGTATGAATGAAACCATATATAAACTGGTGAAAGAGCACCTCATCTTTCAATACAGCCTTTGGACTTAACATTGAGTTTGACAACTTCAGAACATGAACCCTCCCCTCCGTCTTGATTTTTTTTTTGTTTCCTCCACTCTTATTCAGCTATTAACACATCCTGTTACCTTAACATTATGTAACATCCTTAATCTTTAATGCTACCATTAACACTTCCGTTGTCTTATATCTATGAGATCTTTGTCAAACTCTGCTGAGCTCCCACCTACCTCTGACCTTCGGTTCTGCTCCACCTTCTCCATCTCCCATCACCAGTTATATAATCCATCACATTTTTACCCCTCTTCAACTCCAAAAATAGAACCATATTGACCCAAAATATTATCTGTCACTCTCCACGCAGATCCTCCCAGACCTGCTGTGTCATTCCACCATTTTCTGTTTTCATTTCAGATTTCCAGCATTCACTATTTTGCTCTTATTAAAATATTATTTTCTTTTGCTTATCATCCTTACAGCATAACAAAATGGCAGGCAACAAATTTGGTACAAGTCCAGTCCTATTGATAAAAAGGAATGAAGTGGGAGAATAGAGCATAGAATTCATCAGTCACACTGTAAGTGTGTGTATACTTGTCAAAACTCTGGAACTGATCCTATATTTTTAGCAGGGGTGATGAGAGGGTTCATGTGGTTTGGAATGTACGAAGTGGATGGATTGTGGTGTCCTGTATCACAGCAACATGTGCAAATAAGAAAGGAACAAATATAAACGAGTGGGGTGGTTTGAATTACATGTATGCATCTTTGCATTTGGGCAGTGGGTGAAATGGGGATCTGTCCATTCAAAGCACAAAATGCTGTCTCTTAAAAACATTGGGTGGGAGTTTATGGCCTCACTCATCCCAAAATTGAAAACTCACCCCCGCCTCCCCACGGTCCGTTGTCCGTCCCTCACCTATTCTGATTCCCACGGTGGATGGAACATTAAAATTCCAGCCAGTATATCGATGTGTGAGTAGAGATTGCATCAAAGGTAGTCGCATTTAAAAAGACCCGAGTCAGCTTCTTATAAGGGAGGCAGGAATTGTCGAGGTCGAGAGAAAGCAGCTGGTTTTCAGATTGGACTAATCTTTTGCAGCATCAATGATAGTGAGGAGATTGATTCCGAATAATAAAATCATCTTGGCATCTTCATTACAATCCTACAATTGCCACATAATGACAGAACCACACTGCCGTAAGTGAGAGATTGATAAGGACACCTTCAAAGTCCAGATCAGTTTCAAGCAAGGCTGTATGATGATCCTCGCAATATTTATATTCTACCTGACAGTGGCTCATCATGAGAGATCAACAACAATTGGATAACATTAGTCACCTCCATGTCAAAACTAAAGCAATAACTACAGACAAACATGACGTACAGATTGCAGATGATTGCAGTTGCCCTCTCTACATAAGATGTGTAAGACATTCTTGATGTTTTTAATTTTACCTTCCCTTGAATGTTGCCAAAACAAAATTCTTACCAACTCACCTAGTCAACCAAGTACTCATCACACTCGTACCCGCTGAAGGAGAGATTATGGAATATGTCAAATATTTCCCATAACTTAGTAACAAAGCTTATTAGTAACAAAGTTAAATTTAAAGTTTATTTATTACTCGCAAGTCAGTTTACATTAACACTGCAATGAAGTTATTGTGAAAATCTCAAAGTCACCACACTCCGGTGCCTGTTCAGGTACAGTGAAGGAGAATTTAGTATGGCCAATACACCTAACCAGCATGTCTTTTAGCAACCAGATCAGCCATACTCTTGGCTCAAGGGCTGACTCCTGTTCCTAGTTCATAGGTTTATCTATTCATATAACTCCACCACTCTACCTACAACTATCTGAGGTAGATTTAGGCTGTTTGCAACTTTTGATCAGAAATTGAGCTTCCACTGCTATCACTAAAACTTTCTATTTCTGTCTCCAAAACATTGCTTGACTTTACACATGCCTCGGCTCAGCCCAGCCCCTGCCGGATGCCTAATCCAAGCTTTTGTTAATCTACACGTGACTGTTCCAACACTCTCATGGTGATCTCTCATATCAACCCTTCAGAGCTAATACAAAAATCTGCTTCCTATGTCCCTATTCCCACAAGATTCTGTTTACCTCACACCCTCAGGGTGATATGATGGCACAGTTGTTAACACTGCTGCCTCACAATGCCAGGAATCCGGATTCGATTCTCAGTTTTCTCCAGGGGCTCCAGTTTGCCCCACTGTCCAAAGATGTACAGGTTAGGTGAATTTGTCATTGCTAAATTCTCTCTCGGTGTACGTGAATTGGCGCCAGACTGTGGTGACTAGGGGATTTCACAGTAACTTTATTGAGGTGTGAACGTAAATGTGACTAATAAATAAACTTTAGTTTTATTTCACTCTGCACTCACTGACTTGCACTGGTTAAACAATTCCTCGATTTTAAAATTCTTGTCCCGTTTTCAAATCCTTCTGTAGTCTCACCCCTGCTTATCTCTGTCATATCCTCCAGCCCCACAATCCTCCCAGAAATCTGCACTTCTCTAACTGGTCTCAAGAGGATCCCAATTTTAAACACTCCTCCATTGGTGGCCATACCTTCAGCTACTCCGACACTAAGCTCTGGGAACTGCGCCACTTCTTTAAACATCTTCAAGATGCTCCTTAAAGCCTCTCTCTTTAACCAAGCTTTTGGCTATCTGCCCTAATATTGCTCTTCACAGCTGAGTGTCCAAATTTGCTTCATAAAGCACTTTGAGGTGTTCATATACATTGCAATGGGTGATATAAATGTGAGGTGTTGCTGTAGTTGTTGAATACAGAAGGTGAGAATGCCAAACAGCATTACACTACAGTACCAGAAGTGCAAGGAAGATACATTAACAAATAAATATTCAACAACCTATCCAACTTCAGTGGAGTGCACTTAATTTCTTCATTATGTTGGTATCATTCTATTTTTACTACTTGTGCTTTGCTTTCTAGGCACAATGTAATAAATGACAAATACTTGCCTTACTGGCAGCCTGTAGGATTATACTAATGTTTGCTGAGAATCCCCGAGCTATGCCTTAATAGGGCCTTAATCAATATGCAGTACATATTGATTAAGAGAGAGCGGTATGCCAGTTTAAACCTACTTCTCCTGACACTTGCTTCAGAAAGGCTGTTTTGGGACAAAAGAAGCCAATGTAATCATAGAATCCCTACAATGCAGAAAGAGGCCATTCGACCCATCTGCACCAACAACTAATCCTACCCAGGCCCCATCCCTGTAACCCTCCATATTGGCCCTGATAATCCCTCTAACATACACATCCTGGGACACTAAGGGACAATTTAGTATGGCCAATCAACCTAACCCACACATCTTTGGGCTGTGGGAGGAAACCCATGCAGGGAGAACATGCAAACTCCACACAAATAGTGACCCAAGCCAGAAATCGAATCTCGGTCCCTGGCACTGAGGCAGCAGTGCTATCCACTGTGACAGTGTGACACCCAAATGCATGTGTCTTCTCTGGTAGAATCCCCATGAAAGAGCCGAAGGGCACAGCAACCATGGCCCAGTTGGTAGTTTCCTGTCTCTAAGTCAGAAGCTGGTGGGTTCAAGTCACACTTAAGAACTTGAGTTGAAATGTTAAGCTGATACTCCAGTGCAGAATTGTGGCAGTATGGCCTACAGGAAGTACTATATCTCAGAAAGCACGCTAAAGCAAGGTTCCATATACCCTCAGAGGTGATTCTAAATAATTCCACGGTATTATTTTGAGCAAGGGAGCTATCCCTGGTGATCGGATATTATGGACCCCTTCCCTCCTCCTCCCAACAATATCATTTTTAAAAAAAAAAAATTAAATGGTCATTATCACTTTGCTATTTGTGGAAGCTTGCCATGCATTTCCTACATTATAATAGCAATTGCAATTCCAAATAATTCATTGGCTGCAAAAAAAAACTTTGGTATGTCCTGCAATTATGAAAGGTTCTAACCACATATGCAAATCTTTGATTTTCTTTTTATTTTTGCCTATTCAAATGGATCTTCTCAGTCAGTAATGCCCAAATCTGCATTTTGTTGAGTGATCAATTGCCATACATAGGAACAGGAGTAGGCCTCAGCCTCACTCCAACACACTGTTGGATTATGGGTAATTTGTGTCTCAATCTACCTTTTACCCTGTATCCCCCAATACCGCCATCAAATAAAAACCTGACATTCTCAGTCTTAAAATTCAACTCGTCCCCACCTCCAGATAATTTGAGAGAGAGAATTATTCCTGCCAGCTGAGAAATATTTTTAAGATAGTTAGCAAATGATATATCAAGTGAGTTGTAGGCGCTAGTATAAACTAACAGTGGATTTGATGGTTCTATTTTGGTATCCGTAAGGAGAAAAGGGCTTGAATCAAATGTTTACAATTTTAAAAACAAGTCATGGATTGCAAGCTGTGATCACTGTGTTTGTTTACTAATGTAGTGCTGTGAAAACAGACTGTTGGTTCACCAGTGACTTCGTATTAGCTCCCAGGATGAATTTCCTGTGTCCTTAACAGTAAATGGCACTGACTTTAAATGTTGTTGCAACTTCCCTGCTTCTTTAATACTGACCTGGCCAGTTGCCTGCCTTGACAATGCAGCTGTCATGTGGCTTGGATGTGGTGAACGGCTTAAGGCGCACGGGGACATGAATCATGCCAAAAGCACTCAGCTTCAGGGCAGTTATAACCTTCAAAGATATTGGCAAGGGAAGTTCTCCCTGTGCATTCTGTTTACAAAGCTGCCTTCATTACAGAACAGCGCACAGACTGTTTACTGTGACCAATATAGTTACTTAGCACTCAATTCTGAGGGCAATTAAAAGTCCACAAAGTTTTAATGCACACAAGGAGATCAGTTATCCCTTCATGGAAATTTCAACTGTCTGTTCTCCATTTTGTGCCATCCCCATGTCCTTCCTCCTTATCCATTATATTCTCTTTCTCCTTTTCAAACATTTCCTCTTAAAACATCCTTGATGTATTCTGGTTCCAGTGCTATTTCTGACGGGACTTTCCATGTTCTCCTGAATCGGAGGGTCACCAGAATGATCCCTGGGATGGTAGGATTGTCATCTGAGGAGAGATTGGATTGACTAGACCTGTATTCACTGGAATTTATTTGAATAAGAAGGGATCAACTTGAAACATATAAAATTCTGACAGGTTTGAGCAGACTCCATACAGTGAAGAGGTTTTCCCCTAGCTGGGGGCATCAAGAACAAGGAGTCAGAGTTTCAGGTTACAGGGTAGACCATTTAAGACTGAGATGAGGAGAAATGTCTTCATTTAGAGGGTGGTGAGCATGTGGAATTCTTGACCATAGAAAGGTGTGAAGGTCAAGTCACTAAATGTGTTTAAGAAAGAAATAGATTTCTAGACATTAAGGCACAATTTCCCTGCTGTGCCACACAGATTGCATTGGGGCAGCGCGGGTTGGTGAATCACGGCTGTGAACTATATTAACATACTTAAATCAGCATATTAGTATTCCTAATCTGTTTGAAGCTAGATTCAGCCTGCTCCAGAATTTTCTCACCCTCGGGCACAGCGGGAGTCCAGCAAGAATCACTCGCAGTCACTCACTAATTGATACCAGGCATGAAAGCCATACCAGGGGGCTCAGATACTATAGAAGACTTTTGGCGATCGAGGACATGGCTGGGCAATGTTCATCTCTGCCAACCCTTGCAGTGCCAGATGGGCATCACCAGAGTTCAGCAGGTAGTGCCAAGGGGTAGAGCTTGAGAGGTGTGGGCCTGAAGGGAGGGAATCATGAAGTGGGAGCCATGAAGGGAATGGAGCATGAAGGGGAAGCTTGAAACAGTTGGAGCATGGAGGGTGGAGCATGAAGCAGGGCATGAGAGTGGCATAAAGGGGGTCATGAACAGGGGCATGAAGGGGAGAATCAAGTGGGTCATGAAGGGGGACATTAAGGGAGGATAATTGAGAGTGCCCCAGTGCTGATGATTTATATTGGGGTGGGGAGCGAGGAAACATGCTTTCGACGATGGAGGGTCCCAATGATCTTGGAGAAGGGTTGGGTCTTCAATCTCACTTTAAGATGAGATTGCCTTTTAATAACATGCCCAATCTCTGTGAAGCTGGGCTTGCCAGCATGTTTTGGCCCAACCCTCTCAGAACTGGTAAAATTCACACTGCCTGCCAAAAAGCAACCAAGTGTGGGAAAATTGTGATTATGCTAGTGTTCAGAATGACACATTGGGGATAATCTTACCAGCTCGTCATGAACTAAACATGAGTACTTGAGCCAGCACAAATTTATGACAGAAGACCATATTTAATGAATTAAATGAGGCTTATTGATAAGATAATTGAGAGGGGGGGGGTGGACAATGAGTGTAATGTGTCAAAATTCTCGACATTGACTTCCAAAATCACTTGTCAAACAAAATGAAACTCGCTGACTTGCTCCTTTTGAGAACCATTATGAAAATAATGGGCTGAATAGAATGTTACAGTGTCAAAGGAAGCTTTCATACCATAATTCCTAAAGGCATGCTCTATAAATTACTCATAGAAATAATCATTCTTTATTTGCCCTGTAATATTGAACTGTAGTGAAGAGCTCCAATTCAACTTCCAACTAAAGTTCAGGGCCAGCACAGTGGTTAGCACTGCTAACTCTCGGCTCCAAACAGCCAGGTTTAATTCCTGGCTTGGGTCACACTCTGTGTGGCATTTGCACATTTTCCTTATGTCTATGTATAGTTTTCCTCCCACAGTCGAAAAGATGTGCTGGTTAGGTGGATTGGCCATGCTAAATTCTCCCTCCAATGTACGCAAACAGGTGCCAGAGTGTGGCGACTCGGGGATTTTCACAGTAACTTCATTGCAGGGCTAATGTAAGCCTGTGAGTGACACTAATAAATAAACTTTATTGATCCATGCCATCATTTTAGTCAATCCTTCCGTTCCTTCTCAGTGGCTTTGACATCTTTTTTTTTAAGGTTGGGTTTTGATCATTTTTCCCTGTCAAGATTTTAAACAGCTACCCACACAGATGGAAGGTTTTCTTTTCCAAAGGCATTGGAATAGTGACAGTGATATAAATGATAAAAGCAAAGACAGAACCTTTCTAATGTGAGATTTGGCGCAGTCAGACCTAATATCACTCGTTCACCCAGAATACAGAATCAGAACATGTGGCTTCACTCAAATGGAGATACTACTCAAAGTTATTTCCAAGGGACATGTCAGCCACCCGAAACAATTAGGTTGGATCAGCCCTGTTTAGCAACAAACTACAGACTGGAAATCTGAGACATAAAGAAACTGAAAATTAAAGGATCACCACTGGACTTGTGGCACAGTGATTAATATCCCTGCCTCTGAGCTACAAGCTTTTGGTTCAAATCCCACATGAAGACTTGATGTGCTGAGGAAGGTGAGTTCATAACATGGTCAAACCTTCCAAAGGTTGATGATAAGAATGGATGAGTATCCTGGTCAGCCAGCTTGGTGCAGAGTGGCGCCCCTTATGGTGACAGACTAGCGACCTGTTCCAGGAGAAAACTCATTGTGGAAACAATTTAAAGTCTCCCTTACAGACCATTAGGTTCAGGAAGGGAAATAGCAACAACCGTGACAAACACATCTCACCCCTATCGTGAGTGGGATTTTCCAGCCACGTTCGCCCCAAGACTGGAAAACGCCATCCGAGCTCAATGGACCTTTTGTATGGTCCACTTCACATCTACGATTTCCTGTGGTGGGTAGGAGGGGGAAATGAAGGGGGAAATGTTGAAATGAAGTCCATCTTGCAGGAAGGTCAGTAATGGACTCTCAAGCTATCTGCCCAAGGGCAGTAAGATGAAGCATAAAATGTCAAAGGAGATTTGGCACAGTGGGTATCACTTCTACCTCACAGGGACTGGGGTTCAATTCCAGGCTTGGGTCGCTGTCTGTGTGCAGTTTGCACATTCTCCCTGTGTCTGCAAGGGTTTTGTCCAGGTGCTCAAGTTTCCTCCCACAGTCCAAAGACGTGCAGATTAGGTTGATTGACCATGCTAAATTGCTCCTTGGTGCCAAAATAAATGCATGGGGTTATGAGGATAGGGCCTGAGTGCAGACTCAAGAGACCAAATGATCTCTGTGCACTGTAGGATTCTGTGATTTCTATGATAAAGGATAAGGTCGCAGTCTATGATTGTGTGACTTTGAAGAAAGGAAGCAGAGACGTGAAAAGGTGTTTGAAGTCTTCAAGTGTAGCAAAGTTTGGACAAGAATGAAACAAAAAAAAAATCCATGCATCTGTTCACGTGCTATTTTCAGGAAATTGAGGCTGCTAATTTTTATTCAGTGTCATTTAACCTTTCAATCTTTGTAAGTCTATGCTTTGGAAGTAATTTTGGAGTAAATTACAAGCTTCAAAATGCTCTTCAGAGGGTTGACTACAAGCAAAAGAGGACAGGACCACATTTCTATTTGCTAAAAACAAATGTTGAAACTATAAATTAAACCCACCACTTACTGGGTAAAACAAGTAGCAGCAGTTATCACCTCTCAACGTGTCAAAGCTGGCTTTGCCACACACCTTGTCAGAGGTTACTTAGAAAACAAAATCCACAAGACATTAGTAACCACAATCTGAGTGCAGTTACACGATCAAGGCTTTGAAAGACAAGCCAATCTCAATACAGGAGAATATGACAAACATGGGGTGTAAGTTAACTACTGGACCCAGGCATGACTTAGAATTTGAGTCAATTATTATTTGAGGTGCTCAAATTGATGAAAAGATTTGATAGGGTAGATAAGAATCTAACTCTTCTCCTTGTGAAGTCAGGAGCAATTCCCCTTCTCTGTTATCTGATGATTCTCTGGCTCTGTAGACATTGATAAGGTCAACTATGTTATAACTGAGCCTGTTAAACTTGTCCAAGAATTCTGCAACTTGGACCTCAATGATCCATGGGGGACTTTCCCAGTGCACCACAAGGCAAGTCAGGAAGGGGAGAAAAATAAACCTGAGGAACAGCTGAATCTTTTGGGAAAATCTTGACTAATGCCAATTTTAATATGGACCTAAAATTGCTATTTTCTATATGTCCTAATGGCTTATGTGAAACTTACAGAAGTAAATTAGTTATAAGATCTTTAATAAATATCATCATATCTTATCAACACAGATATTATTTTTTATTGATTTGTGGGACATGGGCATCACTAGCTAGCCAGCATTTATTGCCCATCCCATGTTGCCCTTGAGAAGGTGGTAATGAGCTGCCTTCTTGAATCACTAGAGCCCATACTCTGTGGGTTGACCGACAATGCAGTTAGGGAGGGAATTCCTGGATTTTGACCCAGCGACTGCGAAGGAATGGCAATATATTTCCAAGTCAGGATGGTGAGTGTCTTGGAGGGACGGTTATCACTGTCATCCACCAAACTTTTACCTCGAAAGGCTTCGGAAACAATATACGAAATGGAAAGTGTTCGTGTCAATGTCTCCAAGGTTTTTCTTCACCTTCTGACTTAAAAACTGATGGAATCTCCAACGCAAACTCTACTGAGAGTTAGTAGTCAACACTAAAAAATCTCAACATCAGGTTAAAGTCCAACAGGTTTATTTGATAGCACACAAGATTTCAGCGCTGCTTCTTCATCAGGTGACTCATTTATGCCCACTCCTGCATCTCCACATAATAATTAATACTGAGGCGAGCTATATCAAATTATAGGCAGATATTAATAACCTTATAGATTGGGCATATCATTGGCAAATTAATTTCAGGATATCAAGTGTGTGTGTGTGTGTGTGCATTTTGGAAGGGTAAATAAGGAGGTCACATACTTTGTGGAAAAGTCATAGAACTGATGTGAAGAGAAATTCTTTCCCCAGAAGATAATGAATATGGTGAATTCACTATACAGAACGTGGCTGAAGTCAAAATGTGGCCTGATTTCAAGAAGAAATTAGATAGAGCTCTTGGCTAAAGGGATATGGGGAGGAAGGTGGCGTGGCTGATCAGCAAATTCAGGATATTGAATTTGCTGATCAACCATGATCAAAATGAATGACAGAGCAAGTTCAAAGGGCCGAATGGCCTATTCCTGCTTCTAGTTTCTCCTAGCTAAATGAAGTAGAGGAGTAAAGGGATCCACAGATATAAATGATTAAATGTATTGCAGGTTAATAATGCAATTGAAAAGCAAATAAATTATTGAGGTTCATTTCTCAAGTGATAAAAATTAAAAGCAGAGAAGTTACAGTGAGCCTGTCTGAAACCATGGTTAGACTACATTAAAGTATTGTGAACAGTTCTAATCTCAATATTATAGAAAGGATATTGTCATAAACAAAAGGGGGAGTCAATGTGAACAGCCCTAATTTCACCATTCTCTACCTATCCGTTGAAAGCACAGTGGTTAGCACCGCAGCTTCACAGCTCTAGAGACCTGGGTTCAATTCCCTGCTTGGGTCACTGTCTGTGTGGAGTTTGCACATTCTCCTTGTGTCTGTGTGAGTTTCCTCCCACAGTCCAAAGATATGTGGGTTAGGTTGATTGGCCATGCTAAGATATTGCCCCTTTAGTGTCCTGAGATGCACAGGTTAGAGGGATTAGTGAATGCGTGTGTAGGGATGTGGGAGTAGGGTCTGGCTGGGATTGTGATCGGTGCAGATGGGCCAGATGGCCTCTTTCTGCACTGTAGGGTTTCTATGATTCTATCTGACTATAGAATGTTGTTTTGTATTCTGAATTCCCCCTTTTCATAAATGGTGGCATACTTCTCCTGTTCCTTTCCTCACCTGCTCAACAAGCAAGAGAGGTAAAGTGAAAATAAAATAGCTGCTTTATCTTTACATGCACAAGGGGGGAGGGTTTCACAAAGTCTGTCCCTTTTAACCTGCATGCAATAAGTGGGGATAAGGAAAAAGAAGGTGGTTCAGGGCATGACCACAATAAAAATACAATTATTGTCTTTACATGTGTCAAAAGTCCAGAAATGTTTCTTCTCAGGGGAGGTTGGCCAATTGCAGAATGTTCCATCTCCCCAGAACAAGATTCCCCTTATGGGATGAGTCATTTTTGGCACAAGTTCTAAGGTTCCAATAGCCACCAGGTTTGACGAGAGTTGAAGGTCTTTCCTGCTGCCGTTGGCTTGACTGCAGGCATCCCAGGCTGTTGCCTGGAGTTCTGCTCACATTGGAGGCCAAAAAGTAACTGTTCAAATTCAGTAATTCAATAATAGAGAATAACACACTGCAGCTTATGTGAGGTCATGTGACATATCTCAATTTTGGACAAAAGGATGAAATCTTGAAGTTTAGTTGGAGTTATGATTCTTTTTGCTTTTGAACATAACACAAGAAGTAGAAGCAGGAGTAGGCCATCTAGCCCTTCGAGCCTGCCCCACTGTTCAATAAGGTCATGGCTCCCTCAATTCCCTTGTCTATCAGAAATCTATCTACCCTTGACTTAAACATATTCAACGAAATAGCCTCCACCACTTCAATAGGCAGAAAATTCCAGAGATTCACTACCCTCAGAGAGAAGTTGTTCCTCCTCAACACTGTTCTAAACTGACACCTCCCCTCCCCGCCCCCCCTTTATTTTGAGGCTGTGTCCTCTAGTTCTGGTTTCCTTTCTAAATGGAAAGAATCTTTCTACCTCCACCCTGTCTAGCCCCTTCATTATCTTATATGTCTCTATAAGATCACCCCTCAGCCTTCTAAACTCCAACGAGTACAGGCCCAGTCTACTCAATCTCTCCTTGGAGGTACAGGTGTCAGGTTAACTAACTCTCTCTTTGTTAAAAATATTGAGTGGAATTTTACAGATTTGCCTGTCTCTAAACTGTAAAACCAGGCTCAATGTCCCAGATTTTTCCATGTTCCGCCCCTTGCCCACTCCAATTCCTGTAGCAGACAGTAAAATTCTGGCATTGTGTTCGAATGACTATTGCTCCAGCTGTTAACACCGTTATGAAAGATTAAGATCCATAAATGGTTTCCTTTGAAGTTGGCTAGAACAGCCTCACCATCCCCTGTGGATATTGTTACTTTGAAACAGCTGCAAGGTATCAGGTAACCAGCTGGAGACATATTGTTAGTTCAATCATTGTCCATTTTTAACAGCATTGTAAAAATGACTTCATAGTCCAGCTGATGGATTTTTGTTTTCATCTTTTGCTTCTCCATCATGACAACATAGAAGTACTTGTGATTTAGATGAAATGAGGAATTTAAAAGGCAAACCAAATGGTCTGGGATTCCTTTCTCTGATGACATGATGGAACTAATTAATGTTAGGCAATGGTATAATTCAGTAAATATAAAGAAGATATCTCCACTTATGGTGGAATGCAATTAGGGGGAATATGTAATCAATGATTGCTAATAAATCAAAACAGGAATTCAGGGAGAAACATCTTTGCTCAGAGTGATTTAGGATATGGAACTTGTTATCACAAAGATTAGTTGAGATGAATAGCATTTACGAATGAGATGAATAGGAAGCTATGCTAATAGGATTGGGTGAAGGATGGAGGTAGGTACGTGTGGAGCATAAACAATGGCCTGGACACATTGGACAAAATAACTTGTTTCAGTGTTGACATTCTATGTAATTCAATGTGACAGCAGCCTTTAATGACTGATAGACATATTCCTTTGTGTAATCCATTACAATATAAACCTGATACATTCAATCTTCCTTTTGTCATTTAACTGATCAAGTCTTCTCACAGTTTTTACAAAAATCAATATGCTTATTTACAATTCAATCTCCCAACAGTTTTTCAAGTCAAATCCAAACATAGCTGTTGGTCCCTTCAACGTTGCAGCAGAGGTTCGGATGATATTGTTATTAACAATGAGAATTCATTATGGTTTCCTCTCTCGAGAAAGCATTGCTGCATTCTGTAAGATGGTAAAACGGGAATAAGCATTGACAATTGAGACCTATTGAAATGTAAATCTTAAGTTGCAGAGAACAGCCCCCATGAACATGCAACAATTACAACTGAAGCTAAATAAAACACTTAACGTGTCAGCTCAAGGGAGCTAAGGTACTCAAGTCAGAATCACTAGAATACATCAGTGTAGGATGCTTTCCCTCTGGTTAACAAACCAGAGTTTGAGAATTAAATGATTGCTCAAAGCTCACTTGCCATAAACAATTATTTTCAAATGCTTTCACTGCCATAACGGTCAGCCATAAGAAAATACAATTCCCTCCTCTTGTTCAAGAACAGCAAAGTCACTTGTAGGTCTGCGCTCTGCAATAGGCTGTTCAATGAATAATGCGCAACACTGGTTATAAATGGATATCGGCAGGAAGATTTCCACGGGGAATTAAACAACTTCCAATTTACTAACGAATAAGAGAAGAGGGGAATTTTGTTGAAGGAGAATCTTTTCAGATTTTGTGCTTGACGGATTTATACATGTGAATGTTAGATCAAAGCCAGCTTTTAAATTTTGCCCATCATTGAACTGTTTTATAAAGCCCTGCCTGGCCATTATTTCCTGAAGAGCCCCATCAATGAATCCTTCACCTTTGCTCCCTGGTCTATTTTCAATCAATACCATCATTTTGTACACATGCAGGGAAGAAAACAAATGAACTTTTCAGGTCCATTATATTTACGCTACTGGTATCATCACGTGCACCACTCTCCTCCACTGCTAGTCAGAATAACTCCTGAAAATACAGAAAAAGTCATTAGTCCAGGATAATTCTGGGAACATATCCCATGAGTTTCTGAGGAAATAAGTCAAGGTCCAGGAAACTAGTACTATAACTGATCCTTCATTTAAGTAATTATCCCCTCCTCTTTCCATCCACCTCCACCTCTTTTCAAATATATAACTGTACAGGACCAGAAAAAAAATTATTTTTATCTTTTGACTTTTTCCTGGAGATTGCATTCCCAGTTACCTTTTTGTCCCCATCAAAAACGCCAAAACGTATCAACATCCTCCATGTGCATTGTCCACCTTGGATCAATTTACCATCCGCTGTGTGAGGACATTATAAATTAACTATAACACTCCACCATTTTTCTCCTCTGTGCATTGTATAGTTTTTTTTTTTGTCCAAACTCTCATGAGTCTTGTTCGATCTATAACAAATAACTCCTACTTCACCCTGGCTCCACTCAAAATAACATTCGATGCATCGTTAACAACAACTCAAATATGTTGTGCCTGTAAAAAGTCTGTTCCCCTTGTGCTATCCTCAACCACCAAAGCCATACAGGACACTTCAGCACGTACTCAGTATCCATGATGGTCACTGGTTTGCACTTAGTGTGTTCAGTGTAGATCACTGAGTCCCTGATCACATTCTTCAAAAACACCTTCAACACCCCGTGGACCTCCTCATGGATCAAATCAGAGATGCACTTGATGCCTCCATGGCGAACCAGATGCCTGATGGCAGGCTTGGTACTTCCTACCTGTAATGTCCCAGAAATCACCTACTTTTCTTTGAGAGAGTGCCATGGGTTCTTTTTTTGTAAATCAAAAGTAAGGGAGACTGATGTGTCTTAATTTTAAAATCTCATCTTAAAGATGGCACCTCCAACTGTGCAACATCCCTTCAGTACTGCACCGAGTTTCAGCCTGGATTAAAGCTCTGGAAAACCTTCTTGAAACTTCTCCACCTCTCTCTCTTCTTTTCGCCTTTAGGATCATGTTGACCCAAGATATTGGTCACCAGGGACAAAACAAGAGCGTTATTCTTTCTCTCCTGTGTCTGCGTGGGTTTTCTCTGGATGCTTCAGTTTCCTCCCACTGTCCAAAAGATGTGCTAGTTAAGTGCATTGGCCATGCTAAAGTTCTATCTCAGTGTACCCAAACAGGTGTCGGAATGTGGCAATGACTTCATTGTGGTGTTAATGTAAAGCCTACTTATAACAATAACAAAATAAATTAAAAAAGGCAATGAATCACAGGCAATATCAGAGCAGGTGACCAATATCTTGGGTCAACATGATCCTAAAGGCAAACAGAAGAGAGAGAGGTGGAGAAGTTTCAAGAAGGTTTTCCAGAGCTTTAATCCAGGCTGAAACTCGGTGCAGTACTGAAGGGATGTTGCACAGTTGGAGGTGCCATCTTTAAGATGAGATTTTAAATTAAGACACATCAGTCTCCCTTACTTTTTGATGTTACAAGAACCCATGGCATTCTCTCAAAGAAAAGTAGGTGATTTCTCCTCACTTGCCTGTGCAATATTTAAACCTTAGATTAAAGAGATGAGCCAGCCATTATCTCATCGCTGTTTGCCAGAGTTTGTGCTTAAATTGGCTGCTGCGTGCAATGCAAAGATGATTAGACTTCAGAAAGCATTTAATTGCCTGTCAAGCGCAATGGAATGTCCTGAGATTGTGAAAGACATTGTAAAGGTGCAAGTCCTCCTGTTCCTCTTCTAACAAGATTAGAAATTGTTGTTGGTAATTCAAGATTACTCGCAGAAGCAATCACAGACTTCCAATTACAGCAATTAGACTTGCTTTGAAGTTATTTGTCACTTTTATGCAAATATTAAAATGTGTATCATTGCTGGTTTTAGTGTTTCAAAAACTGGAATTTAATCCTTTTGCTGCTCGTGGTATTTTAAAGACAGTTGCCATGGCAACTGAAGATTCTGCCAATTCTGAGTTCCATTTTTCAGTATCATTTGGGGCATCAGCTCAGCTGGCAGTGTTTGTGCTTCTGAGTCATGGAATTGAACACATCATCTAAAGCAGCGCTGAGGGAACATTCCTGCCATGTTGTGCATGGATTGGTCCCTAAGATGGTATACTGAAGTGAAGCTCTATCTACCTTCTCAAGTAGATCTGCAAATCCCACAAATACTGTGCAAAGAAATACAGAGCAAAAAGAAGGAAATGCATGCTTGCACCTGCAGCATGGTGGCACAGTGGTTAGCGTTGCTGCCTCACAGCACTAGGGACCTGGGTTCGATTCCCAGCTCGGATCATTGTCTGTGTGGAGTCTGCATGTTCTCCCTGTGTCTGCATGGATTTCCTCCCACAGTCTGAAAGGCATGCTGATTAGGTGCATTGACCCAAATAGGTGGTGATGAAGGGAATTTCACAGTAACTTCATTGCAGCGTTAATGTAAGCCCTAGTTGTGACTACTAACAAATAAACTAAACTATGAAGCATTTTTTGTGACTTCCAAGCATCCCAAAGCACTTTCAAATTAATTAGTTACTTTTTGAAGTGTAGTCTTTGTGGAAAACACGGCCACTAATTTACACAGAGCAAGCTCTCACAAGAGACAACATGAGATTGATTATTTTTGTTTGTGTGTTGTTTTTTGACAGATAAATGTTGATCAGGATAACAAGGATAACATGCCTGCTCTTCTTCAAAACTGTGAAGTAGAATTGCTTAGGCCACACAGCATTGAAACTGGCCATTTGGCCCCACCAAACCATGCTGGTGGTTATGCCTCTCTTGTGCCTCCTCATCTAAATCTCTCCATTGTAACCCTCTATTCCCCTCTCCCTCAAATGCACTCATGGAGAACTGCCCATGAGTAATGTGGCCAGAGGCTTGCCATGGTTATGTGACCACCGATGGCCTCCTTAGTGTATAAGGGCTTGAATGTGGAAGCCATTTCATCCACCATTTGAAACATTTTTGCCTACTCCACTTAAATGATTTGATTTATTACTGTCACATGTGTTAGCATACAACAAAGGTATTGCTTCTTGCATCCTATACAGACAAAACATACTGTTAATAAAGAAGGATAGAGGGCAGATAGTTTGTTCCTGGAGGTGCTGGGTGCACCTTTGGCAGGCTAATGAGGTAATGCTACATCCTAACTTCCATAACTTTTACAGTCAGAGCTAAGATGTAGAGAAAGATCAACTTAATACAAGGTGAATCTATTCAAAAGTCTGACGGCAGCAGGATTGGTACATGACCTCGGGTTTAGATGTATCTAGTTTACGTCCGCCTGAGCGGATAGAAGTGGCCTTGCTTTAACATCACAGCTAACAGCATCAGCAAGGTTGCAAACTCCACTGAAATGTTAGCCTTGATTGTTTCCTCAAGCTCCAAGAGGGGGATTTGAACCAACAACCTCCAGTCATGGAAGTTAGGATGTAGCATTACCTCATTATCCTGCCAAAAGTACACCCACCATCTCCAGAAACAGACTAACTACTCTCTATTGCAGTTTGCTGCAAAAAAAACAGGCCCTGAATTTTTATCAAAGTTAATAACATTATAATGGTGCTGGTTACAGAACCTGTTAGTCAAATAAGTTACTGCAGTCTTCTGTCTGCCAACAAAAAACATTTATTAATCACTTAACTGTATAAATAGTAAAGGGTACAGGCATCGAGCTACATCTACATCTAGATCTTTACACTTCTCTGGCCAACACCACACTGACCCAAGATCTGAGTGATGTCCCTTCTTACGTCATTGTATTTGTGGTACTGTACTCAGTTAAACTTAGACTTTGACATCACCTTTTAGGTTTAACTTTGGGGCAGCACGGTGGCACAGTGATTAGCATTGCTGACTCACAGTGCCAGGGAGCAGGGTTCGATTTCTGGCTTGGGCCACTGTGTTTGTGTGGAGTCAGCACATTTCCCCCACTTTGATTTGGTTTTACTGTTGTCACATGTATTACCATATATTGAAAAGTATTGTTTTTTGCATGCTATACAGACAAAACATACTGTTCATAGAGAAGAAAATGAGAGAGTGCAGAACATAGTGTTACAGTCATAGTGAGGATCTGCATGGGTTTCCTCCCACAGTTTGAAAGATGTGCTGATTAGGTGCATTGACCTGAACAGCCGCCAAACTGGTGACTAAGGGAATTACACAGTAACTTCATTGCAGTGTTAGTGTATGCTTTACTTGTGACTAATAAATAAACTTCAAATAGTTATGTAATAACCCTGCATTTATCAGACCCTTGGACAATAATCACTGCATTCCAATTCATCATCTGTGAACTGGTTTGATGTGTCAGCATGAAATGTATTAGAATGCTGGATGAAAGGAAGAATATATTTTTTAGTTGATAGAAATGTCTTCAAAATTGTTGAGGTTTTTATCTTATTGTGCGATGTTCTTTTGCTTTCTGGACTTTTCTGCATTAAAGTACTACTTTCACTAAATGCCTTTTTAATGAGGTGAATTTTATTTCACCATTTTGTGAGTAGCTAATATTTAAGAGCTTAAATAAGTACTCTATCAGTCCATCTGATTCACAAGCATGATCCTACACTGTATAATTTATACACAAACAAAATGAGTGAGACAGCTTCCATTTAATTCAAGCTTCTGTGTTACATTGTACATTATTCATAGACCTGAGATATGCTTCTGTTAACCTTGCTAAAGCCAAATGAAGTTTTGTTTTGGAATAGTGTAGAGAATGGACTTGGCCAAAGCTATCTACCCCCCACTTCACACCAGCTCCATGCAACAGAATAGAAACAAGAAATACCTCAGCAAGACAGCTAGGCTGTGAACTGCTTGTCGCTTTGCAAAATTGTCATGAAATATAAACTGGATGGGGTTGTGGAACACAAGGAGAAAATAGCACCAAAAGTAGCAAACAGAAAATGGTGGAAATAAACACTGAGCTCATCAGCATCCAGAAAGAGAAAAGACAGTTCAGTATCCATTCTGAGGAAGGGATTACATTAGAATTATTCTGTTGCCTGTTCTATTTTCAGTTGTTCCAAGCCTGCAATGTTTTCCCAATTTTTTTCCGAGAAATCACTATGTGTACCTTTTCAATTCTCAAGTGTTCGCAACACTTCTAAGAACCCTGCTCTCTCTTTATAAGCTGAGTTTAATGGTGAGAAATACAGGCACATGATTTAGAACAGGATGGCACAGTTGTTAGCACTGCCGCCTTACAGCACCAGGGACCCTGCTTCGATTCCAGTCTTGGGTCGCTGTCCTCTTGGAGTTTGCATTTTCACCTCATGTCTGTGTGGGTTTCATCAGCGTGCTCCAGTTTCCTCCTGCAGAGCAAAGATGTGCATGTTAGGCTGACTGGCCATGCTAAATTGACCATGTTGGGAAGATTGACAGGGTTAAATATGTGCAGTTACAGGAATAAGGCCTGGGTGAGATAGTGGCTGGTACAGACTCAAAGAACAACACAGCACGGGAAACAGGCCCTTCAGTCCAACAAGTCCGTGCTGCCATTTTAACATTCCCACTTCCGTCCATGACCCTTGTCTATGTTTATGGAAATCTGCATTGGAACCAAATTGGGGAGACAGTTTAGGGACAATTTGTTTCACCAATCAGCCTAAGAGCACACCTTTGGGGTGTAGGAGGAAACCAAAGAACCTGCAGAAAACCCACGTAAGCACGGGGAGAATGCATAAACTCCCACAGCTACCGGCCCAAATCCCTGTATCTGCACAGCAACAGCAATAGTCACTAAGCTGTCATGTTGCTCAATGGACTGAACGTCCTCCTTCGGCACCATAAGGACTCCCTAAGTCTAAATTCTAAGCCTAACATAGTTTGTTCCTTTGCTCCTTCCATTGGCGGCCCTGCTTTCAGCTGACTACCAAGTAATTCCCTCAACCATTATTTAGTGATTATGCCTTGTTGAAGTATATTGGGATCTTGTGTATACGTTAAATCCTCCAGATAAGGGAATATAGTTGAGCAGTAAACCTCAATTGGTGCAAGAAGCAGTCACAGATTGAGGGAGATTTCAGATGTATGTGGAGGATGGACTAAATGAGCCCAATAACCTCATTCACCGGCCATTATTTTTGTGAACTAGATTTATCTCTTTATCAGCATATCTTCATATTGTAGAGGAAAGGGGAAACAAATGTCTTTGCAGCCAAAAGCTCTCTGAAATCACTGTCATCCCTGTCATTATACCAGTTTGATTGGGCAGCCTATACATTTATACAGAGCATGATAAATGAAAATGGTTCTGTAACTCAAAAGGAGCCCAAAGGAAATGACTTCTGCAAAAGCATAGTTACAATTGCACTTTACTTTTCTTTGGCATGATTCCTCAAAGTTATACATATCGCTATTCTTTAATTGTCACTGGGTTAAGACTCTACAGCTTCGCCCCCATTCCAACAGCATTAGGGGAGAATCTTCACTCCACTCAAAGATTGTCCTTGAGAAGCTGGGACTATTAAGAATGGGCAAGAAATGCTGGCTTTGCTAAGTATGCCCATAACCCACAGATGAATACATTTTTAAGAAGCCCTGAGATGATCATAACTCAGCAAGTGACATTAATGTGATTGACAGCGAATTATTATTTTCAATTTCTCCTGGGATATGTTTTCTCGTTTCCAACTTAACTGGAAAGATAGAATTCTCCAAGGCACTCTGGTTTAACATTCGGTGTAACAAGAAGGAGTAATTACATGACTGCAAGTAGTGAGGTTTTGATACAAGTCTTGCCACAACGGAAGGATCATTCTTTAATGAATTTTCATGGATGGATTCTCAGATGTAGCAGAGAATTACTGAATACTGAAGAAATATAATGTGTAATAAGCAGTAAGTACAACTTTACACTGTAGATGTCTAATGGGGTGCAGAAAGCAAGACTGGTATGAGGAACCAGGCAGCACAATTGTTAACTTTGCTGCCTCACAGCGCCAGGGATCCAGGTTCAATTCCTGGCTTGGATGGGTCTGAGTGGAGTTTGCATGTTCTCCCCATGTCTGTATGGGTTTCCTCCAGGTGCTCCAGTTTTCTCCCACGTTTTGAAAGACATGTTGGTTGGATCCAAACAGGTGCTGGACTGTAGTGACTGTGGGTATTTCACAGTAACTTCACTGCAGTGTTAATGTAAGCCTTACTTGTGACTAATAAATAAATTTAAAGTGATCCTATATTTTGAAGGTTATTCAAAATATCTGTAAAACCTGTAAAACATTTATCCCTCATTCTTTTTTCAAGGAAGGAAACAGTAAGAGAATCTTAGTAAGTATAGTGAAATGAATTGATGAACTACATGGCAGTATATGTTCCTACGCGTACCATCCCTTACAAAATTCAGGTTGCTGTTATAGCTGGCCCCGTCTGAACATCTGAAATGAAATAGCTGTCGTAAGGTGTCGAATACAATTTGGTGGATCATAGCTAAATCTTTATAGAGCTAATACATACAATTAACCGACTTAACTACAAGATGTATGTACATATATACAGTAAAAGGGTTCAAGCTAGGGGCTGTGTCAATGCTTGCTTTTACACACAGTTCTGAACAACATCAGGGCCGGGATTCTTCAAAAGAAATTCTAAATCCCCAATTGCAAGAAAATAGGAATAAATTGTCTCAATGTGATTTGTGGAATGAATTCCCAAAACTCTATGCATCAGAGCGTCTCAGTGTGATTCACTCTGGAAATCTGCGGCTGCTGCTGACTGCTTATCCAAGGCAACAGGAAGTGTGGACACTGTCAGTGGATGGGAGGTTGGTTTGAATGATGGACTGAGCTTCGTTCACGACCCTTTAATTTTTGTTTTGGCCTTGGACAGAGCTGGAGCTATACCAAGCTGAGATACAAGAAGAAAGAATGCTTTCTGGGGTGCATATATAAAGGCTGGTGAGAGTCGTATAGCAACCACGCAGTGCAGAAGGAGGCCATTCAGCCCATCGAGCCTACACTGACTACAATTCCATCCAGGTCCTATTCCCGTAACCTGATGCATTTATCCTGCTAATCCCCGACACTAGGGTGAATTTAGCATGGTCAATCAATCTAACCCACACATTTTCTGGACTGAGGGGAAACCAGAGCACCCAGAAGAAACCCACATAGACATGGGGAGAATGTATAAACTCCACACGGTCAGTGACCCAAGGCCAGAATATGAACCTGGGTCCCTCGCACTATGAAGCAGCAGTGCTAACCATTGTGCCACCATGCCACCCCTTGTAGCGGACATGCCAAATTTCCTTAACGTCGAGAGAAAGTAGAAGCAATGATGGGCTTTCTTAACTATAGCACCAGTATGGAGGGACCAGGACATGTTGGTGATCTGGACATTTGGAAACTTGAAACCTTTGACCGTTTCCACTTTATCCCTACTGATTGTATAAGGTGAAGATGCCAGTTTTGAACTAAGGTGGACACAATAAGAAGCCTCAATAACAGGTTAAATTCCAACAGGTTTATTTGGAATCACAAGTTTTCATAGCACTGCTCCTTCATCAGGTGAGTGGGGATATAAATTTCACAAACATGGCATACATAGACAAAGACAAAATTTCAAGCTAATAGCACCTATAAAGACTTGGTAACCTGAAAAGATGTGCATTGCAACCATTATCTTGAAATTGTTTTTGTCTATAAATGCTTGTTTGTGAAACCTACCTCTTTGCTCACTTGATGAAGGAGCGATATTTCAAAAGCTCGTGATGACAATGGATGTCAGAGCCACCGGACGATAATCATTAAGGCACGCTATTTGGCTTTTCTTTGGTGTTGGGATGATAGACTTGAAGCAGATAAGGTCCTCAGATTGTTGTAAAGAGGAGAGGTTAATGATGGCAGTGAATATCCCTGCTTGCTGATCTGCACAGGATCCAAGTGCTCACCAGGGTACTTCATCCAGGCCAGTCGCTTTAGCTGGATTGACTTTGGAGAAGGCTGATCTGATGTCTGCGACGGTGACCTCCAGATATGGGCTTGGCCGAGATTTCTGGATGGAGGATGTTTCTCACTGTCTTCCTCAATCCATTCACAATCCATTGGTCGGAAATGTGAATATTATACATGATAGTTTAAACCATCAACAATTAGTGACTATTATCAATACTTACACAAAAGGTCAAGTAACTATCCTGGCAAATGCAAAAAATGGAAATGAGCAATGTCTAATTTTGATTATTGTAAACTCTTTAACATAAAATAGAAAACGTGGCCAGGATCCTTCAAAAATAAACTAAGTACCCAACAAGTGGAAAATGGGAGATACTCCCACCTATTTTTCTTTGAGGGGGGCATGCTTCCTTTTCAGGAATTTCTGACACATTATTGTCTGCAAAGTGTCAGGGAGATTTTGCTCCAGTAAGCAGGGGATGGGGCCTCATCCTGCTGGAGGGCCAGCAGCATAGTGCTGACTAGGCTACTGCCCATGCGCTGACGTGTCAGTGGGGAGATGGGCGCATGTGCATTCCCACCCACCACCCAGCATTGGCCTCCTTCTCCTGATCACCATTTTTTTTTTTTTTTTTTGCAGTTTACTCAATCTATTGCTTTCCGTTACCACATTTCCTCCCACCAAGTTCCCCCACCAGACCAGCCCAATCATCCTACCATCTCCAGCCCCGACCCCATCCCCCCTCAGGTGCTGCGCCAATCTCTTCCACCGCCCACCCCTCTCTCCCCATATACAGACCCAATTGCCTCCTCCTCCTCCCTCCCTCTTCCGCCCACTCCATTGCAGAGTGCGCAGCCAGTTTCCACCCTTCCCACCCCACAATCACTGGCCCCTGAATAGATCCTGCCTTAGTTGACCCCACTCCTTGGCACTGCATGGGGCCTAATGGGCAGTGTCAGTGCACCCAGTGGGCAATGCTAGGCTGCCAGAATTGCACTGTCATGTTGGCATTACCCAAGGGGCACCCCTCCTCACCCTAACCTCACAGGGGGAGAAGTGGACCTTTTAATGGCCTTTGTCCCCACCAATGAAGTGATCACTCCCAGTCCCTATTGATGGGAACTTTGTTGTAATCCCCACTACTGGGGATCGCTAATAAAGTGAAATTGGAATTTAAATATAGTAATCAGAGACTGATTGATTGATTAAGTTAAAAAAAACATTGCCTGGGAGACTCAATCGGTTGGACGCCAGTCATGGATCCTGCTGCAGGCTCCCTGCTAATGACTATACTAGTTCCAACAGTGCAGTGGGCCAGGAGAATCGTACCCCCACCTTCCCACCCCAATATTATAGTAATATTGCTAGTGTAAGGAATGGTATTACACAGCACCTTTCTTGACCTCAGGAAATCCCAGACCGCTTTCCAGTTAATAAAGTACTTCAAAGGGTAGCTATTGTTTTAACATATGCAACACCACAGTAAGTTAGCATGCAACAATCTCCCAGCAATGATAAGTTGGTCTTTATCACACTATCAATGTTTTTAGTGATCTTTGAGATAGGGATAAATATTGCCCAAGATATGGGTGATAATTCCCCTTCATTATAAGAGTACATAGAATCTGTTACACTCCGAGATCTCTCTTAATATCTCATCTGAAAGATAGTGCAAAAATCCATCACCGTTCTGGAGTATGAGCCTGGAATTTATGCTGATGTATTTGAATTTCCCAATCCTCGGACTTAAAGCCAACAATGCTACCAACTGAGTGATGGTAAAGGTATCATAAGAACTAGGAGCAGGAGTAGGCCATCTGCCACTTGAGTTTGCTCTGCCATTCAATAAGATCATGCTGATTTTTTTTTTTGAGGATTCAGATCCACTTACCCACCCGCTCACCATTAATTCCTTTAGCCCTTAATTCCTTTACTGTTCAAAAATTTATTTATCCTTGCCTAAAAAACATTCAATGAAGTAGTTTCAACTGCTTCACTGGACAGGGAATCTCAGATTCACAACACTTTTTCTGAAGAAGTTCCTCCTCAACTCAGTCCTAAATCTGTTCTCCCTTATTTTGAGGCCTTGCTCCTAGTTCTAGTTTCACCTGCTTCTATCTTATCTATTCCCTTCATAATCTCATATGTTTCTGTAAGATCTCCCCTTATTCTTCTGAATTCTAAATGAGTATAGCCCCAGTGAACTCAGTGTCTTCTCATTAGCCAACTCTCTCAACTTTGGAATCAACCTGGTGCATCTCCTCTGCACCCCCTCCAATGCCAGTATATCCTTTCTCAAGTAAGGAGACAAAAACAGTACACAGTACTCCAGGTGTGGCTTCACCAGCACCTTATACAGCTGCAACATAACCTCATTGGTTTTAAACTTCATCCCTCTAGCAATGAAGAACAATTCCTTTTGCTTTCTTAATTACCTACAAACCAACTCCTAGTGATTCTTGCACAAGGACACCCAGGTCTGTTTTGTTGTTATTCATACCCCCAAAATGAATGGTCTCACATTTAGCCATTGTACTCCATCTGCCAGACCCTCGCTCACTCAGCGTCCTCTGCCTGCTTTGCTTTGTCACTCACCTTAGAGATCTGTGAATTTTGACACCCTACACTTAGACGATTTAGAGTTGGCAACTATGTAAATTGTAAACAATTGCAGTCCCAACTCTGATCCCTGAGGTTCATCACTAGTCACTCCTCATCAACCACAAAAACATCCATTTACTCCCATTCTTTGCTTTCTGTAAGTTATCCTCTATCCATGCTAATACTTAACCTTAACACTGTGCACCTTTTTATTTTATGCAGCAGTCTGTGGTGTGGTACCTTGTCAGATGCCTTCTGGATATCCAGATACACCACATACACAGGTATCCCTTTGTCCACTGCATATTAATGTTCTCAAAGAATTCCACCAAATTACTCAAACATGACTTGCTCTTCATGAACCCATGTTGCGTCTTCCCAATGAGACAGTTTGTATCCAAATGTATTGCTATTTCTTCCTTGATGTTAAATTTGAGCATTTTTTCTACCATAGAAGTTAAGTTAACCAGTCTATAGTTACCCACCTTTTGTCTACTTCCTTTTTTTTTTTTGAAGAGTAGCATCACATTTGTTGTCTTCCAATATGCAGGAACCACCACAGAGTCCAACAAATTTTAGTATTTTGTCTAACTTTAACCCCAAAAGCTTGCCCACTACTCTGTCTTTTGTGATAATAGTTTCTATGTCCTCACCTGCCATAGCCATCCTGCCATCAATTTTTAGCATGTTATTTGTGTGAAGACCAACACAAATCATGCATTAGTACAAATAAAATGCCTAACATATCTATCTAATTTGTGGGCAGAGTTTCTTCAAGATTTAAGAATTCTTGTATCTCGATCCACTGCATTCAAATGTATTTCATGTTTAATTTTACTATATTCATAGAATTAGATAGCTCAATCTCAGTGAGGCATAACCAGACCTCTGCATCTAATGGTTTCGAAAGCACCTGACACAAAACACATCTAATAGAATAGCATATTTTATAAAAACAACATCTCAGTTGTATTTATTTTTACTTTCAAGTCAGATTACAAATAACTGAAATTGAATTTAAAGAAATTTCTGTACCATCTCCAAATTATTAAAACATCATTTTTCAGCTCAATTAATTTCATTGCATTTTGATTTATTATTGTCAAATGTATTGAGAGTGAAAAGTATTGTTTCTTGCCTACTATACAGAGAAAATATACCATTCATAGAGAAGGAAACAACAGTGCATAATATAGTGTTACAGTCATAGCTAGGGTATGCAGAAAGATCAACTTAATGCAAGGTAATTCAAAAGTCTGACAGCAGCGGGGAAGAAGCTGTTCTTATGTCGGTTGATACGTGATCTTAGACTTTTGTATCTTTTTCCCAAAGGAAGAGGTGGAAGAGAGCACATTCGGGATTCGTGGGGTTCCTAATTATGTTGGCTGCTTTGCCGAGGTAGCAGGAAATGTAGACAGAGTCAATGGATGGAAGGCTAGTTTACGTGCTGGATTGGGCTACATCTACGAAGTTTTGTTATTCCTTGCGATCTTGGGTAGAGCAGCCATCCCAACCTGTGATACAACCAGAAAAAATGCTTTTTATTGTGCATCTGTAAAAGCTGGTGAGAGTGATAGCTCACATGCCAAACTTCCTTAGTCTTCTGACAAAATAGAAGCATTGGTGGGCTTTCTTAACTATAGAGTTGACATGGGGCCAACCAGGACAGCGTGTTGGTGAGCTGGGTACTCAAAAACTTGAAGCTCTCAACCCTTTCTACTTCATCCCCATTGATGTAGACAGGGGCATGCTCTCCTTTACGCTTCCTGAAGGTGATGGCAATCTTTTTCATTTTGTTGACGTTGAGGGAGAGACTATTGTTGCCACAGCAGTTCACCAGATTTTCTATAAGAGTTTAATGGGATGAATTTTCCCAACAACAACAATACAGTGAAGCAGGTTATCATGGATTGTAATGGAATCTTGATCAATTGGGCCGGTGGGCTAACAAATGGCAGATGGAGTTTAATTTAAATAAATGTGAAGTGATTTTGGTAGCTCAAACCAGAGCAGGACTTAGTTACTGGTAGGGTATTTGGGATAGTTATAGAACAAAGAGATCTCGGGATACATGTTCATAGTTCATTGAAAGTGGAGTCACAGGTGGATGGGGTAGTGAAAGAGGCATTCGGCGTGTTGGTTTCATTGGTCAGAACGTTGAATACAGCAGTTGGAACATCTTGTTGAAGTTGTTCAAGACATTGGTAAAACCACACTTGGAATATTGTACAGTTCTGGTCATGCTATTATAGAAAGGGCATTATTAAACTAAAAAGAATGCAGAAAAGATTTACTAGGGTGCTACTGGGAGTTGATTGTTTGAGTTATAAGGAGAGGCTGCATAGACTGGGATTTTTTTCTTCTTTGGAGTGTGGAAGACTTGGTGATTTTATAGAGGTTTATAGAACAATACAGCACAAACAGGCCCTTCGGCCCACGAGTTGCGCCGATCACACCTACCAATCCACAGACCTATCTATAACCCCCTATCCTATTCTCTTCCATATACTCATCCAGAAGTCTCTTAAAAGACCCCAGTGAGTTTGCCTCAACAACCTCCGACGACAGTCAGTGCCATTCACTCACCACCCTCTGAGTGAAAAACCTACTCCTGACATCTCCTTTGTATTTGCTTCCCTGCACCTTAAATCTGTGTCCTCTCGTAGTGACCATTTCCGCTCAGGGAAATAGTCTCTGAGAGTCCACCCTATCTATTCCTCTCAACATTTTATAAACCTCTATCAGGGTCGCCTCTCAACCTACGTCTCTCTAGTGAGAAGAGTCCCAGCTCCCCTCAACCTATCTTCATAAGGCCTGCCTCCCAATCCAGGCAGCATCCTTGTAAATCTCCTCTGAACTCTTTCAATAGCCTCTACATCCTTCCTATAATGAGGTGACCAGAACTGCGCACAATACTCCAACTGGGTTCTGACAAGAGTCTTATAGAGCTGCATCATTACCTCCTGACTCCTAAACTCTATTCCTCGATTAATGAAGGCCAGTACACCGTACGCCTTCTTGACCACTTCCTCCACCTGTGAGGCCGATTTAAGAGTCCTATGAACCCGGACCCCGAGATCCTTCTGCTCTACAACACGGCTAAGACTCCTACTCCTTATATTGTACTCCTTCATCCTATTATTCCTGCCAAAATGGACCACTACACATTTATCTGCGTTGAAGTCCATCTGCCACTTCTCTGCCCAGTCTTGCATCCTGTCTATGTCCCACTGCAACTTTTGGCATCCCTCCAGACCATCCACAATACCACCGATCTTTATATCATCGGCGAACTTGCTAACCCATCCCTCCACTTCCTCATCCAGGTCATTTATGAAAATGACAAACAGCAGGGGTCCCAGAACAGATCCCTGGGGCACTCCACTGGTACCGACCTCCATGCAGAACAAGACCCATCCACAACCACTCTCTGCCTTCTGCCGGCAAGCCAGTTCTGGATCCACGAGGCCAAAGCCCTTGGATCCCATGCCCTCTCACCTTCTCCAGAAGCCTTGCATGTGGGACCTTATCAAACGCCTTACTAAAGTCCATGTACACTACATCCACTGCCCTTCCTTTGTCAATGGGTTCAGTCATTTTTTCGAAGAACTCAACTAGGCTCATAAGGCATGACCTGCCCTTGACAAAACCATGCTATTTCTAATCAGTCCAAACTTCTCCAAATGTTCATATATCTTATCCCTCAGAAGCCTCTCCATCAGCTTACCAACCACTGAAGTCAGATTCACCGGTCGGTAATTTCCTGGACTATCCCTGTTCCCTTTCTTAAAGATAGGAACCACATCCGCAATCCTCCGGAACCTCTCCTGTTTCCATGGATGACGCAAAGATCATCGCCAGGGGCTCTGCAACCACTTCCCTCACCTCCCACAATAACCTGGGGTGCATCCCATCCGGTCCCAGCGACTTGTCTATCTTGATAGAATTTAACAGGTCTAACACATCCTCTTTCCTAACATCCACATAGTCAATCTTTTCCGTATGCCGCAAACCTGCTGTGCAATCTCCCAGTTCACTTTCCACCGTGAATACCGAGGCAAAGTACTCGTTAAGCACCTCTGCCATTTCTTCCGGATTCACAGACTTTTCCCCCTTCACCTTTTATAGGCCCTATCCCTTCTCTTCTCAACCTTTTACTTTACACATATTTGTAGAAGGCCTTGGGATTCTCCTTAATCTTACCTGCCAAGGCCTTCTCATCACCTCTTCTTGCTCTCCTAATTTCCTTTTCCAAGTTCCCTTCTACACACCTTATACTCCTCTAGATCCCTAACATCCCCTAGCTCTCTGAACCTTTTATATACTATTTTTTTCTTCCTAACTAGGTTCACCACTACCTTCATGCACCACGGTTCCCGCGCCCTCGGAACGTTGTCTTGCAGTGTCCTAGACAAACATTCCTTGAAAAACCGCCACTTTCCTTCTGTACTCTTCCCCAAGAACACCTCCTCCTTCCAGTTTATGCATCCAATTACCCGCCTAATGTTTTCATATTTCCCCTTACCCCAGACATACACCTTCCTAGCCTGCCTGATCCTATCTCTTTCCATCGCTATCGTGAAAGAGATAGAATTATGATCTCCATTCCCAAGATGCTCATCTACTGTGAGATCCGACACCTGTCCTGGCTCATTAGCAAGCACCAGGTCAAGTACAGCCTCTCCTCTCATAGACTTTTCCACGTACTGTGTCAGGAAACCTTCCTGAACACACCTAACAAACTCCATACCATCCAAACCCCTTACCCTTGGGATATTCCAGTCGATGTTTGGGAAATTGAAATCTCCCATCACAACAACCCTGTTAATTCTACATCTGTCTAGGATCTGTTTCCCTATCTGCACCTCAAGTTCCCTGCCGCTGTTGGGCGGCCTATAGAATACACCCAGCAAAGTTATCGAGCCTTTGCTGTTCCTAACTTCCACCCACAGAGACTCCGTAGACAATCCCTCCCCGTCTTCCACCTTCTCTACAGCCATGACACTGTCCCTGATCAACAGTGCCACACCACCTCCTCTTTTGCCCCCAACCCTGTCCCTCCTGAAGCACCTGAATCCCGGCACCTGAAGTACCCAGTCCTGTCCCTGAGACAACCAAGTCTCTGTAATGGCCACCACATCACACTCCCAAGCAGCAATCCACGCCCTAAGCTCATCTACCTTATTTACTACACTCCTGGCATTAAAATAGACACACCTCAGCCCCTCAGTCAGGATATTTCCCTTTTCCACCACCTGCCTAACCCCCCCTCTCAGAGTGCCTACAGTCCTTCCCTACCTGGGAACTAACCTCCTTATTCACCGTCCCATCGGTATTCCCACCCCCCAGCTTTTCTAGTTTAAAGACTCCCCAGTAGCCCTAGCTAGCCTACCTGCCAAGATATTAGTCCCCCTAGGGTTCAAGTGCCACCCGTCCTTACTGTACAGGTCATACCTGCCCCTGAAGAGGTCCCAATGATCTGTGAACCTGAATCCCTGCCCCCTGCTCCAGTCCCTCAGCCATGCATTCATCCTCCACCTCATTTGATTCCTGCTCTCATTCTCCTGAGGCACAGGCAGCAATCCTGAAATTACTGCCTTCGCTTTTCTCTTCCTCAGCTTCCTACCCAGTTCTCTATAATCCCTTTTGATGACTGCCTCTCTCTTCCTGCCTATGTTTGCAGTACCTAATATGCACTACAACTTCAGGTTCCTCACCCTCCCCTTTCAGGATGTCTGGGAGGCATCCAGAAACATCCTGGATCCCAGCTCCAGGAAGACAAACCACCATCCGCGACTCTCTCCTGCATCCACAAAAACGCCTGTCTGAACCCCTCACGTTGGAGTCCCCTATTAGTATTGCCTTGCCTCTCCATTCCTTAGATTTTTTACGTACTGGCTCAGGTTTAGAGAGCGGGCCACTGCTGGCTCCTCAAATGAGTTGTCCCCTCCAGTGGTACTCAAGCAGGAGTACTTATTATGAAGGGGGACACCCTTCAGTGTGCTCTTCATCACCTGAGTTTTCCCCTTCCTGATAATCACCCACGCGCCTTCTTCTTGCTGCCCTGGTGTGACCACCTGTTGATAACTCCTGTCTATTATCTCCTCGTTCTCTCTAATGAGACGTAGATCCTCAAGCTGCATCTCCAGTTCCTTAACCCTATCCCTTAGGAACTGCAATAATGAGACACATAGATCAGCTAGATAGTCAATATCTTTTTCCAAAAGTAAGCAAGTCTAAAACTAGAGAACATAGGTTTAAGGTGAGAGGGGAGAGATACAAAAATATCCTGAGGGGCAATTTTTTCACAGTAGTGAGAGTCTGGAAATGCTAGAGGTGGATACAATTTTGTCTTTAAAAAAAACATTTAGATAGTTACATGAGTAAGATGGCTGTCGAAGGATGTGGGCCAAATGCAGGCTATTAGGAATGGTTAGTAGTTTTTTTAAAAAAAAGGGTGGTTTGGACAAGGTGGGCCAAAGGCCCTATTTCCATGCTATAAACTCTATGACTCTAAAACCATTCAACATTTAATTCTATAATAATGGCAACAAATGCCCAAGTTTGAACAAGTTTGGCTTGTTCAAAAACTGTTATGCACAAAATTAAAAATATAACGTAATTCTAGCAATTTAAAAAAAAAGCAACATCACAATGGTGGAGCAATTGTCATGTTTAACTGTTGAGATGGAATAAGATGTATAATAATTAGCCTATCAGTTCCAGAACACTGCTCACTTCTTATCTATGCTTACCTTAGCTTGTTGATTTGAAATCACTTTTTACTGTTAAGTAAACTCAATAAATTGTCAATTTCTGAGGGTCATTGCAACAGTCTGTAAATTCCAAACACTAGCTAAGAAGGATCCAACACAATAGGATTGTTTTTTCTTTCTGCTCTTATCATGTAGCAGTGATGTCAGTGGACTAGTAATTGGGAAAGCCAGGTTAATGATGTGGGTATATGGGTTCAAATCCCACCATAGCAACTAACAAAATGTGAATTTATTTAATATATCTGCAACTGTAAGCCAGTCCTGGTAGTAAAGCTGCTACACTATCAGGATATTTGTTTCGTCCTTCACTGACAAGGCCAGCAATTGTTGCCTATTTCAACTGCCCTTGACCTGAAGAACGGCCAACTGTTTGAACCAGATGAGGTTCTTTTTTTTGCAGGAGTGAAAAAAATCCACATTTGGTTCAAAGAATTGTTCGTTCTCACAATTCAAGGGCAATTGAGATGGGCAACAATTGCTGGCCTTGTCAGCGAAAGAACACAGATGTCCTGCTGCATTGATAGTGTGACAAGTTTAAACCGCCAGTTCTGTTTTTTTTTAAGCTGCCAGGATTAAAGCACTCATCTGGCCCCCTCTGCTTAACTTTGCTTATTTGCCCCGAAGATAGGTGAGTATTTACACTTAATTATTTGCAAGCTTTCTCTCTTCTCTCGCTTAATGAATAGAGGCATTTTTTTTAGGTGGGTTAATCTTTTTGTAAACGTATTTTAAAAATGTTTAAAATATACAATGCGCAGAAAGTGAAAGCAGAATTTGTAGTCTTTTTACAACTTTGACATAGTGCATTGTTAATTCCAGTAAAACATACATTGATATCTAACAAAATGGATTTGCAGTGTCAGTAATAAGTTTCAGTTAAAGTTCATTTGGATTTTGCTATGTCAATTAAACAGTGTTTATCCCAATTTTAAGAGTCTCCACATTTGATTTAGTCTAAAACTATAAGTTTAACTGAGGGGAGAAATACAAAAAGGTCCAGAGGAGCAATTTATTCACACATGGTATTCAGTGTCTGAAACAAGCTGCCAGAGGTAATAGTAGAGGTGGGTACAGTTCTGTCTCTTTAAAAGCGTTTAGACAGTTACGTGGGTAAGATGACTACGGAGGAAGCTGGGCCAAAAGTGGGACTCGCTTAGGGGCAGCATAGACAGGTTGGGCCTATTTCTATGCTGTAAATGTCTATGACTCGACGACTGTATGATCCTTAGAAACATCTTAAGATATCAGATGAAATAAGCTCAACATTTATAGAGGGAACAACGGGTCTTGGCTATTTCAATGCTTTAGAAAAGTGTTTTCCATTAAGATAACATTTGTAAGCTGATGTGAATTTTCTGTCTGATAGATATTGTAGATTGAAAATCTGGAGTTATGTTCCACTATGCTTGTGAATCACACTTTTAGCTTGGCTTCTTAAAATCAGTGAAGTTCTCTGAGGCTTTGACTGAGGCGCAGCGGTCATGGGAGAAGAGTCAGGCTACATGTAAAATGTAAAAACCTTCCCTTCCTCTCCCTTCCTTACCCTCCTCAAATCTTTCCCATGCCTCCTTGCTTTAAAAAAAGGCAACAGAACTGCTATGTTGAAGTTTAAAAAAAATTGTTGTGTTAATGAGAAAAAAATTTCATTGCAAGAAATTTTGAGAAGATGAGGCAATTAAATTAAATGTCACACTGCAGCTGCTGAAGTAAAATGTTTAGTTAAAACACGACATCGAAGATTTTTGTTTTTATAACATTTTTACTAATGAAAATTTTCCATTAAACTTTATTGGAACATTAAAGCAAAACATTCAAATATGAAATTATAAAAATGTTTTATTGAAACATCAGAACACAACATTTTAAATGTAGGATAATTATAAATGAATAACATAAATGAAGTAAACAAAGCAGAAGAATACTAATGGTAAACACATGGTGGTTTGATTTTCCACAACCCAAAATGTGAACTCTCCTCAAGCAATAAGATGTCCAAATTGTAGTCCAAAATGTTCTGATCTCTCTCCTTCCGAATTGCATTTTCAGTTTCCTTGTTCTAAATTAAAGCATACAAACACTTAAAAGCATAGTAAGAAGTCTTACAACACCAGGTTCAAGTCCAACATTTTATGATTTATATGAAATCATGAGCTTTTGGAGTGCTGCTCCTTCCTCAATCATCTGATGAAGGAGCAGCACTCTGAAAGCTCGTGATTCCAAATAAACCTGTTGGAATTTAATCTGGCGTCGTGAGACTTCTTACTGTGTCTGCCCCAGTCCAACAGCATCACCACATCATGAATTACAAACATGCTACACATAAATGCAGATTTAAATAGTAGTTTCACAAATTTAAAACAAAGAACAAACCCTGTGTTCATTTATGCATATTAAATCAAACTGATCTTCAATCATAAAAATAAAATTTAAAATTGGACATTAAAAGAGCCAATAACAATAGGAATAACAAAAAACAAATGAAAATAAATTATGTACCTTGATAATAGTTGGGAATTTCTTTGTTCTCTCTGTCTTCATTTTGAAACACGCTGTTTGAAAGTTAGACCTTTGGGAATGCTCATTAATCTGGCCCGTCATAAGGAGTCATAGCTAAAGTCTCCCCGTTTTGACTGGGACCTGCGGAGATTGTCCCATTGCAGGCCAAGGGCTGCTGCTTCCATGTGGAGTTGTATAGTAATTTTTCAACTCAGTTGAATTTTTTGTGCACTTAACCATTTTTGATGACCCACGGCTTTCCGCTGCTAGTTGAAAGTTATAGAAATAATGTTTATTCAAACGACACCCCAAAATATAAATGCAATCATAAACACTGACTTCTTCAAGCACACAAACACACACAAATAAAGATGGATTCTGGAAAATGAAGCACGCAGCAAGATGCTTCATAGAACACAAGATGCAAATCACATTTAGATAAGAGCCCTTTTAAGCAGACATGGATGGCCTCTTTCTCATGGTTCTTTGGAAATGGATGGAAGTTGGAACTCTCTGGATTTCCAGACGAGATTCTTGTGGACATGCTCGCCTGAGACAGGTGAGCAAATCTGGAAATTTTCCCAACTCCTGCGACCAGTTATGAAGATGAAATCTCAGCCCCTGAAGTCTGGACTTGGGTTTTGGATAAGTTCCCAGTTAATAAGAGATGTAACTTAACAAGTTGTTTCACACTGTAAATATTCCATCCCCAGTCATTTACATTTGAGAACTTTCCGGAAGCATGTTTAGATATGAGTCATAGCTTTATTTTCTGGAAATGCCAAAAATCAGCTGACCTTCAGGGATCACCTTGGGGGCAGCATTTTGACCATTAGTTTAAACTCAATTTCAAAAAGTTCACATTAATTAAAGACCATATCTTGAATGCTGTCTTGCTATGGTTTCTGCAGAGGTGAAGCTTTGCAGATGAAAATCAATTAGTGTCCTTTGCACTGCCCAGGTTGACTGATAATTAGGCAAGGTTCTGTTCTCCTGGCTGGAGGAAGGGTCACTTTTCTCCTGACGGTTTACAAACTCACTTGTTTTGCCCTGATGCTTGGGGTAATAAGATTTGTTACATGCTGGCAGTCATACAATCAAAACTTCTGTCATTCAATCTTAACGATTTGATGGAGAGAAGCAGGGAAATAGATTTGTTCATGCCTGCTTATGGTGAACTGGTTTTGCCAGAGCTCCTTTTTTAAGTGGCAAACTTGGAGCCATGGGACTAGATTCTCATCAATCTGGATAACGTGGGAGCCCTTTTAAAAATGATTTTGATTTTTGATTTGATTTATTATTGTCACATGTATTAGTATAGTGAAAAGAATTGTTTCTTGCTCGCTCTACAGACAAAGCATAGAGAAGGAAACGAGTGCTAAATGTAATGTTACAGTCATAGCTAGGGTGTAGAGAAAGATCACTTAATGTGAATTAGGACTATTCAAAAGTCTGATGGCAGCAGGGAAGAAGCTGTTCTTGAGTCGGTTGGTACATTGCCTCAGACTTGTATGTTTTACCTGATGGAAGATGGTGGAAGAGAGAATGTCCAGGGTGCATGGGGTCCTTAATTATGCTGGCTGTTTTTCTGAGGCAACAGGAAGTATACTCGGAGTCAATGGATGGGAGACTGGTTTGCATGATGGATTGGGCTAATTCATGACCTTTTGTAGTTGCTTGCACTCTTCGGCAGAGCAGGAATCATACCAAGCTGTGATACAATCAGAAAGAATGCTTTCTATGGTGCATCTGCAAAAGTCTGTGAGAGTTGTAGCTGACATACCAAATTTCCTTCATCTCTGGGCTTTCTTAACCACAGTGTTGGCATTGGGAAATCAGGATAGGTTGTTGGTGATCTGGACGCCTAAAAAAAGTGTTCTCAACCCTTTTCTACAGGAAAATTCTGTCTTTGTGGTCACGTTCTTCTTAGGCAGGTGAGCTGCTTGGGAACTTTCCCAACTCCTGCTACCTGATGTGAGGATGAAAATCTAGCCCATGAAGTCTGCGCTCAAGTTTTTAATAAATATTCAGTCAAAAGAAAACGTAACTTAATAAATGATTTCACATTGTGAATATTCAAAGGAGGGCATTCCATCCACAGTCATTTGAAAACTTTCCAGAAGCATGGTTGGATATGTATTAATGCTCTGTTTGTCTGGAAACTGTAAGGCGTCACCTCATCTTTAGGGATCAATTTGAGCAACATTTTGGCCGTTTTCTTAAAATTAGTTTCAAAAGGTCCACATTGAATGAAGTCCATATTTTGAAATCTGCCTTGCTAGGGTTTGAATCCATGTTCCCAGAGCATTTGCTTAATGCTCTATATTACTAGGCAGCACCGCTTGTGTGGATGGTTTAGAATGGTAAGTAATAGTGCTTTCTCCCTGGGCCATAAAGTAATGAGAACTTGAAAGGAAAGTGAAATCAGGCTGCAATGGAAATGGACTGACAGAAGAGGAATGAAACAGAGAGTGAGTATGATGCACAATAGGAAATGTGTACAAGTGAGACTTTGAAGACATTTCTGAAATTTAGAAGGTTAAGAAGTGATCTGAACAAATATTTAAGGGATCAGGATAAGATGAACTATTTCCAGTCTAGGATTAAGGTGCAGAACTTGAACATTAGAGCTAGACTTTTTCAGAGTGAAATAAGGAAACACTCTGCACGTCTTTAAAGATGGTAAAAGTTTAGGTGCTTCCTTACATAGTTTTAAATTCATCTATTCATATCAATTGCTGAGATTGATAGGGCTTTTGTTAACTAAAGTGTTGAACGAGTATAGCACAAACTCGGATAAATGGAGTAAGTACACAGGTCAGTCATGATTTTTTTTTGAAAGGGGAAAAGGCTCAGTGGGTTTTTTAAAAAAATTATTCATATATAGGCATCGCTGGCTGGCCAGCATTTATTGTCTACTCCTAGTTGCCCGAGGGCAGTTAAGAATCAACCACGTTACTGTAGCTCTGGAGTCACACGTAGCCAAACCAGGTAAGGATGGCAGATTTCCTTCCCTAAAGGACATTAGTAAACCAGATGGGCTTTTCCAACAATCAAATTTCATGGCCATTAGTATATTCTTAATTCCAAATTTTTTTATATTGAATTCAAATTCCACCAGCTAAAGTAAAAGCTTATTTATTAGTCACAACTAGGCTGTGAAAATCCCATTGTTGCCACACTCCTGCACTGTTTGGGTACACTGAGGGAGAATTTAGCATACCAATGCATCTAATTAGCACGTCTTTCAGAATATGGGAGGAAACCAGAGTATCTGGAGGAAACTCACTGAGACACAGGTAGAATGTCTCTGTGTGTGTGGAATTTCCACAATGACTCAAGACAGGAATTGAATCGAGGTCCCTGCTGCTATGAGGCAATGGTGTTAACACTGTGCCACTCTGGCGGGATTCAGACCTGAATCTCCAAAACATTAGCTGAACTTCTAGATTAATAGACTAGTGTTGGTATCACCTAAGTCATCATCTCCCCTAATTGGCCAATTCCTCTTCCTGTCTGCCAAATGTATATATGAAATTGCCCAAGGCTGGAAATCAGCCTCATCTGGTCATGACCTTAATACATAAATAGCCTTTGGGTACATTCAAGACTACATTAAAGTTGCAACAGAGCTGCCCAGTGCATTTAATAGCTGCTACTGTCTGTATACCTACAGATATTAATGCACAGTGACCTCTCATAGTGGTTGAAGAGCAAATGGCTAAGAATCAAACCCTGTTGAAGTGTTGATGCTCACATCATTAGGGCTATTTGTGTGGATAGTGGAAACATCGATACAATGGTCAACATAACAGAAATCAGCTTGTGTTATGAAAAAGTAATCAACATTTTTTTTGAGAGAACCCTCAGAGTTCTCAGTCAGTCTAGAAGAATCACAAAGGGAACAGATTTGACCCAGCAAAACAAGAACACCATGACTAGAATCTACTAACAGGCTGGGGACATAACATATTATTTACCAATTTGAGGAACCAAGCCAAATCTTTGATATAGGGGCTCAACTACATCCCAACTGGAGAAAAGCCAACAAGATGTTGTTGCAAGTAAAAGGTCACGATGAATTCATCATCAGAAATTCCTAACTTCCGTTTCCACAGTAAACCAAGAGAATATAAATATGCTGCAAAATTTCCAGTTTCCGTCTCAAAGACTTAAGAGTAAGAGATTTTTTTAAAGCTTAAAAAGTCACTGTGTGTGTTTGTCTTTTGTATTCATTTGGTTTTCAAGAAATAAACATTTATTCATCCATTTATAAAACTTAATGAGAAAAAGTGTCGTACATCTGGGGTGGGATTTTATGTTCTCGCTCAGGTGAGACCAGAAATTTCCGCTCAAGTCCACAGCAACGTCTGTTGTCAGAGCCTTGCCTGCACTGAATCTGTGGCAGGTGAGGTCGTAGAGCACACCCAGGCATAGCTGGACTAATCCTTGAATATCTAACCTCGTTAAGTTGGTTTTCTATTTTGAGTTGGCTGTGCGGGCAGTGGTTATTTGGCCTGGTTATTGGGGTTTCTCTGATTTTTTTTTTGGGGGGGGGGGGGGGGGGAGGTGTGGTGAGCTGAAGCTCAGCAACAGTGGGACCTAGGTGGTGCTTTTGAGGTTTCTAGAGAGCAAGGTATTAGGCATGCAAGAGCATTGTGTGTATTTGTAGTTGTTGGCCTTTAGGTGTTGTAGAGTAGGGCTATGTTTCTCTTTTTAAAAAAAATTCATTTTTAGGAGATATGTGCATCACTGGCTGGGCCAGCATTTATTACTCAACCCCAACTGCCCTCCGTTACAGAGACCAATCAACTAGATAACCACATTGCTGTGGGCCTGGAGTTACATGTAGGCTAGGCCAGACCAAGTAAGGATAGCAGATTTCCTTTCCTATAAGACATTAGTGAATCAGTTGGGTTTTTCGACTATAGACAATGGTTTCATGATCATCACTAGACTTTAAATGCCAGGTTTTTATTGAATTCAAATTTCACCATCTGCTCTGGTGGGATTTGAACACAGAACATTACCCTGGGTCGCTGGATTGCTAGCCCTGTGATAATTCCGCTGACCCACTGCCTCTCCTGGGTTAGGGGGAGAGTATGTTAGATGGTGGAAGTAGATTGACTTCCTCAGGAGATCCCCTTCTGGGGTCTGTTGGACTGATCTTCCTCAGATTTGGTTCAGTTGGAGTTGTCCTGTTGATTACAAGATGTGAGATACTGTGATTCAGTGGGAGTCTATTTTCAGTTGGAGACTAGGCCAGTTGGAGGAATAGGTCATCCCTCCAAGTGGTCTTATATGGAGACTTCCAATCTATTCAACTTCTAGGTTTGGGCTCCTCCTGGAGGGAGCATGGAGTGAGGGGTTCATGGTAAGATTATACTGCTTTGTTTCTGCTATCGCCTTTAGAAAATGGATGCACAAAAGACTGTTAGGCATTTCACAGAATCCCTACGGTATAGAGAGCACCGTTTGGCCCATCAAGCTTGTACCAACAACAATCCCATTCATTCCCTATCTCTGCTACACCATGTACTAACTCGGCTAGTCTCAGCAATATTTTCAGAAATCGAGGCGATTATTACAAGCACAGTGAAAAAGCCAGTAAAATTATTCCTCTCCAACTTCACAAGTCAGTGATCTTTTTTAATCTAATCACAGATTTGCACTGAATCTGGTACCTCAACACTAGATCCAAAGTGTATAAACAATCACTTTAAAACTTTCTATTCTACCATGTATTCATAGAATCTGACCGTGCAGGAGGAGGCCATTTGGCCCATCGAGTCTGAACTGAACACAATTCCACCCATCCCCTATCCCCACGCATTTACCCAAGCCAGTCTCTCTAAGGGGTGACTTTTGCATAGCAAATTCATCTAACCCACACATCTTTGAACTGTGGGAGAAAAGCAGAGTATCCAGAGGAAACCCATGCAAACGCAGGGAAAACATGCAAACATTGGACAATCCAATGCTCCTCACATTATGGGGCTTCCTCTCTACATCCAGATAAGTGGACTACTGACATAGGCTCTGACTTGTTATGGTTTAGGCAAGTTGGGAGGAGCATGATTGTATCTCTGTTTAAAATACTCTGCTGAAGGATGTCTTGGCAATTCTTCTCTTACTTGTAGGTAGGGTTTCCTTGGAGGAAAATGGTTTAAATTTCCCAGTGACAGACAATCTGAGTGAGTCTCTGATTTGACTGGAGAGGAGCTCCGCGTCCTTCGCTTACTGGTTCCTATACATGAAAGCATACACTGTTATGCTGTAGCCTGCACCAATGGTATTACCCTAATATTCTCTATTTCATTTATTTATTCTTTCATTGCCTGGAGGTCTTGCAATGCTAAATTAGACTCTTGTACATTACCCCACAATGGATTTACCCCCCTGGGGCTACGTGCTCATGATATTTACCTGTTATCAAGATGCCCCATTCTATCTGACATCTGTTCTTTCTTCTGTATGAGGAGACACTGACTACAACGATGACAATGGTGGATAATTGGAATCACTTGTTTGAATATTCACTGGTTTTTGCATAAGTTTGTGTGAAATAATGATTACTCTATACTGTACTAGATTTTGGGGGATTTACTGTTTTGTGGCAAATGTAAAATGATAACTTTCAATAAAAAAAACGAACTAATCACTTGTGTTTAACAGCAACATGTTTGATCACTGCCTGATCAAAATTGTACAATTACTAATAAAACAACTTCATAAAATACACTTTCCCATCAAAGTTGTAACACACTACTTCTGAGCTTGTAAAATCTAATTCCCATATTTTTTATATACCAGGATTGTTAAATGTTGCTGGTAAATATTCATGTTTACAATGGGCTAAGATAGATACGGTTAGGTGACCGCTTAATGACTGAGAAACAATACAAACTTAGCCTTAAAGATAGGTGGACGGTGTATAGTTTTTTTTTAGTAAGAAGTGCCACCAATGCCTCTAAATCTATAAATCACAAATAACACAACCAAGTAGGAAAGAAAAAAAACATGAATCAATATCACTAAGTTACTTGATAAATGGGTATTTACGAAAAAAAGCAAATAGTCTTTATTTTTCAAATTACAACTATTTCACGATGGACTGGTCAGTTTGATTTTGGGCTAATGCCTTAATAACATACATTTATTTAGCCCAGTGCAAAGCATGCAAACCCAGAAAAGTTGCTTGTATGTTTGAATTAACCAAATAATTTTAAAATGCAAAGGAAACATATCTCATACATGCAATCAAATACCAGAGGTTTCAGGAGAGTCGATTGGATTTCTGGAAGAATGCAAGAGGCATGTTCAAGAGAAACATTCCAGTTTCATAATTGTGAATGTTTGTATATTGAGATTTAATTTCAAGTATTGTTTCTTGTGTGCATGACCAGCAATTTCAAGCCTGTTGATGTTCAGAATGTTCGAAAGAGAAAATGCAGGAAAATTTAAGCAGGGCTGTAGGGAGAGAAAAGCCTATTATCAAAGTCCAAAGCTTATTATCAAAGCTTTCACAAAGGGTCATCTGGACTCAAAACATCAGCTCTTTCTCTCCTTGCAAATGCTGCCAGACCGACTGAGATTTTCTAGCATTTTCTCTTGGTTTCAGATGCCAGCATCTGCAATATTTTCTTTTATTCATAATTTCAAATTGCTTATAATGCTATTCATCAAAACACTGCAATAAAATCTTCAAATTCTATGCTGCAAAGTTATAAATTTCTCCCGACACACAATTAAGCGTGCGCTCATTCAGTTTTGTTCCATAAATAAATGCGCTTAATCTGAAAAACTCTGAGCTGAAAAATGATTAATTAGAAACAATTTCTCATTTGGCAGTACAGACGATGTATAAACTTCAAAAGCAAATCATCTTCAATATTCAGCTCTGTTGTGCAACAATAAAAGGGGCAGCTAGACACCTGAGGCTTTTGAAATTAAAGGTGTCACAGCGACAATAAAATATACCAATTCCATCACAGGCAGACACCAGTGTTGAAGTTTAAGATCAACTGCAGCCCAAATGACGCAAGTCTACATTTCATTTTAAGCTGGCATTTTCAGTTTTTGCATAAATGGCACCACAAATTGCGTAATATTGTGAGTCAGACTGAGTTTAATGAGAACTTGACAAAAATAAATGACCTTACCAGGCTAAAAAAAACACATCATCCCACAATCAGGATTTATCACTCTCGGAAACCTGCACGGTCAGTGCTGCTCTCACAAGAAACTTACTGTCAACCATTTTGGATTTTGTACAGCAACATTAGGGAGTAGGTAAAGACTCTCTCCTAATTACACTTCCCAGCACTAAAATCCACTTTTCATCATATTCCAACATCTGCAGAATTTTGTTTTATTGTCAATCAATTTTGGCTGTTTGAAAAAAAGCAATTCAAAGAACAAAACAGCACAGGAAACTGGCCCTTCGGCCCAACAAGCCCATACCGCCATCCCGATGTTCCCACCTCTACCCGTGATCCTTGTCTATGTTTATAGATCTATGGATTAAAAACCAAATCTGAGACAATTTAGGGAGAATTTGTTTTGCCAATTAGCCTAACAGCACATCTTTGGGATGTGGGAGGAAACCGGAGCACCTGGAGAAAACCCACGCAAGCACAGAGAGAATGCGCAAACTCCCACAGACACAGGCCCAAATCCATGTATCTGCACAGCACAGCGATAGTCACTGAGCTGTCGTGTTGCCCATCAAATGGTCCAGGTCAAGCGTACACTAACGACGTGAAGCACTAGGATACTCTCGAAAAAAAATCCAAGAGCAGCCCTCTCACGACCCATCGCGTGTATGCCCCTCGTTAGACAACAAGGTGGACCAAAGCACCTGTAGGATAAAAACAAGTACATCAATATCATCATCTATTTACACACTTCCCAGGGACTCCCAAGGCTCATGATCCCTATTTTAAATCAGTTTTCTATACCCCTCCATTCCCATTCTGTTCATGTGCCCATCTAAGTATTTCTTAAATAACTCCAGAGTACCTGCCTCCACCACTTTACTTGGCAGCGCATTCCATACCCCCACCACCCTCTGTGTGAAAAAACTCCCTCTAGCATCCAAATTATACCTTACCCCCCTCACCCTAAGCCCGTGACCCCTTGTGCTATTTGAGTCCATCCTAGGAAAAAGCTTACATATAACAATTTTTTTTTTCCAATTTAACTGAAATTCATGTGATGATGGAGTTGGCATTACTGGTCTTGGAAGCTCTAATTGGCCCCAGTCCAAATCTATTAGGGAAACAAAGTCTACATTTCTACTTCCCTACCGTAACCAGGTTTATGAGTAGGATTCCTGACGACCATAACCTTTACAGGAGTGGCTAAAGCTGATATTAAAACAAAACAAACACAAAGAAAAACAATGGGGAGTGGTTATATGCAAATCACATTTGTTTAATGAGCATACTAACTCAAAGGTAATGAGTGCTGCTGTTGGAAACTCCGATGGCATGAAGGAATTTATGAAAAAGGCTGGTATTAAAAGTTCAAGATGAAATGATACAAAAGTGATGAAATGACACAAACTTACGGCAAGCAATACTCAGAAAAATACTCCATTGCTGTAAATTCCACTAAAGCTAAATCCACGTAAAGAAAGCACGCAGCCAGACCTGCCGAGATTTTCCAGCATCTTCCAAGCAGAACTAGAGCACAGCATGGGGAAACTTTAAGTTGGTCTTTCTCTACACCCTAGCTATATTATATTCTGCACTCTCTTGTTTTCTTCTCGATGAACAGTGTGCTTTGTCTGTATTGCAAGCAAGGAACAATACTTTTCACTACATGCTAAATATAAGTGACAATAATAAATCAAACATTGCATTGCTGTTGCATGAAGGAACCAAAATCTACGATCACTGTTGGAGATTTTGCAAATAAGACGTGTAAAGCATTCTTAACACATTCTGCTATTCAATATTCTCAGTTTTTAGCTCAAGCTTATTTGCTAGCTTCAGCTGTGCATCAGAATTTAATTGCAAAGTTTATTCAAAAGCTGGTTACTGTACTGACCACATGGCTCATACATGCAAGAACAAAATATAAAGTGCCTGCTAATTAAGCAGCAGGAATGAATGGTGCAAACTACACAGTTGTTTTGCATTTTTTATACTATTGAGCCTAGGAGATAAATTTTGGTGATTTAACACATCCATCGTAGGGCTGCATTGAGCAGCATTGTGTCTATTTATGCAATTTTGCTTTCCTACGAAAAAGCTCATAAACAACTCAAAGCAGCTATCCACATTCCTTTTATTCAGCCATAATCTCAAGAAACATGAGTACATGAAAAATAAATAGCTATTTTATAACTGTTTCCATAAAGCTTTTAGCTTTGAGGTTGGAGTATCATGGTTAGATAGGAAGCTGGAAGTTCACATTAACTTGAGCTTCTTTGGCCAGTGAAACAATTTCAGAAAGTTTTACAACCTGTTTGGGGAAAAGAAAATAATAAAGTGATTCCAAAGAATATTCCATAAATGATAATGATCACAGATTTCTACAAATGCAGATTGAAAATACTAAGATCCACAACTTCCCAGTTCCCAAGCGCTGCATTTAGAAAGTACCCCAATGATGTGTTGGGGAATCCCTCCAGGAGGTTCCCATAGAAGGGTTTACCCAGCAATTACCCAGAAATATTAACTTTCTCCAGACAACTGTGTTGGGCTGAGAAGCATCCTACAAAGTGATGTAAATTGCTAATTTTGGACGGTTCTGCCAGTTTTACCCCAACAATTACTCTAAAAGAGGAAAAAAAATCCCTTCTAACTCCAGGATAAAAATCTAAACTCAAACCCAATCTCGCAGGGGACCCATCATGCTCCCTGTGGGTGTGAACCTCACCCCCACCACCCCACTCCGGCTTTGTTCCAACCCACTATGCCATCCCTGAGCCAAACCCACTCACACCCTGGCCCATCCTTTGTCCCCCTCAACTTCTCTTTCTGGCTCTAGTCAAAGACCCTTCTTTGTCAACCCCTACCCCAGCTCCTCTCCAACTCTGGGCTGTACCTCTCCTCCATTCCAAGATGCTCCAGAACCCCCCCGATTTGCTCCAGGACATCTCCCCACAGCTCACCTCACACATCCAGGGCCTCCTCCCACCCCCACCCCACCATAAGCCACTTACTAGTGAAAGTTACCTGCTCTCTCTCCCTTTAAACATCCCATTTACAGCAGCTACTGCTATAACTTCTGATATGTTTGCATTTAGACTTGGCAAACTGAATATAATTCATGCTCGTAGCTGTTCTTGGAAACTTCGTTGTTTGCATTACAAAGAAAGTAACTGCCACCACTGTCCCATTGCTAATGATAAGTTATGATTTTATTTCATAGATTGAGAGAATAATACTGGATAGGAGGTAGTCATATGGCCCACTGAGCTTGTGCATGCTTTTTGCTAGAGTTCACAGTTAATCTTCTGCACTTCTTTAAAGTTTATTTATAAGTCACAAGTAGGCTAACATTCACACTGAAATGAAGTTACTGTGAAAATCTCCTAGTCACCACATTCCAGAGCCTGTTCGGTACACTGAGGGAATATTTAATGTAGTCAATGCACCTAACCTGCACGTCTTTTGGTTGCACAGTGGTTCCAATGCATAGTAACACATTAGTTAGCACTGCTGCCTCACGGTGCCATGGGGCCATGCACAGTGAGAGAGCGGCAACGGGGCCGTGCACAGTGAGAGAACGGCAATGGGGCCATGCACAGTGACAGAGTGGCAACGGGGCCATGCACAGTGGGACAGGAGCAAGTGGGCCATTTACAATGGGACAGAAGCAATGGGGCTATTCACAGTGAGAAAGGAGCAATGGGGTCAATCGCAGTGGAAGAGAAGCAATGGAGCCATTCACAGTGAGAGAGGAGCAATGGAGCTTTGCACAATGGGAGAGGAGCAATGGGGCCAATCACAGTGGGAGAGGAGCAATGGGCCATTGACAGCAAGAGGCCAGTGCCACCTCATGAGGCCACTGCTGCAACTTATGAATCTCAGAAAGAGAGGTCCTCTGGGAAGAAGACAAGAGGACAATAGGATTATGTGTATGTCCTAGGTCCATACCGTGGAGTCTGGTCCTCGAGTCATCTTGGACCCCCCTTGCCACTGGAACAAGGCCTTGCTCCATTAAGCCTGTATGTTAGCTGATGTATTGCGGACGCCCCATGTTAAAACAACTCATGCATAACCATCTGGCTCTCCTTAAAATGAAGTCTGGGGCTTGGAACACCAGCTCCCTCATGGCCAACCTCAAAAGAAATGGACTGCAACGGTGGCATACTGATATCATTGCCAGCAAGATCAGGCATTTCAACATTGATCTAAGTAAGCCGCTGCAAGCAGTAGAGGACCAGCTCAACAAACAAGGTGATGATTACACCTTCTTATGAAAAGACAAAGCAGAAGAAATTGCCACCTCCAAAAGGCTGCTTTGCCACTAAAAACAAACTTGCTGGCTATCTCAAAGGCACTCTTTGTGAGATAAACAAATGCTTCATAAACCTTTGGCTCTCTCTAGGTTGGCGGCACAGAGGTACGATTAGCGCTGCCGCCTCACGCACCAAGGACCCGAATTTGATTTCCAGCTTGGATACTGTCTGTGTGGAATTTGCATTTTCTCCCCATCTATATCGGTTTCCTCCAGTGCTCCAGTTTCCTCCCATAGTGCAAAGGTGTGCAGGTTAGGTGGATTGGCCATGCTAAATTGTCCTTTAGTGTCAGGGGGACTAGCTAGAGTAAATGCACAAGGTTATGGGGATAGGGGTCTGTGCAGATGTATTGGACCAAATGGTCTCCTTCTGCACTGTAGGGATTCTATGATCTATCACAAGATCCAGTCTGCTACAGTCCTTCAAGTTTACACCAACACTAGAAGCTACAGATGATTCCAAAGAGGAATTTTACTCCAGTCTCGAACAATCCTTGACTTGAGTTCCAAAGGATGACAAGTTGATTCTTCTTGGTGACTTCAACACCAGAGTTGGAAAGGGCACAAGCTTCTAGAGATGTTCAATCAGCAGAGAGGTGGGTAGAGAAATCCAACACTAATGGTTCTATGCTCCTGACAAAATGCCTAGAATATGGCACTATCATAAATATAATAACTTCTTCCATCATAGACATGTACTCATGGCATCACCCTCGATCCAAGTTGTTGTATTTGCTCCACCGAATCATCCTTTGAGGGCCCATGGCCTCAGATGACAGAAGCTTGCAAATGCTAGACAGACCCTTGTTTAATCCACTCTGTGATCAGAATGTAGCCCCAAAGCAGCGACAGAAACAGAAATAATGCCTCAGGAAAATCAACGCTAATGCACACAGAGATCCTGATAAGAATCCCAGTCAGCCAATGTCTCTCTGCCAACCCAACGACTACCGGTCACCAAGAGATGCTAAAGGTCCATAGTGACTGGTCTGCCCTCATGATCTCCATAATCAGCACCCATGTAGTGGCTTGTCACTCAACCAGGAAATGCAAAGGGATGTTCAGCGAGAATGACAGGAGATCCAGGAGCTGACAAGTCACAATCCCAATGCGTTTCTGTGCCTGAAACATCAACCCAACTCGAGAGCCAGGGAGCAGTTCTACAGACGGTTGGAGGCTGATGTCCAGCAACAAATCTACGACCTACAAAAAATGCAGGACATTCTTTAGTTGCACAGTGGTTAACACTGCTGCCTCACAATTTCAGTGACCCAGATTCAACTCCTGTCTTGTGGAGTCTGCATGTTCTCTGCATGGCTTTCCTCCATATGCTCATTTCCTTCTACAGTCCAAAAAGATTAGCTAGTTAGGTGCACTGGCCATGCTAAGTTCTCCTTCAATGTACCTGAACAGGTACCAGAGTGTGGCGACTATGGGATTTTCACAATAACTTCATTACAGTGTTAATGTAAGCTTACTTGTGACAATAATAAATAAACTTCAAAACAGAAGGTTTCTTTATTTCATAAGTTATCCTCAACTTTAAGGGACTGCCTGAGAAGATTATAGAACCTGCTTACATCACAATATCAAGACACTGCAGATCAGAACAGCTCCAGTGTGTGAAATATTTCTTCATCCCGCCTCTGATTCTTTTGTCAATCACCTTAAGTGTTTGTGCTCTGTCCACTGATCCTTCTGGCACTGGGAACAATTTCTCCTTATTTACTCTATCTTTTAAAATACCTTTAAAATCCCCTCAGCCCATCAACAAACTTGACAGATTCAAGACATCAATGTAACTACTCAATCATGTTGTAAGCCGTGCAATACAATAAGCAGTCATCAATTGTGACGTACATTGTGGCAAAGTGTAATCTGACGTCCAAGAAGCCAGCCAAATGAAAGCATTTTACTCACACAGCAAATAACTTCTATTGCCCATTTTAAAAGCTTGTCCCACAGTCAACTGCTCCACAATAGCCTGTGACATTTTAGTTCCAATTAGTCATCACAGAGCAGCGAACCAAAGAAATACCATTAGAAAATGAGCGGTAAAAGATCTAACTGCCACAATGAGAATTAGAATATAATTTTAAAAACATTTAGTAATTAAATTGTCCAGATGTGTAAATAAATTATTCAAGTTGGAATGAATTGGTGAAGTGATCTTGACACAGATATAGTACTTTTGCACATAAATAAATTACGTTTCAACCAAAAAGCTCGCTGTGTCACTGAGGGGACTTAGCAGTCTGAGAAAAGGTCATAAATAACAAGACCGAATTCTGCTTTCAGTCCAAACTAATGCGAAAAAATAATTAATATACAGAATTTTAAAAATCCATTGTTTTTGCTGACTCTCTCAATTTGGGTTTGTTTAAATTGTTCAGATTCTATAACCTGTTAGCAGAATCCTAGAGTTTTTCCACAAGATTCTGCCGAAGGGCTGAGTATGCTGGTGAGTGGTTTAACTCTCAATGGGGGTAGGTTGGAGGAGGCACACATGTATAGTTTTCCTGCTGATCTATCTATGCAGCATATTGCAGTCAATCACATATTTCAAAGTTCAACATTTGTGCAGTGAACATTACCATTCGAGCGGCATCGTCAAGGTCATCACAGGCAAGGATCTTCAGGGTGCTCGCAGCAATTATTGCTTTTGCATCATCAACACGCGTGCCTGAATGACAAAAAACCCAATAAAATGCAACCTTTTAATAAAGAAACAACACAGTTCATGAAATAAAATTCTCTATTGTCTACTGGTTCTAAGACATTGTAGCGCACCATTTTTCTCATTCCTCTACACTATCATGGCACAGAGTCACTGGTGGCCAAGAACTCCATTAGAAAATTGTCAGTTCCATCTATGACTTGGCCACATCACTATATTGATCAATTATTAATTCAGTTAACCACAAGCATAAAGATTCTTTCCACCATGCAGAGAGAATATAGAAGGAACAAAAAGCAACAAATTGTCAGGTTACAAAACCAGAAGATTGGTGCGATTACTCATTTCTCAAATCCTGTAGTCATTTGGAGATGCAATATTACTAGAGTTATAGAGGTTCACAGCATGGACACAGGTCCTATGGCCCAACTTGTCCATGCCGTCCCTTTTTTTCAGACAACAGCAATCTTTTTAAAATTATTTTCTATGTTCATGCTTAATCATTTTTAGTTTCAAGCTGAATTTGAACTCCAGTGAGACTTACTTTACTTGTTGGAGCTGGTTGAATAGTTGAATTGGATTAATGAATGCCTACATATAGAGCAGACCGTGGAATATTTTTATTAATATGCATTTTTTTCATCTTTCAGTACAATCTTTTTCAATGCTTCAGGATCTTTGACTTAATTTAGAGCAACATTAGAAAGTGGCAAGCAGGTGTCTAGCGATAGAAATATCTTCCTCGATCGCTTTCACAGACATGGTTCTGGAGATCCACTAAAATACCACTGCACCATTACTTCAAAAGAGAAGAAGAAATAAACTTAGTAATTATACACCATTCAGCCTAACCTTGGTGGTGAGCAAATTACTGGAAAGAATTCTGAAGGCCAATATAAATCCTCATCTGCAAACACACAGATTATCAAGGACAATCAGCATAGATTTGTTACGTCTGGCTGAATGGTGTACATGAGGAGATAATATGGAGGATTGATATGGGTTTTAGCAAGGCTTTTGACTAGGTCCACATAGTAAAAACCATGGAATCCAAAGGAAGTGATAAGTTAGATCCAAAATTGGCTTAATGGCATCATAAATAGAAAATAATGTCAACAAGTAATTTTGTGAGTAAAAGGCAATTTCCAAAAGGGTCTGCAGGGTTCAATACTAGATTTTTATTTCTCATGGTATAAAATCAAAGATTTACTATCAAATGTAGGAGTCACAATTATGGGCATGCATTCAATGCAGTGATTGGTTATATCTTTGATAGTGAGGAGGAAAGCTATGGACTCCATGGAAATATCAGTAGCTAGTCTGGTTGCCAGAAAAGTGACAAATAAATTCAATCAGGAGCAGTGTGAGATAATGCATTTGCAAAGAAAAACAAAGCAAAGGAATACATAATAAATGGAAGGTGTAAAAGAAAGGCGAGACAACCTTTAAGTGCATCTCTATAAATCACTAAAGGTAGCAGGACAGGTAGATAACAGGAGTAAGATGGCATATCATTACAGGATACTTACAGGAAAATTTCACAGTGACTTTGTTGCAGTGTTAATGTAAGCCTTTTTGTGATTAATAAATAAACTTTATCTTCAGTGGCAGAGGCCAAAAATTTCAGAATAGTGAAGTTATGCTAAAATTGTATAAAATACAAGGCAGGCTGCAGCTTGAGTACAATTCTAGTCACTGCAGTAAAGGAAGGATGCGATTGCTGCGTTGCTGAAGAAGATACAGAAGAGATTTACGAGGACATTGCCAGGAATGGAGAATTTCAACAGTAAGGAAAGACTGAATCGTTGATGACTGTTTTCATTGGAACAGAGGAGATTGAAGGGAGATTTAAATCAAGTGTATAAGATTATGAAGGTCCGAATTCAAATGGATAGAAAGGACTTATTTTCCTTAGCAGAGGGGTCAACATCCAGGGAACAACAATTTGAAGTAATGAGCAGCAAGATTAGAGGGGAGCTAAGCAGAAATATTTTCACCCACAAGGTGGCTGGGTCTTGAATTCAGGGTCTGAATAGGTGAGAGAAGCAGAAACACTCATCACATTTTTAAAAAAATGTACATGCATTGGAAGTGCCATGGTCTACAATACAATGAATCAAAAGGTGCAAAGTGGTCAGGCTAGATAGCTTTTTATTGGCTAACACATGTATGATAGGCTAAATAGTCTTTCTATGTTTCTATTAATTTTCTGTTTCTAAAGTTTAAAACTTGGAGAATCTTTATTTAGGTAGATTTTTATTGGTAGAAGTTAAAGAGAATCGCATAGCGCTGAATCGAAGCAGATAGAACTCTGCAGAGTCTATTTTCTCTTGGCAATGGCATGAATCGGATGTATTGATGTCAGGTGGAAATGGTGCAAAGTAGTTTAGCATGAACATGTCTGATAGGCCTCAGGAATGGAATCAATTACACAACTGAATTGGCCAGATTCCATTAAAAAAAATCCTCCCTGGTAGCCACATTTAATTTTTCATTATTATCTGAAACAAAGATATCCATGTGGCAGCTTAACGTCTAAGGAAAAGTCTGGCCCTCAAAACTCAGGCAGTCTGCTATTTATATAATGCTGAAAAGAGAAGTTGCCAGGGGCAAAATAATGCAGATGCTGGAATCTAAGACAAAAGCAGAAAAATGCTGGAAAATCTCAGCAGGTTTGACAGAATCTGTAGAGAGAGAATAGAGCTAATGTTGAGTCTAGATAACCCTTCATCACAGCCGAAAGGAGAGTCAGCGGAGATGTATATTAAGAGGGTAGGGAGGGAAGATGGAATTGGACAGAAGAAATGTAAATGAGCATGCAGAAGGCTGAGAAGGTGTTGAAAGTATCCAATAAGTGTCAGAAGGGGTGGGGTGGGGTGGGGTGGGGTGGGGTGGAAATGAAAGCAATAAAATGGAGAATGAGATGAAATGAAAGAAAATAAATGGAAATGGGGTGGAGGGGAGAGTTCATGCTCTGAAGCAGCTGAACTCAATGTTCAGCCTGGAAGTAAAGCGTCTATTCAGGGGGAGAGTGATTCAAGCCAGGAATCGAACCTGGATCCCTGGCATTGTGAGGCAGCAGTGCTAACCACTGTGTCATTGTGCCTCCCAACTTGGGCTATGCCCTCTGATTCTATTGTTCTGGGCTACATTATTTAGTCCCCTTAGGATTGCAGTAACAGTATTGAATCACTTCTCAGCCTTATCAGTTCCAGTGAGAACATGCTCAATTTACATATTTGCTCTTCATGATTCAATTTTGTCATCTCCTCAACCATTCTGGTCGCCCACTTCTTCATCTTCTCAATTAACGCAGCATTTTGTTAAAATGTGGAAACAGAACGGCACAAAACTTCTAGGTGTGGTCACACCATTCATTTATAAAGTTACAGCATTACTTGGCTATTTTAGTTCAATACTGACATTTCAGTACATCCTATAAACCTACATGCTTTGCTCACTGCCACAGAACAAGTGTCCCAATAGCTTCAATTTATTCTTGAGCAGGACTTCCCCACATAGTATCCCCCAACTCTTTCATTTTGCATGCTTGTTTTACTTCTCGTTCTCTCTTCCTGATGATATGCACCTTCCAACAAAGGATTTTAACTGCCACCTTTTTGCACAATTTCCAAGTAGTTTCAAATCCTCCTGTCATTTATCTTGCTCAGCTTCACATTCTATCACCCATATTAACTTTAAATTATCTGAAAATGCAACCATAAATGATCCAAACGTCAAAATATTTAGGAGACATTACACAAAGATCCCAACGAGATGGGACAGTGTTAGTACTGCTGCCTCTAAGTACAGAGACCCAGGTTCCATTCTTGGCTTGGGTCATTGTTGTACAGAATCTGTACTTTCTCCCTGCTTGTGCATGAGCTTCCTCCAGATGCTTCAATTTCCTCCCACAGTTTGAAAGACCTACTGGTTAGGTGCATTGCACATATCAAATTCTCCCTCAGTGTATATCCAAATAGGAGCTGGAGTGTGACAACTAGGAGATTTTCACAGTAACTTCACTGCAGTGTTAATGTAAGCCTATTTGTGACACTAATAAAACTAAACTTAAAACTAAATAGAACATTTATTTTAGATTACAAAATATGAGCTAATATTCTCTATATGAAAGAGAATATTATATGCTTCTTCAGAAATAATTACAGAACATGCTTTACACTGTATATTTTCACTGAAAAAACCTTACATTTATGATTGCACTTCATTAGGTCCTCAAAACTTTCTAAAATGCTTTACAATTTTGCATGGTCTTAAAGAGTAAATCTAAAATTTGAGAGATACCTATGTATTTGCACAACCTTAAGTGTTTCAAAATTATTTACCTGATACCTCAGTCTAATTATTCCTCGGCTGTTCTCTCATTCTAATGGCTGCTACTCTGGTAATAAATTTGAATGAGAGACCATTTTGTTGTCAGTTGGTTTATTCTGCATTTTTTCTTCACTTTTATCCAAAGAAACAGCAAAGTTAACGGTCATATAGCCAGAAATATAAATCAGAAAATTGATCAATGGCAAAAATATTCGAGTTTTAAAAACAATAATATCTTAAGAATGATGATTATAAACTGTAGACAGATCACTGTAATTACAAAAGTGAACATATACAATCATAAAAATGTCCCAACACAAAAAATAACTAAAATATTTGGCAAAACAGAGAATCATCAATACACTCTGCCTTGCTGAGATTCTAAAGCCGGTACTGTGGAGATTGCCAGTATGTTAAAGGAAGTTAAGACAAATATATTCTCTGGAGAAAATGGTGCAAACTCCTAAGTTCTCAAACAAAACCAAAAAGGATATTTCTGAGTCACTGGTTTATACCACAACACGAGGTTATGCATTTTAAAAAGGTTAACAAAATGACCCAGACAACCACAGCCTATTATCCTAACATTATTTAGCGATTGAATGATGGTATATGCTGCAGGAATGCCTGTAGAGCAATCATTTACTTACAGCAGGCTTACAAATAGACAGAAAATTTTCCTAAACAAACCTCTGCAGAAATTAACCTTTTGTGAATGACATCTAATTGAGGGAATTGGAAGGAAGTCATGAGTAGAATCCCACAAGAATCAATTCTTTGATTTTTACTTTTCTAATCTGTAGAAGTGATCTGTATATCAAAATTCATTGCAGGGTAATGACAATAGCAGTAAGACTGATCATAATTTTAAGGGAAGTGCACTTGAGGAAATATTAATCAAGCTCTATGGTATAGAAAGATTGCATGAAAAAATAAATGGTGTATGCAGCAGCAACATGAACTATTTCAAAGACTATCAAGAAAGTAGGACCCAAGGGCATGAATGGAAATTTAGTGGAAAAATAAAATTAGAATGGATTGAGAGGAAAACTTTTCCCATAATATAAATCTTCGGAATTATCTACCAAAAAAAGAACTGATCAATGCTCGATGGGCAAGTTCACTGAAGTGGGGGTGAAGCTCCACGAGCATAATAACCTAATGGATTTCATCCCTCTAAAATTCCTGCCACAATCCTTTCTCCAGACCAGTTGCCAAAATGTTCTTACACTTTCCCAGGGCCTCCAATCCATGAGACCCATCACTTATTCCCCCTTAGGGTTGTGCTGGCCAGGTTCCTAATTAATTATCAGAAATGTCTAAAACATCACCTTTACCTTTCATCAGATGTTGTTTCTTCACTTTCGAAACAGATAAAATACCTCTCTTTAAAAAGGTCATTCTCAACCTTACCATCCTCAAACTACTGTGCATGTCCCCATCCCAATTCCTTTCTAAAGTCCTCAGCATTATCTGTTAATACTCAAATCCTCTTCACAGTATTGGTGCTAAATTGACCAAAGTAACCAATGTTTAAAACAGTCAGCCCTTCTATCCACTCTGCTCAATGCACTAACCATTATCTACCCAATAGAAAAACTTCATCTCCCCCACAATTCTATAGTAAATATATTTTCTATTACTGTATCTTGCTCATGTACTGTCACAGTTGCTGCCAATTTCTGCTTGTTCCCATTTCCCCACTGCAGTGACCAAATAGTGACAGTGCACATGAAATGTTCAAGACACATAGCAAGACTGTCAGTATCTGCACAGGGAAAAGAAGTAACTCCTCATTAAAAGTCTGGCACATACTGATAAGCAAGGGCTTGAAATTTACAGATATCCTCACCTTGCAATCGAACAACAATGGGAATTTTCATGTGCAGATCTGAAACAGCGGTGATAATTCCTTGGGCAATTATATCACAACGCATAATACCACCAAAAATGTTCACCAGAATCGCTTGAACCTGCAAGCAAAATAAATCATTGTGTAACTATCCAATGTTATTGATAAAAAGGCATCACAGTAAAGAAAGCCTTTTGATTTATGACTTTAAATAATAAGTTCCTCCACAATGTAATCTTAAGAAAACAAAAAAAAATACTAGCGGTAGCTTCCTCATTAGTGAAATGCACAGACATAGTCAGGTAATACTACTGTCCAATTTATCTTCATGATTGTGAGACTAAACTTTTCTTGAATAATGGTACATTTCACTCAAAAGATAGAACATAGAACACTACAGCACAGACAGGCCCTTCTGCCCACAAGTTGCGCCGATCACATCTATACCTACCAAGCCATAGACCTATCTATAACCCCCAATCCCATTAGATCCCATATACTCACCAGAAGTCTTTTAAAAGACCCCAGCGAGTTTGCCTCGACCACCACCGACGGCAGTCGATTCCATTCACCCACCACCCTCTGAGTGAAAAACTTACCCCTAACATCTCCTCTGTACTTGCTTCTCTGCACCTTAAATCTGTGTCCTCTCGTAGCGACCATTTCAGCCCGGGGAAATAGCTTCTGAGAATCCACCCTATCTATTCCTCTCAACATTTTATAAACCTCTATCAGGTCACCTCTCAACTTTCGTCTCTCCAGGGAGAAGAGACCTAGCTCCCTCAACCTATCTTCATACGGCATGCCTCCCAATCCAGGCAGCGTCCTTGTAAATCTCCTCTGCACCCTTTCAATAGCTTCCACATCCTTCCTATAGTAAGACAACCAGAACTGCGCACAGTACTCCAAGTGGGGTCTGACAAGGGTCTTATAAAGTTGCAGCATTACCTCCCGACTCCTAAACTCCATCCCTCGATTAATGAAGGCCAGTACACCATACGCCTTCTTGACCACCTCCTCCACCTGCGAGGCAGATTTAAGAGTCCTATGGACCCGGACCCCAAGATCCTTCTGCTCTTCAACACAGCTAAGACTCCTACCCTTGGTAGTGTACTCCTTCATCCCATTAGTCCTGTCAAAATGCACCACTACACATTTATCCGCGTTGAAGTCCATCTGCCACTTCTCCGCCCAGTCTTGCATCCTATGTCTCGCTGCAACTTCTGACAGCCCTCCAGACCATCCACAACACCACCGACCTTTGTATTGTTGGCAAACTTACTAACCCATCCCTCCACTTCTTCATCCATGTCATTTATGAACTTCTCCAAACATGTGTCTGTATAAAATTTAAATAGTAGTAAGATGAAGTTAGATCTCGTCCAGCAGTTTGACTATAGTTAAAAGATCTTGCTTGTTTGTTTTATATGTTACACTGTTATGACAGAGCAGTGGTTAGCATTGCTACCTCACAGCGCCAAGGACCTGGGTTCGATTCCAGGCTTGGGTCACTATCCGTGTGGAATTTGCACATTCTCCCTGTTTCTGCGTGGGTTTCTTCCGGTTATTCCGGTTTCTTCCCACATTCCGAAGATGTTCAGGTTAGGTGGATTGGCCAGGCTAAATTGCTCCTTAGTGTCAAGTGGAGTAGCTAAGATAAATATATGGGATTACGGGGATAGGGCCAGGTGGAATTGGGTGGTGTAGATTCCATGGGCTGAATGGCCTCCTTCTGCATTATAGGATGCTACGATTCTATGATTCTCTGATGTGATAATTGAATTGCCATCAAGTTAAGAAAATTATTAAAACCATTAAACAATTTGAAGCAATATTCAGAAGAATGATAAAGTAACATTTAATAGGATGGCATTTTAACATGGAAAATGCTACTAGATTACAGCTCATCAGAGCAAAGTGGTCACAAAGGTATTCTCAAATACCATTAAATCCACACTAGCAAGTAAGCTGCAGTTCCCAAACTAATTAAATAAATTGGACACTGAGATATAAATTGCTGCCTTTTCCTTCCCTGAAATAAAACATCAGAACTTGTGCGCTTGCCAGCTGAGGGTGTATTGATGGGGCAATTAAAACACAAATTTCAATATGGAACGCTGTGGTCGGATGAGATTTCACAAAGCCAGACGCAGAACAAGAACTGGATAAAAGCAAATTACTGCGATGCTGGAATCTAAAGCCAAGAGAGAAAATGCTGGAAAATCTCAGCCAATCTGGCAGCATCTGTAAGGAGAGAGAAGAGCTGACATTTTGAGTCCAGATGACCCTTTGTCAAAGCTAAAAGGCATTGAAAGTGGAAGATATTTATACTGCAGGGTGAGGGAATGAAAGATGAGTCATAGCCACAAAAACAAGGGGAAAGGCAGTTAATGGCTGTCCATAGAGAGAATACAAGGTGTGAATGGCCGAATGACAAGAGAAGCTGAAATCAGGGGGTAAACCGTGACAGATGAAGATGTTGGGGAGAGGAGGGAGATGGGCAGGAGAGAGGCAAGATTGAGAAAAGGGGGAAAAGAGAAAACAAAGAGGGAGAAAAGGTAAGGAATAGGGGATGAAAAAAGCAGGAAACAATGGGTGGAGGAAAAAGAAAAATAAAGACAATAAAGAAATAAAAGGAAAAGAACAGTTAAAAATTAAATAAAATGAAAACAAAGGGGTCGAGATGGAGTAGGGCAAATCATCTGAAGTTGTTGAATTCGATGTTGAGACTGGAAGATTGTAAAGTGCCAGCTGGAAGATGAGATGCTGTTCCTCCAGTTTGCATTGAGCTTCACTGGAATATTGCAGCAGGCCAAGGACAGACATGTGGGCATGAAAGGAGGATTGTGTGTGGCAAGCAACAGAAAAGTCAAGATCCTGACTGCCCACAGACTGAAGGAGCTCAGCAAAGCGATCACCCAGTCTATGTTTGCTATCTCTAGTATAAGGAGACCACACTGGGACCAGCAAGTGCAACAAATCAAATTGATAGAGGTTCAAATGAAATGCTACTTAACTTGGAATGAGTGTTTAGGATCTTTGATGGTAAGCATGGAAGAGGTAAAGGGACAGGTATCACACCTTCTGCGACTGCATGGGAAGATGGCATTGGTGATGGAAATAAGAGCTTTTACTTTATCATTAACAAGTCCTTTGATAGAGTACATTTGGAGAAACTGTTTTCTACTCCAGGAGATACAGTAGCCAGAGGCTACAGTTTTAAGATAATTGTCTAAAGAATCAGAGGAGAGATGAGAAATTTTATCCTTTTTACACAGAAAGTTGATGCAACTGCAAATGTGTTGTCTAAAAATGTGGAACAAATGTAATCATAACTTGCAAAGTTATGATGTTTCAAAAAAAAAGGAAATAATTTGCAGAGGGATTGAAGAAAGTGCAGTTGACTGGATTGGTCCTTCAAAGAGTCAATTAGACATGATGGACAAATGGCGACTTTTGATATTTCAAAGATGCCTTTGTTTCAAGCTCAGAGCATCCACCTTAACTGGACCAGGATGAAATTCCTATCTGAAGGCAATATTGCCAAATGAGATTTGGTGTTGTCCAATTATCATACGCATTTGTACTACATTATCTGAGCTAAAAGCTTATAAAAAGCCACTCCACTTGATTTTCATCTGTGGGAATTTGTAATGGTGTATAAAATTTGAATTATGTATGAAATGAACAAGGAGAACTATAAAACTACACAAGCAGGCCAAGAAATCAAGCAGACAGCGTTATCTTTCTTGTGATATTATTCACTGCAGTATAATGCCATACCAATTTTTAAAAATCCAAGGAAATAATGCTGGAAGCCTCACTCAAATACTTACCAGGAGTTGGTGAAGAAAGCCCTCTGACAAGTTAAGAAAATTTATGTATGATAAGCAGGGGAAAGCAGGTTTAAATGTTACTGAGATCAAGGCACACTTTAAAAATGGCACCCTGGTTTTAAAAACTCACTTTTGCTGTGAATTTAGGCCACAACTACCCCCATACACCACCCTACCCCACTTTCCCCCTACCCCCAAGCTCTCAAACCCCACCCCACCCCTCCCACCTCTGTCTTGTGGTGGAGGGTTACTCATCCCAGCCAAAGCCATCGCCAGCATGGCCATTACAACTGTTTTGCATTTTTGAAAACCAGTAGTGATTCACATCAGTGTAACATCACACCACAAGAAGAATGGGGGGATAGGTTATAGGAAAACACTATGGCATAAAGCCCTTTAATAATGTTAAAATTTATGTAAAATCATGAAGATCTGGTTCATGCCCTTTCTGGCTATAAATTTGATTACTTTTGTCATTGCAAAATCCCATTTTGGTCCTCTCATTAGATTTAGCAGCTCTAACAGGATTTGCGGCTGCAGTGAACAGAGCCCCTATATCACACCCTCAATTTGAAAATTCTCACTGTTGCTTTGAAGTTCTTCCAAGGCTTCAATCTTCCATATCCCTGTAATCTCTTCCAGCTCTCCAACCCTCTGAGATATTTGTGACCCACCAATTCTGACTTCTTGAGCATTGCTAGTTGAATTACTTCACCACTCACCTTTAAAGTACCAAAGCACGAAAAGAACTCTCTCCCTGTTAATTCCTGTTGTACTGAGGCATCTCCTCAATAATTACTCCACAATCAGGCATTAAGGAACTCAGCTTTTATTAGGTCTGATCATTCTACACTCCCACTGTAGACTACCCACTCTGAGTGGATCCCAACAGCTCCCCCCAAAGCTAAGGTTACATGACCCATTCCCTTGAAGTGACTGTACCTCAACTAACATAGCGCTCCCTAAACCAATAATTCCTCTCCGTGTCCCAGTCCACATCAACTGGGTTGAAGCAGAAAAGAGTCAGGAGCTTCAAGTGAATAGGTCACCAACAACCTGTTCTGGTTCCTCCATGCTGACACTATAGTTAAGAAAGCCCACCAAGCCTCCACTTTCTCAGAAGACGAAGGAAATTTGGCATCTCACCCCAACTTTTACAAATGCACCATAGAAATGATTCTTTCTGATCGTATCGCGGCTTGGATTGGCTCCTGATCTGTCCAAGGCTGCAAGGAACTACAAAAGGCATAAATGTAGCCCAGTCCATCACGTAAACTAGCCTCCCATCCATTGACTCTCTTTACACTTCCCACTGCTTCGGAAAAGCAGAATAGAAAAACACTCCAGTAGCCAACTGTCCTTGGAAGAGAGGGGAGAGAGGAGTTGAGCCAGATGAAAGAAATGGGATCTGCAGAGCTATATCTTAACGCAAGACTCAAGAGTGCCCTATTCAGTAGCTCTCAAGTATTTGGTAAGTTGCACCAACATCTGTTTGTGGCTTAGTGCCAAATTTGACTCTATAATGCTCCTGTGAAGCACCTTGAGACATTTTATTAAAGACATTTCATAAATACAAGGTGTTGCTATTGTCACACCTCCTCCTTCTCCCACTCAACGTTCTATCATTAGGAACAAGGTACTTGAATGATGGGTATGTTTCCTTAGCAACTAATTTAAGAAACAAAAGCTTCTCACTCTGGCAATGCTATATTAAATCAAAATGGATCAATGTGATTTCATCATGAATTTGTCACAGAATGACAATTTCAAAACTAAGACAAAGATTTATTTTACAAAAATCCAATGAGCACTTTCCAATTATTAACCAAAAAAGAAAATGCTGGAAAATCTCAGCAGATGTGGCAGTATCTGTAAGGAGAAAAAAAAGCTGACGTTTTGAGTCCAGATGATCCTTTGTCAAAGCTGCGACTTTTCAATTATTGACTGGTTTAAGGAGATCCAGAAATGCTAAAAAGTTCAGTTGCATGGATTCCATATTTCACAGAGCCATACTGTGTAAATATATTTATATTTTTTGTGACTTTGGACATTATTAGTGATTAGGAGATAAATCTTGTTAAGAAATATTTTAAACCTGAACTATTTTCTTGCTAAATTTAATCTCTCATTTTATATTAATCTGAATATATGTTCCTAATATTATATATATATGTTAGGGAGCGGCACAGTGGTAAGCACTGCTGCCTCCCAACATTAGGGACCGGGGTTTGATTCTGGGTTTGTCTGTGTGGATTTGCACATTCTCCCCATGTCTGTGTGGGTTTCCTGCAGGTGCTCTTGTTTTCTCCACAGTCCAAAGATGTGCAAGTTAGGCAGATTGGCTATGCAAAATTCTCCCTTGATGTGCCTCAACAGGAGTGTGACGACAAGAGGATTTTCACAGTAACTTCATTGAATGTGAATGTAAGCCTACTTGTGACTAATAAATGAAGTTTTAAAAAAGCATGCCTGCAAACTTGGCTTCAAACTCTGGTTCTGCTCATTCCTGGAAACATACTTGACCTAGATGTTTCTGCTTTCTCTCTTTCTCTTGATTTATTCGACCCCAGAAGGTGACACTTGATCAAATTGATGCAGTCACTTCCATTCTTTTGAATTATATACTTCTTGGCAGTCAGGGTCCCATTCGGCCCACTGGATCTGCACTGACCACAATCCCACCCAGACCCTATCCCTATAACCCCATGCATTTGCCCTACCTAGCCCTCACCAACACTAAGGAGCAATTTAGTATAGCCAATCCACCTAATTTGCACATCTGTGGGAACACTCAGCAGGAATCCATGCAGACATGGGAGAATGTGCAAACCCCACACAGACAGTGACCCAAGCCGGGATTTGAACCCGGAACTCTGATGCCGTGAGTCAGCAGAACTAACAACTGTGTCACCATACCACCCTTTTCTATCCAATTAGACCTAGGAATGGTGTTCTGTGCACACTGAGCAGCAAATACTGCTTTAAAAAATACCCGATCACATTTTATGAACTCACTATACAATTTTGTTGTGCAGTACATAAGATCGTGGTTTACTAAAGGAGTTTATTCATACAGTAACGCATATGTTGGGGTTGGAAGGGGTGTGGAGGTGAATAGGGTAAGGATTAATGTGGCGGCATCCCTCATGTTTAGCTGATGCAGAGATCTCAAGAACCCTGACTGTCTAGAAGTATGATGTAGAGATGCCGGTGTTGGACTGGGGTAGTAAGAACTCAGTAAGAATTTAGCAACACCAATTTTAAATCCAACCAATTTATTTGATAGTAAATTTGCGAGCTTTCGACACTCTTGTGCCTTCGTCAGGCAAATGCAGTGTTCTGGTCTGCAATCACACACATATCAACACAGACAGTCACAGATTGCTGATTAGAATGCGAATCCTTACATCTAACCTGCTATTCAAGTGTTAAAGTGGCTAACAATGTGTGTGAAGGGAATGCTAGGATATGTGTGCGATTGCAGACCAGAACACTGCATTTGCCTGACGAAGGCACAAGAGTGTCGAAAGCTCGCAAATTTACTATCAAATAAATTGGTTGGATTTAAAATTGGTGTTGCTAAATTCTTACTGTCTAGAAGTATCACATAATCCAAAAGAATGGAAGTGAAGGCTTCAACTTGATCAACTGCCACCTTCTGGAGATAAATAAATCAAGAGAAAGAGACAGATCAGAAACATCTAGGTCAAGTAGATTTCCAAGAATGAGCAGAACCAAAGTTTGAAGCCAAGTTTGCAGGCATGCTTTTCTAAGGGGATATTTTTCAGATGAAGACAAAATGACAGTTCAAATTTAGCAAGAAAATAATTTTAGGTTTGAAATATTACTTAACAAGATTTATCTTCCAATCACTAATGATGTCCAAAGTCACAAAAAATGTAAATAAATTCATAAGCAAATTCAAAAGTGAACACACAAGGTCCTTAACAAAAATATCAGACAAAAAACTTTCCTCAAATAAATCTTAATTTAGTTTAAATTACCATATGCCTGCTATACCAGCAAATATTGATCAAGCAACAATTTAACAATAGCTGCTCAGTTCAATAGTTCAAGATACAAGCAAGAGGTTGAATTTTTATGCTGCCTTATCATGTCCTCAGGATCTCCCAAAGTACTTTGGAGATATTTTATTGAGCACCATCTTCTTTGAAATTTACTAGCTTCTCAGCATCTTTTGGGAGACATTATAAATTCTCCAGTGGAAGAAACGGGCTTGGTGCATAAATGGCCTTTTTTCCTCCACATTGCCCTCAATTCTCATCCAACTATAAGTATTCTTCCCAGATTGGGACTGAATACATTACTCAAACATTGCACAAAGGGATTCACTTCACATCCAATCCATGTCACACTTGACTTAATGGCTCTATAGCTTCTTAGTCCTTGTTTTGAACAGGATGTCAGTGGTTATAAAGTAAAAATTTATTTATTAGTCACAAGAAAGGCTCACATTAACACTGCAATGAAGTTTGTGTGAAATTCCCCTCGTCGCTTCAGTCCAGTGGCTGTTCGGGTCAATGCACCTCAGCAGCACATCATTCAGACTGTGGGAGGAAACTGGAGCACCTGGAGGAAACCCATACAGACATGGGGAGAATACACAAACTCCACACAGTCACCCAAGCTGGGAATCAAACCACTTTGCCATCATGTCACCCTCTGAGTAAGGGTCAGAATATAATCAAATCCATCTTTGAAGACAAAAATCCCTTTAACTAGAATAAAAGCAGTATCATCTTAACCAGACTTTATACCTTCATCAACATTCTGTACTCAATAGCTTTACGTATACAAGCTGCACAACATAAACTTATATTGCAAGAAAAGTCTTCACATCAAAGTGATCTAATTCAGTGAGTGTGAATTATTTCTTCAGTATATGGAGATCCCATGTGCCTTAATCAATGGAAGATTAAAGATCTTTCTCAAATCATTCCACGTAATGCACACAATGGTTGGATGATATTTGTTCTCCAGTCAATAAAATCCTTCGATTCAGCAAATATCATTGTGTTAAATCACACCAAATAAAGCTAGTCAGGGATTGAAATAAGTGAGCTTCAAAGATTTTAAAAAGGGCACAAAAACCATATTTTGTACTGCATATTAATCAAAAGTTATGAAATATGAAAAGTTAGATGTTTAAGCAACCCACATGATTATAAACTTCTACTTTTGTAATTCTTTACTACATTTTAAAAATTTGGTATAGTAAGGCTCACAAAGTCTACAATGAAGTTTAAAAAAAAACTATCTACTGTTGACATTAAAGTTTGGTTGCTGAGACATAGCAGAATGAAACAATTTTATACTGACAGCTGGCATTTAATTCTAGCAGTCTGCAAGATGCAAGGTTAGCGGTTAAGTTAGATTGCAATCTGTGTTTTCTCGAGAAGGAAGTAACGCAGCACTAATGGAGGATTTCAAAATTATTCAAAGAACAGACCAAACATGGCAAAAAAATCTAAAGGCATACAACCATACAAGTCAAAGAACACTATCCTCATAGGTGGAGGGAAAATATTGAGCAAAAGAACTCAAACACATTTGGTTTTTATACAAACCATTTAAATCATTATAAAATAGTTTGTAAGAATGTACTTAGTATTGTTTAAATGATGCCTGATTAAATTTGATAAAACTGTTTATCAGGCTACGTAACATATCACCTAATTTCAATTTAACCAATAAGAACGCAGCTTGTATACGTAAAGCTATTGAGTACAGAATGTTGATGAAGGTATAAAGTCTGGTTAAGATGATACTGCTTTTATTCTAGTTAAAGGGATTTTTGTCTTCAAAGATGGATTTGATTATATTCTGACCCTTACTCAGAGGGTGACATGATGGCAAAGTGGTTTGATTCCCAGCTTGGGTGACTGTGTGGAGTTTGTGCATTCTCCCCATGTCTGTGTGGGTTTCCTCCAGGTGCTCCAGTTTCCCCTCTCAGTCTGAATGATGTGCTGCTGAGGTGCATTGACCCGAACAGCCACTGGACTGAGGCGACGAGGGGAATTTCACACAAACTTCATTGCAGTGTTAATGTGAGCCTTTCTTGTGACTAATAAATAAACTTTTACTTTATAACCACTGACATCCTGTTCAAAACAAGGACTAAGAAGCTATAGAGCCATTAAGTCAAGTGTGACATGGATTGGACGTGAAGAGAATCCCTTTGTGCAATGTTTGAGTAATGTAACAAAAAAAGTTCCTTACAAACTCTCAGGTCAACAATTTTCAATTGGGGAGGCAATAGCCTAGTGCTATTATCATGAAAATATTAATCCAGAAACTCAGCTAACGTGCTGGGAATCCAAGTTCAAATCTTGCCATGGCAGATGGTGGAATTTGAGTTCAATAAAAAAAATCTGGAATTAAAAATCTACTAATGACTATGAAATCATTGTTGATCACCAGAAAAAACCATCTGGTTCACTAATGTCTTTTCTTGAAGGAAATCTGCCATCCTTACCTGGTCTGGTTTATATGTGACTGCAGAGTCACAGCAATGTGGGTGACTCTCAAGTACCTTGGGCAACTAGGGATAGGCAATAAATGCTGGCCCATGTTCCACAAATGAATAAAAACACAGCAAAGAAAATCAAGAAATAGCAAAGCACAAGAACTAAAATGCTTTGGAAACACATGCTACAATAGAGTTATAACCATTATTTGACACCACAATTCATTGCATTGATGTACATTGTTTGCATCTAGGTTTGAATGCAAAAGTTCTGTGAATGTCCTATCAAAGGTGCACAAGAGGTCAAAACTGGTGAAACAAAATTCGGAACGTTGTAGGACTGGGAGAAGTTAGAAATAAGGAGGGGTGAGGCCATGGATGGATTTAAATGCAAGAATAAAAATTGAGAATTTGAAGCACTGCCTCTATTTGTTGCACCAGCGGACAAACACCTGGTGCCAACACAATCCCAGTTCTTATCACATATTCACTATCTGTTTAAAGAAAAGATATAGAGATTAGGTAAATCAGTGGAGGAACTTATGAACATTTTCCAGAGAAGCTATGGAGACAGTGGGAAAGAGAGAAGCTGAGATAAAAAGGCAGAGATAGTATAGCTCTCAGAGGTTTCCACAATGTACAGATTTTGAAATATGGGGATCTTAGCAACTCCTTGATCCAATATCAATGGACACTGAATGCTTCAATTAGCAGCAGTTTTATTAAGCTCAATTAGCAGACGCAAAATTGATAGTTAATAATGTTAGTAGTTTTAACAGTGAACTATAGAACCTGCTCTCTAAAATCACTAAGGAATGAATAAAATCATAGGATCAATGGCACAGAGACAGGCCTTTCAACCCAAACTCGCCCATGCTGATCAAAAAGCCCATCTAAGTTAACCCAGTTACCTGCATATGGCCCATATCCCTTTAGACTTTTCCTATCCTTGCATCCGTCCAAATGCCTTTGTCTTCTGGGTTATATTCTGTTGACTGTGGTGTTATCTTCCTGTGTGGCTTCCCTCTGTGCCATTAATGATTCCATGAGCTTATAAGAGATCAGCTTTAACCTGATGTCAAGTCACCCAGTTCTATTTTTCCACCACCTCTCTAAATCTTTCCAGAGAAAATAAGACCATTTGGCCCCTTCTGCCATGTTAGCACTTCGATAGTTATTTAACTCATTCCACGCTCTCAATCTTGCCCTACAATGTGTTTCCCCCCAAGTATTTATTCAATTCTCTTTGTAACATACTATCGATTCTCCTTCCACTATTCTATCAAACAATACATTCATACATATCTCTGCATAAAGAAGTTCTAGTGTCACTTCAGCTAATTTTGATAATCACCTTAAATCTGTGTTTCCTGCAACAGACTCTTCTTGCATTGGAAACAGATTCTCTTTATTTACTCTATCAATACTATTCATGACTTTGATTAAATCTCTACACCTTTTCCGTCCCAAGAAGAATAACTTTAGTCTTCCTACGCAAGTCCTCCATGTCTTGTACCATTCTAATAAATTTCTTCAGTTTAGTTTGATTTGTATTTATTTGTCTGATTTGAAATTCTTTGCTATGTTTTGAGGAGTGGGGCTCTGATGACTAGAAAATACCTTATTTTGGCTTATTCACTGCAGTCTCATTGGCAGGTAAATTCTAGGTTAGAACATACGTCTATTTGATTCATCAAGGTGCAAATTACTGGGAGCACTCATTTAAACTTTGTGTGTCTCTTGTGAGTCTCCATGTATATTTGGTATGCACCCATGTGATTCATGAAGAGGAAAAGCTTGAACAAACTGCTGTTGATCCATCAAAAGTCGAGTCACAGCATCGTTGCCTCTTTTACAGCATGATTGTTAGCTTGTGATATGTTTGCTGCGTGTAAAAATCGAAACTTTCAGGTTCAAGCTTAAATGTTTTAAGGTTTTGGTTATATCAGAGACTTGCTAGTGGCAAAATCCTATTACCATAGAAATAAATTGCTAACCCAGATTCCTGCTGCATCACGCAGATTGCACTCAAATTTCAAGTGCATCATTGAAAATAAATGAAATGATGCCCAGTGGGCAATTGAAAGTGTCAGCTCTTATACAAAGCATATAGGGGTAGTGTAATGTCACAAAGGACCATAGTACTATTACGTTTCATTGGAAAACAACTAATGTGACGCCACTGTATAAAAAAAGGAGGCAGACAAAAAGCAGGTAATTACAGGTCAATTAGCTTAACGTCCATAGTTGGGAAAATGCTGGAATCCGTCATTATAGAAGAAATAGCAGGATACACGGAAAACAGTGGTTCAATCAAGCAGACACAGCATGGATTCATGAAGGGAAAGTCGTGTTTGACAAATTTACTGGATTTTTATGAAGATGTAACAAGCGCGATTGACAGAGGGGAACCAGTGGATGTGGTGTTTTTAGATTTCCAGAAGGTGGTCGATAAGATGCCTCACAAAAGATTGCTGCAAAAGATTAAGGTACACAGAGTTGGGGGTAAAGTGTTAGTGTGGATTGAGGATTGGTTATCTAACAGAAAGCAGAGAGTTAGAATAAATGGGTGCTTTTTCAGTTGGTAACTAGTGGCATGCAGCAGGGATCTATGCTGGGGCCTCAATTATTTACTATATACATAGACGATCTGGAGGAGGGGACCGAATGTAGGGTAACAAAGTTTGCCGATGACATGAAAATGAGTGGGATAGCAAATTGCGTGGACGATGCGGAAAGTCTGCAGAGAGATTTTGATAGGCTAAGTGAGTGGGCAAGGATCTAGCAAATGGAGTATAATGTTGGCAAATGTGAGGTAATCCACTTTGGAAGGAATAATAATAAAATTATTTAAATGTGAAAAATTACAACATGCTACCGTGCAGAAGGACCTAAGGGTCCTTGTGCACGAGTCGCAAAAAGTCAGTTTGCAGGTGCAGCAGGTGATCAAGAAGGCAAATGGAACATTGGCCTTTATCGCGAGGGGGTTGGAGTATAAAAGCAGGCAAGTCTTGCTGCGGTTGTACAAGGTCCTGGTGAGGCCGCAACTAGAGTACCTTGTGCAATTTTGGTCCCCTTATTTGCGAAAGGATATATTGGTCTTGGAGGGAATGCAGAGAAGGTTCACCAGGTTGATACCAGAGATGAGGGGGTTAGCTTATGAGGAGAGATTGAATAGATTGGGTCTGTACTCGTTGGAGTTTGGAAGGCTGAGAGCGGATCTTATAGAGACATATAACATAATGAAGGGGCTAAACAGAGTAGAGGCAAGAGATTGTTTCCACTTAGAATGGAAACAAGAACTAGAGGCACAGCATCAAAATAAGGGGAAGTCAATTTAGAACAGAGTTGAGGAGGAACTTCTTCTCTCAGAGAGTAGTGAATCTTTGGAATTCTCTGCCCACTGAAGCAGTGGAAGCTACTTTATTAAGTCACAGGTAGATAGATTTCTGATCAATAAGGGAATTAAGGATTATGGGGAGCAGATGGGTAAGTAGAACTGAACCACTTTCAAATCAGCCATGATCTTATTGAATGGTGGAGCAGGCTCGAGGGGCTAGATGACCTACTCCTGCTCCTATTTCTTATGTTCTTATTTTGGAAGACATTTATCTTAGCTTTTGTACAAAATACATACTCCAGGCTTACATTTTACCTACATCAATCTTGGCATGATTAAAGTAAGCAGCTTCATTTTTGACTTTAGAATTAGTACTTAGGAATCCAAATAAATAAATATTTAAAATTGGAAATGATTTGTGACTTAGTGAGAATTCACCCACTCCTTGTCCTCAAACTTCAGTGCATCGAACCAAGGTATTTTATGTAGCTTACCAGCTGATTGAACATTTTGAAGAAAATGTAACTTACTGCAACACACTTGCAAATGGAAAACTGAAGTTTTATTATACACACTTGTCAACCTAGATAACAAACAGGCCAAAAACTTTGAAAAAGAACTTGACAGACCCAAAGTAACGGCAACTCAAAAACAGGCCTGAAGATATGACATTGCGGAAACAAGTAGTTCTCAAGTTCTGTTTAATATAGGCTGTCATCATTTGAGCAACACAAAACCTACTGTTCAACTACATGTGCCAATCGACAGAAAATGGACTTGGATGAAAGTATAGTTTGTAACAGTAGCAGATTTATAAATTACTAAAAGGAGAATAAGGCTAAAAGGACATACTTAGTTTCGAGAAGAGTTGAACCCATTTTTCTTCAAAAAATTTTGACTTATTTTAGATACATTTTGGCATCTACCAGAATTCTGCCTTTCAAACCAAAGAGAATTTGTCCTACAAGATTTAATGATATTTTGAATGTGAAAATAAAATTGTTGCATAGATCTGAACATGGAGGGTGACCTTCAGTTAGCAATTTACCTCAAATACAAGAAGTTGATTTACAAACTGAAATCTTTCAAAATTATGATAAAAATAAGCTTTAAAACCTCAGGGCACACAGCAGTGCAAGTGTCAACTTAATGCTGTTTAGTTGGTGGGACTTACATTTGCATGAGAATATATAGGTACAAACTCTTTTCAGGATTTGAACGTATAAACTAGGGGACAAAAATATGAGCACATCACTGTCAGATGCTATTCTTCAGATGTGATATTTTAAACCCTTGCCCCACCTGCAGGATTCTGTTGGAAGGACAGAGTTATTTTGGTGTTTCAACCAATTTTCCTCTTTCAACCAAAACTATCAAAAACATTAATTTTTTTTTCACTGTGGGATTTTGCGAAGTCTGTACGATTATAACGAAGATCTAATGCAGATACACCCATCAGTATCGGTTTTCAACTTTAAACTACAATATGATCTCAAGTACAAATCTGATTTAGGACCAGCATTTATTGTTCAGACTCGTTCTCCTCAGAAGATGTTGATGGGCTTTTTGTAGTCCGTTTGGAGATGGTATTCCCACCAGTGCTATTCAGTAGGATTTCCAAGCTTTTGATAATAAAGTAATTCAAACAACTGTTCGGTCAGAGACCATCTGGAAAAGCCATTAATTTTTGCAGGTAAAGGGCTAACCAGTGCTTTCTTCAGGTGATTTATTTTTGAGTACAGCATGTTAAACAGAAAGAAACACAGAAAATTGAACAGAAAAGCAAACAGATGATAGCAAGGTGTTGACTTGAATACATAATAGCACAAAATACAATACATAATCTAATTCTCAATATTGTGAAGGCTCTTCTGCTCAGGTCCTCATATAAATGTAGTTCAACCTTTGACAAACCCTGGATCCTAATTACTTGTTTTATCATTCATACAATGTAATCACTTCTGAGATAATGCCTACAGACACCTTGCTCTGGGCTGTAAAAGCTTGTGTATAGTGTGAAACACACATCAAATATTCACGACAATTTTATCATTCTGGACCTCAGCTGACAGCCTGTGAAAGTTAGAGAGCTCTTACTGTTTATCTGGTCCATCTTAATTCCGGCAGGAACCTTCCATGCTCCAATAATAAACAAAATAAATTAAGTCAAGGGTCCACACAACCCAATTTTACTAATTTGTGAAAACTTCAGTGCTGCAAAAACTCCTAACTTAATTCTTTTAATGATGCCTCTGCTTAGCTGACAACACACACAAGTCAGAGTAGGAAAACCTCCTTCTTCTTTCATCAAAAAGCAAGAATACTAGAAATAAGAGGATTAGACCATGAAGCTGATTGAAGCTGCTCCACAACTCAATATGATAATGGATGGTCTCGGGCTTCAACTCTACTACCCCTCCACTGCCCATATCCCTCGATTCCCTGATATACCATCACAGCCTTATCAATGTTAAAACACCCAGTTCTCCCTGGGATTAGAGAATTCCCAAGATTCACAACCCTTTGAGTAAATAACATTATCTTCGTCTCAGTCTTAAATGATGAATGCTAGTCACTGTCTGCCAACTTGAAAATGCCTCATTTATCCCCATACTCTCTTTCTTTTCATTAACCAATTCTCTATTCGTACCAACATATCACCATTGATTCCATTTGCCTTAATCTTGTGTATTAACCTGTTGAGTGGCATCTTATTTAAAGCTTTTTGAAAATCCAGTGTACCACATAGATTAGGGGGAGCCAGTCAAGCTACTAGTTGCATCTAAAAAAGCTCAAGCTTGTCAAACACAATTTCTCTTTTGTAAAACAATGTTGACTTGCCCTAAGTATTTTAAGCTTTTCAAGCGCATTGTTAAGATGTCCTTAATAATAGACTCCAGCATTTTCCTGATGGCTTACATCAGGTGAACTAGCCAGTATCTCTTTCTTGAAAAATGGCACTACACTTGCTAATTCCCAAATTGCTTGGACCATCCCAGAATCTAGAGCTAATGAAAATGATAGCTAGCACATTCACTATCTCTGCAGCTATCTCATTTCAAATCCCAGGATGTGGGTCATTTTGGGAATCTGTCAGATTTTTGTCTTTTAAGTTTTTGTAGTACTTCCACTCTGATTTTAACCACTAATTTCTTCAGTTTTATTAGCTACCAATTATCCTCTATTTCTAGTATATAACTTGTGCCTTCTACTGTGAAGATAGAACATAGAACATTAGAGCGCAGAACAAGCCCTTCGGCCTTCGATGTTGCGCCGACCAATTAAGAAAAAGCAATGACCCTCTAACCTAAACCATTCCCTTTTCATCCATAAACTTATCTACTAACCTCTTAAATGCCACCAAACTTGGCGCATCTACAACTGCAGCAGGCAGGGCATTCCATACCCTTACCACCCTCTGGGTAAAGATAGACAGAAAATATTTGTTCAATACTTCTGCTCTGTTCTTATTCTCTATAATAATTTCTCTTGTCTCTGGTTAATGTTCACATTAACTTCCCTATTTTAACTTACTTGCAAAAATTCTTACAACCTGTTTTATATTCCTGGCTAGTTTACTTCTTGTTCACTTTTTCCCTTATCAACTTTTTGATGGCTCTTTGCTGGTTTCTAAAACACTCCTAATCCTCAGGCTTACTACTATTTTTTGCAACATTATAAGCCTGATCTATTCATCTAATATCACCCTTAATCTCATTACTAAGTTAATAATGGATTTTTCTTACTGAGTTTTTGTTTTTCAATAGAATGTATTTTTGTTAGAGCATTTTGAATTTCTTCATGTTTCCCACTATTTATTTATCACCACAGTTTTTAATCTATTTCCCCAATCAAGCTTAGCCAGCTGTCCCCTCATAACTACGTAATTGGTCTTGCTCAAGTTTAAAATTCTTGCTTGTGATTGGAATACTTTAGTTTCAAACACTATGGAATTCAACTGTATTAAAGTTATTTCGAATTTTTTACTATATTACCAATTAACCCTGTCATATCGCACAATACTAGATCTAAAATAGATTCATCCGTAGTTGGTTCCACAGTATGTTGCTCCAGAAAACTTATGGAAGTCTTTTACAAACTCACCTTCAGATGACCTTTTCCAATTTAATTCATCCAGTCTATATGAAGATTAAAGTTTCCCACATTACCTTTGTTTTGCTAAATCTAAAGCTATCTCATGGTGTTACTAGACCCAGACCCCATACATGGTGCTCCTACGCCGACTTCTAAAATATTGTCGGGTAAGGCACCTAATCTCCCAGGTGCCCTTTGCTGAGTGCTCTGAGGTTCCACATTCCCTCAAGTACTCATCGCAAACACCTCACTTAAGCTGTCACATCAGAAACTGCTACACTTTCAATCGCTCACTCCCAGCCTCCCACTCCCCCTATGTTATTACCCATTTCACACCGCACCAAGTCCAGGCTTCCTCTCATCTCACGAATTTTAGTCACCTAATATGGTACACCAGCTCCGACTCTGGCTAATCAGGATATCCCACTCCTTTGACCTGATGGGTGTCAGTGGTCATTTTACTGTAAAGATTCAGGTTTTAAAGAGAAGACATTAAAAACCTGAGTACACAGATAAAGGAATATGTGTAAAAAATGTACGACAACTGAGGTTTTTGAAAAGTGCAATAAAAACATTAAGGTGCAGACAACACAAAAACAATATGTAATTTCCTTACAAAGAGAGAAAGGGTGGAATTAAAAGACAGACAGGGACTCAAGTGCCAATGCAGAAAGTAGTGATATAGGATCTTTAGTGTCTATTTGAACTACAGGGGCTAGAAGTTGCTTTGATTAAATCATACCTCCAAAAATTGAATATCAGCCATGGAGATCATTATTTAATGGTTTTACTGAGCAAATCAGCATTTATGCAGCTGCAAATTAGAGATTATATGATTACAAGCAGATCTCTCTAACAAATAGGCACAGGAGTTAGTCATGTGTGACTAAAGCAGCCACAATTATTCACCTAGAAGTGGTTTCATCTCGGTCATATTTCAAATCAACAAAGTCTAGATATAACATGATAATCCAAATGTATCTATCCTGTCTCCTGGAGAGGTGATAGTCTAACAGTATTATCGCTAGATTATTAATCCAGAAACTCAGCTAATGTTTTGAAGACATGGGTTTGAATCCCATCACAGCAGATGGTGGAATTTGAATTTAATTTAAAAAATTTAGAATTAAGAATCTACTATTGACCATGAAACCATTGCTGATTGTCAGAAATATCCATCTGATTTACTAATGTCCTTTAGGGAAGGAAATCTAGCACTCTTACCTGACCTGGCCTGGCCTAAATGTAACTCCAGAGCCACAAAAATGTGGTTGACTCTCAACTGCCCTCTGAACAAGGACAACTAAGGATAAGCAATAAATGCTGGCTAGCTAGCAACACCCATCTCCCACAAATGAATAAAGAATAAAAAGAGCGTAAACTGAAGCATACAGTTTTGATTATGGCATCCTTTTCAAATCAACACATGTTTTTAAACAAAGCTTTATGAAGTATTTTACATTTACAGGGGAAAAGAAACTTGATTTATGTAACATCTTTCAATTACTCAGCACATCCTAAAGCCAATGAAGTACTTCTAAAGTGGACAAACAAGGCTGGCAATGTACATACCATACAAGGTCCCATTTTGCATTTGTGGCGGTGACTGTTCAGGCAGAAAGTATGAATTAGCCTGTTTTTCTTTAAATAGTGCCATGAGACTGTTGAGTCCACTTGAGCAGGGTGGAGTCCACTAATTTACCTCAATATTACAATGAAACTTCAGACTAAATTATGAATTCTTCTCCAAAGTGGTCACAATTCTATGTTTTTTATTAGATATGTAAAATATAATATTTAGATAAAATACAAATAGTTTATTTTAAAAGTAGTTCTAGTTTATATTAATGAGCATGTTTCAAGTGTTTATGTTGCATATGTTTAATGTAAGGAGCAATAAACATAAGAATCCAATATATAAGTATCTGAGCTTTTATAATTTAATCTATTGCAGTACCCAGTACTTAAAAATATTGTGTAAATACTCCACTTACATCCAAGTTCAACAACCAGCTAAAAAGTTCACCATAATTAGTTTTTAACATATGGCTGGTGAAGTTTACATGCTAATTTTTTTTCTTCAATTCCTTTTGCAGTTGAATCAGCCTTCGCATTAGTTATCAAGGGATTCTTGAAATGCTGATTTCCAAGATGTTCAACTACTGCACACAGCAGTAAACCAATTAAATGATTAATTCCTTAATGCTAAAAAAAAAGCTGTGTCTCAGTGACCCCGGTGACACTGCGCGCTGTCAGGGACCGATGGAAAAGTACCATGCATCACCAGTGGATGATATTCAGAATGTTGTGTTTCTTCTAAATATACTTATAGGCTACTAAGCCGTGTTTGTATACATATATGCATGCTTGACCTTTGCATGTTGCTTTTTCTACTCACCAGGGTTTTTCCTACCAGAAGGCTTTCTGTAACACAATTGTGCTTTAGCGCTAACAAATTCACCCTGAAGCAATGTTTACAGTAACATCAACTGATTTTTCTTTTGGGCGGGATGGGAAGGAGATGGGGATGGAGGGTATACCTCACAAAATTGCTCCAAAAAACACAGATAAATGTCATGTTTGAAAATAATCACCAATTCTGCTTCTTATTTGGCCATCAGGAGCTATGTAATGGTGGGCAAAGAGAGCTCCTATACCCCTTTTGCAATTTTGCTTCCTTTTAATAACCTGGCAGCTCAGGTCAAAAACAAAGCCAAGATGAAAATGATCTTTGCCCTCCCACTCTGTGATGTTCCAAATCTTGGAGGCACCACACTACTAACCTGATTAGAATTTTAATGGAGCACTAAGTATTTTTAAAATGCTCTGGCATACTTCTAAGTCCAACTGAGGTTAGACTTTGATTTCTCTTCTATAATTTGTCCCCTAAAATGACTCTTGAATCTTGCACACAATTATTGAAAATCCTACTGTTAACAGAATGAATGGAATTCTTTAACTCAGACAGCCCACAGATCACTTATTGTGCTGACCAGTTGCTCAGTCATGGGAAATATTGCTCCTCTTTATCATTGTAACCAAATCAATAACTTTCAAAACCAGAAACTTAAATTAATTCAAAGCCCGATTAAATCAGTTTTGTATAAATTTTCTGCCTGTGTCAGCAAGCTCACCAAGGGTGTTAAATGAAATGAAGATGATGATCGAATTTAATTTCAGGCTTATAATTAGGAACTTTGGTATCAAGAGTACCAATTATGGCAGCCAAGCAAACAGTTACCCTGAAGACTGCCCACAGAACAAAAACATTTAAAAGTAAAAGCAAAAGTTAAGGTTTGATGATTTAAGCATTATCATTGCTTAGAGGTAAGAAAAACATGGAAGCAGTGAAGGAAGCCATTCAGCCCTTTGAATGTATTCCATAACCCAACTGGACTAAGAATGTTCTGTATCACAACTCCAGAACCCCAATTTTCTTATCCCATTAACAAAACTTTTGTCCTAAAAGCTTCAATTGACCCAATGCCCACAGCTTTTTGGGGACGCAGACTTCCAAATTTAGTCTGCTCTTTCTATGATAGGAACATACAATGATCTATTTTCAGTCAATAATCTAGGTCTTAAAAGTGGCTCCTTGGGAGGGGCAACAACTGGCATCAGTACCTTGGCAAGAAAAATCAGGCAAGATTCACATCCTGATTAAAGACTTCAATCTGCCCAAGCAATGGTAGAAGAGCAATAGGTGGCAGATCAAGAAAACAGAGGTGATGAAGAAACACCATCAGTCAATTTCACACGCGCAACCACCAGCTCAGATACTGACAACAAATATAATGTTGAAGACAGCTTAGAGATGGGACATGCTTTCAGTGAGACACTGGGAATAAGTGGTCTGCACTAAGGACAATAATGCAGGTGCCAGCTCCATGGAGAGTGAGTTCCAGGTGAGTACCATTGAAGAAGGCTCAGAGGAACGCCACAGAAGGCAGCAAAGAAGTAAGAACAACAAAATATTCTATATGCTGGCAAACCTATCAGAAAACTTGTGTACAATGTCACAGAACATGGAAGAGTCTGGTACCAGCTTTCATGCATGCAGCATCTTCTCCAGTACAGCTGTGGTGGCCAACGCCTTTAGTATACGATGGAACTAATGCAATGCAGCATTGGTGATGCAGGGCGAGCAAAGTCTCAATTTTCAGTACAACACAACAGTAAACATCCAGCAAACAATCTTAACAAAAAAAAGTGTCAATCAAGTGTGAAAACAGGGGAGCATTGCACACATTTTTTGGGCAAGTTCCCTGACACAATCTTATGCCTCTTAGTGCAAAGAAAGGCAAAATGTGATTCATGTCAGTAGGGAAAATGGACGGGGTCTACCTACATCGGGAAGCCAGCTGCTGACTGCAGGGGGCAGTGCCATTGGTGGGGACCATACATGGTCCTCTACTGGCAAGGCCATCCAGAGTCACTAATAATATTTAAATTCAACTTTAAATATTAAAATCATTCTTCCACCATTGCCATTCCACCAGCGCCCTTGCTGTTGCTTTTCAACCAACCTGTCCAGAATGCTTCTGCTAACCCAAGATTGTAGAGTCTACAGTTTGTTGCTGCACCCAAGCTAGAGTGAATTCAGCAAGAGGTCCTCCCTCTTTTGATAGCTAGTCTGTAACTCCCACTGAAAAGTGTATGCACATTAATGAACATCTATGGATATTAGACACAGACAGGGTTGCATTGTCCTGTGATGCTGTTCACAGTCGATTAATAATAACTGCAACAAGTCAATAACATCAGCAAAACACAAGACAAGATTTAACTATTTCAATATTCTTTTGTACCTACGTTTTTATCTGAAGTTATAAGTCTGAAAGCTTCTGTAACTTGCTGGGCTGTTGCTCCACCGCCTACGTCTAAGAAATTAGCTGGAGTACCACCGTGAAGTTTTATAATGTCCATGGTTGCCATAGCCAGTCCTGCACCATTCACTGCACAAAGGAAAACCAGTTTGACCTTTTGAAGCAATGCAGATTCTCACGCACAAAAACAGAATATTATGGTTGAAGTTATTAAATTTATATTACAAGTGAAGAAATTTTTAATGAATCAATTCACAGACAAATTTATTTCAGCACCAATTATTTTACTAATTATGGAGGCAAAGGATTTTGTCTTTTGTAAACAGAAAATTCTCTTGCTGCTTAAAAGAATATGCTGCAGGCATTTTGTACCATAAAACCGAGGAATGTTTCAAGTGCAGTTTGTCGGGGGATAGCAAAAGAGGGAGAAAACAATACACAGCTCATTAAACGGCTGGAGCAATATTAAGGCTTTCTTTAAGGCAACAGAAGATGTATTGTTATCAAAAGCTCTAACTTAAGTCAGGAACTAAGTACCTAGAATAAATCAGCCCATAACGTGAAAGAGTAATAGGAAGTGGGGGTTGGAAGGTGCACAGTACCGAGAAGATTATCAGAAGGGTGCATACAAAACAGACGGCTGGCACTGACTGATCACCATACATGCTTCCAGCCATTTATTACTTTACATAATATTATTATGTGATAGAAAGAAAGTTATGCAGCAACACCAACAGCTCTATTTTAAAGGCACTATGCTGTTGAGTAGCACAGGTAAAATTCCTAGTCTGTGCAGTTTGCAGACCAGTTGGTAGGCAGGTTACAGTTGATCTCAATATTCTTGGCATAACTAATCTGGGGACAGGAGGCTGGCGAGAGAAGAAATCGTTAACGTTCCCACTCTTGAACACTACCTGATTCTATAGGAAAAGGGCTAATTTGTGCACACTTGACGAGGATAGATGAAATTAAGTTGTGGAAGCACCAGTCAACAGTTTACAAAAATGATAGGCATATCATTTATGACATCTCTTGGATGATTCTAAGAAGGCAAAGGAGAATTAAAACTGTAAAAGTTAGAGGGATTGTGGAAAGATTTGATAAGATGGTTAACATCTGACTATCCTGCCCAATTTATTTTCAAGTTCAGAATTTTTCATACCCAAACAGCCTATGTTGCCATCTAATCCAATGTAGTTAAGGTCTGCCTTTGCTGCTTCTTGGTCTCTTTCATCTTCTTGGCTCCAGTCTTGCAAATCAAACACTTGTTTTTGGCGGTATGCAGCATTGGAATCAAAGGTGATCTTTGCGTCCATGCACATCACTGAAAAACAGGACTTCATAGTTACAAAACCATTAAGGGTAATAAATATCAATGTGAAAATAATTATTTTTAACAACTTGGAAAAACTTCATGAAGTTTGCAAAAAGACAGAGACATGAGCACATCACAGTAACACGGTGACAGTGGTACTGGACAACTGATACAGAGACCTAGACTAATGCTCCAGAGATATGAATTCAGAGCAAATTTAAATTTAATTAATAATAAATCTGGTATAATGATGATCATGAAATACCAGATTGTTGATAAAAACTCAGCTGGCTCACTCATGTCCTTATGGAAGGAAATCTGCCATTCTTATTAGAATCCCTACAGTGTAGAAGGAGGCCATATGGTCCATCAAGCCTGAATCGACAACAATCCCACCCAAGCCTTATCACAGTAACCCTACATATTTACCATACTAATCTCCCTGACAGTAAAAGGCAATTTAACTTGCCAATCAACCTAACCTGCATATCTTTGGAGTGTGGGAGGAAACTAGAGCACCCAGCAACCGGAAACCCACGCAAACACAGGGAGAACATGCAAACTTCACACAGTTACCCAAAGCTGGAACTGAATCTGGGTCCCTGGCGTTATGAGGCAGCAGTGCTAACCACTCAGCCACTATGCTGCCATAGGTCTGGCCCTAGACCTAGACTGTGGTGACTCTTAACTGCCCTCTAACATGGTTGAGCAAGCCACTCAGTTATATTAAACCACTGTCGCACTGCAGAACAATTTTCTTCCAACCAAGGCAAAGTAAGCAACAAACAGCATTCCAACAGTGAAGAACAACTTGCTGAAATGTAAAAATTCTAACTAGTCCAAATCAGACGGACAAACAAAACAGTATGTTTGCATATCAAAGATAATGTATGTTCAGAAAGTGAAAAAAGCCTGCTCTGAAGAAGTGTCATTTGGACTCAAAACTTTAACTCTGCTTCTCTCTACACCGATGATGTCAGACCTACTCAGTTTTTCCAGAGTTTTCTGTTTTTATTTAAGAAAGCCACAAATAACATATACATCTGTGGGCATTCCATTACCTTGAGAAATGCAATGGTTCAAAGTCCACTACTACTTTCTTAGGTTTCTAAGGATATTCCATGAGTACAAAAAAAAGGAAGTTTTTCAACATTTAATTATTCATCACAGTTCATTAATGTCTTGAATGGTGAAGACCATTGATTTCCTGCTGAATAGTATCTTCAGCAGATAATTAAGAAGGCAAACGGAATTTTGTTCTTCATTGCTAGAGGGATGGAGTTAAAAAACAGCAAGATTATGTTGCAACTGTATAAGGTGCTGGTGAGGTCACACCTGGCGTACTGTGAACAGTTTTGGTCTCCTTACTCACTAAGTTGATTTTGGAGTTGAGAGGATTGGTTTATGAGGAGAGACTGAGTAGACTGGGGCTATACTCATTGGAATTCAGAAGAATGAGGAGAAATCTTACAGAAACATATTAGATTATGAAGAAAATAGATAAGATAGAAGCACGAAAGTTGTTTCCACTGGCAGATGAAATTAGAAGTAGGGGACATAGCCTCAAAATAAGGAGAAGCAGATTTAGGACCGAGTTGAGGAGGAACTTTTTCACACAAAGGGTTATGAATCTGGAATTCCCTGCCCAGTGAAGCAGTTGAGGCTATCTCATTGAATATTTTTAATGCAAGGATAGATAAATATTTGAACCGTAAAGGAATTAAGGGTAATGATGAGCAGGCGAGTAAGTGGAGTGAGTCCATATAATATGATGAGCCATGATCTTACTGAATGGAGGAGCAGGCTCAAGGAGCCAGATGGACTACTCCTGCTCCTTATTCTTATGTTCAACACCAGCAGCAGACTGTTTAATTTAATATACTGTACTAAGTGTATAACCTCAGTTGAAGATAGGTTTAAGCAATAATTCTGCATGATCTACATTTCCACAAATAATTTAAACACTAAATATAAGATATCCTTTTGAACTCCAATTGTCCCAGAGGCTAAATGCCAATTCATATTTTTTCTAGCTCAGTTAGTTTTATTTGCCTTCAAACAGAATGCTTACATAAAATCTGACATCAAATCACAACTTGCTGTTCTTAAGTCAGGAACTCATCAAGAAAAAAAAGGCTTGAGCTATATATTTCAGATTCTGCCAAGACTGCCAAGGCATCAGAACATGTTCAGCTGCAAGTCTTTCAATAGTTCAATTACTTGTATAAAATTGGTTAGTGCACAACTTATCTAAATCATGAATCTGACTTAAAAAATGAATACTGAAGGAATAGGTTGGGCAAAGGAATGCAGACTAGCAACTGAATCCAGATACAGAAACGTGACTGATAAAAGCTTTATATTAATGTTCTTTAACAGAATTTACATTTGAGTGTGGAGAACAGTAAGCGTTATTTACCCACGCCTGATGAATCTTCCACCATCGGATTTATTTCAATCAAAGTGGCGTCATATTTGATGAAGAGTTCGTATAAACGTACAATGACATCAGCAGCATCGTCTATTAATGCAGGTGGGAAATCCATCTGCTGAGCAACCTAAAAAACATTAAAAAAATTAAAACCCATTATCTACTGCAACAAAAAAGTAAAACCAATCAACGAGCATTAGCCTCACAAAACTCGAAAACTGTCTCTGAATGCAGTTTACCTCATTAGCTCCCCCCCAAAAAAAAGCTGAAAACAAATCTGAAAGCAAAAGTTTTAGTTACAATTCAGCAGAAATAGCTAATGAATAAATATTACAAATCACAGTCATCACCAAAATTATTGCGGTGAATGATGGGGCAAGTATGAAACAACTTAAACGCAGGAGAAAAGATTTTTTAAATTCAGTTGTTCCTCCTGTACAAGCATTAAAATGTCAAACTCCTGATCCCAGGGGAACCATTACTGTTGCAAGACCCAAATTGTAATGCTGAGCTTAAGTAAGGCATACAGCAATTTAAAAACTGCGCTCTTCCATATTTCAGTATATTGCATCTTTGAATTTTTCTATTCAGGACCTTACTGGTAATTTACATTGACAAGGCAAACTGTTAAGAGATTAATTATGTAATGGTGGTTATATAGCTTAATCACGATATCAGTTTGCTGAAGCACCAAGCTAATTCTACACCCCGCACATCAACTTTAATACCACCATGGGATCTCTGACTTTAACGTTGGACACCCTGCTATTGTATCCTCATTATTCTCCATTTGCCTTCAAGATATCTACATCCTAATCTTGTTATGTAACCAGGTCTCTCAAACACAAGGTTTTCTTATATCCATCTAAACACACTTTGGCTGCCAATCAGGATCCAAGCCTATTTTCACTTATTTTTCCCTTTATTTTTCTTTTCTCTTTACCAACCACAAGGTTCTCTTCTGTCATCAAGTTTTTATTTCATTTCTGCCCATTTGGGTGCTTTGTCCTTACAAAGCTACTCGTAAATTCTGCCAACACTCCTTAACTATGCTCCTGCCATCATCCAAGGCCTCGTATCCTGCAGTTTCCCTTTGTCTCTCACTATCATCTAAACAGCTCTTTGAGATGCTCATTACTGCTTCCTGACAAGCAGCGGCTCCTTGATCCTACTCCTCTGCTAGTTTGCCAAGGGGCTAATCTTTCCTACCTCCTTTCTGGCTCACTCAGCCATTTCAATGCTGACCTTGTGGATTCTAACAGTGTATCAATTCTCACCGGCCCTCTCAACATATCCCTCTAGAATGCCTGTTATCAGAAACAAGTCCCTTTCCATGAGGTTAATGTGGATGATTGCATCAAAACCATAGCCTTGATGAAAATCAAGGGGCGACGACAACTTCCCCCCTAAAGTAATATTCCCAGCTTTTGTACATCTTCCACCATTTGCTACACCAAGCCTGCCACAATAGTTTCATGGTTCTTATCAAGTTACACCTTGCTCTATTTCTTAGCTTTTCTTTTCTCTCTCCTCCTTCCAGCATATCACCTTGATCCATCCCTTTCACTTCTCATTTAAAATTTTCATTCTCCACTACATACTACTCCAACTTTTGCATCAATATATCCTAATTTCTTTCCTCCTCCAGTCTTTTCCCCAATTTCTGATCCTCGATCTCAGCTCACTATACTCTTTCTTGAGTTCACTGCCCTCCTATCCTCTTACCTTGCTGTCCATATACCAACACCCCACACATATTTTTACAAAAAGAAATTTAAAATACTTGTTTTGGGTCTCTATCTTTGAATTTTGGATAAAATTAAAGGGTCATATGACCTGTTTTCAAATCTGTCTGACAATAAACTGGATGGTTTTATTGTTAAAAATCAAAGGAAGACAACTTATTTTACTCGGGAAAAGATGCAAGGTGTTTACACTCTCGTTACACCAATCTGAGATCCCTATCTATTTCTACAAGACGACCATCATCCTAGTACCAAAGAAAAGCCAGGCAGCGTGCCTAAATGACTATCGTCCAGTGACTCTGACATCCATCATGATAAAGTGCTTCGAAAGGTTAGTCATGGCATGAATCAACTCTGGTCTTCCAAACTGTCCGATCCACTACAGTTTGCTTATCCCTACAACAGGTCCACAGCAGACACCACTCCCCCTGGAACAACTTGGAACACCTGGACAACAAAGATACCTATGTTAGGCTCCTATTTATTGACTACAGCTCAGTTTCAACACCATTATTCCTACAAAGCTTATCTCCAAACTCCATGGCCTGGGGCACAGCTCCTTCCTCTGTGACTGGATCCTGAACTTCCTAACTCACAGACCACAATCAGCAAGGATAAACAACAGCACCTCCTCCACGATCATCCTCAACACTGGTGCCCCACAGGCTGTTTCTTCAGCCCCCTACTACGCTCCTTATACACCTGTGGCTAAATTCCACTCCAATTCGATTTTCAGATTTGCTAACGACACCACTGCAATGAGTCGGGTCTCAAACAATGAGGCAGAATACAGGAAAGAGATAGAGAATCTGATGAATTGGTACAATGACAATAATCTCTCTCTCAATGTCAACAAAACGAAGGAGATTGTCATCGGTTAGATGCATTGACATGAACAGGCGTCAGAGTGTGGCAACTAGAGGAATTTCATAGTAACTTCGTTGCAATGTTAATGTAACCTTACTTGTGACTAATAAATAAACTTTACTTCAGGAAGCATAGTGGAGGACTACAAAAGGTTGGCCACATCAATGGTACGAAGTGGAAATGGTTGAGAGCCTCAAGTTTCTAGATGTCCAGATCACCAACAACCTGTCCCTCTATGCCAACACTATAGTTAAGAAAACCCACCAGTGCCTCTACTTTCTCAGAAGGCTAAGGAAATTTGGCATGTCCACTACAACTCTCACCAACTTTCAGATGCACCATAGATAGCATTCTTTCTGGTTGTATCACAGCCTGTTATGTCTCCTGCGCTGTCCAATTTTGTAAAAAAAAACTACAAAAGGTCATGGACAAAGCCCAGTCCATCACGCAAACCAGCCTTCCATCCATTAACTCTGTCTACAGTTCCCGCTGCCTCAGAAAAGCAGCCAGCATAATTAAGGACATACTCTCTTCCACTTTTTACCATTGGAAAAAAAAGTCTGAGGACACATACCAACCCATTAAAAAATAACTTTTTCCCTGCTGCCATCAGACTTTTGAATGGACTTATCTTGTATTAACTTGATCTTTCTCAACTCTCTATCTATGATTGTGACATTTCATTCTACACGTTCTCCTGCCTTCTCTATGCACGAAATGTTTTGTCTGTATAGCGTGCAAAAAACAATACTTTCACTGCATTCTAATACGTGACAATAATAAATCAAACCAAAGTCTTTGTCATTACACCACTCAACAGTAGAGACTGTGGGCAGAATTTTCCTGTCTCACCTGCCGAGGAATTGTAGCAGGCAGGACAGGACCGTACAAAGGTCTGTTGGCCTTGGGCAGGATTTTCCAATCTTGGGGTTAAAGCTGCTGGAAAATCCCGCCCTGTGAGTCTCCAAAGTAAGAAGTCTGACAATACCAGGTTTAAGTCTGGTGTTGTCAGACTTCTTACTATGTTTACCCCAGTTCAATGCCAGCATCGCTACATCAGTTTCCAAAGTCCCAGATAAGTGTTGAAAATGTTGGGTTGTAAACAGTTGTGGTTTAGACTGTCCATTTAGTTTCAAGATGAAAGAAAGTTGGACATTCAAGGATAACTAATTAGCATTTCTACCTAGATATAAAGATCATGTCGTTCATATTGCCATAGTGAATGATGCAAAGGCAGTTACAATAAAAAACAGGTTATAGGCTTTTCTAGGATCTTACGTGGATGTCTTGTGACACAGTAGTAGGTTCCCTGCCTCTGGGCCAGAAGCTCCAGGTTCATGTCCATGTCAGGACTCATTGGCCACAGGAAGCATATTCTACATAAAGGAATATAAAGTATACCTGTGATGTTTTTGGTTGGGAAATGTAAGGAGGTATTCTATTCTATGGTTTAAAGTATAAGCTGTCTTTAAAGATAGTGTTTTGTGATAGTTTTCTTTAGTCATTTGTTAGAGTAAGCTCTGAAAATCTGAAATCTTGACGCCTCATTCTTTCAGCAATTAACTGGAAGTTTGAATTTCTTCTTTCAAAAAGTCTCTATGGGGATCAGAACATTATTTACCGCAAAATAGTATACAAGTTGAATAAGTGACTCCTCTCCAAACTTGGCACATTATTCAGATCTCTACAGCCATGAAACATATGAGATACAGGAGATGGTGTGTAATGGTAATGTCGCTGGAATATAATCCAGGGACCCAGACTAATGCTCTGGGGACATGAGTAGAAATGCCATGGCAGCTGGTGCAATTTGAAATCAATTAATAAAATCTAGAATTGAAGCTAGTCCCAGTAACAGAGACCATGAAATTATCATTGATCGTTGCAAAAATCCATCTGGGTCACTTGATGTCCTTTAGGGAAGGAAACCTGACATCCTTGTCTGGACTGGCCACCATGTGACACACATCTATGTGGTTGATCCTTAACTGCCCTCTGAAGTAACCCCACTTTTCAGTTCAAGGGCAATTAGAGATGGGCAACAAATGCTGGCCTTGCCAGCGACACTCATATCCCATTGAATAAAAAAGATTCAAATGCAGAGAAGATTCAAAATTTAGTTGTCAAGTTCAGATAATATGCGAGAACTGTACATCTCACCTTCTTCTAAGAACTAGCAAAGGCTCTCAAAATGTTGTATTATAATGAGACCAAGTGACTGAGTGATTTCGTACCAATAGTAAATCCTAAGTAATGGATGCCCAGTTACAACCATTGGGATATTTGTTTATAAAGTTTGTATAGTAGAGTTAATTATGATAACTGAACTGTTATTAGTTTGAACTATAAGATGAGTATTTTGGCACAATATTAGATTGCACTATTCTGTTTGAGCAGATTTTGCAATACCATGCAATGGAATCAGTTTCTTTTTATCACCCAAGGTAAGCTTATAGTTAAATGGGTCAACATGTTTATTATAATGACAAAATCATTACTGTTAATTAGAATCAATATCTGCTTGAATTCTTAAATGAAGGGTGCGTACAGATCTCCTCCAGATAAAGCCTTATTGTTATGCATTTATGTGAATGAAACTATTCTGCGTGAAACTTATCAAAAGTTAATTTTATTTCACAAACTTTCCATCATTATTGAATTCTGAGGTACTTAATGAAATGTGAGTCTTTGGCTAAGCTCAGCACAGTTCAACTCTTCCCCACTACCTCCCTATGCCCAGAAGTGATAGGAAGAACCATCAGACGATGAAGACTATGTGGACACAGATATGCAGTTTTTGCAACATTAAACATAACAAAATTTTGAGTGGTCTTTCTTTTATATTAAATTTCTTGACTGCATGCTGAAGTCATTTAAGCAATTGAGTGACTGGATAAAGGAAGTATTTTGCTTGCCAGTGGTTAGCATGCTTGGACCACTTTTATATTCAGCAAACTAAGATGTATTATGCTCTCAGCCAGTATAATATAGTCAAAAAATATTATGTAGTGACTTAGAATTAAATTAATCAACATGCTATATTTAGATGCTTCTTTTGCTATTAGTTTGGCTTATGTTAACTGCTGCCTCACAGTACCAGGGACCCGGGTTCAGTTTCTGGCTTGGGTCTTTGCTTGTGCGGAGTCTGCATATTCTCCTCATCTGTGTGAGTTTCCTCCAAGTGCACTAGTTTCCTTCCACCATCTGAAAGACATGCTAGTTAAGTGCATTGACCAAGCTAAAATTTTCCCTCAGTGTACCCGAACAGGCACTGGGGTGTGGCAACGAGGGGATTTTCACAGTAACTTCATTGCAGTGTTAATGTAAGCCTATTTGTCACACTAATAAATAACTAAAATAAATAAAACAGGTTACAAATAAAATCTCCCACATGAATCATCCCACATGAGACACTACAACTAAATGCGTGGATGAGGGATTGGTGTAGGTCAGAAGGCTTCATATTCATTGATCACTGGGAAGTCTTCAGGAGGGAGGGTGATCTATTCAAGAAGGATAGGGAGCAGTTGACTGGGAGGGGAACACATATTTTAGCTGGGAGGTTAGCTGGAGTGTTTCAGAAGTGTTTAAACTAATAGGGAGGGAGGGTGGGGAGAGAGAGGGATCTGGGAGTGGGAGAGAGAGGGATGATAGGGTAACACCAGAAGGTAGAAAGGAATATCCGAGAGCTGAGGGTCTTCAGTGCATGTGGTTTAATGCGAGGAGTGTGACTGGCAAAACAGATGAACTGAAGGCAATAATGTTCACGAGGAGTTTAGATGTGGTGGCGGTGACCGAGATGTGGTTGAAGGAGGGGCAAGACTGGCAATTGAATATTCCAGGATATAAGTGTTTTAGGCATGACAGAGTTGGTGTGAGGAGAGGCGGGGAAGTGGCTTTATTAGTTAAGGACAACATCATAGCAGTGCAGAGGGAGGGAGGTATGGATGATTTAGGAATTGAGTCTCTATGGGTGGTGTTGAGGAATAGGAAGGGAGTGGTTACTCTGTTGGGTGTTTACTACAGACCGCCCAACAGCCCGCGGGCCATGGAAGAAGGGATATGCAGGGACATTTTACATAAGTGTAGGAAAAATAGGGTAGTAGTAGTGGGAGATTTCAATTTTCCTGGAGTAGATTGGAGAGAGCCCAGAGCTGTAGGAGTGGACGGGGAGGAATTTGTACAGTGTGTTTTGGAAGGGTCCTTGGAGCAGTATGTGGATGGCCCGACTAGAGAGGGGGCTATACTAGATTTGGTTCTTGGGGAATGAGCCAGGCAGGTGGTTGACTTCGAGGTAGGAGAGCATGTGTCAAATAGTGATCACAACTCTGTCTGCTTTAGGATATTAATGGAAAAGGACGAGACCGGCCCAAAAGGGAAGGTATTTAACTGGGGGAGGGCTAGATACAGCCAGATTAGGCAAGATCTTAAAGATACCGACTGGGATAAGCTTTTCGAGGGCAGGTCGACGAGGTACATGTGGAAGTCTTTCAAGGGAAAACTAAACTCTCTGCAGGAAAGATACGTGCCGGCAAGGAGGAAGGATGGGAAAGGTAGGATTAGAGAACCGTGGCTTACCAGGGATATTGAGGACTTGATCAGGAAGAAGCGAGAGGCTTACATTAGATGCAGGCAACTGGGGACTGAGACAGCGCTGGAAGCTTATAGAGAGTGTAGACGGGATCTTAAAAGGGGTGTTAGAAAGGCAAAAAGGGGCCACGAAGTGGCTCTGGCAGGTAGGATTAAGGAAAATCCAAAGGCATTTTACACCTATGTAAGGAGCAAAAGGATGGTTAGAGGCAAGATTGGACCTCTTAGGGACAGAGGAGGGGATCTATGCTTAGAGCCTGAGGGAATGGGGGAGATCCTGAATGAATACTTTGCGTCGGTATTCATGCAGGAGACTGGCCAGATGTCTGTTGCTGATGTTGACAAAGTTGAGGATCGATTGAGGGAAATAAAGATTACGAGGAAAGAGGTGTTGGGGCTGTTAGGCAGCTTAAAGACATATAAAGCTCTGGGGCCTGATGGCACTTACCCCAGGCTGCTAAGGGAGTTGAGGGAAGAACTAGCTGGGCCTCCGACGCAAATCTTTGTCTCTTCCTTGGACACAGGTGAGGTCCCAGAGGACTGGAGGATAGCAAACGTAGTACTGTTGTTTAAAAAAGGTCAGAGGGATAACCCAGGGAACTATAGGCCGGTGAGCTTGATTTCAGTTATAGGTAAGCTAATGGAGAGGATCCTTAGGGACAGGATGTATGAGCATCTGGAGCGCTGCGATCTGATCAGGGATACACAGCATGGCTTCGTCAAGGGGAAGTCTTGTCTTACAAATCTAGTGGAATTTTTTGAAGAAGTGACAACAACAGTTGATGAAGGACAGGCTGTTGATGTCGTCTACATGGATTTCAGTAAGGCGTTTGACAAGGTTCCTCATGGTAGACTGATAGAGAAGGTGAAGGCGCATGGGATACAGGGCCGGGTATGTAGATGGGTCGAGAACTGGCTCGGGAGAAGGAGACAGAGGGTAGTAGTGGAAGGCTCTTTTTCCGACTGGAAGCCTGTCACTAGTGGAGTGCCACAAGGCTCAGTACTAGGTCCTCTTCTATTTGTGATCTACATAAACGACTTGGAAGTTGGGGTAGGTGGTGAGATCAGCCAATTTGCTGATGACACTACGATGCTTGGATTGGCGGGTACAGAGGAGCAGTGCCAGGCAATACAACAGGACATAGATAGGTTGGTAGACTGGGCAGATAGATGGCAAATGGAATTTAATCCGGATAAATGCGAGGTGATGCATTTTGGCTAGAAAAATGTAGAAGAGAGTTATAGGATAAAAGGTAAAACCATTCGGAGTACAGAGACGCAGAGAGACTTGGGGGTGCAGGTTCACAAGTCTCTGAAGGTGTCTTCACAGGTGGAGAAGGTGATAAAGAAGGCGTATAGTACGTTAGCTTTCATAGAAAAGGGTATAGAATACAAGAGTAGGAGTTTGATGTTGCAGTTGTATAGAACGTTGGTTAGGCCTCACTTGGAATACTGCGTCCATTTCTGGTCGCCGTACTATCGGAAGGATGTGGAGTCCTTGGAGAGAGTGCAGAGGAGGTTTACCAGGATGCTGCCTGGTATGGAAGGACTGTCTTATGAGGAACGATTAAATAGACTGGGGTTGTTTTCCCTTGAAAGACGTCGGCTTAGAGGGGATCTAATAGAGGTGTTTAAGATTATAAGGGGTATAGATAGAGTAAATGGTGGTAAACTTTTTCCACCTTCAGAAATGGATAGGACGAGGGGTCATGGCCTTAGGGTGATGGGGGCTATGTATAAGACGAATATTAGAGGGCAGTTTTTCACACAAAGGGTAGTGGGGGTGTGGAATGCACTGCCGAGTAAGGTGGTGGGAGCAGGCACGCTAGGGCTGTTTAAGGGTCTCTTGGACAGCCACATGAGCGTTATGCAGATAGAGGGATATAGTAGGACTGTTTAACTATGGCTTTTTTTTCCCACAGGTAATTCGGTCCAACTTGACCAACAAGGAGCATGCATTCGGCAGGTGGTGCGAGGACAGCGCTTGGATGTTGATTCATGGGTTGCCTGGTGCTTCATGTCGTAAATGAGTGCTTTATCTGGACCATCTGAAGGGCACCATGACAGCTCAGTGACTATCGCTGTAGCTGTGCAGACAGTTGGAATTGGGCCGGTTTCTGCAGGAGTTTGCGCGTTCTCCCCGTGGGTTTTCTCCGGGCGCTCCGGTTTCCTCCCACATCCCAAAAAATTCGCTCTTAGGCTGATTGGGAAACAAATTGTCCTTACATTGAGACTCTTCCATATTAGGAATAACCTAAAATTAGAATAGGATAATGGAATTGTTACTATATAGTTATGACGGCGGTGCGGGCTCGTTGGGCCGAAGGGCCTGTTTCCCGTGCTGTGTTGCTCTAAAAAGAAAAGAATCTGCAAGATCCACCACTCACTTTAGATTTCAGAAATAGTAGCTGAGTTTGAGATTACTATTTTTTGCTTTAGAGGGCTCAATACTACATGAAAATTATTTTGGTTTCCAACTCATAATCAGGACACTTTGCTAACAGCCAATAGGAATTTTCTGAAAAACTGAGAGACATGTTAAACGTCCAGAACTTGTAGTTTCTTACACCTCAAATAATTTATCCGTTCCTGCCATTGTAATTGAGTTTGATAATGTGTTCAGGATAAGAAACTGGAAAGTTTTATTTGGATTTTGCATTTTCAACTTGTTACAATCATGTGGTTTAGGAGGTTATGATGATATTCTGAGACAATGTCTTTAATTTAGAGTAAAATGAACGAGGTCATGCAAGCTGTTCTGAAATTTGCCTGACAGCAAGCCTGGGTGGTTTAATTATTAGACATTTTAGAAGGCTAAGATTGCTTTGTGGAAAAAAGTTGCAAAGTGATTACACTTGGAGACAATGGCTAGAAGTGTATAAACTAGTCTCCAAAGTCCAGAAAAGTGTTCAGAATATCAGGTTATAAGCAGTTGTGATTTAAACTGTCCATTTATTTTTAACATAAAAGAAGGTTGGGCTCAATAATAACTAACAAGTATCTCTACCTGGGCATAAAGTTCATATGATTCACATTATCATGCTGAATAGTAAAGAAGAAGCCTTTGTAATTTGATGTCAGAGGCTTTCCGAAACTATCACTGCATATCACAGGCAGTTTGTCTGCTAGGGTCGAAGATAGCACGAGAGAGAGAAAGAGAGAAAGAGGAGGAGAGGCCAAATTGAGAGGCCAAATGTTTGTATGCTTTACCTTGCCAGAATACAAGTAGAAACACATGCTCCAATTCAAAAGATCAAATTTGTGAAAAGTTAAGACAAAACTGAACAATTTGCCTAGCTTAGGCTAGAGACACGATCTCCAGTAATAACCTCACCGTGAAGGTCACTTCTAGGATTCAACGTTACCAGACTAAGAAAAAAGACAAAAAGGACAGCACAGTGGTTAGCACTGCTGCCTCACAACACGATGTGGAGATGCCGGCATTGGACTGGGGTAAGCACAGGAAGTAGTCTCACAATACCAGGTTAAAGTCCAATAGGTTTATTTGGCAGCACAAGCTTTTGGAGCATCGTCTCTTCATTAGGTGAATGAGAATGAGTGTTCACAACAGGGCATATACAAATACAAATACAATTTACAAGATAATGGTTGGAATGCGAGTCTTTGCAGGTAATCAAGTTTTAAAGGTACAGACAGTGAGTGGACAGAGGGCCAAGCACAACAACACAGCAACAGGGACCTGGGTTCAATTCTGGCCTCGGATTATTGTCTGTATGGAATTTACACATTCTCCCTGTATCTGTGTGGGTTTCTTCCGGATGCTCCAATTTCCTCTCTCAGTCCAAAGATGTGCGGGTTAGATTGACTGACCATGCTAAATTGACCCTAGCGTCAGGCGGAATTAGCAGGATAAATATGTAGAGTTACAGGAGTGGGGCCTGGGTTGGATTGTGATTGGTGCAGACTCATTGGGCCAAGTGGCCTCCTTCTGCACTGTACTGATTCTATGACTCTATTCTATGACAAACAATTCCTAATCACTAAGTTCACATCTAAGTAACTGAGAACTAAATCCAAAAGTATCTTTGAACAATACACTGAACAGTTTACTATATTATTCACAATTATGTGCCTTGGCTTCTTCCTCAAACATCTAAACACAGATCAGCCCTCACATCACTTGTATCAAATGCGGGAGGGGCCATGTTCTCAATGCAGCTGGTCTTTTAACTTCTTATATATTATAATCATTAGAAGGAACTTTCACCTAGTTAAACTAGACCAAAAGGTTTAATTCTATCATATTGCATCAATAACTTGGACTCAAAAACAGTACATAACAGTACAGCGGCAAGAGAAAACAGTAAATTTATTTAAGCTGATGTACTTGCTGGCAATTCTTTTGTTGCTACAAGGGTGGTGCTGTAATTCAGCTACAAAGAAACACTGAAGAAACAACAAAAAAACAAGCCAAGCTGTGATCAATTTGTGTTTAAAAAAAATATAAATTTAATTATTTCAAATAATGCAGCTTTGTTTGACAAGTCATAAGGGGTACCATTTTAACATGAAAGTTTATTGTTTTTGAGAGGAGCATGATTTTACATTGAAACAACCTTCAATTTCTCATGATTTCCAATTTCATTTCGCTAATGCTATCTGAGTCATTCAATTGTCTCTCAAGCACTTTTGAGAATATTTACAAGTAACAAAGCGCCTTATGAAATACTGGTGCAAAATATCAAATTGACTTTATTTCTCAAGCATGACTTTAAAGTAATTAATTAAATGTATATTACAATTACTCACATAAAACAGCTATGCTAATTTGTGTATTTTTGGCTGATAGAAAATGCAGATAAAGATTATGGGTGGAATTCGCTCCCAAAATTCATAACAGCATGAAAACAGGTGAGCTGGCACTGTAATGTTCTGGCACTTCAGTAGATTTTCTGACAGCTGGGAGTTTATGCGTGTGGTAGTGGGGGTCGGCGGGTGGCAGATGGATCCCTAGTATGCCAGGGAATTCAGCTTCACAGTGTTCGGGTGCAATTGCGCAGGGTGCCCTAATCTCCTAGTGAACCGCAAGACCTTCTCCCAAACCTCCCAATGGATCATTTCACACATCCCCGCCCCCACCTCCTATTAGCACCAGCAGTATTGTAACACCCTCTCTTCCCTCCCCCACTACGCACCAACACGGGCCTCAGCATCAGGACCCTCCGAACAAGTCCCTGGTGAACTCCCAACATGTCCCGCACCCCACCCGTACAACCCTCTCTGTGGCCCACCTCTGCATGATTCTCCATTTTGCATTGCCCCCCACTATACAACCTCCCTTTGCACAGAGCCCCCCCCCGCACAACTCCCTCCTTGCATAGTCCCCTCTGCACAAACTCCCCTTGCATAGGCCCTTCTGCACAAACCCCATCCTGGAATAGTCCCCTCCTGCACAACATCCCCTTTGCAGAGCTTCTCACTGCCAACCACCCACCTTGTTGAGCTCCCCCTAAATACGCCACTCTGTCATTGTGCATCTGGCCCCCCAGTAAAGCCCCACTCTGGTCACACCCCTTTGGCACTAACCCAGCACTCTTATGGTGCCCAAGCAGGCACTGCGAGGTCACCAAACAGCATTGCCAGTGTGCCAGTTAGATACTGCCAAGCTGATAATGTCGAATGGGCACTACCCAGCCATGTCCTGTCCTCACCTCACACAGCAGGTTCAAACATCTCCAATACTCCTAGCATGGCCATGATGCCTGGTCCCTGCTACTGTAGCGTAATAGTGATTCTTGCCAATATGATGCATCCAGATAGTCAGAAGGTAAGTGCTTTTAAATTTGGACATTTTTTTGTTAATAAGCTTCATGCCCTTTCTGGGTGCAAAGCCATCTTGCCAGCAAAGCAGGGCCAGGTAGATGGAAATTTGATTCACTTCAGGCACAAATTAGATTTTTGCCCTTGCAAGCTACTTTCTTGGCTTGCCATGCTGATGGACCAGCGCAGCAAGCCAGTAAGATCATGCCTTTTTCTTTTTAACTGGGATGTACTGTGTCTTTAAGAAATGTATTTGGAGTCATGTTTTTGTGCAGGATCTGTTCTAAATGGTGCCGCTGGGTCTGAATCCAGCAGCCCTGTATTGTTACTGCAGCAGCATAATTGTTTCTAACTACTAGAAGGCTAGTTTTAATCTGAAGTAATGCTGTTCTGGTATTTTAGTGTTCCCCTGGATTTTTGCAGAATAGGACTTGTTTAGGCCGATTGACAGGAAAATCGGATGAGCTAGAGAAATCAAGCTAAGACATGGCTTGGAGTTGTTAAAGGCAGCAGATATTCACTTACTTTCTCTGGGGTTGAAGACTGGAATCTGCTAGATAATAAGTCTCTTCCTCTGATATTTTGCTGTATAGGGATGGCTCTTTCTCTGGAGGTTATGGTATGAGATTCAGAAGACAGGTGTCATTCCAGAGGTGTTAAAAACTAGAAATCTAGCATCCACATGAGCATATCTGTTTTGGTGCTAACTAGTTCCAAAGAAGGGATTTATGCCTATAGAATATTGTTTAAATTGGAACAATAGAGATGAATAGCTGTTATGATTTATAACTTGTCATATTTAAACATTTATATTAGTAAAAATTATGCCAATTCTTTTTGATATTTTTTGTGTTCTTAAATAAAGTTTGTTTTGATAAAAGCATTCTATGGGTCAATTGAATCATATGCAGAGCAGAATACATTATGCTCACCCTAATGCTAAAATCATAAAAGTGAGGATGTAGGCTAACTTCATAATATACCTTGGAATTTACACTCTGGTCTCTCCTCCACTGCCCTCAAGGAAGTGATGTGAATCACTTTTGTGGAACCATTGCGGTCTATCCAGGGTGCTTTATGAATCAATGACTAAGGTCAGCGATTATGAAGTTGAATTAACTTCAGTAATCATTAACGTAGAATAACGTAGGATCAACTGCGCACCTGAATTCAAGAACGTGTACATGCACTCACACCACTCTACTATGCCTCCCTCCCCTCTACCCCTCATTACCACTACCCAATGCCCTTCAGACTATCTGTACTTCCACATCTCTCCCACCCCACAAACCCCATCCCTGACTATCCAATCCACCTGACCCCAAACACATGCCACAGGTCCCTGAACCACACAACTCCCTGCAAAACTGTACCCCCCACAACTATCTTACCCACTTGCATTACACACTTATCTTCTCTGACAACAGTTGCTTGGATCTTTAAACTTATCAGTTTTTGACAACAAATGCTGGAACGGTGGCATGGTTTCACTTCCCTCAAATATCCTGCATTGCATTGAATGCCTCCAAGAACAGTTACACTGCATATTTGTCAGCAAGCCCAGGTTGGAGGTCCAGACAAGAAATATGCAGCTCTTGTCAAGGTTAAGCAAAAAGCAGCAGACTGGCAAGCCAACAATGGTCGCCACTCCACAAAAGATTGAACCCAATATATTAATCAACCAATTAAAATAGACAGGAACTGGCCTTTGAAGTGGATTTTCCATTTCTAGAAAAAGAGTTCAAATCTGGCCTGGACTGAGAAGTCTCCTATAGCTAGCAGAAACTTTCACCCTATGTGAAAGGAGTTTGAGCAGCATCAGTCAGCAGTACTAACTCTGCATCAAACAGCCTATCTCATTCAGCTGGACCAAAGAGTTGTTTGGCTCACACATGACAAAATTACCAGGTGAGACTTTAGAGAATACGCTTCGAGAACTAAGGTGGAGACAAACTGTGCACAGCAGAAAGAGTAGAGCTCTAAATATGCCTAAAATAAGTGTTCTATCCCTCAGCTTAACATGCAGCAAAAAACCCCATGGTTCAAAAGGAATTCCATATTAATTATAGCGCAATTTTTTTTCTAAAAGAAAATGATCACAATGTTAAGAAATGCAAATTGCAAAGTATAATAATCTTTGGAGCAATGTGCATTGAGATTTAACTAGAGCCTGTAGGGTCTGGTGGTTTTATTTCTTGTTTGCTACTTCTACTCTTTCTCTAATCCCCTACTGAAATTTGCTGAAATTATTTCTAAAGTACAAATTTTTTATAGACAGTCTACTTGTCATCACCCACAGAGATTCATCAATCCAATGTGTAGGAAGCAAGCAAAAGAATACATCTGCATTCAATTACTTATTCATTTCAGAATCATTTTAAAAGAATGAAAAACACCATTTGGATAATTATAATCTCCTACTATTTAGATGTGAAGTGAAAAATTTTCTAGAATCAAAACGAAATTACATTAGTTTAATGAGTAGTCAAAATGCTTACTTCTTCATTACTTTATCAAATAAGAAAGCAGCAGTACCTTGATAGCCTGTTCTCTTTTAATTCCTTCCACAATGTCCACAGGTTCCTTGATAATAGCATCCGGAGTCTCTGCTGCCACGTCTTCAATGTTCACCCCTCCATGACTGCTACCAATAAGAACAGGGCCCTTTAAGGAAAGCGAACAGAACACATTTTAACAAAGATATCCCACAAACTCCAGAGCAGGCTTTTTAAAAATATAGAGATCACTTCTTTCCAGATCCTAACTATAAGGCAGTGTGACCATGTTAAGTCATTAGTTTTTAATCTGGGGTGCTGGGATTGACTTCATGGGAGAAAGCAGAAAAGGCAGGTGGGGAGAAGCAGATCCTCTCCAAAAACCCACAGTCCACACCTCAATCAAGCCATTCCTGCAGAAGTGCATTTACGCGGATTAAAAGTGATCACGGTAAGAAGTCTCACAACACCAGGTTAAAATCTAACATGTTTATTTAAACTTGTTGGACTTTAACTTGGTGTTGTGAGACTTCTTACTATGTTTACCCCAGTCCAACGCCAGCATTTCCACATCACGATTACAAATGATGATGGGCAAAGCTGTGATGTTCCCAGGCAGTACACAGCACCAAAGCTCATTTGGTTTGCAGGACCAATGTCACTGAACCCAGAACAAGAACTAAACTCTTCCACCAAAGAAGGGAAAAGGTATCAGGGAAACATCAGTAAGAAATGCTTTCCTTACAACTAAAATCAAACATGAAAAACATATTTGGGGCAGTACAGTGGCACAGTGGTTAGCACTGATGCCTCTCAGCGCCAGAGACCCAGGTTCGATTCACGGCTTGGGTCACTGCCTGTGTGGAGTTTGCATGTTCTTCCCATGTTTACGTGGGTTACCTCCAGGGTGCTCCGGTTTTCTCCTATATTCTGAAAGATGTGCTGGTTAGGTGCATTGACCCAAACAGGCACCAGACTGTGGCAACTAATTAGTCACTTGTGACTAATAAATAAACTTTAAATCTTAACTTCCCCATGGATCAATCAGTAAAGGCACCATCAGGTTGGCAGTAAATCAAAACGTTCCAAGTTTAAATCAACAATCTATTGGACTAGGACAACAACATAATAATCGATCCAGTGTTCCTGGGTATGGAGGCAAAAACCGGGCCATTGCTACTGACTGCTGCTGTAAAAACATGACCGCAAAGTACTGAATCACAAACTTTGAGTGCAGGATTGTAATAGCATGGCTAGTTCATTTTGTCTGGATAGTTAAAGATAGCTTGGAGGAGTTTCCCCATGGCTCTTTCCAACTATTTTCTTACAAATGCAATTTAAAGCATCTAACAGGCTGAAAACACCCAAAATATTTGGTAACTTCGGTGGAGACAGCTTTTCAATACTTTATACCATTCTTTCATAATTTATGCAACCTTACCAAGGTTGCCTTAATCGTTCTTCACACAGGCAATCTAACAGTGTGCTGTATCTACTTTATTATTTTAACATTCCGAAACTGCACAGAATACTCCAACTGTAATCTCACTAAGGTTTATTACAATTTTGTCATTAACTCTCAACTTTTATATTATAAGAACATAAGAAATAGGAGCAGGAGTAGATAAAGTAAAGTAAGATTTACATTAACACATCAATGAAATTATTGTGAAATTCCCCTAGCGTTCACAGTCTGGCTGTTGTTTAGGTCAAATGCACCTACCCAACATGTCTTTCAAAATGTGGGACGAAACTAGAGATCTCAGAGGAAACCCATGCAAACACAGGGAGAACATGCAAACTCCATATAAATAGTGACCCACGCCAGGAATTGAACCTGGATCCCTGGCGTTGTGAAGCAGCAGTGTGAACCTCTGCACCACCCCCTCGAAGTTACTGTACCATTCAATATGATCAATCTTTTGCCACAGCTCCACATTCCTTCGCACTCTCACATCCCTTGATTCATCTACCACAGCTGTAAATAAATTCAACAATGGAGCAGGATCACATTGCTGCTTGGGGGATTTTGCTTTGTGTAATCTGGCTACCTTTTTTCTTCAAATACAACAGGGTCTTTCCTTCAGAAGTACTTCATTGGCTGTAATAAATTGTAAGAATCCATGGCTGTGGAATGTGCTCTATAACTGCAAATCTTTCTTTCAATCAGACAATCTCACTTAATTATACGTGAGAAATTCATCTCGAGTACATTGTTCATCTATTGAAAAAAAAATTACCCTATCATAGAGGTCTGACTTTAATTAAATATATATATTAAAAGTAATAACTTGGCAAGTCCCAGCCTGAGTGCATACATTCATCCATACTTCAAACTCCTGTTAAAAGTTCTTCCCGAGAAAGGCACAAACAATTTCACCTGCACAAGGGATTGTAGCTTTTTCCCTAAACACATCTAACAGCAATGTTGAGACAAAGGAGTGATTCTCAATGTTGTTGACACTCTACTTTCAAAACTCTTCGAAAGCAGATCTTTTTAGAAAAATCTATTCATCAAATAGCCTTCCTTCAATAATCTCTGCACCCTTATAAAGTCTGCTCTCTGACAACAAAAAACTCAGGCAAGACATCCAAAAGAAATAGCACCCTTAATCGCAATCATATAAAAAAAGTTTCATGATTATAGGATCTACATGAAAAATCTTAATTTTCTGAGGTAGCAGAATAGTGTACTTCTGATCCTGATCAGAACCTTCCACACACCTGACGAAGGAACACCATTTCCGAAAGCTTGTGAGACTACATCAAATAAACTGGTTGGATCCTAACCTGGTGTTGTGAGACTTCTTACAGGGGAGGTCACAGAGGACTGGAGAATAACCATTGTTGTTCCTTTATTTAAGAAGGGTAGCAAGAATAATCCAGGTAATTACAGGCTGGTGAGCCTTATATCACTGGTAGGAAAATTATTGGAGAGGATTCTTCAAGACAGGATTTATTCCCACTTGAAAATAAGTGTATATATTAGTGAGAGGCAACAAATTTTGTGAAGGGCAGGTCATGTCTTTCAAATGTTTCAAGTGGCAAAGATGATAGATGAGGATAAGGATGTTGTTTACATGGACTTCAGTAAGGTCTTTGATAAGATTCCCACAGCAGACTGGTGCAGGCTGGTCTTTGCAACATTCCACTATTTACAGCTGGCCAACAAGGAAATGGACCATTACTAACTAATTCTAGTTACCAAATTCTCTTTGTTATTAAAAATGGCCATTTCTTGCATGCATTGAGTCATCTGATGTACATTCTAACACGGCTGTGGAACATGACTGCAGATGTGCATGTATTTGCAAAATGCAGGCAAGAATGCATTGTCTGATTTGGATCTGCAGTCTTTCTAGCTTCCCTTTTGTCCTCAGCTGCCCACTTTTTTGATATTGAAGAGAAACAATGCCAAAACGTGGGACTGCTCCCCAGATTGCTCATTTTTGTGCATTTTTCTTCCAGTCTTTTGTGTACATGCCACATTTCCTGAGTCTTTGAATCCTTTTCATGAACGACAGGTGGTGTCCAAGTTCAAGTTGAGTCCAAAAAAAACACGTTCAACTCTTGTGTCTTTTTCAAATTACCCAGGAACTTGGGAGTGTATAGGTTCCCCTGTTGTTTTCTCAATGACAATGCTCCAGCTAATCACAGTCAACTTGCCACCAATCAGTGACTTATTCTCTAGTACAAATTGTCATTATTTGAAATTTGGTACTCTTGTGTCTGTTCTGATCATTGCAAGATGAAAAGCTTCAGCAACATGTCCCTCTTATCAGTAATATTCAATCATAGCTTTATCTATATCAAAGTAACATGACAACTGAATCTTCTTCCATCACCTAGTCCAAACTGTTCTCCAGCTATGAAGGAATTTCTTTAACCCTTGCACCAAGCAAACATTACAACTTTGGGAATTCTTAGTCAATGTTGCAAAGTATAGAGTCTATCTCCTGATCATATTATCTGCTATCCCATCCTTTTACACAGTCCAAGCATCATGGTCCTATGGTAAGTTTGTCCATTCCCTTCTGAAATTCTTATTCACACAGCAAGTGCCTTTAATCCATTGGTCAAAGTTAAGGGCCAGGGTTTCATTGCAGTTTACAGGATCCTGATATCTGCTTGATTCACAATCACACCATCCTGTCTCTAACCAATGACCAACTCTAAAATTCTACTTAATCTAATGTGTGACTGCCTCCTGGACCAAAGTGTCCAGGTAACTCACACCCTCTCTAAATCTCATAACATCTAAAGCTTGAATTCTAAATATAGTGGATCACCAATTTATTAAAATGAAATGTACTGAAGTACATCGTTTTGAGACTATGTCCCAGATTTTGTGGTCATGGCAAAGGGACAACCTCATTGCTAGTCTTAAAGAAAGTTACCTACAGAAATGTAGTAGGCTGCGGAATACAAAATTCCTCTCTCCCAACAGCAATTTGAACTTGGCGCCATTGTCCAGGATCCACAACATCCTGCAACATGGTGGGCAGGCAGGCTTTTCAGCCAGTCAGGTTGAAGAGTTCCCACAGAGCGAAGCAGGAAGTAAAAAGCATGGAATATGATTTTATAACTGTAGTCATACACAGAAAACTAAATAAAGATTAGGACATAAAAATGGGATTGAGAGAGAAGAGGAAATATCATTGTTCAAAAAAATCAAATGAATTTTTATTCTAAAACAATAGTTTTTAAACATCCTAAGGGAATGAGATTACAAATTTGTAAAATTAATCTTCAGTGTGAGAGACTGTTCACCAGTAATTATGAACTATAGAGTTCTAGGGGAATTTCAGAATGCTTTATTGCCGTGTTAATGTAGGCCTTGTGACACTAATAAATTTTAAAAACTGTTAAAAACAACTACTCCTAATTTGACAAGTTTTAACATTTTCATTAGTTTCTATGAGAATACTGTGTAAAAAAAATTGGCATTGAGAAATTATTGATTCTTTGCTGATTTAATCTGTGATTATGGATTTTGTGTTGATTTCATCTGCAAACACTGTAATAGCATACCCTCTGAAGGAACAAGGTTGACAGCAACTTCCAGCTTTATGTATTTAACAATAAACGCATGGAAGTCAGAGGTTGCAGAGTTCTGACAGGGTGCGTTCACATCTTCAACATCCTTACAAACACAAACTGTGAGCCATTATCAAATGAATTTGTAAAAACACTCACTCATAATATACCATTTTATGAGGACTCTAATACATTTTATGAAATTCTGTTCTGTTCAATCTCCTCTCCCATGATCTGAATTAAGACTGTTCAAACATTCTAATTAAAGCATCCAGTGGCAATGAACATTCACTACATACATTTTTCAGAAATTACTATGTGAATGCACATTGCTTCATTTAAATCTTCAAAGCAATGCTAAAATTAGTGACACTGCCACTCAAATCAGTATTGCAAAAATAAGAATGCCCTATAAGATGTGCTCTACCTCCAGGCAATGTGATCTCACTTTCATGTTGTAGTAGTTCTTCTTCTAATAGAAGCCAACAGAATATCTTGAAACTGATCTGTGTGCTGGTGTGTCTGACAGTAACTATTATACCCCTCACCCTCACCCTCAGCTCCCATTTCCCAACCAACACTGACTCGAATATTTGTGCAATTAAGTAAATGTCAGAATGCTGAGTAAAGCAGGTCAAAACATTGGGCAGAAATAGTTTCTCAAACTGAAATTACTTAGATATAATAAATACCTGCTCATGGATACTCATGCCATGAGATTTGGAGAACTTGAAAAATATAAACTGCTGCATCATTCATGGGATGTGCACAAAAGCAAGATTAAATTCTTAAACTTTAGTCGAAATGGCTGCTGTGGTCAAATGTGCCTGTATCATTTGCAAGTAGCACTATTTTTCTGCAAGGCAGAAGTTAGTTACTCTTTTTTTTTAAATATCAAAACAACAGGGAAATCTTGTTTTATTTAAATTATTCATTCTCACGCTATGGGTCTTCCTTTCAAGGTCATCATTCATTGCCCATACTTCATTGTTTGGAAAAGATTATGCTTGGTGGATTGCCTTCACTGCATAGTTTAATAAAACTGAATGACTGGCTAGGCCACTAAGAAATCAGTTAAGAATTAACTACTTTTGTGTGGGTTTAAAATCACATAGAGGCAAGACTAAGTAAGGATGATGGGTTTCAGTCTATAAAGGACTTTATTGCACTAAGTAAGAAGTCTCACAACATCACGTTAAAGTCCATCAGGTTTATTTGGTAGCACTTTAACTTTAACCTGGTGTTGTGAGACCTTTTACTGTGCCCACCCGAGTCCAACACCAGTACTGCCGCACCTTTATTGAGCTAAGTTAAGCTTAATTATTAATCACAAGTAAGGCTTCCCCTAGTTGCCGCATTCCAGCACCTGTTTGGATCGATGCATCTAAACAGCACACCTTACAGAACCAGTTTGGTTTCATGACAATCTGACAGTTTCACTGTTACTTCTGCTGATATCAGTTTTATTTCAAATTAAAGATTTATACTGAATTCAAATTCTCAAATGGCCACAATGGATTTTACCTTATTTTCCCTTGTATTATTAGTCTAAGCGTTGAGATTATTAGTTCAGTATCATAACCACTACAGGATTGTTGATTAATTTTATCTGAGCAGAAGGAATTTTTGCTTGATTCATTTCAGAAACAGATTTGGGCCCATTTCTGTGCAGTACATTCGAAACAAGCAATTTTTGAAGAGTTTTGATTTTACATGATTAATCTTAAGATTCTTATCAAATGGTTTTGTGACAGGATCAAAATTATTTTTCTAAAATGAAAGGCACTTTATAGTGAACCATAGTGCACCAAATGCACACTAGATTTACACGTATGTCTGCAGCTATTTTAAGAACAGTCAAAACACGATGGCAATTGAACTTTAAACATAACTTCAGAGCTGAGAGAACTTGGTATCGTGACAGCTGTTCAGAAAGTAATGCAGTAAAGTGAAGGGATTAAGCTGCCATTAACTCAGCTAGAGATTTTTGGAAGGGAAAGGACTTATAAATAGATATCTGTCAGCCAATGTTGAAATCAGCAGAAGGCTCTTCCACTTTGAGAAACCAGTGAAACAGCAAGTATTCTCAGGTTAGTGTGGAGTAAGATGCAGAGTAAAATTCCCTAGGTTCTGACAACAAACGTCAGCCAAAAATTCAGCAGTGTTCTCTAACTAAACCAGTGTAAAATTTTGAACTCGACTTACCAATTATATTTACAGTTGTTAAGGCTAGATTTAAAGAAACCAGCTTAGCTGATTTTCAGCCAAGCAGGAGCCATTGAAAACTCTCGTTTAGAAGACAAGCACTGCAGGTAACCGCTGAAACACAGGAGAAGAACACTCTTCAAACATTTACAGGAAGATAATCCATTGATGGGAGATAGTATAGAATTCTTAGTATGAGACCCTTCATTTTAGTTTTACTATAATAAGTAAACTAGGCTAAGGTAATTATAAAGTGCCTTACATAGTGAGAATTCAAAATGTGCCTAGAACAAAATATAAATTGCAACAGTATAATAAACTGTTGAGGCACAAATTAACCAAGTATTATAAGCTTAAACTGTGTTTTCAATAATATATGCATTGTATGTCTCGGCCAATATCATTGTGAATGTAGCATGATGGGAAACACAATAGTAGGCAGTTCAAATTCTTTTAATACAATGGAGCATGAAAGGCAGCTTCTGTTATCTGTTTTTGAAAATGCAAAAGGCAAGTTTAATAGGCCTGGTATATAAGGGAGTAAATTCATTCGTGGATAGCAAGGCTGGAGCAGTCTCTCAAAGGAGGCTCTATTCCCAACAAAAGAATGACTCTTTTCACCAACTAAGATTCGCAGGTGTTAGCTAAGGCTTTGGTTACTGGAATTGACATGGGTTATATTTCCGAGGTAACAGGGAAGAGACTAATACCCTCCTATTCCTGTTGACAGGTGGGACGTTATTGGCTAAGGTAATACTGCCCAATATTATGACTGAACCCTCCAATCTGATTAACGACACTGGGTACGAAATTGGAATGTTCAGAATATAATAATTTTACCTTGCAATATTAACTCAGAGAGGATAGTCAACCCTCACTGACTGTGTCTCCCTCCTGATGCAACATTGGCAAATAAATTCCTTTTCACCCGAACTATATACGTCTTTTGCAGTTTGTGTCAGTCAAGTGAGGTCAGGGCACCCAGAGAATACCTCAAAATTCATCCTACACCATGCTCTCTTATTTTTTTTAAAACTGAGGTTGTAATAGGCTTTTAAAAATGTGCCAGACATCCTTCAGAAACACATGACACTTTGTTAACCAAGCAAAGGCAAAAGTATGATGTGGCAATGTAGCATACTATCCCCGCATTATAATTTTTTCATACATCAAGGTTTACTTCCAGAACACACATTATATTTTGTTAGTGGGTGGATAATGGATTCTTCCAAAAGTCACCATTCAATTTATCATATCTTGTTAACTCACATGCCACAGCAGCATCATATAATCTTATAGGCCGGTGATCCATCATACACGTACTACCTCTTTAAAAGAGCTATCCAATTAGTTCTATTCCATAGAACCATAGAAAATTACAGCTCAGAAACAGGCCTTTTGGCCCTTCTCATCTGTGATGACCTATTTTTTGCCTAGTCCCACTGACCTGCACTTGGGCTATATCCCTCCATACCTCTCTCATCCACGAACCCATCCAAGATTTTCTTAAATGTCAAAAGTGACCCCACATTTATCACTTTATCCAGCAACTCATTCCACACTCCCACCACTCTCTGCATGAAGAAACCGCCCCCTAATATTCCCTTCAAACTTTTCTCCTTTCACCCTTAACCAATGCCCTCTAGTTTTTATCTCCCCTAGCCTCAGTGGAAAAAGCCTGCTTGCATTCACTTTATCTATACCCATCAAAATCTTACATACTTCCATCAAATCTCCCCACATTCTTCTATGCTCCAGGGAATAAAGTCCTAACCTATTCAATCTCTCTCTGTAACTCAGCTTTTCAAGTCCCAGCAACATCCTTGTGAACCTTCTCTGCACTCTTTCAATCTTATTTACATCCTTCCTGTAACTAGGTGACCAAAATTGTACGCAAAACTTTAAATTTGGCCTCACCAATGCCTTATATAACCTTACCATAACACTCCAACTTTTATACTTGATACTCCGATTTATAAAGGCCAATGTACCAAAAGCACTCTTTACGACCCTATCCACCTGTGACGTCACTTTTAGGAAATTCTGTACCTGTATTCCCAGATCCCTCCGTTCAACTGCACTCTTCAGAGTCCTACCATCTATCCTTTGGTTTGTCTTTCCAAAATGCAATACCTCACACTTGTCTGCGTTAAATTCCATTTGCCATTTTTCAGCCCATTTTTCTAGTTGGTCCAAATCCCTCTGCAAACTTTGAAAACCTTTCTTGCTATCCACTATGCCTCCAATCTTTGCACCATCTGCAAATTTGCTGATCCAATTTACCACATTATCATCCAAATCATTGATATTGTTATTCCTACTGTCTTCCTGCAAATTCTCTTCTCAAAGTTACTGAATCTGTTTCCGCTACCCTTTCGGATGCAGTCTAAATCACAATATCGTGCTGCCAAAAACAAAATGTCCACCTCATCATATTGCTGGTACGGTAGTTATCATTGCTGCCTCACAACGCCAGGAACCTGAGTTCGATTCCCAGCTTAGGTCACTGTCTGTGCAAAGTTAGCACATTCTCCCTGCGTCTGAGAGAGTTTCCTCTAGGTGCTCCAGTTTCCTCCCACAGTCTAAAGGATGTGCTGGTTAGGTGCACTGACCCAAACAGGCACTGGAATGTAGTGACTAGGAGAATTTCACAGTAACTTCACTGCAATGTTAATGTAAGTCTTACTTGTGACTAATAAATAAACTTTACTTTTACTTTAAGCAAATAGATTAATTATGTGTCCTGTGGGTACTGATCCTTCTGCCAGTGCAAAGTTTCACTCTGATGCTCCATTGAATAACGTGCTACAAAGGGGATCCAAATGAGAGCTCCACAATCTACGCAGGAGCTCAACTGCAATTTTGAGGAACAATTGCTCAGAGCCACCATTATATACCAGGGACTGAGCAGCTTAACGAGCAAACCTTAAGGGGATTCTTGAGGCTCATCAGAAACGTTTCTTTTTAACTTTTAAATGGAGTTTATGGTGAAATCACTCTTACTGCCACTGTAATTCTGCCAAGGTCTAACAGCCATCCTTCCCCAATACTTAGAATGATAAATACATGTTTAATGGCTTTTGTAAAAATATGCAATTGCTTTGAAAATGCCAATGTAATTTATTTATTTACACAAGGAAAGTATCAGAGATGGCTGCCTTATTTTAAAAGCAGGAAAGAAAAGCCTCAAAAGTAACTGTGCATCATGGAAAATAATTATACTTTTCACAGGAACATAAAATGAACTTTGTTTCTTAAACATGTCAAACACACCAATGTATTCAGGCAGTGAAGGAGGAGATTTATAGAACAGTATAAACTTGCTAAACAGATGAATTACATGGTGCCAAATATTGAGGCTATAAATATAAGAAAATATTCTTCAAGCTTTTACCCTCTTCAACTTGATCATTCCCACCCAAAAGATTTTGATGACAATTTTGATGGCGTGCAGAGGAGGGTGGCTGGTAGAGGGCAGCGGGCAGCAGGGAGAGGACACTCAATCGGCCAAATGGTCTGTTCTGGCTCTACAGAGATTCAACAGTTCTCATCTTTACCATGCTTAGAATGTAACTTCCCAAGCTTCACCCAGGACATCAATACCTTTCTCCTCTATAAGTAGGCCACTTACTTCAAAATAATACAAAATATCTAACTCATATCACTCTTTCCTAAATCATATAGTTCCTCAACTAACGATTTACAAATCTAAAGTTTTAAATAGCAGGAAACATTCTTTCCAGAGTTTTGCATGAAGGAAGCAATAAATTCCTGGCAGCTGAAGGAAGAAAATACCAGACACTTGTTGAAACTCTTAAGCTAACATTATTGTGGGCAGACCATAACTGCATATTTTGTTATGTCCACAACGTCACAGCATTACAGAATCAGACTTCCCTGTGACATAAAACAGATTGCATGTTTTATTAGAAGCCTTTTCCTCAGCTCTACATTCTTCACTTTCTTACAATGAAATCTTTTTGATAATGTCTCCAAAATCCGTGAATGAGAGATTTACTATTGTAACAATGCGAAACCCAACTCTCTGACTCCTCTGCTAAGGTTTGACAGTGATACCTGATATCAATTCTACAGCAGAAAGCTTCCTAGAAATCAACAGCATCAAAAAGCTCACAAGTGCAAATGAACTGCATCTAGATCCCATGTGTTTACTTCTTTTAAATCAATTTTTAAAATGTACAAACTTGAATCTCACAGCTTCTGTGTTCCTCTATTTCAAAGTGTACGTACCTTCTTATTCTTCTACTCAAAACAGATAGCCTCATATTTCTCAGCAATTTCTTTTAACTGCACAATCTGTTAGCTTGCATACTCTCTTTCAGCTGAATATCTTGATTTTTATAGCTGCTATTTCTAAGAGAAGATTTGATTTGCAATAAGACCAATGATTCTACACTAATCGCTAGTGGATGCCAATTTACTTCATTTCATGCAGAAAATACTCAGTATTTTCTGATTTCTGTCCTTTAACCAATATCTTATCCACACTATGGTATTTCCTTTACTTTCACTTATTTTATCAAGGTTTCTAAGCAGCACCTTATCAGATATATCTTAAAAACTCATACACATACATTTCCTTCACTGATTCATAGAATCCTACTGTGTAGGAGGAGGCCATTTGGCTCACCAAGTCTGCATCGACCGCGATCCCACCCAGGTCCTCTGTCCATAACCCCGTGCATTTAACCTAGCTGGTCCCCCCAGACACAAAGGGGCAATTTAGTATGGCCAATCCACCTAATCTGTACATCTTTGGATTGCGGGAATAACCTGGAGCACCCAGAGGAAACCAACACAGACGTGGAGAATGTGCAAACTCCACACAGGCAGTGATCCAAACTGGGAATCGAATCTGGGTCTCTGGCACTGTGAAGCAGTAGTGCTAACCACTGTGCTGCTGTACACTCCATTATTAGCTTTATTAGATGCTACTTAAACAAATCCTATCTATCTATCATTAATCAGTGATTTTCTAAGTGAATGCTTACTACCTATCCACTAGGCTGACTAACCTATCGTTAACTTCATTTAATCTTTTCTCTCTTGTGAACAGAGACATTTATATTAAAAGCCTCCAGTACTATAGTACAGTTTTCATATCCAATGATGTCTGCTAGATTGAGAAAAATCTCTGCTATTTCCTATATGCCATTTTCAGCATTTTGGAAGTATGTCACTGATTGCTCCATTTAGTTCCTGGTTCTCAAAAACTCTTCAGTGAAAACTGAGGCAAAGAAGTCATTCAGTATTTTAGACTTGAGAATATTTCCACTCTCAACTTTCTAAATCAGCAACCCTTTTGTGATCCATTCATCTACTTCTTATGTATTTATAAAGTGCCTGATTACTACCCTTTATATTCCTTAAAACAAAGCAAATAGCAGAGAAGAAAGCCATTCAGCCCATCATGCCAGAGTTGGCTTCATGAAAGTGCATTCACGCTGGGTCCCACATCCCAGCATTTTAGCTGTAACACTGTAAAATCCTTTTCCTAAGTGCCTACTCAACTCCCTTTTAAGAACCTCTCTGACTTCACAACCTACTAGCTCTAATTTTCGACATACTGCTTATTTTTTTGTTAGTTGAGATCTACTACGTGCCTCTGAATCTCACCTTAACCTGAATTTCCCCAAGGAATTCAGCATATGTTCGAGGAAAATAAACTGGGTGACTAATGGTCACAAAATAAAAAAGACATCACCTTTCAAAAGTTTGCTTCCATCAAACTCATTCAAGTTTTGTTCAGCAAAAACTGTACGTTGCCTGAAAAATAATTATTTAACAAGACATTCAACAAGACAAAAGTAAACCATTTTTCAGTGATCCATACTCTTCTAATTCATTAGCTCAGAAGAAATCAGACCGCCCAACATGACATTCTTAATCAATACCAGCTTAACTGACCCCATCAAGGATGATGGTGATGATGGTGCACAGCTAAAATTGAAGTCAGTACTCAAAGGATATAGGGAGGATAGAAATTAGATTGGGGTTCCACTTATGGTTCATATGCTGTAAAAGGTCCTTCAGCAGATGATGTACTGTTTGATGACACAGACTGCCATTTCACACACACAAGGAGGATTTCACTTGCATAAGGCTACCAACATAAGGCTACCAACTTGTCCAATGAGACTTGGACAAGTTGCAGAGCTGGGCCGAGAGGTGGCAAATGGAGTTTAATGTGGAAAAGTGTGAGGTAATGCACTTTGGCAGGAATAATAAATGTGTAGAGTATAGGGCTAATGGTAGGATTCTTAATAGTGTTGATGAACAGAGGGATCTTGGTGTATTTGTGCATAGATCCCTGAAAGTAGGCAGTCAAGTCGATAAGGTTGTTAAGAAGGCATATGGAGTCTTAGCTTTTATTGGTAGGGGGATTGAATTTCGGAGCCGCAACGTCATGTTGCAACTGTACAAAACTCTAGTGCGGCCGCACTTGGAGTATTGTGTGCAGTTCTGGTCCCCACATTATAAGAAAGATGTGGAGGCATTGGAGAGGGTACAGAGGAGGTTTAACAGGATGTTGCCTGGTATGGAGGGCAGGTCTTATGAAGAGAGGCTGAGGGATTTGAGGTTGTTTTCGTTAGAAAGGAGGCGGCTAAGAGGGGACCTTATTGAAACATATAAGATGATTAGAGGTTTAGATAGGGTGGACAGTGATAGCCTTTTTCCTAGGATGGAGAAAGCTAGCACGAGGGGACATAGCTTTAAATTAAGGGGTGGTAGTTATAGGACGGATATCAGAGGTAGGTTCTTTACCCAGAGGGTGGTTAGGGTATGGAATGCCCTGCCTGCGACAGTTGTAGATGCGCCAAGTTTGGTGGCATTTAAGAGGTTAGTAAATAAGTTTATGGACTAAAAGGGAATGGTTTAGTTTGGAGGGTCATGGCTTTTTCCTAATTGGTCGGCGCAACATCGAAGGCCAAAGAGCCTGTTCTGCGCTGTAATGTTCTATGTTCTATGAACAACAATTAAGCCTTCAGAAATGAGCATCATTCCATTAAAATGTAACAACGACGTTTCATCAGTAAGTTTATTACTTACTTGAGAATCCCTGTCCATAGTGATGGCAAAATAATACTCTCTTCTTGGGTACCTGCGCTCGCAGATAAACACCTGGTTACATATCCTCCCTTTTGCTCCGGTTTGTTTGGTGAATAGCTTTTTCCCGATCATCCTTGAAGCAATATCCTGGACTTCCTCTGGGCTGAAAAAGAATTCACAATTTACAGAAATAAGCAAAACCAAAACTGATGTTCACATAGACACAAGAAAATAACTTTTCTTCCCTTTCAAAACTCGTATCTAAGGCATGTCACATGCATATGTGAAACATCCAAAAATATTTTAACAAAGTTAACAGGCAAAAATTGTAATTACATATACTGGCAGATGTTCTTGTGAATGTAGCAATCAATATGACCTTGCCTTCTTTTAAAATCCACAACTGACAAAATCTGAAAAGTAAGGATAATGTCAATGTTGAAAATGCTGAGATAAAGTTGGCAAAAGTGAAAAGTGGTGCCACACTGATTCCAAGAATAGGCTTTAAATCATACAGATTGCAAAAAACAAGTACAAGATAAGCAAGAGTTTCACAGAATGAGTTGCAAAAGAAAGCATGTAATTAATCTGCATTACAACACAGTGAGCAGTCAGGGTGGTGGATACATGCTGTTCAGAATGTTTGTTTTTTTCACATTTCATATACGGCAAGGTAGCTGTTATAAAATTGAACTGGTAGACAGATATTGAAAGTTCAAATCCCACCATGGGAATTTAATTCAATAAATCTGTGCTGGTTCCAGAAAAAGTTACCTATAGCTCTTTTTTCTGAAGATGCAACTGATTCACTAACTTCCTTCAAGAAATGTAACCCATCATCTAACTCAGCCTGGGCTACATGCTATTGACTCAACTCTAACAGTGCAGAACAGCTGCTAAACAAACTGGTACAATGGTCAACACTTAAGAAAACCAAGCACAGAGAATTCCAGAAAAAACTCTTGTCTGGCAGCATCCATTAGGAGAGAAAGCTGAATTAACATTTCAAATTCTTTGACTCTATCAGAACTGAAGGTAAGGAGAATATGTTAGATCTGTAAGAGATTGCAACAAAAAATGGCAATGTTAATAACAAAAGTGGAGAGGTTACACTGAGGCTTTACATGATTTTTTAAAATGAGTAATTTAAGATGGAGGAATGCGGTCAGAATATTTGATTTGGTTTGAATTATTACTGTCACATTATATATGACAGTATATAATGTGACAGTAATATGACAATGAAAAGTAGTGTATATTGCATACCGTTCACAGAGAAGGAAACAAGAGAGTGCAGAATGTAGTGTTTTATTGCTAAGGTGAAGAGAAGGATCAACTTAATGCAAGGTAAGTGCATTCAAAAGTCTGATGGCAGCAGGGAAGAAGCTGTTCTTGAATCGGTTGGTACGCGACCTCAGGCTTCTGTATCTTTTTCCTGATGGAAGAAGATAGAAGAGAGAATGTCCGGGATGCATTGGGTCCTTAATTATGCTGGCTGCTTTGCTAAGGCAGCGGAAAGCGTAGACAGAGTCAATGGATGGGAAACTGGTTTGCGTGATGGATCGGGCTAAAGCTGCCAAACTCAAAAGTTGAATCCATACGGTTGCTAGGTGCCCAACCACAAGATGAGATGCTGCTCCTCCAGCTTGTGCCAGGCTTCAAAAAACAATGAACAAAGAAAATTAAGCACAGCAGTAGACCCTTCAAGACTGCACCAGTCTATGCTGCCCGACTGAACTAAAACATCCAGGGACCATATCCCTCTATTCTCATCCTATTCATGCATTTGTCAAGATGCCAAACTACCTCCCCTTGCAGCAAGTTCCAGGCCACCCACCATCCTCTGTGTACAAAACTTGCCCTGTACATCTCCTTTAAACCTTGCCCCTCGCACCTTAAGCTTTGACCCCTCCTAACTGACTCTTCAACCCTGGGAAAAAGCTTTGGACTATCCATTTATGCCCCTCATAACCTTGTAGACTTCTATCAGGTTGCCCCTCAACCCTTGCCATTTTAGTGAGAACAAACCAAGCTTGTCCAATTTCGCCTCATAGCTAATGTCCACCACACCAGGGAATATCTTGATAAATCTTTTCTGTACTCTCTCCAAAGCTTCCACATTCTTCTGGTAGCAATTGAGCATTGCAGCAGGCCAAGGACAGACTTGCGGGCATGAGAGCAAGATGCTGTGTTAAAATAGCACACGACAGAAAGGCTGGAGTCATGATTGTGGACTGAGCCAAGAGGGCTCACTATCAGTGACTCATACATAGATTCCTTACAGCACAGGAGGTCGTCATTTGATCCATTGAGCCTGCACTTTCAACAATCCCACCCTGGCCATATCCCAGTAACCCCACATATTTACCCTGCTAATTCCACTGCCACTAAGGGGTAATTTAGTCTGCCCAATTAACCAACCAATATCTTTGGAGTGTGGGAGGAAACTGCAACACTCGGAGGAAACTCAGGCAGACACGGGGAGAATGTGCAAACTCCACACAGACAGTCACCCAATTTGACCCAGATCCCTGGCATTGTGAGGCATCAGTGCTAACCATTTTGTCACCATGTTGCCCAGGGAGAACAGAAGAAGATTCAGCCAGTTGAATGTTCCTTATTAACATCGGGGAAAAGGAATCCAAGTGGAGAATGGGCTACAAACTACAAGCTGCAACATGACAATAGATATGATTCTATGGATATGAGTAACTGCCAACATCACTATTACTATTACTATCTCAAGGCAAGTTGGAATCATATACAGGATTCTGGAAGTTGTATCTAGATCAAAGAATTCCTAGGTAACCTTCTGATCACTTCATACTAACCAGTTTAATCTTCTACTACTAAATAAATATTCATTCATAGTGATCAGTATTTGGAGAAAGCACCAAGCCAGATTTGGGCAAACACCAAGTAGGACACTTGATCATTGCCATCACCACTAGACTAAATATCCTTTGTTGGGTTCAGAATTCAGAAGTCTATTAATAGTACCAACGATTTACATTACAGGAAGAGGCTATTGCCCTACAGGGAATTCAACTCGACTTGGATTGTATAAGCATATGTAATTGCATTTCTTCAGTATGGAACTCAAACTCACAACCTTGGGGTCAATAGCACCACGCTCTAACCATCTGAACTAATCAGCCAACTAAAAACATCCCACGAGAGGCAAGGTTGAGAAAGTGAGGCCTTCATGATTAACCTCAGCCAGTACAGGAATTGAACCAATACTTTTAGCATCGCTCTGCATCACTAACAGGCTCTCCAGCCAACTGAACTAAACTGAAATCAGACCTCACTACTCCAATTCTAACTGCTCATTCCTCTTTTATCTTCTTACCCTTGAAACACGTATTCAATGCAACTTTAAATAATGCTTAAGTTATCTGATTCAAGGAAATCCACCACCTGTTCCCTCAGTTTAAATTCTGATAGCTCTTCTCCTTGGTTTGGTCCCAATTGCTTCCAGGTATTTTCTAAAGTAACAGTATGACAAAATTCACTGCTATTACCAGTTACTACAAATGATTTGAGAACACACTCAAAACACTTCAAATTAAACACTTAATTTGAAGCACAGGGTGATGATCAAAGATTGTTTTTGTGGCTGGAAGCTTGTGTCTAATGGTGTACAGCAGGGATTGGTGCTGGATCCCTTGCTGCTTGTAGTGTACATTAATGATCTAGATGCGAATGTAGGGAGGGGTATAATCAGTAAGTTTGCAGGTGTCATAAAAACTGACGATGTGGTTAATAGCGAGGAGGAAAGTCTCAGGTTACAGGATGAATCTGATGGGCCGTTCAGATGAGCAGAATAGTGGCAAAGTGAATGTAACCCTGAAAAGCACAGGGTGATACATTTTGAAAGCACAAACAAGAGGATATACTATGAGGCACAGAACATAAGGGAGATAACGACGGAACTATATAAAATGCTTGTTATATCTCTGCTAGAGTAATGTGTGCAGTTCTGATCTTCACACTATTGGAAAGGTGTGATTGCATTGGAAAGGATGCAGAGGAGATTCATTAGGATGTTGCCCGAGCTGGAGAATTTCAGCCACGAAGAGAGGCTGTATACGCTGGGGCTGTTTTCCTTAGAGCAGAGGAGTTGAGGTGGACCTCATTAAGGCATGCAAATTGATGAGGGATATAGATAGGAAGAAATTTTTTCTCCTTAGTGGAGAAATCAATAAGCACAGGGCACAGATTCAGGGTAAGGAACAGGAAATTTCGAGGGATTTGAGGAAAAACATTTTCACCCAGAGGGTGGTGGAAATCTGGAAAAAGGGTAGAAGAAGCAGGAACCCTCACAACACTTAAGAAGCATTTAGATAATACGGAAAACTCCATGGCATACAAAGCTATGGACCAAATGTTGGAAAATGGGATTAAAATAGATAGGAACTTGATAGCTGGCATAGGCATGATAACATGGTATTCATGCAGGGTGATGTAAATGTAGTTATGGAGAACACTGAGGTACTGGGTTGCAAACTGGAAAGTATTGAAGTAGATAGGGAGGATGTGCTAGATATTCTCGAGGGTTTGAAGTTGGATAAGTCCCCTGGGCCGGACGGGATTTACCCTAGGATTCTCTGGGAGGCAAGAGAGGCGATTGCAGAGCCTCTGGCTCTGATCTTCAGGTCGTCGTTGGTTACGGGTATGGTTCCGGAAGACTGGAGGATAGCGAATGTGGTCCCATTGTTCAAGAAGGGGAAGAGAGACCTTCCAGGGAATTATAGGCCAGTGAGTCTTACTTCTGTTGTGGGCAAAGTATTGGAGAGAATTATTAGGGATAGGATTTATAGTTATTTAGAGAGAAATGAATTGATTGGGGATAGTCAGCATGGTTTTGTGAAGGGTAGGTCGTGCCTTACTAACCTTATTGAGTTTTTTGAAAAAGTGACCAAAGAGGTGGATGGGGGTAAGACGGTTGATGTGGTATATATGGACTTTAGTAAGGCATTTGATAAGGTGGCCCATGGAAGACTTCTGCAGAAAATGCAGATGTATAGGATAGAGGGTCATTTAGCTAATTGGATTAGGAATTGGCTAGCAGATTATAAGAAAGATGTGGAGGCATTGGAGAGGGTACAGAGGAGGTTTACCAGGATGTTGCCTGGTATGGAGGGCAGGTCCTATGAAGAGAGGTTGAAGGATTTGAGGTTGTTTTCGTTAGAAAGGAGGCGGCTAAGAGGGGATCTTATTGAAGCATATAAGATGATTAGAGGTTTAGATAGGGTGGACAGTGATAGCCTTTTTCCTAGGATGGAGAAAGCTAGCACGAGGGGACACAGCTTTAAATTAAGGGGTATGAGTTATAGGACGGATATCAGAGGTAGGTTCTTTACTCAAAGAGTGATTAGGGAATGGAATGCCCTGCCTGCAGCTGTCGTTGATGCGCCAAGTTTGGTGGCGTTTAAGAGGTTAATTGATAAGTATATGGAAGAGAAGGGAATGGTTTAGTTTTGAGGGGCATTGCTTTTTATTTTGGTCGGCACAACATCGAAGGCCGAAGGGCCTGTTCTGTGCTGTAATGTTCTATGTTCTATAGAAGACAGAGGGTGGTGGTTGATGGGAGATATTCATCGTGGAGTTCAGTGACAAGTGGTGTACCTCAGGGGTCTGTTTTGGGGCCCCTGCTGTTTGTAATTTTTATAAATGATCTGGATGAGGGTATTGAAGGATGGATTAGTAAATTTGCGGATGACACCAAAGTCGGAGGAGTGGTAGATAGTGAAGAGGGGTGTTATAGTTTGCAGAGAGACTTGGACAAGTTGCAGAGCTGGGCCGAGAGGTGGCAAATGGAGTTTAATGTGGAAAAGTGTGAGGTAATGCACTTTGGCAGGAACAATAAATGTGTAGAGTATAGGGCTAATGGTAGGGCTCTTAATAGTGTTGAGGAACAGAAGGATCTTGGTGTATGTGTCAATAGATCCCTGAAAGTAGGCAGTCAAGTGGATAAAGTTGTTAAGAAGGCATATGGAGTCTTAGCTTTTATTGGTAGGGGGATTGAATTTAGGAGCCGCAGCATCATGTTGCAACTGTACAAAACTCTAGTGCGGCCGCACTTGGAGTATTGTGTGCAGTTCTGGTCCCCACATTATAAGAAAGATGTGGAGGCATTGGAGAGGGTACAGAGGAGGTATACCAGGATGTTGATATATACCACATCAACCTGGAGGGCAGGTCTTATGAAGAGAGGCTGAGGGATTTGAGGTTGTTTTCGTTAGAAAGGAGGTGGCTAAGAGGGGACCTTATCGAAATATATAAGATGATTAGAGGTTTAGATAGGGTGGACAGTGATAGCCTTTTTCCTAGGATGGAGAAAGCTAGCACGAGGGGACACAGCTTTCAATTAAGGGGTGATAGTTATAGGACGGATATCAGAGGTAGGTTCTTTACCCAAAGGGTGTTCGGGAGTGGAATGCCCTGCCTGCAGCAGTTGTAGATGCGCCAAGTTTGGTGGCGTTTAAGAGGTTAGTTGATAAGTATATGGAAGAGAAGGGAATGGTTTAGTTTGGAGGGGCATTGCTTTTTATATTGGTCGGCGCAACATCGAAGGCCGAAGGGCCTGTTCTGTGCTGTAATGTTCTATGTTCTATGTTCTAACATAGTGGTTAGCATTGCTGCTTCACAGCACCAAGGACCAGGGTTCAATTCCCGGCTTGGGTCACTATCTATGTGGAGTTTATACGTTCTCTGTGTCTGCGTGGGTTTCTTCCCACATTCTGAAAGATATACTGATTAAGTGCATTGACCTGAACAGTTGCCAGACTGTGGTGACTACAGAAATTTCACAGTGGGTTCAGTGCAGTGTTAATATAAGCCTCACTTGTGACTAATAAATAAACTTTACTTTAAAGCATGATGGGGCAAAGGTTCTCTTTCTGTGCTATAAAACGCTATTACTATAACTCAGATTAACAGGACAAAAACCAGAGCAAAGTACTATGGTGTCACATGTATTCAGAGTCCAGAATCAAAGTCAAATAGTGAATGCCTTCACAGAGGTCGGATGGCTGAACTTATGCTAGATAATTCATTTTTTCTAGGAAAAATGGCTTCGACAGTACAATAGGCACACAGAAGTACATTAGTCCTGTAGGGAATGATACAGGTCAAGTAGAAACAATGCAGTTGGGGGCCAGGCATTTCCAGGCTGCTGCTTGGTATCCAGAACATGTCAAGACTGAGCTTCACAGCACAACTAGACAATACAACCAGCCCTCCCAGCTACAGGTTCATACCACGTGACTCCTATCTCTTCATACTAGAGATTCCCAACTGGTATGAAGACCTCACAACTGTGTTGCAATTTAAAATAATGAAATCTACCAGCCTAAACTAATCCTGAAATTAAAATACTACCATAGCAATTTCTTTTAAATCGGGAAATAAAAAATTGGTATCAGTAAATGTGACCACGGAGATGCTGGAATGTCATAAAGTAGCACACTGGTTCACAAACATCTTTGAATGAAGAAATCCTACGATCGTTATCCAGTCTCATCTTCACGTAAATGTAGGTCACATCTCAACAAAGGACTACCCTTTGAAGTGATTAGTCAGTTATACCAAATAGCTAAGCACCACATGGACTGCAAAAGTTTAAGACAACGACTCACCATTGGCAACTCATCAAAACAATTAGGAATGGGTAATAAAACAGCCAAAAAGCTTTAAGATGTCAAATTTTACTTCACTGGCATAATCAAAAAAGGAATTCCTGACCAGGTTATGCAAATCAAAAGGGTCATTATTATGAGAATAGTGCATTTTATGTAGAAAAACATTTTTTAACAGTTAAGAATGGACTCTGAAGAAATTCTAGGGGAGGCAACTAAAACTTGGTCAGAAAACTGATTTTCAACAAGCCTTATAGGAGGTCAAACAGATGAAGAGATTAAAGAAGGGAATTCTAGAGCTTAGTATCCAATAATGGAGTCAGCTCAGATGAACAGTTTCTTAGAGAGTTGTGTGGCATTCCACAAACAGCAGGAAAGCAGGACATTCAACTTGCATGATGTGCGCAGTACAGGGTCTAGAGTGTTCCATTACTGAACACAACTCTGTAGTACTTCACAGTAATACAGGCACAGAAGTCAGCCATTCAACCCATCAAACCTGCTCCACCGTTCAGTATGATCATGACTAATAATTCAATTCACTGTTGCAGTAGTGAATGAGTTAATGAACTTTGTAACACTTGAGGGAATGAGAAAAATATCCTACATGCAGCTAGTTTTCATATATTTCAGATAAATGTAACTTTGTTTTCGTGTGCCCAGACTACAGGGAAACATCCGTTGCTCTTGCTATTATACACAAGTTTATAATAAGCCTTATGATAAGCCCGCTCAGTAATGTAGCTGACCCAGCTTGTAGTTTAAGTAACTTTCACCTAATATAGTGAAGATTACATTTCTAACTGTATTTCATATATATATTATATACTGCTTATGTGTCATGTACCAACATATTATACATATGTTATACAACTTATGAGCATAGATTGTTATACCAGCCCGTTAATTTTAACTTGTCTTGTCAGCCTGAATGTTAGCTAAGGGCTAATGACACACGTCAATTGCGGCTTTGAGATAATCATGAAGGAATGCCGAGGCAGCCATGTTCCCTTGATGGAGGACAACCCACAGCCTGGGAACCTGATGAGAATGAGAAGATGTGTACATGACTGGGGGCGGTATATAAATATATGCTTTTAACTTGTATTCGGTGAGATGTCTGGGGAATCGCTGTTAGGTGCCAGGTATATCTCCCAAAAGCTTTTGGATAAACTTGCTGTACTTTGACTCACAATTCATCTCAGAGGTATCTTTACCTACAACATTGTCTTTTTGCAACACTGTCCCAATATCTCGTTACATCATTGATAAATTTCAAAATGCCAATCTCCACTTTAAACATTATCACTGTTGAAGCTTCTACAGCCCTCTAAGGTTGAGAATTCCAAAGATCCACAATCCTATGAGTACAACTTTCTCCCCATCTTAGTCCGAATTGACTGTCCCTTATTTTGAAATTGTGTCTCCTGGTTCTAGACTCCCTAACTAGGAGAAACATCTTACCTGGTCTACCCTTTCAAATATTTTGTAAATTTCAATGAGATCACCTCATTCTTCCAAACTCCAAAGAATACAGGCCCCATTTCCCTAATCTCTCTTCACAGGACTATCCTGCCATCCTGGGAATAATGTCTGATGATTCTTTATTGCATTCCCTTGTTGGTAAAAATATTCTTTCTGAGGTGAGGGGACTAACATAATCCTCCACCTGCAGTGTAACGAAGCTTCCAAACAGTTGAAGCAAGACCTCAGTATGCCTGTACAGGAACCCTCTTGTGATAAAGGCCAATATTCCAGTAGCCTTCCTAATTGCCTATAGCACCTGCATATTAGCCTTCAGTGACTTACTGATGAGGATACTAAGGTCCTTTTATACATCTACATTTTCTAATTTTTTACTATTTAAGAAATATTCTGCACATCTGTTTCTCCTACCAAAGGAGATAACCCCACATTTTTACAAACATCTGCCACATCTGTCCAAGATCTCTGGAAAAGTATCACAAACAGCCAGTAAGTGGGTAAGATAATAGAATACCATTCAAATATAAGCATTTCTTACATCTCCACCTATTGGGAAAAACTAGATATTACAGCAGCCCAACAGCAGAGGTGAAACTGGTGGAAAACTTATTTTTAAATTATAAAAGTAAAATTTTGCAAATGCTGGGAATCTGAAATTAAAACAAAATGCTGGAAATGCTCAGCAGGCCTGACAGCATCCATGGAAAGAGAAAGAGTCAATGTTTCAAGCTGATAACCTTTCAGCAAAAAACTTGAATTCACTAACACCTCTCTTCCAATGGTCTCACAACACCATGTTAAAGTCCAAGAGGTTTATTTGGTAGCATGCACTTTTGAAGCACTGCCCCTTCATTAGGCACTCACCTGAAGAAGGGGCAGTGCTCTGAAAGCTCATACTGCCAAATAAACCTGCTGGACTTTTAACCTGGTGACGTGAGACTACTTACTGTGCCCACCCCAGTTCAACATCAGCAACTCCAGATTACGACTTCTTTTCAAGGAATGCCAATCTTGAAAAAGGTCTGCTCTTCAACAGAATTCCTAATTATCCTTTTAGCTGATTTAAATTTAATTTAATGAAGTTCAAGTTCTGAGGTACCACTGTAGACAACTTTTAAAACCCACAAGCCTTCCCGAGTACCAGAACTAGGGGGCACAGCCTCAAAAACTTGGGGGGGGGGGGCAAGAATGCAGTTTAGAACAGAGTTGAGGAGGAACTTCTTCACTCAAAGGGTGGTGAATCTCTGGAATTCTCTGCCCATTGAAGTGGTGAAGACTACTTCATTGAATATATTTAAGTCACAGGTAGACAGATTTCTGATAGACAAGAGAATTAAGGGTTAGAGTGAGCAGGCAGGAAAGTGGAACTGATCCACCAGATCAACCATGATCTTATTGAATAGTGGGGCAGGCTCAACAGGCTAGATGGTCTATTCATGCTCTTATTTCTTATGTTTTTACTGGATTCCCCATCCAATGTCACATCAAGTCCAAAGAAATCGCTAACTTGATCCTCAGCCTGTGCAATGTTAGGTGCTACAGTCACTCTTACAATTCCAGGCTGTGTGTGCAGATTGGTGGGGAGCAGGGAATGAGAGGGAGAAACTCAGGCTGGGTCCTCACATGTTGCTCACATGTGCAAAGAGGGCACACAAGCAAGTCTCAATTCTGGCAGTATTGGCCTCAGCGATGATACTGCCATGGTGTCTCCTATAGAATTTGACCCTTACATAATTCAGCATCCTTAAGTGAAAATGAGCAAAATTGTAAGGTCAAAAAACAAGCTTTTTTCTCCCCTATATAAAACAAATTTCTCTAGCACTCGAACAATAATAGTCAAAAGTTCTACATCTACAATGGAAGGATTACAGCATACATTTCTGCTTTGTTTATCTTGAAAGCAAACAATTATACCCTAGTTCTTTCCTCGCGCAGTTCAAAAGGAGTGCTATCCTCAGCATATTCTTGCATTTTCACAGGAATATAAATAAAAGTGTTCAAAATAGCTGAAGTATCACTTGTGGCAGCACTAGAAATGAGTCTGCCAGGCTTTAACCATGAAACAGAATAACAAAGAATGGCAACAGCACAGGAGACTATTCAAAACTGTGGCAGCTCACTGCAAATACGACTCACATACTCCCACATCCCACCTTTTCTTGTACCCATGTAATTATTTTCTCTTCAAATAATTATCCAGTTCTCTTTTGAATGCCTCGATTAAATCTGCCTTTACCACGCTTTTGGCCAATGCATTCCAGATCTTAATCTCTCACTTTATGAAAAAGTTTTTACTTATGTCACCATTGCTTTTCTTGCCAATCACCTTAATCTGAATTAAGTGTGAATTGAGACTTGGTCGATAAGATTACAGAGGTTAAAAGGCTGGACACATTCAGCTTTTTGTTGGATGAACTGTACTCTGCAAGCTCCCATTGATGAAAAACAAAGTTTGAAAAGCTTAGTTTGTTATGACTTGTAAAGCTCACATAACTTACAAGTAACAACCTATGCACTCACTAGTTCCCCATTAAGAATCCTCTAGTATCAGGCATGTTACAGAGAACATTCAATCTCACAGCTGAAAGGTTCACATTATTGAGACTGTGAAACTATTACCATTCTGACTTTACTTGACAAGAGGTCATAATACATTTCTCAAAAACTGTACTAGGCTGTTCACTGTTATAAATCGCTTACATTCTATTCTTTCTCATTCTATGTATTTAACCATAATATAAATACATCACTATTATTCAACAAGTCACACATCTCATTTTCATGAAAAGATTCCAAGGTCACATTATGGAGCCATAGAGTCATATGGCACAGGAGGTAGCCATTTGGCCCATTTACTTCTCAGCTCTAATAGACCGATCCAGTCCATCCCATTCTCCTGCTCCATATCCACTGCCCTCCAAATTTATTTCCCTCACATGCCTATCTAATTTCCTCTTAAAATTATTGATTGTCTCAGCTTTCAATCCTCAAAATCAGCGCATTTCAGGTCATTATCATTTGCTAAATAAGTTGTTTCTCATATACCTTCAGTATTTCTTGTCCAAATTTAAATCCATGACCCTCGCCCTTGAAGCAGCAGCTAATGGAACCTTATCTAACCATCATCCCACACACCTTTATGTACAATCTCCCCTCAACTTCCTTTTCTCCAAGGAGGAAAACCTCAGCTTCTCCAGCTTAACTGTCTGGCTAAATTCCAACATTGCTGGAACTACTCTGACAAATCACCTCTGCACTCTTTAAAATGTGGCAATCAGAGCTTGATGCCAAGCTCTAGTATTAGGGCTTTATAAAGGTTTTGTATAACCTGCCTGCTTTTGTACTCAAGCCTTCTCTCGTGAAGTCTATGATTCATTGTACTTTGGTATATCCTGCCATCTTCAAAGAAGTATGCATGTAAATTTCCAGGTCTCTCTAACTCAGCACATTCTTTAAAACTCTGCCACTAGAGTATTTTACCTCACACTATCCTCCCTGCCAAAATATATCACATCACACTTTCATTTGCCACTTGTCTGCCCATTCTGTTAGCCTGCGTGCTGCTGCAGTTGATTGCTTGCCACATTTCCAAGGCTGGTATTGTCAGCATATTTTGAAATTCCATACTCCAATATCAAAATCATTCATAATAATAATTGTTCTTTCAGCATTGACCGTGGGGAAAGCCAGTGTCCATTTCTTATTGTGCATTCTGATAAACAACTTTCTGCAGGAAGGACCACTAGCATTACCCTGCAGAAAGTAGGGTTAGGAGGTGGGCAGACGGCATCTCTCCTTTGGATTCAGGTGAATCTTCCTCCTCTGTGGTTCTGTTTCAAATTATCTTGGATAAAAATAGAAACTGAACTCCCCAACCCAAAAATACTGTCCATCATTTCATTCAGCATGTGCCAAGAACCCCAAAATATTCACGCAAAAGCAAAACTGAGCTTCTTAAAATATAGGTATGCTTTACTAAAAGGTCATCTGTTTAGCATTATTTTAGTAGCACAAACTTAAAATTACATCAAGCTTTTGCTTTCTTCTACATCTCGACAAAATTACCAAAGAATTAGATTAGGCTTATTGAAACATTAACCTTGATGTGCAGAATAATACTAGTGGTCCTGACTGAGAACAGTTTTGCAATAGTGAATTTTAAAGTTAAAGTTTATTTATTATTAGTCACAAATAAGACTCAATGAAGTTACTATGAAATTCCCCTAGTCACAATGCTATGGTGCCTGTTCGGGTCAATGCACCTAACCAGCAGTCTTTCAGAGCGTGGCAGGAAACCGGAACACCTGAAGGAAACCCACACAAAAATGGGGAGAATGTGCAAACTCCACAGAGAGTACCCAAGCCAGGAATCGAACTCGGATCCCTAGCTCAATGAGGCAGCAGTGCTGACAGCTGTGCAACAGTGCCACCCCGACTAAAGAAAACAGAAATGCATCATATATTTATACTCAAACTAGTTTGGTTAAAGACAATATTTTTGAATAACCAAACTTTGTCTAATTTTTGGCCACGCATGCAATAGCTAGCAATCATATACAGAACAGTTAAATGTTGTTAGTTTAAATTGGAAAAGCATATATAGAGTTGTTCCCATCTTTGGATCAAATTGTAAAATTCATTCCTCCTTTAGAACTCTTTTCAGGTCAACTTGTGCATCACTAGGATTATCACTGCAATATGACTTTTATGGAATACCCTATGGACTAAACTTTACTATTCTAAGGAGTAAATGAAAGCAATCAGATCGCCAACGATAGCTTGTTGAAAACAGAGTTTAATAGTATCAAAGAGTTGGTTTTTGAAATGTCGCAATAAAGCTTGGTAATAATCATTCACTTTATCAATTACATTAGGAAGGAGCATTAAATCATCTCGACTTCAAATAAAATGACTGCAAGTAAACTCCACAAATCATTTTCAATTTTTAGAAGAATAAACGTGCCAAACTCAAGATTCGATCTACATCCATCAGAGACATTTGTCAAACAGGTCACTTGCTCACTCTTTGCCGCCACCAAGTGGCATTTCAGGGAGCTAACAAATAAAGCTGAAATTCTGATGCTATAATCAAAACCTTTACAAAATCCCTGACCAATAATCTAATGGGAGAGTTCAGCATCTGTTTGGTGAAGTTTAGCCAGGCATAACACCTACTACAACCATTTGAAAATTGAATAGTTTTAGCACGATCAATTTAAACCTTCAGTGTCAAAAGATGGATGATTAAATTGGCAAAACAACTGGTTCAGAAGACTTTGGATAATGGAACAAATACATTTCTTGCAATGAAGCAAGAACAAATGGGAGGGAGGCGGGGGGGGGGGGGGGGGGGGGGCACAGTTCCTTCTTAATATATAATTGCAAAGTTGTCATGGTACTCAACCTTACAATGGAAATCTCAAGGTCAATGCCATGTTTGTGCTGCAATATAGACAAGACTGAATACCAACTCAACTTCGGGGCAAATTAGCCAGAATTCTTGCTTTAGATCAATTTGTGCTTGTAACCTGTGCTTAACCCTCTCTCAACTCACATTGTCTGTACTCTTAAGATTTGACTACATGTAAAGACTGCATTCCAACCATTATTTTGTAAATTGAGTTTGTGTCTTTATATGTCCTATTTGTGAACAGAACTCCCACTTACCTGATGAATGAGCAGTACTGGATGAGTATATATGGGATCCAATGGGATTGGGGGTTATAGATAGGTCTACGGCTGGGTAGGTTTTTGATGTGTTCGGCACAACTTGTGGGCCGAATGGCCTGTTTGTGCTGTAGTGTTCTATGTACTCTGAAAGCTAGTGGCTTGTGCTACTAAATAAACTTGTTGGACTTTGCTGTGAGTCTTCTATTGGATCAATTTGCCAGCGGAAGTTCACATTTATGATTATTTAGTAAGGAAAATAATTTCAAACCTGTTCTAAATATTCAAGGGTTCATTCTCACCAGTCCCTCTCATAAGTGGAAACCATGTCTTTCATAATCCAGAGTTTCTATTTACTGCTCGGGTTTCAGTCTTATGATAGCAGGATGACTTAATATTGTAAGCCTGCATTATGCAAACTATAACTTGCATGTGTGATCATTTACCAGGGTGGACTGACTGAAACTTTAGTGTGATAAAGCCAAATGTAAATCAACAAGCTGGCTTATCCGACAATAAGTGAATGGGTGTGTTGACCTTCAAAGTAAATCAGGCCATATTTTGAGAAGTGATATAGAAATTCAGCCAAAGAAAGTATCAGAACAACATTAACTGTTAGCAGGGTGAAGAGTTAATTTTCTTCTAAGACAAAACGCATAGGAACAAGGGTAGGACATTCAGTCCATCTAGCCTGCTCTACCATTCAATATTTACTCATTGTATCCCTCAACCCTTTATTATTAGTAAGAAATCGAACAATCTCTGCTTTAAACATACTCAGTGACTGAGCTTCCACATCCCTCTGGGATAGAGAATTCCAAAGATTCACATCTTCTTTGTAAAGAAATTTCTCCTCATCTCGGTCCATAATGGCATCCTCTTATTTTGAAATTTTGCCTTAGTTCTGGACTTTCCAACCAAGGAAAACATCTTATCTGCATCTATCCTGTCTACTCTTTTGACTATTTTGTGGATTTCAATTAGATCACCTCTCATTCTTTAAAACTCAAGAGAACAGAGGACCGGCTTTCTCAATCTCTCTTCATAAGAGGTTTTGCTTTTCCTGGAACAAACTGGTGAACAATTGTTGCACTCTCTCAATGGTAATGCGGTCCTTTCTAAGGTAAGGAGACCAAAACAGCACATAGCACTCTAGGTGCAATTTAAACAAGCTTCTACATAACTGAAACAAAACTTCACTACTTCTGTATTCAAATCATCTTGTGATAAAGGCTAACATTTCATTAGCCTTCCTAATGGTTAGCTACATCTGCATGCTAACCGATAGTAAAACATGAACATCATGTTTAGGAGAAACAGGAGACTTTGGACCCATGGTTCTGAAACTTTCCACTGGACGTTTTCCTTGCCTTATACAATGGGTTATTGTAAACTAATTGATGGAATTTGACTGCCATGGAAAGCTAACAATTCTGTTATTCTTGCGTCATGCCACAATCAAAATAGTGAAAGGAAAATTAGATGGATCTTAAAAACAGCACAATGGCACGGTAACTAGCACTGCCACCTCACAGTGCCAGAGGCTTGGGTTCAATCCTCGGCTTGGGTCACTGTTGGTGTAGAGTTTGCATATTCCCCCGTGTCTGCGCCAATTTCTTCTGGGTGCTCCGGTTTCCTCCCACAGTCCAAAAATATGCGGATTAAGTGTCTTGGCCATGTTAAATTGCCCCATAGTGTCAGAGGGCCTAATTAGGGTCTAAATGTATGGGATTACAAAGATAGGGCCTGGATGGGATTGTGGTCAGTGCTGATTTGTTGGGCCAAATAGCCATCTTCTGCACTGTAGGATTCAATGAAGTGAGGGATGAGAAAGGGCCATTTTTTATAACAAAAATAATGGGGCAGTCTTTTAAAGAAACATTTTATTTCAATTTTGTGTGTCTAAAAATCTTAGGAGAAATGGGCACTCTAAGTTTAGAACAAAGAACAAGAGCAAAGAAGAGAAGTCTCCAGTTCTACCCTCACTGTGAAAGCGAGTCTTGGGTAGAAGTTACAATATTGGCTATTAATTTTTTATCTATGTCCTAACTTCAAATATTAGGAAATTAAGAAGTAAAGTTTATTTATGAGTTACAAGTAGGCTTACATTAACACTGCTATGAAGTTACTTTAAAAAATCCCCTAGTCTGGCACCTGTACAGGTACACTGAGGGAGAAATTAGCATTGCCAATGCATCTAACCTGCACATCTTCAGACTATGGGAGGGAGCCAGAGCACCCAGTGGAAACTCGCACAGACACGGGAAGAACGTGCAAACTCCACGCATATAGTGAACCAAGCTGAGAATTAAACTCAGGTCCCTGGCACTGTGAGACAGCAGTGCTAATCACTGTGCTATCTCCCAAACAGATAATGAATGAATGATGGGGCATGTTTGTTGGTACCAGCTATTGTAGAGACCCTGTCTAATTGATTATTCTTCACAGATGACCCAAAACGAAATGTTGACCAATTTTCCTGTCTTCATGTAACATGTATAAATGCATATGCATTCTTCAGGGGTGACTGGATCATGAAACAAAGCAGAAACTAAAGCTAATCAACTGTATCCTTCCCACCAGATGAAGAAGATTAATTGTCTATCTTTGCACTGAAGTGAATACAGGTATCTAAATTCTTGATGAAAAAGTGTTTTGACCAGTTGAAATATTAAAGAAAGAAACAAACAAACAAACAAACATTCTCAAATTTGAAGCTCTCTCTTACTATATAACTCACCAACAACATTTACTAAAGTACCACATAATCAACTGCCATCAAAGTTCAAGCCCATGGAATAAAACAAATAGTGGCTGCATGGATATCCAGTTGCCTAGGTGACAACAATGATTTCAGATGAAGTAAGGTAAAAATGTGGTACAATTCATGGATCAGAATTAGGACCAGTGTTTTTCTTGATTTGACAGGTAGCTTGAGAATAAAGTGTTGTCATTTGTAGTCAGCAAATTGACAGATAAACCAAAAGACCTTAAAGCAAGATTGAGGAGATCCAATGTGAAGATTTTTGAGGTGAAGGGAAGAGACTGTGAGGACCTTTATCCTAATGAATTTGTGGATCAGCTACTGAAAGACGTCTGGATTTGATTTATTATTGTAATGTGTATTAACATACAGTGAAAAGTATTGTTTCTTGTACGCTATACAAAGCATACCGTTCACACAGAAGGAAACGAGTGAGTGTAGAAAGTAGTGTTACAGTAAATTCAAGGGCGTTAAAAGAGTTAGAATGAAGTTTTAGAAGCATAGAATGAGAGTAAAAGATAGAATTAGAAGGTGTACTGGGCACCGCTTGCAAGAAGTCGCGTCACTCCGGCACCATCTTGAAAAAAATGACAGAGCATAGAGCAGCATGCAGTCCAAGCTTAAAACCAGGCTGTGACCAAGGCCTTTCATCATTCAATTCCATGACGATAATGTCAAGATGATTCTGCAGCTGGCTAGACAGAAAGTTATCCTGCTCTGCAAAGGAAACAGAACTTTTTTTTGGATTTCACTGTAATAATAATGAGGGAAAAAATTGTCTTTGCGGAGGTTATAAGGGCTCTAACTGCAATGTCTGGAAGTAAAATGTAGCTTGCTCTACCGTGCCAGATTAAGTGTCATAAATAGCATCCATGTTCAGAAAATATTCCTGATCTAGAATTCCTGATCTAGAATCAGCGAAGGGCTATACTAATTGAAACATGGCTGCTGATTGACTGTCTGATCTGTTTAATTGGCTGTGATGACTGTCGATGTTTCACCAGATTTCAACTGTGGGAAGCTTATTTTCCTCTTGCTGAATATTTTGTTTTCCCTTCAACAGCTGCCCAAACATATTACTAACATTGAATGTTTGATGGTAATACGATATTAACAGCAACCGCAAAGGTTGAAGGACTCTGATTACGGTGTTGCTAATTGTGTTTAACAATGTCACTATGACGATTTAATGCTATTCCTGAGCTATTTGATATTCGTAACTGGAGATGACACTCATTTTATTTTGCTGTGGGGAGGATTTTGCACCCAAGTTCTTTTGGGTTATCCTTAGCACCGAAAGAAGAGGAAGGATTCAGCCTTTCATCTGGGGGAAAACCAGCATTGGGGATGCCCCCCGATTGATGAAACTATGTTTTTCTCAATATGTTTGGCATTTGATCCTGCTGTTCTTTCTGAAGAATTTATTAAATATTATCTTCTCCCAGACAAATTTGTTCTTATGCATCAATATGATCACTGACGTAACTATATCCACTATTTAGGTTTATATCCGTAGTCAGATTATGTCATATATTGCAAGGATGAATAGCAGTGCTCAAAATGCCTATTTGAATTAGCTGACTTTATACTCCAAATTAACCAGCGTAACGTTCTGCTCCAACTCTGGGGCTTTATAAGGAAAGACTCGGTTTACAGGTATAAATTGAACTTTACCTGTTAACCAGGTTGAGCAACCTTTTCTGAAATGTATTACAAGCATGGTGAAAATGTCAGTAAAATTATTTCTCACCAATTCACAAGTCAGCGATCTTTAATAGGATCACAGAGATTTGATGTGGAGATGCCGGTGTTGGACTGGGATAAACACAGTAAAAAGGCTCACAACACCAGGTTAAAGTCCAACAGATTTATTTGGTAGCAAAAGCTACTAGCTTTTGGGAAGATATATACCCAGCAATAAAAACCATTATTTTGTAAACTGAATTTGTGTCTTTATCTGCTGTGTTTGTGAACTGAAATCTCACTCACCTGATGAAAGAGCAGCGCTCTGGAAGCTAGTGGTTTTTGCTACCAAATAAACCTGTTGGACTTTAACCTGGTGTGGTGAGATTTCTTACAAAGAGAGATTTGAACTGAATCTGTTACTCCCACACTAGATCCAAAATGCATAAATAATGACTTTACAACTTCCTATTCTACCATATGTTCATAGAATCCTACAGGACAGAAGGAGGCCATTTGGCCCATGGAGTCTGCACTGACCACAATCTCTATCCCCAGAACTCCATGCATTTACTCTAGTCCCCCAAACACTAAGAGGCAATTTTAGCATGGCAAAGCACCTAACCCCACATCTCTGGACTGTGGGAGGAAACCAAGCGCCCGGAGGAAACCCACAGAGACAAGAGAAGAATGTGCAAACTCCACACAGACGGTTATCCAAGTCAGGAATTGAACTTAAGTCCCTGGTGGTGTGAGGCAGCAGTGCTATCCACTGTGCCACTATGCTGCCACGCTTCTGAAGTTGCAGACAATTCTAGTTCATATTCATTTTTGACAAGTTTGATAACCCAACCTTGAGCCCTGTTAATAGATATCATTAGATAAAATCCTCTCACCTATACAAATAGGCCAAGCCATGAAAGTGCTACGAATTCATAATGTTTCAGGAACCAATGGTTTTATTCTTGTTGATTTTTATAAAATATTCTCCTCCTGTTTGTCTCCCTTGCTTAGCTTTTTCATGGTAACCTTCCTTTTACTTAAAATCAGGCAAACATGTCACTGAAAATGACTCAGGATGTTGAATGCAGTTCCTGCAGCTCTATTTCTCTGCTCAATACGGATTGCAAGATACTAGCCAAAGCTCTTGACCTCCATTTGAAGACCATTACGTCACCTATTGTCTCTCCTGATCAATCCGACTTTATTAAGGATTGACAGTCATTCTCCAAATTAAAGCAACTGTTTAATGTTATTTACTCCAAGACTCCTTCTTCTCTTCCAGGTTTATAATTTCTTTACATGCTGAAAAAGTATTTGACTGTGTAGAATGGGGCTGTTTATTCAAAGTTTTAAAATGTATGGTTTTAGACGAGTTTCATCTCATGGGTTAAACATTATATTCATCACCTGTAGCTTCAATTTGTATAAATCTTTCATACTCTGCTTATTTTCCCCTCCAGAGAGACAGACTGTCCTTTAACCACATTTCATTTTGGGATTGCTATTGAACCACTTGCTATGTCTCTTTACTGTAACAAGGATGACATTAGAATTAACAGGGGTGGTCTATGTCATAAGATCTGTCTTTATGCCAATGATTTTTTTGTGTCTACACCCAATGTTCCTGGTACTCTGCTCCAGTTTGATAATTGGAGCAGCCTATAATTTTTTTTTAAAAAACGTTTGCTTTTTCCAATAAATTCTTCTGCATTAGTTCTATCTTTTGTCTTCTTCCCCTTTAATTTGGCTTCTGATAATTTGGAAAGATCTATATCCAGCAATATTTTTAACTATAACTTCAGATCTTTGTTAGAATGTAAGTAAGGCTTTCCCATTTGGTTATGCAGTTCAGATCACGTCATTATTACAATCAATTGTCATTTTGATTCTACCTAATTTTTATATTTATTTCAAGCTTTTCCCATTTTTATTACAAAATATTTTTAAAGTCGCTTGATCAATGGATTTCCTCTTATTTGGAATAGAAAACATCCTCATTCGTAAAATCTTTTTGGAAAGACCAAAACTGAAAAAGGGGCTTGCTTTGCCAGGTTCTTTGCATTAATATTGGTCGACTAGTATTAATATGCTTATCTATTAGATTCACTTATTTTTTGGCAATGACAGTCCTGTTTGGACAATTATAGAACATTATTCTTGCCTCCTCATCTCTCCTATTTTCTTATTCTGTTCACAATTACTGGCTTGTATGAATCACTATACACAAAATAGCTCCCTTAAAATATGGCCCAATTCAGAAACCACTTTGGTTTTAACTCTGTTCTTCCCTATTTTCTTATCCATTTTAATCCAGGTTTTCTATCTTTTCTATTAATTCAGCCTTCCACATTTGATCCAGATTCAGTTTAAAATCTTTTAAGGGCTTTTTCTCTGAGAATAGTTTGCTTCCTTTGATTATCTAGTAAGGGAATGTAGTGTTCTCAAATCTCACTTTTGTTTTTAGGTAAAGTACAATTAAAAAAAGTGCATTTATTAGTCACAAGTAAGGCTTACATTAATATTGCAATGAAGTTACTATGAAATTCCCCCAGTCGCCACAACCCGGAGCCTGTTCAGGCCAATGCACCTAACCAGCACCTTTGGTCTGTAGTTTTGCAAATAAAATTTTGTTACTTTTCCATTTTTATTTAAGTGTTTATCCCATTCTAAAGGGCTCTGTTTCATTCATTTATAACCTTATTCAAAAACACTTTATTCCATTTTCAGCCAAAATAAAGGCATTTCAGCAGCAGGACTCAAATACAGAGCTTGTTAGCAGTATATGGCAGTTGATTCTTTTCAGATTGCATTCTTCATCACTGTGTGTTTGATGTGGTTTGCCTCAATTTAATGTTCTACATTGACTTTACCTTTTTCGAGCTAGTCTTGCTAGGGTATACCCTGGGCTGTATAAGATTTCATCTGGCTTCTACAACGCTGTTTCACATGTTTTACATACTTTCTGGTCTTCTGCGTTCCCAATGTTTTCATACATGTGTGGCAAACCTATTGATATTAAAACTATTTTTGATATTTTTGAGGTGATCTGACAGCTGTAGATAGCTGTAGCTGTAGACTATCATCTTGGCTTTCATTGCCTGCACATCAGACAGGCACATTAGCACTGTTGATTGCTCCTATCAAGTCATGTGTGCTTTTTTCTTTTCTGTACTTAATTGGCACCCAAAATAACCTAAAATCTGCAATTTAACAAAGCCTTTTCTTATGTAACTCTATCAAAGAACCGAAATCAAATTAAACTATGACATGCTCAGAAAGTATCCCTTTCACTATCTATTGCATTTATGAAACTCATATTTGAAATGAATGACCAGCCAATATGCAATTTAAGCTGTCACAGACTGAGAGGAACACCATATTCAAGGTCAATGATCTAGGGTTCCTACAGGAAAAAAAACTGCTAATACTCAATGCGTGCACTAATTAATGCCACAAAATTTAAAGCACAACATGAGGGTGGTGGTTGATGGGAGATATTCATCGTGGAGTTCGGTGACGAGTGGTGTGCCTCAGGGGTCTGTTTTGGGGCCCCTGCTGTTTGTAATTTTTATAAATGATCTGGATGAGGGTATTGAGGGATGGATCAGTAAATTTGCAGATGATACTAAAGTTGGTGGAGTGGTAGATAGTGAAGAGGGGTGTTATAGTTTACAGAGTGACTTGGACAAGTTGCAGAGCTGGGCCGAGAGGTGGCAAATGGAGTTTAATGTGGAAAAGTGTGAGGTAATGCACTTTGGCAGGAACAATAAATGTGTAGAGTATAGGGCTAATGGTAGGGCTCTTAATAGTGTTGAGGAACAGAAGGATCTTGGTGTATGTGTCAATAGATCCCTGAAAGTAGGCAGTCAAGTGGATAAAGTTGTTAAGAAGGCATATGGAGTCTTAGCTTTTATTGGTAGGGGGATTGAATTTAGGAGCCGCAGCATCATGTTGCAACTGTACAAAACTCTAGTGCGGCCGCACTTGGAGTATTGTGTGCAGTTCTGGTCCCCACATTATAAGAAAGATGTGGAGGCATTGGAGAGGGTACAGAGGAGGTTTACCAGGATGTTGCCTGGTATGGAGGGCAGGTCTTATGAAGAGAGGCTGAGGGATTTGAGGTTGTTTTCGTTAGAAAGGAGGCGGCTAAGAGGGGACCTTATTGAAACATATAAGATGATTAGAGGTTTAGATAGGGTGGACAGTGATAGCCTTTTTCCTAGGATGGAGAAAGCTAGCACGAGGGGACACAGCTTTAAATTAAGGGGTATGAGTTATAGGACGGATATCAGAGGTAGGTTCTTTACTCAAAGAGTGATTAGGGAGTGGAATGCCCTGCCTGCAGCTGTTGTAGATGCGCCAAGTTTGGTGGCGTTTAAGAGGTTAATTGATAAGTATATGGAAGAGAAGGGAATGGTTTAGTTTGGAGGGGCATTGCTTTTTATTTTGGTCGGCACAACATCGAAGGCCGAAGGGCCTGTTCTGCGCTGTAATGTTCTATGTTCTTTGTTCTATGTTCTATGACAAAGAAAACAATCAATTATCATCAGCTGCATCCAAATCAAAAATGTTTCTAAATGTATGTTTTTTCTACTTTGTTTGAACTACAAATACTGTTCAATCATAAAATCACATCTAACATTAGACATACTGTTCCGAGTTTTACTAACATGGGTTGACTTAGTATTCTGCAAACAACTGAAAAGACACACTGTTCCATCAGTCATGGGGACGTATAGCCTACACATCTGGCATTGCAACAATATCGAAATTCATACACCACATTATACATTCATATGGAAGGCAAAAGGTTTTTTGGCTCGACAACAGCATCCTGTAGGTGCAAATTATCACTTACGTTGCTACCTAACAGCAACAGCATGAAAAGGCTAGCTTCATCTTTGCTCAAATATTCGAGACTCGTTATCCTTCTATAGTAATCTGATGTAGTCCAAAACCTTTCAGGCCCAAAGTTGATGGCCTTAGGCCCATTTGTAAGAGCACAAGATGCATAGCGAGCAATGGTGTGATCAGGGTAACCATTACTCGCAGGACAGCTTTAATGCACCCTATTCCTGCATCATGCTTGCATGGTGAGCAAACGGCTCGGGCCCCATTTACGAGATTGCCAATAAAGGCAATCTTATTGTGAGTGGAGCTGACCAGTGAAGGAGATAGTAGTAGAGAATCTAGTAAGTGGATTTCTTACCTAGCACAAAGAAAAAAAGTGTAGCAATCTATCCAGATATACAAGGACATAGGAGTTAGATCACTGAAAGGCAAATAAGGACGAGCGATTACCAGACTTACGAGTAAACGATTTTCACTCCTCCCTTTAGACCACCTTCAAATTCTCCTTTGCCTCGACCACCAGCAAGAACCTGAGCTTTCACTACCACATCTTTCGACCCTATTGGAACAAAATTTTAAATGTTTCAGTCAGTTCTGTAAGTGCAAACATGCGTGTTTTTTTCTGGGAGATTAGTGGAGAAGAGAGGAGGGGACAGTTAGTCCCTGATCAGGATTTATTCACAACTGATATATTTCATTTGTAAATATGTGAAGTTAGTCATTCACGCACTCAAAAGCTGATGGAAAAAGGAGATCCAACATGATATTAAAGAATTGTGAGTGGCATTTTAAATTAAATGCAACCATGTATGACACAAATATAGAAAGAAAAAAGATGAACTTGCATTTATATAGTGCCTTTTTTGATCCAAAGACAACCCAAAGTACTTTGTAGTCAATGAAGTGCACTCATTGTTGTGGGAAACATGGCAACAAATTTCCAGACAGTAATTTCTTTGTTCTTTGTTCTAAAACTTCACAAACAGCAGTGAGATAAAAATCGAGGGAAAAATATTGGCCAACAATGGGAGAACTGCCCATCGCCTCTCCTTCAAATAGTGCATTGAAGGTTTGACGTCCACCCAAGATAGCTGATGGGACCAGTGTTTAAGGTCTCATTGGGAAGATGATCCTTCACCTGAAGGATTTTTTTAATCTATTTCCTTATGCTGAAAATAAAGATGATTAGGACTGTTGATTACTTCTCTCATGTCTTTTATACTTTTTCCTTTTCTTAACCTAATCTGCATTCAGAGATAACCTAACAAAGTTAATTTAAGAAAGCACTTTCTTATGTAACCCTATCAACAAAATACTGAAATCAAATTATACTATGGTATTCCTATGAAATAGCCCTTCCACCATTTATGGCATTTACAAAATTCATATTTGGAATTACTGACTAGCCAATATGCAACTTAAGCACATGTAGACTGAGAGAGGAACACTCTATTCGAGGTCAATGATCTATGGTTTCCACAGGAAAAAAACCTGCTGATACTCAATAATTATTAATTAATGCATTTAATTTTTGCCCACGTCACCACTGATTCTTTTGCCAATTTCCTTATAATCAGTGGCCTCTGGTTTTCAACTCTTTTGCCATTAGAAACAGTTTCTCTCTACTCATTCTGTTTAGATCCCTAAAGAGCTTCATCTTGTCATGTATGCAAAATAAATTCTATACTTTGTGTGCTTGAAAAGATAAATGATAATTTCTTATTCTGGGTCACAATGCTGTATTAGCAACTACCAAAAGAAATTTGAACAATGTAGGAAACAAGAAAGTGCTAAAAAAATAGACACAAAAATAGAGTCTTTACCTCAGTCAAGGAGAGCAGCTGATATTACATCTGATGGGGCAATGGGAGGAGGGATGAATGGAGACATCTGCGACCTCTCCAATACAGTCAACACTTTCTTCTCAGGTTAGGGCTTTGATGACCGACACCTTGCTTCCTCCCAAGTCCCAAGCGCCTATAGGGGAAGCAGCAGCTGAATGGACTACAATTTATCCTCCAAGGATAAATTGCAATTTGTCTTACAGGAAGATGGACAAATGAATTTCACCCACTTAACTTTCATTTTATGACTTAATGCCCAATTCCTGACTACCCCTATGATGTTCTTCGAGATGATTTTCTTCTGCATTTAAAAGCACTATATAAATGCCAATTATTGTCTGTATCTATCACAAAAAGCTGTTTATACAGTAACCACCTATATTCACAGTTTTCAGCAAGTCAGCAGGTAAAAAAGCTGAATCTATAAGGCAATCATTCTCTTCAAACTAAAATGCAAAAGCCAATTTCAGTTCCTCACATATTCCTGTCATTAAGATTGGATCAACAAACTTTAACTCTGTATGGCTTAATACTATATCAGGTAGTGTTTACATTCACTAGGACATCTGTGAAGTTATAAATATAGTGGAATCCATTGAAAAGATGCATCTCAATTGACAAATCTAATACCATGACATTAAGCTCCTTTGATAGTTTGACTTTTGACAATATTACAACAGATAAGAGAACTTCAGTAAGCATAAATTGATAGGACTCGACCATTCAACCCCGAGTCTATGCCATAATAGATGGTCGCCTGTTATTTGAAAAAAAGGCAGAGCTGGAAGTTTCACTAGCTAAAGAACAAAAAAAAAACAGAACATTAACAGTTTGAAATACAATGTTCTTTAGGCAAGTTCTTCCAAGTTCTGGGACACTGAAGTCAAAGCTAATGAGAAGGATGATCAAAAAGGTAGAATGAGACTTCTCGTGAACTTGGCTCTGAAAGTCTGAATCAAACTTATTTTTTTAAAATAAGCAACACTATTAACTCTTCAGATTCATGTTGAATTGTCAATATTTGGGACGAGACATACCTATTGCTTTGGCAACTCTGAAGGCTTCATCAGCTGAACTGGCAACTTGCCCTTTTGGGATACGTATGCCTGCATTCTTCAATAAATCCATACTCAGATACTCATGAAGAGAGAGATTTCTTTGTTGTTGCTGCTGAATTTCATTTCCAACTAGATTTAAGGATCCACCAAAAATCTAGAAGTAGAAAATAAAGCATAGTAATGATTGCTGCAATATAATGTTCTAACTATAATAAAAAATGGAAAAGGTTAAATTTCTCAAAGGGTCTGCCAGAGACAGAAACAAAGCTAATTTTTCAGGTTTGCGATATATCATCAAAACAGAGGGTAACTTCTGAACTTGCAGTTAATTCTAATCTGAAACTTATTCCGAGTAGCTCACTATTCTATTCAGATTGTAATTTTTTCTACCTCAGTTCATTATCTTTCTGTATTGTAGGAGGATAGTGTGTATTAAATAATAAACGTAAAAGTTTATCAGACATTTCAATTGACTGTGTACTTATACCATCTGAAGTCACCTTTGTGACACACAAGTGCCAGACATCAAATAACACAACAGCCACACTTTGTATCCTCTTTCTCTTGAACTAAAATCACTCCATCTCACCCTGCTCATTGTTCTTGCTTGTCTATCTGTTCTATAGCAAGGGGAATTATTTGCCATATGTATCTAAGAGTAATACACTTGAGGTATTCAGCTTACTTTTTGGGAAATGTTAGAAAGGCAATATGTCTGAGACAAGTTAAAAGAAGGAAGGTGGGAAACAAAATAAAAGATGAACAGATCCTTCAGACCAAGAAAAGGGAGAAAGGAGCTTTGATCTTTCTCATCCTCGTTCAAAAACAGCAAAGTCACAGTGGAGGTTTAAGTTGAATATAGAAAATAGTGAATGCCCAGTTTCGTGCTGTGGTTTGGAATCTTGTTTTCTTCAGCCTGAGATGAAAGGGACAGAAAGGAAGGACTATGATATATAGTGACCTGTTGAGGGCAATCAACCTCACACGTGCACGCCACTGTCAAAATTCCTCATAAGGAATTGGATCAGCAGCTAGTGGCAAGGAATCCAAGAATATGGAACTGGAAATGGAGTTTAGAATATGTTAAAGAGTTCTGTGTATGGCTTTCCCCTTGATGAAGTCAGATGCCAAAAAGGTCAAGAGGAACCTCTCAAAGCTTCCTACAGCATTGTTTGAAGAGTAAATTTCAACCTGTAAGTGTTTTATCATGGAAAAGAAAATAATAATATCACCAAGCTTGACCTTATCATGCAAGTTTGGTTAAATGAAAATTACTAACAAAAACAAAATCAAACATTTGGTAAATATATATTAGTCATCAAAACAGCACTGTCATTGATCCTCTCACCATCAATGTAAACAAGCTGTAACAATAGTAAGTATTTATTCACCACAATTAACAGAGCAAAACAGCCTACGCACTTCACATGAACACTGTCAAGCAGAATTTGATGCCTAGCCATATAAAGAGATAGTACGGCAGATAACAAAAGAGGCAGATTTTAAAGGAATATCCTAAAGAAGAAAGAGAAAGACGCTTAGGAAGTAAATTGCAGAGTCTAAAACCCAGAAAAACCACACATCCATCAATCCTGGGGCAATTAAAATCAGAGGTGCTTAAGAGGCTAAAACTGGAGGATCCTAGTTATGTCAGAGACTTGGAAGGCTGGAGGAGGGCACAGGGTGCAGGAAAGAGCATGCAAGGGCTGTAAAACAAGGATGGGAATTTTAATAATGAATGTGTTGGCTATTGGGACTTAGTATGTGTTAGAACAGGGAGCAACAAGGTTCTAGATGTTTGAATTACTATACATTTAAAGGCATTTTAAATTGCAACGGAAATTATTTTGTGTTAAACACTCGACAGAACAGGAGAATTCATTCAGCTTTGGAAAGTGACAGCGACGAGAAGGATAAGAAAAATCAGAAATTGTCCAGTCATTAACTTGCTTCACAACAAGCCGGCACAAACAGCAATACTCCGTTGTAAATAAACAAGGGATGGAAAATAAATTTGCCTTCAACAAGTGTTGGATGTTTTAATAGAAATGACTGACCTTAATATCTCCCAACCTGAATTAGCAAATTGTACTGAACGTAAGCTTAGCGATGAAAAGCCTTCATCTGCATGTATCATCGGAACGTTAAGAAATCTAAACTGACACATCACGAAGTGCCAAAATACTGAAATGTGGCTTTAAGAGTTATCATGTAGAGTTATAGCCAGGTAGGACACGTACAGTATTCAGTATACAGAAGCCTATACTGCAATACCGATTGGCTAAAAGGATGGCCTAAGCCGAGTGCTAGAATTATAAGTAAAAGCTAGAAACTAAAGTTAGTTTGTTGGAGGGAAACCAGAAGCACATTTCCCATAGGTTAAGAATTGCAAGTATTTGGTTATTAGTTGCATTGACGCAGGTTCACAGAATATTGCAAAGGCTGCCTGCAAAAAAAGTATAAAAATAGGGGAGAATCACAAAGATAGTTGCACTTGCCATGCATAGCATTTGTCACTGGACATTTGTCTGGACAGAACCATTAGCAGTAAGACACGTTCTAGAAAATTAGTACTTTGAGTCGGACATTGCCACAGTTAGGCACTTCTGAGTTCTTCCAGTACTTAAAATAATTCAGTGTGGAGATTGCTGTAAGAATTCAGTTTGGAGATCCATATTAAAATGCAGTAATAGAACTAAAGGTTATTGTCTTAAGGAATGAACACTCTGAAGTTGCTTCCAGTTTGAGAGAAAGAAAAAACACTCCACAGCATCTGTAAAGTGCATAGATTGAAAGAGAGAGAAAAAAAAAATTCAGCAAGCAGCTGTCAAATATATACCTTCAGCATTAAGATGAACTAAAAGTGACAGTAGTTAAAGTAGTTAGGGAAACCAGAGTTGAGTTCATTAAGCTGCAAAGGAGTTTGTATATATGTCAGAGTTAAGTTGACTAAGTTAAAATTTCTGGGGATGTCATGAGACATGAGTCAAGATTCAAGCAACCAATAACAGAAGATTTCAGAAGTCCCAGCATCCAGAAAGACCACCACATATTTAACATGGATATGTGCCAATGTGTCAACTAATGGAATAGAAATAGAAACACTACAGAGCAGAAGGAGGCCATTTGGTCCATCAAGTCTGCACCGACAACAACCCCACCCAGGTGTTATCCACAATTAGCCCGCTAATTCCTCTAATCTCCGCATACCAGAACATTAAGGAACAATTTAGCACCGTCAATGCACTTAGTCCAAAGATGTGCGGGCTGTGGGAGGAAACCCATGCAGACATGTAACTCCAGCTGGGAATCGAATCCGATTCCTGGAACTGAGAGGCAGCAGTGCTAATCACTGTGTCACCCTGTGTTAAATGGTGATCTTTACCATTGAATAAACCTTGTTAGTTTGCAAATAAACTTAGTGATTGGCATTTTTGGCAATAAGGTTATTTCTTGACAAGAATTTGCTTATTCTGGGATTTAGTATAAAGTCCAAAACCTGACAGAACTGAAAAATGCTGTGATAACACCCCCACCAAACTGACTGCAGCAATTCAAGAAAGTACCTCGATACCATCTTTGCAAGGGAAACTAGGGATGGACTATAAAACTGGTCTTGTCAGCAACGCTTGTATTAAATGAATGAATTTTTAATATGATCGGAAAGAACTGGAGCAAAAGATGTTGTGCATATTTCAGAGATTTTAAGCAGATTTATGGCTCAATGCTGAAAGAAGGTATTAGCATTAAGGGCTTGTGCAATGATTAAAATAAATCTCAATTTGAACAAACTTAAGACAACTATGCAGTACCAGGCTACTCTTTAATTCGTAGCATACAGAAATCTGACAACAGAAATTCATTCAATAGCTAATCTCTAATTTAAGTATAAAATAAATATGCTCGATAAAAGAAAAGAGATGCATTTGAATACACTTTTCACAATCAGTGGATGTCTCAAGATGCTTTACGGTCAATGAAGACATTTTCAAAGTGTAGAAAACACGACAACCAATTTGCAAACAGACACCAAGACACCAGGGGTAACCCTCCTGCACTTCTCTGAATGACACGGTGGCATAATGGTTAGCATAGCTGCCTCACAGCACCAGGGAACAGGTTTGATTTCAGCTTGGGTCACTGTATGGAGTTTGCATGTTCTCCTCGTATCTGCACGGGTTTCCTCTGGGTGTTCCAATTTCTTCCCACAGTCTAAAAGATGTGATGGTAAGGTACATTGGTTATGCTAAATTCTCTCTTAATGTACCCGAACAGGCACTGGAATGTGGAGATTAGAGGATTTTTACAGTAACTCCATTACAGTGTTCATGTAAGTCTACTTGTAACACTAATAAATAAACTTAAAGAAAAACTGCTTTGAGATCTTTCATTTCTACCCATGCAACTCAATTGGGCCTCAGTACTGGAGTGTCAACCTTGATATTTGTATTTAAACATTTGAGTGAGATTCGAATGCATAACTTGTGATTCAAATGAGAATGCCATAAACTAAGCCACAGCTGTCCTATGACTAAACAATCTGCATTTGTACAGCACCCTTAACCAAACAAAATACTATAAGGTCTTTTACAGGAGCATAATCAATCAAAAATACACAATGAGTCAAAAAAAAAAGATGACGGTAACTTGCTCAAAGTCATACGTTTCAAGGAGCATCTTAAAGAAAGGGAGAGAAGCATAGAGGCACAGATATTCACATTGGGAATTTTAAATCTTAGGATGGTAGCTGAAGGAACTATCACCAATGTTGGGACAAAGAGAGCGAGGGATGGACAAGAAGCCAGATTTGGAGAGGCACAGAAATTGAAAAAAGTTGTCGGGATGAAGACTTTACAGCAACAGAGAGGGGCAAAGCCATGCAGGGATTTAAAAACATAAATGAGAATTTTACGGTACAGACAGACTGATTGCCAATGCAGGTCACGAAGTCAGGAATGATAGCTATGTGGGAGTTGGTGAGATTTAAGATACAGAACGTGTTACAAAACACAAGTATCAAAGCAATCATCCTGTCCAGTGAACTTCACAGGATGCTTAGAGGTGAAGATAGTGCTAAAAGCCAAAATCTCTGGGAATGATGAGTTATCTGTGGATCATGAGGATTTCATTAGGGTTCAGGATCCACTTTCTGCTCTGGGCATCTCCACATCACGACTCTAGGCAGCCTATGTTATGATGTGGCGATGCTGGCGTTGAGGTAAACACAGTAAGAAGTCTCACAACACCAGGTTAAAGTCCAACATGTTTATGTGATAGCAAACGCCACTGGCTTTTGGGCTCAGGTGAGTGGGGAGTTCTGGTCACAAGCAAGGCATATAAAGGCACACACTCAGTTTACAGAGTACTGATTAGAATGCAAGTGTTTACAGCTAATCATATCTTAAAAGTGCAAACAACGTGAGTGGAGATAGCATTCAGCATAGGTTAAAGAGATGTGTATTGTCTCCAGATAGGAGTAAGAGATCCCATTGCGGAATGTGCGCGGAACTTGGCTATCATTCTCTCCTCAGCGACTCTGCGTGGTCGTGTGTTGTGAAGGTCGACTTCGATCTTGGGTTCGTGTCACAATATCTGTAACCACCATACTTGCCTAGGCAAGTCATGAAGGTTACAACATCTCACTTACTGTCCTGCCTGGAGACAATACATATCTCTTTAACCTATGCATAATGCTATCTCCACTCACATTGCCTGCACCTTTAAGACTTAATTAGCTGCAAAGACTCACATCCTAATCAGTATTCTGTAAACTGAGTGTGTGCCTTCATATGCCCTGTTTGTGACCAGAATTCCCCACTCATCTGACGAAGGGGCAGAGCCCCAAAAGCTAGTGGATTTTGCTACCACATAAACCTGTTGGACTTCAACCTAGCGTTGTGAGATTTCTTAGGGCCCATATTGGTCAGGAGAAGCCGGTTTGACTGCATGGGGGAGGTGAATGGGAGACGGAGCGCTGGTGGGCGGGGCGAGGCGCTGGTGGGCGGGGCGAGGCGCTGGTGGGCGGGGCAGGTTGTCCCTTGCTTTGGGGGGGGGGGGGGGGGGGGTGAACAGGGAAGGGGAGCGTCCCAGTCTATCCACCAGACCAAAAACCTGGGAGTGAGGGGGTCTTCCCTAATCCCATCCACTCTTCCCTCGGAAAGGACCCCCCCACGACGTGCCGTTTAATCCTTACCCTGCAGGCGGAGCGGGCCGCGGTTCTGCCGCTTGACCCGAGCGACAACCGACAGAGGACAGACGCGGCCATGACAGTCTTGGCCGGAGTGCGCAGGCGTGCCGGAAGTCGAGGACAGTGCGCAAGCGCGCCTGGAGCCCCACGCCACGCCACGCCCCGCCCCTGCGGGTGATCCACCTGGGCTGTGACAGTATCTCCCTGGCTTCTTCCCATTTCAAAATACAGCCCACAAAGAAACATCACACGGGTTTTAACTGAGACATTCTCCATATCAAAAATACACCATTTAATTGCTGTGGATACTGGAATCCAGAACAAAAACAGAAAATATTGGAAAATCTCAGCAGGTCTGACAGCACCGGTGGGTAGGGAGAGAGACAGTAGCACATACTGTCACTGAGACCTGCTGAGATTTTAAAACATTTTCTGTTTCTGTTTTAAATGCTGTAATTTATTTGCAGTGGGATAATATTTCTAATGGTAAATCCAATGTTGGAAATCTGTCTTGTGACACTTTTCAGTAGGGATGTTCCTAGTGAGCTAATGTGTTGTACCCACACATATGTGTGTGTGCATTATGTTATAGATATTATGAAAGTTAAAGCTAAATACTAAAGTATTTTCTGCTTTTATTTCAGATTTTCCAGCACCCAGTATTTTGGTTTCTTTTTAAAATTGACAGTTACAAAAAATCATGACTAACTTAAGCATCCTTGCTGTATGCTAGTTTGTTCAGTACATTAGAACATAGAACATTACAGCGCAGAACAGACCCTTTGGCCCTCGATGTTGCGCCGACCAATTAAGAAAAAGCAATGACCCTCTAACCTAAACCATTCCCTTTTCATCCATAAACCTATCCACAGACCTCTTAAACGTCCCCAAACTTGGCGCATCTACAACTGCAGCAGGCAGGGCATTCCATACCCTTACCACCCTCTGGGTAAAGAACCTACCTCTGACATCCGTCCTATAACTACCACCCCTTAATTTAAAGCTATGTCCCCTCGTGCTAGCTTTCTCCATCCTAGGAAAAAGGCTATCACTGTCCACCCTATCTAAACCTCTAATCATCTTATATGTTTCAATAAGGTCTCCTCTTAGCCGCCTTCTTTCTAACGAAAACAACCTCAAATCCCTCAGCCTCTCTTCATAAGACCTGCCCTCCATACCAGGCAACATCCTGGTAAACCTCCTCTGTACCCTCTCCAATGCCTCCACATCTTTCTTATAATGCGGGGACCAGAACTGCACACAATACTCCAAGTGCGGCCGCACTAGAGTTTTGTACAGTTGCAACATGACGTTGCGGCTCCGAAATTCAATCCCCCTACCAATAAAAGCTAAGACTCCGTATGCCTTCTTAACAACCTTATCGACTTGATTGCCAACTTTCAGGGATCTATGCACATATACACCTAGATCCCTCTGTTCATCAACACTATTAAGAGTCCTACCATTAGCCCTATACTCTACACATTTGTTATTCCTGCTAAAGTGAATTACCTCACACTTTTCCGCATTAAACTCCATTTGCCACCTCTCGGCCCAGCTCTGCAACTTGTCCAAGTCTCTCTGCAAACTATAACACCCCTCTTCACTATCTACCACTCCTCTGACTTTGGTGTCATCCGCAAATTTAGTAATCCATCCTTCAATACTCTCATCCAGATCATTTATAAAAATTACAAACAGCAGTGGCCCCAAAACAGATCCTGAGGTACACCACTTGTAACCGAACTCCATGATGAATAATTTCCATCAACCATCACCCTCTGTCTTCTATCAGCTAGCCAATTCCTAATCCATACATCTGCATTTTCTGCAGAAGCCTTCTATGGGGAACCTTATCGAACGCCTTACTAAAGTCCATATATACCATGTCAACTGCCTTACCCTTATCCACCTCTTTGGTCACCTTTTCAAAAAACTCAATAAGGTTAGTAAGGCACGTGCCTACCCTTCACAAAACCATGCTGACTATCCCCAATCAATTCATTTCTCTCAATTCATTTTCCAGCAGTTGATTTAGATTTATAGAGTGGTAAAACAACTTAACAAAACTCATTATATTTATGGATTTTGTACTGAATCTATTACTTGGATTCAGCACACTGTCTAGAGTGCAATACATTCATCAATTATGTTTGGGAAGCTACTTTGTTATCTCACGTACAAATATCTAAATTCATTCACTAAGCTTACTCAATTAGACAACTTGGTGATGAGCCGATGTAAAATAGTTTTCAGACTGATCTTTTACATAAAGATGGTGTAAGGTGATTTTCTGGGGGCTTCCCTCTGGTTCCATATATTGAGCTGAACTCAACAAACACAAAGACTCGTGAAAGACAGTATGCAATTAAAGATATTTTTTATTTGACCAACATGCATTGGGAGAGAGATAACTGGAAGATTCAAGCTTCTCTCTGATTTTAGAGTACATGTCTAAAACAGCTATATCTTTTCATAGGTTTGTTTCTCCTGCCCAACCTGTCATCCATCCAGTTGGTTATTTTGGATGATCCAATTATATTAATACACTTTAGTTACCTCATCAACGGCATTCTACCCTCTAGCAGAATTGAGAATTCACTGGACCTGGAAGTTCTCACCCCTGCTGCTTGCCTAGCAATCTTAGCTACGCAAATACGGTCTGTTCAAGAATTGCCCTCACCATCTGCTAACCATGGCAATGGCAAGGGATTCATTTTTGATTTGATTTATCATTGTCAGAGGTATTAATATACAGTGAAAAGTATTGTTTCTTGCATGTTATACACAGACAAAACATATGATTCGTAAAGAAGGAAATGAGAGTACAGAACGTAATGTTACAGTCATAGCTAGGGTACAGAGAAAGATCAACTTAATGCAAGATAGGTCCGTTTAAAGGTCTGAAAGCAGCAGGGAAGAAGCTATTCTTGAGTCATTGTTACGTGACCTCAGACTTTTGTCTCTTTATCCTGACGGAAGAAGGTGGAAGAAAGAATGTCCTGGCTGCTTTACCAAGGCAGTGGGAAGTGCAGACAGAGTCAATGGATGGGAGGCTGGTTTGCATGATGGTTAGGGCTACATTCATGAGCTTTTGTAGTTCCTTGTTTTCTTAGGCAGAGCAGAAGCCATATCAAGCTGTGATACAACCAGAAAATATGCTTTCCATGGTGCATCTGAAAAAGTTGATGAGAATAATAGCTAACATGCCAAATTTCCTTAGTTTTCTAAGTAGAGGCATTAGTGGGCTTTCTTAACTATAGTGTTGGCATTGTGGGATCAGGATAGGTTGTTGATGATCTGGACATCTAAAAACTTGAAGCCCTCGACCCTTTCTACTTCATACCCATTGATGCAGACAGGGGCATGTTCTTCTTTACGCTTCCTGAAGTTGATGACAATCTCCTTCATTTTGTAGACATTGGGCAAGAGATTGTTGTCACTGCACCAGTTCACCAGATTCTCTATCTCATTCCTGTACTCTGTCTCATCATTGTTTGAGATCTGACCCACTATGGTGGTGTCGTCAGCAAACTTGAAAATCGATTTGGAGGGGAATTTGGCCACACAGTCATAGATATATTTTCTCTGGTCTGCAAATTACACCTCCACAGTAGTAGCTGAATATTTCTATTCACTGCAACCAGAAACTAAATACCTACATTGATTTTAAACCTTTAGTAGCTTGCAGCTGCATGGCTTCCTACTGATAATATTCCATTCCTATTGTTTTCAAAGAATGTGGCCTAGTTCCGCTCATTTCCCATTATGCTTTGGAGCAGACTGCATCTTGGCCAAAGCTTACAAGACATTTGAAAATATATTTTAAATCTAATGCTTATTCAAAGTTTTCTACCAATGATTATATGCATGCCAATGCAGACAATACTTTTGTGTAATATATATATGTGTGTGAGGCACTTGTGATTTCTTTTGGCACATTGTGATCCCTATTCCGAACTGGTCTACTTTATTATATGCAAAATGAACAAAGCCATATTCATATAGATGATGTGTAATATAGTCACAGTATGTAATCAATAACACTATCTCATCACTAATCAACTCCACTTCTGTTTCTCAGTTAAAGTTTCAACATGAGAAATCATTGGCCAGCTCTGATTGCAGTGGCAACTTAGGGATGGCACAGTGGTTAGCACTGCTGCCTCACAGTGCCAGGCACCTGGGTTTGATTCCTGACTTGAGTCACTGTGTAGAGTTTGCATTTTTTCCCCATGTCTGCATGGGTTTCCTCTGGTGCTCCAGTTTCCTCCCACAGCTTGAAAGACGACCTGGTTAGATGCATTAACCCGAACAGATGCCAGAATGTGGCAAGTAGGGTATTTCACAGTAACTTAATTATAGTGTTAATATAAGCTTTACATGTGACTAATAAATAAACTCTACAATTAAGGAATTGAATTGAGGAATATGATTAAAACTAAAAATTCTTCTGATTCTGTTGATAGTCAAACTACCTTCCTTCTTCTACCATTAAATACACCTTTTTATTCCAGCGTGGTTCGTGATGTTGTTAGTAAGGCCAGAATACATTATCCATCTGTAGTTGCCTTTGAGAAGGTGGTGATGAGCCAACTTGTTGACCTGCTGCAGTCCATCTTATGCAGGTACACTCACAATGCTGCTGGAAAGGGAGTTCCAGGATCCTACAACAGTCAAGGAGCAGCTTCCACTGATCTTGCAGATGGTGGTGTCTCCATGTACCTGCTGCTCATGTCCTTCTTGGTGGTAGGGCCTAGATAGGAGAAGGAACTTTGGTAAGTTGCTGTAATGTATCTTATATATAATACACAAAATTGCCAGATTTTGCCAAAATTGTGTCAGAGTAAATGTTTACAGTGAAAGATGGTGTAACCATCAAACAGGCTGCTCTGTCCTGAATGGTGTCAAGCTTCTTGAGTGTTATTGAAGCCATTCTCATCCAGGCAAGTATTCCATTATGCTACATGGTGTGTTTTGTAGGTAGTATACAGGCTTGGTTGGACATGGGGAAAGGGGAATAGGGAGTGGCAGGGAGTTAGGAGGTGAATTAATGACCTCAGAATTCCCAGCCCACTGCTCTCATAGCTACAGTATTTTTATGACTGATTCAGTTTTTGGTCAATGCTAACCCTCAGGATATTTGTGTGAGGCATTCACTCATGGTGATACCATTGAATGTCAAGGAGAAATGGTTAACTTCTTTCTTGTTAGATATACTTTTTTTTAGCACATGAACATTGAATGTTGCATGCCACCTTTTATCCCAAGCTTCAATGTTGTCCAGGTTTTGCTGCATTTTGCTAAGATTGTTTCAGTATCTGAAGAGTTACAAATGGGACTAATCAGCAGACGTCCCCACTTTGGACCTTACGATGGAAGGTAGAGCAACTGAAGATGGTTAGAGCCTACCCTGAGAGACACTTGCAGCAATGAGACTGAGATATTTGGCTTCCAACAACTCAACTATTTTCCTTTCTGTTAGGTATGATTCCAATCAGTGGAAAATGTCCCCACGCCCTGGATTCCCGATGATTCATTTTGCTAGGGTCCATGGTGCCACACTAAATCAAATGCTGCCTTGATGTCCCCTGCAGTCACTCACACCTCTTTAAGTTCAACATTTTTGTCCATGTTATGACCAAGGCTGTAATGAGATGAGGAACCGAGTGGTCCTGGTAGAACACAAACCAAGCATTATTGAGCAGGTTATTGTTGTGTAAGTGCCCCACGATAGCAATGTCATGACATCTTGCATCATGATTGAGAATGCTGATGGGGTTATAATCAGGCAAATTTGTCCATTTTTTGTGTGCAGGATTTATCTGGGTAATTGCCAATGTTGCAGCTGTACTGGAACAGCTTGGCTAAGGATACAATTAGTGCTGAAGCATAAGTCATTACTACTTGTTGGAATGTTGACAGGACCCATAGTCTTTGCAAAATCCAGCTGAAGATTGGCATGTGATGCTGAGGCCCTCAGGAGACCAATCAGTTGCGTAAGCAGGACTTTGAAGATAGCATATAGGAAGACAACACAATCCAGTTTCTCCAGCCTGTAAAATTCTGACCAATTCCCTCAATTCAAACCATATTATAGCAAATTAAAACTGTTCAAGATATTCTTCAGGCTAAGAGCAATCACTATCTGGAAATCCATTTCCTGAAGAGAAATCCCTATAGATGATGCAATTGCGCTGGAAAGGGTGCAGAGATTCACCAGGATGTTGTCTGGATTAGAGCATTTCAACAATGAAGAGGAGCTGGATGAGGCTGGAGTTGTTTCTTTTAGCATAGAGGAGGCTGAGGGATGACCTCATCAAGGTGTACAATATTATGAAGGATGTATATAGGAATATAAACTATTCCCCTTGGTAGAGAGTTCAATAACCAGGAAGCATGGGTTTAAGGTAACAGGCCATTAGGAGGAATTTGAAGAAAAATCTTTTCACCCAGAAGGAAATATGGAATTCACCGTCTGAGAGGGTGGAAGAGACAAGTATCCTCACAACATTTAAGAAGCATTTAGATGAGTCCTTGAAATGCAATAGCATTAAAGGCAATGGACTAAGTGTGGGAAAATGCAATTAGAATAGATAGGTGTCTGATGGCTGGAACTGGCACAATAAGCCAATTGTCTTTTTCTGTGCTGTAAAACTCTAGTGCAGCTCAAAATCCTGAAATCCCACCAGAAATAATTGTGGAGGATTGCTGGATTAACTTAACATGGGACAAATAATCTTCATTTGTTTATCCACATAATCCAGGGTCACATTGAAGTGTAAAGAAAGATTTGCATTTATATATCACTTTTCACTACCTCAGGACTTCCCAAAATATTTTCTACTCACCTGTAATGAAGGAAACACAACAGCCAATTTGCAATTGGCAAGGTCCCCACAAAATGTTGTCAGCAAAGACTTGATGGGCCAAATGGCCTCCTTCTACACTGTAGGGATTCTACAAGTCTATATAGAAATGTCAGATTGTCTGTTTCAGCAATTTTGGTTGCGGGACAAAACACCTCCAGGATATCAGGGAAATCTCCTTCAATCTTGTTCCAAATAGTGCCATGGGATCTTTTAATTACCCCGAGACAATACAATGGGATTTGATTTAAAGTTTCATCTAAAAATAGCATTGCCAACATTGCAAAACTCCCTAGTACTGCACTGGAGTGTCAGCCTTGAGTGTGTACTCTGAGCTGAGACTTGAAAGCAATATTTTTCCAAAGCAAGAATCATATCAACTGAAGTTAACAATCGCAATGCAAGATTCAGGGAGTGCTGCAATGTCACAGGCAACATCATTCAGACATGATAACAGATGGAGATCGCATTTGCTTCAAATAAAATTGCTCAAGCAACAGGAAGTTGTGATCACCTCATTTGTAACGACCAAGAAATATATTAACTGGTAATTCAGCTCATTGCTGAAGCAAAGTTGTATGTTGTTATTTAGTACAACAGTTAGAGCATTCTAAAACTAAAAGTTTCAAGGAATTACTGAGATATTTTGAAAACATAAAAAGTTACAAGCAAACTTTCTTGATGATTACAAGGAACCTGATCACATTAGAATAGAGACAGGGAAAAGAGAATAAAAAGATCTAAGAAATGGAGAAATGCCAACTGGTTATTTCTCCAATGTCTTGGTTATGGCAGGTTTATTTGGAGCACAGGAGCTAATGCTGTGCTTGGCAACACTTCATATTGCACACGCCTGTAGCGGGAAAAATGCTTAATTTCTTAGGCAAGCTTGATACTGATTACCATTTGGATGGTAGTTAGTGTAGAATTAATTTTTGAGATGTATATTGATTGGAATCTGTCAGTATATATGTGAAAGTATTTTACAAACTTAACTGAATAAATATTTCAATATACTGTGCTTTAAATAACAATTTTAACTATGGGAATTAAATGTGAAAACAGAAGAAATGTAGTACAGCACTGTTATCCATGAAATGGTTCACATTGCAAGATATTTGTATTAGTTTGAAGATCCAAGTTTCTTTTTAGAATATATACCATTGAAAAACAGTGTAATCTACTGTTTACCAGTTGTTCAAAACAATTCAATGAAGCTAAACTAATAACAAAACTCTCCAGATTACGAAGAAACTTGCTCTTCCATTATGTACAGATGTGAAATCAAGTGACTATTTCAGAAAATCTGATTCATTATACAAAAATCTCTTAAAATAGAACGGACATGTTTTGAATAATTCTATAAACAGCACAAAAATGTAAACTTCATTTTGTGTTTGTTACTTGAATCAACTTTGACACAACACTGGCAATCTCTAAATTTTCAGGAAACAAAAGTAGAAAGCACAAAGTACACCAAATAGTGTAAAAACATAATGCAAAAACAAAATACGTAGAAATCAGTGTCCAAAGATAACTCAGAAAGTGTGAATTCTTCACTTTTAAAGGAATTGTTTTAAGTACAGAAAACTGGCCTTATTAAAAGTGATTTAGAAATAAGCTCCTGGCCAGTAGGGATTCCAAGATTTAAGCTGATAACTTGTTTGCAGTACTAGAATGGCACATTTACTTAATATGAAAAAGAAAGACAATTTCCATATACTGTTCTCAATTCTGCAAAGGCCATATAAACTACAAGCAGTTACATATTAGCTTCACATTAGTGGATGTACAGTTCAGCTCGTCCAAACTGAATGACTTGCAATCAATCCCCAGCATAAATTAGCAGGTGCTCATCATGTGTTTCTGGGAGACTCAATTAATTGGATTTATTCTGAGTAACTTTGCAAGACGATGGTCAGATCCTTTTAGGAAGCATCATAATCATCATCATCTTCGTGCTTCCGTTTCAATGGGTTTGTCTCACTGGTGCTACCCGAGGTCGAGACCATGTTAGTTGTGATAAGGATATTTTTTGATCCAATCAGAGATGGATTGATCAAGACATTTTGGACTGAAGTTGTTGAGCCTGTAGCTGTAAGAATAAAAATGTGTAACATATTTAGAAATTCTGTTCAAACGAATACACCTATAGTAAACAAATGTTAGTAAAGCTGAAACACAAATCAATCTGATGATACAGTAAGTAGCTAGCAAAGTTAAATTTAAAAAATGAAATAAAGTTGCTCTTGGACCAAACAGAAATCTTGCTCTATTAGAAATTGTAGTTTTATGAATGTTGCCGCTTTATTTCAAAATTATTATTTTGGGAGTTATATTCTGCAATACTGAACGAAAGGATTGAACAGAGAAGGAAAGAAAGAGAAGAGAATAAAATATGAAAATAGTTGCATTTATATAATGCCTCGATCACTAGACATCTCAAGGCTCTGTTTTAAAGTGGCAGCCAATTTGCATGCAGTAATCTCCATAACAGTAGTGTGGTAACGATCAGATAATCTGCTTTTGTGATGTTACATGAGGGATAAACACAGGCCGATGCACTAAGGTTAGCTCCCCTGCTCTTCATAATACGCTATGGAATCTTTTACATCCATCTGAGGGCAAACAAAGTGCTGGTTTAATGTCTCATCTGAAAAACAGCATGCCTAACAGTTAGACACTCCATTCATATTACATTGGGATGCCAGCCTTGATTTTTCTGAGACTTGAAATATTCTGACTCAGAAGTGAGACACAATGCTCTAAACAGCTCAATCATACAAAGGTAACTTAGAATGCGAGGAAACATCAAATTAAAATAATTTCACAGGAAATATTTCAGTTACATTTAATAGAAGCCATAGAAACCTTACAGTATGGAAGGAGTCATTCAGCCCATTGAGTCTGCACTGACTCTCCATAAGAACACACTACCTAGAACCACTCTCCCGCCCTATCCCCATAATCCTGCACATTGATCAAGGCCAATCCATTAACCTGCCCATTGTTCGACTTTGGGAGAAAACTGAGCACCTGGAGGAAACCAACACAGACACAGGATAGGTTAGATTATGTTGTAAATTCTAATACCATCACTTGCTCTACACATTCTTAGGACTTGGGCATCACTGAGAATATGAAGAGACTTGTTGCACTAAGAATATAAAGAGTCAACAAAAAGTTTGGGATGAGAGTCAGTTACAGACAATACAGGAGAGAGCTGTTAGATAACCTTCCCTGATAATCATTAATTAACCAATTGGGGTTTTACAACAATCTAGCAGCTTTTATTATTATTTCATTTGATGCCAGCCAATAAATCATTAGGTTGTTAACGAATTCAATTTCATAACTTACTTTGGTGAAACTTGAACTCTCTACCTCTGCAATGCTAAGACAGTCATGATGACAGTGCCATAGCTATGGGGATACAGCACATTATTGGATCCACTAAATATTTAAAATGCCAGTATCAGCACTGAGCCAGACAGTTCTGGATTCAAAGGTCATTAACCCATTTTAGCTGCCACTTCAGTGCAACGATGAGAGAATGATGCAATAACAGATGTGCTATCCTTTAGACAAGATGTGAAATCAAAGTCTGACTGTTCATTACCCTTTGAGAAGGGAAGCTCTGAATAGGTTCTAGCATGACAGACTAACTGATCACATCTTATTTGCTTGTCAAACTGGCTGCTAGAACTACAGTGGCCATGCTGCATAAAATACATTCTGACTGAAAATAACTTTTGATAGTGTGAAAATGTAATTTTTTTCTTTCCACCATTATGATGCAGTGGAATTAGAAATGCTTAAAGCCACAAGGTTCACATCCTCCACCTACAAGATAAATACAAGCATTCATTTTGAAGTATGGAACTGATCTTTATATGGGAGCAAGTTACTCATGAATGCATTGTTCAATAAATCACAAATTTGTGATATTACCTGGTTTTACATTAGTTTGGGAGGAAGGGATTTGCACTGTAAATCTCTGTCCAGCCAATGACACAGGTGTTCCAACTTTTGCAGTAACAGCCACTGTTTGTGATGATGGTGTACCTACAAATGCAGCACAAAGAATTCAAAATCTTTCAATATACTGTGCAAATTACATTAAAATAAAAACCCTATAACATGAATACATTACAATAAGAGACCACAAAGAAATCTGTAATAACTATTTTCTATTTTTGACAGAACTTAAAAAACAGGAATATAATTTCAACTATTATTGACACAATCTACTTCCAAAATGACTACAAAAAACATGTTGTTAAGGGTGAGGCTTCACGCAATTAAAATATACTTTAGGTGGAACAAATATTGACTTAACCATCGCAGAGTACAAGTTAAAGCAGGTTCTATAGGCGCATCAATTTGCTCTGTACTGAACAAGCATTCCCCCTATTCAATACAATTTATTATAATGTAATCAGTACCAACATGTACATTCTTTAGTAGCTATGATGAAGATTATAAATGTATTGGAAGATAAAGCAAATTGATATGGTGATGGAGGGGGTAAAGCCAAACACCATCAATTGCACCAGGAAATTAATGGTTACTGATAAAAATTGGAATTCAAAACATATACTCATGTATAGGAACTGAAGCTTACGTTTCAACCATTATAATGATTAATTCAATCTTGGAATATATAGCATTACAGCACAGAAGGAAGCTTTTGGCCCATTGAATCAAAATGACTCTCTGTAGGTTATTCCCGTCAATCCTCATCCTCCCCTCTATCCCTGCACCTCTGAAAGTTCATTTCGTTTGAAATCATTGATCATCTCTCCTTCTACTAGTCTTGTAAGCAACCAGGTCATTACCAAACACTGCATACTAAAATTCTTCCTCATGTCCCCTGCAACTCTTTTACTAAACTCTTCAATTTGTGTTCCTTAACTCTTGTGCCATCAGCCAATGGGAGCAACTTTTCATTTATTGACCTTATCTAAATCTGTCATAATCTAGCATACCTGCATCACATTTCTCATCAACCATCTTTGCTTCAAAAACATACAAATTAGGAGCAGGAGTTATCTACTTGGCCCCTTGCATCTTCTCTGCCATTCAATAAAATCATGGCTCACCCGATTGTAACCTCAACTTCACATTCCCGCCAGCCCCGATAACCTGTATCCTCTTGCTTATCAAAAATCAACCTCAGCCTTAAAAATATTCAAAAGATTCTGCTTCCACAGCCTTTTCAGGAGGAGTGTTCCAAAGAGTCATGACCCTCAGAGAAAAAAAACTCTTGTCTTAAAGGAGTGACCCTTTACTTTTAAACTGTAGTCCCAATACTAGATTTTCCCACAAAAGGAAACATCCTTTCTACATCCACTATCAAGATTCCTCAGTATCTTATACGTTTCATTCAAGTCACCTCATGCTGAACTCCATCAGATACAAGCCTAGCATGTCTAATCTTTCCTCATAAAACAACCCTCTCATTCCAGGTATTATATCTAGTAAATCTTCTTTGAACTGCTCCCAGCACATTTATACCCTTCCTTAAATAAGGAGATCAATACTGCACGATGTGGTCTCACCACTGCCCTGTGGAACTGAAACATAACCTCCCAACTTTTGTATTCAATTCCCCTCACAACAAATGATAACTTTTTTTTAGCTTTCCTAAATACTTGCTGCACCTACATAATAACTTTTTGTGATTCATGCAGTGGGACAGCCAGGTCCTTCTACATAGAGCTCTGCAATCTCTCACCTTTTAGATAACATGCTCTTTTATTTTTCCTACCAAAATTTCACATTTTTCCACATTATAATCCAACAAAGAACAAGAATCCCAGCTTCTCTGGCCTAACCTTGTAGCTAAATTCCTTCATCCCTAAAACCATTCTGGTAAATCTCATCTGCAGCTTCCCAAGGACCCTCAGATTCTCCCTAAAGTGTTGTGACTAGAGCTGAACACAACGTTCTAATTGAGTCCTAACGGTCCAGTATAACCTTCTTGCTTTCATACTCAATATTTTTATTTACAAATTCTGAAAAACCATAAATTTTGCTATTTTCAAAGTATGTCCTGCTCCTTCAACAATGTACATGAACCCCCAGATCCCCACACACTTTTTAGAACTATGCCAGTATTGCCTCTCCCCATTCCCTCCACAAAATAAATTACCTTGGTCGGCGCAACATCGAGGGCCGAAGGGCCTGGACTGTGCTGTAATGTTCTATGTTCTATCTTACATGTTCTGTATTAAATTCCATCTGCTACTTGTTTGCCAATTCACTGTCCTCTTAATGAAGAGATTGGGAAAATGATGTAAAAGTCTGAAGTCACAAACCAACCAATTCAAGAACAGCTTTTTTCCTGTGCCAAACTTTTGAATAGACCTATCTTGCATTAAGTTGATCTTTCTCTACACTCTAGCTATAACTGTAACACTACATTCTGCATTCTCTCATCTCCTTTTCTATAAATGGTGTGCTCTATCTATATAGCATGCAAGAAACAATACTTTTCACTGTATGCTAATACATGTAACAATATTAAATCAAATCAAAATAAATCAAATCGAAATAATCTCAGTCCTACTCCATACACTGAGACCATGATCCCTTGTTTAGACACCCCATTCCCCTCCAGACAAAGTAAACAACATCCCTGCATCTCGTCTGTCCAATCCAGTCAAATTTTTATACAGCTGAATGAGATCCCCTCTCCTTCTAAACTGCAAGGATACAGGCCTAGTCAACCCAAACTTTCTGTATATGACAATCTTGTCATTTCAGGAATCAGGCTGGTGAACATTTATTGCGCTTCCTCTATGGCAAGTATATTCTTTCCTAGAAAAGGAGACTGAAACTATACATAATAGTCAAGGTGTGGTCTCACCAAGGATTTATACAGTAAGCTGCAGTAAATCATCTTGTACTCTTGTACTCAAGTTCTTTTGTAATGAAGGCCAACATACCATTTACTTTCCTAACTGCTTACTGCATCTGTTAACTTGCTTTCAATGCCTGATGTATAAGAACACTCGAGTCCCTTTGTTTGTCAACATTTCCTAATCTATCACCATTTAAGTAGCACTGTGCCATTCTGTTTCTCTTTCCAAGCAGATAACTTCACATTTATCCACATTATGTACATCTGCCATGTATTCGCCGTCCTTCTCAACTTTCTAAATCACCTTCAAACTTCTTAACATCTTCCTCACACTCACATTCCCACTAAGTTTTGAGTATTAGCAAACTTGGAACTACTACATTTGGTTCCCTCAGTCAAATCATTGATGAATATTGTGAATAGCTGGGGCCCAGTATTGATCCCTGTGGCTCTCCACTAGTAACTGCCTGCCACTCCAAAACAGACCTATTAATTCCTACTCTGTTTACTGCCTGCTAATTAATTCTCAATCCATGCAACTCTATTACCCCCAATCCCATGTGCTTTAATTTTGCACACAAACCTCTTACCTAAGACTTCTATAAAACCTGTTGGAAAATCCAAATGCACCATATCCACTGGTTCCATCCTTATCTATTCTGCTAGTTACGTCCTCAAAAAACTCTAGTAGAATTATCAAACATGATCTTCCTTTCACAAATCCATGTTGGCTTTGTCTAACCTCATTGATATTTTCTAAGTGCCCGGTTATCGCATTCTTTGTAACAGACTCTAGTATTTTCCCTACGACTGATGTAATGCCAAATGCTTGTAATACCCAGCTTTCTCCCTCTCTGCTTTTTTAAACAATGCGATTACATCTGCCACCCTCCAATCTGCCAGCACTGTTTCAGAACCTACAGAATTTTACAGGATGACAACTAACGCATCCAATGTTTCCATGACTGCTTCCCTTAAATACCCTAGAATGTAGATAGTCAAGCCCTGGGGATTTATCAAATTTCAGTCCAATTAATTCTTTCAGCACTACTAATAAGTAATAATAATCTTCTTCAATTTCTCCTTCTCACCAGACTCTTGATTCTTAAGTATTGCTGGGAAATTAATTTCTCTGTGAAGTCAGAACTGAAATAGTTGTTCAATTGCTCTGCCATTTCCTTGTTTTCTATTATAAATTTTCCTCTTTCAGACTGTAAGGGACCTAACAGTGTCTTTACTAATCTTTTTCATATTACATGTCAAAACAGATTGAGTATCAATCTGTAAATCCTTCCAAAAGCATCAGTGGCTGTAGGTCTGAGCAGGAGAGAATCCTGATCAGCCATGCTTGATGTGCAGTCATGCCCCACAAGCTATAAACTCCTGGCAACAGACTATTGACCTGGTTGGCAGCACAATGGTTAGCACTACTGCCTCACAGCACCAGGGACCCAGGTTCATTCTTTAAACTGTTAATTTTAATTACTGCCTCAAAACCTCATGTCCCGCTGTCTCCAGCTCCCTCTGTCAAGCTCCCTCTCTCAGACTGCTCATTATCTTTTAAAATAGTCGAAAAGCATCTCTGTTCTCACTGCAACTGATAGAGGTGGTAGTCCATGGAACATGTCATTGTATCTTTCTTATCAACTCTTAGTTGCAGCAGCTTCTTTTCATTAAGTTTGGTTAAATGATGATATTGTCCAAGAAATAAGCAACCTGAAAGGCCACCACATTAACCACCATGTATTAATGGAACAATGGGGCTAAAACCTACAACACTCTGTTACAATGCACAATGCAACTATATTCAGAGTGGGTAGGGGGAAATCCTCAGGTTGTGCTAAGTTTCAAACATAACCATTCTGGCTTGGGAATGATTTGTGCAGTTAACATAGAATTATTAACAGATGTAATTCTGCCTTGGTACAAATAATAATTCGCAACTTACCCAGTGTTGGTGTGCTGGGTCGACTTGTAACACATGTGCCAACACTTAACCTTGGTACAGTTATTCTTCCAGTGGATGATGTAACCTTTGAAATTGGGAATAAAGGAGAATTCTGAAAATCCAGACAAGGCCTGATTAGTAAAGTTGTACCAGCTTCAAGTCCAGTGATATTATGATGAGGCATACCTTCTTATGTAATGACTTCAACTTGTAGTTTGGAGCTGTTAGACAATATCTGTCTGGTGGCAGTCTGGGCCCAGCGTATGGTTTAATCAACGGTAGTGGGTTCTGATTCTTCTGACGTGCAATCTCCAGCAGAAACTGAAGAGATATAATGAACATTTAAAATCAATATTTTTGTTTACTTCAGTGCTGTTTACTACACATGAATAAAGTTGTTTCGTTGAGCAATACTTGCATCTCTAGGAGGAGGGGACGTAAATGAATGGTCCATTCGGCACTGAATAGCCAGCCTTACATCGTCTGCATCAACACTTGCTTTCTTAGCATGGCTGGAATATATTTTAGCATCCTCCAGTATTGTAGTAACATATCCTGAAAGCAGAAGAAAATTGTTGTAATAGTGCCCATCTTACATTATAGGCCAATTTTAATTGCCACTCAGGTGGATAAAGTAGGGGGAATACAGACCATTTCTGGTTTAAAGGCGGCAATTTGGAGACAGGCAAATAGTGCACTCTCAGTAGATAGGTCTGTCACTTAAATCTTAGACGAAGATTCTAATTCCAAATCTCTTCCTGTATCTAATAGAGCAATAAAACACTATGTTTCCATAACTAGTAATTCCCAAAACGTAGAATCTCTACAGTGCAGAAGGAAGCCATTCAGCCCATTAAGCTTGCACTGACAACAATCCCACCCATGCTCCATTCTCTTAACCCCACCTATTACTCCACTAATCCCCCTGACACTAAGGGGGCAATTTTAACATCGCCAATCCACCTAACCTGCACATCTTTGGAGTGTGGGAGGAAACCCATGCAGACATGGGAGAATGTGCAAACTAGTCATTGGAGGCTGGAATTGAACCTGGGTCCCTGGTGCTGTGAGGCAGTAGTGCTAACCATTGTGCGGCCAACCAGATCAATAGTCTGTTGCCAGAAGCTTATAGCTTGTGGGGCACGACTGCACGTCAAGCATGGCTGATCAGGATTCTCTCCTGCTCAGACCTACAGCCACTGATGCATTTGGAAGGATTTACAGATTGACACTCAACCTGTTTTGACTATGTTATCAACACACCTTCCTTGGTCATCAAGTCCTGGGTCGGAATTGAACCAGGAGCTTCTAGCTCAGAGGCAAGGAGGGATTCTACCTACTATGCCACAAGACCCAGAAAAAAGATTGTGTGTCCCTATTTTAAATACCTGTAAACCATGGAAACTCCAACAGATGAAAGATCTGTGCCTTTCTTAATTTGTTTATAAACCTGGAGCATCATGAGTGCTTCCCCTTCTCCATCAAACTTTAAAGTCATTACAAGATGAGCCCACAATGAGTCACCAATTCCAATATCCTCCTCAATGTCAAGATTTGCCACCACCCTTCACAATTTTTCATCTCCACCTTTCCCTCCACTGTACTGCCAAATCTATCCAATATCCATTCCCTGAATGCTTTCTAGTCACACACATAATGAAGCTGTTAATCTGGCTGGCTGAAGGAAATCCAGTGGAAAAAAATTCCTATTTGAAAGGACTTGTGTGAAAGTTGTATTACTGGTTTTTCTGTCTGAAAATCTGCTCCGCTGGTATTGGTTCCGAATTATTATCAAGCCCCATATGCTTACTTACGGTACGTGAACTCCAGCATCTGATTAATAACTCGTGGTTCGTATTCTGTGACACCCATATCTTTTAGAATCTGCGCCATAACCTACAGAAAAATGAAACAGAAGCATGAATTTCCCCTGGATAATAATTATTTACAAAGAATGAATCCAACACATCATGTCACCCCACAGACAGGAAATTATAGGCCGGTTAGCCTGACTTCAGTCATTGGCAAGATTTTAGAATCCATTATTAAAGATGAAATTGTAGAGTGCTTGGAAATGCATGATAAAATGGAACTAAGTCAGCACAGTTTTGTCAAGGGGAGGTCATGTGTGACAAATCTGTTGAGTTCTTTGGAGAGTTAACAAGGAAGTTGAATAAAGAGCCAATGGACATGTCCAGAAGGCCTTTGACAAGGTGCCACATAGGAGACTGTTAAATTAGTTAAATGCCCATGTTGTTAAGGATAAGATCTTGGTATACATAGAGGATTGGCTGACTGGCAAAAGGCAGAAAGTGAGGATAGAAGGGTCTTTGTCAGGATGGCAGCTGATGACTAGTGGTGTGCCTCAGGGGTCAGTGCTGGAACCACAACTTTTCATAATATACATTAACGATTTGGAGGAAGGAACAGAAGGCATTGTTGCTAAGTTTGTAGATGATATAAAGATATGTAGAGGGACAGGTAATATTGAGGAAGCAGCGGGGCTGCGAAAGGACTTGGACAGGTTAGGAGAGTGGCAAAGGATTGTTAGATGGAATACAACAGGAATGGAGATGCAGACTATTTTCTAAATGGGAAAATGCTCAGGAAATCAGAAACAAAAGGAACTTGGAAGTCAGTGTTCTCTTAAGGTTAACATGCAGGTTCAGTTGGCAGTTAGGAAGGCAAATGCAATGTTAGCATTCATATTGAAGGGCTAGAATACAAGATGTATTCTCGCAGGGATATACTTCTGAGGCTTTATAAGGCTTTGGTCAGACATCATTTGGAGTATTATGAGCAGTTTTGGCCCCATATCTAAGGAAGGATGTGCTGGTCTTGGAAACGGTCCAGAGGAGATTCACAAGAAGAGTTTGAACAAAGAACAAAACAGCACGTGAAACAGGCCCTTTGGCCCAACGAGCCCGTGCCGCCACCTTGATGTTCCCACCTCTACCTGTGATCCCTGTCTATGTTTCTTTGGATATTGGCCTGGGAAATCTTTTGGAGAGATATTAGGTCAAGAAGGTGCCCCTGTGGGAGAAGGTATAAGATGCCCTTGGAAGTGTTGAAGTAGGTATAAATGGCATGTAAAAAATGCATGAACACATTAATGTCCAAATCACTGAAACTGTCAACAGACCTGTCAAAATCAGTTATCAAAACTGCCAGAAGCAGATGTCAAAGGGGCCTACACAGGGAGAAGATGTTTCCGATTAGTGGGTTGAGTCCAGGGGTCACAGTCTGAGGATTCAGGATAGAATACTCAGGACGGAGGTGAGGAGACATTTCTTCACCCAAACAGTGGTGAGCCTGTGGAACTAGTAGAAATTAGTTGACGTCAAAACGCTGAATGTATCCAAGAGACAGCTAGATATAGCACTTGGAGTGAATGGGATCATTGGTTATGGTGACAAAGCAAGATTAGGCTATTGAGTTGGACAATCAGCCATGATTGTAACAAATGGTGGAGCAGGCTCAAAGAACCTAATGGCTCTTAGCTTCTATGTTTCTATCAAAGGGAACAATTAAACTGTCAAGGCATTTAAAAGTTCTACCCTTTAAATATTTGGGGGAAAAACTGGAGTGTATGTTTTAGTTGCTTGCTATTTCACTCCGTTGATACAAGTCTGAGAGTTTCCATTAGTGTATTAATGCTGCATAACTGAGTTCACAACCATTCATTATCACAATAGAGCAATTTGGTAGACAGTTACAAATGATAGTAGGCCCCTTGACGTGAGAGGGATTCCAATGCATGGTTATAAGGGATTGTGCAATTGAATTATTGTCATATGTATTAACATACAGTGAAAAGTATTGTTTCCTGTGCGCCACATAGACAAAACATACTATCCATAGAGAAGGAAACGAGAAAGTGCAGAATGCAGTGTTACAGTCATGGCGAGAAAGATCAACTTAATACAAAGGTAAGTCCATACAAAAGTTTGAAAGAGGCAGGGAAGAAACTGTTCTCAAGTTGTTGGTACATGACCTCAGACTTTTATATCTTTTTCCCAAAGGAAGAAGGTGGAGTTGTATGAGGAACTGTTGAGGACTCTGAGTCCATACTCATTGGAATTTAGCAGGATTAGGGGTATCTTAGAACATTACAGCACAGTACAGGCCCTTCGGCCCTCGATGCTGCGCTGACCAGTGGAACCAATCTAATGACCCTCTAACCTAAACTACTCTAATATCATCCAAATGCCTAACCAATGGCCATTTGAATGCCCTTAAAGTTGGCGAGTCCACAACTGCTGCAGGCAGGGCATTCCATACCCTTACTATCCTCTGAGTAAAGAACCTACCTCTGACATCCATCCTATAATTATCACCCCTCAATTTAAAGCTATGTCCCTTTGTGTTGGCCATCACATCTAAGGAAAAAGGCTTTCACTGTCCACCCTATCTAATCCTCTGATCATCTTGTATGCCTCAATTAGGTCACTGCTTAACCTTCTTCTCTCTAATGAAAACAACCTCAAGTCCCTCAGCCTTTCCTCATAAGACCTTCCCATCATACCAGGCAACATCCTGGTAAACCTCCTCTGCACCCTTTCCAACATTTCCACATTTTTCTTATAATGTGGCGACCAGAACTGTACGCAATACAGCCACACCAGAGATTTGTACAGCTGCAACATGATCTCACGGCTTCAAAATTCTCTACCAATAAAAGCTAATTGAATTAAAATCTTATTGAAACTTACACGATACTGAGAGGTTTGGATAGAGTGGCTATAAAAAGGATGTTTCTATTAGCAGGAAAAACTAGAACACAGGGCACAGCTTAAGGTTAAAGGGACAATCTTTTAAAACAGAAATGAAGACGAATTTCTTCAGCCAGAGAGTGGTAAATCTGTGCAACTCTTTACCACAGAAGCTGTGGTGGCCAGGCCATTGAATGTCTTTAAGACAGAGATAAATAGGTTCTTGATTAATAAGAGGATCAGGAGTTATGGAGAAAAGCTAGGAGAACGGGAATGAGATAAAAAAATCAGCCATTATTGAACGGTGAAGCAAATTTGATGGGCCAACTGGCTTAATTCTCTCCAATGTTTTATAGTTTACAAGTAGATCAAAAGGTGGTTACAAACTGGTTTTTGTTCATTTTTGGGTGAGTTTTGAAGATAGAAAATAGAGAAACAAGCAAATTTTCTTAAAAGCAAAATACTGCAGGTCATGGAACCTGAAACAAAAAGAGAAAATGCTGGAAAACTCAACTCTTGCAGCATCTATGGAGAGAGAAAGTAGAGCTTATGTTTTAAATCTATCTGACTCTTCTTTAGAGTTCCAACAAACTCTCATAGACATGAAGCAATAACTCTCGTTTCTCTCTTTCCATGGATGCTGCCAGACCTGCTGAAATTTTCCAGCACTTGCTATTTTTGATGCAAATTATCTTTCATAGTCTCGTATGCAAATCAGTATCATCTGCAAACTAGTAGGAGCAAAGATATTCAATTGTCAATTTGGAAAAACCAAAGCAATTCCAGTAATCATTCTATCTTTAATGTAGAGCAAAATGGACAACTCAGGATATGCAAGGAAAGGTTTAAGGTAATAAAGTTTAATGTCTATTTCTCAACTATTTGTGTACATATATGAGGGAGTTGAAATGATCAATTATAATATCTATTGTCTTCCACCAATGTCAGTATTAAACTTATTTTTCAAAGGCATATTATTAAGATAGGGCAATGCTGAATTACATTTCTTTTCAATGTGCAATTTATTTTAATTCTGGATGAAATCAAGCTGGCCTGTTGTGCTGAGAATCAGCCAAAGTCATATAGTCACTCAATGATATCAGATGTGCAAGTGAGATGCTGCTCCACCTGAAAGGAGTGTTTGAGCTCTTGGATAAAGAGACAGGAGCTAGCTGTTGCACAGCAGTGATTGCATAGAATCCCTAAAGAGCAGAAGGAAGCCAGTCGGTCCACTGAGTCTGCATTAACTCTCCGACAGAGCATCTGACCAGGCGCTATCCCCATAACCCCACACATTTACTCTGTTAATTCCCCTTGGGACACTAAGAGACAATTTAGTTTCGCCAATCAACCTAATCTGCTTATTTTTAGACTTGGGAAGGGGATGAAGGATTGAGGGCAATAGAAGAATGGACCAGGGCAGTGGTTCTTGATGCAAGGCTAATTAGATAAGCTAGGACAATTCAAATAAATCAATAATAATTTTACAAACTCATTATATTCATAATATCCTCAGCTTCTACTAAGAAAATCTTCAGTTTCTACTAAGAGCACAGCACATATTTTCAAATATCATATACTACTATCATAAGGGATCCAACACTGCAGCTGTGTCGTTAAAGATCGACACAAACAATAAAGGTCGACAAAGGCTCATCCATACTTGAAACATTGGCCCTTTTCACAGACACTGTCAGAGCTGCTGAGTTTTTCCAGCATTTTTTGTTTTTATTTCAGGTTCTGGAATCCACAGTATTTTGCTTTTACGTTGTAACAAAACGCAAGTGATGTCCAATAGGTTGAAAATCTAACAATCAGTGGGAGCAAATCCCATTTCCAGTCCAAGTAAATTAGAACTAAGATAATTTAAACATGCTCAGCTCTTATACATGGAAGGCATGTATAAGAGGATAAAGAGCATTGTCATTTTATCATTGTTTTTAACCACAGAATCCCTACAGTGCAGAAAGCCACCATTTAGTCTATCGAATTTGCACTGACCAAAATCCCAGTCAAGCCCTATCCCTGTTAGGGAACGTATTTAACCCGCTAATCCCCCTGACACTGATGGGCAATTTAACATAGTCAATCAACATAACCCACACATCTTTGGACTGTGGGAGGAAACTGGAGCACTAGGAGGAAATCATGAAGACACGGACAGAATGTGCAAACTCCACACATTAATCCAAGCCGGGAATCCAACCCAGGTCCCTAATGCTGTAAAGCAGCAGTGCTAAATGCTGTGAGGGATAATGCTAATCACTGTGCACTCATTTCCCTGCACTGTTTTGCAGACAAAACATGAAAAGTTATTTTTAATTTGAACCCATTATTATAACAAGGGGAAGTGACTTAGTCACACAACTGTTCATTCAGATACTTACAGCAAAAATAATAATATTCCTATGGACTAATAAATCACCCACTCTAGAGCCAGAAAGCCTTTTCTGTCATAAGGAAATCTAAAAAGAATGTAACCTAATACACATTCAGTTTACCTTCTGTTAAACAATTCAGGACCACCCCATGTCAGCAATTAAAAGAATTAAAATTAAAGAAAACAAATAAGGCTGTCAGTGCAGCAGCTGAAGTGCACTGCAAACTTCAGTCCCAGCTCATGTCTGATTCATTAGGTTGTGGGTTCAAGTCCCATTCCTGAGACTAGAGGACATAACCACGGCTGAGGTTTGTTGTGTACTGAGGGACAGCTGCACTGTTGCTGATGCTGTCTTCCCGATCAGATTGCTTTTGTTCTGACAAACAAGGGAGGTTTTCCCAGCCAATACTGGGGCAGGGCTCCCCCGGTGAGTGTGTGTACCGAGGCCGGGTTCTCCCGCTGTGTGAGTGTGTACCGAGGCCGGGTTCTCCCGCTGTGTGTGTGTACCGAGGCCGGGTTCTCCCGCTGTGTGAGTGTGTACCGAGGCCGGGTTCTCCCGCTGTGTGAGTGTGTACCGAGGCCGGGTTCTCCCGCTGTGTGAGTGTGTACCGAGGCCGGGTTCTCCCGCTGTGTGAGTGTGTACTGGGGTTGCCGGTGAATGTACCTGCGCGTCCCGGGGAACACTCTTCGGAGCGGCCATCTTCCCCTCACTGCTCATTTCCGGCGGCGGCGACCAGACGTCACCTCCGGCAGTGCCGGGCGATCGGGGCCGCGAGGGGGAAGCAGCTCTATGGAAACCGCTCTGCAGCTCCTTGGAAACCATTCCTCTGCTCCATGGAAACCGCTCTGCAGCTCCTTGGAAACCATTCCTCTGCTCCATGGAAACCGCTCTGCAGCTCCTTGGAAACCATTCCTCTGCTCCATGGAAACCGCTCTGCAGCTCCTTGGAAACCATTCCTCTGCTCCATGGAAACCGCCCCGACGCACACACCGAGCGGTTCACTTCAACTCAGAGCCGCGACAGAAGGCCATTTGGCCCGCTGTCCCTGTACTAGCTTTCTGTGAGGAGGAGCAGTCCACCGGCATGGAGTTCCTGTCATTTGCCCCTTTTCCAGATGGTGGTGATGGGGTTTGAGTCAGGGACATTGCAGTGTGCTCGTTTCACTAATAGAAGCTCAGTCACACATTGTCCTAATGTAGCTGTGTCATTAACTCATCTCCTCACTGAGCAATTCACACTTTTACATTTCAGTATATACCATGCATTATCCTCAGTCACTCACAATCCTATATGTTAATAACTTTCCTGTCTAAAGTTTACTTATTAGTCACAAGTAGGCTTACATTAATACTGCAATGAAGTTACTGTGAAATTCTCCTATTCCTATCTCTGGATGGGAAGATAACATCTCTCCTGCCATTAAATGGATTGATATGAATATTTTGTAGCCTACAATTCTTTACTCCAGCCTGCCAACTAATCAAAAACTTGGTTGTATCTAATCCTCAAATAATCATTATTGTGTGGCAAGCTTCACATTATTAATCATTTCTTTTCAGAAGAAGGAAAGCAATATGAGTGAACAACTTAGTTGACCCATTTTCATATGATTGAAATGTATTCAGTTTCCATGATCAAGACAATCTGATCAGCTATCTCTCTGTCACCATCCCCCTTTCCACAGGCCAACTGATCAAATCTCATTAAATGCTTCATCACCATCCATTTGTCCCGAGCGCTGAACTCACACCTTTCTCTGGTCTGTTTTGAGACCCCCTCTCCTATTTTTCACTCAACATTCATATAAATCCACTGTTTATCCAACCTTCCCTCTCGGCTTTCAGGTCAGCCAATTTTTTAAAATTTCTTTCATGAGATGTGGTCAACATTTGTTGTCCATTTTTAATTGCCGTTGAACAGAGTGACTGGTTTGGCCATTTCAAAATCAACCACATTACCAATATTGGAAATGATTCTCTCTCTTATTCAAGTATTGTTCCTATTGCTTTCAAATTTGCCATCTTCACTCCTGTCAAAGTTAAAAAGAATATATAATTAATACCTTTAAATGTCTTTGAGATATAGTGTGTTGAACAATGCAGCTGTTTGATAGTTGGTTTCCTGTAGAATTCTGGAATTAATTTTGTTCAGTTCAGGTTGTCTTGAGAAGGTGGCAGTGAGGTGACTTCTTGAATCGCCGCATCTCTAAGATGTAAATATACACCCAATACTGTTAGGGAGGACGTTTCAAGGTTTTGACACACTGACAGCAAAGGAACAGTGATATATTTCCAAGTTAGGATGGTGAGTGGCTTGAAAAGGAACTTCCAGGTGGTGATGTTCCCAGATACCTGCTGCCCTTGACCTTCTAGATGGTAGCAGTCAAGGATTTGGAAGGTGTTCCCAAAAGAACTTTGGTGAGTACTTTCAGTGCGTCTTGTTGATGGTACACACTGCTGCCACTGTCAGCGGTGGAGCAAGTAGATGCTTGTGGAAGTGATACCAATCAAGTGGCCTACTTTGTCCTGGATGATGTTGAATTTCTTCGCTGTTTTGGAGCTGCATTCATTCAGGCAAGGGGAGAGTATTCTGATTTGTACCTTGCAGATGTTGGACAAGCTTTGGGGAGTCAGGAGGCGAGATACCACAGGATTCCTGGTCTCTGACTTGCTCTTGTAGTCACAGTATTTCATAGAATCATAGTATCCCTGCAGTAACAGAAGGAGACCATTCAGCTCACCTAGTGTGCACTGACTCTGACAGAACATCTTACCCAGATCCATCCCTTTCCCTATCCCCCAACCCACATATTTATCTCGCTAATCCGTCTATCCTACCCATCTTGGGACACTGGTCTAAGGTGGTATAGCCAATGCACCTGTCCTGCATATCATTGGACAATTACATGGCCAGTAATTCCATTTCTATCAATGGTAACCCTCAAGCTGTTGATTCAATGATGGTATCATCATCAAATGTCATGGGCTTGAGCTGATGGTTAGATTCTCTCTTGTTGGAAATAGTCATTGCCTCGCATTTGTATAGCACAAATATTACTTACCACTTGTTAACCCAAGACTGTCCAGGTCTTATTGTATTTGGATTGCTGCAGTATCACAGGAGTTGTGAATGGTGCTAACTTTGTACAGTAACTAACATCCAATTGTATGATCGAAGGAAAGTCATTGATGAAGTAGCTGAATATTGTTAGACGGGTTGAGTCTTCTATCCCAATAGCTTTGCAAATTTATCCTTCAAGTGCCCAAGCAATTGCGAAGCTGTTGATCATTTCTGCTTCTACCAACTTCTCGCAGCAAATTACCATTTGTAGAATAAAAATGTTCTTCTCTTAACCAAAGTCTTAAATCTGTGTCATTTGTTACAATCAGCTAATAGGAATAGCTTTCTCTTATCTACTTTATCCAAATCAGTTCTGTACATCTTTATCAAATTTCCCTGTTATATCCTCTGCTCCAAGGAAAATGACCCCCTGCTTTTGCAAACTAATATTGCAGCTAAAATCCCTCGAACCATTCTGGTAAATCTCCTCAAGTACCTAGTGTTTTTTGCTCCAATTATTGTTTTGAGAGGAGTCACTGGACAGCTGGTTTGTGATACAGACTGATGCCAACAGCCATGTGTTTAATTCTCATACCATCTGAGGTTATTCATGAAGGCCCTGCCTTCGCAACCTTGCCACTTGCCTGAGATGTGCTGACCCTCAGGTTAAATCATCACCAGTTAGCTCTCCCCCTCAAAGGATACAGCAACCTATGGTCATCTGGGATTATGGCGACTTTAATTTCACCTGTTTGGAATCTGTAATCCATCATTGATGTTACACTAGCTGATTTGTTGTTGCCAGGACTGCTCTTTCATTCTTTAATGAATAAGGTGTCACATTTGCCACTTCTCAGATCATTCCTGTGTGGAGGAGAGCCAGATATCCATTATGTGCACTTCCATTTCCTATAGCAACCATGGACATAAGCCATCCAGACCAGGTGACTTATCTACTCGAAACATAGCCAACCTTTTCAATAACTCCTGCCTCTCAGCGTTCACCCCATCCATTACCTTTATCATTTCTGCTGCTATCAATAATTTATTAGATTTCTTCATTTTAGTAAACATCATTACAAAGTACTCCATTAAATTCTAGTGTTACCATGCATCAATAAGCATATATCAGCTCTTTGTCCCTAACTGGAAACAATTCAACTCTTACTGGAGCTGATATTTAAGGATAACATCCGGGCAATAGTGAGAGATGATATAGGTTCTAGGAAAAAATGGTTGAATCCATTTGAACGGAAATTAAAAATAGTAAGGAGAAAATGTCCCCAATAGGCTCAGTCTACAGGCCACCAAATAATATGGTGGGGCAGATAATAAGTAGAGAAATAACTGATGAATGGAAATGTTATGACAATTATCATAGGGGATTTTAATCTACATATTGATTGGTCAGACCAGGTTACTCAAGGCAAGAGGAGTTCATAGAATATATCCATGACAGTTTCTTCTAACAGTATGTAATGGAACATACAAGGGAGCGTGCTATCCTAGATCTGGTGTAATGAGACAGGAATAATTAATAATCAGTTAGGGATCTTCTTGGAAGGGACAATCACAGTGTGGTTTAATTTAAAATACAGATTGAGTGTGAGAAGGTAAAATCCAACCAGTGTTTTGTGCTTAAGCAAAGAAGACTACAATGGAATGAGAGAGGAGATGGCTAAGCTAGACTGAGAGCAAACACTTTATAGTAGGATAATTGAGGAACAGTGGAGGACTTTTAAAGCTATTTTTCACAATGCTTAGCAAAAATATATACCAGTGAGAAGGAAGGAATGTAGGAAAAGAGATAAATCAGCCAGGAATGGAGGGTATGAAATTAAAAGAAAATACATACTAAGTTTCAAAGATTAGTGGGGACTCAGAGAATTGGGAAATCTTTAAAGGTCAGCAGAAAGCCATGAAAAAAGTTATAAAGAAAAAGATAATGAGAGTAAACTAGCTCAGAATATAAAACATAGCAAAAGAATTAATATATATAAAACGATGAGTGGCTAGGATAAACATTGGTACCTTAGAGGCTGAGAAAGGGGATTTATTAATGGGAAACAAGAAAATGGCTGCGGCATTGAACAGGTATAGTATATTGATCTTCACAGTGGAAGACAAAACATATCAAAAATTGATGACAAAGAGGCTATGGCAGGTGAGGAGCTAGAAACGATCATCACTAAGGTGGTAATTTTGGCAAGCCAATGGGGCAAAAGGGACAAGTCTAACCCTGATGGAATACATCACAGGGTACTGAAAGAGATGGTGGGGGAAATAGCAAATGCACTTGTGGTATTTTACCAAAATTCACTGGACTCTGAGTGGTTCCAGCAGCATGGAAAACAACAAACACAACACCATTGTTTAAAAAAGGAGATAGACAAAAGGCAGGTAACTATAGGCCGGTTAGCTTAACTTGTGTAGTGGGGGAAAATGCTTGAATCGATCAAGAAAGAAATAGCAGGACATCTGGATAGAATTGTCCCATTGCGCAGACACAACATGGGTTCATGAAAGGCAGGTCATGTTTAACTGATTTACTAGAATTATTGGAGGATGCTATGAGTGAGTTGGACAATGGGGAATTGGTGAATATGGTGTACCTGGATTTCCAGAAGGCATTCAACACGTTGCCATACAGAAGACTGCTGCAAAAGATAAAGGGCATGGTGTTACAGGTAATGTATTAGCATGGATAAAGGATTGGTTAACTTACAGAAAGTAAGGAGTGGGGATAAATGGGTATTTTTCTGGTTGGCCATCAGTGACTTGTACATTTCAGATCAGTATTAAGATTGCAAATATTTCCAATTTACAAGATGATTTGACAAAGCTCACAGATGACACTAAAATGAGTGGTAGACCAAAGTGCATAGAGGATGCTGAAAGTCTGCAGAAGGATTTAGATAGTTAAGTGAGTGGGCAAAGATCTGGCAGATGGAGTACAATATTGATAATGTGAGGTCATCCTTTTTGGTAGAAATAACAGCAAAATGGACTATTATTTAAATGATAAAATATTGCAGCATGCTGCTGCGCAAAAGGACCCGAGTGTCCTTGTGCATAAATCACAAAAAGTTAGTTTGCAGATGCAGCAGTTAAATAAGAAGGCAAATGGAATTTTGTCTTTCATTGTTAGAGAGTTGGAGTTTAAAAATAGGAAGGTTATGTTGCAGCTACATAAGATGCTGGTGAAGCTAACCCTGATGGAATGCATCCCTATACTGAAAGAAATGGTGGGGGTAATAGCACTGTGTACGCTTTTAGTCCCCTTAGTTGAGAAAGGATATACTGGTACTGGAAGGGGTTAATTAGGTTGATTCCAGAGTTGAGAAGGTTGGCTTATGAGGAGACAGTGAGTAGACTGGGATTATACTTATTGGAATTTAAAAGAATGAAGGGGGATCTTATAGAAACAAATAGAATTATGAAAAGAATAGATAAAATAGCAGGGAGGTTCTTTCTAATGGAAGATGAAACTAGAACTGGAGGCATTGCCTCAAAATAAGGGGAAGCAGATTTAGGACTGCGTTGAGGAGGAACTTCACCCAAATCTATGGAATTCCTTGCCCAGTAAAGCAGTTGAAGTGACCTCACAATGTTTTTAAGGCAAGGATAAATTTTTGAACAGTGAAGAAATTAAGGGCTATGGTGAGTGAGCAGGTAAGTGGAATTCAGTCCATGAAAAGATCTGTGATGATCTAGTTGAATGATGGAGCATGCTCAAGGGGCCAGATGACTTGCTCCTAGTTATGTTCTTACTATAGGTTTACTTCACAGGAAGTTAAAGGACAGGGAATAGAGTTGGATTAAAGAAATAATTTTAAGGTCGGCAGAGCATTACCAAATAGGATGCCACAGAAATCAGTGTTGAGGCCTCAGCTATTTACAATTTATATTAATGAATTAGACTGATGGCTCCATTTAACTTAGTTTGATGATGGTGCAAATCTAGGTTTGAAAGTAAGATGTGGGGAGGAGCCAATAAATCTGCAAAGGAATATAGTCAAAGGGAAAAGGGCAGATAGAATATAAATGTGAGGTTATTCACTTTGATAGAAAGAATAGAAAAACTGAATATTTTTTAAATGGTGAGGAACTACTAAATGTTGATGTTCAGAGAGTGATTTGAGTACTTTTATACTTACAATATAAAGTTTGTGTGCACGTAATTATGCATTAGAAAGCAAACTAGAACCTGGAGATCAGACTACAAGATTAAGAGTCTTTGTGTGATTGTACTGAGCCTAATGAGACCAGACCTGTGGTACTACAACCCTCTGCAATCTCCGTGCTCTTCCAAATCTGGCTGCTGCACATTCTTGATGTTTATTGTATGATTGACAGTTGTGTCTTCAGCTGCCTAGACTTTAAACTCTGGAAATTCCTCCCTAAACTTCTCAAGGTTAATTTCTCTTTATTCTTTGGTGGGATGTGGGTGTTGCTGGCAAGGCTAGCATTTGTTTCCATACTTAATTGCCCTAGAACAGAATGGCTTGTTCAGCCATTTCAGAAGGCAGTTAAGAGTCACCACATTGTTGTGAACCTGAAGTCATGTGTAGTCCAGACTGAAGTAAGAATGGCAGATTTCCTGCCTAAAGATCGTTAGTGAACAACAATTACCAATTGCTTCAAGGTCACTATTGCTGAGATTAGCTTTCAATTCCAGATTTTTTCTTTATGCAATTCAACTTCCATGACCTGCTGTAGTGAGATTTAGTCCCGTGTTCCCAGGTCATTAGTCTGGTCCTCCGAAATAATAAATTTCTGTTAACAGTTTCCCTCACCACAGATACTGCCAGATTTGCTGAATATTTCCAGCATTTTCTGTCGTCTCTGTCTGTGCCCTCAGTGTCAAATGTTGCTCGTTAATTCTTGTTAGGATAGTTTATAAAAGCAAATCATGATATATTCATTAAAATAATTTGCTGAGACAAAAGCTTTGCATTTCAATATTTACCAGTTCTGATTCATTTCTGAAATGAATAGACTCAAGTAAATTCAATAAGTAGTAAACCAAATAGATCTGCAACTTTTAGTTTGGGTAGGGGAGAAATAGCTTATTTTGTTTTGGAATTTCTGCAAGTCTTATAGAAATGAACCAGAAAACCAACATTCATGGGACAACTCTGGTTAAGGAGATAGTCCTCATTATGATCTGCAAGGCTATTAAGGAGATAAGTCATGTTTCATTAAGAGAGAACCTCTCATCTGTAAGTTGTAGTCAGTGTTGCCCAGGAAGAGATGATCAAATAGATTCATTGCATTATTGTTAAGAAAATTCAAGTTTTCCATATATCTCTTTGGAATCATTTGCAATGGTGTCACTAACATAAATTACCCCTCAATCGGCTACATTCTCATTGTTCATGCTTAATTATTCTCATGCTTCCCTTTCTTGAGGCAGTGTGTAGGCCCATAAAGATTTTACCAATATCCATTAGCCTGTTCTCAACTCGAAGTGGCGAGCTACCAGTTTCTGGTAGAACTCAGCATTTATGTCCTCCATTGTGGACCAAAGAAACTCATAATAGAAATGGGAGATTAGAAACCAGAAGTATTGGCACACCTAGATAGGCTAATTTTTCACACTGTGGATCAATTTGCCACAATTCTCACTAAGTGGTATGCAGTTCAGAAATCAAAATCTTTGATTTGATTATTGTCACAGATATTAACAGTGAAAAGTATTGTTTCTGGCACACTATACAGATAAAACAGAGAAGGAAACAAAAGTGTGCAGAATGTAATGTTAATTATAGCTAGGATGTAGAAAAAGAACAACTTAATGCAAGACACATCCCTTAAAAAGTCTGACAATAGCAGGGAAGAAGCTGTTCTTGAGCCAGTTGGTACATGACCTCAAACTTTTGTATTGTTTTCCTGAAGGAAGAAAATTGAAGAGAGAATATCCAATGTGCGTGGAATCCTTACTTATGCTGGCTGCTTTGCTGAGGCAGTAGAAAGTGTAGACAGTCAATGGATGGGAGGTTGGTTTGCATGATGGATTGGGCTTCATTTACAACCATTAGTAGTTCCTTGCACTCTTGGACAGGAGCCATACCAGGCTGTGATATAGCCAGAAAGAATACTCTCTACAGTGCATCTATAAAAGTTGGTGAGAGTTGTAAGGAAAGCATAATAAGGTTAATCTGAAATGTTACTGTGTAACTATTAAACATCTTTTTAAAATTTAATCTGTCAAAGTTTTGTTCAAATATGGGAGATACTTTCCATTATTTGAACAATGTAGTCTTTCCTAGGTGGATATCAGCAGTCCAAAGTTGAAGATAAGATTTAAAAAGTAAACTGATAACTACGGAAAAAGCAGGAAGAAAGATTAGTCTTTGCAGCAATGACTAATCTTTCATCCTGCTCTTCTTTCCGCAGTTACCAGTTTATTACTTTTTACCCTTCCTTCAACTTTGAATTGCTGATATCTATGTAGGAAAGACTGTTATCCAAACAATGAAGAGTATTGCCCACTTTTGAACAAATCTTTGATTTACGGATTAAGTTTAAAAAATGTATTTGATAGTTACACTAACTTTTCAGATTAATTATCATGCTTTCTTGTTTAAGATCTTACTTATAGCATGGTTGCATAGTGGTTAGTTAGCACTATTGATTCACAGCTCCAAGAGCTGGGTTCATTTCTAGCCTTGGGTGATTGTATCATGTTTTCAAGTTCTTTTCATGTTTGTGTGGTTTTCCTGGGTGCTTTGCTTTCCTTTCACGTCTAAATATGTGTAGGTTATATGCATTAGATAAGATAAACGCATGCATTGTGATGGGCCTGGATGGAATGCTACTTTGAAGAATCAGTGCAGATTTGATGGGCTGAATGACTTCCTTCTGCAATGTAGGGATTCCTCGATTTTGTCTGAACTAAAACTGGGACTCAAAAAATTTATATTTACATGGAGCCTTTCACAACTTCAAGCTATCCAATGCATTTTGTAGCTGGAGTACTTTTGAAATGCTAACTGTTTAAAAGGTGTAAATTAGAGAGCACAATCACAACCTTAGCCTGTTTCAAAGCACACTGCAGCCAATTTGCACACAGCATGCTCCTGATAAATATCAAATAATCTGTTTTATTCTTCTGTCTGCCTTTTATTTATCAACTACAGCTCAACCTTCAACACCATTATTCCTACAAAACCCATCTCTAAACTCTGTGACATGGTGCTCAGCTCCTCCGTGACTGAATCCTAGACTCCATTCAGTAAAGGTAGGCAACACCACCTCTTCCATGATCATCCTCAACATTGGTGCCCAACAAGACTGCACCTTTATTGTATTCCTTTATATAACTCTGACTGTGACCAAATGCCTTCAACTCAATTTTCAAGTTTGCTGATGACAATGAGATGGAGTATAGCAAAGAGATAACTGATGCGACAATAATCTAGAACATAGAACATTACAGCGCAGTACAGGCCCTTCGGCCCTCGATGTTGCGCCAGCCAGTGGACCCTCTAACCTAAACTATTCCAATATCATCCATATGCCTATCCACCGAACATTTGAATGCCCCCAAAGTAGGCGAGTCCACAACTGCTGCAGGCGGGGCATTCCACGCCCTCACCACCCACTGTGTGAAGAACCTGCCTTTGACATCCGTCCTATAACTACCTCCTCTTAATTTAAAGAGATGTCCCCTCGTGTTGGTCATCACCATCCGAGGAAATCACTATCCACCCTATCCAATCCCTTGATCATCTTATACGCTTCAATTAGGACACCGCGTAACCTTCTTCTCTCTATGAAAATAACCTCAGGTCCCTCAGCCTTTCCACCATACCAGGCAACATCCTGGTAAACCTCCTCTGCACCCTTTCCAATGCTTCCACATCTTTCTTATAATGCGGCGACCAGAACTGTACGCAATACTCCAAGTGCGGCCGCACCAGAGTTTTGTACAGTTGTAACATAACCGCACGGCTCCTAAATTCAATCCCTCTAACAATAAAAATATCTCTCCCTTTATCAACAAAACAAAGGAGATCGTCATCGACCTCAGGAAGCACAAGGGATGAAGTGGAAATTGTTGAGAGCTTCACGTTTCTATGTGTCCAGATCACCTACAACCTAGTCCTGGCCAATGTTACAGTTAAGAAAGCCCACCAATGCCTCTATTTTCTCAGGAGGCTAAGGAAATTTGTCCACTAAGAGTCTTAACAACTTTTACAGATACATCATAGAAAGCATTCCTTCTGATTGTATCATATCCTCGGAAAATAAGCCAGGATAATCAAGAATCCACACACCCTGGGCAAAATCTTTTCTATTTTCTGTCAGGAAAAAGATACTAAAGTCTGAAGAGACGTATCAACAAACTCAAGAACAGCTTCTTCCCTGCTGCCATCAGACTGAGTGGACCTACTTCATATCGAGTTTTTCTACACCCTAAGATTGTAACACAGCATCCTGCACTCTCTCCCTTTTCCTTATGTACAGTATGCTTTGTATAGCACACAAATACTTTTTACTGTATACTAAAACATGACAATAATAAATTGATTTTTTAGCAATGCTGATCAAGGGACAAATACTGGCTAGGACAGCAGGAATGACAGACTGCTCTTCTTCAGGATACTTTAATGAGATTTTTTACATCCATGAGAGCACAGCTTTCTTGCTTTAATGTCTTACCCAAATTACAGTACCTTAGACAATGCAGAAGTCCCACTGCACTACCCTGGAGCTTCAGCCTATATTGTGCTTTGGAGTTTGGACCCAACTCAGAGAAGAGTTGGACCAGCTCAGCCATGGCTGATTACTAAATGAACTACACACTTAATTTACTGTTCCATCCAAATGATAGCACCTGATCAGTGCAGCACTCTCTAGATGTTGCACTAAATGCAAGTGCAGATTATGCTCTAAAATCCAGGAATAAATAGCAATCAGAGAAAATGCAGTATATGTAGAGTTAACTGAAGTTCAGAAGAGAATTGAAGATACTGATAGGTTGCTTTGGGTTTCTTATGAAATTGTGGTGGGTTATTGATGAGCCCTGGAGAAATATTAGCTGAATATTTTTAAACTGTTATGTCAATCAGATCATTTAGACATAGGAAACCTCAAGTAAATGCTGAAACAAGAAATGATTTGCCAATGTGAAAAAGAGAAGATTTGCAAGAAAAAAACCCAGTTTTTTTAATTAAGTTAGGCTATCATGATTGAGTAAAGTTTTGCAACACCAATTTTAAATCCAACCAATTTATTTGATAGTAAATTCGCGAGCTTTCGACACTATGCGCCTTCGTCAGGCAAATTGCAGTGTTCTGATCTGCAGAGGCACTCATATCCACACAGACAGTTACAGATTGCTGATTAGAATGCGAATCCTTACATCTAACCTAACATCTACATCTAACTGTGCTGTCTGGAGAAAATACACAATTCTCTAACCAATGCACAGGATTCCCTTCACACACATTGTTAGCCACTTTAACACTTGAATAGCAAGTTAGATGTAAGGATTCGCATTCTAATCAGCGATCTGTAACTGTCTGTGTGGATATGAGTGCCTCTGCAGATCAGAACACTGCATTTGCCTGACGAAGGCACAACATAGTGTCAAAAGCTCGCGGATTTACTATCAAATAAATTGGTTGGATTTAAAATTGGTGTTGCAAAACTTTACTGAGTTTACCCCAGTCCAACGCCGGCATCTCTACATCATATCATGATTCTCCCAGGCTTGAAGGCCTGTTCCTGTGCTGTATTTGTTCTTGTTCTTTGCTTACATAAAGCTATTCGCAACCATAGGATATCCAAAGCACTTTACATCCAGTGAAGTACATTTGAAATGTAATCACTGTGGTAACGCAGAACAGGAATGATTTTATATCCAAAAATAAATAGGAACATAGAAAATATTCAGTGCAAGGATTCAGACGTATTATGAATATTGTGCAGCGTTTGGTATTCTAATGTAGTTTTTCACAACCCATCATAGCTAAGCTAACTTCCATTCAACATGTCAAAGTGACTTATACAGAGTCCTCTATAATGAGGAGATGCCTGTTGTTGGACTGAGTTGGCCAGAGCAAGAAATCTCACAACACCAGGTTAAAATCTCATAGGCATTTTTGATATCACAAGCTTTCAGAGCACTGCTCCTTCCTCAGGTGAGTCGCATTTGAAGGAGCAGTGCTCCAAAAGCTCATGATATCAAAACAAATCTGTTGGACTTTAACCTGTTGTTGAGACTTCTTGCTCTGCCCAACCCAATCCAACAACTGGCATCTCCATATTATAGAGGACTCTGTACAAGTCATTTTGACATGTCGAATCAGTACTCTATGAAATGGAGATGCCAGTGTTGGGCACAGCAAGAAGTCTAACAACACCAGATTAAAGTCAAACAGGTTTATTTGGTATCACGAGCTTTTGGTGCACTGCTCCTTCATCAGGTGAGTCAACTGATGACGGAACAGTGCTTCGAAAGCTTGTGATATCAAATATATCTATGGGACTTTAACTTGCTGTTGTGAGACTTCTTAGAGTACTCTATAAAATGCTCTTTTCTTCCTGCCTAGCAATCTTGTACGTACATAATTTTACACACTATAAATGCAATGCCCATTGCAGAACTTAATTATCTACAGTTGTACAAAGTACTTGTACAAAAATACTCCATAGAATCCCAACCACTAAGGAAAATGCTTCTCCTCAAATTCTCTTGTATTGACATGGGGAATTTGCGCCGAATTCAGGAAGCAGTTTTTAAGATCAATTAATAATTTCTTCAAGGCAATTACTTTCCAAAGAACTTCTTCACAATTGAAATGAAAACTTGAACAATTTATAATCCAAAACACAATTTCCTATCAGAAAGAAATTAAGTATATTTCTGAGACAAAGAGTCTAGTTTTAGGAAATGGATGCATCAGTACAAGAAATACAGAACTAAGCACTCACCTGTGTCAGAAATAAGTTGCAGATGTACAAAACCTTAAATTTTATGTAATTAATTTACATTTTATTGGCCGTTATTAAATATATTATCTATTTGATAGTTACAGTTTAGTCATACATTGGAATGGCAGTTTTAACATGAATCTGTGAATGATTCCATATAATACAATACATAAAGTTGAAAGCAATAATATTTAGTACATTAATGCCACCTAAGGTACTTTTTGGAATGTATATTTAATATTAAAAACTATGCAACATAAAATTACTACTGTACCCAGTACAAGAAATTGCAGTAATCCATTTACTGCCAATGGTTGAAGCAGTTTTACAATTTGTGTTTTATTGTAGTCACAACATCCAGATTCAGGCACCATAAGTTTCTTATGAAAATACTCCAGTCTAGAAATGTCAATTTTATAATTCTTTGACTAATTGCTGAAGCACAGTTTGCCCACGTGTCGAAATGGCATTGTTTCAACCAACCACCAGCGAACCACCACCAACGTGGCTTATTCCATTAAAAAAACTGAAATCAAAAGATCACCTTTGGCAAAACAGACCAAAAAACAGTTCTACCCGGAATCTTAATTTTAACAGAATGCCACAATTCATTTAAGAAATCAAAATAAGACAGGAAATGAAAAAAAAACAGGCTCACCGGAAAGAAAAGCACATAAACCATTCTACAGGACTCCTAAAACTAAAACATTGTTTAGTTATCCGAATAGGGAAATAGATCTTCCAGTAACAAGTCAAACACAACACTTGCAATACACTGAGAAACTGTTAATTAAGTTAAGACTTGCTACAAGTATAATAATACATTCATAAATTTCCTGTACTTAACTGTAATAAATAAAATATAAAATGGAAGATATATATTTGGAAAGATTATTTTAGAATTGCACCATAAATGAAATTCCTAGGAGAAAAACAATATTGCTACTTCACAACAAAATGACTCGCCCTTCCTTTCTTCACAAACCAACTGAGCTGGTTGAAAGTGAAAATTTTAAAAACTCATTTCTTCCAGAAGCACATCATTAAAAACCAAATGGCGCCGTCTCTGATGCTAAAGTATTGGAATGTAATACTGACATTCTATAAGATGGCATATAATGTGGTCATTTAGGTACTCTGCAGCATTTTGGAAATCATGCTTAGCAAAATGATAAATCATGTTCTAAAATTGTTTTGAGATTCACAATAACTTGGAGGATTTATTTTAAAGGCTATGTTCTTTCCTCTATTTCTATTAAAGGAAAAACTAAGAAACTTATTACATTTTAGTTTATTGTTTTCTTTTGGATATTGTATTCTTGGGAAAATAAACTGTACAGTTTGAACCAAACAGTGAAACATTTATAACAAACTGCAACTTTTATATTGCACTGTTACAATCAGAGACATTATTAAAATTTGTGCTTTGCTACAAAGTGTCGCAGTTTTCTGCAAACACATTAGCACTGAATTATCTTCATGGATTGCCAGGAAACAAAAAAAAGCTAAATGTAAATCTGGGTCCAACACTGTCACCTTGCAGTATCCAGGTGATGCAATTTGTAGGACTTTTTTCCAAACTAACTGCACAGTACAAACTATATCTTTTCCAAACTTATGTTCAATACATATTTAATTACCCTGCAACCAGCAGTGGTTAAGTTTTTCCTTTTTGTAATGAAACCATATGCACTAGAAACTTTCACTAAGTTCATAGCTCATCTGAAGTCATGACCACTAACAAAGCTCTGCTCTAGATCATAAAAACCACTGCTATCTCAATATGTTCCCTACTACTGTTTAAAATTGGCTTGTATCTACTGCACCTCTTTCAGCAGGGCTCCTTTTGCAAACCCTAAACTTCTACTGGCTGGATAGCACTGGCTTGAGGGTCTAAAATACTAAGGCAATCCTAGCTGTTGGAGAGCAGCTGTTTTGGGAATTAGAAGCCTCAGATGACCCCTTATGAGAATTGTGGCTTTGCATGTGTACAGGATTCTGCTACCACTGCCTCACATTCTGTCAGCAGCAAGAATGGAAATGTATGTTCTCAGTATACAATCATTTCCAACTATCAGTTTAATTTGGACAACAAACCGAGAAAAAAGCCAGAGCCTTTATCGTAGATGATACAAACATAGTCATTGATGTGTTTTTCAATCTCTACTTAATTACAAAGTACTGAATAATGAAAGCAAACAAAATGGAAACTACAGCAAAGCCCACGACAATCAGGGCAGCAAACTGCTCATCAGTTAGTGTTTCCTTGTTGACCTTTGTGAGCTCTACAGTAGTTTCAGAACTACTTGAGGCGGATTCTTGTCTCTGAGATGAGAATGGCACAGTGGGACTGTAAGGTCCATAGAGTTCTTGCATTCCAACAGCATCTTGATACTGACGGCCAGCACAGACCTTGAACCTATATTCACAGTTTGTCTGAAAGTTTGTGAAATGAAATGATGTCGCTGGACCCTTGTACACCTAAATTTAAACACAGAAAAAAATACAAGTAATTCATTTCTTCTGAAATGAAATATCTTAAACAGCTCTTTAGGTTAATGTATTTGCTTGCATGTTTGCACAATTGATAGAACTTACTTAAAAGTTTATAAATTCAACTTCTACTTGGGACCTGAGAACAAAAATCTAGACTGGCATTCCAATGCAGAATTGAAAGACTGCTACACTATTTTTTGGATGAGATGTTAAACTGAGATGTCAATGCCCCTTCAGGTGGGCATAACAGCGTGGTGGAATCTTTTTCAAAGCAGATATTGGAAAATTGGACAATGTCCTGCTATCGCCAATATTTAACTTTTGATCAAAGTCACATAAAATACAATATCTTATTGAGACACTGATGCTTGAGAGCTGTGTGCAAATTAGCTGTCGCATTTCCTAACATTCCAACAATGATGATAGTTCAAGAATATTATGGAAGGCTCATTTTGAATGCAAGTTATTTTCTTTTAAATTATTCTTATTCAAAAAGGACTAAAATCATTTCTGAACCGGGAGATAATAGCTACAAAAGGTTTCTGCAATTAACAGGTGCCACATCACATTCAAGTCTACATAGTGATATCTACAAACATCCACTTCATCCCAAACCTCAAGTTTATCAAATGAACACACAAATCTCATGTATACATTTTATCATGATATGCAGATGCCAGCAATGGACTGGGGTAAACACAAGAATTCCCACAACATCAGGTTAAAGTCCAATAGGTTTATTTGGTAGCAAAAGCCAGCGTTCCAAAAGCTAGTGGCGTTTGCTACCAAATAAACCTGTTGGACTTTAACCTGATGTTGAGAGACTTCCTACTACATTTTATCAGCCAGAAACAGATTTGGATTATGAACATATGTACATTTATATATTAGCTGATGTACCATAAGCATTGCTCACTGAGTTAAACCGATCTTTGATTTTCTATCATTTCTTTAACTGTCGTTGTCTGTCCATTGGTTGAATGAGTGACAGTGTCATCTTTGCTCCATTCATTAACTAATTTGATGTTCAATATTCAATTAATTCACTTTGCCTGTTTTGCCATTTAATTTTTGATATGTTGGTATGCTTATTATTAATTCACAAAAAATAGTGCTGTCATTAATTCACCAGTGCATGCAGTTTCATTTCATTGCTAATTCCTCCTCCTGTATTAATTTACAGCAATTAATGATCTGTCCAGTTAATGACAGCATAATGTTCATCTGTATCCTAGTCTAAGTAGTGCGAGGTTCAAGATGTTTTATGTTGGCTCTGTTTTCATACTGTGGTTTTGTGAAAAAAGCTCTTTGCTGTCTCTCCCAATTTAAAAAGAAACATGCTATTGCAGTAATAGCTTCTGTCGTCCTTTGTTTTAATCTGCATTTTCTATATGCAATATCATAAGTAATCAGGTAGTATATATTTGTAAACTTAGAGTGTCTAAAAGAAGGTTACATGTTTCAACATTAGAGAAGTTTAAATACACCGTGGTTGCTAAAGTAAAATCCCGAAGGAAAAATAATATTGTAATTACTGATTGAGACTTCTGACAAACAAAATAGGTAATGTGCCTGAACAGAATTTCTAGTCTGAAAGACATTGTGGCAACTGAAATATATACATTTATTAAAATAATTATCCTTCCAAGAAACAATAATGCCAACCTGAGCACCAAACGACTGCCACTACCTAATCAGCTTTGCGATCCAATTAACAAGTCAGCAACTTCATTACTGATGTCAGTAAGGGAACAGGGATGGATTCTTCATTGAAATTATTTGAAGGTTTAAATATATACTTTTCATTGCATCCGGCAGTTAATGAAACACCATATTATAACTGCTTCACTGGCAATGATCAAGCTAAAATCTCAGGGAATTAGTCGCAAGAATGTTTTTGTTTGAATCTTTGCCTTTGCTTCTGTTTCTTAAACCCACGTTAGTGTGTCATAGCTATGGAACTCAAATTTTTTAGCGTTGCCATTTGAGTTCTTGGAGCTCAGCAAGAGTATCGCTAACTGAGTTTTACCTAAAACTTGCCTACTTCTTGAGGCATTTGGTAAGTGTCAACATCTGGTGAAAGATTAAAATGCAACACATTCCTCTTCCCCATTTTAGTAGTTTAGTTACATAATATGCAGCCCACGAAGAATGGGTACCTTCTCCAGTATTTTGCCACCTTCAAAAAACCTCATTATTCACATGCAAGATGTAAAAAAAGGGAAACATTTATATATCCAATTGAACAAATTAATTCTCCAAAGTTTGAAACTACAGCAAAGGATGATAGGTTATTGGCACAGATGCAATAGATAGGGATGCAAATTTGATCAGTCAGATCAACCATGATTTTATTGAATGGTGGAGAAGGCTCGAGAGGCTGCTCCTAGCTCGTACATTCCAGCATGTCAATTTGCTGTTTTATTTTCAGATCTTTCATGTGTTTGGGATCTGAACTTAGTTATATATTTATTCACAGCTTACACATTTCATTTTATTTAGCTCCTTCTGTTAAAGAGGAAATTTCAATTCAAATTTAAGGTTGACAGGAAATATTTCAACTGTGACAGGAAATGTAATAAAAGTGTTAAGTATTCCCTCTGAAAAGCGTATTGGTATATTCTATACAAAAATAGAATGTCACCTGCTCAGTATCTCTCCCGATAATAATCTGAAGCATGTAAACAATTGCATCCCCTTTCATTGGCTGTAGTGCTTCCCATGTAATTTCACAAGCGTTTTCTTCCAAAATTTGTATTCTGGGAGCTGAAAAGGATAAAAAAAACTTTTAAAACATAAAACTAAATGGTAAGCAAAGCAGAAAATCCAAAATCCAACAATGTATTTTGTTGACACCCACTCACTTATAAATGTGAACTCAATTTTTGAGTATTTATTCCCCTAGTTGTAATTTTCACAATATGCAAGGTATCTACAATGCCAATTTCATCACTGAACTGATGTATTAATTTGAATTCTATAATCCAAGGTTAATTTGACTAGCTCTCTCTCATCATTTCAATTTAACTTATTGCACTTACTAAAAGATTCCTTCAAATCAACAAGGGAAAAATACTGAAGAATGGCATATTTATGTGGAATGGACCTGGGGAAATCATAGATAGATTTGTCTGGATAATTACTGTCTTTTAAATTCTTCCATGATTTTCACTGTAACTTCATTGCAATGTTAATGTAAGTCTACTTGTAACACTAATAAATACACCATAGACTATACTGAGCTGTACCTTTAGTATACAGAGACCAACCGAAGGAAGAATAAGAAAACTATTTCACCAAAGAGCTTTCATTCAAACTTCCATTAAAATTCATTAGACCAACTGTTTAAATGCCATTTGAGGCAAAGTGATACACAACATCACCATAATATTTTCTCATCTAATACAACTTAGTGACAGCGCAGTATATTGAAAATCTTGAAGTCAGCATAACATTCTTCTGCTATACTCACTGACAACTTTTAGTTTCACAACACAAAAGCAAATATTTAACTAATGATAAATTGTGTGTCGTACAGAAGTTTCTCATTTGTTCTTCAAAGGAGAAACATAGCCTTTTTGTTACTTGATCTATTAGTTTCATGTAAGATTAGGAGTAACACAAATGCATCTGAGAATATTTAGCATGTACACATCATGTTTTCATGACTGACATAAATATTACATAGACCACAATGGTAACTGTCTGTAAAACTTCAGCCTGCCATTAGTTCATGTTACTGCCACAGAGGGAGAAGCCATTAAGTTTTTTTTTTGGCTTTCTTTCCCTGTCTTTAAATTAAATAACAATTCATTGGGACATATTTTCAAAAGTAACCTTACAGGAAGTCTTTAACATGTCCTTTTTTCATTCCAAGGTGATAGAAAACCTTATAAAACCTTGGCATGGAATGAATTCAAGGAGTGGCTGTTGTCTCACAATGTAACCAATGTAATTTCATACTGTTTGAGTCTATGCTGCAAAATCTAACACCTATTCGATAAAATAGGCTTTCACAGATATCTACCTTTAAGTGGAGGAGGAGGAGATTTGGTTGTGGTGAAAGTGTAAACTTCAGAAAATGGTCCTTCCCCAGCATCATTGTATGCTTGAATTCTAAAGTTATAAACTGAGGACTCAGTCAGCCTCTGGACTTTATAGGTGTGACAAGGTCCGTTATAGATAGAAATGAACCTGAAAAATACGTAGATGGTGATATTATATTAAAGCAGTTGCAAAAGTCAATCTAAAATACAAATCTTAAAAGTAAATTGCTACCACCAAATTAAAAAAGCTAGCATGCATGTAACAAAGTATTCAAACTACATACCAATGAAAAGAGCATTTGAGTAAACAGTGAAAATGTGTTTCATATAGGGACAAATCTCAAACATGTGAAATACAGTGCTATATAAATGAAAGACTTATTTATAAATCGCTCAGATTAACAACTCAATAGAGACCCAAGTGGCAGGATCACAATATAGTGAACCAAAAGATTACCAGAATGAGTGGTGCTTAGGTTGATTAAACTGGATTCTATGAACTGTCAGTAATAGTGTGAAGTTGGTCACCTGGTTCCAGACATCATCAATGGTTCCCATTCCCCCTACAGGAATGCTTTTAGTTGAAGGGCTGTTAGGGTTGACAGACCTCTCAGCTCTTTTGATTGTAATTTAAATCTCGACATTGATATAACTAGATTATTTTGAAATACTGAGTTTCAATCATAATCTAAAACTAGAATAAATGGTCTGGCATTCAATGCATCGGCCAATTTTTCTATACTGGTTACAGTAAATGAAAATAGAGTTTGAGTGAAGCCAGACTTACCTTCCAAATTTGTCCTCCATCTGCAAGGTATATTGCGTTGAACCCGTGTTTAAAGCTTTGTTGGGCCCATCCCCCCACTTAAGCTTAAGGCTCTGGTAGCTGAAAACTGCACACTCTAGGTGAGGCGGCTCAGGAGGTAGTGGTTTTGTTTTGGCTTTAATGGAATGACTGAAAGGGCCTGCTCCAATACTGTTGACAGCCTGTACTCGTATCCTAAAAATGCAGGAGGCACATCAAACGCTGATATTGTAATTTCAAAATGACTTTCAATTTTATATTTGTTCACAGAATGCATTGGAAATTATGTTCAACTCAGCCTAACCAAATACCTGTATGACGTATCTGGTTGCAGATCCTCAATGATGGCACTTGTAACTTTGCTGACTGCTGCTATTTGTTTATCTCCGTATTCTATGTTGTAACCAATTACTTCAGATCCATGGCAGCACGGTTCCTCCCACTGAATAGCAAGGCACGTTGATGGTGAAGGAAGAGTAATTTCAAGCTGATCTTCATCAATCACTTGCAGTACATTAACTGCAGCTGGCACCGAGGCAGGTGTCATACACATGGCAGTATCGCTGTAGTACCCGGGACCTGCGGAATTCACAGCCTGCATAGAGTAAGAAAGAAGACCACATCACTCATTTCAACAATGCAATAATGGTATATAAGAACTGATAAAGTAGTAGTCACATAAATGCAAAACAAGAAATACTCTTGCAATTCCTACAGGAAGTTCCTGCAGATATTTTTCATACCTGAACCCTACAGTAGTATGCTGTCGCTGGTGTCAAGGCTTTCACTTCATAACTAAGGGAAGGACCACAGTAAGTAACCTGCATACAACCTTCCATGCCTCCAAATTCTAGTCTGAACTCTGTGACTTCAGAACCATTTGATGAAGGACACTGAGGAGAAAAAAAAAGCTGCTCAGCATAATATTATTCTACAAAGTAATTTTAGATGCTAACATGAATCATTTATTGAAAATACTTTTCAAATTAAACGTCCAACTTCTTTCACTAGTCCAAAACTCATGAAAACTGACGCCACTCCCACAATGTGCAAATCCAGCAAATTCTTCAAAATATATGGAAGAGAAAGTATTTACAAACCCAAGAATCAGAGTGGCATAAAATCAAAAAGTTTGGCAGATCTTCTACAACCCATCGACCATCTTTTAACCCTCTTAATTTGCTGATTAATTTTCACATCAGTAACATGCATTGTTAACATGTATTATATTTCTAGCAAAAACTGGATTCAGTTGGGCTTTATGAAGACATGTTGAAGATATTCCAAGAGTACTGTTATAATCAGGTGAGAAGCGACTGAATGGTTCACTTCTTTTCCCTATCCTCATTTGATCACAACAGGTTTTATGTTGAGAAAGGATTTTTGAAATCAATGACTTCAAGAATTTTGAAATCAAATTAACTACTTACACGTTGTATCATAACTGATCAGGCAGGTTTTCTTGAGTTTAACAAAAATAAATTAGCTTTATTATACATAAACTGATCCAAGTGAAGTAACATAATACGCATCAAGTTTAATGCACACGCTCAAAGTTCACATATGGACATCAAGAGATTTCAGGGGGGGAAGAATAGATTTGTCAGTTTAAAGTCCAGAGTAATGAGAGTCTAATGTGTAGTTTAGATTCACTTGTACAATTTTATTAATTAATATTGCTAAATTCAGTAAATATTGAAAAAGCTTACCTCCCAACTCACTTGAACACATGTGGCTGTCTTGCATGTGGCTACAGGTATGTTGCATTGGTCAGGGGGTGCAGCCACTGTAGAGATGTCAGTTCTCTCAGAACAAGGACCATACTACAGAACAAATCAAGTGGAACGTGATTAATTAAAGGTAACACCAATATCATAGATTCTATAATCTCAATTCTATAATTGCTGAACCTGCCAAATAGGAAAATATGATTGGATAAGTCATAGAATAGAATCTCTACAGTGCAGGAACAGACCATAGCGCGTCGAATTTGCACTGACCACAATCCCACCCAAGCCCTATTCCTGTAACCTCACATTTATCTTGCGAATCCTCTGACACCAGGGTCAACTTACCATGGCCAATCAACCTAACCCACACATCTTTGGACTGTGGGAGGAAACCGGAGCAGCCAGAGGAAACCTCCACAAACACAGAGAAAATGTGCAAACTCCACGCAGACGTTACCCGAGACCAGAAACGAACCCAGGTCCCTGGCACTATGAAGCAAACCACCGTGCTGTCCATTTTCTTGGCATTTGTGATGCAAACGGAATAATTTTTCCTTTTTGAAGAAGTCATGATAGGTATTTTGTCCTATCCCATTCCACTTAAATCTGGGCTTGGTACTTCCAAGGCTAGTGAGATAGTTTTGACCTCAGCTCACCCCTTGGTAGTTTCTTGGTGAACCAACAGCTTCTCTTCATGCACCCTGGCTTACTATTCTGGAAGAAAATAGGATTGTTGATGGTTCACTTTTCAGGTTTTTAAAAAAAACTTGTGAATTGATCCAAATCATTTCTCTACTCCATTTCTCCAGAGTTTCTGTTCCATCTGTCTCCTTTGAATTCCTTTCTTATTAATAGTGTTTACTGGATCTAGATTGGTTTGGTTTAAGAGGTTAATGGGCTAAATCATAGTCACCTTGCTGATTTTGGAAACCCTTTGTTCCTCTGTGAATTTAGAGACTATATGTGAGACAGCTTTTAATTTCCTGTAGCAATCCGATTTCTCCTAGCCATTCACTGATACACTTTTTAAAGCTCAGATCACCCATCATATGCTAACTGTTCATTTCTCTGAACAGCTAGGAAGGTTTCTGAGTTATTAACAGGAGTTTTGGAATTGTAGGCATTGAGAATAGCAGCCTAAATCTGATTGCAACTGGCAGAAATTTTAGCAGAGAATAAGCCTCATGGACCTTTCCTACTAGCTGACCTCATATCAGTTATGTTCAAAACTCTGCTGGCCATTGTAATTGAGCTGCCAATTTTCAAAAGGCTGTGACATTTCCAGGTACAGATTTAAAGTAATTAGCAAAAGAAGCAAAACAGACGAGAGAAAAGAACTGTTTACATGCAGTAACTGGTTCACGTCTGGATTGCACTGCTGGAGCGTATGGAGGAGGCAGGTTCAATTAAAACATTCAAAAAGGAATTAGACTATTATCTGAAAAGGAAGAATGTTCAGTTACAAGAAGGTGAGAGAATGGTACAAAGTGAATTGCTCTATCAGAGAGCTTGTGCAGACACAAGGGGCTGAATGGCCTCTTTCTACACTGTAAAAGTTCTGCAATTCACATTCTCTTTTTCAAACTTGGGATACAATGGGAATATATTAGAGTATCAAAATAAGATGTGAAAAGTTCATGATACATTGGGACATGACAATAGTTTGTTCAACATTTCTTTGAAGGCACAATAGAATCAATTTTATTAATATATTGGTATTGTAATATACATGTCCTCTGATGAAAAATTAACTCAAAGTTCCTGACAATTATAATTTCAACAAAGGAAGGAATATACACATTAGTGTGAATTATTCATTTATCTGTTCTTATTTTTTATAACTTTCTGCACATTTTATTCAAATGTTTTGCATGTAGGTGTATTAAAGCATTAATTCAGATCCTACTTTAAATTAAACACATAGGTAACCAAGCAAGACATTTGAGAACAGCACTTAACTTCAATTTTCAAAATTATTAAAATATAATCCTCTAAAATATTTGGCAATTTTGCACAATATCCATCGTTAAATTGAAAATCATCCCAGTTATGTTAAAAATATACCTCGACTATTTCAATTTGCTTCTTACCCCAACTTTGTTTGCCGCTTTTATCCAAAAACTGTATATTTTTCCCGGCAAAAGGCTGCCTACTGTACACTCAAGCTCTGGACCCTTGTAGACAAGTCTTCGGTCATCCAATCCTGGCTCTCCAATCTCCACAGAATATTCTGTGACTGTGGAGCCACCATCTACAACAGGTGGTGCTGCACAAGAACGACGAACAGGAAAGAAATAATGAGGCCAATACGTACACGATGTGTCAGCAGAAGTGCATCACATATACAGGAAAGTTCTTACCCCATCGGAGTGCTATTTCTCTAGCTTTAGCTTTGCCAGACATTCGAAGGGATTGACATGGACCAGGTGTAACAGCTACAGTCTGTACAGCCAAAATTTCAGATACCTATTTATGGAAAAAAATGAATAATGCATTATTTTCCTTGTATTATCCAGCTACAATTTCAAACTATGAATAAATCTTTCAAGTTTCCTTAACATTCCAGATATAGTATTTTTTTAAAACTAGAAATTTGATAGTAAAGTTTTGATGTGAAATTTTGTAGTTCTATTTATAACATGAGCTGTGCAGCTTTGCATTGGTGTAAAACCGATGTTGTAGGAAATATAAGCAGATTCCAACATAAATACTAACATTGATCAGTAGCAGCAGCTGTTTGTTCATCATCAAACTACCTCTTATGCTTTGTTCATAGGTCAGGATCTTCAGAATTCTTAGATAAGGGGAATTATTTGTTTTTTTTATATACAAAAGGTATGCTTAAGAATACTGTTTCAACCAATCAAAAAAAAAGCTGATTTCTTGACTACATACAAAGTTGTGCCTGCTTCAACAACCTGCCTTGTACATCACTGCAGGGAGCACCCCAACTTTCAGAATGATTTCATTGAAATTTGGGGTCCCAACTTTCATCTAGCTTCGAAACTAATCTGGAGATATCCCTCCCCAAAATTTCAAAAGTTCTCCATGGTGCAATGGGCTGTGTGGAGATTAGCAAGAAAGCTGGTTCAACCCTGCACCTAGGAAAGTCAGAGCACATGCAAACACAATGAAGCCTCAAAAGTTGCCATGTGCACAACTGACAAAAAATGGATTCTAAGGGTGGGAGAGGGGATTTACGCACATTAAATGGCAGTTCTTTAATTTCCCTTTGGTGGGTGGCCATCAATAAAGTTAATTTACTATCTCCCAAAGAACCTAATTTTACCATCCACAGGTCAATCATATTAGACTTGAAACATTAATGTGTTTTTCTTTCCAACGAGCTGTCAGACCTGCTCAGCTTTTCCAACACTTTGTGCTGTATTTTACTGCAGGCACATTCAACCTATAAGCAGCACTTTTACGAGCACTAGAAATATCATAGCGTACAAGGCCACAGATTAAGGGCTTGAAAATGGGGTTAGCATAGTGCTTGATGACTGGTGCAGACTTGATGGGCTGATAAACCCCTTTCTGTTCTGTATGATTATGACTCAATTTTAATTGCATCATACTTTTTTCTTTATCATTTAGGACTAAAGATCTCTAACAGTTGCAGTTTGGTGACCAAGCTATTTATTCAAAGAATGGATGATAGTTCTTCCTTTCCATGAGTGTTTTCTCAGAATTCCTATAATGCAGAAGGGGCCATTCAGCCCATCTAGTCTGTGAGGCAACAGTGCTAACCACTGTGCTACCTTGCTGCTCTTTACTTGTGACCAGTACCTGAATTGAGTTTCACGGCACTTCTTGAATCTACAAAAAGTCGCAGACAGCTTTCTCTGGAGATAAACTCAAACAATATGCACTTAGCATGTGCTCTCTATATGAACATACTTGAATTACACAAATCAGAATCCCTACAGTGCAAGAGGCTGTCATTTAGTCCATTGAGTCTGCACCGACTCATACAGCATCTTTCCCAAGCCCTATCCCTGTAACCTTGTATTTGCTCCATTAACCCCTCCTACATATCTTGGGACACTAAGGGGCAATTTAACATAGTCAATCCACCTAACTGCACAACTTTGGACTGTGGAGGAAGCTGGAGCATCCAGGGGAAACCCATACAGACATGGGGAGAGGTGCAAACTCCACATGGTCACAACGTGGAAAATGAACACAAGTTCCAGGCGTTGGGAGGCAGCAGTACTAACTAGTGTGCCACCGTGCTGTTCTCAGTAGGTAACACAGATAGAAATCTCTTGCCTTAATAAATTCAAAGAATCAGCAAAATGTTTCAAATACGTACACTACTGAATAACTGGTTTTACCTGACTTTGTCCTCCATTACTAATGCAGTAAACCCTCATTCTATACCATGTACCAGGATTTAGATGATCACAGACATGCTCCCTGTCTGGTCCATTGTACACCATGTCCCACTTATTCTCTGAAAAACAAATTAACATTTGTGTTACACAAATGACTAATCATTTGGAAATTAGAACAGAACATTCCAGAGATGCCTCCACTCGTTAAGCTACTTCAGTCAATATTGGTCTTTCTGTAAGAATGACTGCTGTGAGAAGTTACAAAGTCACATGGCACTATTTGTCTGAAAGCAGCAGCTGCCTCACTCACACATATGCTCACAGCTCCTCTCATCAGCAATTTCTGCCATGCTAGGATAGCATGGATGCAAGCAATCATTTGCTCAGGATGTTGAAAAGACCAAACATGTGTGATGTTTAATAAACTGCCCATGCATTTCGTAAACCTGTTTGCTGTAGAATCATGCTTCAACCAGTGACAATGAATGATGTGCAAGAATCTTGAGTAAAATATCCATACATTGTTCAACATTAAGTCATTATGATTTCAAATTTATGCTGGTTAGGAAGCATATGGCACCCATTTCCTTTTGCAGCGAGGTCAATAATTGGGGGGCTATGAATTTAAAGCAATTGGCAGAAGGATTGAAGGGAATTGAGAAATGTCCCTACCCAAAGTAGTGGGTATCTGGAACTCTTAGATATGGACCTCAGTGCTCGTCACTGAGCTGGAAAGTGGGATAAATCTGGAGAGCTCTTTTTTTGGCTGGCACAGACATAATGGGTCAATTGGTCTCATTCTGTGCAGTAAATGTTTATGATTTTGTGGCTAATCCAAGAGTAAGGGTGCTTTGCCTGGCCAATATTTATTCTTCAGCCAACAGTATTATAAATATTAACTGGTCACTTCTCACATTGCTGTTTGTGGGACCTTACTGTGATAAATTGGTTGTTTGTTTGCTTACGAAACAGTAAAGATATAAAGTAATTCATTTGATGTTTCATATTTCAAAATCTCCTGAAGACGTGAAAGGAGGTATACATATTTTAGTTTTCAAAATGAATAATTTAAGATCAAAAAGATGTGTTAATTAGTCTTCAAACATTACATATCCAAAGCTTTGACAAAGGGTCGTCTGGACTTGAAATGTCAGCTCTTTTCTCTCCTTACAGATGTTGCCAGATCTGCTGAGATTTTCCAGCATTTTCTCTTTTGATTACATATCCAATGTTAGCAAGACAAAAATAAAATAACCCTAAGAGCATCATGACAATTTGTCAAAGGACAAACCAATGCAAAAATGTTTCTAATTACATAAAATTGTTATTTTCATGAATTAAAATGGTTTTTCTTCATAAGTTTGCCAGAACTTGTATTAGACAGTCATTTTATATGTTAACATATATTTTTTAATCACCATATATATTTACTAACACAGATAGTATCCCAGGATCCAGAATAATACACATACAAAATTAAGTTCTTGTAGCTTTTTCATGCTGTCTTGAAATCCAAACCTTTGGTTTCCTTTCCTTGCTGGGAAAATGAACATGGAAACTAGAGCTACGGCATTCAAGCGGAAAACAAAAACAGCTGAATTTCAACGGACATGAGCACCAAATACAAATTTAATAAGAATCAAACATGACTGCTAATCACCACCATTATACACCTCACCAATCCACAACCAACTGAATAGGAATGCTTTGCATTGCATTCAGAATTTGGCAAACACATGAGAAGATGAAGGGTAGAAAATTTAAAAAACACTTACCATTCAATCCTTCTGATAGCTCGAGTACATACTTGCTAATCTCTGACCCTCCATTATCTTTTGGAGGCTCTGCAAAAAAACCAGATTTGATGACTTAAACATGACTAATATTTCAGAATACAAATGTACATCTTTTACTTAACCAAAATATTATCAAAGATAACAATGTAACTTGAATTTTCTTATCGCATTATTGACACATTAAACGTTATAACCAGCAGTTTTAAAGTTTGTTCTTTGACAAAGCACTTTGTTGGATGGATTTTATAAAGCACACAAACATATCTTCTTGAGACATAGGACTTGGCAAGCTCTAATTTAACATAATGCATTTAGATGCATATTAGTTTCACTGAAGCCAACATCATCAGTTGGAATCTGTGACTTTGAGAAAACAGCTACTTCCTCAGAACTGCATAGTGGTTAAATGTTAATTTGTTTAAATGATTTGGGTTCAGAGCTTAATGCTAGTAAGGACACCAGGATATTCCTCTGCTCTTCAAATAAGTGCCAAAATTTATTTTAATACATCCAAGGGTAGTACAGAGGTTAGCACTGCTGCCTGAGTGCCTGGGATCCAGGCCTTGGGTGACTGTGCAGTTTGCAAGTTCTGTGTGTCTGCATGAGTTTCCCTTGAGTGCTCCAGCTTCCTCCCACCATCCAAAGATGTTCAGGTTAGATGGACTGGTCATGCTAAAATTGCCTCTAGTGTTCCAAGATGTGTAAGTTAGATGGATTAGCCACGGTAAATATGTGGGGTTACGGGGATAAGATGGGGGAGAGATATTTTGTCAGAGTTGGCACAGATTCAATAGGCTAAATGGTCTCTTTCTGCACTGTAGGGAATACTATGACTAAGTAACTCAAGTCTTACATGTCACAAGAATTTATAATTCTGATGGGTACAATAAATACAAATCATTTTAGCTTCTTGCTTTAACCAAGATCATTTATTTAATTAATTAACTATCATATTTGCTACATTCCTTTCACGATTACAGATATCTTGAATGTTTTGAGCAAGTGCTAATTGCATTTCTTTTTAAAACTTTTCAAGACTAATTTACACAGCTCTTTAACTGAAATATCATTGATACAGACTATGCCACTTGTATGGATTTGGCATTAAATCATAAAACATCAAGGATTGATTTGCCCTAAACTTCTTCGGAACATTTCAGTAGTAGTATATAACATTATTAAAGTTTGAGCTATAATAAATGTATTTAATTTCAGGGAATTTACCCACAATTGTTCTCCAAATTTCAATGAAGCTGTAGTCTTTCAGAATTTGAGCTTTATATTAGGGCTCCCTGCTGATTGCTTTTGATGTCTTATTTCAGGTACAGTCTTGTAAAATACATATATTTAGTACCAATAAAATATTCAAGTATAGTATATGACACTTACTCCCTGTAAAAGTTAATCTATTATGTCATTTTTTTTTGAGTCCTGGTTTTTATGCCATTGTCTGTAATGGGAAAATCTTACACCAATATTTTATAATGGGAACCTTCTATTACCAATATTTGATATCAGTTCTTTAGAGCTGTCATTGCAAGTCATCAAACAGTAGGTGGTGCTTTTGCATCAACTCAGATTTTTCTTAATTCCTATGTCTTGCTTTCCATGTAACTCATCTTTTGCCTCTGTGGATCAGCCTTGGAGCATGATCCCTTTAGTTTTGCATATTGACTGCACTCCTTATGTTAAAATGACTGAATTAACCTGTTCCAAAGATGTGCCCCTTCTTTTCGCCTCGCCCCACAGGATTTGAGGCATCAGTTTCCAATCCTGCATCTTACTAACTGTAACGTTCTCAGCTCTGCCAGCTCAGTGCAGCTTTTAATCTCTAACAACTTGCTTCTATTTTAATTCCCTAATCATTCTCAAGCTTAACCCACCCCAAATCCACAACCAACCATCGGTTAATTTTCTTTTTTAATTGCTGCTTCTTTTCAATGTGCTTTTTCTTATATTTACAGGTCTATTTTTAAACCTCCCTTCTTTGACTCTATTTCTCAATCCTGTTTTTAATGCTCCACCCTTTCCTTATTATGGGACTGTTTTGATTCCGACTAAACCTCCAATTTGCTAGTTTTTTCATGATACTGCAATTAAATTCCCTTTAATTAAATCCCAATCCACATAATTTTTGCAACTTTTTTCTTCCCTAATGTCTTTGACTCAATGTGGATGCCGATCTCCACTATTTTTGTTAAACATCTTGCCTTTAAGTCTTTTAAATCCTAAATGCTTTCCTTAGAGATGAGTTCATGCATTTTCCAATCCATGCAACTAGTTCTACATCCATAAAAAATGATTACGAACCAGTAGATTTTGGAGGGCACGTTCAAAGGCAATATCAAAAGTGTGACATGTGGAACAATCACAGCATTATTAAAAAGTGGAAAAAATACTAATTTTTAAAACTGAAATCAGCTAGCAGCAAGTATCCTCAAGGCCAGTTATGTAATGTGATTTTCCGGAGTGCAGACATATTATGAAAATATCAACAAGGAAGCCTGAAATAACATATTAGAGCATGAAAACAACTAACATTTAGTTACTGTTTCATTTGATGCTTTCATTGCTTTCTTGATGTTTTCTACACAAAGTAAACAGCTGTAGCTGCAGTGGCAACAGACCATCTATTGATTTTTCTGCAGCATGAAGAATTAGAAAAATGCAAATAACCATAAGGCTGGAAAACAGTAATTCTTAGTGAAACAAAATTTAAAAATGTATTAAATTATTTGTACAAGAAACACAGCTGCTTTGACTATGAAGCATTACAGACTGCATTCCAATTAAAGAAAGCAGGCTCCAAGAAAGAAGTTAAAATTCTAGCTCAAGGTCGTTGGGGATTAGGCCCTGGAAGCAAAACCAATGTCAGTTCCAAACAGCAAAGAAAATGTTTTCAGTAAACATAAAGCTATTTTTGTGAAGTGTTCAAATTTGTGTATATTTGTGTACAAATCTATCATTCTTTCTTAAGTAAGCAAAAAAAGGTCATAGCCACATTATTTTTAAAAACTATTTTGTGCAATTCTGTTTGCATTGTCTGCTGCTTCTTCGAAAGTAGTTTTCCCATTTGCTCAATACTGTTTCATTCATGCACCACTGAAGAGACAAATACTATCTTCAGGTTTCCTTTTCTTAAAGGATTTATTTAGGTGACACTTGAAAGTGTGACAAAGCTCTCATCATCTACTAACACAGATGCTGGCAGCATGCACAGAATTCGATAAAAGCAAGACAGTTTGGAGAATGAAAAGCACAATTTTAACTATAGGAAATCATTGTAATGAATTGCTTTCACAATGGACTTCATTAAAGCATCAGATCAGATATGGCTTACCCCACACAGCCTTTAAACTGTATGCATGTACTTTTCCCTTTATACTTGGTTTACTCGGTGGTCCAGGCTTATCAGGACATGTGCAATATTTCACAACCTCACTGGGATTACTTTTACCTTCACTATTACAAGCAAATACCTGCATATTAATGGAAAGAAAATCAGCTTAAAGACTTAAAATCAGAATTTTTAAGATGCAAGAAGAAAAAGCATGACATCTCAGCACAGATCTCATTTATCCCCCATGGAGACAGATCAAACATTGGCCTGTATTTTACATTGAAGGGAGGTTGGAAATGGTGAGGGGTGGAGGGGGTTGACAATGAACTGGCAGTATTCACTATCATTGCCCCTTGAAACTGGATCATTTCAAGATGTAGCTTACATGCAAATTAGTGCAGGAATCCTAAATTGTGGTCTGTCACTAAGTACTTAAGGCTACACATGTTCCCGCTCCCAGAACTAATATTCATTTAAGTCACTTAACATAGAACACTACAGCACAAACAGGCCCTTCAGTCCACAAGTTGCACCAATCGTATCAATACGTAACAGGCCTGTCTATAACTCTCAATCCCACTAAATCCCATTTACTCATCCAGGAGTCTCTTAAAAGACCCCAAAAGGTTTGCCTCTACCACCACTGATGGCAGCCAATTCCATTCACTCACCACCCTCAGTGAAAAACATACGCCTGACATCCCCTCTGTACCTACACCCCAACACCTTAAAGCTGTGTCCTCTCGTAGCGACCATTTCAGTCCTGGGAAATAGCCTCTAAGAGTCCACCCTATCCATACCTCTCAGCATCTGACAAACTTCTGTCAGGTTGCCTCTCAACCCTCGTCTCTCCAGGGAGAAAAGACATTGCGAATCACATCTGCAATATACCGGAACTTCTCCTGTCTCCGTCGACAACATAAAGATCATTGCCAGGGGCTCTGCGATCTCTTCTCCACCTTCCACAATAACCTGGGGTACATCCCATCTAGTCCCAGTGACTTAGAATTTAAAAGTTCCAACACATCCTCTTTCTTAACATCAATCTTTTCAGTCTGCCGCAAACCTGCAGTACAACCTCCCAAAACATTTTTCACCATGAAACCGAAACGAAGTACTCATTAGCACCTCTGCCATTTCTTCTGGTTCCACACAGACTTTTCCCCCTTCATCTTTTATAGCTCTTATCCCTTCACATCTCATCCTTTTCTTTGTAGAACGCCTTGGAGTTCTCCTTAATCTTACCAACCAAGACCTTCTCATGACCCTTCTGGCTCTCCTAATTTCCTTTTTAAGCTCTTTCTTACAACCCGTATACTCCTCTAGTTCCTTAAAATCTCCTAAGTTCTCTGAACCTTCTGTACGTCTTTCTTTTTGACTAGGTTCATTACAAAGTTCGTGCACCATGGTTCCCGGGACCTACCAAAACCTCCCTGTCTCATCAGAATGTTGTCGTGCAGAGCTCCAAACAAACATTCCTTGAAAATCTGCCACTTTCCTTCAGTACTTTTCCCCAAGAACACCACCTTCCAGTTTACTCATCCAATTTTCTGCCTGATATCTTCATATTTCACCTTACTCCAGATAAACGCCTTCCTAGCCTGCCTGATTCTATCTCTTTCCAATCTATCGTGAAGGAGATTGGATTACGATTGCCACCCCCAAGATGCTCTCCCACCGAAAGATCCAACACCTGTTCAGGTTCATTAGTCAGCACCAGGTCAAGTACAGCCTCTCCTCTCGTAGGCTTATCCACATACTGTGTCAGGAAACCCTCCTGAACACACCTAACAAACTCCTCCCCATCTAAATTTCTTACCCTAGGGATATTCCAGTCGATGTTTGGGAAATAAAAGTCTCCCATCATGACAATTTTGTTATTACTACATCTCTCTCTCTAGAATGACATCTAACTGTTATTACTATACCTGTTTCCCTATCTGCACCTCAACTTCCCTGTCACTACTCGGCAGCCTATAGCAAACACCCAGCAAAGTAACCGACTCCTTGCTGTTCTTAACTTCTACCCACAGAGATTCCGTAGACAGTTCTTCCATGGCGTCCACCTTCTCTACAGCTGTGACACTGTCCCTGATCAACAGTGCCACTCCACCCCCTCTTTTGCCTCCCTATCATTCCTGAAACATCTGAATCCCAGCACCTGAAGTACCCAGTCCTGTCCCTGAGACATCCAAGTCTCCATATTGCAGCAATCCATGCCTTAAGCTCATCCACTTTATTCAGTACACCCCTGGTGTTAAAATAGACACACTTAGACCAATGGTGTGGGCGTTTCCCTTCTCCACCTGTTTAACCTCCTCAAAATGTCTACACTCCTTCTCTACTTGTGAGCTAACCTCTTGCTCTCAGTCAACTCACCTTGATTCCCTCACCCCAACCTTTCTAGTTTAAAATCCCCCCAGTAGCCTTAGCCAACCTTCCCGCCAAGATATTGGTCCCTCTGGGATTCAAGTGCCATCTGTCTTTATTGTACAGGTCACACCTGCCCCTAAAGAGGTCCCAATGATCCAGGAACCTGAATCCAAGTCCCCCTGTTCCAGTCTCTCAACCACGCATTTATCTTTCACCTCATTCCATTCCTGCTCTCACTCTCCCGCGGCACAGGCAGCAATCTTGAGATTACTATCTTTGCGTTCTTCTTTCTCAGCTGTCTACCTAATTCCCTATAATATCTTTTCATGATCCTTTCCCTCTTCCTGCTTATGTCAGCAGTACCTATATGTACCGTGACCTCTGGCTCTTCTCCTCCCCTTTCAGAATGTCTGGGATGCGTCCAGAGACATCGTGGATCCCGGCACCAGGGAGGCAAACCACCATCCACGACTCCCATCTGACCCCTTCACTATGTAGTCACCTATTAACAATGCACATTAAGAACTTCTCCTTTTCCCCCACTCTCATTGCTGTAACTGGGGTTTATTCACAGAATTGGCTCTGAATTGTTTTTATATTCTTGGAGTGTCATATCTCCATTTGATCAATTTGACTTTTTAAAAACTATTTTTAAAGGTTTTAAAACACTTTTGATTATTTCAGCTTTTATCTTCACCCATGTCCATGTTCCAGTCTTTAACTTAATTCTATTTAAAAATGATTTTATTTCTATTGCTTTTCCTTCCCCTGATTAGGAGGTCTACGAAATCTTTTATTGAGATTGCTACTTGAACAACATGATATCACGGCAGCTCTACTTTGGGTTTGCCAGCCATTGTAATTGTGATAAAAATTCTACCTTCAGCAATTCTTTTAAACTAAAAACTTTGATACATTATAACGGTACTGCCCAGCTAGCGGAGATTTGCATTTCAGTTTTTTAATATTAGGTTGGCATCCAGTAGGGAATTTGCATTTAATTCAAATCCACCCACCATGGGCCCAGCAAATAGGAAACTATATTCCAAATATATTGAATTGGCATCATGGGGAGGAACTTTCATCTGACTGAAATGCACTGGAGTGATGCGAAATTCTCATAATCTGCAGCCAGTTTTCCAGGTAGAGAGTTTAGAGTCAGACTCTGATAATTAGCTTGCGGTTTAAGAAAGGAACATTGTTACAGAAATGGTTCGTTGATTGTAAAAGCAGCCTCTTATACCATAAGGCACAGAAGAGAAAGGGAGGAACTTGTAGCAACAAGTTGACTTCAGTGGAGTTTCAAAGAGTTGTTACCTTCTGTCCTGCCAGAATCTCACCTCTTCTATTTCTGAAATTCCACATAAACAGCCACTGTCCAATATCCCACTAAAATGGCCATTCAAGTCTCAGCAAGTCTCAAGATTATTCAGCTACAGTCAGGTTCTTAGCCAGATGTAATATAACGTGAATACAACATAATTTCATACAGGGGTCACTGGATGATACTAAATAGATTCCAGACTTAATTATTTTCCTTCCTCATGGGGATAAATACCTTTTATTGTCTGAGTCTGCACTCTTAATGAATTATGTTAAAAGAAAAAGAAAAATAAGCAAGATTGAATAAGCAAATAGTACTTACTCTGCAATTGAAGGAACTACTCCGTCTGAGATTTTTTAAAGTGCAAGCAAGCTCATCGCCATTGTATTTTGCCTTAAAACCATAACCCTGTAAAATATTTAAAACATAACTATAAACAACTTTACATGTTAAATTTGTATATCACAGCAGTATGTGCAAAAGCAGAATAGTAGAACGATCACAATTCCCTTTCTTTCTACCCATATGAATTACAATGACTGGTTATGATAACCAGCCAAAAATAACAGTGATTAACAAATCAGAAATGATCACATTTCCTCCACTGGGACATAGATTTCAACAAGGGTAGTTTGCTGTTTGAAAATGTGTGTCCATAATTGGTCAAAGGTTAGCAATTTCCACGTGCCAAATCTCTGCTCATATCCCATAGTAAGCTGTGCAAGACAAATTACTATACACAATACAGAAAAAAATAAACATCTCGAAATATAGATCAGCCCAAAATGGAAGACACCCAAGGATGGAATAGCCTACTATTGTTCCTACACTGATGTGGTTTAAGACAATAAGCAATATTTTAAAGTATAATTCAAAGCACTTTTGTCAACTTTTTTTTACCTAATAGTTTTTACAGTTACACCACTTCAAGATACGTTACAGATTGTACACACATTGCAAGGTTAACATACATTTATATACAGAAGAATGAATTTGTTCATATGTTCATGTCCTGAGAACATCTTTAAAGAACTTCATCCTGAAAAAGTTATTCCCACAAAGCAATTAAAGTTGTAGATTTTAGTGCAAAATGTGGCCAGTAGCTTGGGTGAATCCTCTACTTTTTTAATAAATAGCAGTAAGCAGATGGACAGGTTTTAACCTTACCCAAAAATTAGCACCTCTTGACACGAAAGCACTCTCGCAGTAGTGGAAATTTAGATTATGCCCTCAAATCCTATCATGAGTTTTAAGCTTATAAATACCTAATGTAGAGCCAAAAGGGTTCCCACGCTGGATATATATATATTGGTTTTCGTACTTGGTGCATTGTTGTGGCTGCCACTAGTAATCCATCCCTTTCAAGGTGCGAGTGTACAAAGAGGATCAGAACGCTTTCCAATGCAGGTCGATGGATTATTTTAACTATTTCTTCACAGCTGGTTTCCTTCCTTGCTTGTTACATATCCCTCTTTGCCTTATGATAGGCATTTATGCAGTGAATGCTGCTGATAACTTGGACAAGTTGCAGAGCTGGGCCGAGAGGTGGCAAATGGAGTTTAATGTGGAAAAGTGTGAGGTAATGCACTTTGGCAGGAACAATAAATGTGTAGAGTATAGGGCTAATGGTAGGGCTCTTAATAGTGTTGAGGAACAGAAGGATCTTGGTGTATGTGTCAATAGATCCCTGAAAGTAGGCAGTCAAGTGGATAAAGTTGTTAAGAAGGCTTATGGAGTCTTAGCTTTTATTGGTAGGGGGATTGAATTTAGGAGCCGCAGCATCATGTTGCAGCTGTACAAAACTCTAGTGCGGCCGCACTTGGAGTATTGTGTGCAGTTCTGGTCGCCACATTATAAGAAAGATGTGGAGGCATTGGAGAGGGTACAGAGGAGGTTTACCAGGATGTTGCCTGGTATGGAGGGCAGGTCCTATGAAGTGAGGTTGAAGGATTTGAGGTTGTTTTCGTTAGAAAGGAGGCGGCTAAGAGGGGATCTTATTGAAGCATATAAGATGATTAGAGGTTTAGATAGGGTGGACAGTGATAGCCTTTTTCCTAGGATGGAGAAAGCTAGCACGAGGGGACACAGCTTTAAATTAAGGGGTATGAGTTATAGGACGGATATCAGAGGTAGGTTCTTTACTCAAAGAGTGATTAGGGAGTGGAATGCCCTGCCTGCAGCTGTTGTAGATGCGCCAAGTTTGGTGGCGTTTAAGAGGTTAGTTGATAAGTATATGGATGAGAAGGGAATGGTTTAGTTAGGAGGGGCATTGCTTTTTATTTTGGTCGGCACAACATCGAAGGCCGAAGGGCCTGTTCTGTGCTGTATTGTTCTATGTTCTATGTTCTATAACAGTCTAGCCCAATTATTGAATGCCTTCTTTTAGTTTCGTTGCCTGAACACCAATGTCTACATTGCTACATTTGTAGGATACTAGGGAGAAAAGTCTAGCGCCACAAAAGTGAGGCAGGGAAGAAGAAAGTCCAATTTCACACATTGGGTCAAATGTTAGCGGCTCACATTGTTAGCCACTTTAAGACTTGAATAGCAGGTTAGGTGTAAAGATTCACATTCTAATCAGTCTGTGCTATGTGCTGTTTGAGACCAGAATACCTCATTCATCTGACGAAGAGCAGAGCCTTGAAAGCTTGTGAGTTTACTATCAAATAAATCGGTTGGATTTAAACCTGGTGTTTCAGACTTCAAACGTACACTAACCAGAGATAAAGCATTGGAATCTGGTTTAATACTATTAAGTGCCCATTTCTTACTTGGATTAAAAATACTTGATAAACATAGCTCAAAATCTCTTACTGAACATTCATCTTCCATTTCCAGGATATACGTAATGGATTCATCACATGAAACACCACTAGGTCTACTCCACTCTAATGACATCCATGTGACACCTGCACGAATTAGCCGAGGAGGAGCTGGACAAGGTGGAACACTGCCTGCTGTGTAGTACTGTACTGTTTCACTGAAATCACTAGTGGAAGAAACAAAAACACATACTTAAAGTGTAATGCAAGAAGCTCACAATTTATTATCGCAAGTACTAGAACAGCTAACATGTCAACAATGGTTGGCCTTCCACAAAAAGACATTAAAATTTGATCATTTTCCCAATACTCTGGGCAACAATGCATACGTCAGCTTCCACAAGCAATGGCATACTTTCTATGAACTATAACGACATTCATTGAGGGACAATGTGCCTCAAAGTGTACAGCGTGCCCTTTAATTTTAAGCTATAGAGTTGGAATCTATAAATGGCCATCATATATCTCTGATTGCTCTGATGGCTGGAACAACATGATGGCAGACTTTGTATAACAACTAACTGAATGTTACAGAACATAAGCATCAAATGATCAAGGGATTTTGGGATAACCTAGAGAGTACAATTGAAGATTATCCACTAGCTTTTTGATGGGAAGAGCAGTTTCAAGGACCTGTCTGTCTAGGAATAGAAAGAAATACTATTCCTATTTCTTCAATTTGTTTGCCTTTATAGAAGAATAAATCAGTAGATAAAGTAATTACTCTTAGCTCCCTCTGATATTTGAAAATAGCTTTTGTGAATATGAAAAAAAATTAAGGCTGTTTAATAATTGTGTGAAACATAAGCAGATGCCACTGTGAAAGAGGATGATATACAGCAATATATAGTCTCACAAAACTTCAACTGCTTCTCTTCAGGACATAGTTTTTAAACAGTAGCTATAGGTAAATCAGATTTTCCCATTTCCAGCGAACTAAAGTCATTTCTGTATTTCAAAATAAGGTTACCTACCTCAGTCCAATTTCATTTTTAGCTGCGAGCCTGAATGTATATCCTACTGATGGGGACAATTTAGTCAGCTTGTATTGCTTCTGATGACCAAAGTAACATTCCTTGAAAGGGCTTTGTTTTCCCTACAAGAAGAAAGGCTTCTGTTGTTAATTCTTATTTAGTTATTTACTACTAGTTTTATCTGCACCATGACATTTTGACACTTAAATAAGGAGAATTGCCATTTAAAAACAACACAAGGAGAAAACTCACCTCATCCCATTCTAAAAGATAATTTGAGATTTTAGAACCACCATCATTGGGTGCCTGCAGCAAAAATTAAAACAGTAAATTAAGGATGTTATTAGATTCTGTACATCACTGGATTTATTAGCATATTATTTCTGTTGCTATACAATAATGAAAACATTTTCTGCAGATCACATTCCCTGTGTGCTACTTACACCACATTTTGAAAATTAGATTTGGGGTCCTGGGAATGTTTGCATGAGAGCCCCATGAGTGTTAACATTTCAAAGGAAGTACCGCATTCTCTGCCCTCCCACAACTGCCACCAACATAATTTTTTAAACCCCACTCCTCTCTCGCACAGAGGTCAAAGCATCAGAAAATACTTTGCTGCTAGGTCTGATAATTCATACCTTCCACTGTAGGCTCAGACTGTTTTTGGTCCTATTAATTAGTTTTGGTGGAGTTGGAGAATCAGGTTTACTGAGCTCTGTGGTAAAGCTTGCCACTTCTGAAGGAGATCCTTTCACGGAATTACAGATTGCTGAAACCCTGTGAGAAAAACACAGCTGTCAAGCAGATAGAACAGAAATCTCCTTTCTATTGTAACAATATATCAGATAATGTATTTTGTTAATTCTTAAAAAATATCAGGCATGAAGCTGTACCTAATGTCGTAATCTGTCGCTGGTCGCAGATCAGTTATAGTAACTGTTGTTTCTTCTCCTCTGAAATTAAGAAAAAGGTCTCAAGTTGAAATCCCCTGCTCGCTCAATCTCATTGAAAAGAACAATTTGTATTTATATGATACCCTTTAACAAAATAAAACATCCCAAAACACTTCAAGGGTACATGCTAAAATAATTTTGACATGGAGGTACATAATGAAATATTAGAGCAGTAAAACTAAAGCTTAGTCAAAATAGGTTTAAATGGGTGCCTTAAGGAAGGAAAGAGAATTAGAGGGTAGCGGGGTTTAGGGAAGGAGTTTTAGAGCTTAGGACCAATCTTCCCATTAGTTTCTGTTTGCTGTGCACAGCCTGTTTGTTGAATTGTGCAATCCCTTTCCAATTATGGCACAACTGCTTACCTACACAATTTAAAGTCAATATTATTTGAATGGTCTATTTGTTTCTGATATGACAACAGATTGCTGCACCACTTACAGGGCAAAGTGCCTAGGGCAGCAGCTGTTATATCTTAACCATGATCACCAGTGGTGCAACAGTTAAAATCTGGATGCTCAAGGGGAGTACAGGAATCTTGGAGGATTGTGAAAATGGAGGGATTACAAGGATAGAGAGGGGGAAGGTCATGGAGGGATTTAAAAACAAGGATGAATATTTTAAATTAAAATGCTGCTTGACCAACAGCCAGTGTAGGTTAGCTCGCATAGGAACGCAAGCTGAACACTTAGCCAAAGACAACAAAGTTTTGGGTGATTTTACAGGGTTAAAACATGGGAAATCAGTAGGAACGTGTTGATTTTCTATGTAACAAAGGCAGAGGGAAGGGTTTCTTCAGCTGCTAATTTGAAGCAGACTTGATATGAAACGTTATCAAGAAGCAGAGATGATCTTGGTGATGGTGCAGATTTGTGGTTAGAAGTTCACCAAAGTAAATAATAAACCATTCCTAACATTTGCTATTGAAATTGTAAATGTCAAAAACACAATCCATCATTATGCTATAGGAATTATGATGCTCTGCTGTGATTATTTCCTAAAAAGTTTTTTTTAATAGAACAATGAAATGATGATAAAATGTGGTAAATGACCAAGGACTTTCACTTAAAGTCCGTTTGCCAATAGTTCTTCCAACTTCTGTCTGCTCCAACAGGAGTTATTGCTGATTCTGAAGGAGCTTGAAAGGGTAGGACCAAAAGATGGTTTCCTCTGAGGAATCTAGAATAGTGGGGCACAGTCTCAGGATAAGGGGACGATCATTTACTACTGAGATGAGATGAGAATTTCCTAATACAAAGGACTGTGAATTTTTGGAATTCTCTATCCAAAGGCTGTGCATGTTCCATCATGAAAATATTTAAGGTTAAGATCTTTATTTTCCTGGGGACTGAAGGAATATGGCATTTGAAGCCAAATGTCAGCAATGATTTTAACATAAAGCAGAGAAGACTTAAGGGCTATTCACTGTACTCCAGCAGCAATACCTGATGTTCTTACTCCATGTTACATTTGCAGCTCCTGGCTCTCTGTAGAACCAAGAAATCCACACCTGCCTCACCAAAAGCACTTGAGCCCCAACAGAAATATTTCTATTTCCTATTCACTCACTCCATTCTCTGTCCTTTTTCTTCCCTTTCTTCTTTGCTCCACGAGACTGTATTCCCTGTACCCATATCATTCAGTCTCCCATTTCAAAGCACCCAGCCAATATCTATGCGAATGTCAATACCCATATTTCCAAACACTCCACTCAGTTGAGACTTTAATGGTGGTGAAGTGATGTCACAGAAATTGGTGGGGTTGCCCACCATGGTGGGAAATAAATGCTGTGATCTCCACACCAATAACCCAGGAGAAGTGCCTTGGAGACCCAAGAATGAACATTAAGCATTCCAGTACAGTTCTTGGATTCAGTGGGATGGTGAATTCTTTATCAACCATCCACAGTGCCAGAGAAGCATTTTGATCTTTGGGATAAGATTGTGCAAATATTCAGCATGTCTTGTGTTTTCACTTGCAAACAGAATTGGTGCACTGAAGGTTGCCTGTTGTTCATAATTCACAAGTGTTCACAATTTCAAAGTGAAATTTGGATCTTTTGCAATGTACATCGTTTGGAAACTGTCAATAAGTGTCTATTAATGTAGGTTTTGTTATATTAATACTCTATACCTCAATTAGATCTTTATTTGTCAATCATGAAGTATACTAACCAAATTCAATTTGTTCTTTTTTTAAAATCAAAAAATTTGCACAAAATTTTAAACAAACAATTGGAACTAAAGGTACACGTAGGGGTCCAGCTTCACATTTCTATGTGTCTATGGTTAAGAGCTATGATTTAAATTACAAATCTGGGCAATGCTTGGTTTAGAACACTGCATTTTCATATCTGGGTTCAAATTTAGTTCGCGCTATTAGGATTTAGTTCCTCTGGTTCAGAGCTATTGGGTTATGACAGTTTCCGTTCTGAGCTTAACAGTGAGTAATCTTACTCTTGGATTGTAAAACACCTGGTCTTTAATGCATTGTATAAATACAAAATGAGTTTTAGTTTGCAGTTATTAGCTTTCTACAGTCCCAACACTGACAATAATACTATGAGCAGCACCCAATAAAATGAAACAATGAAAAGAATCAAACTAACACTCACGAATAAGCCACTTTGAATTTTCCACTTTTTCCACTGTTAGATATTGTAACTTCATAACTGTAGCTTGCTGGTAACTGTTCGGCATTATCTTCCTCCTCCACTGAACCCGATGGTGGATTCCAGGACAAGACGACTGATTTTTCTTTAATTTCAGATACCTGAAATCAAAAGGATGGTTAAAGATGAACACAGCATAGACAGCAGTGACAATCAGCAGCATCTTGCATTTATATTGTCCTTTTAAAAGGTAGAAAAATATCCCACGCCACTTGACTGGAGCTGAATCAACAGAAATGGTCACAGAACCAAAGTAGAAGATAATTTAATTGAGCAAAAGCTCAGTCAAGGAGGAGGAGGTTGGGAATTTTGGGGAAGAAAGTCCAGAGAGCACAATCATTAATGGTGGGGAGAAAGCAAGAGGAACAAGTGTAAAGCTTTCAGAGGAACTGTGGGGCTGGGAAGGGATGACAAAACCAGGGAAGGAAAGGCCACAAAAGGTATTAAACTTGAGAATGTAATTTTTAAACAAAGCTGTGAAAAACATTAGCAGCAGATGGGCTGAGGCAGGGCAGAGGCACGTGATGTTAGAGGTCAAAGCAGAAGCTCTGTATGCTGGAGAGGATGTGAGTTCAGAAGTTCATCTCATTGTTGAAAGAATGTTATGTTTGTGAATGGTGTGATTCAACTGACGAAGGGGACGCAGCCCGTTGTAAAATCTGTGTTAAGGATGAAAACCTTCAGCCTTACCACTGTTTAATTAGAGAAAACTGTTTCAGCCTGGACATGTAGAACAAGCAGTTTAACAACAAAGTAATCTCAGCTGGAAATCGCAGAGGGGTAGAACTACATGTCATCAGGTTACACATGGAAGATACCATGTCTTTGAACCATGTCGCAGATGAGAAGCATTCAAATGAGCAAGAGCAGAGGATCAAGGACAGTTCTTTGAAGGAGTCTACACACACCACTAAGAGTGGGATGTGAATTTATTGTTAAGAGATCCTCTGGCTATGAGTGGATAGCTAAAAAAGGATCAAATCAAGATAATTTCACTGAGGTGACAATAGAGAAGAGAAGTGAGGCGAGGGAAGATGATGGGTTTTGGCCATGTTAATGACTGCAGAGGGATAATGCACCATAGTCACAAAATACATGTGATTGGCAATTTTGATTCAGGTCATTTCAGTACTGAGATAGGAACAAAAATCTGACTTGAATATTTAAACATTTTGTTGTGGAAGATCAGGACAGATTTAGGTGACTACTACACCTTCAAGGACTTAGTGAGAAGGGTTGAAGATGGCATGGTATTTTACCAGGATATAAGAAGCATGGCTGGTATTTCGTTCAGGATGTGACAATTACAATTTTTTGATAACAAGAGCAGCATCTGAATAGATGGATTGATTAAGAATTATTCCATGACTGCAAGACTAGAGTGTGTTCTGATTTTCGGTCTTCCTCAATTTTGCTGTAAAATCAGCCGTCATGAACTGCACACAGAATGACCAATGTTCTCTTCCTACTTGGAGAGAAGGATATAGTCCCATCTCAGAAGGCTGGCCTGGTCCCCAATAAAAATATGAACAAAAGGAACAGGAGTAGGCCACTTGGTCTTCTGAGACTGTTCCACTAATCAGCAAGCTCATGGCTGCTCATCTATTTCAACTTCACTTTCTCACAATGAAAGCATAAGACACAGGAGCAATAACTAGAAAACACACACCACAGTATATCAGATAGCATCTGGTAACCTTCCCCTTTACCCTCACACCGCCCCCCACACCCTCCTTTCCTAATACAGGAACACTGAAATTAACTGTAGCACTATCATTAGTCAGAATCAGAGTTAATACCAGACTTGATGCTGAATCCACTGTGGTTGTGTTCATGGTACACTATTCAGCCAGCCATCATGTAGCACTAATACACCAATTCTAAGTTTTACAAAACTTTAATCTTACTTACCACAGGTTTAGCAATGCCAGAAAGAAGCTCTTGTAATAATTTTGTTTCTAAATCTGAATCTGAGAATTAAAGCATGTGAAAAAACTAGTTACAAATCAATGCATAAAGCAGAGAATAGTAACATGACTACAGAAGTCAGCATATTATGGTAATGTTGCATTTAAAAGATTTTAAAATTATTTCATTGTATAACTACCACTTTATTCAAATGTGTTGTATTACATTCATTAGTCATAGTCAGATTTGCTCAAAATATTTAACATTTACATAAGCAATTATTGTTCAGTTTGGCCAAAAGGATATTTTATTCAAGTCTAAATGATGAACATTTGGCTATTGTCCTGAAGCTATTAATTAAAACAGGTTTCCCTTGAAAGTGCAATGTACCACTATTCAAACGTCAGGAGTAACTGTCATGCTCAAGTTGGTTTCCTGGGTGCAGTATCAGCTGTTATTCATGTCAGCCACTTCTCAGTCTATACAATTTAGAATACATTGTTTACAGTCCATCATTTGGATAAATCATGGCTACTGGAATATAATACATGTAGTCACACAAATCTCTGTCCTTAAACAGTAGATTAAATACACATTCTACCATGTCAAAATGCAAATATAGGACCAGCAAGTTGTTTTACTTGTGTGGAATAGGTAAATGAACAGCCGACATTATATACTGGTACAAAGATAACACTCACTCTCTAAGATTTTAAACAAGTTTTTCCACAATCTAATCCATATAGCCATACACTGACTTAAAATAAACATTTCTGTAGTTCTCGGATGTGATAAAGCTGACTTTCTATTTGGAGAGGTACAATCTGGCATCATTTGAACTATATAGAAAAAAAACAAAATTCTACATTTGTCAATTATCTCAGCTCAAAAGCCACTTAAAGTTTACAAGTTATTTAGAATGCTTTAGAATGGGGACTTCTTGTAGTTTCCATTTCATTCTATTCAATTTACCGAGCATGTAAGCTTATACAAGGAAGTGCATGTAAGTGCTTCTGAAGAACAATGCTGGCAATTCTGATGATGGCAGAACAGTTCATCCTATCACTTGGTCTGTGAGAGATAAATAGAATAGAGAGCCTTGCATCCGGCCTGCGTTAGCAGGCAAGAACATCTTTGTTTTGAGGTCCAATGTGATGAAAATTAATTTGTCTTCGTACTCATGTGGCAATATGCAGTTTCTGTACAATGTTCAGCAAAGCTCTCAGAAAATTGACCCAGTGCCTGATGTTTCTGGTAACAAAGCTGTAATTAAAAAAAATCCTAGCAATACTTCCTTCTTTCCCAAAGTAGTAACCAGTCTCAATTAGAATATTTACAATCTAATGCAGCTGGTTAACTTAGAGGGTCAAGCTGCCTGTTTGTCCAGTTTTATAAGAGGGAGTTAAATTGACTGCAGTACATTTTCTGGTAATGAACCAAAATTGACTAACTCAGTACTGGCCAAATGGTGAAAGCACCAAGAACATTCTTTCAAATGAGATAAACTAATTTCCTGTTTGCACATGTCGATCTAGGAACTCCTCTGGTGCTCATTTCTTTCTTACACTGCCAACCCTAGATTCAGTGACTATTCATCTCATTGGATAGAGATAGCACTGTACAAAACTGACTGCCAACTTTGCCTTTGAAATAAAAGTGGCTGCACATCAAAAACGATTACCTGTCAATATAAGGGGTAGGTGTCTTAGCTGTGTTGTAGAGCAGAAGGATCTTGGGGTCCAGGTCCATAGGACTCTTAAATCGGCCTCACAGGTGGAGGAAGTGGTCAAGAAGGCGTACGGTGTACTGGCCTTCATTAATCGAGGAATAGAGTTTAGGAGTCAGGAAGTAATGATGCAGCTCTATAAGACTCTTGTCAGACCTCACTTGGAGTATTGTGCGCAGTTCTGGTTGCCTCACTATAGGAAGGATGTACAGGCTATTGAGAAGTGCAGAGGAGATTTACAAGGATGCTGCCTGGATTGGGGGGCAAGCCTTATGAAGATAGGTTGAGGGAGCTGGGACTCTTCTCACTGGAGAAATGTAGGTTGAGAGGCGACCTGATAGAGGTTTATAAAATGTTGAGAGGAATAGATAGGGCGGACTCTCAGAGACTATTTCCCCGTGCTGAAATGGTCACTACGAGGGGACACAGATTTAAGGTGCAGGGAAGCAAATACAGAGGGGATGTTAGGGGTAAGTTTTTCACTCAGAGGATGGTGAGTGAATGGAATCGGTTGCCATCGGAGGTTGTTGAGGCAAACTCGCTGGGATCTTTTAAAAGACTTCTGGATGAGTATGTAGAAACGAATAGGATAGGGAGTTATTGATAGATCTGTGGATTGGTAGATGTGATCGGCGCAACTCGTGGGCCGAAGGGCCTGTTTGTGCTGTATTGTTCTATGTTCTATGTTTTATGTCAAGCAGTTAGAGGATGTGAATAATGCTACACAAATGTTAGCTATTTCATTTCTTATCCATGTGGTTCAATTATCTACTGTATATTCTATTTATATTTACAAAAGTGCTCTCCTTTAAAGTTAAAAATTAACTACTGAAATTTCCACATATCACTTAGTATTTTTCACTATGAAGCTACAACACTAAATGTTTGTGTTTAGTGCCATGTGGGGCAATAACAGCTAAACAACTAGCAGCAACTAGTTTGCCTAAAAACTGCAGGAAATTGAGGGGCACAAAAAGAACAGATTGTCTTTAAGCTCATCTCATACACTAATGGCTGGAGCTACATAATGCATAGTTTACATAAATCCTACATCACCCTCTATCTCCCTAAACACATTGCCAGAAACATCTAACATCGCCACTTCAAACTCATCCCATTACCACATTAACCAAGTGGCAGAGAGGAAAAGACCTTTGCCATTTGAAATAAAAGTAGATTATGGGAAGATGCAAAATGTAGAAATAAACATTTCTTAGATGATGCTCCTTGGTAGTTTGTGACTCTAAGCCTTTGGATAACTAGTTTCACATGGCCATGCTTAGTTAAAAACAATCAAGTTAGGAAGCTGTCCATTTAAACTCTGCACCAATCTAAATATTGGTCTTTTATTGAAAGAGAGCTGTATGTTTAAAATACAATCCCTCAGACAAGAAAATAAACAAAAATTTTGCTTTCCATTTCTGGTTGTTCAATAGAAAAACAAAAATCCTAGAACACAAGTTGAAGAATACGGAGCTCTCTGTGCCTTTACTAACTTTCTGCCCTAACTATTCATCTTGCTGTTTGAGAGTTTGCATTAATTTTTCCTATTTTATGGTCACTATACTTCTAATTAATTTGATATATGTGAAGACCTTTGGTGTACTGACAAATTTGAGAAGACCCTAAGTGAACATAAATATTTACTTTACACTGGTTAATTCATTAGCTAAAATTGATACAATTCCAAAATGTCACTTCTGAACATTGTTTTAATTTAACTGCAATTCAAACACATATGCAATATGTTTGATGAAGAAAAATAGATTTCATCAACTGACAATTCAGTGCTTAAAATGCAACAGATATTGGCATAGTCCATTTTTGAAAGGAATCAAGAGTTTGTTATAGGAAGAAAACAATTAGTTAATCAGCTTTTTAAGGCTGATACACAAATTATAAGATAGAAATTATGAGAATTGCCATTACAGATTGAAAACAGGAACTCTTAGAAAATAAGCCAAACTCACAAAGGAAGACATTTCTCAAAACTTACGTAAATCCGATTAGAAGATTTTAATATACCAAAGATGTTGCTCCAAAGTTTACACAATCACTGAAACAAATAAGGTTCCCAGCATGACCAGTGCCAGAAGAATATCAGATTGAAGGCAATTATACTCGAGTTTATTGAAACAATGAAATGAAAACAGTGATTAAATGCAGACAGCACAATAAACTAATTGTCTTCCTTACACAGCAATCAGAGGATTAAAATAGCTTGGCTCAGATTTCTTTCTTAAAGCTTTAAGGAACTGGATTAAATGTTTTAACCAGCAATAGTTCCCATTTGCAACAGGACGTTTGATCAATGGCAGTCCTATGTAATGCTCTTACTGTCTACAGAACCTACTATCCTACATAGGATATATTACTGAAGTGACAAAAAACCTTTTGATAGAATTGACCACTGCCCAGCATTGGCCGGCAGTGGGATCATGTAGTCCCATTGTTGTCAACAGGGCTTCCCGTTGAATGCACCCTTCGTCACCAGAAAACCCATGGCATTGTCGACGATCCTGCTGGCGAAGGCCAGAAAGTTCCAGCCATGATTTTTTTTAGTGGGTTTGGTTTACTTGTTTGTTTCTGTCCTTCCTACAAAATAATTGCTCAAGTGCAGCTAATTGCACTTCAAAGTATAACATGTTTGAATGATAGAATAATGTTTCAATCTAACTACATAAAAATCAACTGGATGCTAATTTTCATGGTTTTATTTCAAAGTGTAATAGAAAGAAAACCTCAGAAGAATGAATGTGTTTTTTATGAGGCTTTGTCAAGGTTACAATGGATAATCAGGTGACTCTCCACAGAAACTCAACTCTTCAAATTACACATACAGAAGCACAAATTTATCAGGATTTTAAATAGTTCCGAATTTTAGGCTTCAGAAGTTCAAATTTTCTTACAATGCACAAATTGTCCAAAAATAAGACTATTCTCAAAATTATTAGAAACAATCCATTGGTTGCAATATATTTAGAAACAAATATTGGTATTGAATACACACAGTTGAAACATGTTCAAATCCAGGAGTTCTTGAAGTTAAAAAATTAAGAAATAATTCTATTATCAAACAGTAAATAAGTTCTCCTTCGTGAGACAATACTAATGTGTAAAATAGCAATTACCATTAAGCATGGGAAAATATAACTGAGCACAAAGTAAGTTACTGAAATCAAAAAGATGTATTATTATGGATAGCATCCTAACTTGGAACATATATTGCAGTTCCTTCTTCATACTTGATCAAAATCCCTACCTTATACCATCTTCAGAAGAGCTACAGCAATTCATAAAAGATACACCATCACTTCTGTTCAATCCAAATGAACATGGGCATTACACAGCTGTATCAGCACTGCCCAGGTTCTTGAAGAAACAAAATTTCTAAACCTTTCTCCTAAACAGGAAGGGAACTTTGAAGATTACAGTCCCACCTGTAGCCTGAATCACATCAGCACAGGCACAGAAAATCAGACAATTTTAAGTAAGCTTTAACATGTAATTAAGAGATTAAGGAAATTAGGCACAATAGTGAAAGAAAATTTGTGGCAAATTTTTATTCATTGCTTACATATGCTTTGGAAATTTTCAGAAGACACAGCAGAAACAGCAAATTTATTCTGAAGGTAACTAAGGAGGTGGACTCATTAAGATCCTTTATGAGTACTTTGTATCAGTATTCACCAGAGAGGGACATGGGGTATGTTAAGGCTAGGGAAGGACGTGTGAACACTCTGAGCAGTTCAACATAATGAAGGAAGTAGTGTCTTAAAGTGTCTTAAGATGCATTGAGGTACATAGCTAGATAGGATTTATCCCAGGACAATGCGGCAAAGGAGGAATTAGCTGGGGCCTTAACAGATATCTTTGCATCCTCTTTGGCCACAGGTGAGATTCCAGAGGATTGAAGAATGGCCAATGTTGTTCCTATGTTTACAAAGGGGACCAGAGATAATCCAGGTAATTACAGGCTGGTAAGCCTGACATCTGTGGTGGGGAAGCTCTTGGAAAATATTCTGAGTGACAGGATCTGTTCGCATTTGGAAGTGAGTGGACTTTTTAGTGACAGGCAGAATGGATTTGTGTGGGGAAGGTAATGTCTCACTAACTGAATTTTTTTGAGGAGGTGACAAAAATGATTGAAGTGGGAAAGGTGATGGATGTTGCCTACACGGAGTCAGTAAGGAACTTAACAAGGTCCCTCAAGGCATGCTGGCACAAAAGGTAAAGTCTCTTCGGATCTGGGATATGCTGGCTAGATGGATATAGAACTGGCTTGGTCACAGAAGACGAGTCATGATGGAAGGGTGCTTTTCAGAATGGAGATCAGTAACTAGTGGTTACAGAAATCAGTGCTGGGACTTTGTTATTTGTAATATATAAATGATCTGGAGGAAAATGCAGGTGTCTGATTAGTAAGTTTGTGAATGACAAAAATTGGCAGAATTGCAGATTGTGAAACGACTGTCAAAGGATACAGCAGGATATAGATAGATTGCAGATTTGGACAGAGAAATGGCAGATGGAGTTTAAGCCAGCCAAATATGAGGTTATGCATTTTGGAAGATTAAATTCAGATGTGGATTATACAGTAAATCGCACAACCCTTAGGTGTATTGACATACAAAGGAACCTGGATATACAGGTTCACGGATCCTTGAAAGTGACAACACCGTTGGATAAGATGGTCAAGAAGGCATACAGCTTGCTTGCCTTCCTCAGCCAAGGCACCAAGAATAAAAGTTGATAAGTTATGTTACAACAATATAAAACTTTTGTTGTTTCATTTGGAATATTGCATGCAATTTTGGTCGCCACACTACCAGAAGGACATGGATACTTTGGAGAGAGTGCAAAGAAAGTTGACCAGTATGTTGCTTGGTCTAGAGGATTTTAGATATGAAGAGAGGTTGAATTGTTTTCACTGGAAAGACAGAAGTTGAGAGGCAACCTGATAGATGTCTACAAACCAAAGAGGCATAGATAGGGTGGATAATCAGAGGCTTTTTCTCAGGCTGGAAGTATCGACTACAAAGAGCACAGGTTCAAGGTGAGAGATGGTAAGTTTTGGGAAGACATGCAGGGAAAGTTTTTTTTAAAAACACAAGAATATGGTGGATACTTGGATTGCGCTGCCAGTGGAGGTGGTGGGAGGAGGTATCTTAGTAACCTTCAAAGTGTACCTTGATAGACACATTAACCAGAGGCAAACAGGATAAAAACTACATATCAGCGCAGACTTGGTGGGCTGAAGGGCCTGTATGTGCTGTATTATCCTTTGTTCATATCAGACATCATCTCTACATCATATCAGACAAAACAGATCTGGATTCATTTTAAAATGATGTAGTGGTACTGTCACTAAACGGATAATGCAGAGATCCAGGGTAATGCTCTGGGGTCAAGAGTTTGAATCCCAACATGGCAGATAATGAAATTTGGGATTCAATAAATAAGATCTGGAATTCAAATCCTAATGATGAACACAAAACCAGTGCCAATAAATCTCGCCTGTTTCACTAATGTCCTTTTGAGAATGAAATCTGTCATCCTTCACATGACTCCAGACCCACAGGAATGTGGTTGATTCTTTAAAGAAAAAAATGCTCTCTGAAATGGCCTAGCAAGCCATAAGCTCAAGAGTAATTAGGGATGGGTAGTAAGTGCCGACTCAGCCAGGGATGCCCACATCCCTTGAATGAATAAAACAATATTGTTACGTTGGTTGATCTTATAAGGGGTGCAAGTAGGATGTACAATTGGCCACAGCATCCAAGGCTAAAAAACTCACTCCTGATCTGTATTAAATAATTTTTGATGCAAATTTGCATCAAGAGTGAGATCAGGCTCAGCTTTGATTTAAAATAACTTGCTGCAGTTCATCATCAAAGACTCAATGAAACCAAAGTTCAAGGCACAACCAAAAGGGAAAAAACATTAAAATAAAAATAGCAGGGTCTTAGTGCTATATCATGGCATTCAGTATTATTATAGTGTTAAGGGATTACACAATGTTAGAAGGATCAAGTTAATCTAAAAAAAGGACAATCCAAGTGCAGAATTGTCTTGAGCTGGTGGTAGCCAGTGCACAGGCTAAGAAAGGGAACATTGTGATTCAAGGCAAGGCTCACCATCACATTCTCCAGGGAATCTAGGGATGGGTAATAAATGATGGGCCAACAACGCCCATATCCTGATAATGACTTTAAAAAAATTCTATTGTCTCATTTTTGATTCCAGTGCAATTTAGTTATCTTATCCTGACAAACTTGGTGGATCACAGAATGAGAAGTAAGAATATTAATTTGATTTACTTTTGAACACTCAAAGAGATAAACAGCTTCCTGTAAAAGAGCATATCTTTGACACACATTGAAACCCATCAGAATCTGCTAATGTGGATAAGTAAGGAAATGGCTGTCACAATATCCTTCCCCTTTATAAGGATATATTCTGGAGTTTCTCTTTCAAATCTTGTGATATGAACACTGAACATCATCACAGAATCCCTGCAGTGCAGAACAGGCCATTTGGTCCATTAAGCCTGTATGACACTGACAGAATATCTTACTTTGACCACCTCTCCCCTGCACTATCACTGAATTTTAACACATTTACCATGTCAAATCCACTTAACCTGCACATCATTGGAATATAGGAGGAAACCACAGTACCCGGAAGAAACTCAGGCAGAGACAGGGAGAATGTGCAATCTTCACACAAGCAGTGTAGATCGTCCTCACTTGTAAAAACCACTGCAAGAATTTAACCAATTCTGAGTGAGTGGTACATGAATGGGATGATTTCTGCAGAGTATTGTATCAATAAGCAACATGCAGTTTCAATGCTTAAAGTTTAGCAATTTAAAGTCTCAATTCAAACATTAGAAATAAACGAGAGAGTTCTGTCTCCCACCAATTGTTCACACATTCATCCTAATCAGTTATGTTTGTAAATAATCCAAAAGTCAGCAACAGATCATCAAGTTAAGCTGTTCTTTGTTTACATCAATGTTATGGGCCTCGTTTTTAAAGATGTGTGATATGCTAGCATTGCCATATTTTTTTAAGCAAAAAATACTTGTAATAACATAGCTAACAATGTTTCAATTGAAAAACTGAATGTTTTTCCACTATTTCACTTCTTTTAAGTTTCCCAAATTTTTTACATTTTTCACATTTAACATTTTCATATACTTTCCTATTTTTTGTGCACATAGGAAACAATTACATCTATTTTGCACTTCTTTCAATCATGCAGTTCTTGCTCAGATGGCAAAAAGGAGACACAGAAAAGTCTCTGTTTGCTCTGTTCAATGCAAAAAAATCAAGTAATTTGTATTATATACTGGTTATACAATTTTGAAATCCACATTATCCTGGAGTTAACCAAAGGATTGCTTTTCTGAGAAAGATTTAAAAAATTATATTACAAAATCACAGAACTTTTTTTTGCTGTTTCTATTCTTTCTTTTCCCTCAAAATGAGCTGTTGGTCACAATGCATATTTCAAAGTTTCATAGAAAATAACTGCAAAGTTTATTTCTAATTTCCTTTGTTTTTAGCTTTGTAAATATTTGCTTTTGATTTAGCTGAAGTTATAAAATCTGATATTTTTTCTGTAAGGTGCAACAGAGCCATCTTCACAATAACAACAAATCCACAAGACTCCAGTACTACATTAAATCACTTCCCCCTTGCTAAGTCAACAGTTCACACTCATTGTCTAAATAGAACCAATATACTGATAATGACACTTGCGCTTCAGTGATCGCTTATCATTTTAATATACTCTTGGTACATAATTTTGAACAGTGTTTGCAGCAACCACACATTTCATATTATCAAGTACAAAAAACTTTCAGAACAGATAGTTAATATTTTAAATTACATAATGTATTTTTTTTAAGATTACTGAATGGCTTTAAATGGGCTTTTTTTCTTTTATGAATTAGATTGAATACATAAAATTGTGCTGGCAATTGCTTATTGTGTCATAGAAGAGCAATAAATGCATGGTTGTGTATGAATACACTCAAGTTTCAAATTATAAATATTTATTCCAAGTGTCATTAAAAGTGTAATGATAAAATGTTTCACAGTTAAGAACATCCCACTGCTAAATTTTAGAATGATTTCTAACTACCAGCTTAACATTGTTTATTTGCAAGTCAAAGTATCCGAATCTCCAGAGATTCCAAAGCACATAAACATCTTGTGCCACGAGAACGATATTAACATAACATTTACTGACGTCAGTCAGCTGCGCAAATAATCACCTTCCTAAATTTTAACACACGCTTGCACTTTTCAAGTGTATTTAAGGAAGCAGTGGCAAGTTCTCACCTCCAGTCTCTGCATCAATTTGGGGGCTGCTTTGTGCTTTTCCAGATGGTTTCAGTTTTACTGGTCCTGTTGTAGTCCCTGTAACACTAGATATAGCTTGTCCCTTTCCATATCCATTTTGCACATTTGTAGGTGAAATTGAGTGACTTTTATGAGGAGAAGAAGGGGGGCTATTGGGTTTATCTTTCTGTCCTCCCACTTGTCTCTCTTTAAGCCTTTTCTGTAAACGTTCATGTGCTTTAAGAGTCCTTTCATCTCGATGGTTGAAATTTGACCTTCCATGAGGCGAGCGAGATTCTATAAAAAAAGTTACAGAAAAGTCAATGCTATGAAACAATTTCACATTTTGATTTTTTGTTCATATTATGTTTATACCACTGATGTCTGCAGAAACCCATTACTGAAAATAATGCTTTCATTTATAAACATCCCAATATTCCCAATTCCTACACAATCTTCATCTATGACAAACAGAGAATCTAAACAATAAGTAAAATTACATCTGGAGTTCAATACGCCAATATCAATTTAATGACACCATGCTACATCTAGCAGCCCATATATGAATTGATACAAAATTTTAGGGCTGATTGAGCATCATGGAATGGTGAATTGAAAGGGTTTACTAGCTATAGTGTCATTCTTTCTACTGATAACTCATGGCACCGTCTTTCATTACAGTTTACCTCAATATGTTGTATAAAGCTAAATCTCACGGGATCCAGGGTGAGGTATCTAAATGGATACAAAATTGGCTTCTGTGAATGTAGAGAGTTATTTTTCAAACTGGTGGACTGTGACCAGTGGTGTACCTCAGGGATCAGTGCTGGGTCCACCATTATGTCATTTATATTAATGATTTGGATGAGAATAAAGGGGGCATGGTAAGTTTGCAGATGACACCAAGATTGGTGGCATAATGGATAGTGAAGAAAGTTATCTCCAATTGCAATGGGACTGACGTGTAGCAGATATAATTTAATTTAGACAAATGCAAGGTGATGCATTTTAGTAGATTGAATCAGGGCAGGACTTACCCAGTTAATTATAGGGCATTGTGGCAAATTACAGAACAAAGAGATCTAGTAGTACATGCTCATAACTCCTTGAAAATGGTGTCACAGGTAGACAGAGTGGGGTGAAGAAGGCATTCAGCAAGCTTGATTTCATCAGTCAGAACATTAAATACAGAAGTTGGGACATCTTGTTGAAGTTGTCCAAAACACTGATAAGGGCACACTGTGTGCAATTCTGGTCATCCTATTATAGAAAGGATATTATTAAACTAGAAAGAGTGCAGAAAAGATTTACAAGGATGCCATCTGGACTTGATGGATTGAGTTATAAGGAGAGGCTGAATAGATTGGGACTTTTTTCCTCTGAAGAGTAAGAGGCTGAGGAGTGGCCTTGTAGAGGTCTATAAAATAATGAGGGGCACAGACAAGGTAGATCGTCAATATCTTTTCCCAAAGGAAGGGGAATCTAAAACTAGAGGGCATAGGTTTAAGGTGAGAGAGAGGTACAAAAGTGTCCAAAAGGGCTATTTTTTCATAGAGGGTGGTGAATGTCTGGTATCCACCTCTACGGTAAGAGGTCGTAGTAGAGGTGGGTACAACTTTATCTTTTAAAAAGCATTTAGATAGTTATATAGGTACGATGGATATAGAAGGATATGGACCAAATGCAGGCAATTGGGATTAGCTTAGGGATTTAAAAAAATAAAGGCGGCATGGGCAAGTTGGGCCAAAGGGCCTGTTTCCATGTTGTAAACCTCTATGACTCAATGGGTCCTACTGGCTTATCCCAGCATTTACCAATGGGTTCTTGTTGGTTTTAATCTAACCCAACTGATTGCATTCCACAAATTGTGCCCAATGATAAACAGTGTTTGGATGTGCTGTTTTGGGAAATTTCTCATAAGAATTGCAAAATACATCGTTAGAAGCAGCTGAGAACAAATAAATAAATAGACAAACTGACTGAAGTTAAATTACACTTGTTGCAAGATTTATAAAGGTACAGTTAGAAATTCAATCTTGCTGGAATGAAGAATTTATTTGGAGTAAATCTGATCCCTTTATTGGACTAAAGGAGTCTAAATGATGACAAGGTAAATTTCAAAAACTGAAAATTAACAAGAAATAAAAAGCTTAACAACCTAAAAGAAATTAATATTGTAATTTAAATGATTGAAATAGCTATTAAGAAAATTCACTGATGAACGCTATGTAAAGTGGCCTCAAAAGAACAATAACAAAAACGTATTGCTGGGTTTAATGTTTTTGGTTCTGCTCTACTCGACAGCACTTACGGTTGAATTAAAACTGTTTTTGTTGACCTCTATGAATGATGCAGAATCTTTCATTTGTGAAAGGAGCTCATGTACAAAAGAAACACAGCTTCTTTAGGAGGGCATAAAATTCAGAGGCATAAGGAAGATGGCAGACAATTGCTATGCTGCAAAAATTGTTCTTTTCTTACATAAATTATTCAGCCAAACTAATGAGGTGTTTCTATTCCACGTGAATCTCCTTTCATTCCATATACCTCTTTTCAGCATATCTTCTCATTTCCTTTCTTTTTAAAGGAGGAGATATTTGCCTGAATCACATCCTGTGGTACCTGATTCTACATTCTCACCGAGTAAAGGAATTCTCATACCCTGTTGGATTGATTTGCAATCATCTTGCATTTATTGCTTCTACTATTTCCTCCATTCATGTATTATTTTAGTGGCCTCTACTGGGTCTGTTCTAAATCTTCTCTTTTCTAAAGAACTAGGCACTGGCCTGTTCAGTATTTTCCAATAGCAGTAATCTCTCAATTATGGTATTGTCTTTGTAAATTGGATGTGCACTTTCTTCAGTGTCTCCATTTCCTTTCTCTGTCAATGGAAACCAGAATTGTGCACTGTATTCCAACTGCAGCTTGATCAGAATCTTTTTCAAGTGAACATAACTTCATTAAGCAATTCCACCTCCCAGTTCATTGTTAGCATTTAAGATTTATTTTCTGACCTGCAATACTGCTTAAAATGATTTGTTCATCTGTATCTCTGGATTCCTTTGTTGTTCCACCTTAATCAATTTATCTTTTCAGCAGTAATTCTTTTATTTTCCTATTTGTGTATCATAAGTCTCACAACGCCAGATTAAAGTCCAACAGGTTTATTTGGTATTACGAGCTTTCAGATGCTCCTTCATCAGACGAGTGGAGAGTTGAGTTCACAAATAGGGCACATACAGACTCAATTGAAGATAACAGTTGGAATGCAGGTCTTAACAGGTAATCAAGTCTTTACAAGAACAGAGAAGTGGAGAGGGGGATAATATAGGTTAGAGAGGTGTGAATTGTCTCAAGCTAAGACAGTTAGTATAATTTTGCAAGGACAGGTCAAACAGTGGGGATTACATGTACTGTCACATGAACCCAAGATCCTGGTTGAGGCTGTCCTCGTACGCACAGAACTTGGCTATCAGTTTCTGTGTTGTCGTGTGTCTTGAAGGCCTTGAAGTTTGGAGGTTCAATGCCCTTGACTGCTAAAGTGTTCCCCGACAACAAGGGAACACTCCTGCCTGCAGTGTCTGTTCATCCATTGTTGCAGCATCTGCATGGTCTCACTGATGTACCATTCCTCGGGACATCCTTTCCTGCAGCATATGAGATCAATAACAATGGCCAAGTCACAAATACGTGTACCTGGTGGATGGAGTTCTCACGTGTGATGACGGTATCCATGTCAATGATCTGGCACATCTTGCATAGACTGCTATGGCAGGGTTGTGTGGTGCAATGGTTGTTGTTCTCCTGAAGACTGGCTAGTTTGCTGCGAAGAATCTGTTTGAGATTGTAAGGCCATTTGAAGGCAAGTAGTGAAGGTGTGGGGATGACCTTGGTGAGATATTTGTCTTCATCGATGACATGTTGGAGACTCCATCCTCGTAAGAACAGGATATGATGCTCAACTCATCGACAGACAGTTCCAACAGGCCACAGCAAAAAAAATTCTGATCTCCTCAGGAGACAAACACAGGACTGACAGAATACCCTTTGTTGTCCAGTATTTCCTCAGAGCAAAGAAGCTACAGCACATCATCTTTGAAGCCTTCAGCTGTCATTGATGAAGACAAACATCTTGCCATGGCCATCTCCACTCCCCCTCTACCAGTCTTCAAACAACTGCGTAACCTCAGACCACCATTCGCAGCAAACTAAGTACTAGACGATGAACTGGTACTCTCTTGGTCTTGTCCTCTGTTTATCTTCTGAGGAGGTCAGAAAGCTTGTGCTACCAAATAAACCTGTTGGACTGTAACCTGGTGTTGTGAGACTTCCTACTGTGCTCATTCCAATTCATGCTAGCATTTCCACATCATGCCTATCAGTGAACCACCTAACATTCCTCCATGTTTAAAGCTGATTTTCCACTTAGCTTGCACACTGGCAGTTTTCTTAGTGTTAGTTACGCTTACCAGTTTGGCATCACCTACAAGTTTGTTCCCAAGTCCAAATCATTAATGTAAATTTTGATTGTAGTGGTTCCAGCAGTGATCATTTTGGAATATGGCTCTGCTTTCCTCCAATTTCAGTAACTACTCATTATGCCTACTCACTGCTTTTCATCCATCAATCACCCATTTTCACCCTCATTCCTTACTATCCTTATTCCATATGCCTTCATTTTTGTCAAGAGTCTGTGTTTCAAAGGCCTTTCATCTATTGTTTGACACCTTCAGAGATTTTTTAATTAATTAAGCAGGACTTCTTTTTTGGAATCCATACTGACTCATTTTATTATGTTTTCTATCTTAATTCCGTCACTACTTTTAGGATCATTTCAATATCTTTCCTATCACTGATGTTAAGCCAACTGGTCGATAGTTACTAGGTTTCGTTCTATCCCCTTTATAGATGTGTTGTACAGAAATAGTTGTCCACCAGTCCTCTGGCACTAGATCTCTTTGGAACTTTTAGATGCCTTGATTACATTCTGCCTAGTTTTCTTCACTACGCATGAAGTCATACCATCTACCCAAGAGTTTTATCCTCATTTAATTTTGCTCGTTTGTCAATTATTTTCTCCCTTTCCACCTCAGCTATAATATTCTTAAGCAAATTCTATAGTAGTGTCTATTTCATCTTAAACTTTGGTGAACTGGTTATTTATTACTTCTGCCATTACATGGCACCATTTAGTCCTTACTCCTACTTTATTTTTGCTTTTATTATGATCTCATTCCTCGATAATTTGATTTTGTAATTTCTGTCTGCCTGATGGCTTTTTACAAGCTTAAACTTTCAAGCTTTCCATTTTCCATTTGTCCTCCTCCTCTTCTTAGTATCCCAAGTACTTACATGTCTATTTCTTTAGATTTAATTTTCCCTCAAATCCCATAACAATATAATGCTGACAATGCACCATAATTAGCTTTCTTGTTTTTGGCTTTTAATTCATTTGATTATCTTGTAAAGAGTTCCTAATTGTAATATTTTCTGATCTGTCTTTCAAGATTTTCTGCCCCATTAGCTTTCTTTCATTTCACCCTTTGATCAAATGTTGTTCTTACATTACCTTTATTGCAAGAGAACTCGAGTACAGCAGCAAGGATGCCTTACTTTAAAAAATTTTTTTTTCATTGGATGTGGGTATCGCTGGCTGGGATCAGTACTTATTGTCCATGCCCAATTGCCCTTAAGGGGGCTAAACATCAACTACATTGTTGTGGATCTGGAGTCACATGTAGGCCAAACCAGGTAAGGATTACAAATCTCCTTCCCCGAAGGACATTAGGAAACCAAGTGAAACAAATAATTTCATGGTCATTATTAAACTTTTAATTTCAAATATTGAATTCAAATTTCACTAGCCGTGATGGGACTCAAATCCAGGTCCTCCAGAACAATACCCTAGATCACTGGATTTCTAGTCCATCGACAATACCACTAAGCCATTGTTACACATGTAACAGATAAGATATTGATGGAGTTTGAAAGAGTTGGTGGTGAGATGTTTCCATTAGTGGGACAGTCTTGAACAAGGGGATAAAAGCAAAATACTGCAGATGCTGGAATCAAACAAAACCAGAAAATATTGGAAAATCTCAGCAGCTCTGACAGGAGAGAACAGAGCAAACGTTGAGTGTAAATGATCCTTCGTCAGAGCTAATATCAAACAGAAGGATCATCTAGACAAAACATTTCTCTAACTTGGCTGATTAATGTCACATTATTCACTTCCTGCGCCTCTGCTTTCTTCGAGAGAGAGATACTACCCTAGAGTCACTATCCTGGAATTCCTTCTGCTTCAGCACTAGACTGTCACTTGTTGAACTCCTGCATAATGATTCTAACTCTAATGTCTTGTGACAAAGATATCTTACATGCGGCAACCTAGAAAAGACTCGTCCATAAACTCCCAAATAGCACAATTTGTACATTGTCATCATTAGTTCGTTTTCCGTAGTTTATTCCTTGAACTTGATTTCAATATTAAACTTGAACTTCAATATTAAATCAGTTACTGTGATTAATCATTAAACTATAATTATTAACTTTTATAAATGCAGTTTGAATTTAATCATTTAGCTCATTTATTTTAATTTACACTTGGACTAAATGATTTTCTTACCAAGTTAAGTTTAACACTAACCACTGAAGATACTAAACAGACAAGGGTATAGATATAGCAATATGCAAACTTCTAATTTCCTTGGGTTCTGTTTTTGTTGTACTTTGATTATGATGTGACATTTTCTATTCCTGCTTCAAACAGTTACTTGTTTGCCGTTGGCTCTGTGTAAATCATACATCACCTTCTCCCCACTGTTCCTCTTTAGCAAGTCACTTAAGTTAGTAGATTTGCCCAGCCCTACGTGGCACAGCTCTGTGTCAGATGTCCCTCAAATTTCAAGCTGGTCTGTCAACAGCCAGTCACAGCAGTTAACACTTATGGATGACTGACTGACATGCAGTTTTAAAAATTAAAAAAAAAGATGGTTATTCAATTTCAAGTTTGTATTACACCATATACTATTTTCCCAATCGTTACCATTCTCTGATTTTTTTTTTGCCACTCTGTTCACAAGCCACCCCAATTTGTAGATTTTCCCACCTCTGTGCCACAAATTTGAACTTTAAGGAATTTGTTATTGTTATACCCATGTGCATACACCTACCTTGATCTGGAAAAACGTGAGGTGGTGGAGGGTGCTGAGGAATGAACTGTGGAGGGATGTCCCCTGTTCCGGTTACTGGAGCATAAACTTGATGAGGATGGGGTATTAACGCAGGGTGATGGTGCATGTAGTGCGGCACATGAGGCGGAGGGGGATGCATAGGGGGATGATTACTAGGGTGGAATTCTGATGGCAACACAACAACCCTTCGAACACCACCGTCTTCTATAACCTGCAAAACAAATTTCTCTTTTTAAAAGTGAATCAGAATTAAAACCTACTTCTGTATTTTGGGATATTTTCTAAAGACACTTTAATATTAAGCTAACCTTGGGGGCGGGGGGTGGAGAATTACCTACATACTAACTGAAATATTCTGTGTTGTGTCCTTATTCTGACTGTCCTTGTATATTTCTCTTTCCACCTGTCTCTTCTATTTATCTTTACTTTGCCTATTTTTATGCATTTCCGTAGGTGCTTTTGTTATGCCATCCATTTTTTAAGTAGTTCCTTTCATAGTTACTATATTTTCATCACAAATTTAGAAGCTTTTTTCCAAGCTAAACTATCCTAACTTGCTCTGAATGATCAGTTGGAAAATAAGGCCTCATGTTCAAAATTGTTACAGACTGTTATTTCTTTGTCATGCATGCACTGTTAACTCACCCCTTACTTTTGCTCCATTGAAATGTCTTCATTACACTTATTTGTCCTATTTATTTCAAACAGCAATGAGGTAAATAGCAAAATACCACAAATTGATAGTTTTAAATTTGACAAAATGTTGTTAGGTTTCTTTAATTAAAACTTAACACTACAATTCAGAATCAAAACATACTTTTGTTATTACTAATTTGTCAAGTCAAGAGAATGCCAACATTACCAGCACATTACTTGACATTATATGCAATGATTAATGAAACGTAAAGTCTAAACCCAAGATATGATAGTGCCACATCACTGCTTTTACAAGATATGATGCAACAGAAAGGAAAGATACAGATGCCTGAAATTCAGAACATTTATTTTGTTGTTTTATTTTGACAAGCAACAGCTTCAATAATTTGATAATATATTTTGGTTAGGCTGCAGAAAATGAACACATGGCAATTTCTCACAATAGTAAATATTTTACTGCATTAGCCACTTAAACAAATTCTCAATGTATGGGAGGTTATATCTGCTGAGGTATGAGGATTAAGCAACTTGTATTTATATGGTGCCTTTAACATAACACATCCAAGACCTGTCACAGAAACATTATGAAGCAAAATATGATGCTGAGCTACATCAAAAGATATTAGGTCAGTCAGACAGTGAAGTACTTTTTCAGTTTTTCACATAGATTTTACTACCATGCTGCAATTCATGTGTTGGCAGTTCTGCAGATTTTTAAAATCCAAAATTTCGTCTTTGCTGATTATTTGATTTTGCACATGAAAATATCATGGGAATGGGAAGTTTGCATATCAGAGGAAACATCATAGATCATCAAATTTAAATAGAAAGACTAGGTTCTTCAGTATGGAATTTGCCATTCCTGACAGTGCTTTACCTGAATAAAGTAAGAGAAAAAGTGTAGCATTTCCTGCTTCCATCACACACCCGCTTTGCTTCAATTATCCTCAAAACATGGAGCAAAAAAATTCTCTCTTCCTTCAGCACATGCTGCTGATGTTATTTGGAATAATTAAGTTTAAACTAAATAAGTTGTTCTCCCATTACACATACAGGCCTGCGCTCGATTTTTAAAAATCGGAACAAGGTAAGATAAGTCATGATTATGTTATTAATTCAATATTCAAATATCCCATTCATTGATCTCCCTTGAGAAAATTCCTGCAGATAACTTTTCTTGTCACTCCAATTTCAACTATATCCCCTCCTTCATAGTTTTGCTGGCCAGCAGTCCCAAGCATCTGTTGGATGTCTCTTTCAAAATGCTGCCCTATGCTTCTTGGCTGTAACATTTAGTTCGGCATGGTGCAAGTGGGAATTCTACATACGGTAAAGAAAACATTGCGAGTTCAGTACTTCCTGTCCCTTCCATAACCAAGTCACTCAACCTGGAACAAGGCAATAGATTTGGATAGGAGCCTAGATCATTACTTGCAAAAGTCGGAACAGATGGTGAACGATCAGCTCTTCGAATCTCTCAAATTCCCAAAGAGATGAGCTGACCCACAGGTTGGTAACATTTGATCTTGATTTTTATTGCCTACTTTGTAATATATTTTTAGCACATTTATTATCTTGCTGCAAGCTGCGTTGGGTAAATGTGATTTTTTACAACAGTTAATGATAATGGAGTAAGAAATGTGATTTTTAAATGTGATTAGCAAATTCCACCACTAATATTCTTCTGTTCAAAACAAATTATATTTATAAAAATAATACATATCCTTAAGCTGCATTAACATGTTTTACTTTTGAAATATTGGAAATGCTGCTTTGAAATTTAATGTTTGAGTCTAAATCTTGCACCTTCCTATCTAAAGGAAGCAGGGAATTGTACCTGCACCACATGGACTGAAAAGGTTGAAGAAGTTGGCTCACCACCAACTTCTCAAGAGCAACTTGGAATAGAGAATAAATGCTGATCTCACCACTGAAATCCATACCTCAGGATTTATTTTAAAATGCAGGGGTGAAATTTGCACGAAGAGTAGGATGCATGACCAAGCAATCTATTTTGATAGTGTTGGTTAACGGTGAATGCTGATTATGAGACTCATGGTGATCTTTGGAATTTTTTTTATGCTGAAGTTCTGGAGTGGGGCTTAAACCCATCAACTAGAGGCAAGAATGTGGCAAACTGATACAATGGCAGAATTATCACACATTACTGATATAGTCAAGTTGCTCGAAATTGTGCGATTAATACAATCAAAAAGCTAAAACTACAGCACAAACCTGGAGACTAACACTCCAGTGTTTTATTAAAAGATAGCCATCTGAAACAAAAGTTTGGGCGTTCATAAATTATCAATGCCAGTGGACTGAGCACTTGGATGACTGCCATGCAGTTTCATCACTGTCAAGTGACACAGCCATCCAAAAAAACCTGAAATGAGGGGGTTTGAACATTGCAAGTTATTTTAAATACATCATGATTTCTGTTTCAATGCACTGATACTACAGGAGGGTTTTGAAATCAATTTAGAATCAGGTCCTCAAGAAACATTTTAAACAGTGCTGCAATATAAATGCAATGAGCATGAATGCATTCCCACAGATGTTACTGGGTTAAAAGGTTGACAAAATAAAACAAACTGCAGCCAATCAACAGATGTGAACTATAATCTATGCAAAAGGAAAATACACCATATCATTCAGGTCAGTTGCATTTCTTCTGATTATCTTGAATTTCAGGATGTTTTCATAATTCCATTTGTTTTCTCTTCAATGGCCATTATATTTAATGTTTTGTCAGTTGCTTAAGCAACTTATTCTTTCCCAGTCTTCTGAGGACTTAACATGTTTCTGCAATTTTATTTTCAGCCCAATGAATTTCTTCCCTTTCTCCTTCCAAGAAATATTTTTGCTGATCGAATGCAAAGGAGTAACAGAGCATTTGGTAAGGTTCACACAAATATTGTACATATCAATAACCAGTTCAATTGTCATGATAGATGAGAAAATATTTTTCTTTTACAAGTGTCACAGAATCCTTCAGATCCAGGTGACAGGCTTTATTTGAATGTCTCATCAGAATGACAAAATTCCCACCAAAGCAGCACTCTGTACTGCATTAGTTTGTGGATCTAGATTATGAACTTAAGTCCAAAGGTGGATCTTGAACATACAATCTTTTGACACGAGAGTATGAAAAATCACAAATGAGAGTGCAACATACATTAATAAATAATAACAATCCATAAATAGTCATTTAAGTGAATGGGCAACATGATGGCACAGTTAGCACTGTTGCCTCAGTGCGTCAGGGACCTGGGTTCAATTCCCTGCGTGGGTCGCTGGTGCAGTGGCCATGTTAAATTCTTAGAGTACCCAAACAGGTGCCAGACTGTGGTTGACTAGAGGATTTTCACAGTAGTTTGCAGTGAATGCAAGCCTACTTATGACTAATAAATAAACTTTAACTACTCAGATATTTCAATATTATGAGTTTATAAATGGAAGTATTTATATTTTAGTCAATGACTATTGAGTAGCTCAAGGAAAATAGCAGTAACAGCCAAATTTCGTAATGTGGGAAGTTGAACAGGACAAATTTTAAACCCAGCCGACATCACATTAGTTCTAAGCCTTGAGGAGCAGGATCAAAGAGCAATCAATATGAAAGCAAGGTGTCATTAGATTCCATTTCTAATTAGCAAATCAGCTCATCCGATTTTTTTTTAAGCTGATGGCGTGCATCTCGAACTCAAATGGACACGGAGTTCAAGGCGACTCCAGAAGCTTGAGCACAAAATTTAGGTTGCAGTGAAGGTACCGTTAACGGAGGCATTATCTGCCCTCTTAAGACACATGGAGTCCATGGCACTATTGAAGAACAAGGGAATTGTCTTAGCATCTCGACCATTATTTCTCCTCTAAGCATCTTCAACAAAACAGACTTTTTGATTATAAAATTGCTGCTGTGGGATGTTACTGTGTGCTAAGTGGCTACTGTATTTCCTACACTGCTACTGGCACAACACTTCAAAAGTTTTCAACTGATGTAAAGTGCTTTGAATATTCTGAAGTTGTTTAAGGTGCTTCATAACTGCATGTCTTTCTTTCAGTGAAAATACTTTACTAATTTCTGAGTTGCAGGCTCCACTTTCCTGAACGTGAATTAGTGTCAAGATGCAAATCGGGTAACAAAGGCCCAATTCCCCCAAAATAATTCTTATTTTTTTTTAAACCTGGTTTAAAATCCAAAATGGAGTTTCACAATGAAAACTGATGGGTTCAACACATGATCATGCCCGCTATAAAAATGGAAAACTAGATCGATGGTCTAAACAGTCTCCTCCCTCAAATAACACAGTCAGGGACTAAAGAAATTAATTTCCTATGGTAAAGTGGATGTTGCCAAACTACAAGATTATTAGGGAGTTCGCAAATCAGAGAACACCCTTAATCTCTCGGCTTAGCAAGTTCCAACTACTTCTATGGCAATTGAACAGGACATAAGTCTATGACTCTGACTCTAACTAAGCAACCTTTGTTTCCACACCCTCCAGTTATTTCCTACGTAAACAAAGCACAATTAAGACGTACACACAACTCTTCCTTTGCACTTTCCCAGTTTAAAAAGCAGGTAAGATGTTAATCAGTTCTGAGTGAATGAAATTTGCCTTAAAATCATTTCAATTTTCTTTGCAATCAGGACCAAGTACAGATGCAGGTAACGTTTCCTTAAGAACTAACTGTTTTAGATTCAATGAGACCTCATCTAATGAGTAGGGAAATCAGAGAAATTTTGGCGGGGGGACAAGAATTTGTTTTACAGATTTTTGACAAACTTTTGAGTGCTCTGTTCAGATAGTGTGTACAGATTAGTGAGGTGTTAACATAGAACAATACAGCACAAACAGGCCCTTCGGCCCACGAGTTGCACCGATCACACCTACCAATCCACAGACCTATCTATATCCCCCATCCTATTCTTTTCCATATACTCATCCAGAAGTCTCTTAAAAGACCCCAGTGAGTTTGCCTCAACAACCTCCGACGACAGTCAGTTCCATTCACTCACCACCCTCTGAGTGAAAAACCTACTCCTGACATCTCCTTTGTATTTGCTTCCCTGCACCTTAAATCTGTGTCCTCTCGTAGTGACCATTTCAGCTCGGGGAAATAGTCTCTGAGAGTCCACCCTATCTATTCCTCTCAACATTTTATAAACCTCTATCAGGTCGCCTCTCAACTACGTCTCTCCAGTGAGAAGAGTCCCAGCTCCCTCAACCTATCTTCATAAGGCCTGCCTCCCAATCCAGGCAGCATCCTTGTAAATCTCCTCTGAACCCTCTCAATAGCCTCTACATCCTTCCTATACTGAGGCGACCAGAACTGCGCACAATACTCCAACTGGGGTCTGACAAGAGTCTTATAGAGCTGCATCATTACCTCCTGACTCCTAAACTCTATTCCTCGATTAATGAAGGCCAGTACACAGTACGCCTTCTTGACCACTTCCTCCACCTGCGAGGCCAATTTAAGAGTCCTATGGACCCGGACCACGAGATCCTTCTGCTCTACAACACAGCTAAGACTCCTACCCTTTATATTGTACTCCTTCATCCCATTATTCCTGCCAAAATGGACCACTACACATTTATCCGCATTGAAGTCCATCTGCCATTTCTCTGCCCAGTCTTGCATCCTGTCTATGTCCCGCTGCAACTTTTGGCATCCCTCCAGACTATCCACAACACCACCTACCTTTGTATCATCGGCAAACTTGCTAACCCATCCCTCCACTTCCTCATCCAGGTCATTTATGAAAATGACAAACAGCAGGGGTTCCAGAACAGATCCCTGGGGCACTCCAATGGTTACCGACTTCCATGCAAAACAAGACCCATCCACAACCACTCTCTGCCTTCTGCCGGCAAGCCAGTTCTGGATCCACGAGGCCAAAGCCCCGTGGATCCCATGCCCTCTCACCTTCTCCAGAAGCCTTGCACGTGGGACCTTATCAAACGCCTTACTAAAGTCCACGTACACTACATCCACCGCCCTTCCTTCGTCAATGTGTTCAGTCACATTTTCTAACAACTCAACTAGGCTCAACGAGGTGTTGAATTTGCTGCTGGAATAAAAAGGGTAGGTCAGGAAAACTCAGGATTCCAAATCTGTTATGCTGTAGTTTCTTCTGGAATTCTCCAAATGTGTTAGTCTGGATAAATCTTCCCTCCAAAAGATTCCCAAAACCAACTTCAACAATGCCATCAAGCATCTGCTCAACTTTCTGTAATATTCAGTATCAACTTTTTTCCAGCTTCGCAGATAAGTTAAAGGCACCATATAAATGTTAGTTTAATTATAAAGAATGGCTGCTGTACTTTCTTCTTTAGAAACAATTGAATTCATGAATCTTAATTTTTGATTCCATAATATTATATACAACACTGGCCTAAATGTAAGGAAGAAAACTTGAGAGATGATAATTTTCAAAGTACAGTGCACTTCAAATATTACGTTTTTTTTCCACTTACAGGGAAAACAATGACTGATGGCTCCTTTGCGAAACAGAGAAACAGCTCATTGCTAGAAAATTACAGTATGCATTGGTCTAAACCAGGGAAATTCTGGTTACTCACAAATTATTTAAATATACATTACATTTATATTGTACCATGGTTGATGTTACTTTATATCTTTTAGTTTTATTTTGAAAGATTCAATTTTTCCATTCAAAGGAACTCTCTAACTAAAGCCTTCTTCAACTGTTAAAAACATGTAATACCATGGAATAAATAATTGAAGAGCTTCACTCATTATCCTGTTCATTCCACATCCAGATTTTACTTGTTTAAATATGAATGAAACATTGTGATTCCCCAATGGGAGAGTACATCCAACCATAACAAGTTACTTTAAAAGTAGCTGACTTTTGCAAAACTGACATCAGGTTTCTACTTTCAATCTTTAACTAAAATCCTGCTTGTGTTTCTGAGAGTTTAAAATCAGCAGTTGTCATTAGATCTTGCGCACTAAAAATACAGGGAATGTACAGTACCCGTGAGATATAACCAGGAGGCACATAAATTGGAGGCATTGAGCCATTTGGTGACATCATGGGAACGTGAGCAGGACCTAAAAAACAAATCAAAGCAATAAAGAACTACATTTTTTAAAACTCCAACACATGGTAAATCAAACCTATTACATTCAACGGTAATACAAACTTATCCTAAAATCCTGATTGCTCTCTGGTGTATACTATACAAACATGCATGGATAGATGGTGGGTGAGGATACTATTAGGTTCAGTTATAATACGTCCCTAACCCCCACAGTTCCCCAAACACCATCCCTCAGGCCAAATGGCCTACCAACTCACGGCTGAGATTGAAAGAAGAATAGATAGTTGCTCAAGATACCATAACTTTCCAGATAGAAACAGTAAGGAATAGAAATTAGCAAACAGGAAAGTCTGGTACATTTTAAATTTTCCACTGACATCTTGATTGCTGATTCACCAAACAGTTGTTTCTCATCCTGTTTCATTAACAGGATCCTGAAATGGTTGGAAAAACAACAACAGGTCCTTTTAGGTCCTTGAATTTGTGAATTCTGCAACTGCAAAACTATGATAACCTCTAGCTACTCCTCTCTCATGGAGGCTTTTACACTGATGTAACTGAACCTAACACATTTCAATGAACCTCTTCAGGGATTGTTTCACAAAACGCTGTGGAGGAAGTCTATGAAAAAAAGCAGGTTTCATCTGCAGAAACTTAACCAGACAACAGCACAGCTAATTTGAAAGTGTATTTTCTAATGAATTGAAGATTATAATTAATAGCCTGACTGATATATTACTGCATCCATATAAATTGTAGTATTAACAGAAATTAATTACCTCAGCAAATGAATAATGGAGTGCACGGTATCCATAATTATGTCATAAAAGACAATATGTAGAATTTAACTACTGTCAGAAGAATTGTATTTTCAGAAAAATATTGCTAATCTACAAAGCACTCCAAACTCATTTTAACAAAGTGATTATATTTTCTCACTGTTTCAGGCATACAGCCAAAAATACTTACTTGAGGCCGCATATCACACATTCTTTCAAGAAAGGTAATATAACACTAGAAAGAGAGATGCACTTAACATTTGCCCCTTAATAGTAAGTCAAGTTAAAAACTTATTTTCTACCAGTATTCTCATCAACTTTTACACAATGTTATGCAGATGTACTTCACAAGATAGTTATGTTTTAAAATGTCCCCTTTAACTGAAAGCAACACAGATTGTATCAAAATGAGGTGGAGGTGAAGTGATATTAAACACTGCTTGCTGAGGGAGGCCCTGCTGGTGAAAATCACATCAGAAAGATTCAGGCTATGTAGATCAGGTCTTGAACAACCCTGGAAGCTTCAACCAAGCATCAAAGGAAGTGAGCCTGCTGGAGAGTCAGGAGTGAATTTGGACTTGTTCCTGTAATGCTATATGTGAGCCAGCAGGGTGACACACAACAAAAGGGGTTGAGAGACATACCTCAATTGCATTAGTCAGTTAATGTGAAAGTACTTTTTCCTTAACTTAGTGCATTAGTTGCATGCTAAGTAATGTTTGTTCTATGTTTTAGTTTGTTCTAGTAATAGTAATAGTCTTAAAACACAAAATTTTGTCTTCTGAGTTCTTTCTGCTGGTTTCTGGGAAATTCTTTAAGTTATTGGTCTTGTCAGGGATTATAACAATGTAAGCTTTACTTAATGTAGTGAGTTTATTTTCAAAAATATTTTCATTAGACTATAAGACATAGAAGGCAGAATTAGGCCACTCGGCCCATCAAGTTTGCTCTGCCATTCAATCATGGCTAATATTTTTCTCATCCCATTCTCCTGCCTTTTCCCTATAACCCCTGATCTCCTTAATCAAGAATCTATTTTAAAGGCACTCAATGACCTGGCCTTCACAGACTTTTATACCAAAGAGTTCCACAGATTCATCATTCTCTGGCTGAAGAAATTCCTCCTCATCTGTTTTAGAGGATCACCCCTCTAGTCTGCGGCTGTGCCTTCTGGTTCTAGTTTTTCCTACTAGTGGAAACATCCTCTCCATGTTCACTCTGTCTGAGTCTTGGCAGTATCCTGTAAGTTTCAATAAGATCCCCCCTCATCCTAAGCTCCAACAACTACAGGCTCTAGAGTCCTTAACTGTTCCTCATACGACAAGCTCTTCATTCCAGAGACCATTCTTGTGAAACTCCTCTAGACTCTAAAGCAGGCACATCCTTCTTTAGGTCTGAGACCCAAAACTGCTCACAATACTCCAGAGCCTTTTACAGCCTTAGAAGTACATCCCAGCACTTGCATTCTAGTCCTCTGGATATGAATGCTAACGCTGCATTTGCCTTCCTAACTGCTGACTGAATCTGCATGTTAACATTAACAGGATCTTGATCAATGACTCCCAAGTCCCTCCGTATTTTGATTTCCTAAGTACTTTCCCATTTAGAAAATAGTCTATGCCTCCATTCCTCCTTCCAAAGTGCATAACCTTACTTTTCCACATTGTATTCCATTTACCACTTCTTTGCCCACTTTACTGTCAAAGTCCTTTTGTACTCCCCTGCTTCCTCAATACTGCCTCTGTTCCTCTACATATATTTGTATCATCTGCAAACTTAGTGCCTTAGTTCCTTCTTCCAAACTGTTAATATATATTGTGAAAAGTTGTGGTCCCAGCATTGACCTGAGGCACATCACTAGTCATCGGCTACATCCTGAAAAAGACCCCTTTATCCTCACTCTACCAGTCAGGCAATGCTCCATTCATGCCAGGATCTTACCTCAACACCATGGATCTTAACTTATTTAACAGTCTTTTATGTGGCACTTTGTTAAAGGTCTTTTGGAAATCTAAATAAATTACGTCCATTCATTCCCCTTTATCTAACTTTCTTGTTACCTCCTTAAAGGATTCTAACAGATGATTTGTCAGACATGACCTCTCCTTGACAAAGCTGTACTGACTTAATACTACTTGATCATGCACTTCCAACTTTAATAATAGACTTTAAAATCTTGCCAAAGTCAGGTTAACTGGTCTATAATTTCCTGTCTGCTGCCTCCCTCCTTCTTAAACAGTGATGCCAAATTAGCTATTTTCCAGTCCTCTGGTACTCTCCATGCTCCAGTAATTCCTGAAAGATCACTATTAATGCCTCCACAATTTCCTCAACTAATTTTTTTTAGAACACTGGGGTCTATCCCATCTGGTTCATGTGATTTATCCACTTTCTGACCTTTCAGTTTCCCCAGTACCACCTTCTTAGTGGTGGCCATCACATTCAGCTGTGGCCCCTGACTCTCCTGGAGCTCTGGCATTCCATTGGTGTCTTCCACCGTGAAGACTGATACAAGCTAACAATTCAATTCCTCTGCCATTACTTTAGTTCCTATTATTACTACTCCAGCCTCATTTTTCAGAGGCCCAATGGCTATTTTGGCCCCTCTCTCCCATATTGAAAAAACTCTTTCTATCTTTTATATTACCAGCTAACTTACACTCATATTTCATTTTCTTCCCCTTACTACTTTTTTTAGTTGTCCTCTGCTTGCTTTTAAAGGTTTCCCAATCCTTTGGCTTGCCACTTTATATGCTTTTTCTTTTGCTTTTATGCTATCCTCGGCTTCCCCTGTCAGCCATGAGTGCCTCGCCCTCCCTTAGGATGTCTCCTCCCTCTTGAATGAATTTCTGCTGTGCCTTCTGAATAACTCAGAAAAACTTCTGCCGTTGCTGTTCCAGTCTTCCCTGCTAGACTCCTTTCCCTATCAACTATGACCAGTTCCTCACTCATGCCTTCATAGTTACCTTTAAGTGTAATATCGTTACATCTAACTCCAGCTTCTCCCTCTCAAAATGCAGGGTAAATTCTATCATTTTGTGGTCCGTGCTCTCTAAGGGTTCCTTCACCTTAAGTTCCCTAATCAAGTCTGCCCTCTTATACATCGTCAAATCCAGAACTGCCTATTCCCAGGAGGCACCATCATAATCTGCTCCGAAAATAGCTTAGACATCCCCCAGATTATTTTTCTTGGGGCCCAAAACCTACCCGATTTTCCCAGTCCACCTGCATATTGAAATCCCCCATGATTATTATAATATTACTTTTTTATATGCCCTTTGTCTCTTTTTTCATTTTCTGTCCCACATCTTGACTACTGTTAAGGGGCCTGTATATAACTCCCATCAGGGTCTTTTTACCTTTGCGGTTCCTCAAAGATTCTATGCTTTCTGATATCACTTCTTGCTATCGATTTAACTTCATTCCTTACCAACAATGCAATCCCGCCCCCTTTGCCCATCTGCCTGTCCTTCTGATAGGACACATATCCTTGCATATTTAGATTCCAGCCCTGATCCTCTTGCAACCACTTACCTTGAATACATTGAATGTGACCATCTTCTGTTCTGATTGTGAATGTCTCTCCTGGATTAACTTGCACCAATATAACCTGAAAATGGAGAGTTAAAACAGGACAGTGTATTACACACAAAAAAGATAGATGCCAATTTCTATCTTTGTGCTATATATTGTTCTCCATTGACAACTTTGTATTAACACATTAACACTGAATATAACCTTCAAGTCATTTTGTATTAAAAAACACCACTTTCAGCTTTGGTTTAAATACATTAACATCCAACACATTTACAGGATACAGTTTATGTCATCATACATTTTATGAAAATGGTAGCAAATGGGAATAGTAATCCAGAGCCTGGGCTAATGATTTTGAGGCATTATGGTCGTTGGAGAATTTAAATTCAGATAATTAAAGAAATTTAAATAAAAAGTTAGCATAAGAACGTAAGAAATAGGAGCAGGAGTAGGCCATCTAGCCCTTTAAGCCTGCCCCGGCATTCAATAAAATCATGGCTGAGTTCCACTTTCCCGCTTTCTCCCCATAACCCTTAATTCCCTTGTCTATTAGAAACCTATCTACCTGTGACTTAAATATATTCAGCCTCCACCACTTCAACGGGCAGAGAATTCCAGAGATTCACCACCCTTTGAGTGAAGAAGTTCCTCCTCAACTCCAATGTAAACTGTCTCCCCCCCCCATTTTGAGGCTGTGCCCTCTAGTCCTGCTATCATTTCTAAGCGGGAAGAATCTTTCTACCTCTACCCTCTCTATCCCCTTCATTATCTTATATGTTTCTATAAGATCCCCCCTCAGCCTTCTAAACTCCAACAAGTACAGACCCAGTCTATTCAAATCTTTCTTCATAGGCTAACCCCCTCATCTCCAGTATCAGCCTAATGGACTTCCCCTGCATTCCCTCCAAGGCCGATATATCCTTCCGCAAATGCATCCACCAAGACTGCACACAGTACTCCAGCTGTGGCCTTACCAATGCCCTGTACAGTTGCAGTAAGACCTCCCTACTTTTATATATTCTATCCCCCTCACTATAAAGGCCAACATTCCATTCGCCTTCTTAATCAACTGCTGCACCTGCAGACTGAGCTTTTGCGATTCATGAACAAGGATCCCCAGGTCCCTCTGCACCGTAACATGCTGCAGCTTTTCACCTTTTAAACAATAACCCCTCCTACTATTACTTCTACCGAAATGGATAATCTCACACTTGCTAACATTACACTCCACGTCCTCGCCCACTCACTCAGCCTATCCAAATCTCTCTGCAGACTTTCCACACCTTCTACGCAATTTGCTTTACCACTCATCTTTATGTCATCAGCAAATTTCGTTACCCTACACTCAGCCCCCTCCTCCAGATCATCTATGTAAATAGTAACAGTTGAGGCCCCAGCACTGATCCCTGCAGCACTTCACTAGTCATCAACTGCCAACCAGAATAGCACTCATTGATTCCAACTCTCTGCTTCCTATTAGACAATCAATCCTCTATCCACGCTAACACCTTACCCCCAACTCCGTGCACCCTAACCTTCTGCAGCAATCTTTGTGCTGCACCTTATCAAATGTCTTTTGGAAATCTATAAACACCACATCCACCGGTTCCCCTTTGTCTATCGCACTAGTCACATCCTCAGAAATCCAATAAATTCATCAAATGCGACTTCCCCTTTACGAACCCGTGCTGCATCTTTTTGATCAAGCTTCAGTGGTAATGGCCAGAAAATTACTAGATTGCCGTAAAAACCCATTTAGTTCCTTCCTGTTCGTTAAAGGAAGGAAATTTGCTTTCTTTACCCAGTCAGGCCTGTTTTGTGACCCAGACCGTCAGGAATGTGATTGGCTCTTATCAGTCTCCTGAAATGGCCTCTCTGTCCCCACCACCTTCTCAGCAGCAATGCCCTCATCTCAAATAAATCAAAAAAAAGAGCAGTGGAGTAAGTGGATTAATTCCAGAAAGTACATTATATTTTTCTGCTGTTATCTAATTGGGTGGACTATGTTTAATGGAGGAGGGTCAATATGCAATTTCTTCACTGAGCCATACAACAGCATTTAAAAGGAAATCTTGGAATTATGGTCTTGTTTGGGCATTGTGGGAAACTGCATTCACTGCAGGGAAGCCCAAGGAGATGGCGCACAGAATCCAATTTCCATGTTGACTGTCTTGCAGAGGATTTCTGGAATATCAGAACCAATTTACAGTTTGACATTCATACATTATTGATCAAGTGTCTAGGATAACAAGTATTTTGAAGACAAAGACTGGAGCATAGTGCAGAAAATACGAATGGAGAGAGATGCTGACATACAGCAAAAAAATACATAGCAACAAAGAAGAAAAATTCCGAGCGATGACAAAATTAGTGAACGCACGTGTAGGAGTGATGTGAAGAGGAGGAATATTTTATTCCCTCCCCTCACTTATTCTCCTCAAATTTCAATTCCACACACCTTCTATAACTGAAGGACCAAAATGTTATCTCGTCACTTTCAAAATTCAATTTTTCTGACTAAGTATAAAGGTAGATATTTAATGATATCAACTTTAGGAAGATGGGATAAGATTAACTACTTGCAAACAGATCAGACAGGGTCATTTTAAACCAGACAACATGGTCCTTCTGTCACATCATCACCAAATGTCAGGTTACTAATTTTTTTAAAGTTGATTCTTATAGGGCTAGTTTAAAAGGCAGGTTCTGTCAAAGTTAAAACAAAAGTATGCTTGCCTCTAAAAACAAGTACAATAATCACTGAAGCAATGCAAGTTATATGAAACATTTTGTATCTGTTGCCAGAAGTTACTTCTTGTTCTGACGAGATGTTCTTTTTAAAACACTACTGAATGCCATGCAATTTTGGCGTTCTGCGACATTTTGAGTGTAGTCCTGTATTTCTCATTGTTCCAAACAGGATAAATATCCTTTTAACATTCTCATAATGCACAATGGATTTCAATTCAGTATGCTTTTTAAAAAATACATAAAACAGATCATAAGATAACAAATTTATGCAACATTGTATTATTGCACAAAATTTATTTAGCTTAAGAAAACAAGGCTAGAACATAGAAACAGGAGGAGGCCATTCAGCCTGCCCAACCATGCAATACAATCATGGCTGATTGAACTCAATTTTTTTTCAACACACTGTTCCCCATAACCCTTTAGATTATCAGAAATCCGTCAATCTCTGCTTTAAACATACACTATGATTGAGCTTCTGTTGCCCTCTGGGGTAGAAAATTAAAAACAAAATTCACAACCCTTTGCATAAATGGATTTCTCCTCAGCTCAGATCCAAAACATCCCCCTTACTTTGAACTCGTGATCCTTGCTTCTAAACTCCCCAACCAACAGTAATATTTTACCTGCATCTACTCTGTCCTATTCCTTTAAGTAATGCATTGGTTTCAATAAGATCATCTCTCTTTCTTTGAAGCTAAGAGAACACATGCTCAGTTTCCCAATCTCTCCAAGACTGACCCACCATCCCTGGAAGAAGTGTTGTGAATTTTCATTGCACTCCCTCTTCAGCAATGATAGGCTACATACATGGTAAATACAATTAAATATTTGCTCAATAATGACTAATCACCCAAAAGATTTGATTCTCTACATTTAAGTATTAACATTTTGTGCTTCCAAACTAAAACCTTCAACTATTTGATTCAGAATTCTATTATTGCAGCAAACCAAATCATTTTTTTTTCCACCAGCACTGAACTGTGTTGATTTTAGAACTAAACAAACATCCTTTTAAAACAGTTCTATTGACAAACAAATCCTTGGACATCAACAAAACAAAATGAGCTGGTTTTTAAGTGAATATGAACGCTTCAGATTTAAAAAGAAGAAAGTCCATTTAAGGAAATCATCATAAACAATTATCTTCTATTGAATTCATCATATAAAACAATTTGCTCCAAAATACCCTGTACAGTTTTCATGTGAAGAACTTAATGCACAATACACAATTATTGCTCCTAGTTCAAAATATTATGCCTGAAGTAGGAATTTGTGTGCCTGAAATAAGCAGGTAATGTAAATAATGTATAGCTGAAATGTTATGAAATTCATTCACTATTTGCTGAGCTTGAAGGTTAATACAACTACTTTTAAATACTGCAGCAAAAGTCTGCTGGAAGGTTCATTCATCAGTATAGCAGATGAGCAAATCATATCCCATTTCTCCTGAAACATTTCATGCTATGCAGAATGAAAAATACCATTTATATTAAATAGCCTATACTGCATGGCTTCACCATTCTTCCACAAGTGTCTAATAGAGAATGCAACCTTGTTGTTTTATGAAGATTAAACCCAAAACACATTCAAAGGATACTTGAGGAAATGGCAAACAATGGTACTATCATTAACTCCTTCTCCACAGATCACATCCTATCAAAATTAATCCAGTTGAAATCCATTTCCAGCCATTGTCACCATAACAACTAGGACAATAGAAAAACCCTGCAGAATCTGTCTCAAAATTAAAGAATTGAGGCATAGGGCAGGCAGTAGCTACACTTATCTGCTAGACTTTATTATTCTCTGCTTCACTGAACAAATTTGCGATGCAAGAGAATTCAGCTGCAAAATGCGGTTGAAACCTCTTGTTTTCACCATGACAACAACTTGTAGAAGACAAAACCTCAGTCAACCAGAATCAAGTTTTGTACTACAAGTTAACTCTTTTGTCCTTCTATCCTACAATCAAGTCCCTTAACAGTCAGAATCAGAATGTTAAGATTCAGCATTTATATTCAGAAACTGATTAATAGCCTAATTATTGCATTTGTTGCATTAATCACATACATGGGAAAAGTTAAAGCAGAAATAGAAATTGTCAATGCACCTTGTTTATATGCTCTCATTTTTTGATTAAAATACTTTATCCCTTAAGTTTGAGTATTGGAATTAACAATTCAAATACCAACACAGGTAGGAAACACCCAAATTAAAACACAATTGCAATCTTTCTACCAGAACTTTGAATGCAGAAGTGCCTTAATGATAGGGATCAGATTCAAGTATTATTTTAGCATAATCAGATTTACAAACAGAAAGCAGGAGATACACACCTCCTGATCTTGGAATGTCAGCAAAATTATTAGGGTCAAAGTGTTGTGATTATCTGCAGTAGGAATTGATAACTGATTTGCAACATTCATTGAATTCGAGAGGACCACAAAATCTCACATTATACTCCACCTGTCATCTTGTGGCAGATACAATTAAGCTGTTTATAACATTATGTCCTGCTCACAGATTACAAAACCTGGACACATTATTCAGTCTCTTTGTCTAAGTCATTAATATAGTTTACAAACAGTTTAAATTCCAGCAGAATCCTTGGTAGTTATGATTTTCTAAAATTCTGTAGGTTCTAGAATTGACCCAGCTGATCAGAAATGAACAATTGTAGCAGTACTATTCGAGAGGGTGGGAACACAGGGAATTACAAGCTGTTGCCTAACAATTGTCAGGAAACTGTTTGAATATAACTACTATTAAGGGAGATTAATTTATACAAAAAGCCATATCGTAATCAAGAGTCAACATGATTTAGTGGGAAGTAAATCATCTTGACTAAATTTCAGTTTTTGAGGCTGTAACAAGTAGTCGATAAAGGGAGCCAGTAAATTTAGTACACCTGGATTTCAATAAGGCCCACAAAAACAATTAAAATGCAAGATAAGGACTCTCAAAGTTGGGAATAATACATGGACAATTGGTTAACTAACAGGACGCATATAGATACTGCTGCAACTAATGATATTTTAAATTAGAATGCAAGATAGAATACAACATTAGACAGATGAATTACAGTGCATCACCTAACGTAACAAATAGGTTTTAAAATAATAAATCATCTCGAATACATGTGGTTTGTTTTAATACAAATTAAAGAAAATTACAAGATAACTTAAGGAATTGTTTATTATCTCCAACTGCTAGACAGTACACTGCAAAGGACTCTAAAGAGTATAGGCTATTTGCCAGCATCATATTAATCTTTTATCTTTGATATAGAAAGATCAAAAGACGCAACACTATCAACAAATATCAATGTAATTGTCCAGAACCTGACATGTTTAAGCCAATATAAGTCACTTATTTGCAGGTCCTCTAATGAAACAGCCAAAAATAGATAAACAGCTGATCTAGTGATAAGCATGATAAACTTTTGTCTGTGTACACAAGAATAAGAGTGAAATATGGAAGTTACTCATCCATCTTTATTGCACACGCAATGTGCACAAATCAAAATACCACCCATGGCAGGTTGGAATTGCACAGTGGCACTGTGGGAAGCACTGCTGCTGCACAGTACTAGGGACACCAGGTATAATCCCAGTCCTGAGAGACCGTGTGGAGTTTGCAGGTTACCTTAGAAACCCAATAGTACAGAAAGAAGCCATTCAGCTCATCGAATCTGCACCGACCACAATCCCACCCAGGCCTTCCCTTCATATCCACCCACTACTCCCTGTAACCTATGCATCTCAGAGCACGAAGGACAATTTTTAGCATGGCCAATCAACCTAACCCGCACACTTTTGGACTGAGGGAGGAAACCGGCGCACCCAGAGGAAACCCACACAGACATGAGGAGAATGTGCAAACTCCACACAGACAATGACCCAAGCCGGGAATTGAACCCAAGTCCCTGGAGCTGTGAAGCAGCAGTGCTAACCACTGTGCTACCGTGCCACTCAAGGTGTCTGCAAGGGTTTCCTACAGGAGCTCCCAGTATCCAAGTATCTGCACGGGTTTCCTACAGGAGCTCTCATATCTTCCTGCAGTCCAAAGATGTGCAGGTTATGTAGAATAGCCATGGTAAAATTGCACAGGGTTACGGGAACAGGGTGGAGGAAAGGGCCTGGGTGGAACGCTTTTTTCAGAGTTGACACAAACTCAATGGGCTGGATGATCCTTTTTTGTGCCATAGGGATTATACAGATTCTAGAGAATCATACTTCACCCAGCAAGCACAGCTGCTAAAATTACGTAAGAAGTTTCTATGACAGGAAAGAGATGCAACACTAACCTGCTCAGATACTAAAGCTAATTAACTCTCCTAAGCTAGATTCAAATACTTTTGCCACTGATTCAGAACTAACATTATTGTGCACAGCAACGCTTAAGAACGCAACAGCATTGAGGGCCGACCGCAGAAATACAATGGATAAAGGCAGCCACTAATTCAGAATGAATTGTAAAAGCCATTGTCACAGGCCAAAGGAATTAAGAAAAATCTGTCACCTGTGCCATCTGCCATACTTGGACGATAAAACTGACAGATAAAACAAAGCATCCTGTCCCTGGTGTCAGTTGGTCTAGACACTGTTTACTATGTAATTGGTTTCCAATATGTGATTTCACGATTTGATAACACTTGCTAAGTAATACTGATTGTGAGAAGAATTATACTGAAAACCAGTTATCAGTTGGGCTCAGTGTGGCTCACTTACAAAAGCTAGAAGTTGCATGTCTTCACACATAGGACCCTAGCTTTTGCAGACAAAAGGGACAAATCCATATTTTATGCATTTTTTCAACTAAACAAAAGCTTAGGGAACAGCTATTTCCTGGAAATTCAACATGGCAATATCTTGACCAGAATGGACCTGTCTGGTTTGAATTTGAAAAAGCTTAGCAGTTAATTGTTCCTTGGTGCATTTTCCATAGCGTCATCTATAACAGAGTCCACTTGCCAACCAATCAGCACTTTTCTCATGCAGCAATAATTGCTGTTCCTTTAATACTGGTATTCTTGTGAACTGTCTGATCAGTACAGGCCAAAAACCTTTTCTCACCAATATTTTTCTTGTCCTCTTCAAAGACAAGAAGGTAAGGGTGGCACAGAGATTAGCACTCTTGCCTCAGTGCCAGGGGCTAGGGTTTGATTCCCGATTGGGTAACTGCAGGATCTGAGAGAGTTTCCTGCAGATGCTCCAGATTCCTCCCACAGTCCAAAAGACGTGCTGGTTAGATGCACTGGCATGTTAAATGCTCCCTCAATGTACCCAAACTGGCGCCAGGGTGTGGTGACTAGGAGATTTACACAACCACCTCATTGCAGTGTTAATATAAGCCTACATGTGATTAATAATGATTAAATAGATAAAGCTTCTTTACAGACAAGGAAACTTTCATTCATGCTAAGTCCAAATGATATTTCTTCAGAGTTGAAATGCCCAGCTTTGCTGCAGAAGGGTTTTCCATCCTACAAATGGAAGATCCAGAAGCAGGTTGAGGTCCATTCATGACACAAAGGAGAAATAATTGTAATAAGTGTGGGCTCTGGCTTACAGTATCCAAAAAGGGAAACACAGCCTTATAATTAGCACAGTTGTTTCAAAATCAAAATCCCTCAAAGACCTTAGCCACACTTATGTAGCACATCACAATCAATGCAATACTATCCAAACCAAAAATTCTACTGATAATAAAAAAAGTGTCATTGGAATGCTTTGAACTGCAACAGAACAAAGAACTAGGGGGCACATTTTAAAAATTAGGGGGTTTCCATTTAAGACAGGCGAGAAAGGGCTGTTAGTCTGTGGAATTCTCTTCCCCAGGGAACAGTAGAAGATGAGTCATTGAATATATTCAAGGCTGAGTTGGATAAGTTTTTGATTGACAAGGGAGTCAAAGATTTTGAGAAAGTAAAGTAAAGTTGAGGTCACAATCATGATCTTACCAAATAGTAGTGCATGCTCAAAGGGCAGAATGGCCTACTCTTACTCTTAATTTGTGATTGAATTAAAGCTTTTAATTGTCATTAAATTTCTGTTATTCTCTACAATTTTTAGTACAAGAGCACTACTATAACAGCCTTCATTGAATTTAATAGCCTACAGCTTACTGCACATCTATAATTTGCAAACAGGTCAGAAACTAATAAACAATGCTACATGTTTACCAAAGCAAACCAATAAGTGAATAATAGAATTTTATATTTTCGGTCTAGATATTTTCATTATGTATTTTAGATCACTCATAACTAAGCATTTGTCACAGAAGTCTTTGCTGACCTTCGAACCTAGTCAAATGATTTTGGGAGTGAACTCGAGAATAAAAACAGAACAACCCATCATGTGCTTTATCTATTCGAAATTAACTTGAATCTCAGAGATTCTCCTTTCATCTTCAAAAAATGGTAGTGAGTCAATCTGACTTTTAAAATATTTAGCAAATTTATAAAACAAAACAACAAATAATAATAATAACAACGAATAAATTCCAAGTGTATATACTTGGAATGTGATGCTTAGTGCTTCCAAAACTGTTAACCGTTATATTGGATTTATGGTACAAGAAAGAGTACAGCTAGCTAGGCATTGATTATTTAACTGAATTTGCGTAACTGCTACCAGCTAAAAAACAAAACATAATATTTGGCACAATAGCTACTTTGACAGAAATATTGTAATATGAAACAAAGTATTTAGGCAGATGTAAAATAGGTAATACAAGGGACTGATTATACATTTGGGTTTAAAAATCTGGCATCCAATTGGGAATGCATACTTCTGAACTGTTAACTCAACAAGTTTATTTATTTTGGAATAAACTATATTAACTTCTGCACTGTGGTCAGATGAAGTGGAGCTTTCATGTTCTAAAATGAAGGATCCCAATGCTTTTTGTTTAGCACTCACCTGTTGTCCGCTGTCCCCATTGACTATATGAGGTAGAAGTGGAACTTCATTCATTAGAGCCGATTCCAGCGGAGGCTGTTCTGCCATTATCACTGGAATGTTCATTCATTGACAGCAATACTTTCCTCTCCCTGCCAACAAAGCACAAAAAAATTGATAATTTATATAAGCATTTCCAAGTGTACAATATAAGTTCATTTATTAGTCACATATAAGTCTTATATTAACACTGCAATAAAGTTACAGCGGAACTCTCCTAGTAGCCACACTCCAGCACCTGTTTAGGTCACTGCATCTAACTAACACGTCTTTCAGGCTGTGGAAGGAAACCCATGCAGACATATAGAGAACATGCAAACTCCACATAGTAACCCAAGCTGGAATTGAACCGCTGAACCTGGCACTGAAAGGCAGCAGTGCTAACTGCTGAGCCACCTGTTGGACTCTACATCATTCAAATGTCAACTGCCCTGTCAGAGTTTTGTTACTATTGTACAAAAGATTCAGAATTTCTTGCACATAAGTTTCAGGATGTCAATTTTCAAGAAGGGTTTGGGTTCTATCAGTAATATCTTGCTTCTCACTGCCATAAGATCTTAAAATACATACAAAATGACATTTAATTAATCTCAGCTCATCTATTCAAAAGGACATTGCTCTTCTTTTGAATGAAAATATTTCTCACGTCAATGTTTTGCTTCGAGGACTCCACCCAAAGTTTATTCTAGGTTATTTGGTGTAAAAAATTCCTGACAGTCATAAATTTATCTTCGACAAATTTGCTCCTTATGGTTCATCTTGTATTGGTATTTCAAATTATCTTTACCAGGTTGCTTACTAAATGTTGTAGCTGTGTAAAATCAGCACACAGTTTTTTCCTTTTAAAGCTGATAAGTGTGACCAATCTGATCTTTTTTCAGAATTCAGTTCTGCTGCTTGGGACCTGCCCAGTGGCTTTTCTTCGAACCAGCATAAGGGCTTGAATGTCAGAAGGTCAGAAAGTCAGAGATCATAGCTTGATACAATACTACAAATGTAGTCTGGCCAGTGTAGTCAGCATTTTAAACACAACCTTCTTGTATCAGTCTTAGTTATTAAAAAACCTCTGCAAAACAACAAAGGTTAATCTGAAAAGAATTCTTAAATCCAGTTAACAATGGCAATTAGAGTTTAGAACAAATCAGACTACCAGTTGCTAAAAGGAGAAAAAAATTAGCATTAAGAAACCCAAACCACCACATACTTAGTTTTCTCTTTCAACATCTCCTTCAACTGACATTATGAACTAAACCAATTTCACAGCATCTTTCATCCTATTTTCAACATTAATTCTTAATCAATACAACACTGAGAAAGATTAAGCAATAAAGAAAGAAAAATGTTGAACCAGCCCGCCAGCACAAATCAATCAGCAAAAAGTGAAACACAATCTTAAATGATCAAAACTATATGCAAATATTAGAACCCATTTCCCTATACATTTTGTACACTTATGCTGCTGGAACAAAATCAGATCATTCTTCTTGAACACTGGGAATCCCTCAGGTAATAAAGCAAGGCTTTAAAGTAATAAAAACAAATACTATAGATGATGGAATCTGAAACAAAAAAAATTGGAAAGACACAGATCTGGCAGTATGCTTGGAGAGAGAAAAGAGAGTTAATGTTCTGATTCCGTATGATTTTTTTTCAGAGCTCTGAAGCAGTCATATGGACTCAAGACTTCAGAGTATTCCGACATTCTTGCATCTGTCTGATTATGCTGTATCCACAGCAGCACCTTCCTTCATAATTATCAAGGAGAGTGACCTTAGAGGACTCAGCGGAGAACTTCATTGATCAGTGAAAAATGAAATTCCATACAAACAAATACAAGGCATATTGAAAACAGTAAAGGGAATTACATTTAATGCATGCTTGCGTCAAACTCTTCAAGGAGGATATTCAAAAGAAATCTGAAGGACCATGCCTTGAGAGAGTTGGCCCGAGAAATAAACAATCAGGTATTTTGCTAAAATCCCAAGCAGTCATGCTGAATTAAGCTGTGTAGAGATCATGCAAGGCGACCACCTGGTACACTGCACAAGTGCTGGTCACCGTGACATGTGGGGGCTAATTCTGGCAGCAAGGCAACACAGGAGAAATGGAACAAAATTGATTCCTTATGTTGAAGCTATGAAGAAATGAAATGATAAGCTTTGACTTTTCAGTATCAAAAAAAATTCCAGAATATAGAGAGACAACACATTTTAAGACTGATAACAAACCCAAAGCAACACATAAAAAGCCAAGGAGAGTAGAATGAAGTGCAGGCTTGTAAGTGGCAAATTTAAGATAATAGGAGTATTTCTTTCAAAGTAGATCAGCAGCTGAAACAAGCAGAAAGACTGTTCAGCTAGAACATGGAATTGATTTAATAACCAAATGCAATAAGAAGAGTACAGGGAGACATGATAATTAATTTGTGCATACAATTCTGAGGTAACTGACCAGGGTAAATTGCTTTCCTGATTTTGGTTGCCGGATAATTTTAGATCAAGTTCCGTACAACATTCATCTGCTCTTCTGAGACCTTGTGTCCACCTTGGAGCATTGGCTGGGTCTTGGTTCAACATCTTCACCTGAAAGATACTTCCTCAACAGCACAGCTTTTACAATGAAGTGTAACTTGAACATGCTCAAATATCTATAGTGGATCATGAATCTGACTCAAAGGTGAGTGTGTTATCACTAACCACTGTCTTCAGAAGGCATTAATTCAAGCTATTGTGTAAAAAATATCACTTTTTCAAGTCTAGCTTCAACAAGGCTGCTGATCCATGGAAAACCAAATGCAAACACCACAAATCAAGTGCAACCAAACAACAACTGAAAATAGGACTCCTGATTTAGTTATTCTTAACCCAGGCCAAACATGCACCTGGTCTTAAATGAATGAACAAAACGTAGACCGAGTGCTGGGACATTTTCTTTAAAACAGAAGGCATATATATTGTGTAATTCCCATATACAAGCAATATTTCATCATCACAGGAGGAGTAATCAGGGATGTTGGGGGTATGATGCAGGGGTCACGTGTGGAGTTACACAGGGCTTAAACTAGGTTTTACTCTCTAACATTTCCTGATAGTTACGTGGTCTCATGCTCACCCAAATCTCAGGAGTCAGAAGACACTGGGAAAATTGTCCAGGTTTAAACTTCCTAAGCAATTCCCACATACGTCTGCATAAGAGGACTTCCATGACATGCTGTCGCACATCTGCCATCGTGCATCCGGTCTCTGGGCCCAATGGATTATGAGAAGCAAAAGATACTGCAGGATCATCTGTGTAATCAAAACTACTGAAATTGTCTGCACTGCAAATGGCTTCTTCCATTCATTGACTTCTTGTTAATTCAACATTGTAGCCTTACTATAAACATCAACTGGACAACCTCAATTGAAAAGTGAGGCAGAGGACCCTCAACCTTCAAATGAGACTTATCCACCTTTTCTCCCTTTAAGCAGCTGCAAGCTTGCCCAACACTACAAATGCCACATCAATTTTTTCAGACACCTGAAGTTCAGTTAATTGAGTAATTTCAGCAGTTGAGTGCACCTAATTCACATCCAATGAGAAAATCCACATCAATGTCACTCATTACTGATCTTCTTGTACTACATGATTATTGCATTACCACCTGCATAACCCTTCATTGTTCTTCAAACTCAAACTATATTGGATTGTCTCCTCACCGTTTGTATATTTTATAAATACTCTCAAATCCCATAAGGTTAATAACTACAATCCAAAGTGCTTATATTCCGATTTCCAAATGCTGGAATCAGATCTGCAAGTATTTAACTGCAAGTTAATTATAAAGTTGCCCATCAGGGTGCCCTTTAGAAAAAAAACTAGAAAATGAGTTCACACAGGTGAAGATACATTAGAATGCAAAGACAGGATTCAGAATTGTCACTGCACCAAGTATTTGCCCATGAAATTAAAATGGATTTTGCAATTATGTCCCTAACTGATATTTCTGCTTGCGTAAATTATGGTTCTGATGGGGATTATTCTAAACACAAAATCACATGCATCAGTGTAAACGGTCACATTTCACACAACTGTAATTATAGTAAACTTAAAATGCTCAGATACATTATCAGAACAAGAAAAATAATTTGTGTATTTGCTTGGTAGTGTAAAACAGATGTGCTGTTAAAATTTTTTTTATCTTGAAGACATCAGGAATGATTAGCAAGACTACCAGTTGCAAACAGAACAATTTATACATGAGCAGACTGTGCTAACTGGTTGGCTAGTGGATTTTGATCAGTAGAGATGTTAGCGATGCATCACAGAATAGGTAACTGCCAAATTTTTGTTTAAATTCGAACAGGCAGGTTACTAATTGGTCAAGGAGTTGCTTTATGGAACAAACCACAATGATTTCCAACCAAACAAAAGCTTGGGGGACAAAGGTGCAATGCCTGGACATACACTTCCTCAATACCCTACAATTTCTCCTGCATTTTATTGCTTTCTTTGCCCTACCAATATGAATTGCATGGAATTAATTTCACTTCTATCACCTGTTCAGCGCATTGATTTTTCTCAGCACGCAGAGGTAAATTAACCTAAGGCAAACGGGACAAAACATTGGTCTGCCTAGTGGCCAAAGAATCCCCTATTTACTCTGGCTACTGAACCTAACCAGTCATAGATGTTCATCATCCTTTTCAAAACCACATTCTTCCTGATAAGAGTCAGCAAAAGGTTTGTTGCAACACACAAACAAGGCAGAAGAGGGGAGGACATCTTTGCCTGACTGCTGCCCATTGATTAAAACTGTGTTTATGTTTCTATAGAGCAGTTGCACTAATTGCAGATTACCTTCCCAACCCTGTATTTTGAGGAGTGCATTCTTTGTGTATCGGTGCAATGTTCCACTGAAGGCCCAGAAAGATGGACATTTGTCCAAAGTTGTGAGAGACTGTCAGAGATCTTTCTGCTGGGCACAATGCAGATCTGACTCGTAGGCAGCACCACAACAGATTTGACCTAATTGAAGTCCTTGTATCGAATTTCGTTGTCAATTTAGTGAGATGAATCTAAATCTCTTCCCTTGACTCTTACTTGTAGATGGCAATAATGACTCTCCTTCAGGAGTTCTGGCATATTGCTGGCTGGAAGCATACTTTCAATAGGTTAGAAGGGATCCAGTTGCATAGAGTTAAATAAAACACATATCCAGAAGTTTTACTCATGTCCAACAACAGGATAGCTGATGAGTTGGCAGTTTATCCAGAACTTTCTAGCTTACTGAAGTCCAAAGCCTTTGAGACAAAGGCTAAGTTGGAGGTCATGGTTTCACATTGTGCAGTCTGGCATAAAAGGGTTTGCGAATCCTAAGTACATCTGGCTGTGTTACCAAACAAACTTCTTCCTTCGGATTGCTGCTCAGTGTTGTTTAGAATGAAAAATGCAAGTCCATCTCATTTTGTTCCATGGTACAAGCTCTGGATCAGAAGACAATTTTGGAGAACTGAAGCAGAGCATCTTGAAAGCCCTTCACCACTTGGAGATGCTCCCCGACATTGATTCCCCCCCTTGACTGCAACAGGAACAAATTCTATATGCTTTTCTGGAGTCAGGAGATGCTTGAACACCTTAAGAGAAAGAATTCATCTCTTAGTCAGTTTTTATAATCACCCCCAAGTACATTGGGGAATTAAGGGGTTTCACAGTATTCCAATTTTTATAGTTCCCTTATGTTTTCCAAGTCTTTAGTTTCAAATTCAGCTCCCAAATTCTCCTGTCAACATTCTGATCTTTATGTGGGTGACTGCCAGCCAGGAGGAGTAAGAGAGAACCACATTGGCATATCATGCTGTTACTGGATCTGGCTGAGTGTGCTTCAAACACAAAAAAGGAGCAAAAATTCTGGAAAGAACGAACTTGTATGTGGACACATATCTACTGCACTGTGCTGCCTGCAAGATTGACAGTGTTGGTGTCTTTTATTGCTTCCATCAGGAGTCTGATTGCAATATCCAGTTTAATGTAGGCTCTGAACTGTCCAATCACATCAATGGTACAGCTGAAGTCGCCACCTAGACTACCCAGCAAGGGACCTCAATGTTGAAAAACACTAACAGTTTTAAAGCTTTTATATTAATAGATTGAACCCTCACACAGTTCAAAATTTACACAATCCACAGTATCATTAGAACATTCAGTTTTGCTGTTGGATCGGATCTGCATTCATGTTGTCTGCATGAACTCTGGCAACAATTCTCAGACGGCACCTCGCTCTGCAACTGGATGCTGAACTTCCTAACTCACAGACCACAATCAGTAAGGATAGGCAACAACACCACCTCCATGATCATTCTCAACATCGATGTCCCACGAGGCTGTGTTCTCAGCTCCCTACTATACTCCTTATAATCTTTGACTGTGTGGCCAAATTCCCTTCCAATTCGAATTTCAAGTTTGCTGACGACACCATCATAGTGGGTCAGATTTCAAACAATGATGAGATAGGGTATAGGAATGAGACAGGGTATAGGAATGAGACAGAGATTCTGGTGAACTGGTGCAGCAACAATAATCTCTCCCTCAATGTCAACAAAGTGAAGGAGATCGTCATCTACTTCAGAAAGCGTAAAGGAGAATACGCCTGTCAACATCAATGGGGACGAAATAGAAAGGAAGTTGTCATCGACTTCAGGAAGATTGAGGAGATGCCCATTTACGTCAAAGGGTCGAGAGCTTCAAGTTTTTAAGTGTCCAGAACACCAACCTGTCCTGGTCCTCTCATGCTGACACTATAGTTACGAAAGTCCACCAACATCTCTATCTCTCTCAGAAGACTAAAGAAATTTGGCACTCAGTTATGATTCTCATCAACTTTTATAGATGCACCATAGAAAGCATTCTTTCTGCTTGTACCACAACTTGGTATGGGCTCCTGCTCTGCCCAAGACCACAGGGAACTACAAAAGTTTGTGAATATAGCCCAGTCCATCACACAAATCTGAATATAGCCCAATCCATCACATAAATCTGAATATAGCCCAATCCATCACATAAATCAGCCTCCCATCCATTGACTCTGTCTACATTTCCCACTGCCTGTTGGTGGGTTTTCTTAATAATAACGCCGGCATGGGGAGACCAGAACATGTTGTAGGTGTTCTGCCCACCTAAAAACTTGAAGCTCTCAACCCTTTGATGTAGATGGGCATCTCCTCAATCTTCCTGAAGTCAATGCCAACTTCCTTCGTTTTGTTGACATTGAGGGAGAGATTATTGTTGTCACACCAGTTCACCAGATTTTCTCTCTCATTCCTGTACTCTGTCTCATCATTAGAACATAGAACATAACAGCACAGAACAGGCCCTTCGGCCTTCGATGTTGTGCCGACCAAAATAAAAAGCAATGCCCCTCCAAACTAAACCATTCCCTTCTCTTCCATATACTTATCAATTAACCTCTTAAACGCCACCAAACTTGGCGCATCTACAACAGCTGCAGGCAGGGCATTCCACTCCCTAATCACTCTTTGAGTAAAGAACCTACCTCTGATATCCGTCCTATAACTCATACCCCTTAATTTAAAGCTGTGTCCATTGTTCAAATTCAGCTCCCAAAACATTCTGATCTTCATGTGGGTGACTGCCAGCCAGGAATAAGAGAAGAAAGGACCACACTGGCATAATGTCATGCTGTTACTGGATCTGGCCAACAACAGTTTTAGGTATATAAGGAGTATGGTAAGTAGCACAGGACACAGCTTTGTGGTTCATCAGTGTTGAGATGTTCAAAGGGATGTTATTGCCTATGCTTACTGATTAACACTTGATGAAGCAGCAGTACTCTGGAAGCTTGTGATTCCAAATAAATCTATTGGACTTTAACCTAGTGTTGTGAGAATTCTCACTAATTAGTTGCTGCAAAGACGATTACTCAACACCTCTACTTCGTTGATGGCAATATTGTCACCCCACAGAATACACAGGCCAGAGGAAGAGTAATCTTCAATTCCTGAAAATGGGGATGATGGCACACAAGACCACTATTGGCAACTGTGTTAACTTGAATTCTTGAAATAACTGCAGATGGGCCTTGACCTTGGAGGTATCCCAACAATTGGCACAGTGGTTAGCACTACTGCCTCCCAGCACCAGGGACCCGGATTCAATTCCAGGTTTGCTTCACTGTTGTGTGGAGCTTACACAATATCCCCAAGTCTGCACAGGTTTCCTCCAGGTGCTCCAGTTTCCTCCCACAGTCTGAAAGACATGCTGGTTAGGTGCACTGCTCATGCTAAATTCTTCCTCAGTGTACTGAACAGGTATCAGTGTGGCGACTAGGGAATTTTCACAGTAACTTCATGGCAGCGTTAATGTAAGCATACTTGTTACACTAATCAACTGAAAAATATTTAAACGATGTGGGGTGATTTTAACACTACACACATTGATATAAGCTTCACATCCATTTTTTTAAAATGCATAATCCCATCAAAGCATTGTTATGCTGCTCTGAATTTGGATCTGCTCCTGTATTCCAGTGATTTGCCTAAACTATACTTGCCGCTGAGGTACCTGACCTGCTTTCTTTCTGAGCATGTTGGTTTACTGGGGTGGCATCAGCAGTGATGTACCATGGTAATAACAACTTGGGTAACCTGACTGGTGTTTGATTTTCCCTTAAGCTGTTACACTCACTAAAGGGAACAATCTTTTTCTACCTACTGTATCTACATTTCTCATCAACTTGACGTCATTGAAAAACAAGAGCAGTTTGCTCTTGAGTTTGCTCTGCCATTCGATAAGATCTTAGTTGATATTTGACCTCAGCCCCACCTGATCCCCTTCTCCCTTGACTTCTCAGTCCAAAAATCTATCTACCCCAACCTTAAATATACTTGGTGACTAAGCACCCACAACCCATTGGAGTAGAGAGTTCTAAAGACTTATAGTGAACAAACATCTTTCATCTGAGTGTCATATGGCGTCCTGGAATTAGTGCTCATCTGTCTCATATCTGCTATTCTGAAGCTGGCATACACTGGACAAGTCATTGCTCACTGTGTACTGGAGTTAAGTATTTTATTCATTGTTGGTCTTTGCATTTTGTTTACTTTAATGACGGAAATGGCTTGTTTTGCCTTGCCCTTCCTTGACACATGAGCAGAAACCACTGCTGACTGTCTGGAACATAATTGGCCTTTCGTCATTTGTCATGGCACTGGCACAGTCTTGCAATTATCTGGAATTTTCTCTTGTTGGCTTTCCTCTTTACAAATTGCCAGCTTCCCATTGTACCTTTGCTATATCTTTTCTACAGATGACATCCAGTTGATGACAGACTCTGTATTGGATTTGGTGGCCTGCTGTTATACCGTTTTCCTGCTTTTTGTGTCCTTTCCCATGGTTTCTTCACAGGGATCTTGGTGGGGGCAGGTTTGTGCAAGGACTGTTGGTCTCCTTTGAGACGGTTTCATTTATTGTTCTTTCCTTGTACACCGTCTTGATCCTTGCCCCCAGCATGTTGATGTCATTGTACTACGAACTTGTAAAAATGCACCAACAAACGTATCCATTCTGATGCAAAATCTGCCACCAGAACTTTTCAACATGTAGGTGTGTTTTCTCAGCGCATCTATTCAAATTATGTTTAGACAGACATCATGGTGCCAACTGATAGAATTGCATCTTACTGACTGTGATTAGTAAACAACAGAACATTATGCAGTGTCACAAATGCTTCTTCTTCCCATTTGAAACATTTGTGACGATCTGTTCAGATTATGAAGGCCAAATGTATTCCTTCCCTCTAGATTTGCATTTCTGTAATATTCTAAAATAGTGCACAAATACCTAATCACATAGTCATTAAACAACTAATTTTTAAATTTAGTCCAGAGAAACAAATGAAGGTATTTCCCAGTATCTTGGATCTGAATCAGAAACAATCACAAGGCAGATTCAAAGTAATTGAGCTTCAAGTAATAAAGGGCCGCGTGTCATTTATTTCCTTAATTGCTCACTGACCCTGTGTGTTGAAATTGTGTTTCTTGTGCAAAGGAGCCTAAATGCCCTTATAGCTTCAAGCTACAAGATCTAACATTCATATTTATTTTCAAATTTTCTTAAACCTGCAAATGCCCTTCTGGATGGAGCAGTGTTGAAAATGATATCCCTGTATTTCCAAGCTGTCCATCTGACCCAAACATTTGAAATTTATAAGTCCAAATTAAGTAAATGTAATATACTGCAAGCTTTAATAGTTGGAAAAATTGAATGCATAAACCAAGGAGCAATAATAACCATTGATGGAAGGTACAATACCACAATATTAAAAGGTCACAAAAATCAAGTGCTCTCGATGAACACCTCAGAAATTCCACTAGTTTAGAACATAGAACATTACAGCACAGAACAGGCCCTTTGGCCTTCGATGTTGCACCGACCAATATAAAAAGCAATGCCCCTCCAAACTAAATCATTCCCTTCTCTTCCATATACTTATCAACTAACCTCTTAAACGCCACCAAACTTGGCGCATCTACACCCGCTGCAGGCAGGGCATTCCACTCCCGAACCACCCTTTGGGTAAAGAACCTGCCTCTGATATCCGTCCTATAACTATCACCCCTTAATTTAAAGCTGTGTCCCCTCGTGCTAGCTTTCTCCATCCTAGGAAAAAGGCTATCACTGTCCACCCTATCTAAACCTCTAATCATCTTATATGTTTCAATAAGGTCTCCTCTTAGCCGCCTCCTTTCTAACGAAAACAACCTCAAATCCCTCAGCCTCTCCTCATAAGACCTGCCCTCCATACCAGGCAACATCCTGGTAAACCTCCTCTGTACCCTCTCCAATGCCTCCACATCTTTCTTATAATGTGGGGACCAGAACTGCACACAATACTCCAAGTGCGGCCGCACTAGAGTTTTGTACAGTTGCAACATGACTTTGCGGCTCCGAAATTCAATCCCCCTACCAATAAAAGCTAAGACTCCATATGCCTTCTTAACAACCTTCTCGACTTGACTGCCTACTTTCAGGGATCTATGCACATACACACCAAGATCCCTCTGTTCATCAAGACTACTAAGAATCCTACCATTAGCCCTATACTCTACACATTTATTATTCCTGCCATAGTGCATTACCTCACACTTTTCACATTAAACTCCATTTGCCACCTCTCGGCCCAGCTCTGCAACTTGTCCAAGTCACTCTGTAAACTATAACACCCCTCTTCACTATCTACCACTCCACCGACTTTAGTGTCATCTGCAAATTTACTGATCCATCCCTCAATACCCTCATCCAGATCATTTATAAAAATTACAAACAGCAGGGGCCCCAAAACAGACCCCTGAGGTACACCACTTGTCACCGTACTCCAAGTTTACTTCTAAGATGTTAGCAGAAACCTCTCAATTTAGAGATCAGGATAAAGACTATGGTTAAGTGGATCAAGTGTAGCTTGATTAACAGTTAAATATCAGGTCACTTACAAGACAGTCTTCAGATTACCATGGAAGAACATTGTACACAACAAACTGTATTGTACACAAAAGTGAAAGTTGATAGGTCAAGTGGAAGGATCCCCCATTGATAAACATCCTGCCAATTCCTCCAGTATTCAAATGTAAATTTCACTATTATAATCAGGCATGGTAGCATAACGATTATGTTACTGGACTAGCAATGCAGAGGTCTGGATTATTGAATTAGAAACATAAATACAAATCCCATCACAGCAACCTGGATACAAAATCGACGCAAATGTAAGCTGTGAGGACACTAAAGTTCCACATAGGTTCAGGTTATGAGAGTGGACAAAAATGTCATTGATGCCTATAACACGAGGAAATATAATGTCATTCATTTGGTGGAAAGAATAGAAAAATATTCTAAAGTTATTAAATCCTGGTGTTCATGAGGATTTACATCCCCTTGAACAAAAAATGCAACATTAACATATAGGGCCAGTGAGCAATTATGAAAATAAATGATAAGCTGCCCTTTATTGCAAAGGAATTGGAGTACAAGAGCAAGGAAGTTTGGCTGTCCTACAAGGGGAGAGAGAGAGCAGAATAACGGCATGCCCTCAAGTTAAAAAGAATGAGAGATGATTTCAATGAAATGTATAGGATTCGAGAGAGTGTGATAAGATGGATGCTGAAGATCAAGAACTGGACAACATGGTCTCAGGAAAAACATTCATCCATATGACACTCAGATGAAAGATATTTGTTTGTTCACTAAGTCTTTAGAATGCTCTACTCCAATGGGTTGTGGATATTCAGTCACCCAGTATATTTAAGTTTGGGGTAGATAGATTTTTGGACTGAGAAATCAAGGGAGAAGGGGATGAGGTGGGGCTGAGGTCAAATATCAACTAAGCTCTTATCGAATGGCAGAGCAAACTGCTCTTGTTTTTCAATGACATCAAGTTGATGAGAAATGTAGATCCAGTAGGTAGAAAAAGATTGTTCCCTTTAGTGATTGGGTCAATAACCAGAGGTCATGGATTTGAAATAACCAGCAAAAGGAGATACAAAGTTATTTTTTCCCCACTCAAGATTTGCCGGACTCTCTCCAAAATGGAAGTGGAAACATATTTCATATATAGTTCTGAAAAATGCTGGAATAGATGAGGAACTTACATGAATGTGTCACCAAGTGACAGCACATACAGAATACGGTTTTCCTCCTGTGCCATAAATTCTATGATACCTAGCCTAATCCCATTTCATTACTCATTCCCTATGCCAGTTATTAAATACTTCACTATATCGAACAATTCAATTCCCTTCTGGAAAGAATTTAGACTCAACAGTAGTTGTGATAGAAAATTTCACATTCTAGGTATCCTAATGTAAATAACTTCCTTCAAACTTCTATGCAAGATGCTGTAAAATGCTGTAATCATTTAGCATGCAATTACATAGCAAGTCTTTGCTCTCAGTAAGGGTGACAGGCATCTTTGCCATAGAAGCACAAAAGAAAATCAGCAAGATAATTACTTGAAAGACAAACATAGACATTGCACTTCTTACAAATGCTTGCAAAAAACGGTAACACCAACCCCGTTACCTGCTAGCTCCTTAGCTGAGTGACAAAGTACAGTGTTGTTGCGCAGAAAGATGGAATGATGTGTTGCAGAAAAAGTTCAAGATCAATCACACAGCAGTCTTTATCAATGCTCACAGCAGTAGTTAAAATGGGCAAAAAACTTATAAAAATAGCTCAAAGACAAATACATCGACAGAAAATAAATCAATCTGACAACTTTCATTAAATGTTTACAATGGCTTCTTAGACTTTAGCATCACTATCAGCACATAGGACCAAAGAGAGGATACACAGGTTAGATTTTAGATCATTGCTTAACTCAAGAGGCGCATCAAATTTGAAAGGTTTATGAGGTCAGCTGCATTAGGCTCAGTTAATAGAGATCAGTGAGGGACTTTACTGATTGCAAAGTTGAAGAAAAATGGTTGCACATTGGGACAGATTACATTAAATACTCAAAAATCCCCTGGTTCCCAAAAATGTTACATAAAATCAGTCAAAGGAAGATGGAAGTGTCATCAGTGGAAGTCCGGCCTCAAGTCTGGATTTAACAGTAAAACTGTTATGTAGAGTCAAAGGCATTTATAACAAGGAAACAGACCCTTCAGCCCAACTTGTCCATACTGCTTTTTTTAAAAACTAGTTAGTCATGTAACTGTCTAATTGCCTTTAAAAGACAAAATTGTACTTGCCTCTACGACCACCTCTGGCAGCTTGTTCTAGACATTCCACACTGAAAAAAATTGCTCCCTTCTGGACACTTTTGTATCTCCCTCACCTGAAACATATGCTCTCTAGTTTTAGACTCCCCTAGCTTTGTGAAGCTATATTGACTATCTAGCTGATATGGTGCAGCCTCTGATCTACTCATTACAGTCTTGCAAGTATTTATAGAGCTATCAGACTTTTTTTTAAACTTCTCCTGAGGGTTCTGACCAAAGTGATTGACAAGATCATGTGATGATGTGGTCTATATGCAGAGCTGGATCTGCATGTGAAAAAAAGCTTTTGCAGAAAGTGCAGACAGCTGTGGTTGATGACTAAAGTTAGAAGTATTTTGCAGGCTTTTGGAACTCTGTCTGCCTCAGAATTTTCTAGTTGCATTTATTTAAAACTGAATTTTATATATCCATGAATGGGACTTGTATCAGTATATACTATATCAGTTACATCTTACTGTGCTTAACCCAGTCCAATGTCAGCATCTCCACATCACATATAAGGAGCAGCATGATGGCACATTGGTTGGCAATGCTGCCTCACAGGGCCAGGGTCCTGTGTTCAAATCTAGCCTTAGATGACTGTGTGTTAAGTTTCCACATTCTCTGTCTGTGCTCTTCCTCCGCGTGTTCCAGTTTCCTCCCACATTCCAAAGATATACAGGTTAAGTTGACTGAACATGCTAAATTGCTCCTTAGCGACAGGGGGATTAATTAGCAGGGTAAATTCGCAGGGATAGGGCCTGGATGGGATTGTTGTTAGTGCAGGCTCAATGGGCCAAATGGCCTCCTTGAGCATTGCAGGAATTCCTTGATTCCAGGATTTAGAACTGTGACAGTCATAAGCTTGAAAGTAAAGTTGCTTCCTTTCATATTTATATATTGCTTAACTGTTAATGGATAAGCAGATTCATTTGTTTCAGTTTTATTTAAAGTGTTATTAAATAAAGTTTATTTTAATATAACAATTTTCTACTTTGTCAGTGAAATCATTCCTGGAGTGAAACATTTTATCTCCACATTTATGCCATAAAGAAAAATTGTTGGGTTTCCTAATGTAACTTTGGGTTCTAGTCAGCACCCTTACATTACTAAGGAGATAAAAGCTTGCATTGTTAGTTCAAGGAATATTCACTAAGCTGATTGCTAAGATGAAGATGTTGACTTATGAGGAAAGGTTGAGCAGGTTCCTTGCAACTATGATTAGCAGAACTAAGAAGAATGACAAGTGAGCTTTTTGAGACATAAGATTTTAAGGGGATTTGATAGGGTAGATGCTGAGATGTCTCATCTTGTGGGGCAATCTGAACTAGGCAGCACAGTTTTAAAATAAGGGGAACACTAATTTAAGATGGAAATAAAATTCATTTCTTGCAGATGGTTCTTAACCTTTGAATTTTTTTCCCAAGAGAATTGAGACTCAGTTACTGAATATGTTCACTAGTGAGTTAGATGGGAGTACGGGATGGAGGGGGTAAACAGGAAAGTAGAGTTAAAACCACAATCAGATCAGCTATAATCTTACTGAATGGAGAACAGGTTTGAATAGACAAAATGGCCTACTTCTGCTCTTATTTCTTATGATCATAAAAATACTTAACATTTCAATTTTAATTTTCACATAGCAAAATAAATGGCTATGACTGCATTAAGATAAAACACTAAAATACAGATCTCAAAGAAAAAAATCTAAAAATGCATGGAATTTTTAAAATATAATTCCACAAATATAAAACTAGTTCTTCAGGGAAGTCAATACACTTAAAAACTTAAGTTACATTCATCAAGGTATAACTTTTAGGTTTTACAGCAGGACTGGGTGTTTTCTTCAAACCACAAGTGCAATGGAAATTGCAGTCTAGTGAACTCTACCATGCACCCTACGTAGGAGGGTGGACTCACTGACAGTCACATCTGGAGTTTCACATTCTCTGTATGTCTGGACTCCAGAAATTGTCAGTTTTAATGGAGGAATGATAGCAAACAACTTCAGTTCTGTCATCATTATCACTACAAGGAACAAAGGATGATGGCAGGCATGTGAAGTTACAGCAAACATGAAAAGCCTGCATATGCCTTCATCTTTAAACATTGGTCCATAGGCAAAAACAAATTACTCAGATTTCTCCAAGTAAAAGTCTATACAAGCCAAGATTACCCAAGAAGTTTGTGATGCATACTTCAAGGAAAGCTGTATTAAAGTTGTGCCACAAATTGGCATGTGGACCATGTTCTGAATCTCTTAGTCAGTTTTTGCACGTAGTCTTTTTCATTATATATTTTTAAGTTTATAAATATTTGTTAACAATTGTTTATATGACGATTGGACTGGTTCCTCACTGGATTTTGCATGACTCTTCACAATATTGCAAAAAAAGCACCATCACAAACCAGTATTTCAAATTAGACACCCTCACAGGTGTCATCAGTATGAGTCATGACAGGAAATCGGGGGCTCTTGGCCAAGATTTTAAAAATTTCTTTGGTATAGGGTTTTTTTGACATTTTAAATGTAACATGAGTGAGGAATACACGGGGCCAAAAACACGTTATTTAAAATAAGGAGATTGCAAATTGGCTCTTGATCTAGCTCAATCAGGAAGATCAATATAATCTTAGCAAGTTTGAAGAGCGTGCTTAAAACCAATCTGATGGAATTGGCAGATAAAGTAGAAGTAGTCTTATCTACAGAGACCAAGAAGCTGATATAGTACAAAGAACAACACAGCACAGGAAACAGGCCCTTCGGCCCAACGAGCCCGCACCGCCACCTCGATGCTCCCACTTCTACATGCGATCCCTGTCCATGTTTATAGATCTATGGATTAAAAACCAAATTTGAGACAATTTAGGGAGAATTTGTTTTGCCAATTAGCTTAGGAGCACATCTTTGGGATGTGGGAGGAAACCGGAGCTCCCGGAGAAAACCCACGCAAGCACAGGGAGAATGCGCAAGCCCAAATCCATGTATCTGCACAGCACAGCTATAGTCACTGCGCTGTCGTGTTGCCCATCAGATGGTCCAGGTCATGCATACACTAACGACGTGAAGCAGTAGGATACTCTTGAAAAAGGTCCAAGAGCAGTCCTCTCACGACCCATTGCGTGTATGCCCCTCGTTAGACAACAAGGTGGACCAAAGCACCTGTAGGATAAAAACAAGTACATCAATATCATCATCTATTTACACACTTCCGAGGGACTCCCAAGGCTCATGATCCCTATTTTAAATCAGTTTTATATACCCTCCATTCCCATTCTGTTCATGTGCCCATCTAAGTATTTCTTAAATATCTCCAGAGTACCTGCCTCCACCACTTTACTTGGTAGCGCATTCCATACCCCCACCATAATTGAAACCATAGCAACACATTTCAACGTACCAGTGAGGTTAGCCAAACTCAATATTTAAGAAATCAGGAAATTGAATAAGTTAAGCTTCGATTATGAAGAGACATGGAAAAAAAGAGTTTGAAAGGGAAATAGAACAACTGGCCTATGAATGAAAGAATATCATTAAACTAGGAGTGCAAAAAGGATTTACTAAGATGCTATTGGGACTTGATGGTTTGAGTTATCAGGACAGGCTGGACAGATCAGCACATTTTTCTCGAGTGTAGGAGGCTTAGAGATAATTTCATAGAGTCTATAAAATAATGAGGGACATTGATCAGCTAGATAGCCAATATCTTTTCCCAAAGGTAGGGGAGTCTAAAACTAGAGGGCATAGGTTTAAGGTGAGAAGGGACAGATGCAAAAGGATCCAAGGGGCAATATTTCACAGAGGGTAGTGAGTGTCTGAAATGAGTTACCAGAGGTAGTAATAGAGGCAGGTACAATTTTGTTTTTCAAGAATCTTTTACATGGGTAACATGGCTTTCAAGGGATATGGGCCAAGCACAAGGAATTAGAACTAGCTTAGTGGTTACAAAAAGGCAAAATGAACAAGTTGGGCTGAACGGTCTGTTTCCATGCTGAAAACCTCTTACTCTATGCCTCTAAGTCGCAAGGGAAAAAAAAGGAAAAGAAAGAGACTTTTAACTTCATAAACAGGCAGCAGAACCAGAAAGATCAGAGTAGATGGAAGAGGAATGTGGTTCTAGACAAGAGATTACTGGAAGTGATGTATAGATATGGAAAGGCCTTTCCAAAATTTGATGAAAGGAATGTGGACATTTTGAAAACGCTTTTGAGAAAATAGTTAGATAGATCAAATGGACACAAGGCATTCAGACCTACTGTTACATGCTAAACTTGCAGATAGGACTGGTTAAATTCATGCATCTTTGTCAGAGGGAAGGTTTGGGAAATAAAACTGTAAAGAAAGTTATATTGAGTGCTTACAAACTGACACCAAAAGTTTGCAGATAAAAACGTTCAACCTGTAAGAACACAGTCTGGACAGACTTGTATTGCATTTGAAAGAGCTAAGCAAAGTAATTTGATTGGTGGATGCAAGCACTAAAAAGAGAAACCTACGAAGCCCTTCGAGAGAGAATTCCATTGGAAGAATTTAAAGATTTGTTACCTACAATGATTAGAACTCATGTTGAGAAACAAAAAGTTAGAATTGCTAGACAAGCCACAGAGATTGCAGATGACAATGAGTTGGTTCAGAGACCAAAACCCTTTCTTAGACTCACTATTAAACTGGAAAAGATAGAAAACGGAAAGTGTGAGAAAGGACGGTCTAGAAAGTGAGGGAGTGGTCAGAAACTCCAAGGACGCCTCCTTTCAAAATAAAACCAAGTTTGCTGGATGGAATAGCAATATGAAAAAGTTACATGCTTTCACCAATAAACTAAGCTACAGAAAATCAATATACTGGGGACTTAAATGGATGGACAGTTGGAGTTATAAATCTTAACCAGGAAAATATGAAATCAGAAACTGCAGACAAGCCAGTCGAATGTACAGACAGGGAAAGCAGAAAGAAATCCCACACCAGCTTAAAGTCCAACAAGTTTATTTGTAGCAAATGCTTCAAGCTTTCGGAACATGTTGTTCCTTCGTCAGGTGGCTGGGAGTTCTGATCATAAACTGGGCACAAAGAACACAAACTCAATTTACGTGCATAATGATTGGAATGTGAGTCTACAGCTAATCAATTCTTACAGACATCAGATAGGGAAAGAACAGAGACTAGGAATGAAAAAGTGTGCAATCTCTATAGGGGCAGAGTGACCTGCAGATGACAGGTTTTGTATGCGAAGGAAAAGTATCTTCAAGTGAAGGGGATAGAATGGAAAAGGACATTAAAATTTTGAGATACACTGGTGCAGGATCAGGTTATTTTTATCCAGAAAGAGTACTGAAGGAAAAGATTCTGGTGAACAGTATACATGGCAGAACAAATAGTTTTAAAGTCTACTTATTTAGTGTTACAAGTAGGCTTACATTAACACTGCAATGAAGTTACTGTGAAAATCCCCTAGTTGCCACACTTTAGCACCTGTTCGGGTCAATCCACCTAACCAACATGTTCTTCAGACTGTAACAGGAACCCAGAGGAGACCATGCAGATATGGGGAGAACGTGCAAACTTCACACAGCGACCCAAACCAGGAATCCAATCCGGGTCCCTGGCACTGTGATGTAGTTGTGCGAACACAGTGTCACCCTATAAATAAATTCCTTTGGTTTAAGAAAGACTTGAATGGCTTGAAGATGGGTCAGGCAGTTGTATGCATGGTAGAAACATTATCCACTGCAAGCAGTCAATTCATTTTTGGGAATGATACAGCAAGATCACAGATAGTAGTGATACCTACTGTAGACAAACAGCTAACAGAGGTTCCAACCACGGAAAAATTTCAAACAGATCAGCCTAGGATACATACAAATTGTGTACTGACAAAATCACAGATCCTAATGACAACTGACAGAGGATTTGAAAGCTCAGGATGAGGACAGTGAGACAAAGTTACCTAATCGGATTTATAAGCAAGCTAAATGAGAATGAAACAGATTCAAAGAAAGAGATGCATTCCCGAGTGTTATTTCATACAAAATAACATTGAGAAAATGGTGCACAGGACAAATGGGCATAAGTACACCAAATGGTATTACCTTCCGAGTATCAGAAAAAGATTGAGGATGGTTCATGAGATTCCATTGGGGAATACCTCAGAATAAAGAAAACCCAAGCCAAAATTCAAGGACAGTTTTATTGGCCCAGACTACACAAAGATGTAGTCTCCTTTTGTCAAACTTGCCATATCTGTCAAGTAATAAGGAAACCACAAGCTGATAAAACCAGCATTTTTGAATCCTGTCCCAACGTTTGAAGAACTTTCACTAGGGTTCAATCAACTTCATACGGCCAATACCAAGAACACGAAGCAGGAATCAATGTTTGCTAACTATCATGAATATATTCACCAGATTCCCTAAAGCCATACCCTTAAGAACCACTACAGCCAGGAGTGTGACAAGGAGTTAACCAAATTATTTACTTAATGTCTTACTGAGGGAGATACCATCAGACCATGGAACAAATTTTATGGCAGAACTATTTAAAGAGGTCATGAATAGCCTGGAGGTAAAAAAAAAATACAAATCAATCACCTATAGTTCCAGGGAGTGGTGGCATTAAACTCTGAAAATGATGAGAGTTTGTAGTCAAAATTGCCCTCATGATTGGAGCAAAGGGATCCCTTTTTATTTGAGATTGGGGATGCACCAAATCAGTCTACTAAATTCAATCCTTTCAAACTAGTCTGTTGAAATGACCATTGAAATTAATTTGCAAAAAGTTACTAAGAAATCAGAGACTGCACTTTGAATTTCAGGGAAGACCTGAATGAAGCCTGTGAGGAGGCAAGAAAATATTTAAAGACAGCCCAGCAAGGAACGAAAGCAACGGCAGTTAGGAAGGCCAGACTCAGTGTTGTAACAGGGCAAAAAGAATGTTCATGTTATTATCTGCGCCAGGCAAATCTCAAAGTTAGATTGAGTGGGCTGTATTAACTGGACCAAGGGCTGCCAAATGACATTCAAACATTTAAAAACAATGCCAAGAACAAATCCAGTGTTAGTATCATCCATTTTAGTTAAAATTGGCAATGGATGCTAGCAACTTTGGTGTGGGAATTATGTCATTCCAAGATGACAAACTTGGCATTGAGAAACCAGTGGGATATATCTCACATCTGTGTGGAGTTTGCACATTCTCCTCATGTCTGTTTCCTCTGGGTGCTCCAGTTTCCTTCCACAGTCCAAAGATGTGTGGGTTAGGTTGATTGCTGTGCTAAAATTACCCGTTAGTGTCTTGAGATGCATAGTTTAGAGGGGTTAGTAGATAAAATATGTAAGTATATGGGATTGGGGCCTGGATGGAATTGTGGTCGGCGCCAAATGGCTTCTTTCCACACTCGAGTTTCTATGATGATTTCTATGAAATCAAATTGTCACCAATGGAAGTGGAAAAAAAACTAAGTCTGGTACTGGCATTTTAACATTTTGAAATTTAGATTACCAGTAATCCAGCAGTGACAATCCCAAATGGAACCACAATCCTCTAACATTTGTGGAGAAATTTCAAGATTGTTTATTCCAATGGAGTTTGCTATTGCAACCATTTAACTGAAAAATCATTGTGACCAGGAGAGAAAATGTCATTTTGGACACTTTATCCATAATATAAAAAACATTTTTGGGAACAGTGAGTGCAAATATTCTGGGCTAACTTCTATGCTAATGCATGCTCTTGAAATTTTGTAATGTTTAAAAAAATAAGAAAAGGTTTGATAAATGAAACAGCTTTTAAATTAAGGCATTTCTTTTTTTTAAAAAAGGCAGGGGTTTGCCTAGCAGCAACGGTAACAAAATTTTTAAATCCACCGAGCAACAGTAACAACGAGCATTCAAGACCTCCCACTGCCTCGACAAAGCAGCCAGCATAACTAAGGACCATGGACATTCTCTCTTCCAGCTTTTTCCTTCAAGAAAAAGATGCAAACGTTTGAGGTCACATACCAATCCACTCAAAAATACCTTCTTCTCTGCTGCTGTCAGACTTTTGAATATACGTATATTAAATTGATCTTTCTCTACACCTTAACTATGACTAATATTATACTATGCACTCTCGTTTCCTTCTCTACGTATGTTTTATCTGTATGGCACTCAAAAAACAATACTTTTCACTATGTTAATACACGTGACAATAATAAATCAAATCAAAGCAAAGCAAAGTTAGAACATAGAACATTACAGCGCAGAACAGGCCCTTCGGCCTTTGATGTTGCGCCGACCAATTAGGAACAAGCAGTGACCCTCTAACCTAAACCATTCCCTTTTCATCCATAAACTTATCTACTAACCTCTTAAACGCCACCAAACTTGGCGCATCTACAACTGACACAGGCAAGGCATTCCATACCCTTACCACCCTCTGGGTAAAGAACCTACCTCTGACATCTGTCCTAAAACCACCACCCCTTAATTTAAAGCTATGTCCCCTCGTGCTAGTTTCCTCCATCCTAGGAAAAAGGCTATCACTGTCCACCCTATCTAAACCTCTAATCATCTTACATGTTTCAAGAGGGTCTCCTCTTAGCCGCCTTCTTTCTAATGAAAACAACCTCAAATCTCTCAGCCTCTCTTCATAAGACCTGCCCTCCATACCAGGCAACATCCTGGTAAACCTCCTCTGTACCCTCTCCAATGCATGTCTCCACATCATTCTTATAATGCGGGGACCAGAACTGTACACAATACTCCGAGTGCGGCCGCACTAGAGTTTTGTATAGTTGCAACATGACGTTGCAGCTCCGAAATTCAATGCCCCTATCAATAAAAGCTAAGACTCCGTATGCCTTAACAACCTTATCGACTTGATTGCCAACTTTCAGGGATCTATGCATTTCACAGGCAATATCAGTGTGGATCATGACATGCACAAACAATCTTTTGGATTGTTGACCACAGCTATAATCATTTACTGACTGAAAATTTTGAATATACCTGTGCCCTCGTATGCTGGGATACCTTAATGCAGCCTAATGTTGGAAAAAATATTTTGGTATGGCCTTTAACCCCAAATTTGGTATGCTTTCTGATAAACTAGTGATTAATTTAGACTCAAGTACAATTTGAACACAATTTGCTGTGTCATTCCTCACTAGCAGTGCAAGAGGGGAAATACCCCAAATGAAATATGCTGTTTTAAAATAGTTATTCAAATTATTTGCTTGCAAAAATACCTTTCATATTGAAACTGCTTGGCCTTATATATTTGAGATCATCTGCATATTCAAACAATTTCATTATACAGGACATTTTCAACACCCCTCAGTACACTCAATCTAACACTTACATCAATCTTTTACAATAAGCAGTATATCCTCTATTTCATAAAACACTATCTCAGGTAGTTTTATGACAGGTAGTGCTGTCAAAATTTGGTTCAGCTGAGAGAGGGATAATATAGCATTTTGCAACTGCTCTTGGGAGATTACCAAAAAATATTTACTAATCCCACAGGAGTTTCACTTCAGAGTTTCTGATGGATTAAATAGCAAGCATTTGCATTTGAGGCAAATTAAAAGGTATTCTTTATCCTAAGTGTGCATTAGCAATCATAGATTCCTACAATACAGAAGAAGGTCTTCCAGCCCATGGAGTCTGCATTGACCACAATACCACCCAGGCCCTATCCCTAAAACCCCATGTATTTACCTGAGCTAGTCTCCCTGACTCAAAGGGCAATTTAGACTGTCAAACCACCTAACCCACACATCTGTGGCCTGTGGGAGGAATAAGCGGAAATGGGGAGAGGACCTGGATGGGATTATAGTCGGTGCAGACTTAATGAGCTGAAAGGCCTCTTTCTGTACCATATGATTCTATAAATCCATCAGACATGGGGAGACATGCAAACTCCACACAGATAGTGACCTAAGGCAGGAATTGAATTCAGGTCCCTGGTGCTGTGATACAGCAGTGCTAACTACTGTACTGCCAACAATGTCATTGACAAAACAGCACCAAGTGTCTGATAAATTACAAGCTGCTTAGTTTTACATACTTAGCTTCAGTACAGTACAGGTGGCCGCCATTTGGTCCCTTCATGTCTGCACTTGTTCTCCAAATAATCAATTCACCTAATTCTATTCCTCTTCCTTCTCCCTGTAACCTTGCACATTCTTCTTTTCTAGAAAACAGTCTAATTCCCTTTTCAATGCAATGAACGTGCCTCTGCCACAGTCTCAGGCAGTGCATTCCACAACCTAACCCACACTGTGTAAAAAAGTTTCTTCAGTGTTGTTACTGACAAAGATATTGTTAGTGTAAAGAAAGTCAAAATCAAAGAACTAATCACAAATTCATGCAGAAATGTTTGATACCTTATTAAACAATGAATGAATAAAACCACATTTCACAACATATCCTAAGCTTCATATTAAAGCACAACTGGAATTGCCAACATAGTTCAGGAAATGTGTCACATTGTATGAATTTCAAGTACCAAAAATTCCTGCAGAAATGTTGTTTGAAAAACCTTACCTCCAGAGTGATACATTTCATTTCAGTGCTGCAACTAAAACTTGGGTAAGGAAAAAATAAGCCAGTGCCATTGAAACTGAACTTCCATTATAGAATATGTTGGAGGAAGGAGAGTTGTTTGTGGCTTCAAAGGCAAGTTGTGCAGTAGATATTTAACTTAAGATTTCCAATCAATTTTCTGTGTGACCTCGACAGAAAACTAATCACTTACCTGCTTATGTTGTAAAACCTGCTGCAGAACTCCCTCAGCACAGAAATTCTCTCGAGAATCTGTGCAGAAGCCACTCCCCCTTTTACAGCATTAGCTGTTGCATTTTGTTAAGTGTTAAGTGTTTATAGGTCCTAAGCTTGTTGGCATGTAGATGAGTTGGACAGCCAGGCAGTGCGAATGAAGTGTGTAGATCTACAGTTGGAGCAAGTCAGGAAAGGTTGTCAGTTCATGAACGATACAAATCTGTAAGATGGGGGTAATGAGAAATCAGGTGGGAAGTCTAGTCAGGTCAGGCCAGGAAAGGAGGAAATGAGAGGGTCAAGGTGGAGAAGCAAGGAGTTGGATGATTACCCAGAAGCTATACTAAGATTTTTCTAACATTTCCTGGGGAAAGCTGTTCAGGAACTAAGTCCAGAGGATCCCGAAGAGTATGGGAATTAAAGTTCAAAATTTCCATGTAATATCCTGGAGTCATTTCATCGGGACCTCCCCAGGATATTGAACCTTAGCGGGGACAGGGGTACGTCACATCTCCAATGATCCAGAGACCCAAAGATCTGGATCAATAATTCTGTTAGAAGACAATAACTTTGTAACCAATTAGACTGCATGGAAATATTAGCTAAACTAAAAGTGGTTTCAAGATCAAATGCACACTTTTCATCTAAATTTCATCTAATTCAGTTTAGACATACACGATGCTCTAAATGGCTATATCAACTGAAAACAACAGAGCCAAATGTAGAATTGAATGATTTGAACGAGTCTCGGGAATGATAAATGATGATTATTCTCTCAGGCCCATCAACTTCTGCCTACTCTAAATATTGCCATATCAGCTCTCGTCTGGGGAAGGTGGGATCTGTACAAACGGGCCAGTTTGCACCTGAACAAGGGGACTAATATCCTGGGAAGGAAATTTGTTTTGCCTCTTCCAGGGGGTTTAAACTAATTTATTGGGGGATAGGAAAATGAGATGTAGTCCAAAAGCCAGTGTTGAGAGCTGTGAGGTACTGAGGAAGGTATCAAGGTCGCAGGAGTGTACAGGCAGACAGGATGGTGGGTTGAAGTGTATCTACTTCAACACAAGGAGCATCAGGAGTAAGGTAGGTGAACTTGGAACGTGGATTGGTACTTGGGACTATAATGTTGTCGCCTTTACAGTACGATAGCATCATGGTTAGCACTGCTACTTCACAACTCCAGAGTTCGATTCCTGGCTCAAGTCACTGTCTGTGTGGAATCTGCACATGCTTATGTCTGCGTGGGTTTCCTCCGGGTCTCCGGTTTCCTTCCACAGTCCAAAGATGTGCAGGTTAGGTTGATTGGCCATGCTAAAAACTGCCCCTTAGTGTCCGGGGATGTGTAAGTTAGAGGGATTAGTGGGTATAATATGTAGGCATATGGGAGTAGGGTCTGGGTGGGATTATATTCGGTGCAGACTCAATGAGCCGAAGGGCCTCTTTCTGCACTATAGAGTTCTGTGGTATTATGGAGACATGGTTACAACAGAGACAGGATTGATTGTTGGCAATTCCGAGGTATAGATATTTCAGAGAGAGTAGGGAAGGCAGTAAAAGAAGGAGTAGCATTGTTAATCAAGGATAGTTTAACGGTTGCTGAAAGGCATTTTGAAGGTGATCTACCTACTGAGGTAATATGGGCTGAAGTTGGAAGTAGGAAAGGATCGTTCACGCTGTTAGGAGTTTTCTGTAGGCCCCCAAATAATAATAGAGATGTGGAGAAGGAAATGGCAAAGCAGATTATGGATAGATGTGGAGGTCACAGGGTAGTTATCATGGTGACTTTAACTTTCCAAATATTGATTGGAACCTTCATAGGTTGAATAGTTTGGATGGGACACTTTTCGTATGCATGTGCAGGAGAGTTTCCTGACACAATATGTGGATAAACCAACAAGAGGTGGGGCCACATTGGGCTTGGCACTGGGTAATGAGCCAGGCCAAGATTAGATTTGTTTGTGGGAGAGCACTTTGGAGATAATGACCACAATTCAGTATCCTTCATTATTGCAATGGAGAGGGATAGGGTCACATGACAGGTCAAGGTTTATAATCAGGGCAAGGGTAATTATGATGCGATTAGGCAGGAATTAGGGAGCATAAGATGGGAAGAGAAACTGTCAGATAGGGGCACAAACGAAAAGTGGAACTTTTTCAAACAACAAATACTGCGTGTCCTTGATAGGTTACGTACCGGGCAGGCAGAGAGGAAATGGCTGAATGAGGGAACCATGGTTCACAAAGAAAGTTGAAAATCTTGTTAAAAGGAAAAAGGAAGCATACGTAAGGATGAAAAAAAAACAAGGTTCAGTTGGGTCACTTACAAGATACAAGATAGCTGGGAATGAGTTAAAGAAAGGACTTAGCAGAGCTAGGAGGGAGCATGAGAAGTCCTTGGCGGGTTGGATAAAGGAAAACCCCATGGCTTTTTACTCTTGTGAGAATTTAAAAAATGACCAGGGTGAGGTTAGGGCCAGTCAAGGATAGTAGTGGGAACTTGTGCATGGAGTCAGAAGAAATAGGTGAGGCACTGAATGAATATTTTTCTTGTGTTCACTAAGGAGAGGGGTCATGTTTTTGAGGATGAGTGCGTGATACAGGCTATTAAAGATGGAGGGGGCAGATGTTCTGAGAGAAGATGTATTAGCAATTTTGAAAAACCCGAGAGTCAGCAAGTCCCCTGGGCCAGATGGGATACATTTGAGAATACTCTGGGAGGCAAGGGATAATATTGTGGAGCCTTTAGCTTTGATCTCTGGATCCTCACTGTCCAGTGGACTGGAGAATGGTAAATGTTGTTCCTTTCTTCAAGAAAGAAAATAGGAATGACCCTGATAATTATAGACCAGTTAGTCTTACTTCAGTGGTCAGTAAATTAATGGAAAGAGTCCTGAGAGATAGGATTTATGACCATTTAGAAAGATGCAATTTAATCCGGAATAGTCAGCACAGTTTCATGAGGGGTAAGTGCTGCCTCACAAATTTGAATTCTTTGAGGAGGTAACTAAGTGTGTAGATGAAAGTAGAGCAGCTGATGCCATATACATGGATTTCAGTAAGACGTTTAATAAGATTCCCCATGATAGGCTCGTGAAGAAGGTGAGGTGGTGTGGAATGGAAGGAAATTTGGCTGATTGGATAAGAAACTGGCTGTATCACAGAAGACAGACAGTAGTAGTGGAAGAAAATTTTCAGACTGGACGCCAGTTACCAGCAGTGTATTACATGGATCACTACTGGGTCCTCTGATATTTGTGATTTTTATCAATGATTTAGAAGAGGGAACTGAAGGATGAGTTAGTAAATTTGCTGATGACACCAAGATTGGAGGAGTAGTGGATAAGGTGGAGGCTTTTGAGGCTGGAGAGAGACATTGATAGGATGCAGAGCTGGGCTAAAAAATGGCAGATGGAGTTTAATCCTGATAAGTGCAAGGTGATTCATTTTGGTAGGACAAACTGGAATGCAGATTACAGAGTCAACAGCAGGGTTCTGAAGAATGTGGAGGAATAGAGAGACCTTGGGGTTCATATCCACAAATCTCTGAAGGTTGCCACTCAAATGGATAGAGCCGTGAAGGCGGCTTAAAGTGAGTTAGTGTTTATTAACAGGCAGTTTGAGGTTAAGAGCCACTTCATTATACTGCAACTGTACCAGATGTTGGTGAGACCACATTTGGAATATTGTGTTCAGTTCTGGTCACCTCACAATAAGGAGGATGTGGAAGCATTGGAGAGAGTGCAGAGGAGATTTACCAGAATGCTGCTTGGCTTGGAGGATAGGTCTTATGAGGAAAGATTGAGGGATGTGGAGCTTTTCTCTTTAGACTGGAGGAGGATTAGAGGCTGCTTAAGAGGTTTATACGATGATGAGGGGGATAGATAGAGTGGACGTGCGGAGACTATTTTCTCAGGTGGATGTACTAAGGGGCATAACTATAAGGTTCATGGTGGGAGATATAGGAAGGATTCTTTACTCAGAGTGGTTGGAGTGTGGCATATACTGCCTGCTGTAATAGTGGAGTCAGATACTTTAGGAACTTTCAAGCGGTTAAGGCACTTGGAGCACACCAGAATGACAGGAAGTAGTATAGCTTAATCTTGGGTTTGGACATAGCTCGGCAGAACATCAAGGGCCACAGGGCCTATACTGTGCTGTACTGTTCTACGTTTCTATGTCTATCTGATGCTAGTGGCGGTGTTGCTGGCAGCAGGGGCAGAGAAAGACATTGAAAACAGCATTGAAAACTTTGGCTGTTATGATGGCAAACACTGTGCATTTTGCATGCTCTTATGTAGTAGCAACATCAGTAAAACTTCTGAATTTTTGAATGTAAACAAGTTGCTATTTACTTGGCCCCTGCTTCTGACCTAGCTTCTCAGTCAGCACTTCCAATTGACCTTTCGGTCTATGCCACCCTTACTCACGCTGCTTTAACCGAGCAAAACAAAAATACCTTGGGCTTACACCTCATATTGTTGCAAGTGCAGTTTTTAAAAAAAAGTTAACAATTTCTTTACCCAAGTCTTACAAGCAAAGTATAGTTTCACGGTGACAAGAAAATTAGAATCATAGAATAACTACAGCATGAGAGGCGGCCATTTAGCCCATCATCTCAACACCGATTTTTTTTTTTAAGAGCAATTTAACTAATCCCATTCCCCAGTAATTTTCTGTCACCTTGTAAATTATTTTCTTTTCGGTGTCTATCCAATTCCTTTGAAAACCAGGACTGAATCTGTTGCAATCTCTTCTCAACATTCTCTACTCCATGAAAAATAACTCCAGCTTCTCTAATTTAGTCAAAACTAAAGAACTGTTTACAGAACTGGAACTGCTCTAGTAAATTTACAGACTTTAAAATCCTTCATAAAATGTGGTGCCTGAACTCCAATTGATGCCAAACAAATGTTTTATAAAGATTCACCGTAATTTTCTTTGTTTTCTCAACCTGCCCTTTCATCTTTGTTGATTTGTGCAGTAAAGCCCATAGTCTTCTTGTCCCTGCAATTTAAAACTGTACCTTTTAGTCTATATTGCCTCTCCTTATTCTTAGCACCAAAATTTATCAGTTCCTATTTCTCCATGAAATTTCACACACCGTGACCAACCTTTCCACCAGCTTACACTCGAAGTCGATTACAATCGTTCTCGCACTTCACAACACTGTCAAGTTTCATGACATCTGCAAGCTTTTAAATTATGCCATGCTCATCCAAGTTAAGGACATTAACATAAGTCAAGAAAATCACTGATCATCATGCCAACCACTGAGGAACTCCATTTGATACTTTCCTTCAGTCATTCAGAACTACTTTGTTGCCTGTCATTCAGCCAACTTCATATCCATACAACCACTGTCCTTTTTATTCCGGATTTAACCTTTGTCAAATCTGCTTTTGCCACTTTATCACATGCTCCATTGAAGCCCATATACACAGCACCAACCCCATTACCCTCACCATGGGCGTAACATTTGAAATTCTCCAGTCACCCCCCCCCCCCCACCCCTTTCTGTCACAGGACAAAATGTCATAAGGTATTTACGTTGGTAAACTTTTAATTTCATTTAAAATAATAAAACATAAAGCAACTAAACCATTTTGAAAATTTATTGTATATTTAAAATCAATGTTTTGGGTTCAATGAACATAAAGTTGAAATTAAATAGAAAGGGATAGAAAAACAAAAAGATTCTGAATATTCAGTGAATTAAAATCAGAAGTATAGATAAACTTTCTCCTCAACTTAAAATGATGTCAGCACATTGATGAGTATCAGCTGAATCTTCATTCAAGTCTTAACTGACAATATAAACTTAATTGGGTTATAAATAGAGGCACAGTAGGGTACTTCACACCTATGGAGGGCATGGCCCGATTTGTGTGGGAACTCCAATATCCTCATGTCCTTCACAACCAATTGTATAGGAAGTATCAGCAGCTAGAGCAGTTCAAATTCTAGGCTTCATATATTGAGTAAGAGCTGGTGTTACCGTGGTACATCACAAGGCTCAGATTTCTGCATAACCGGCGACCTTACAGGTTAAGGCTACACAGTAAAGGGGGGAATTGGTGATGTCAGACAGATAAAGTGTATATGCAGGTAATGCAGGAGTTCCCCAAATACAACTTGCTCTCAAAACAAGTATTCTGAAGACTGGCAAAAATGATGGCCCCTCTGGGAGTGCAGTCAGAGCTCAGTTTATAGCACCACAGGTGACTCAGCTGTACAACGTACAGGAAGGCTGGGATTCTAGAGAGAAGAAACATATGTGTCTCCAAGTTGGTTTACTGACAACAGACCTGGTCCAAGTGAACTTGAATCAAAGACTGGCAGACAAAGATGTAGTTGAAAAGTAGACTGCCTTTAAAGAGGAGATAAGTTAGGCATCATCAAGATATATTCCCACGAGGTGGAAAGGCAGGACAAACAAAGCCAGACCACTCTGGATAACAAAAGAGATGCACATCAGCTTGATAATAAAGAACTAAGCTAAACACAGATGGTTTAGAGTAAAGTGAAAAAGAAATAAGAGCAGCAATGAGAGCATTTGAACAGACTGACAGCTAACATAAAAAGAATCTAAAAGTCGTCTATATGCAAATAAATGACAAACGTGGCAAAAGGAACAGCTGACTGGGGACGAAAAAGGAGATTTACACATGAAGTGGTGGGCAAGACAGATTACTAAGTGAGTACTTTGCATCTATCTTTAGAAAGAATATACAGCCAAGGTCATAGTTTGAAATTCTGAATGGACTAAAAATTGATCAGAATGTTGAAAAGGGAAGGAAATCTGCTATCCTTATTTGGTCTAGGCTACCTGGGTCTAGACTGACAGCAATATGGCTGATTTGTAAATGCCTCATGAAATGGCACAGTAACTTAGTCAGTTCTGCAAAACCATTAAAGAAAGCTCATAAAGGAATAAAATGGATAGGCCACCAATGAGACACCAGAAAGAATAGTGACACACCCAATTCTGTCAAAGCGAGGAAGCCCACTTTACAAACACCAGGCAGCTTGTGTCACATAAGAGAATTGTCCCACACATTAATCAAGCAACAGGCTGCTATCTCATGTCCTACCGCCCACCTTCACGTTCTCTGGTTGTGCCCTGACCCAGCAGCAGGACAGTCAGGAAGGAATTGCTCTGAGTCCTCAACATTCACTACGGATCCATTAAATATTATAACAATCAAACATGGAACAAAACTCCTACTGATTATCACCACCTGTCCTCCCTCAATTGATGAATCAGTAATCTGTCATGTTGTACACCATTTGAAAGAAATATTAAGGGTGGCAACGGTACAAAACGTACACTGGGTCATCAGCACCCACTTCTTGGTTTTTCACTGCTTGACAGAACATAGGCCACAGACAAATTCTCTCCATCTAATCCTGCCCTGGTCCAAACTCTCCAGCTATTGCCAAGTATAGCTCTTGGCTCTCATCTCCTTCTAGGTATCTGCCTCCATATGTTCCTTGATCTACCTTGTTTTCTCTTTCCTTGCAAGTTGTGTATGAGAACTTGCCATGTTACATTGTTCTGTGGCTTCCTCAACGTATGCCCTACTTAATTCCATTTTTGCCTTTTGATTTGAAGGACCATTGGGTCTTGTTTGGTCCAAGAAATATACATGAGCATAAAAGTCAAAACTGACACTCAGTACTGAGTGCTACAATCAAATATGCCTACTTTCAGATGATACAATAAGTTATGATATGCTTCTCTCAGAATAGTTCAGAAAGAAGTTAAAGATCCCCAAACACAATTTCAAAAAAAACAAGTAATCCTGATATTCTGGTTAGCAATTCTTTCTTAAGCAATACAGTCTAAGCACAGACTGACTAGCTTTTATTTTCAGTGTTATTTCTGGAAAATTATTGACATTCATGTCTGCTGACATCATGATGAAATTCCAGAAGGTTTCACATTACTGAGTGCTATATAAATGCATTCATTATTATGGTGGAGTCCTTTCAAATCAAACTGAAAGGGTAAACCAACAGTTTATTTGATATAAAAACGTTTGGCAAACTTTGGAAAATTTGTAGGATCAAATGCCCTATAATATTTTACTTGAAGACAAAAATCTTCCAATTTTCCAGAAGCCAGTGACACATGCAGCTTCCTCCACCTCCTTGATTTATTTTCTAACATGGTTAAATATCCAAGTTGACATAATTAAGAACATGTGCAAGCAGGTTGCCTGACAGCTGCAGATTTGCCAGAACTAAGTGAACAGCAAAATAATCACTAAATGGCAAACAAAAACAGCTTTTTTAGTAATAGGCAATCATTTCACAGTATACAAAGTATGTCTTCTATTCACACTTATGACAGTCAATCATGCACTACCAAAACTAATTTGACGACCATTATTTCAGTTATAAATATGTAATAAGACCAGAATCCGAAACCACATGCAGCAATACAAGCCATTATGAGCAACAAAATAAATCCCTGAATATATTTATGCAAAATATAACCCATCTTATACTTGAGCATTAAAAAAAATCAAGATTGGCACTCAGTACTGAGTGTGCTGCACTCAGATTTGCCTACTTTCAGATGACAATAAAAGATGGCCCTATCTGCCCTCAGCTGGATGTAAAATAATCCTACAGCACTATTTCATAGAACAGCACCAGGCAAATTATTCCTTGCGTTCTGACCAATCTTTATTTCTCAATCAACATCACAGAAATAGATTATCTAGATTGCTGATGCAATAATTAAATGCACAAAATTCTTTTGAAAAATTCCACTTATTCCTTTATCATGAGTAACTGAAATCTCCACTTTCCAAAATATTACAAAAAATCCAAAACTGGATATTTCACAATGACTGAATCCATTCATTGGATTGCTTGTGACTTATAATGCTTGCATTAAAATTTTTTACATGAATATTAAATGGACTGATGACTTTGGCCAGAATGCTACCAACTGGATGAAAGCAAACCCAAATAGGTGCTGTATGCACAACTTCTCAATACAAAAGAGTCTGAATTTATTTGAGAAAAGCTAGATGATAAATTTCAAAAGCATTTTCATTTAAATTATGCTTGGGAGTGGGGCAATGCAAGCTATGCCAAATTGTAATGCCAAGATCCTGGTAGTAGTAGGTCTTTTCCTGAAGCACTACGATTCTTATTTTGATTGTGGCTTTGAATAGAATGAGAAGTTCAAGGCATGGCCAGGGATCGAGCCTATGACGTTCAGTTTAAGAACTAATGCCTTCTCACTTGACCATTGTGCTTCAAAAGCAGTATTCACACAGGAGTTGAACCTTGGACTCTCAAGTTAAAAGTCTGACTCACTACCAATCCACACAATGCTATGAGGTAGGGTATCAAACAATGGTGACTCAGCAACAATGAAGGAACATCAATACTTGTCAAGATAATGTAAAATTGAGGCAATCTTCCACATGATTCCAACAAACCTAAACTCAAAGTTAGTGAGCAAGGTATTAACAAGAAAAAAAATCTGATTGCACCATTGCACTTGCATCACTTAAGATTTAGGTGGCAGCTTACTAAACTCAGCCTGTTCAGTTAGTAACTGGGCAGCATGGACAAGTTGGGCTGAAGGGCCTGTTTCGATGTTGTAAACCTCTGACTCTAAGTAGTGTGTAACTGAAACACTTGGATGTACTCTAAAGACTTCCATCAAAAATACATTATGTAGAACACATGCACCTCAAAGATTTCTCTAACTTGTGATCAAGGTGAAAGAGTATTAACTTGTCTATTGAGAGCGGAGAGAGGTGGCAATTAATAGATGGTTTTTCTTAACTTCAAAGGATCTGGATTCAATGCTTGGGACTTGCAAGATCAAATCCACATGACTGCACATCAATCAGCCCAGTCTCAGGTGGATCTACCCTGCCAATGGAAGAAAATAGAGCAGATATGGTGATGGAGGTTGCCTCACAACATTTCCAACTTGGCATTGGTCCCTCAGATGTTATGATGTGGAGATGCCAGCAAAGGAGGACTTTGTAAAGTTGACAAAACTCTTAACCCAATATGCTATTTCTACTAATGATTATGTACAGTAGTGACTGTTTTACAAGAAGCACATATTGTGGGGCTGGTGAGATTTGAACTCTCATACTAACCATGACAATAGCATTCTTCATGTATACTCTTTTCTAGCATCTTTCCTAACAATTATAGTTTTTGTCCAAAATGCTATTCTCCCATTAAGATAGTGTGTAGCTGACTGGAAAATGTTTGGTAGACACGCAAAAAAAAGCATGTGACCAAATGGCTGCAATTACTGTGACACACCGGTCAGGATTGGCCATACAATCTGCCGCAAATTTGATGGCAGCAGAGACAACCCGCCCATTGTGTCTTCTGGCCCCACCAATGCCAACGATATTTCCTGTTGAATGCATTCTTCACTGCTGTGAAACCTGCAGCAGGAATGTTCTGTCAGCGGGACTGGAAGATCCTGCTGGCATGAATGGCTGAAAAATCCAGCAACTGTTACCAAGGTAGTGTCACGAAATGAAAGTTTAAATATTCTCGGTATGTTATCAAAGGTTTGTTTCATTGTGAAATATCTTTAATTCAGATTCTTACTTAGAGTATGCTACCAACTCTAAACATTTTATAAAAACACAAATAATAAAATGGTCCCTCAGATGTTATGACATGAGTGGGGTTGACTAAGAACCAAAAAAAGTTTTTTTTGGGCTTGAAATAGAGGGCATGACTGATTTACTATCTGAATATTTTGTATCTGTCTTTTCCAGTTTTTTTTGATGAGGTAACAAAGAAAGTTGATATGGTGTATATGCACTTCCAAAAGGCATTTGATGAAGTGCCATATATTAGACATTCTAGCAAAGCTGAAACTAATGATGTAAAAGGGAAAACGTTGGGATACATATAAAATTGGCTGAGTGATAGGAATGAGAGCGCAGTACTGAATTGTGGTTACCTGGACTGGAAGAGAAATGATAGAGTTTTCCAAAAGCAATATGAAGGCCATTGTTTTTGATGCAGATTTGACCATATAGGACATAATTTCAGAATTTCCAGATTTCACAAAACTTGGAAGTACTGTAAAGGGGATAGTGATAGACTTCAAAAGGACAAACTAGTGAAATGCCACAGGTGAAATTTAATGCAAACTGTTAAGTGATACCTTTATGCAGAAAAAAATGAGAGGCATATAAAACAAAGCAAATTCAAAGTGGGTGGTGGGGGGGGTGAAGGAACAGAGGGACCTTAGGATTTGAGTGTTCAAATCATTGGCGAACGCAGGGTAGGTTAAATGATTAAAAATGCAGAGAGGATCCTAAACATTAGGAACAGAAGCTCAAAGGCAAGAAGTTATTAAGAACTTTCATAAAACAGTAGTTCTACCTCAACCAGTTTTGTTTCCAATTCTGAGAATCACACAAAAGACGGATTTGGAGAGGATGCAGAAAAAAATTATGAGAATGGCCGTAGGGGTGAATGATTGCAGTGAAGTGGATAAAGTACTTGGGATTGTTCTCCTTAGATAAGAAGCTTGAGAAACAATTTAATACAAGTATTCAAAACCATAAAGATCGACAGAGTAGAGAGAGAGGATCATAAACCAGAGAGCACCAATTTAAAGCAATTGGTATAAGGGACAATGTGAGGAAAAGTCTTTATTTAAAATACAGTGAGTGGTTACATCTTTGACCATTAACTGAGAATGAGTTTTCCAAAAGTAACCGGATAAACAACTGAAGACAAAAAATTTGCAGAGCTAAGGGGACAGGACAGGAAGTTATACTAACAATCGTTTTGCAGAGAGCTGATGCAGACTCAATGGGCTGAATGGCCTCCTCCTGTGCTGTAACCATTCCATTATACAAAATAAAATTCAGGAGACAAGAAATCATTTGTAAGATGCATATTTTGATCAAAGTTCTTCATTTTACATCAAAGAAACAAAATGGTGTTTAATTTAAAAAACATCCAGGCTCAACTTACAACTTGGCTACAGTTTTGAACAAGAAATATCCTCAAGTAGCCGCCTGCACCGAGAATAATAGGGGTCAACAGTTCATATATTTAAAAAGTTCAATTAATAAAATTGTTCCCAAAGCTTCCAGCTGAAAAATGCAAAATACATTACTGCAGATACTAGAAATCTGAACTAAGGAAATATTGAAAATACTGCACAGGTTATGCACATCTGTTTTGAAAAAGGTTACCATTTCAGGTTGATTACTTCCAACGAACGGTTATCATCCTGAAACATCAACCCATTTTCTTTCTCTACTCAAGTATTTCACAAATGTTCTGTTTTTATCAAAGTTTATATTTTGGTTTCTCAAAGTTCAGCAGCTTATAATCAACCAGTTGAGATCTGAAGTTGCAGTCACACTGCTTTCTGTATACATTCTGCAGGCACCCAAGGCCACCCAGATGGGCACAATTATCTTCATAAATAGTAACAGGCTTTGATTACATTTTGCCATGGGATGCAAAACAACATGATTAAGCGCTTTTAACAAACTTTGCTTCTTCAAATTTAAATCTATTGAGGCTAAATTATTCAAACCTGCCCATCGGTCAGATAATAACTTTTGTTATGGCACAGTCTACTGTAAAATTTGATAGCAGCAATTTTTTTAAAAAAATTCATTTATGGGATGTAAACATTGCTGGCTAGGCCAGCATTTATGACCTATCCCTAGTTGCCCTTGAGATGGTGGTGGTGCGTTGCCTTCTTGAACTACTGCAGTATCTGAGATATCAGGACACTTACAGTGCTGTTAGTAAACGAGTCTCAGGATTTTGACCCAGCAACACTGAAAAGGAGCATGGTTTGGATGGTGCTGCTAAAAGAGCCTTGGTGAGTTCCTGTAGTACATTTTGTAGATGGCACACATGGCTGTCACTGCTCATCAATGGTGGAGGAATTGAATATTTGTAGAAGAGTCATCAATTAAGTGGGCTGCTTTTCCTAGATGATGTCAAGCTTGAGTGTTATTGGATCCTAGCCTTTGATCTATTATCAGCCACAGTATTTATATGCTATCAATAGTAATCCCCAGTATATTGATCGTGGGGGGATTCAACACTAGTAACACCAATAAATGTCAAGGGAGGTGGCTAGATTCTCTTTTGTGGGAAGTGGTCATTGCTCAGCTTGTGGCACAAACGTTACTTGCCACTTGTCAGCCCAAGACCTGGATATTGTCCAGGTCTTGCTGCTTTTGGACATGGACTGCTTCAGTATCTGAAGAGTCACAAATAGTGCTGAACATTGTGCAGTCATCAGCAAACATCCCTACTTCTAACTTTATGATGGAAGGAATGTCATTGATGACGCAGCTGATGATTACTGCACCTAAAATACTACCCAAGGTACTCCAGCAGTGATGATCTGGAGCTGAGATTATCTACCGCCAACCCCCACAACCATCATCCTTTGTGCAGTTATTTTCCCAATTCTCATTGCCTCCAGTTTGTGAGGATTTCTTGATGCCACATTTGGTTGGGGGAGGGGGGGGTCACTCTCATCTCAGCTCACCTCAAAGTTCAACTCATTTGTTCATGTTTGAACCAAGGCTGTAATATGTACTGAGTAAGCTGGCAGAACCTAAACTGACAGTGAACAAGTTTAATGTGATTAAGTGCTGGCTGATAGTGCTGTTGATGACCCCTTCCATCGCTTTGCTGATGATCAAGAGCAGATTGCTGGGGTGGTAAGATTTGTCCAATTTCTGGTATTGGAGACAAACCTGGACAATTTTCCATATGTGTGGGTAGATGTCAATGTTGCAGCTATACTGGAATAGTTTGGCTAGGGCAAGGTCTAGAGCAGAAGTCCTCAATACTATTGCCAGAATACTTTCAGGGACTTTTTCAGTAGTCAATGCCTTCAGCCATTTTCTGAAATCGCATGGAGTTAATCCAATTGCTGAAGACTGACATTAGTGACGCTGGGAACACCCAGAGATGGATCATCCACTCAACACTTCTGGCTAATGATTGTTGTGCTTCAGCCTTATGTTTTGCACAAATGTGCTATGTTCCTCCATCACTGAGGATGGGGACATTTGTGGAGTATCCTCCAGTGAGTTTTGTTCATAATTGGATCTAGCAGATTTGATCCGTTGGTTGTGGAATTGCTTAGTTCTATTACTTGCTGCTTATGTCGTGTGAGAAGCAAGTAGTTCTACGTTGTAGCTTCAGCAGACTGACTGGTATAACACAATAGAGGATATCTTCACTGTGGAGACAAAAAATTACCTGCACAAAGACTGTTCAGTGTGATACAGTGATACAGACATGGACAATTGCATCTGCGGCAGGCAGGTTGGTGAGGACGTGATCATGTATGTTTTACGCTCGTTGGTTTCCTCACCATCTGTCACAGTCCCAGTCTAGCAGCTATGCCCTTCAGGACCATTCTAGCTCAGTCTGTGATGATGCTACCAAGCCATTGCAATCCTCCAGCAATTCTGCACCCTTGGCACCCTCAGTGCCTCCTCCAAGTGATGCTCAAAATGAAGGAATACTCATTTGCCAGCTGAAAGGGGGTTGTTACATAGTAATTAGCAGGATTGTCCATGTTTGACCCAGCGCAGAAACAATACTGAATCAGCTGCCACATTAAGCCGGGGGGATTTAAATCAATTGTTCTGCAGACTCCTGGTTAACTTTTGGAATGGGGCAGCACAATTGCACAGTGGTTAGCACTGCTGCCTCACAATGCCAGAGACCTAAGCATCAATTCCAGCCTCAGTGGCTTTGTGGAGTTTGCATATGTCTGCATGGTTTCCTCCAGGTGCCACCACATTCCAAAATGTGCGGATTAGGTTGATTGACCATACTAAATTGTTCCTTAGTGTCGGAGGACTAGAAGCGTAAACGTATGGGGTTATGGGGAGGGGGCATAGATGGGACTGTCATTGCTGCAGGCTTGAAATGATGAATGGCCTTCTGCACAGTAGGGATTCTATGATTCACAGGAAGTATTATTTACAGGTATTGGCTTCATTGTTGTAATATGACCCACATATTTAAATTTTGTATGTTTTTTAAAAATAACCAATGTGAGGCGCATTTCAAGCCTGCATCTTTGTATGTTACAATTTAATGACATTGATCAGTCTGGTTCTGGGAAAGCTACAAGAAAGGCAGAATAATTTTAATAAAAAGCTCAAATTTTGGCCTAAATTCAGAACTTTGCACACCTGGAGTGCAGAATGTTCCAATTCTTATTCTTAAAAAAGCCAACTATTTTCTTTCGAGCTCAATACTAAATCATACAGCCCACACATCAGTAATTTCCTGCAGATAATATCGCATGTTCAATATAACAGCAGCAGTAATGCCTCAGCACAATATTAGAAATTGAATTCATTAACTTAAAAGCATTTGGTTTGGGACAAAACTGAAGTATTCTAATTATAATTAAATAAAAACAATGTTTCATAGTACTTGGTCAGCAAAAGAATAACTCATATTAAGCCAGCAAGGAGAGAAAGAAATGGTGTGTTTGAGAACTCATTCCCGCAAAGAGTGAAGTGGAGAAAGGGGAGATTTAAAGGGGAAATGTCAGATATTGTTGTAGGTCATCCATGAAGTATATCACACCTCAATCCGATTCTGCTTTCATTAGACTGATGACAATAAGAAGTCTCACAATGCCAGGCTAAAGTCTAACAGGCTTATTTGGAAGCACAAACTTTCAGAGTGCTGCTCCTTCATCAGGTAAGTAGAGAGGTGGGGTTCACAAACACGGCATATTTTGACAGAAATGCAAGATAATGGCTGGAACATAAGTCTTTACAGACACAGACAATGAGAATGGAGAGAGGAATACTCACAGGTTGTGAACTGTCTCAAGCCAGGACAGTTAGCAGGATTTTGCAAGCCTGGACCAAATGGTGGGGGTTACATGTAATGTGACGTGAAGCCAAGATCCTGGTTGAGCGTGACGACGTTATAAACATATACACTATAGCAAGAAAGCCCGAATTTTCTCAGTGTAGACAGGGGAGTACTCTGCACTGCAGCTACTTCCCTAAAAGCAAAACTTCAGAAGGCAGGAAATATCAATGAGTAAGATCATATTGGTGGAAATTCAAAAATCAACGTTTGAGTCCATTATCTTCCATCAAGGCACTCAAAAGAAATTAATGGAAAAATTTGACTGACTTCTGTTCCAGTTCTGTATTTCCAGTTTTTGTTTTTTTATTTCCAACATGTAGCTATCATGTTGTTTAATTCATTACCAATTCAAAGAACAAAGAACAAAAAACAAAACAGTACGGGAAACAGGCCCTTCGGCCCAACGAGCCCGCGCCGCCACCCCGATGCTCCCACCTCTACCCGCGATCCCTGTCCATGTTTATAGATCTATGGATTAAAAATCAAATTTGAGACAATTTAGGGAGAATTTGTTTTGTCAATTAGCCTAAGAGCACAGCTTTGGGATGTGGGAGGAAACCGGAACACCCGGAGAAAACCCACACAAGCATGGGGAGAATGCGCAAACTCCCACAGACACAGGCCCAAATCCACGTATCTGCACAGCACAGCGACAGTCACTGAGCTGTCGTGTTGCCCATCAAATGATCCAGATCAAGCATACACTAATGGCGTGAAGCACTAGGATACTCTTGAAAAAGATCCAAGAGCAGCCCTCTCACAACCCATCGCGTGTATGCGCCTTGTTAGACAACAAGGTGGACCAAAGCACCTGTAGGATAAAAACAAGTACATCAATATCATCATCTATTTACACACTTCCCAGGGACTCCCAAGGCTCATGATCCCTATTTTAAATCAGTTTTCTATACCCCTCCATTCCCATTCTGTTCATGTGCCCATCTAAGTATTTCTTAAATAACTCCAGAGTACCTGCCTCCACCACTTTACTTGGCAGCGCATTCCATACCCCCACCACCCTCTGTGTGAAAAAACTCCCTCTAGCATCCAAACTATACCTTACCCCCCTCACCCTAAGCCCGTGACCCCTCGTGCTATTTGAGTCCATCCTAGGAAAAAGCTTAACCCTGTTTACTCTATCTATCCCCTTCAAAATCTTGTACACCTCTATCAGATCTCCTCTAAGTCTACGTCTTTCTAAGGAAAACAGTCCCAATTTGCCTAATCTCTCCTCGTAACTCAGATCTTCCATACTAGGCAGCATCCTGGTAAACCTCCTCTGCACTCTCTCCAGAGTCTCCACGTCCTTCCGGTAGTAAGGCGACCAGAACTGGACGCAGTATTCCAAATGAGGTCTAACCAGCATTTTATACAACTGCAACATTAAAGGCCAGCTCTTGTACTCTATACCCCTTCCTATAAAGGTTAGCATACTATATGCTTTCTTCACAACCTTCTCCACTTGCTCTGCCACCTTCAGAGACTTGTTCACCTGCACCCCCAGGTCCCTCTGCGTTTCTATACTCTTAATAGGTCTACCCTTTATCATATATCTCCCCCCTACATTCTTTCTCCCGAAATGCATCACCTCACATTTATCAGGATTGAATTCCATCTGCCACCTGTCTGCCCAAGCTACCAGCCTATGTCCTGCTGCATCGCCTGACAATGCTCCTCACTATCCACAAGTCCAGCCATCTTTGTATCATCTGCAAACTTGCTGATCACTCCTTCTAGGAATTCCAAATTTGAAATAATTCTGACCCTATTCAAGGATATTTTCTTTTTTCTAAATTATGTTCATCTCATTGCTGTTTTCTCTTACTTACATTTGATCAATTTATTGCTAAGGCCCAGTTTTACGACATTTGTCCTTCACTGCACCTGTCTATGGCTTCATGTCTTCATTCCAGTTTAAATTTTAAACCTTCCTGTTTCAGATCCACCCATGACAATGTCAGGTGCTCAATTTTTTTTTTTAAGTATAGAGAGAAGAGAGAGGGTATTTAATTTTAGCATTTTGGGAGTTTGTTATTCTTTGAAACAGATTTGTTCGTGTACATGTGCCTGAGTATGGACATAATTAAGCTGCGGACTGCGTCTCTACAAGTTGAGGAATCAAAGTAGTGTAGGTGTGAAAGACATGCATTTGAAATAAAAACAGCCAAGTTGGATTTTCTACAAGTAAATAAGGCATGCTTTTTTTTTTGGAAACTGGATTTTGTTTTCAAGTTTCTCAAATTTCCACAGCAGAGTAGGACTGAGTGAGAGATACTGACACATCTTCCCTCCAGTGGGTTTGCCTCGTGGTATTAGTGGATATTTTTCAGATTAAATATCTGTAAGGGACTGTTGCCCAAGTAAAAAATCTTACTTGGAAATGGTCTGTAAGATTAATTTTAACTGTATAAATATAATCTTGTGTCTTAAGTTTTTTGTTAATAAATGTTTTTATTTAATAAAAAGTTTATCAGTCACTATAAGGCTTACATTAACACTCTAATGAAGTTACTGTGAAATTCCCCTAGTTGCCATAATCCAGCGATTATTTGGTTAATGCGCTTAACCAACACATCTTTTGGAATGTGGGAGGTAGCCGGAGCACCCAGAGGAAAGCCATGCAGACACGGGGAGAACTTGCAAATTCCACACAGACAGTGACGCAAGCAGGCTTCTGTTCAAGAAAATACAGTGCTTGACATGAGGCCATCAGAAGGGATTGAAATATAGCGAAGGTAGTAGGGACAGAAAATAACATAATTGAGAACATCAGGAAAGTCATTGATATAATTAGCAAAGACATGTTTAGGATCTGTATTTTTCTACAGGGTGCAATTAAGCAACATAACCTGCATTAGCTGCACAGCAGGTAAGATTTAAGCAACAATCCACAATTACAACAAAACCTCAATCAACAAGATTTGAAAATGTCACTCGAGATTGGGTTCCATCCCCCCCTCCCCCCACCCAACACACACAATTAGAGTAATCGTAAAACTTTTCATTTTTAGTATCAGCGCTTTTCACTTTCTTTACCATCTTTGCTTCTCTTCTATTTTATACTGAAAAAATATCCTCCACTACAATATATTTAAATAACGTTTTAAAATAGCTTTGTCTAGTTTGGGGTTAACTGTTTTTGGCAAATAAAATTTAAATTGGAAAAGTAAAGAACTTCCATCTACCAATTATTACACAATTTCAGCAGATCCCTAGCTTTGCAGATACATACTTGGCTGAATTATAAAGTAACTGCTGGCAGGCAGACTTTACTTGCAGTTTTACATAGAGCAAGTAGTAGAAAATGACAATCAACTCAAAAAATGGTCTCAAAATACCAGAATATCATCAGCCTTGAAGCTTACTATTAGATTGCCATAGCAACGTTCATCATGTCAAGTTACCTTTTTTTGTCCCCCTCTTTCCTTCCCCTGCTGCAATATACAGTTTAAATGCCAGCACTTCATAACTTGTCACCAATGTTTACTTCAACATAATTTATATGGTATCCTTTGGGTTGCAAGCCTTATTTTTAACTGGTTGTCAGGTTGAAATAGGATAGAGCTAGGTCTAATTGCTATTCTTTGATAGGATTGATTAGGGACCAAAATGGAGATCCACTGGTTAATGCACTTGGCATGATTCAGGATACTAAATTGATACTTTTGAGAACTTTGCCAAGTTATAGTAAACAAGGAAATTGCTGAAATATTCCATGTGATAAAAATAAACAGGATGTTATCAAAAGGCTAACAGCATTTAATGTGGCTCCTAGTCTGAATTTAATTCATCTTAGGCTGCTGAGGGAAGGGTAGAAATTGTATAGATGTTGTCACATCCTCCATAGATACAGGCATGGTTGTTATATTGATTCCTGCTTATTAACAAGAACAGTAACCCTCGGAGTGTTTTAACAGGTTAACAGACAAGTTCAAGGATTAGTGAAGAGCTTGTCTTGAAGCAGTCAGTTTTGTACAATCTGCTAGCCAACATGTGCCATGTGTTGTGTTTAAAACTTAATGTGAAAAAAGGTTGTCAGGAAAACATACCCTACTTGGCCATATATCAGGCGGTGTGTTCAGGAGTCCAAGGAAAAGGAATTTTGGAAGGTTTCACACGTACTTCATACTTACCATGAAGGTCATATCTGGCAGACTCTTTGGCCAGACTCTGAGATATTCTATTAATAAATGCTTTAATTTAATAAAAAAGTTTATCAGTCACAAGTAAGGCTTACATTATCAAAAACGCCAATATCTCCACATTTGGTAAGACCCAATTAAGGACCAATAACATTTTCTTTAAAGTAGGTAAAGGTTGAGATTCAAGATGCCAGCTTTTGGAAAAAACGGCAGGGTTTAGTACTGCTGCCTCACAATACCAGGAACCCAGATTCAATTCCAGCCTCAGGTCACTGTCTGTGTGGAGTTTGCACATTCTCCCCATGTCTGCATGGGTGTCCTCTGGGTGCTCCAGTTTCCTCCCACTCTTCAAACATGTGCAGGTTTGGCTGATTGGCCGTGCTAAGTTGTCAAGGGATTAGCAGGGTAAAAGGTGGGGTTACATGAATGGGCTACAGTGGGGCCTGGGTTGGATTGTAGTCATTGCACACTCGATGGACCAAATGGCCCCCTTTTGCACTGTAAGGACTCTATAATTCCATGGGTCTTGAACAAAAAACAAACTTTATTACACAAGTTCAGAAAGATAAAAGCTTACAGATCTTAGACTAACATTCCTGGTAAGCACAACATTCATCTGTTGATACGAATTAACAAACCATGGTTGGACACACCACACTGCAAAGTGATAGATGCAACCTAAACAGATTCCACAGATTTCTCAATTAAACCATCAAGAAATTAATCTGAGAGTCAACTAAGCTCACTGAAACTTCATCTTTCTCATGCAGATTTCCAATCTCTACCTTCGAAGGTCCTTCCTTGGAATCCACTTCCACTCAGTTTTAACAATGGTCCAGTCCACCAGGAGGAGCTAGTGGCATTAATGGTATTGTCAGTGGACTAATAAACGAGAGGCTCAGCACAATGATGATGGTGGGACTCAAATCTGTTGACCTATCAAAACACTCCCAGAGGACCCCACTCTTTGTTATGAGGCATGAATCAGTGGAACAAGCATTAAATGTAACTGACATGTTATAATGTTCACAGATTGCTAATTTAGCACACGGGAACATAAAGATCAGCGGATTTCATGATACTTTTCCCACATGGAAATAAGGAAGCTTCATTACTTTACCAGATGCACTTAACTTTTAAGAAATGATTTATTACCTACTATTCAGGTAAATTTTTCATTTTGTTTTACAATCTCACACATTGCATTATAAAGTTACAAAGGTTTAACAAAAACAAGGATCAATATACATGCAACACTAGTGGTATTTAAACAAAAAATTATTACTGAATACTTGTGCTTTTTCTCTTCCTTTGATTCTTAGTCCTAAATAAAACATTGTTAAGTCCACAGCCCAACTATCTTCATTTTCATTAGTTGTAGACGTAATTCTCTCAAAATTCATTGCTCTATTCACCTCCAAGTTTTAATAGTTCATCAGTATTGTTTTTCTTTAATTCCACATCAATCAATTGCCCTGATTAATCAGCAATTCCATTACCTGTGACTTAAACTTGGGCTTTTTAACATTTCTAACTTTAATCAGCAAACACCTTTTGTCAGCTGTCCTGACTGATCAGTTTTCCTTAGCACTGCTGCCAATTCAGCTCTGCTAACCAGTTGCCACTGTACCATTTTACTTTCTTCTAGGTATGCCCAACAGTCATTTAGAAATTCTACCAGTATCACTAGCTCCCTCGTGCTCAAACTTCTGTTGTAACTTCAGGGATCAAAACCTAGCATTTCCACTTCTCTAGCAAATTCGACAAATGTCTTTTTTTAAAGCCACAATATTCAACTGATAAGTTTCAGGGATAATCTTATAAGCATTAAGTATCATAGGTTTAACTATGCAATCTGAAGATGTTTTTCTGAAAGACTACAACAAACATCCAGTGCCTTCCCAACCAAAACACTTTGCAAAATGAGAATTCATGTGTCCTTTGGCCACTTTAGTTGGTTAGCTGCCTTTTTGAAATGATAAAACATCTCTCAATCCTAGCTTGCGTATTTAGGTGATGAAGATTCTTCATTTCATGGTAACTGAGAATAAAATTTGATCCTCATCCAAATTACTAAACTGTATTTCACTCCATATCCGAAGCTTTTCTCTAGCTTGTTCACACTGTCTGATCTTTCTTTGAAACCTGAGCTCAAACTTTTGCATTTCCATTTCTTTTACTCTCCTTGTTCCAATTTGTGTTTTTTCATTTCCGTCTTTTGCTCTTTCAGGTTCATATTTTTCACTTACTTGTCTATTTCAAGCTGCTTCATCAGCAACTGAACTCTAGATAATTCAAATGAATTGCAATCTGAATTCACTTCTGCCTCTTTCGTAGACATTAATCATAGAAACCATACAGTGCAGGAGACGGCCATTCAGGCCATCGAGTCTACACCAACCATAATCCCACCCAGGCCCTATCCCCATATCCCTACATATTTACCCGCTAATCCCTCTTACCTATGCACCTCAGGACTCTAAGAGGCAACTTTTAGCATGGCCAATCAATGTAAACCGCACATTTTTGTACTATGGGAGGAAACCGAAGCACCCAGAGGAAACCCACACAGATACGGGAGAATGTGCAAACTCCAGACAGACAGTGACCCAAGCCAGGAATCGAACCCAGGTCCCTGGAACTGTGCTATTATCCCAAATATTTCTTCTTAACCTTTGCTTTAAATTCAAATTAACTTTTCCATTAATGTGTTTAATCTAATCTTGGTTAGTATTTGTAAATCACTCAGGGGTAAATATCCCCGTTCCAAAAAAGTCTTAGCAACAGACAAAGCCATTCTGCTTTTGTCAGTATCATAAATTGCATTGTAGAAACCTTATAAACCTTAACCTAGCAAGTATCAGCACTCATGTTTATCTGAGTGCCTGAGATCCTGCAAGTGCCCCCAATTTATGTTATGACCCTTGACTACACCCCCAGAAGTGAGTGGAGATCTGGTTAGGGGCCAATAAAGTAAATAAAGGTTAAGGGTTAAGGGTCAAGACACCTGATTTTGGAATAAAGTCACATGATTCCACTGATTTTGAACAGAAACAAACTTTACATGTTCAAGAACATAAAACAATTAACAGATCTGTCATATACACTTGATAATATGAAGCACATGCGAACAGATGAACTATGATCAGATACACTAACTACAGAGCAAATGATAGATGCTATCAAAATAAAGTCCCTAGGTTTCTCAACTAACTGGCTAAACATTAGTCTCATTTTGAACCAATGAATCTCCACTGAAACAAACACTGTCTCTCTCTCATAAGGGTTTCCAAACTCCAGCTTTGAAAATCTCTTCCTGGAAGTCTCTCCAAAGGTCATTCTTGCACAAACATTTTTGACAATGCCCACCTCTCAGGATTTCAACCTTGCCTTCTGAGATTCCAAATCCTTGGAATTCAGAGTACAAACAAACATTAGCTCACAAGCACACCTTCAGATTTATGGCCGTAGCCATCAAAACACTTCTGCTCCAAAGAGATTTCACGTCCCAACAGTGCTCTTTATTTGAAAGTATGCTCTCAGCAGCTCTTTTTTAATTTTTTAATTCATTTTAACTGGGACTTCTGCTTGTCCCTGTGGTATGTGATGGCTGACAGAGTCAAGACCAACTGTCTTATACTGATCTGGTGACATCAATAGATTCCCAGAGTTCAAATTTTGTTGCCTGACAGGAATCAATATAACAAGCACTGAAAAATCTTGTACTTTAAATGCAACAATCTCCAAATGGTTTAAGCACCCAGGGGTGACAGATTTCATGACACACCTTAGTGCAAATGAAATCATATAAACTGGCAATTACAAGACAGTCAGTATAATTTGGGGGATCAGGGAAAGCTTTCAGATACAATAATCCAAGAAATAATTCACAGCCACTTGGACAAGTATGGAATAATAAAGAAGACGGCACAAATTTAAAGGTAAATTGTTTCTGAATGACAATTGAATTTTTTGATGAGCAGAGTGGATGAGGGCAGTACACTGATGTTATGCACGTTGATTTAAAAGATACGTGTCACATTTTAGGATTTAGTTTTATGGCCAAGCCAAGCCTATTAAGATAAAAGGAGCAGTACTGGCATGCATACAAAATTGGTTAACCGACATAAGTGTGTGCTATGGTGAATGACTATTTTGCAGATTGGACATAGGTATAGAATGGAGTTCTCCAAGGTTTTCTATAGGATCACTGCTATTTTTGACATTCACCGATGACTTGGACCTGGGGATACAGGACACAATTCAATATTTGCAGATGGCATGGAACTTGAAGGACTTGAAAGTGTTTCCAATGGCTAAAGTGTCAATGATATATTTATGGCAAACTGCTAACAGAAGAACAAGAGGTGACATGAAAATAAACTTTTTTTTTTAAGTAATAAGTGATTAGAATTCAGAATACGCTGTCTGGTCAGGTGATGGATACAGGTTTATTAGGGCCCGAGAAAGATACTTAAAAGCAAAATAATTATTTGGGATATTAAAAAATTGAGTGAGAATTGATCTAACCAAAGGGCATCTTTCTGAGCAATGTTATTTTACAATTCTGATTTTATAAGCTTTCACTCTGCTGTCAGTTGAGTTCAGCAATGAGTTATTTGCCTCAGGATTCATAGAATCATAGAATCTCTACACTACAGAAAGAGGCTATTTGGCTCATTGAATCCTCACTGACCACAATCCCACCCAGGCCGTACCCCCATATCCCTACATATTTACCCACTAATCGCTCTAACCTATGCACTTCAGAACACTAAAGGCAATTTTAGCATAATCCGCATGCCTTTGGACAGTGACCCAAGCCAGGAATCGAACCCAGGTCCCTGGAGCTGTAAAGCAGCAGTGCTAACCATTGTGCTATCATGCCACCCAGAGGCTAAATTTCTAGCCTCTGGTCTGCTCTTGCAATCACAGTATTTATATGACTAGCCCAATTCAGTTTCTGGTCAAATGGTAACCCCCAGGATGTTGATAGTGAGGAGTTATGATGGTAATATTATTGAATGTCAAGGAGCAATGGTTAGGTTCTCTCTTGTTGGAGTGTTATTGTTAACACTAGTGTGGTTACTTGACACTTGTCAGCCAGGTCTGGATATTATCCAGGTCTTGCGGCATTTGGATATGGAATGCTTCAGTATCTGAAAAGTCACAGATGAAATTGCTCAGCAAACATCTCCACTTCTGACCTTATGATGGAAGGATGATCATTAATGAAGCAGCTGAAAATGGTTGAACCTGGGATACTACCCAGAACAACAACTGCAGTCATGTTCTAGAATTGAAATGATTGACTTCCAATAACCACAACCACTTTCCTTTGTATTTGGTGTGACTCTGAACAACAGAGTTTCTCCCACTGACTAATTTTGCTCAGGCTCCTTGATGTCATACTTGGTCAAATGTTGCACTAGTAAATAGCATAGCAGACCTTAATATTAAAGTTAATAGATAGAAAGGTCCAATGAGAAAGATGAGAAATTTGGGAGGAAATATTCCCTAAGTTCATATGGTTGAGATAAATACTCTGTTTATTATTTCAAAACAGAATTATTATTTGAGGCAAGTCAATATACTGTGACTGATTCCTTAAATTATAAGTATGGTTCAGTAAGAGCATCTTTCAGTTTGCGAATTTTCCATTCAAACCTCTTTGAACTCGATCCCAAAACAACAGCACATTGAGCAGCAAAATGGAACTTACAGGTGACCAACCAGACACTGCCAGGAACTTAATTCAATTTGACTTGAGTAATTCTCATTATGTTGGAATGGAAGAAAATTTCAACTCAAGTCACTCAAATTTAAAGAAATTTAATGACAGGAACTGAGTCAGTCGAGATATCTGCCAAACGATGTAAAGTATGGAAAGGAAATGAGAACAGTAAATTAGCTCAGATGAGCACATTTGCTACACAAGCTATTTTGATGAAATACAGGCAGTACATTTACTGCATGCTCATAACATCAGATGAGGCTAATTAGGGAATCTCTTTTTTTTCCATTCTTCCTAACTCCACATCATCACTTTTGCTGAGATGCCAACTTAAGCTGGGAATGTTGATTGGGTATCTTGCTCAAGAGGCCATTTCTTAGTGATCAAGCTGGACAGTAAATATTGACAAGCTATTCCAACACTGATGCTATTAGTATCAGGCCTGTCCTTTAAGGATTTCTAATCATTCTACACTGGATTGCTATTAGGCACAATGAACCTGAAAATATAGAACATAGAACATTACAGCGCAGAACAGGCCCTTCGGCCTTCAATGTTGCACCGACCAATTAGGAACAAACAGTGACCCTCTAACCTAAACCATTCCCTTTTCATCCATAAACTTATCTACTAACCTCTTAAACGCCACCAAACTTGGCGCATCTACAACTGACGCAGGCAAGGCATTCCATACCCTTACCACCCTCTGGGTAAAGAACCTACCTCTGACATCTGTCCTAAAACCACCACCCCTTAATTTAAAGCTATGTCCCCTCGTGCTAGCTTTCTCCATCCTAGGAAAAAGGCTATCACTGTCCACCCTATCTAAACCTCTAATCATCTTATATGTTTCAATAAGGTTGTATAAATATGTTTCAATATATCCCACTCCTTGGATGCCAGTAACATTTAACTCTGCTTTCCCTAACATGACCCCAGCTAAAAATTTACTAACACCATAAATCAAACCAGGAGTGTCCCCTTCGTGAACTTCAAAGCAAACACTGCAGTCATCAAATTCACTATAAAAGAGCCAGAACTACTTTTTAGAAAATAAATGATCATGACTAATTTTGAAGGACACTTGCATTCCACTGCAACTTCTTCCTCAGTTTTGATGAATCTGCGCTTTCATTAAGTTGAAGCACTGGGAACAGAATCCAACTTACCCCTGACCACTTAAAGCAGCTCTACACAGGCACAGATATGTATTCACACATATAACTCTACTACAAATTCAGAAGAAACAAATTTTTTCCATAATGTGCAATAGACAAAGATGCCATTTTTAAAGTACCTCACTTGCACAGCCCAAGCAAATATGTCATGATGAATCTAAATTAATGCCAATGTCAATTACTCATCATTTCAGTGCAGCATTTGGAAGACACTGGAGTATGTTTCCTGTACATGATAGATAGCTATCTACTACTGAGTGATCTGCCTGGCTATAGTTTCAATATACCAAGTTGATAATTGGGAACCTTTCAAGGTAAACTGTGGAAGAACAAAGAATGAAAAATGCTGAAATGAACGCAGCAGCATTGTACCATGGCTGGATAATCAACAGAATGTAGAACTAAAGTAGATTTGGTTGCTCTATGTTCATTGTACAGCATCAATGCCACTGCATGATCTTATCAAAAGGCACAGCATGCATAATTTATAATCAAACAACTTATGGCTAACGAATACTTTTACCAATGTTAGATCAGCTGCCTCATGTAATCAGGCTTATAATTCCTTTACGATAGTTCTGAGAGTTATCAACAGTCACCTTTTAAAGGAAAATATTAAAAATGCATTTTGGACAATCAAACGTATTACTCAGTACTTTCACCTTGGAAAAATTCCTTAAAACTGCTCATTTTGATATAATTGAACAGCAAACTTGCAGCTCTAATAGGCTTCTGTAAAGCAGCTTGTAATAATAGGCTGAAGTTGCTGTTATGCTATTTCAACATTGACTAAAATATAAACTGTGAAAACAATGGGCAGCTAAAATTATGCATTTCTGCTTTTAAGGTGGCGTAAGGGGGCCTATTATGGTTGAAGTTTTCAATGTGTGCCCCCAGGTATGTTAAAGAATTCATAAATAATGGATTAATAGATGGTGCAACTGTGTCAAAGACACCTGTAAGATAATTCTTCCAAGAAACATCAAAAGTTCCCACAGAAAAGAATTCTACAGGAGAGTAATCTAGCTGAATTAAGACAAAGAAGAGCTTCTTGTCTTTGATCCTGTGGTGGCCAATGAACATAAGTACTATGGCCTACTTTGTACTTCACTGTTAGATTGACTATTCCACTGTTGATAGAATAGTTAACGAACTATAGCAACTACCAAAATAATCTTTCTGGGCTGTAGCAGAAATTATATTTTTAAAATGCAACACTGGCTGGAACTCTCCAGCTGATCACGTTAGTGGAATCTTCTGGTTTTGCTAATAACATATCCTGCCATGAGTGTCACAGCTGCAAGGGGTGCATGCAACAGGAAACTGCATTGACAACAGCAAATCCAGAAAATCCCGCTGCCAGGCAATAGCAGGCCATCTTGAAACAAACGCTGGGTTGTGGAAAATCCTGCTCACTGATTCAAAATACTGCTACATATTTTCAGAAGATATACAATGAATGCAGTTTAAGAGTGCCATGCAGTGAAACATTATAATCATAACATTTCTATTTCTCATGTGGACAAGTTCTTTCATGCCAATGAAAAACACAAATTTGAGTTTTTTTTACATTTCATGGCTTGTATGAACCTTTTTTTTTTTTACAGCTGCAGCATTTTTCCATAAGTGGGCTTTGTGAAAAATTATTCATGTCAATTATGCTGACCTTCCATATTCTTTTTCCTTCCCCACATAACGAGCGCTTTTTAGTCATACTAAAAAGCGCTCCGGGGATAGCCCTACAGCATAGAGCAAAGAATCTACAATTTTCCATATAATGTATTAAGTCAAAATCCACACTGACCTAGTCGCAATTTACAGGGACTCAGTATCAAATACACAATATATTAACAATGCAAAATAAAGTGCCGGCCATCTTCTAATTAGGACAGAAAGGGTGCTCCCCATACCCAGTCCCAAAGACCTGTAAAATTTTAAAGATACTTTTACAAATCTGATTTTATCTCAAACACATTTTAAGATAAAGACACAAGCTCATCCGCTTTCTTCTCGAGAACAGGTAAGGAGTGGCAATAGATGCTGGCCTAGTAACGAAGCCCACATCCATGAAAAAGTTCAAACTGCAAATACAACAAACATTAAGATTCGCTACTATAGATTAATTCAAACTTTACGAGTTCAGTACCAATTACAGCTTAGCGGTTTTCAAAATACATTCGCAGGGTGTGAGTGTTGCTGACTAGGGCAGCAGGTGTTGCTCATTGCTCTTCTGATGATGTTGGGCTCTTTGAACCACTTAAGTGGTGTAGGTATGCCAAAAGTGCAAGCTACAGGTTTTTTTTAAACCAGCACAAAAGGAGGAACAGCAGACAATATTGTTCCAAGTCACAATGATGTATGGCGTTCTTTTCCTTTATTCTTTCATGGATGTGGACATCGCAGCCAGGGCTTTTCAGACAGCAGCTAAGAGCAAACCACAATGCTATGGACCTGGGTTGTGTAAGCCAGATCAGGTAAGGATCGCAGATTTCCCTCCCTACAGGACATTAGTGAATCAACTAGGTTTTAACAACAATGTATGATAGTTGTTATGGAGACTATTACTGAGACTAGCTTTCAATTTTAGATTTAACTAATTGAATTTAAATTTCACAACTGCTGTGGTGGAATGTGAATCTGTGTCTGCAAAGTACTAGGCTCTTGATCACAGTGACATTAATACTACCTTACCATCTCCCACTTCGACCAGTGATCTGATGCATCCACTGTCCTTGTCTTTTTCGGTAGTGGACACAAATTTGGAAGATGCAGTTGAAAGAGGATTGGCAAGTTTGCACCCGCCAATCAAAAGATTGTGGATTCAAATTTTATACCACAATCTAACAAGAATTTAGTGCACCATGTGTGTACACTGCATTGCCCAAGACTCTGATGTTCAGATGAGATGTTAATCTGATGCCCCATCTTTTCCACCTATATGAATGTAAACAAATCTCATGACAATCTGAAGAGAAGTTGACATGCTATCCTGACGTAAACCAACATCATCAAACCACATTATCTGGTCAGTTATCGCACTGTGGCTACGGGGCATTGTCACGTTTCCCTATATTACTACAGTGCTTTGCTGACTATGAAGTATTTTGGAAAACATGAAAAGCACAAATAAAAGTTCTTTGTGGCACAAAATGATGTGACTACAATGGCAAATGCTCAAATCTGTGGCTGAAGTGCATATATCACTTAAACAGTTTACATCTTAATATGCAATTCTCTGCTAATATCATGATGCAGAAATGTATGTACAGTTAAATGCCTACTACAACCACCTGCCTCCTTTGTGTTTTCTTTCAGCCAGGGGGGTAGGGCATGCTAATCACTAAGCTCTGTGCTCCTGCAGGATGTACCTCAATGATAATCTTTATTTTACTGCTATGCCTATGGGCTTTTATTGAGACATAAACTTAAAGTCTCTATTTAGATCTGTCAAATAATTTGTAATTGTTTTCACAGCCTATAAAAGTGTTCTGTTTACATCATGAAGGCAGCTTGACTTTAAAACATCTGTTACATTAGTCTGTTGCACATTGGTGTGGGCAGTAACTACTTGTCTTGCCAGTGACACATACTCCATTAATGATTAAAAAAATGTAGAGTGTAAACCAAATGCTCTTCAACTATTTGTTCTTAAAATTTTGGAACTGCAATCAAATTTATCAACAACCAGAATACAAATAACATTCACCACTCACATCCTGGCCAACTTATTCTATTAGCATTTAAACTAGTTTTTCAACATTTAATATTTTATTAACACAAATAAAATTACCCATTATTTATTGTAAATTCATGCATTGTACCTCCATTGAAATTACAATAGAAGAGCATACAAAAAAGGAGGTTTGATTCATTTCCGTTCTTTTAGACTTCTTTAGAGCTGTAGAAGCAATGTTGTGGGGACTGAAAAAATTTGAAATATGATAGCACTATATCACTAAAATATTGCATTTCTCTATAATATGACTGTTCTCAAACGGTGAGGAGGAGGAGTGCAGCATGCAGACAACTGTCCCAACTAATCTGGAGCATTTACTGGATACAACTTGATTAGAAAAAACAAATGATCAATAAAGCAACTAAACTCTGCATTAAAAACCAAGACCTAATTATCTGGACCAACCATAACAAAAACTTGAACTATATCAATTTGCTTTAACCTCAAATCACCATCTGGCACAACAATTTTTGTTTAACCAGAGGGTGGGTAGAGGGAAGAGCCAAACAGAAGATTAAACCAGAATCCGCCTTAGTTTCCAGTAATTTACATCACAGACCTGACGTGTGCAGAACTAAAAACAAAGTAAACCAGCAAAATGAAAACAGTTTCCACATATATAAAACAATAAAACACAGAAAACGAGGGAAACATTGAGTATGTAGACTTTAAGCGTACTGCACTGCATACAGAAGAATTCTAGGGAGTTACAATGATAAATTGCAAAGTACATTAAAACAGTGGTTGCTAAAACCTTTTGAAATTGCAAGAACATAAAAATTTTCTTTCAGAAGATCCTTTTTATAGGAAAGTTACATTTGAAACTTTGCTTTGAAGAACTGATGCAGTTCATGTTAATTTGCATTTCTATTGTGTCTTTAATAAAAGATCCCACATGTTTTACAGAGAAGTTACCAAATACCAAGAGTGAATTAAAAAAATTGGGAAGTTTGGGGGGGGGGAGCAAAACAAATCATGCATAATAGTATAATTGTTGCAGGCTCCAAAATGCAGATCTGAGCTGGAACACAACTGCAGTGAAGACACTGAATGATTTTGTTAAAAAAAACAGAATTTACTGCAGGATAGAATACATACAGTAAAGCTCTGGGTGAACAGCAGTTCATGGAAGATGAAATTTGAGATGTTAGCTAGTAGGGTATTAGGAAATTCTAACATGGAGGCTACAAAGACATGAATGAAATTTTAAGCAGGAATGGGGCGAGATGGAGATGGAAATGGCAAAAGACAGTCTATATAATGGATCAGATATTTGGCTTCAAAGCGAGTGCAGCTTTAGGAGAATAGTGAGGTTTCTCTATTGTCAAATTCAACATCAGAGAAAGGAATTGACGGAGACAAAAAGCTGTTGGCTCTTTAGTTAGAAGATCTATTCCCCCAAGACCAGGCCAATATATTGTAAATTTAAAGTGAAGGTATCAAATGTTCCTAAGGGGTCATGGAAGCAAAATGTTTAGACGGTACATGAATATTATTTGATGTGCAAGTGAGGAATGAAAGTTCAGCAATAGTTTGCAGTCAACTTGAATGATTTGTCAGCAGAAAACAAGCTCATTTGATCTGGTGTGTTGGCATGGCATCCAGTGTAACAATATAGGTATTGAGAATTTCTTCATTTTAGCAGTCCCACCTCTCCCATTTCAACCTTCCATCTTCATACTGCAGAAGTAAGAAAAAAATAATACAAGCAAAGAAGCACCAAATTACTATCTTCTAAAGAATTTTAAAACAGTCAGTTCATTTTAGCAAATAGATGTAACATATAAATCAAATGCTAAACTGAAAATTGTACGTCGCACAATTTTTAGCCTGAATAATTGTCAGGCAACAGGTCATTTTTCTCGAAGATGACAAGTGCATTGTTAGAAGTCCATGGAACTTTTACTGCGAAGTACCATCAATAATCAAAGCACAGTCAAGTTTAAGAAAGCAGGCATAATTAAAAGTACAACCTGATATGAAAGTGAGCCATGATATGGTAATGTTGCAGATATGGCATTTGGCAGCAACAGGTTCATTTGAAAGACAGCCAAATAAACAGATTTCAATAATAATGTTTTGCTCCAAAATCTTAACTCAAGTATACTTGGAAAGAGAAATTTCATGAGCCTTTGAAATAGCCTAGTCCAAGAGAGTACCAACTGTCAGTGCAGAAGGCAGATCATCACCTTCGAGCAAAGTAGGGAGATATACTAAGTACAGCCTAACCAACATTACCCATGTTCTGAGAACAAGGATAAAAATCAAGGTAGGTGTCAGTAAAATCAGAGACTAAGCAGAGGCAACAGAAGTGATAATTGAAGATTCTAGTGAAGAGGCAACAGGAGCAGCACCAACAGAAGCTTGAAAGGTATATGCATTAACGTGGAAAAGTTGCATGTAGATGCTGAGATGTACTTAGAAAAGTATAAATTGATGTTTTCTATTATACTTGGCCTTATACTCAACTTTTGTTCTCTTGGCCTAATTTCAAACCTCCCTGCCTTGCTCACAAATTAGCGATATCCTCAGGTACAATGCCTTCAAAAACTCCCACCAGCAGATGTAGGTAAAAAAAAAGACATTTTTTACTCATCTGTCCTGGCAACCACTGTCCAATTCTCATCTCCTTTTCCTCTTCTGAGTCCTTCAATTTGTTTTCACCTGCCAAATCCATGGCCAATTTTTCCACCACTCCATTGAAATCTCTATGAACAGGTTTTCACTCCACCATATCACTGAAATAACCCTAACCAAAATCAGAAACTACATTTTCTGTGACTACAGATCTCTCTTTGCACTCCGATCTTTCAATAGGCTTGGCATAGTCAATTAACGTCATCCTTTGTTTGCTCACCAGCATTGGTATCCAGGCCCCACAACACTTCAAATTTATTATTTTTGTGTTTCAATCCTTACACGTTTATTCCTCTCCTTCTCCCACCAACTCGCTGTTCCACATATCTCAAACTCTCATCCAATTCCCCCCACTGAATGCTCTCCTTTCTTTTTCCCTATCTTTTAGCCATGCCCCAAGATTTAGGCTCCCGATTTCAGAATACTCCCCTTTGGCTTCTCCACTATCGAGTTTCTCATTTTCACCTCAAATATCCTAGTATTCAATTATTAATACAGGGTCTAGTATAAAAAACTGCTTGACTGCATATTAATCGCATATTGCACCCTGACTGGAAAATGTAAATAAAGAATTGCCAATAAGAATATTTTAACTAGCCTTCAAAAATAGTTCATTCTATCTTTATCTTTTAACACCATGATTTAGAGATTTGAAAGGAATTTTGTTCATATTTAGTTTTTTTTATTTTCACTTCAAAAACTTTAAAAAAAGCAAGTAATTGCAAATTTGACAAATTGGCACTTAATGTCCTTTTGCTATCTCATCCCTCCTGGTCTTCTCCAACACTATGTGGCTAATGTCCATCATAAATTCTTCTTTGGGATCCACGTCTGTGCTACCCACCTTTCATAGTTTCACCTTTCCCTGCCCAGTTCACTAGGACATTTTCTGCAATGGTTTCTCCTTCCATCTTCACTTAATTATACCAATGTATCTCAAGATTCTATCTTTAGTGTTTTGCTTTCTGTCAGTTACATGCTGTTTCTCAATAATAATGAATAGCTGCCACTTGCCACTGTATGACGCTATCTTTATGCAGTCCATAACTTAGCTTTTGGAATCATATCGCAGATGAAGTCAAGCTTCTCCACTCTTTGCTGATCTAGATAGGCTTCCAGTCACCTGTCTTCCAGACAAATTAAAAATGTCATATTTATTTCACTGTCTCACATGTATTCTCCTCCAGTCCTCAGACTAGACTCTTGTGCATTCTATCTTTCCTCAAATTTGTCTGCCAAACCTTCAGCTGCCTCATCTAACATGCTCTGAAATTCCCTTCAAAATTCATCTCCCTCTCCTCCTTTCAGATCCTTCTGAAATCCATTACACCATCCAAGCTTTTTGTTTGCCTTCCAACTTTTCCTTCAACGTCCTTGAAGTTCACATTTGGTATAAATTCACGAGCTCATGGAAATGGTTTCATGCAATCGACTGATAAACAATTTGCCTCAATTTCATTTTGAAACAAAAACACCTCCTGCAATTGTCTAAATCTAATTTTGGGAACTAGGATCAAGCAAGAGAATCAGTCACTGCAAAGCACATCTATATTAAAAAGCAAACAGATCTATCAGACAAGCAGTTTGAACAACTTCCTACCTTCTGGCATACAAATTACCCACAGCAAACCTCAATATAAATTCAAGATGGGAAGCTTAACTAAACACTGCTAGCACGTACACTTTTTACAAATCTATTGTACTTAAGATACAGAATGTTAGTATTGGACAGAACATTTGCTGTTCCAGGTACCCGTGTCAGCAGGAAGTACTTCTAAGTATGGTACAGCAGTGTATAACGAAGTGATGTGCCCCAGCCCAATCTCTGATGAGGTCTACTGGATCAATGTTACATTTTCTATTTGGCACAGCTACCATTGTATGACTTGTCTGAGTGAGATTAATTTTACAAGAGATCTTTGTAAATCATTCCAGTACAACAAAGAATGGAAGTGAGGCCAGAAATAAAGGCAATTCTTAACAGATCTGCTACCTAAAAATGTAATAGGTGTAACATATTTGAATGCTATTGCTGTTACCACAAGAATGAATGATACTTACTGCATTTTAATTCTGGTGCACAGCTCTCAATTTAAACATTCCTTCTATAGTGCTGAACATTACCAGGCTCAATCTGAACAAAATTCAAGAGTGTGTGCTCTATTTCAACTGTACTGAGAAATTACAACTGAGCCAAATGCAGCATACATCAAACACGTACACACATTTTGCGTTCAGCAAAGTGACTGACTCGTCAAAGGGAATGGAATCACTGGAGGAACTCCCACTGCACAGCTGAAGGAAGCTGAGGCCAACTATATACTCAACATCAGGCCAACCAGAAATCAGTGAACTCAACACAAAGCATAGACTGAATTCAAAATCTTTTTAACAGAATCCTTAATCGGTTGAGTCATATCTGTGGGAGCAAGAAGTTAACATTAAATTATCCAGTGTACTGCTGGCTTGCAAAGCAATCTCAGTTTCCAGCGTCGGTGGCTAAATAGCCCCTTCAATAGTTATGAGTAGAATCTGTGCTAAATAAAGAATGAAAACTTTTTTACTCCACATTTTCTTATGCACGTTACTTGTAGAAAAGTGGATTGAGCTGGAATTAGAAATTTTAAACCATAAGGAAACCAGGAACACAATGAAGTCATTCAGCCTTGGAATAGCAAAGGAACTATCACATTCCATTAAGTATTTGATCATTTCACAATGTACCTGCCTTTAAGCTCTTTCATTTTGTCACTTGTTTAGGGGAAATGGCAGAGACAGGTTGCCCTTCTATTTGCACTAAAACTCTGGAGGGATTGTAAGTCTGCTTTTTCTGGATTGCAATTCTGCCACTAAGATTAAAATAACATATTGAGCAGTGCAAATGTAGAGAACTAATATTTATAAATAGCCTCTGAACAAGCAACTTAAAGCCTAAATAGCAAACATTGCTTTAACATTCTAAACCAGATATTTATCTAGGCCTATTCCTGAAGGAATTAATGAACGCAGTAGCAAGCATTTTTCTGGTAGCCAATGCCTTTTACCAGATATACATGTTAAATGTCCCAAAGAAAAACTTCCTCTTAAAAAAAATCATAAATATATATAACAAGGGTCAACAATAGTTGCCACAAAAAAATGTCAGTGTGTGTCAGAATTTGGCCATATTTTCCAGATATGAGTCATGCAGCAGATTTGAGTGAGAAAACTTATCCTCAATGCAACATGTCTGCATGAACGAAACAACTGGAAGCTTAACCTTCATTTAGTCTAGCAAACTATTAGCCCAGTATGCAGTTCTAACCTTTTCTTCATAAAATCAACATCAATTGGTCATTACTCTAGGTCAAACCCCCGATATCTACCTCCACTGGTTAAAAAATCCAACCAGAAAAGCTAATTCTTCGAAAGTTATTTTATATCATTGATACACTAGGTCGCCAAAAATACATCTACTTCTGAAAGAGGCACCCCTCAGAGTTTTGAAGGAACTTCACATATATTGCTTTACATTTTCAGATACATATATATCCTTGGCTATTTCTAAAATTTTTAGAAATATTTTAAAAAGGCTGATACCTGCCTGTGATCCTTTAACAAAAGAGCTACCTGGCTGCATCAGGGAAACTTGCATCTTGTTACATCTCAAGAGGCACTAATAATCCCGCCATCCTTAAAGACTACATTCATAGTCAGCTACAAAAAGGTCATCTGCAAATCAGGTTGACCAACAGCAGTCTACTAGTCGACAAGGACAAAGTGCTCCACAATCTTCTTTTCATAACGTGGTGAGCAGGACATTTAACGATCTCGGTAATTCAGTCCCTTATCAAAGGCAATGTGGAAAGTTGAATAGTTTTGTGGTATGAACCTCTAGCTTGTAGGACCAGTTGTATTGCTTTGCTCTACAACAAATTAGGTCTTTCATTTTACTATCTAATTAGCAGGACAGAAAAAGAGCTCTGCCCAAATTGAACATCTGGCCCCATCTACATTGTTTCTGCTGGGACTTCTGTACACTCAGCCATAAGAGTGATTCATCTGCGGGTTTATCGTTGTGTGAAATCAATTCAAGTGAAAAGTGAATTTTAGAGCACTGGTTTTCATCCTACCAACCTACATGATGGAATACCTTATTCAACATCTGGACCCATATGAAACATTACCTCCTGTCTCTGTGGTCTTTACACTGTAAATCTTTACTTTCTCTACACTTTTACTGTCAATGCAAAGGAGGCAATGTTGCTAGCCTCCTCCCACAGTTTGAGTGAATGCAAATAAACTAACCCCGGATACATCCTATCTGGAGTTTGCCTTGAGGTTAATAAAAAAGTAGATAACACCAAACTGAGTGGTTGGGAAATATGCTCACAAAGATGGAAGCAAGTCAAAAATATGTGTGTTTATAGACATGTGGTGAGAGAAGAAATTAAACTCTCTGTACCTACGTCCATGAATCCCAGAGTCATGGAGCCATTATTATCGTTCAGGGGTGGCTATTCAACCCATCAAATCTATGCCAGCTTTCAAGCCATTAGTACAATCCTACTTTATCTCTGCAGTCTTGCAGATTTATTTGCTTCCTTCTGAGGAAAGTGCTACAATATGAATGGAATATGATTCTAAAGAAATTCTGGAACACAGCTTTTTATTAATAGCTTCAGAAACTAGCTCTTCAAGAAGCAAATAACTGAGAACATAAACTACTTAGGGACAATGATGTGACAAGCTCTAAATCCACTGGTTGATTGCACAATTCGGGATTGTTGCAGTTACTGGTGCTCAACTTTCCCTAACACAAGGACTTCAAATTTAAGGCTTCAAAGAAAGACAGTCCTCAGTTGTTTAATTCCTTTAAACTAAATGTGTTTACATTTCCTACATTCCACCACTCAGGTAGTCAAATGACTGGCTACAGCATGGAGCAAATCTTTGATTTAAATTAATGCAAGCACCTTCTCTATTAAAGCTCTTTTAGAGTCTTAAGTCTCCAGAGTCTACACATTTCTTAATTATTCATTCATGACAAAGTTGAGCCCAATTTCTTTTTTTATGTACAACTATATCTGCAGCAAAATTCAGATTCTGGGCTTGCCAACCTGCAAGCATCTTCTCCTTAAATTACGTAGATACTGCAGTTTTACACATAGATCATATTAAAGTTAAGCCACATCCAGGTCTTAAAACTCTTGAGCTATAATGTTCCCTGCATTCTCTTTTTCCTCCAATGAAAAGTGCACTTATGTGAATTGTCTCAATTTTAAAATACTAACTGTTGCTCATCTCTGAATGCATTACAAGTAACATCCTTTTTTAAGGCAGAACGTCCAAACCTAAATAAGATAGCCCAAATGTTAGCCTCAATGTTAATTCGTAGAAAAACATTTGACTTACAATTAATGTCCTCAGATGCATTATAGATTTTCATGAACTCTGCTAGCATATTGACCAGGAACAATCAGTAATCAATAATCACATCCAAATACATTTCTTTCCTCACCTTTGAAATGGACATCCTTTATTACATACTCATTTCAATATGCATCAGCTTACAGTTACCCACATTAGAATCCTACCAATCTTCTATGTTTTTTGTTCTTAGATAAATGCAAGGTGATGCACGTTGGTAGATCGAACCAGGCCAAGACTTACCTCAGATAAATGGCAGGGCTTTAGGGAGAGTTATCAAACAAAAGAGATCTAAGGGGGACAGGTTCATCGTTCCTTGAAAGTGGAGTCAAAGGTGGACACAGTGCTGATGAATGCATTTAGCATGCTTGGTTTCATGGATCAGAACACTGAATACAGGAGTTGGGACATCTTGTTGAAGTTGTACAGGACGTTAGTATGGCCATACTTGGAATAGTGGTCACCCTATTATAGAAAGGATATTATTAAACTAGAAAGAGTGCAGAAAAAATTTACTAGGATGCCACTGAGACTTGATGGTTTGAGTTATAAGGAGAGGCTGGACAGACTGGGACCTTTTTTCCCCTGGAGAGTAGAAGGCTTAGGGTGATCTTATGGATGTCTATGAAATAATGAGGGGCATAGATAACTAGATCAGGGGTCTCCAAACTATGGCCTGCTGGCTACGTCCGACTCACATCCGGATTGGACTTTAGAGACCACTGCTCTAAATATCTTTTCCTAAGTGTAGGGGAGTCAAAAAATAGAGGCTATAGGTTTGAGGGGAGAGATACAAAAGGGTCCACAGGGGCAGTTTATTCACACAGAGGGTAGTAAGCATCTGGACCAACTGTCAGAGGTAGTAGTAGAGGTGGGTACAATTTTGTCTTTATAAAGCGGTTAGACAGTTACGTGGTAAGACGGCTATTGAGGGATATGGGCTAAATGCAGGCAATCAGGACTAGCTTAGTCATTAAAAAAAGACAGCATCAACAAGTTGGGCCAAAGAGCCTGTTTCCATGCTGTAAACCCCTGACTGTTCAATCCTTTACAGTTCTGCTTAATTGACGCGCATCCCTCTACAGGTCTGTTTCTCTCCCTTTTCCTTCATACCCAAGTTATGTGGCCAGTTGACATCAGCAATTTTGTATTGTTACTTAAGTAAGCTCCTCCAAATAATTTAACAGCTTGAACTGTTTACAAGGTCCTTATTGATCCAGCTAAATAAATGATCAATTTCACGAACCTTAAGTTTCACGTGTCTAACATTCACCACCAAATCTGAAAAAATTAAACTGAACCACTGTCTTACCCTCACCAATCAATTCACAAATTAAGTCACAGAACTTGCAATAGTTAACAAACTTAGTGCCTACTATTAAACTCATTCTGTACTGCAACAATACTTCCAAGCATTTCTCAATTTTCAGTTGAGAGATGATCTACTCTTTTAAAAGTACCAGTAAAATACTATTTTCTATTCATTAGGTATTATTCACATTTATGGAATTTCTCTAAACAATTCAATATAGTCTTACCCATTTATTTTTCATTTCCATAAAGAAAACTGCATACATCTCATTTGATCTAAGGAATGGGTAGGTATTAATTCTTTGCTTTGCAAACATTATTTTAATTTGATTTCAACACCATAATGACTGGGTAAGAAAATGCTCAAGGCATCAGATTCCTTATACTATTTCTAGTCAACTAATCCTAAGATTAAAACTACATTTGGCTCTACTTCACTACTGCGTTCAACAATACACTAAGATTCCGAGTCAAAACATGTTTTGTCTTTCTGCACCATGTTCTGGAAAGGCAGACAAATAACTGGTGGGCAGCAGTTCAATAGTTTGGTAAATTAGTTCTTGAAGGAAGTTCAGGCCCAGCAGATGACAGTGAGTGCATGGTAATGCAGAATCTTTTAACAGATGCACCTAGATCAGGTTTTGCCAAACATTTCAGCCACAGAACACTTCTTATGGCTCAAGAGGATTGACAGAAACCCTAAGAAACATGTTGAAAGAATTAAACCACACAATATTAATTGTCTTTTGTACAAAAGGTACAAACAAAAAAATTACAAGGGTCTGCATTTCTTATAATGTACACACTATAATTAACAAGTTCCCTTATACAAAGAATCTTACCATTTTTTCATTTTAAATGGGGGTATGGCTGCTACTTTTGCTCCCAAATCATTTATTAGGAGAGCTTGATTTCCATTACATACATCTCCTTTGCATGCCAGCACAAGCACTCCCCCATTACCCCTCTCATGTGCATGCAATCTTTCACGCATGCAAGTATTGTTTTGCATGACTATGCTCATTGTGCCTCCTCATTCTCCTACCTCCACACACTCATCTCTCTCTTACAAACATACTGTTCGCCTCCAACTCTTTCTCACCCCCCACACACTGTCACCTCCCACTCTTTCCCACACCCACCAACCAAATCACTCCAATTTCTCCCACCCAACTACATGTGCTCACCTCCTTTGCACACCCACCCAGCAACCTCCTCTGGCCTTCCTCTCCCACCTCCGCCTCTCTTGCATGTGCTCCCACCCACCCTGCCACACCACAATCCACATCTCCTCCACTACGCACACTAACACCCCCCATGCCCTCTAACCCCCAAACATCAACACACTTCTCACATACCAACACGCTGCTATCCTCCCCTATACCTACCCCAAAACCACCTCAAACCCACCCAACTGTCCAATCACTCCAACCCTCCTGCATTAAATATTTTTAAGAACACCACAGTTATTGTTATGTAGGCAAAATGGCAACCAAGCTACACATAACAAAATCTTCCAAACACCAGCAGGATAACTTGTGGTTTCGGCCAACTGGCGAACGCTAGTTAAGTAACGCAGATAATGCTGCTAGCTGAACAAGCTTCAATTTAACACCTTGATTAAAGAAAACATTTCTGACAAAGCAGCACTGCCTCCACACTACACTGAATGCAGCTTTGACTTATTTGTCTTAATTATGTGCAAAGCTTGAACTCTCAAACTTCTGATCCCAAGTCATTTAAAGCAACTGAATGAAATGAAATTCCAAGTAGAGATGTGCCTGCACTAGCTTGCAATTTTAACCCTTCATGGTCAAAATATCACTGTAAAAGAGAGCATAAAAATCAGGAAAATATGAAATATAAAAAGGTAAGGTTTGCACTATTGAGATTAAATTTACATTATGCATCAATAGAGCTTCTCACATAGCAATACTTTAAATGTTTAAGCAGTGACTGGCCATATTTGCATCACCTAACCATTTACATGAATTAGCGTTGCAAAAAGTGTTGGAAAACTTCTGAACACTTTTTGAACCTACCCTGTAGCTTGTGAACTCAATGAATTTGCTGAGGTATCAAAAGGAAGCTACAAGATAAAACTTTTGCTGCAAGTTTTGCAGGTTTTCCTCAAGAGTTAAGTTAGGCCAAGGCAAAAGTTACAGTTTAACACAGATCCTTTGCAAAGGATGCAAACCTAGATACATTAAGATCCCCAAAGAGAAGAAACCAGAGATGCTATGATAACTTAAGCAGATGAGTCCTGAAGAGGACAGAAAAGTATCAATGGAAGGGACTAAGCACCAGAAGGCATACAACAAATACAACATAGATGCCTGGTCAGTTCTGAACAGAAGCTCTCAAGGCAGGTTAAATAGTGAGCTTGTAATGAGACAAGTGTTGTACTAAGAGCCAAAAGTAATATTGCTAAGACAAAAGGAAGAACAATCATTGAAAGAGATTAATATTGAACCAGTATTCAAAATCTAGAGCACGAGGTAATATACAGTGCAAGATTTCAGGCTTGTATCTCAACACAATAACTGAATAACTTGTGGGCAGCATGGTAGCACTGTGGCTTCATAGCTCCAGGGACCTAGGTTCGATTCCTGGCTTGGGTCACTGTCTGTGTGGAGTTTGCACATTCTCATGTCTGTGAGAGATTCCTCCAGAAGCTCTGGCTTCCTCCCACAGTCCAAAGATGCATGGGTTAAGTTGATTGTCCATGCTAAAATTGCCTTTAGTGTCTTGAGATGCGTAGGTTACAAGGATTAGTGGATAAACATGTAGCGATATGAGGGTAATAGCCCAAAATACAAAATGCACAGTTAGTCAAATGTTTTGGTAGAAGTTTGGCAAAATCACCCTATTGGCAGAAATCTGGCTTTTGACTGAAAACAAAATTTGATTTGATTTGTTATTGCCACATGTATTAGTGTACAGTGACAAGTACGTTTCTTGCGCATTATACAAAAGAGGGATACATTAGACAAATATTAAATCTATGTGCCTCTCCCACTTGCTAATTACAATCTAGTGATGGATGACTGAAGCTAGAACACATTACAATGGTGTCATGACTTGCCTTGATACCAAGTTACCAATTTAAATCTTATTTCGCTTCAAGCTACAGGCTTCTGGCAAGAATTTTAGCACAAATGGTTGGATGAAATAGACTAAATACAAGTGCTCAAGTTTCCTCTGACACTTGAAGCTACACTATCACATGTCTGTAGGTCACCTTATGCTATATTGCATCCAGCTTAGGAAGAACCTGCTGATAGGACCAATGCAGCATTGTTTAACAAAACTTTCTCACAATATGGTCAATATGCATGTCTTCCATTATTTGTGCTATCACGTGTTGTCAAATTGGCATCAAAAACAAATGAACACTTATGACATTAAAAATCCAGGGGGAGAATGATGACTTTGTTGGCCAAATCCCATGAAAATTGAGCCAATCCAGTAAATTGCCAAATAAAAACAAAGTACTGGAAAAACTCAGCAGGTCTAGGAACACATGGAGAGAGAAGCAGCGTTAAAGGTGAGTCTAGCATAATTATCTTTAGAACTGGTGTCATATTGGACCTGATAAGTTCATCTTTTCTCTCTCCACAGATGTTGCCAGACCTGAGATTTTCCCAGTTGCTGTTTTTATTTTGGTGTTCCAGCATCTACAGAATCTCACTTTTATTATACCAGATATTTCCCAGATGCCTTCCCAAAAAACGCACTGTTACTACAGAGCGAGTGTGGTGATTGTGGTACAATTAGCTCCTGTAAGAACAAAAAAATTTACAAGACTTCCAGCTGAGATAGCAGTGTGGCCTCATGGCAGGGCCCGGGTTCAATTCAGTTCTTAGTCACTGTCGGTGTGGTATGTGCGTCTTTTCCAAGTCTGTGTGGGTCTCCTCAGGGTGAGCCAGTATCCTCTCAGTCCAAAGATGTACAGGTCAGATGGATTGGCCATGCTAAATTGTCCCTTTGTAACTCAAGACATGTAGGTTAGGGGGATTAGCAGGGCAAATACATGGCGTAGTGGGGCAAGAGCTGGATGGGATGATCCAGGGAGGTCAGAGCAGACTCAATGGGCTGAATAGCCTCCTTCTGCACTGTAGAAATTCTATGGTTCTCATTGTAGTAGGATTCACTACTGCAATGCACATGCATGGACACCAGGGAAGGGAGGATTGAGATTGGCTGGAAAGCTCCTTGCAAGCAAAAGACTTAATATTCAGTGTCCAGACATACCAATGGAGAATGTCTATACCCAGGATGTGCTGAAAGACAACCAAAGCATCACATCAAGCAGTGAATACTACTGGGTGAAGTGGAAGATGACACCTGACTTGATATCCCCACGTTGCCAGAGCTGACTCATTTACAGTTAAGGATAATATTCTTCTCCTGAAAACAGATCTTCCAGAACTTTCTGCCTCTCCTCCTTTCAAATATTTCTTGAAGCTCACCCGTCATCCTCCTAGTCTCTTAATTTCCAGCACAGGGCCTGCCCCGTGACGTGATTTCAAATGGTTAATGGTCAAGACATAATATTTTTCAGAAAGAGGATTTGTTTTATATATTAGATGCCCAACCCACAGGTGAAATCTTAAGCAGCCACTTAAAACAGAAGAGTGAATGGGCAGATAAAGATAGCACATGGTTGAAATGTGGAGGGCTGGAAATTTAATTACAGGGCACTGTCGAAAGGAAAACAAATAACCAATTATAAAAAATTACCAACTCTTGTGTGTTGTTGATTTCAAAATATTTTTGTTTCAATTAATTTTGACAGCATACTGACTTGTGAGAGCTGCTAACTCCAGAGCACAAGGGAGCTTGCATTAACATTTGCTCGTGCCTGGGTTTAGTCTGTATTTCTAGAAGTATAGAATTAGCCCTCAGGCAGCATCTGATTCCTCCAATCACAGTGATACAAGCACAGAAGAAGCCCATTTGGCCTACGGTGCTTCTACCACAATACACAGCACAGAATGTAATTAAAATTCATGGCTTCAATGAAATGATAGGCCAAAAAAATGAATCATCACTGCTTTTAAATATATTTGGCCTGATGATAGCTTACACTGTTATCTCACCTGAATCTAATTAAAGCTATACAGTCTGGCGTCACTATTAAAACATTTTTGGCAATCCAGAGAGAGAAACGCATTCTCATAACAATTTTACTTGTTGCATAGAAGAAAGATAAAAAATGTTTTTAACTACTGAAGAACAAATGTAAGAAAAAACAAACTTGAAGAAGCTCTATCACAATTATTCAGGACTTGTGCTCAATAAAATGTTCTTTTTCAATCTCTTATTACCAGACATACACATTTTAGAGCCTTGAAAAAGAATTCAAAACTTCCCTTCAGATGCCAGCATTTTTCTTGGTCCCAGCAAACAATATAGTACATGAACTAAGTCGCATTTGAAAACATTCAAACTACTTTTCTGCCCGAAAACCGCTACATGATCCAAAATCTTCAATACAATGTTTTTTTAAAAGCTGTACCCTTACTGAAAATCGCCACATCTGGAACGAACAAGGATTGTTCACAAGAGCAGGAAAGAAGAAGAAGCAACACAATAAATGATAAAGACATGTTAAGGATAAAAACAATTGAAAACAGCCGGGCTGTCGACGGGCAGCTTTTTTTTTACAAAGGCAAGTCGCCTGGAACAAGTTGCTTTGCTGCTCGGTATACACACGCACTCTAACTATAGCCCTCACTAATTGTGAAGGAGAATAGGAATAAATAAATGACAGTACCGTGAAAAGGTGCCGGTCTGTCCACTGCTGCAGGTAAACTGGATTGGTGCACCGGGGGCTCTTTGCAAGCGATTCCAGTCTTTAACCCCCCCAGCTGGATGGCACTGGGACACTTTAAACCAGTTTAAGTATACGTGGCATTTGAAGCCCGACGTTCCGAAGAGCAATGCTGCCGACTGGAAGCGGAGAGGCTGAGGCAGGCCAAGGGGGGGTGGGGAGAGGCCAGCAGCTCCCACACAAACTTCCAGCCCCCTCACACCGCTGCACACCGCCTTTCACATCCAGCGACCCCGGGCAGGGTTGCTGAAACTAGTCCCCGCACGGGCCTCCACAGCTTCAGCCGCTGTCCAAAGCTGCCTGTCTCCGTCTCTCACTTCCCCCCCCTCCCACCCTCCCCCCTTCACTCACTGCCCAGCACGTCAGCGCTCAGCAAACTCCGCACAGACCTCCGCCATCTTGGAATATGGTCGCGCATGCGTGCCGCTCACCACCAACAAACCGCACGAGACGGTCAGCTGATCCTCTCCTGCTGGAGCTGCTGGAGAGAGCGGACCTTCCCCCAGCAGCTCCAGCAGCAAAGGACTGACTTTCCCCAGCAGCAGAGGGCTGACCTTCTCCAGCAGCAAAGGACTGACTTTCCCCAGCAGCAGAGGGCTGACCCTCCCCAGCAGTTCCAGCAGCTGAGGGCTCACCTTCTCCAGCAGCAGAGAGCTGACTCTCCCCAGCAGCAGAAGGCTAACCTTCCCCAGCAGTTCCAGCAGCAAAGGGCTGACCTTCCGCAGCAGCAGAGGGCTGACTTTCCCCAGCAGCAGAGGGCTGACCTTCCCCAGCAGTTCCAGCAGCAGAGGGCTGACTTTCCCCAGCAGTCACGATGTAGAGATGCCGGCGTTGGACTGAGGTAAACTCAGTAAGACGTTTGACAACACCAATTTTAAATCCAACCAATTTATTTAATAGTAAACTTGCTAGCTTTCGGCCTTGCTAGCTTTCGGCATTCGCCTGACGAAGGCTACAAAGGCCAAAAGCTAGCAAGTTTACTATCAAATAAATCAGTTGGATTTAAAATTGGTGTTGTCAGACCTCTTACTGAGTTTCCCCAGCAGCAGAAGGCTGACCTTCCCCAGAGTTCCCATAGCAGAGGGCTGACCTTCCTCAGCAGTTCCAGCAGCAGAGAGCCCACTTTCCCCAGCAGCAGAGGGCTGACCCTCTCCAGCAGTTCCAGCAGCAGAGGGCTCACCTTCCCCTGCAGCAGAGGGCTGACCCTCTCCAGCAGTTCCAGCAGAAGGCTAACCTTCCCCAGCAGTTCCAGCAGCAGAGGGCTGACCTTCCCCAGCAGTTCCAGCAGCAGAGGGCTGATCTTCCCAGCAGCAGAGGGCTACCTTCTCCAGCAGCAGAGAGCTGACCTTCCCCAGCAGCTCCAACAGCAGAGGGCTGATCTTCCCACCAGCTCCAGCAGCAGAGGGCTGACCTTCCCCAGCAGCAGAGGGCTGACCTTCCCCAACAGCTCCAGCAGCAGAGGGCTGATTCCCAGCAGCTTCAGCAGCAGAGGGTTGACCTTCCCCAGCAGCTCTAACAGCAAAGATCTGACCCTCCCTAGCAGCTCCAGCAGCAGAAGGCTAACCTGCTGGGAAGAGGGCTGACCTTCCCCAGAAGCTCCAGTAGCAAAGGGCCAACATTCCCAGCAGCTCCAGCAGCAGAGAGCTAGCCCTCCCCAGCAACTTGAGCAGAAGATGGCTGACCCTCTCTAGCAACTCCAGCAGCAGAAGGCTAACCCTGCTGGGAAGGTCAGCCCTCTGCTGCTGGTGCCGCAGGGGAGGATCAGCCCTCTGATTTAATTTTGATGTGATTTATTGTCACGTGTATATAGCATATAGTGTTTCCTGTGTGCTATACAAACAGAGCATACAATTCATAGAGAAAGAAAGGAGAGAATGCAGAATGCAATGTTACAGTTATAGCTAGGGTAGAGAGAAAGATCAACTTAATACAAGGTAAATCAATTCAAAAGTCTGATGGCAACAGGGAAGAAGCTACTGTTGGAGCTACTGGGAAGGTCAGCCCTCTGCTGCTGCGGAGCGTCTGCCCTCTGCTGTTGCAGCAGCTGGCGTCAGCCCTCTACTGCTGGGGAAGGGTCAGTTGGGACATGACCTCAAACTTTTCTACCTTATTCCCAATGGAAGAAGGTGAAAGGGAGAATGTCCCAGGTGTGTAGGGTTCTTAATTATGCTGGTTGCTTTGCTGAGGCAGCAGAAAGTGTGGATAGGGTCAATGAATGAGAGGCCAGCTTAGTCTGCTGGAGCTGCTGGGGAGGGTCAGCACTGAGCTATTTGGTTCTGTAAAGAGTCAGCTGGTTACTGCTGGAGAGTGTATGCTGATCATGCTACTTGTAAGATATCCCATTTCCAAACCCACCAATCTTGCTGTTGTATTGACTACTAAGCAGCAGCATAATGAGAATTTTGAATAAGAATGTCAAAGAAATCAAAATTAGTATCAAAGCTGTGCAATCTGTCCTTATATTTTCCATAATGACATTCTGTTCAGTGTCTAATTACCTGATGAGTTAAGAATCTGGCAAATTTGGAACTTTCATTTTCAATTTTAAAGCATATCTTGTAAACATTCTGACTATATCAAATATTTATTTTATTTTACACAACTCATTTTCTTTTTTTAGGCAGTCTCGGGATTGGAAGTGACTTTCCCTCCAATTTCTGCAGTGATTGTTACATCACCAGACTCTGCCACATATAGGACAGCTGGCGCTTGGAGGATCAGATTGATGAGTTGTTTGGAGGTTTATGTCACCTCAACTTCACCTCTGTGTGTTCCTGATGAAATCTTTCACTGTGTTCAGTGCTTTCCTGAATGTACCTTCTCTACTTAGGTTGGTCACAAGTTAGGGTCTCCCATGAGTGAAAGGGGATGTTTAGCCTTTTCAGTGTTTCTTTGAAAACATCCCTAAATCGTTTCTGTTGGCTTTCTGGGAGCCTACCACCATGACCGCATTCCCTGGTGGAACTTTTGGGGTCTGGTATCAGGCACGTAAATGACATATCCTGCCCAGAGAGAGCTGACTTTGATTGGTAAATACCCGAATGCTGGACATGTTGTTTGGACACCTCTGTTGGACCTTTTCTGAAATCCAAATTAAAAAACAACAAATGAGTTGTGAGTGTCGCTGCCTAGGCCAGCATTTATTGCCCATTCTTAGCACTGTATGATCCATTTGGAGGAACTTGTGAAGGCACTAATGGTGGTACTTCTCAGTGCTTTGAGATGCCTGCTTTAGGCTGTCCAAGTTTCCAAATCGATTCCAGCTCACAGTCTGATTTATTTTTATCCAATCTGAATCGGTGATTGATGTTTTCATATATTCACACTCAGGGTGGCATAGTGATTAGCACTGCTACCTCACAGTGCCTGGGAATGGGGTTCAATTCTGGCCTCAGGTTACTGTCCGCGTGGAACAAAGAACAAAACAGCACGGAAAACAGGCCCTTCGGCCCAACAAGCCCGTGCGCCACCCTGATGTTTCCACCTCTACCCATGATCCCTGTCCATGTTTATAGATCTATGGATTAAAAATCAAACTTGAGACAATTTAGGGAGAATTTGTTCTGCCAGTTAGCCTAAAAGCACATCTTTGGGATGTGGGAGGAAACCGGAGCGCCCGGAGAAAACCCACGCAAGCATGGGGAGAATGCGCAAACTCCCACAGACACAGGTCCAAATCCATGTATCTGCACAGCACAGCGATAGTTTGCACCTTGTCCTTGTGTCTTACAGGTTTCCTCCAGATCCTCCAGTTTCCTCCCACAGTCCAAAGATGTGTTGATTAGGTTGATTGGCCATGTTGAATTATCCCTAGTGTCGGGATTAACAGGCTAAATATATGGGATAATCGAGAAAAGGCCTGGGTGGGATTGTGTTGGTGCAGACTCATTGGGCTGTATGAATTCTGTGATTCTTCTCGAAGATGGGGGAACGTACTGGAAGGATTCACAAACTGATTAATAGCTTGACCAGCCACCGCAATTTTAAAATCTAAACACTATCAGTTGTTTTAAAAACCGCTTCAGAGATAGTAAACCCTAAATAGTGAAATGATACAAGGATGTTGCCTGGATTGGGAGGCATGCCTTATGAAGATAGGTAAGGGAGCTAGGTCTCTTCTCCCTGGAGAGACGAAGGTTGAGAGGCAACCGGATAGAGGTTTATAAAATGTTGAGAGGGATAGATAGTTTGGATTCGCGCAGGCTATTTCACAGGACTGAAATGGTCGCTACGAGAGTCACAGGTTTAAGGTGCTGGGGAGCAGTTATTCCTGGGGATGTCAGGGGTAAGTTTTTCACTCAGAGGGTGGTAAATGAGTGGAATCGATGGTGGTGGTAGAGGCAAACTCACTGGGTTCTTTTAAAAGACTTCTGGATGAGTACATGGGATTTATTGGGATTGGGAGTTATAGATAGTTCTGTGCTTGGTTTGTATGGATATGATTGGCACAACTTGTGGGCCGAAGGGCCTGTTTGTGTTGTAGTGTTCTATGTTCTATGATATCCAAATTAAATATCATTTATTTATTTGTCACAAATGGGCTTATGTTCGCATTATAATGAAGTTACTGTGAAAATCCCCTAGTCGCTACACTTTGGGCCCATTCAAGAACACTGAGGGAGAATTTAACATGACCAATGAACCTAACCTGCACATCTTTGGACTGTGGGAGGAAACTGGAACACCTGGAGGAAACCCACACAGGGAATGTACAAACCCCATACAGATAGTGACCCAAGCCAGGAATTGAACCTGGTACTGTGAGGCAGCAGTGCTAACCACTGTCCCAATATGCTGCCCCCATGTTTGAGCATAGGTGAATCTAATTAAATGCAATGCACTGGAATAATTTGTTTTACAACAGAACTAAACATATCAAATTGCAAATATCGACCAATGTTTTTACATTTTAATATCATAGCACAAACACATGCTTGAAGCCAACTATCCAAAATCAAGGCAAGGTACACAACTGACCTTGTGGTCTTCCGATTCCTGTCTTCCCAATGGCTCCCAACTCTTCCGTCCTCTTCCCAATCCAAATCACACTCCACCAATACCTAACAGTTTATCCTTCAATTAATCATTCCCCGTGCTATAATGAAACTCATACATGAAGCTTACCATTTTCAGCCATTACACCATTGTTTTAGAATCTTTACAGTACACAGAAGGCCAGTTGGTCAATCGAGTCGGCACCAACTCTCCAAAAGAGCATCCCACCCAGGCCTCCCACCCTCTAACACAACCCCACCTGACTAATCCATCTAACCTATTCATCTTTGGACTATGGGAGGAAACTGGAGAACTTGGAGGAAACCCATGCTGGGACTAGCTTCCCATGTCCCCGTGCCTTTCATTTCTCATACAGTTTTCAAGAACCTGCTTTGACCAGGTCTTTTGATTCTTTTCTGATTTTACTTCCCACTCAGCATTGACTTTTTCCATCCCACTGTAAAGGACATTTTTGATGCCCTTTTTAATATATGCTGTGAAAAATTAAAACCTTTTTTCTACATTTTTCTTTTGCATACCTGAACTCATAAATACTTTTGTCAATAAATACCCTACAGCTTTACTGTCAAAGTCCTTGGATGTCTTTTGTTTTTTTCTGGAGATTTTTGCGTAAGGTTATTTGATTTCTTGCTGTTACTTCTCATTTTCTTTGTCACATTCACTTTGTTTTTGGTCTTTTGAACATGATCCGTGATGATTTCTGGATCACAGTTTTGGAACAGTTAATCACGACTCTTGCTGGGTGAGCTATTTGTTCTTTATTAGTTTTAAAGAGATTTATTTCCTGTTGTTGAATTGCTAAATAATGATAAAAGTAACACTTCATTGCATGGCTTACAGAGTCCCCTGTTAGCTCAGTTAGTAAAGGCCAGTGGATTAACTCAGGTGGGAGACCAGAAAGTTCCCAGGTTCTATTCATTTTAGAATAGTATATAATTCCTACAGTGTAGAAGAGGCTATTTGGCCCATTGAGTCTTCACTGACTCTTTGACAGGCTATCCGATTCAGGCTCTCTCCCCTGCCTATCCCTGTAATTCCACACATTTATCATGGCCAATCCATTTAATTCCAGAAATGTTGCCATCAGCCATGATCGGATTCGAACCCGGGTTAGAGCATTTCCCTGGATTTCTGGGGTAGAATGCCAATATTACCATGCCACTTCCCCCTCCCACTGAATTCAGCAGTGATGACAGTGAGAGTTGCTACAATTCCTGCAGGTACACCTCTACTATACTGAACTTTGTGGGTACAGACTTATGATAACAATCTATTGATTCCCGACTACAATGTTGATGTGTAACCATTAGGTGAAAATAAGAATCAGAATTTGATCAGAATTTGTTGTCGGCTTGTGCTGGCTCAAAGTGAGGTACCAGCTTTCTGGCACTTATAAAATCATCGTCAAACAAGTGTCGATATTTTGAAGAAAGGAATTGGGAAAAAAAACTGAGTTACAGACAGCAGGAATCATGAGATTGCTAAGGAGTAATTGTTCCCTTCAAATGTAAATAATTCTTTCGTTAGTGGCTGAGACCAGCATTGTATCCTGGTAGCACCCACTTACCTTTGTTCATTGTCAAATATTGTACTTCACCAGTGCCAGAATTTTAAATATTTATTTTAAAATTAAGGCAAATAGGGATGTACTTCAACATATATGTCATCATCGCCTCTTGTTGAAATCCATGCAGATCTCATTGTTGACAAGTTTGCTTATTGCTAATTTCCTAGATGTGTTATTTAATCTGAAGTGCCAATAGGTGTGACAGTGGCTAGCACAGTGCAAAGCAGGACTAATATTTACATTTATTTTCACCATTGTCCACCATCAGCTCTTGTAAAATATGCCATGATACTGCAGTTGATCCTACCAAATTCTTGTGCAAAAGACCAGCAAAAGCTTTTTGCTGCAGCCATGTTATATTTAGACAAGCAATGTGCCAATTATCATCTGCATTTGATCAAGAGCCACTTCACGCTTCAACTTTCTAAAACAAACTGAACAAGCTCCATTGACAAAGAGAGGCTGCGTCCTGAGCCTCAAATGCATCTGTAGGAATGCCTATGGACTGGATTGTCCCATCACTGAGTATTAACAGAATTCAAATTAAAATTGAAAAAGCTGAATTGCAAATGTGTAGCTACAAAATAAGAGTGTCTCTCTGTTCTATTCCAGGTATGAGGAATGATGACAGGTATAGTGCCAGTTCCAATGCTGTTTCACTGACATTTGGAAGAAATGTGGTTTCTGAAATCAGACTGTTTTTCAATGTGGGTACAAATGTATCACAAGCTCACCTTTTTTGACACACTCATGAAAATGGATACTTGGACATCTTTTCTTCAGTGCCATAAAAAACCAGATTGTGAATCTCCATTGAAGCCAGAATCTACACTGAACTACTACATTTCTTGTCCTTTCGTAATAAGTGGTCAGGGCTTGAAAAATTGCATTGATGAGGAGAAATTCAATAGGGTAGGATTGTTTCCCTTAGAATAGGGGAGACTAAAGGGTGATCTAACTGAGATGTACAAAATGATCAGGGGCTTAGAAAGGAAAAACTTGTGCAAATTTAAGGTGATTGGTAGGAGGATTAAAGGAGACATGAGGGAAAAAATTCTTCATCCAGAGGGGAGTGGGCATCCAGAACTAACTGCCTAAGTTGGTGATTGAGGCTGAAATGCTCAATTTATTAAAAAGGAAACCTGGATCTGCTTTTTTGGATGGCACAGACATAATGCGCAGAATGGCCTCCGTTTGTACCATGACTATTCTATGGTTCTTTTCTGGGAACTACAGGAATTTCATGCTTGTTTGAACTACAGTGCAGACAGAGATAATGCACTGTGTGCATGTAAGCATTCCAAAATCAAAAATCCTTAAATAACCACTTAACACTGCAGATAAAAATAGATATTTAACAAGATGTTACAGCGGAAGGAAGGATTGCAGAAAAGAAGAGAGATAAATGCATCAAACAGTGCTGAACTTGTAATGATGTTTATTCTTGACCTTGTATTGCAACAAAATTTCACAAACTCATTGCAGCATTTTGAACTGCTCCTAATCTCTGCCGTCATGCATTTGTAGGCATGTTTCTCCCAAGTTAAGAGCCACAAATTATTCAAGAATTGCAGATTATGATCTTGCATGGCACATGATGGTATTTTTAAATATGAATAAAACACAAGCCAATATTAATCAAATCTCCTGGGAGACAGGTTAGAACAGAACACTCGCCTGGCTCTGCATGTGCTGTAGGGTACAGAATGTACGTCATGATGCTACCCTGCATAAATACATAATGCAACATTTGCATAGAAAAGACAGCAATTCCATTCCCATCTTAACATATTAATTCTAAGCCATTCTGCCAATATTTGAAGCTCTCCAGTAAAATCACAGACATTGAATAATTTCATTTTTTTTATCTATTCATAGAATGTGAGCATCCTATGTTGGCTGGGCCAACATTTATTGCCCATTCCTGAGGGCAATTAAGAATCAACCCCATTGCTGTAGGTGTTGAGTCATATGTATACCAGGCAAGGACAACAGATTTTGTCACTTAAAAGACAGTACTGAACCAGTTTTTTTTACTGCAATGGTTACAAATGGTTTCATGGTATTCATTAAGACTTTTAATTGCAGATTTTTATTGAATTCAAATTTCACGCTGCCATGTTGGGATTCAGATTCAGGTCTGCAGAGCATTACCCTGGCTCTTAGATTACTAGTCCAGCAACAATACCACTCTGGCACTGCTTCCTCCAAGAGGAGTTAGATATTGCTTTTGAGGCAAAGGGGGATTAAGGGATATGGAGGGAAAGGCTGGATCACTTTATTGAGTTGAATGATCATCCGTGATCATAATGAATGGTAAAGCAGACTTGAAGGACCTCCTGCTCTTATTTTTTATGTTTTTATTAATGTGAGCTGCCCATGGACTGCCATGAGTTATAGTGTGTGACAAGTAGCACAGTATTTTCCCCTAAATTCTTTCCTTGTCCATTTACCGCTCAGGGTAATGGAAATGACGGCAGCAGACCCAAATCTGCTTTGATACACATCATAACTGTCCTACGCTCAAAACATTTTTCTAACACTACGCTTACACTGATTGCAAAATTATTCAATGTATTGGAGTGTTTATATTTTTTTTAACCTGAGCTGAGATTGCTTCTAAACATCTGCTTGGTATGTTACTGAAGAAGCAGGACATGATCCAAATAAATTGGTTCATTTCTTGAAATACAGCATGATATATCTATTAAAGAATGTAACTTAAAGGAGAATAGCTCAAAAATCAGCCAACAACACTTCAAAAGTACGTGATTGACTCTATAGCAATTTGGGCTTGTGGTGATGATGAAAGTCACTATATTAATGCAAGTTCTTTCATCTTTTTATCGTAATTGATAAAAAGTTCTTTTGAAGAATGGAGAACTGAATTAAATAATGGAAATCACACTATGTGCCCTTTGCTCTTTAATTGGTTACAATTTACGTACAATCATCTCTATTCCAAATTAGAGCACAATGCATCACAGTCTGAAGTAAATGTAAAATAACTGTGGTGATATTGTTACTGGTCAATGCTTCAGTGCTGAGGTCTTTGGGACAGTCCTGCCCTGTACTTCAATGACTGAAGTTCACCTTTTTTCAGTTTCAGTCATGAAAACACAACCAAAACTGAAATTGCTTGGATCATAACAGCTGAATAATTTGAACATCAGGTACATTTCTCTGATAGCTCCAGTGCATTCATTTACAATTACAGAGCCTTCACGTTACTTCAGAATTGCTAATGTGGCTCTAAATTCCAGCGTCCTTGGTATTTCCTGGGAACTAGAGAAATAGGATCCTTTACAGTGCCCATCGGGACTGCACTGACAACAACCCTATCATGGTCCTATTCGCATAACCCCATGTATTTAGCCTACTAATCTCCCTGCCACTAAGAGGCAATTTGTCACAGCCAATCAACCCAACCTGCACATTTTTGGAGAGTGAGAGGAAACCCACGCAGACACAAGGGAAATGCGCAAACTCCATACAGAGAGCTACCTAAAGCCAAAATTGAACCCAGCTTCCAGGCACTGTGAGGCAGCAGTGCTTGCCATGATGCTACCCAATAAACCATCAAGTCCTGGTAGCACCCCAGTAAATCCTTTTCTGCACTCTCGTAACACAATAACATTCCCATTGTGTCTCTGGTATTGAAATATCCCAAAACACTTAACCAAGGAGAATAGGTCAAAATTTGGAGAAAATGGTTTGGAGAGGTGACTAATGACATAGTCAATTAGATGGGTTTTGCAGATGCTTTTGGTCGTAGTGTCAAATGTAGCAAAATGGAGACTTTCATGACAATAATTGCAAAAGATAGGTCCATGGTAACAATCATAAATCTTGGCATCAATTATGAAGCAGAGGTTAAGAGAAAACACAAACATCCAGACTCAGGACACTATAATGTGCAAGATCAGAAATAAGGTGGTTGGAGATAGCTTGATAAGATCATGAAGGAACTGCAAATGAGAATGAGAGTTTTGAATTCAATGGTTTAAATAATAATAATGGTGGGTTACATAGATGAGACACCTAGAACATAGAACATAGAACAATACAGCACAGAACAGGCCCTTCGGCCTTCGATGTTGTGCCGACCGAAATAAAAAGCAATGCCCCTCCAAACTAAACCATTCCCTTCTCTTCCATATACTTATCAATTAACCTCTTAAACGCCACCAAACTTGGCACATCTACAACAGCTGCAGGCATGGCATTCCACTCCCTAATCACTCTTTGAGTAAAGAACCTACCTCTGATATCCGTCCTATACCTCATACCCCTTAATTTAAAGCTGTGTCCCCTCGTGCTAGCTTTCTCCATCCTAGGAAAAAGGCTAACACTGTCCACCCTATCCAAACCTCTAATCATCTTATATGCTTCAATAAGATCCCCTCTTAGCCGCCTCCTTTCTAACGAAAACAACCTCAAATCCTTCAACCTCTCTTCATAGGCCCTGCCCTCCATACCAGGCAACATCCTGGTAAACCTCCTCTGTACCCTCTCCAATGCCTCACATCTTTCTTATAATGTGGGGACCAGAACTGCACACAATACTCCAAGTGCGGCCGCACTAGAGTTTTGTACAGTTGCAACATGATGCTGCGGCTCCGAAATTCAATCCCCCTACCAATAAAAGCTAAGATTCCATATGCCTTCTTAACAACTTTATCCACTTGACTGCCTACTTTCAGTGATCTATTGACACATACACCAAGATCCTTCTGTTCCTCAACACTATTAAGAGCCCTACCATTAGCCCTATACTCTACACATTTATTGTTCCTGCCAAAGTGCATTACCTCCCACTTTTCCCCATTAAACTCCATTTGCCACCTCTCGGCCCAGCTCTGCAACTTGTCCAAGTCACTCTGTAAACTAAAACACCCCTCTTCACTATCTACCACACCACCAACTTTAGTATCATCTGCAAATTTCCTGATCCATCCCTCAATACCCTCATCCAGATCATTTATAAAAATTACAAACAGCAGGGGCCACAAAACAGACCCCTGAGGCACACCACTCGTCACCGAACTCCACGATGAATATCTCCCATCAACCACCACCCTCTGTCTTCTATCTGCCAGCCAATTTCTAATCCAATTAGCTAAATCCCCCTCTATTCCACACATCTGCATTTTCTGTAGAAGTCTTCCATGGGCCACCTTATCAAACGCCTTACTAAAGTCCATATATACTACATCAACCGCCTTACCCCCATCCACCTCTCTACCTATTCCAACACAGTCACATTTCCTGCAATAACTTCTCCTGCTACATCAAATCATCAGCGAGACCACTTATTTTGTTATATCTCTGGAGCATTGCCCACTTCCATCCACGTTCAAATTTCTGCTGAAATTTTTATCCTCACTTTATCATCAAAAGACTTGGCTTTTCTAAATCTTTTCAAAGTAGCCTCCAAGATTATCTGCATACAAACTCCTTCTCATTCAAAACTCTGCATCATATTGCATGGAATGTCTTATTCATTCATTATCCAATTCTCACCCGGCTCTCCGTTTCAACACTTTGCACTGGATTTAGCACAGTGAAACAGATGGGCTGGGGTTGAGCTTGACGTTAACATTTTTTATTTAAAAGTTTTACTTAAATCGCAACCCTGCCCTTCAGCTTCCATCTCCATTTCACCCACTCCTGAATTTGGGACAAGCAAGGATTATTAAGATCTGTTTGGAGTGATGGATCAGGCCTATCAGAAGCTTTGGCCTGTTCTGGAGTCTTTCCTGTCAACTGAAAGCCAAACCTGCCAATCAAGCTGATTTTGGCCAAAGAGCCAGCCAACATAAAAAATAGGTAAAATATGCAGAGGTGACAGCAGTGGGAAGTTGTGCGTGGAGCCTGAAGAGATTGGTGAGGCACTGAATAAATATTTCTCTTCGGTATTCACGCAGAGTGCTGGAAATGTAGCTATGGAGAGCACTGAGGTACAGGGTTGCAAATTGGGAAGTATTGTAGTAGATAGGGAGGATGTGGTAGAAATTCTCGAGGGTTTGAAGTTGGATAAGTCCCCTGGGCCGGACGGGATTTACCCTAGGATTCTCTGGGAGGCAAGAGAGGAGATTGCAGAGCCTCTGGCTCTGATCTTCAGGTCCTCGTTGGTTACGGGTGTGGTTCCGGAGGACTGGAGGATAGCGAATGTGGTCCGATTGTTTAAGAAGGGGAAGAGAGACCTTCCTGGGAATTATAGGCCAGTGAGTCTTACTTCTGTGGTGGGCAAGGTATTGGAGAGAATTATTAGGGATAGGATTTATAGTTATTTAGAGAGAAATGAATTGATTGGGGATAGTCAGCATGGTTTCGTGAAGGGTAGGTCATGCCTTACTAACCTCATTGAGTTTTTGAGAAAGTGACCAGAGAGGTGGATGGGGGTAAGGCGGTTGATGTAGTATATATGGACTTTAGTAAGGCGTTTGATAAGGTGGCCCATGGAAGACTTCTACAGAAAATGCAGATGTGTGGAATAGAGGGTGATTTAGCTAATTGGATTAGGAACCATTGATAAGGTTAGGAGCACCCAGTTAAAATCTCTATTGAAAAACAATGATGAGAGTGAAAACGAAGTGTTAAAGAGGACAAGGAGAAACAATGTCCTTCAGTTGAAAATGTGATGACATAATAAAGCACCTAGATTTCAAATTTGCACTGAAAGCTATTTGTTATTTAAAAATAGTAGAGCCTCAGGGCTAGTCTGTAATTTGTTCTTATATTTTCCTTTCAGAGAGCGTTGAACCTTTTCTGGCTCTTATCAAATTCTGCTACCTGACCTTGATGCCGTTATTAACACCTGCCTTAGTCCTTAATACTACTATTACCACTCTCTTTATCTTGTATCCACTTGTCAAATCTTTTTTGAGCTCCCATCTCTCCCTGGCCTTCTACTTTGTGCCATCTGCTCCATCTCCTTTTTTTCAGCAGCACAAAACCTATCATATTTCTACTTCTCTTCAATCTTGAAAGAGAGTCAAATAGTCTTGAAATGTTAAATCTGATTCTCTGCCCACAGATGCTGTTGGACCTGCTAAATTTTTCCAACATTTCCTGTTCTTATTATACTGACAGCACTTATGTATTCAAGGTCTTTATGGTCTTGTCTTTGTTCTACCTTAGTGACTTCCTTTGGCCCTGAATTATCTGCAAGATCTCTGTTCCTCTGACTCTGCGTTCTGGTGCAGTTTTCCTCCCTTCATTCCACCTTGATGCCTCAGCCGATGCCCCACTCCAGAACTTCTTCCCTGAGCATCCCCGCCGCCCACCTTTCCAACATTAAAAGATGATCCATTAAAGCTCTCTTTCTATCCAAGCTTATATTCACTCCTCCTAAAATCTGCTTTTCATATTCATTTTTGTCCCATAACATTTACAAAGCATCTTGGGACAACTTTCCATCTCAGCTTGTTACAAAAACACGCATTTTAATTTTCGGAAAGTGGGTAAAATAATGGCATTAAAGATGCAATTAGTCGACATGTCCAAATGCTATACGATCTGATAATACTTGGATGTGGGATCAGATTCTTCTGAGAAAGGAATGGTTCCTGAATGGCACACATTTTTATTAATGCAAAAATCAGCCAACAACTTATGGTGAAGTAACGATATCTTTTTAATTGTAGTTAACTGTAATTTGCTGACTGATTTTTAATTGCTCAACCATCAGCTTCAGAGGAACAGCCCACTGCATTGAATCTTCCCATCATTTTCATGAGATTGCTGCATATGCATATTAATAGCCTATTAGTCTCAGCACAGAGAATTAAGCCTGATAACTAATAGCTTAAGTTCAACAATTAATATAGGATACAGCAAGAAATTTGGAAAGCAAATGGCATTTAGTATTTATTACAAGAAAGTTAGAACAGAAGAGTAAGGAAATTTATAACAATTAGAAAGGATCTTAATGAGACAAAACCTGAAGCAATATGTCCAAGTTTTGGTCTCTCTATTTAAAGAAAGATACACTTACCTCAGACAAGATTGCAAGGGTGCAACAGAGATTCAATAAATTGGCTCCTGAGATGCGAGGGAATGTGTATGAGGAGAAGCTGAGTAAAATATTCTCAAGGATTTAAAAGATTGAGACATAGTCTCATTGAAGTCCATTGAATTCTTAAACAATCTAACAGGATAGATGCTGAGAGTTTGGATCTAGGAGGGATAGTCTCAGGACTGAACTGAAAACAAATTTCTTCACTCAGAAGATTGCAAGTCTTTGGAATTTACTACTTTAGTTAGCTATGGATGTTTAGATATCGAGGCACAAAAGTGCAGTTTATGTCTCAATTTATTTTGATCTTATTGAATGCTGGAACAGGTTTGAGGGGCTGAATTGCCTACTTGCTTTTATTTCTTATGTTCTTGTGCATCCTTTTAATAACCCACTTATTGCTAACAATCCATTTTACCAATGTAGTTAACATTATTCCTGGGAAAAATTGATGGGGAGAGGTTCTACACATCAAGCACTCTGTGATTTAACAGAACTTTTCAAGCTATTTGTTACTCAAATAACTTGGAAAACAGCCCCTTACTATGGACAGACTGGGGATCCGATTCTCCCATTATGACGTGCATATTTTTTGGTACATTGGGTTGGGAGATGTTCATGTCAGCCATTTTGCGGGATCCAAGGCCATGCCTGTGTGGAGGCAAAGGGGCAGTGATGTTTGGGGAGGGGGGAGGTGGGCAGTGATGTGGCTAGCAATGTCTGTGTGGGGGTTGTGGGGGCCAATGATGTCTAGTGTGGAAGGGAGGGAGGGTAGTGATGTCTGTGTGGGGGAGTGGGCAGCGGTGTCTGTGTGTAGTGGGGAGGAGGGGGCAGCGATGACTGTGTGGGAGGGAGCAATGATGTGGCCAGCGATATTTGTGGGGGTCAGCGATGGAGCTAGTGATGTCTGTATGGGGATGTGGGCATCAGCGATAAGGCCAGCAATGTATGTGGGAGGGAGTGGTGTTTGTGGGGACCAGCTATGAGGCAAGTGATATCTGTGGGGATTGGGGGGGCAATGATCTGGGCTGGGAGGTCTTTCCAGTGATCTCCCAAAGATGTGCACATGTGCAAATTCCCGCTCATCCGGCTGATTTCAGTCTCTTTATCATGATGAACACCACACCACCCACCACCGAGGTTTTAATGATATTTGCGATTGTGACCTCTGCAGTGTACAGAGTGTAGAAAATTTGCACAGAAAAAGCAATTGCGATTTACACCAGTTTTCTCGCCAATTCAGCACTTTATTGGGAGTATCAGGCCCTGGGTTTCCATTAATTGCACTGACAGATGTCCTGGTGAACTGACTGCCTCTGCCAGAGCGTTATACATGATGCTCTGGCAGACAGTTTACTCTGGGAACTCTGGTTTCCTCCCACAGTCCAAAAATGTGTGGGTTAGATTTATTGACTATGCTAAATTGACTTTAGTAGGCTAAATGGTCTGCTTCTGCACAGTAGGGTTTCTATGATTCTTTTTATGATCTACAATTCTACAGGTCGCTGAAAATATGTTAATTTGATCAGTTTTCCTCCTTTAAAATGGTAGCCCCATGGTGGCACTGGCACTTTCAATAAAGGAAAACAAAATCAAATGCAGTTTCAAAAACATTTCCAATACAGTTGAAACAGGGTATTAAACATGTTTAAGTTGAGCTCCTTTTAGTATAGAAAGTATGTATTGATTGCACTTGCCTACATTGGAGCAATTCACACCAGAGAAACAGTTTTTGATTCTCCAGTTACATTGTGCCAGTCTTGGCTGTGTCCCAATTTCCAACACTGTAGATACCAAAACATTTCTCCAAACACAACCCTATGGATTTTGAATTGCATTTAATTAAAAAAAGCAATGAAATTGGATTGTGCCATATACATTTCTTTGGCTTCACAAAACAGGCAGACGAGGCCAAATAATTGAAAAGCAACCACCACGCCTTACCTTAGGTATATTTTTTTTTCAGTATATGAATGGAATATATCGTCTACATATATTAAGGTCAGGGCATTGTTAAACTGGGAAAAAAAATCACAGGAAAAATGACCCTTTGAATGGTACGGTTACATTGGTCTCACAAAAGCCATCTGATTCCCCTCCATTTTCAATCCTGCAATGCCCAATTAAGGTTCCTTCTGACTAAGGCAATCCACAGGATGAGTAATGTGTGCACACAGCAAGTCTTTTTTTTTGCAAACTTGTGATGAATTCCAAGCACACTGATCAGAATAATTGGCAGTAGACCAGTGAGTGACTGGTGCCCACAGCATCATTTCCAAGAACAAATCAACATTCTCAGGAGGAAAAGTGAAGCATCTGTTGTTCTTTTGTTTATTCAAAGGATGTGGACGTCACTGGCTAGGTTAACATTTATTGCTCATTCCTCATTGCTCCTGAGAAGATGATGTTGAGCTGCCTTCTTGAACCGTTCACTACAGTCTCTGCAGAGTAGAGACAGCCACCATGATGCTGATTGGGAGAGCGTTCCAGGGTTTTGATCCAGCGACATTGAAAGAAGGCTGATGTATTTCCAAGTTAGGAGGGTGAGCAGTTTGGAGGGGAATTTCTAGGTGGTGGTGGTCTCATATATCTGTCCTTGTTCCTTTAGATGGTAGTGGTCTTTGGAAGATGCTTTCTAAGCGGCATTGATGAGTTCCTGCAATGCACCTTGTAGGCGGTACATATTGTTACTGGTGTACGTAAGTGGTGGAGAGATTGATGTTTACGATTGGGATGCCAGGGCAGCACTTGAGCTACTTTGATTGCATATTTACAATTCACAAAGTTGGTTTAAGTGAAATTATATTTTATAATGGGTCGGCAGTTGTAAACCCTGCTGGAGTGAACTACCCCTAGCAGAGTTGGGGAGGGTGCGGTTTGGTGCTTGCAGGACTGGAGACTTCAATCACAGGTCTGCTAACGAAGTTTAAATCCAGATTAGGATATCAGAGTCTGTTCCAATTTCCAGCATGGAGATGGTTACTCTGAAAATCAAATGGAGGTGCCCAGCAAGAAGCAAGAAGCTGGAGAAACACTCTTCGCTAATATCTCCTACCCTACTGCATTACTCAAGCAGCAGAACGGGTTAGGAGAACCTTCCCTTTATTAAAGCAATAAAAAATTTGCCTAGGTCTTTGCGTTCCTCCAATTCTAGCCTCTGACACATTCCAAATTATAAATAACATACCATTGGTGGCTGTGCATTTAGCTGCCAGAGACCCGAGCTTTTCAATTTCTTAATTAAACTCTATCTCCACCTAAATACCCTAACTCTATGTCCAAAACACTTATCCATGTATTCATTTATGTAACTGGTGTCAAATTATGTTTGATTAGGTTCCTGTGAAGTGCCTTGGAAAGTTATAAACTTTAGGAATAGTGATAGACCATTTGGCCCTTCAAGCCTGCCCAATATGATTATCGCTAACCTTCTGTTTTACTCTGTTTTCCTGCCTGATCTCCACACCCCTTGATTCCCTGAGTAAATCAAATTTTTGCTGTGTTAAAGCCACTATTTAAGTGCACGTTATTGTTATTGTTGCTGAGGACACACATCACAGTGTTCTGAGTGAATGGTAGCTTGTGTGGGTAAAGATGGGAATTGGCAAGGAGAATGTCAAACAGATCAAGTCCTGAGGCCATAAAGATGTAGAATAGCTTTCCAGTAGCTTTGAAGGTGAAGCGGGATGATCTTTCAGAAGGGGAAGAAATCTGTCTTGATGACATTTAGAGGTAGGAAGAAAGCATATCCCAGAATCATCCTGAACGTTCTCTGGACGTATCTTGAAATGCAAGATGAGAGCCTTGATCTACCAAAGCTAGAGGCAAGCATGTATTGATGAGAAATGAGCTTGAAGTGATGAGCTGTTTAAACATTTTGTTTCAGGACATTAGGCTCATCAAAGTCTTAACATCAAAGTGAGTGTAGCAAAATCTCTGTAAAGATGGTGGCGGCAGAGGGGAAGAAACTGAGCATGCGTAATGATTAAACCGCTGTGTGTGAATGATGTTGTCACAGGGGAGTTTTCAAATGATGATGTAAAGGTGACTGAAGATTTCTATGAAAATATTATTTTATACAACACATGTTGAATATTTATGATATAACTTCCCTATTAACTACACACAATTTATAAATATTTTATCTATGAGAAATGTAACCTGGTCTGGCACACATATTCCAAGCTTGCTTGTCCACTATTAATGCCTGAGACTGTAATTAATTTACTGCCTTTGTCAAAGGAAATTATTTGCATTTATCTGGCACCTTTCATGCCCTATGAGTACCCAAAATTCCTCTCAACCAATTAATTATTTCTAAAGTGCAGTCACTGATGTTTTTGTACTATAGCTTTTAGCACAACTAGATCCTACAAAGTAAACTTCAGCATCATAATGAGCTTGCAACAATTTCTTGGCTTTGCTGCTTCTTTTGTATTATGATGCAGAAGTACTTTGAAGACACACTGCATATAAAAGAAGAAAGCAAGTGTAACCACAACTGCATACAAATTTCTGCAGATACTGTAGAGTGCCTGAAAACTTTCACTATGATGTGTTGGTATAATATTTGGCTAGAGTTTTCTGTCAAAATAACATCGAGGTTAATGGACACTCACTGTTCTTTATGTATCAACAATGCAACTAATTCAGGCTAGAGCAAATGCTTATTTAAATGACAATATCCAAAGGTTGCTGTTTGAGTTATGCCAGTCTAACTTTGTGAAGACAGCATCTTGTTGTCTGCCTTACCATTGAATTAAACATCATAAAGTTGCTGATAGAAATGAATAAACCCACTGCAGACATTTATGACTTGTAATTACAAGTCCAGGTCCCCTTTTTATAGTGTGATCATTGTTAATTACTGTCAATCAATCAAGTGATTTTGAAAATGAAGAATTATAAATGTGAAATCTCATTCCCTCACGTTGTGAATTATTTCAGAGTTACGATGTTTTAAAAAGTCAAAGGTATGGCTTTGATTTCTGCACCACTGCTGTAAGTTTTGCACTCTCCTCAAGGCACAAGCTCCCAGTACGGCCCATGTGACATGCCTCTTCAGAAGGGCATCCATGTAGGCATCTTCTATATGCATTGGAATCAATTAAATTAGTACAATCTTACCTTCACACAATCCTACAGGTAGATGTGACATCAGCGTTCCTAATTTGGAACTGGATTCATGCTACTCTGAAAAAAAAAGCGTAGATCATAAAGTAAAGATTACTTATTAGTCACAAGTTAGGCTTACATTAACACTGCGATGAAGTTATTGTGAAATTCCCCTAGTTGCCACAGTCCTGCACCTGTTCAATATTACCTAACCAGCATGTCTTTCAAAATGTGGGAGGAAACTGGAGCATTCAGAGGAAACCCACGCAGACATGGGGAGAACTCCACACAGGCAATGACTCAAGCAGGAATCGCACCCAGATCCCTGGTGCCATGAAGCAGCAGTGCTAACTACTGTGCCACCCTATGGAAAATCTCAGGATTGTGGACTTGAACTGGCGGACCAGGCATCTAACTTGCAGGTAAGCTTGGGCCACTGTCTGTACAAAGTCTGCATATTGTCCCCATGTCTGCATGGGTTTTCTCCTATAGTCCAAAAGATGTGCTGGTTAAGTACATTGGCCATACTAAATTCTTTGTCAGTGTACCTGAACAGGCACCTGAGTGTGAGAGTAGGGGATTTTCACAGTAGCTTCATTGCAGTGTTAATGTAAGTCTTATGTGACACTAATAAACAAGCTTTAAAAACTTTTAAACTTTAAGATGATTTTGAACAATTTCTGCTATTGGTGTGGTGTGTTTCTTGTAGTGTTTTCCAGAAAGTGTTTGTCTCCTAATCTTTAAGCCAGATTGGTTAAACCGATATCTAATTCAATGCTGTCATCTTTAAATTCCTGGATGCTGTGTTGCCTTCACTACATGCATTTCAAGCAAAGCAGTGGGTAGTTTTTTATGTGTTAAAAGCTATCAGGATAAGTGTGATTAACTTGTTGGGAAGTCTTGCTGCAGCTTCAGAGAGGAGTAGATGCAAAAGTTTGAATAGGTTTGGCGCAGCAGTGACAGAGAGGTGGAACAGAAATCAAAAGAGAAAATGCTGGAAAATCTCAGCAGGTCTGGCAGCATCCGTAAGAAAAGAAAGTAAAAGTTAATTTATTAGTCCCACATAGGCTTACATTCACACTGCAATAAAGTTACTGTGAAAATTCCCTAGTTGCCACAGTCTGGGTACACTGAGGGAGAATTTATGATGACCAATTATTATGACCATAACCAGAATATCTTTTGACTGTGGGGGGAAAGCTGGAGCACCCAGAGGAAATCCATGCAGACACAGGGAGAATGTGAAAATTCCACACAGACAGTGACCCAAGCCAGGAATCAAACCTGGTCTGTGGTGCTGTGAGGCAACATTGCTAATCACTGTGCCACAGTGTCACCCCAGAATGCTGATGTTACGAGTTCAGATGATCCTTTGTCAAAGCTGGAGGTGGAACAGAGGCTTTGAGGACAAGCTTCATGTGATGTTCTCTTTCAGGTTATTTTCAGCCTCCTCCATGCTGCTCAGCATGGTAGTGTGGTGGATTGGAGATGTCAATGAAGAAATATTCACTGACCTTGGCTACTACTTAAGACCATTAAACTCCTAGCCAGTTTCATAGGGTCAGATGCAGTGAGTGTAACCTGGCTGGCCACCTGCTCCCATCACCTTGGAGCTCCTCCACATGGAATCTCTTCTCTTGTTCCAGTTCTATCACTAAAGTTTCCAGTGCCCTATTTTCACTCCCATTGCCTTAGTGTTCCATTTCTCATGTTTTGTGAGGGCCAATCTGTCTTCAATATCAGTAGGCTGGCCACCTCAGATTGATTAGCACCATGCTGCTTGACCCCATGCTGAGCTCAGAGGCAGCCAGCAATTCAGCAGGCATTCAGCCCTCCATTATAATCATGTAATGAGTTGACAGCATCAAATCTATGTGCTGCCCACCTCCAATGCAACTGGCATAAGGATAATCATGGTGACCCTTGCACCCAAAACTGAAATAAGCCAATTTTCAGCTTTAAAAGTAAAATTGAACGTAATTACAATTTTTGCTTCTTTTTTCTCCCTTTAAGCTAATCCAATCTTTTCACTTCTTTATGCACACCTGAACTGCCCTTAAATTTACCCCTTTAGTTCAGTCTCCTTCTCAGTCCATAAGTGGGCAGCATGATGACATGGTGGTTAGTATTGTTGCCTCAAAGTGCCAGGGATCCGATTCCCAGCTTGGGTCACTAGCTGCGTGTGTGCGTAGAGAATCAGATGAACTGGTGCAGCAGCAATAACCTCCCCCTCAATGTTAACAAAATGAAGAGATTGTTATTGACTTCAGTAAGTGTAGAGGAGAACTTTCCCCCATCTACATCAATGGGGACAAAGTAGAAAGGGTCAAAAGCTTCAAGTTTAGGTATCAAGATCACCAACAATCTGTCATGGTCCCCCCATGCCAACACTATAGTTAAGAAGGTCCACCAATGCTTCTACTTTCACAGAAGACTGAGGAAATTTGGCATATCAGCCAGGACCCCCACCAACTTTTACAGATGTACCATGAAAAGCATTGTTTCTGGTTGTATCACAGCTTGGTATGGCCAAAACCACAAGGAACTACAAAATGACATGAATGTAACTCAATCCATCATGCAAAATACTTCCATCCATTGACTCTGTCTACACTTTCCTCAGCAAAGCAGCCAGCATAAGATCCATGCACCCCAGACATTCTCTCTTCCACCTTCTTCCTTTGGGAAAAAGATACAAAGGTCTGATGTCACGTACCAGCTGACTCAAGCACAAGTTCTCCCCTGCTGCCATTAGACTTTTGAATGGACTTACCTTGCATTAAGTTGACCTTTCTCTACAATCTTGCTATGACTGTAATACTACATTCTGCACTCTCTCCTTCTCTATGAATGGTATGCTTTGTCTGTATAGCTCGCAAAAAACAATACTTTTCACAGTACGTTAATACGCATGACAATAATAAATCAAATTCAAATCAAATTCTCCAGGTGCTCTGGATCCCTCCTGTACTCTACTTGTGACACTAATAAATAAACTTTAAAAGTTAAGTTATTTATTTTCTAATCTTTAAACCTGATTAGTTAAACCAATACCTGGTTTGGTATCCTGTTTGTTAAGTTCCCAAATGTCGTATTTCTGTTTGCTACTTACACTTCAGGCAAATTAGTGAGCAGTGTTTTTATGAACTAAAGGTTGCTAGGAAGCATGATTAACAGCAAAAATTGCTTCTCTTGACAGAGGAACATCTGAGTCAATGATTTGTTGTAATCACTCTAATCTTGTGCAACATAACAGATTAAACAATAATGCTTTGTAACTCCATGGTATTGGAAAATCAAAAGTATTCAGGCAGCAAAGGGTTAAAGATTCATTTCAACATATTGATGTCCTAGGGCTGAATAATGTGAGGAACAGATGGCATGTTCCCTGTCACTGGGAACCGTATCAGTGTGGAGCCAACCTGCTCTACACTGACTCGGTCCACACCCATTAACGATTTGGGGCTGATTAATGAGATCCAAGTGGGATTTCACTTTTCACTGGGGCAGAGGTCCCACCCTCTAGTGCTGCTGGCCAATCAGATTGAATGGCAATGCCAAGAAGGTATCAGTGACTGCTCCTGCACTGATCTATAGAATTCTTAAATGTAGAAGGAAGCCATTCTGATCATCAAGTCTACACTGCCTCTCCAAATGAGTATCTTTACCCATGCCCTCCCCTCTGTCCTTTCCCTATATCTATGTGCATTTAGCATGGTTCATTCATCTAACCTACAGATCTTTGGACACTAAAGGGCAATTTAGCATGGGCAATTGACAAACCTGCATATCTTTGTACTGTGGGAGGAAACCGGAACACCTGGAGGAAACCACGTAGACACAGGGGGAATGTAAAAGTTTGACACAGTCAGCCATCTGGAATTGAACTCGGGTCCCTGGCATTGTGAGGCAGAAGTACTAACTACTGTGCCACTGTGCTGCCCCATGTTGGGGAAGAAAAAAATCACAAAGCCTTGGATCCCCAGAGCAGTTAAGTCTGGGGTTTTGGACTTGGAGGTTTTTGATAAGTTAGGGAGAGAGTAGTGCTGGGGAAGATTTTAGGGAGAGGGCAGGTAGGATCAGGGAGAGGGTGTTGAACCTAACTCCCCCATGATTGGCAAAGGGCAGTCTGAGGAGAGCAGCCCTCTGCTTTCTTCCAATCCTTTAAAAACTTAAGATGAAAAACTGGGCTTCCTGCTCTCCCCTGTTACTCCGAACGTTTTACTGTATAGGCAGATTATTATCAGGGATAATTTGTTTAATAACAAGACTCATTAATGCTAATTCTTCATTTAAATATGGTTGGCTGGCTGCTGATTTTGATACCCGCCTGTGGGGTAGTTTTGGTGTGCATGAGGAATCCGAGGTGAAATGCATTTAAACTTTAATTAAAAAAAAACTAAATTGGAATTTGCAGCATTCTTGTTGAAACAGCCTCATGTTTGCAGTCATTTTATCAATCCTGATCAATTAGTGTAATTCGTCCAGGTGAATATGAAACTAAAGAGGCACTAAATGAATCAACTTATTCAGGAAACACATTTTGAAAGAAATAGAGTGAACAGAACTAACATCAAAATCCGCATTGTACGTGTAAATCTCAGGCCTTGTTCACAAACAAAGCACCAAGTTAAAGAATGTTAATAGCTTTGTGTAAATACTGCGGTCCTTTACATGCCTATTTGACTTTCCACTTCCCTCCATCCCCCTCTTTCTGAACTGCACACAAATATAGTCGAGAGATTAGGTTTGTCCACGTCACTCTACTTCAAATGCATATCAGCCCGGCCTGCTGTTAACTCTTCATGGTCCATTTTGATTCACTAACAACACTTGGCTTCTACACAGGCTATGTTGGCAGTTAGGAGCGCAGGGAGTGGCAGGCTATGGGTGTGTCTCCACACCTCTTCGTAGAATGGGATCAGGTGTGGGAGCTCCAGTGTTATCCTAATGCTTTCACATTTACTAGTCAAGCCATTGTTCCCAACAAAACAGAAACAGACTAGAGGATGATCTCACATAAAATGATATTTAGTCCTGCCTCTAAGTCAATGTAAATATACATCTTCCATACAAAATGACAACCAGGACTAAAACAAATGGTGATGATATCAAAGTAAGGAGAGTTAAATGAAGAGCAAAATTTGACACGTAGTTATTTCTATGTTCCTTTAAACTGCTTGAAATGATCTTGGTTTGACAAACGTCTTTCTTTGACTTCTTACCACATTATCCAATGATACCAAGTATACTAATGTCAACCCATATGCTCCCACCCATTTTCCCTCGGCCAGCAGTTTAGTACATCTCTGGGCATCTATTCACAGCTTGAGACAGAGAGAGAGATATGGAAACTCAGCATAAGGTTATCGAACAACCCTGCTACAGTTCAACTATTATGAAATTTTGCACTTGAGGCACAAGATGTCTTGAAAGTGTAGGCCATAAATTTTGAGAGAAGTTGCTTGGTACAAGAATAGTAGGACTATGTCATTTTGGTCCAGTACACTGAGCCACTCCCACCTTCTCACCTGAACAGAGTTTATTATTCTGTGTAAGTTCTAACCTCATCATTAGCAAGATCTCTCTGGTAGTTTACATGCAAACATTTTTAAAAATCTTCATGGCAGGTGGGTGTCACATGACACAAGCATTTTTATTGCCCATCCCTAACTGCCTTTGAAATTCCATACTTGGCTGCAGGGATTTAAAGGATTGGGGCAGTATTGAATAATAAAATCCCATAGTGCACAAGGAGGCTATTTGGCCCATTGAATCTGCACCAATTCCACCGAAGCTATATCCCCATAATCCCATGCATTATTCGTCCCCTTGACACTAAGGGGCAATTTAGCATGGCCAATCAATATAATGTTTGATCCATTCCCTTTTCCATACTTGCTGATTGGTAACACAGCAGGAGGGATCTACACAGGAGCTGGAAAGTTCTGATATTGGGGAACTTTCTGGGTAGCTAGTGCCCTTGAGCAGGAGGTGCAGATTCTACAATGAATCAAGTGGTGGGATGCAGCCATTTACAGAAGGTAGTTGGGTCTTCCATATTGTCAGCCCAATCAAGGTGCCCTCATCAAAATGGCATATAATTATTTTTTAGCTGACATAAGGCTGACCCAAGCTGATTGCCAGGGATTAGAGTGAAAGGACCCTTTCAGAGGCAATATTGGAGCTGCATGAGAGCTTTTGAACTTGGTGGCCCTGTCCTTGTGAAGTTTAGTCTTTCACCTCCACTCGGTGCCAGGAAGCCACTGAGGGTTCATTTCCATGCAGCTGGCATCACCTTTTGTAGTGCTTGAGGGGAGGAAGGGGTGGATATCGCTTTGCTGGCAGCCAAGGAGGAGAGACAATGGCCAAGTGGTATTATCACTAGTCTATTAATCAAGAAACTCAGCCAATGTCTGGGAACCCAAGTTCGAATCCTGTTACGGTAGATGGTGGAATTTGAATTCAATAAAAGAAAAATCTGGAATTAAGAATCCATTGATGACCATGAAATTATTGTCGATTGTCAGAAAAACCCATCTGCTGCACTAATGTCTTTAGGGAAGAAAGTCTGCCATTCCTACGTGGTCTGGCCTCCTATTGGTTGACTCTCAACTGCCCTCAGGCGACTAGGGATGGGCAATAAATGCTGGCCAGCCAGCGACGCCCATGTTCCACAAATGAATGAAGAAAGAATAAGGGATAATGGCCTTTAATTAGACCTTAAATTATGCAAATAGACTGCCCCTCTCTGATCAGTGAGTGGCCATTCTTTTCCATTCCCATACTTGACGAAGTTTAATTTCCTGCCCGTTCATCCAGGAAAATTCTGGCCAACGGATTTGAAATGAAATTGCTGGGAGCTAAAATATATCGGAAAACTTTTAGTAAAAGGTCAGGGAAAAGCTCTTAAATGTGGCAGATTTTCGTATCATGTTTACATTAATGAGTGATGTCAGCAAAACAAAAATAGCTCGAGTTACCTTGACTCACAGGGATATCTCAGCTACATAGGGAAAAGCTTAAGAAATAAACTTTTATCAGTGTTCAGAAGATAAGAGTGAGACAGGAATAAATTTATATAATTACCAGGAGTGTACAAACAGAAAAAGTGTGTACAGTGATTTACATACATTAAAATGTCAAACTAGAACACTATCAAGCTATGCGAACAAAAGCAATTTTGAATTCTAAAAATGTTAAATTGCCTGGTTATGTTTTGCACCAAAAGACAGAACCTTTATAGCTATGAAATTTGTAAGATGTTGGGATGTCCTTCAAAAGTAACGTCAGTGGATGGGAACAGCAGAGATACAGCAGCAAAATCTTTCTTCAATGTTTTCCTGCTTGATCCACAGATAGCTTTGATTGAACAAAGGAATGACCGAAACATCTTCAAATTCAGGACAATGTTATACACAAATCAAATTCTCTGAGAAGGAGGAAAGGGCTTCATTCTGCTTCTCATCAATGGAGGGGTTTCTGAAAGTGTGCAGCACATTTGAGGATAGTGTTTTTAAGGCTATGAAGTGAAGAACGATGGCTTCTATGACATTGGAAAACAGACTCTGGAGAGCCATCTAAAACCCCTATTGGGAGATATGTGTTAGCATGTCTGCTCCCTCCGATATTATAGAATCATAGAAACATAGAAAATAGGTGCAGAAGTAGGCAATTTGGCTCTTAGAGCCAGCACTACCCTTCAATGTGCCCAAAGCTGATCATGCATTCTCATTATCCCACTCCCGCTTCCTCTCCATATCTTTGATTTCTTTAACTGCAACGGACATGTCCAGCTCTCTCTTGAACATATCTAACGAACTGGCCCCAACAATTTTCTGTGGTAGAGAATTCCACAGATCCACAACTCTCCAAGTGAAGAAGTTCTTCCACATCTCAGTCCTGAATGTCTTACCCCTTATTCTTAGACCCCTAATTCTGGAATAATAACATTCTTCCCGCATCTCATCGGTGTGGTCCCCATCAGGATTTTATATGTTTCTATGAGATGCTCTCTCATTCTTCTAAATTCCAGTGAGTACAAGCCCAGTCGATTCATGACAGCCTGGTTGGAAAGGTGAAAGAGGACAATAGTATTGAGGAAAAGTGCCAAATTGACGTTACCCAGAAGATTATATTCACTGTGGGGAATCTTACGAGAATTTAGCAGAGTGTCAGTTCTGGTGGGAAAACTTATGTGGAACTCTGCAGCTCCACTGCCCTGCTTTGTCTCCAGATCTTGTCACTTTAACCGCAAAGAAAAAAGTGGGGAGGAATCAGTCTGGTCGCTTGGAGCCAGGAAAAGGCTCCGCTGAAATTGGGGTACTCTATAAAAGTGGCACCTTGATATCTGTCACTGGGGAAAGAATTAATCCTTGCCCCTCACTTCTGGTCAGCGGCAAGGGTCGCCTTCCCCTCTCCTCTCAGACCATCTCCAGCATCACCACCAAATCATTGATTATCCCCAGCATCTGCTCCACCATTCCTCCCCTCGCAACAAATAAATGAGTCCCCGCATGTGAAGCTCTCTCTAGGACCTATCCCTAGCACTGCATCTGTCACAGTTTTGCACTGCTGGGTTGACACTGTGCCAACCTGGCAGTGCAAACCCGTGACAGGGCAGTGTCAGGGGTCAGGGCCCAGACATATCCCTCTCCCTGGGGGTCTATATTCACCCCTGTGTACCCATAGGAGGATCCTATATGGATGAACTTTTAGGAAACATTGCTGAAGCCACGTCAGGCCAGCCATTTCTAAATAGAAATTTAGTGAAGGGAGAAGATCTGGTGAGGGGCTGTTTGATAATATGCAAATGTATTTAAATGAATACCAGTCAGGTTTTTGCCCATTATGGCCATGAACCTGATAATCAGAAATCCCAATCTTGCTGGCGAAATTTGCAATTTTCACTGGATCTTGAATCACTACCTCTGATTCGGTGGATGGAGAGTGTGGGCTCAAGATCACCCTGGTAAAGTCCTGGAGCTTAACGGCACAGAAAGAGGCTCTTCGGGCCATTGTGTCTTTGTTGGCCAGCGAACACCTACCCATTCCAATCCCATTTTTTAGCACTTGGTTTGTAGCTTTATATGTTGTGGCATTTCAAATGCTCATCTAAATGCTTCTTAAATGCTGTGAGGGTTCCTGCCTCTACCATACTTTTAGATGGAGAGTTCCAGATTCCCACCACCCTCTGAGTGAAAAGATTTTTCCCGAAATTCCATCTACATCTCCTATTCCTTACCTTAAATCTATGCCCCTTGCTTATTGACTTCTCCATGAAACAGAAACATTTATTTCCAGCTACTCTGTCTATATGCCTCATCATCTTGTGCTCCTTAGGCAAATCCCCATCAGTCTACTGTGCTCTGAGGAAACCAACACCAACCTATCCAGCCTGTCTTCATAGCTGAAATGTTCCAGCCCAGGCAACGCCTGGTGAATCTTCTCTGCCCTCTTTCTAGTGAAATCACAACCTTCCTATAAAATGGTGACCAGAACTGCATTTGATACAGCTCCATCACACTTTCTTAAATTCCATATGAACCTTGGTTAATAAAGGCCTTTTTAATCAGCTTATCTGCCTATCCTGTTTCTTTCAGGGATCTATGGACATGCATCCTGATGCCCCCAGTTCTCTTTACTTCCTAGCATCCTATCATTCATTATGTATTCCTTTGCCTTTTTAGTCCTCTCAAAATGCATCACCTCACACTTTTCAGGGTCAAATCCCATTTGCCACTGTTCTGTCCCTCTGACCAGCCCATCTATATCATCCTGTAATCTAAGACTTCCCTCCTCACTAGTTACCATACCATCAAATTTTGTGTCATCTGTGAACTTACTGATCTTAACTCCCATTGAGATCATCCCTAGCTGTCTATTCCATGTGCTATCCGTGTACAGCTCACACATTAAATACATTGCCAACCTTCCAGCTCTGAGAGTAATCATCAGTAAATGGCCATGCAGGCTATGAAATTTTAATTGCCACAAAATTTTAATGGTGCTTCACACAACAAGTGCAGACCTGAAGCCCCAGCTGTGTGATTCATGTTGTCATTGATTCACAGGAGCAATTGTCTGTGTGAAATCAGGAGAGTAACAGCAAGAAAAAGAGGAATAAAAACACAGGAAATCCTTGGAGAATTAAAAGAAATACTTGTTCTACGTTTGTAATACATTTGCATGGGAAAGGTGGCTGCATTTCACTTGACAGGTATATTGCCAACGCCGGAGGGAAACACTGTGGTTTTCCTGCTGGCAGGAGCGCTTCACGCAAAAACTGGATAATCACACTCCTCCCCTGAGGAGAATTGGAAACACTGGCCATTTTCATTGTCTTTTCCTACTGGAACAAAAATATCGGTAAATACATTTGGGATCTGTGCCAGATTGAACCATAGTTTGTGCAACCTTTTGAATTTTCCAGTGGAATATTCCTGATTCGAGGATCATTACATAATGGCTTGGAGACCTAAGCCCAAAAATCCTCTCATGCATCATGTTTCCATCTGTAAATTCTTTCAAAGGCTTTCCATATTCTGGCTCTCTTTTCAGATGTCTCCAGACAGTTCTAAACCTTTGATTCAAACCTTCTTGCTTTTTCCACCTTACTATGGGTACAGAACTTCCAGCCAAATTTGTCTTAATCTTTGCAATTTCCTCCCTAAACCACACTGCACCTCCTGAAATTTTTTTAAAACCCAGCATTTCAACTGAGTTTCAGTCACCTCTATTAATCATTTCTCCCTTGGCTCAGCCTCTGTTTTCCTACGCCTATGAATTTACGATATAAATGCATATTTTGATGTGAAGAAATTTTCCTTCTCTTTGAATCCCTTGCGGATTTAGAAGGAGAAGATGCTCAATGTCTCCCAGCTGTCATTTTATGATCAGCAAGAAAGGTGACAAATCAGCTGCCTGGAGCCTAATCTAACTACTCGAGTGGCCAATTTGGAGCATTTCTAACCCATTGTGTCCACCAAATGGGGAGATTGCCCAGTGAAACCTGGCAGCTTACCAGCCTGTTGCAATTTTTTTGGGCACTTCATAGCCCAGAAAAGGGGCTTCAGGCAACAATACCCACCACTGCGGTGACTTTGTCACTGGGCCCCATGCACCCACCTGTAAGAAGGCCCCAGTCCACCCACCCCTCACACTTCCCTCCTCTTCCCATCCCGCCAGCCTGCCCAGCCTATTACTTGTACCTGCCTGACTGAGTCCGGTAACCTCACCCATCTCGCTTAGCCCTCTTTGATGACATGTTGGTCACTGTAGCCTCAGCAATGGCCATTGCTCATGGCAGCACTCCTGAACTGCTGGCCCTCTGATTGGGCTAGTAGCTTTTGGGATGGACGCTTAATTGGTCAATTATTGGGAACATCCCTCTCACTTTCTGGTCCTGGAAGTGGGACTTTATTGGCAGTGGAAAAATTCAGTATACTGCCTTGTTTCCTACAGGCTATTGCCAATGTAATGTGAGCCTTCACAAACCTGCATACTTCAGGTGTGACGTATATCTTACAGTCTCTTCAGAATATGGAAACAAATGAGACATCTATTGACCTTTAACTGTTGGCTAACGCTTAGTAATTTCAGAAGATGCCAGCTGTGAGCTATCTGATCTAACTATATTTTCCAAAACCTTTGGCTTTAATGTGAAGCTTGCTTTTCTCTCTTGTATCCTGGTTAATCATTCCCAAGCCGTGACGTCTTTGAGATTGAGAAATATCTTTACAGCCTAATAGCTGCAGAAAGAAGGCATTTCTCAACTCAAGACTGAACAAGTGGAGAGTTTTTGTTCTGGTGCTGGCTCTGAATTTCAAGATGAATTGAACTCATTGACCTCTAGAATTTAAGTCTAGTACAATAAACCACTGTCACTGGAGTATGGTATTTGGCAATAAATGCCATTGCTCAATTAACCCCTGAACATTTTTTTGAGCACATTTTCTGTTGCAATTATGTAGGGTTGCAGTGTACAGGCAATCACTAAACAGTAGGAAACTGTTGATCTTTGTCAAGTACATAAACATCCAATGACAATTCTGAAGAACAGCACATGCAAAATTGACCATTGAGATAGAAATTCATATTTACATAGCAATTTTCCAATCTGTCCAAAATATTTCAAACAGCTTTACATCTAATTAATAGCACTGAAATGCAACAGCTGATTTACTCAGATAAACCCTGCAGCCATTTTACATATAGGAAGATCCCACAAAGACCCATGAAATAAATATCCTTTTCACCTGCTTTTGGTAGAGTTGAAGCAAGGATTCTGGCTGATGATGTTTATTTGAGATCATGCTTTTTAAAATTTTTCTTTTGCCTTTTATTAGTCAGGAACATTATTTATTTCTACAGATCTTTTCAATACTTTGCTGTCAAGGGCTTGTTATGTAACATTGTAAGATTTGGATGATAGACAAAGACCCAGCTACCAGATTAATGTTATTCCATAATAACTTGGGCCGCTTCAAAAGTCACCCAGACTCATTCATCCACAAGAGATGATGTCTAAGAGGTCTGTGAGCTAAATGAGGCTCATGTGCTCTTTTCATATGGCATGTAAATCAATCTCTTTGCTGCGCATGAGCAAAAGTCAACTTTAGCATCTTCAAGCTCCATAAATTTATAAGTCGAGAAAGAATGCACTGCTAACTAATGGAGCTGCCATCCTCTGTACATTCCTGTGCTTTACTGATTCGGAGCATTGATGTGGCACCATAGGTTGGGGTTTCCACTCATTGTATTGTTTGAACTGACGCAATTCATCTGATATTGACGTGACTGCTCTAAAGGTCATGATATTTTAATAGCATTCAGCACAATTCAAGTTTCCACAATCTTTTGCACTAATGTAGAACAAAACATTGAAGTAGAAGCACAACCTATCCCCAAAACTCTTCTTATCTCCAGTGTGAATTAATCATCATTAGAGGATTTCTACAAATTGTGATTATGTGCAGACCTTTAAGGAGGCTTCAAAAATTAAGGTGAATTTTTGCATAATAAGACAATGTCGTAGTTGGTCCCTTTGAGGCGCATGGACCAGGAGGATCATGTTACATGATCATCCAATGGGAAGCAAGTGCAGGGATCTTAATGAAGAAAGTGGGCTTTTGCAGCTAGAGTGGATCCTCAAACTGGAAGTATTAACGTTGTAAAAGTACTCTGTACATTTACCTATTGTAAATAAACCATTACGTTCATTATACTGACTGGTGGTCACCCAATCCTTCCAATTACTACAGGCATTGAGGTAAATTTTGAAAGGTTTTGAATGGATTTGTTTTTAATTCACTAAACTTTCTATTGTACCTCTATCTAACTAGAAGATCATTTTGTAAAATTTTTAGCAGCAATTTTTACAGATTTAATATCATGTTGCTCACAAATAATGAACTGATGCTGTGATTTCAAAATGCTTTCTTTGTTTGTGTGATAAACCCATTTGCAGCTGTGTAGATCAAACCGCAAATTTATTTTGCAACCTATCAAGGAATATTTTTCAAAGCAATTAGACTTTAGTGAACTGCTTCATGGTAGATTGACATTTGGCAACACAAAAATTGGTTTGAGAGGAAGTTCAGGAGAATAAGCACTTTTCAAATGGTGGCATGTTTGAGTGTAATATGTGCTGCAATCAACAATGACATCCAAAGCAAAATCTCTATCCTCAGGTACCCAATACCATAACCTGTTTTTGATCAGTTCTCCAGAGTTTTGAAGAGCTGAAATGATCTCTCTGTGTTATCAATCTTGGCTGGAAACACTGAAGCCCATAATATTATCTTGTGCCTCTGTGCAGCACCAAGGTGGTGCAGTACCAAGGCAGTGCTGCACAGTCAGAGGTGTTACTTTTGGATGAAAAGTTAAACCAAGGCTGTATTGCCTTCTCAAGTGGAACTTAACCATTTCCCCTTGATATTCAATGGCATTATCATTGCTGAGTCCTCCAGCAGCAGTATTCTGGGGTTAACTAAACAATAAACACTAAACTGGACCAGCAATATAAAGACTGTGGCTACAAATGCAGGTTAAGGGCTGGGAAATCTATGGTGAATTACTGAATGATTTCTTTGCGGGGCTTGTTGTATATGAGTTCCCCTGATAACAGACAATGTCTTGCCCAGCTGGAATTCATTTCATAATTCTTTAATGAGGCAGACCTAGGACTGTTGAACTACTTGTCCCAGGCAGTGACAGTGTATGTATACCATGGTAGTGGTTTTATTTTGCATTCTGTAAATAAACTATATATCTTTCCTGTTAGGCTTCTTGAATTATAAACACTGGCGACAAGGAGCAAGAAAAGCTTTGAACAATCGCGCCTTTCAATTAACCCAGTAAGACAGTAACAGGGAAATATTGAAATTGCTGCTTGTTTGGGAAAGTGGAAACTTATGATGTGAGTATGGAGGATTGGCTCCAGTCCCCCAAAGAATGAGATATTTTTTCCAGGCAAACAGGATAAAAAGGAATGACCAGCAAAGTCCACTCTCCTGACTGCTTGTGGAGCATAGATTTTCAGTATCATAAAAGCTTTAAATACCTGGAGCCCCACATTCAAAATCTTTCAATAAATTGATAGATATGGTAGTGAACCCTAAACCATCTGTAATATTGTAACTCTACTGGTTTAACATGCCAAATAAACTCCCTGGGAAATCAGTTGTTGAGTTCTTGACAAAGATTGTGCAAATTGGCGGAACACTATGAGGACAAGCCAACAAATCCAGAAATGTTAACGGATTGCTTCGTATGTAGAAACAATAGTATTGTGACCCATAGGAAGTTACAGGCTGACTTTACCAGTCGATCAACTTAATGAAGCCCTATTCTGCAATAACCCAGGGGAAAACATGACAGAATAACAGACCCTTGCATTAATTCAGATTAAAACAAAGATTGAAGCAATTAAGATCAATTATGTGGTTGCAGTAACAAAACACTTCTGCTGTATACAGACAGATCAGCTCCAATAATAAAAAAAAGCTGCCACCACAGATCCTGCACAAAAAACATGGCAAATACATTTCTTGAAGGCAGAGTATCATCACATTGTAAATAAATATATTAGCCCATTATAACCCTCTGAGACCACTCATTGTAAACTGTGACACATCTTCTATGGGATAGAAATGGTATTGTTGCACCATTGGTAGAATGGGACAGAACATCGAATTGCATGCACATCACAAATCCTGGCAGATGCAGAGATGAAGTATGCCCAGATCAAAAAAGGATGTTTGGCTATGGTGTCCATGGTGAAAAAATTCTACCTGTACGTCCATGATCGACCTTTCACCATAATAACCATCAACAAACCTCTGTTAGGTCTCCTTAAGGAAGACATGGTGATTCCTCCTATCAGGTCAACATGGATCCATTGATATTAGATGCTTATAACTCTGTCCAGAGAAACATATAGCCAACATGGATACCTTGAGCTATCTTTCACTACTAACCAGCCAACCTTCTCCTCCGAAGATGGATGACGTTATCATAACTCCGAACTTCATGGGCAAATTGCCAGTATCCACCAAGCAGATCAGTGGGATAGACCCAGAAGATTCATACATTGGTGAAACTATGTCATGTTGTCCTAAGTCACATACCATAAAGGCAACTGACAAAAAAGTTGAAACCTTATCTTTCTAAGCATCATTCTAAACAAGCAGCTGAGTAAAGAAGACGGCATCATCTTATGGGAATCCATGCCATCTTGTCCCACACTAATAATACACTGCCAAGGGACTAAATAGAGGAAGCATGGGACTTTTCCCTCTTGCTGAGGAGGAGTTAGGTCCCACCCTTGGCAGCTTCCGGCCAATCCGGTTTATCAGTTCTGGCAATGCCACAAGTGCATTGGTGGGCACTGTTGGTGCTGCAAGCAGGAACAAGAAGCAGCACCCCCCCCCCAACCCCCAGATTATAGAGCCAAATTAGTCTGGGACTTGGGCAGGGAGGGTTTGAGCAGGTTAAGGAGGAACGCAGAAGGGTGGGAGTGAGTGTTTAATAGGGTAAATGGTAGCAAGAAAGTTGGGACGGGTTATATTTTAGGGCCTACGCACAAAGGACAATGCCCCCACACTGCCCCTCCCCTCACCCTTCCCCCGGAGATAGTATTCCCTACCTTTCCACATTTTGAAAATGGCCTGTCCACTTCTGCCTGATATACGCCCCATGATGTTGGCATGGGCCAGTGTATTATTAGGGATCAGTTGGCTTTTTAACAAGCTTAATTGACTTTTAATTGTTTATTTAATTAGGGTGGGTTTGTTGCAAATTTCAGCATGTGCTTAGTGTCCATTTTATGGAAGTGAGCTCAGAGGGAAAGGGAAGAGTTATGGGTGGGTATTCTTTCTTTATATGTTGACCCCTTCCATCCCTCAAATACACACTGAGTGAGCAGCCAACAGAGGAGATTGGAGACAGAGAGATGGTCGGTAGGTATAGATAGAGGAGAGAAAAAGAGCACCAGAAGTGATGAGTAGAACTGAAAAGGTGGAAAATAGAAATGTGGAGAGAAAAATTAAATTTGTGGGGAGAGATCGAGCATGTGGAGATGTGAAATGATGTGGACAGAAGAACAGGAGAAAATCTGAGGAACAAAGGGGATCTTTTCCTTTTTGACCATGGGTAAATCTCTGGAGTCTGAGGCATCTCATTTTTTTGTGTTGGGGCATCGCATTATAGTATGATTGTTTGCATTTCACTCACTGGCTTTGGAATGAGCATCTGACCTCCAGTTCCTGACTGATCATACCAAGACTACTTCCATCCCTTGGATCAGACCCCTCACATAAAAATCATGTCTTCCTGTCATCATTTTATTAATTTAATTTCTCTGCATGTAGTTTCCTTTTATTCTTCCATGGAATGGGGGAATCGCTGGCTAGGCCAGCATTTCTTGCTTAGATCCAGTTGCATTCGGTGAGGTGGTGGTGAGCCAGCTTCTTAAATTGCTTCATTCCACGTGGGTGTGGGTACACCTGCGGTGCTGTTTCGGAGAGAATTCCAGGATTTTGAATGAGTGACAGTGAAAGAACAGTGAAATAGTTCCAAGTCAGGATGCTGCATAGATTGGAGAGGAACTCCATGACATTGTAATACTCTGGAATAATGCATGACAAACCCATGTGTTGCCCCAGTAGGCACCATTTCGCCAATAATGAATACAGCTAACAAAATTGTTTGCACTGATTGAGATCACTTGGCAGGAAATCTTGTTCCCCTGGCATCCCAGTGCTCACTGACCGACATTGGCAACTGATCAAGCCATGCCTTGATTTTACAATTCTCACCCTTGTTTTCAAATCCCTCTGTGCCCTTGCCCCTTCATATCTCTGAAATCACCTCCAGACCCACAAGATATTTATGCTCCTCTAATTCAGGCCTTTTGTGCAGGCCCAATTTTAATCACGTACCATTACCAGCCATGTTTTCAGCTGCCTTGCCTCTAATCATCGGAATAACCTCCCTAAAAGTTTCCACTCCCCCCAGTCTCCATTCTCTTTACTGCCTGTATTACTTGTATTTCTCTTTTAAAATAATCATTACAATCTATCTCTTTGACCAAGCTTTTGATCATCAGACCTAATGTCTCATTATCAAAAGGGAAAATGCTGAAAAATCTCAGCAGGTCTGGCATAAAGAGAGAAAAGAACTGACGTTTTGGATCTCGATGACCCTTTGTCAAAGTTAAAAGGCATAGAAAAAGTGGGAGATATTTATACTGCAGGGTGAGGGAATGAAAGATGAGTCATAGCCACAAAAACAAGATTTTTGCGAATGGCTGCCCACAGAAAGAATAAAAGGTGTGATTGGCCAAATGACAGAGAAGCTGAAATCAGAGGGCAAGCTGTGACAGATGAAGATGTGAATGGAAGGGCTGATGAGTGGGAGAGGTGAAATTGAGAAAAAGGAGGAGCAAGAGAGAGAAAAGATAAGGAAAAGGGAGGACGAAACAGCAGGAAAGATAGGGAGGAAAAGAAAAATAAAGGAAATCAATAAAGAAATAAAAGGTAGGGAACAGTTAAAAATTAATTGAAATGGAGACAAAAGTGGTGTAGAACTATTCATCTGAAGTTGTTGAATTCGATGTTGAGACCAGAAGTGCCTAGCTGGGAGATGAAAAGCTGTTCCTCCAATTTGCGTTGAGCTTAATGGAACATTACAGCAGGCCAATGACAAACGTGTGGGCATGAGAGAAGGATTGTATGTTAAAAACAATGGGAAAGTCAGGGGCCTGACTGCACACAGACCAAAGATGCTCAGCAAAGTGATCAATGAGTCTACATTTGCTTTCTTCGATAGAGAGGAGACCACATTGGGAACAATGAATGCAATCAACAAAATTGAAAGAGGTGCAAGTGAAATGCTGCTTAATTTGGAATGAGTGTTTTGGACCTTGGATGATAAGCATGAAAGAGGTAAAGAGGCAGATGTTAGACCTCCGATTTCATTGGAAAGGTATCATGGTGATGGGAGAGGTGTTGGGAATAGTGGAGGAGTGGACTAGGTTATCCCAGAGGAAATGGTCTCTGCAGAATGCTGACAGAGGGATTGAAGGAAAGAAGTGTTTGGTGGGGGCATCATGCTGGAGTTGTCAAAAATCATGGAGGATTATGCTTTGCATTTGGAGGCTGATGGGGTGATATGTGAGAACAAAGGGGATTTTATCCTTGTTCTGGGAGGGATGTGGACTGCTCGCTGCTGAGGGCCCTGCAGACAACTATAGATGGGATAGCACGGTTCAGGTAGAAGGAGCACATATCATAAGTACCATTTTGGAAAGTGGTATCATCAGAACAAATGCGACGGAGACAAAGGAGCTGAGAGAAAGGGATGGAGTGCAGCTTCCGGCTGGGTGGAGGTCACTCTCACCATACAGTGATAGGCATAGAATGGGTCAGTCAGATGCTATGAGAAAATGCAGGCTCAGCACTATGCACCATACAGGGAAAATAATATGGGTGAATGTCTCTTATGTCAGAGGAGCTATTGGGAGTGAATGGGAAGCATTTAGGTGCGAGGCTTGGAGAGGTGAAGGTCAGGGCTGAGGTAGGACTTCTCATAGCTCAGTGCAGTGTTCTCATTCTGTTAGTGCATGATTCAGGAGAATCATGAGGCCTTAGAGTTGGCCTTTCTGCTACTTGCAATTGATTTACAGTAGACGCACATACTGCAGCATGTGTCCAGGACCAGGAACCTCCAGCTGTCCAGGGACCAGGAGCGCAGGTATTCATACCTTCAGATGTCCGAGCTGCAGTGCAGGAGATGATTGTGTCTGTCACAGAGGACAGTGGACTTTCTTTGACACATATTGCATGAGCTGGAACCCCATAGAATTGAAGATCACCCAATGCCTGTGGCCCTCAAATTCACAGCCTCATTAAATGTTTTCACCATAGCTGCTTCCAGGGCAGCATAGGGGACATCTGCATCGTCTCCCTGTCTGCCACTCACAAATGTATCAGGGAACTCACAGATGCTCTATATGCAGAATACCACTCAACTTTTGGCTAGGTGAGTGGTAAGGAAGATCATGTGACTGGGTGGAACTAGGCTTACGCAGAGGAAGTCAACTCAGTTTTTGTGGGAAACTGCAGAGTGAGGTAGCCTTTCTCTCTCTGGAGACTGGAATGTGCTGGGTTTACTTCTCTGAAGTTCTGATGCTTGAGATATATCCTTCTCTGGAAACTGCTAACTGGATCTCTGTCCAGAAGTGTTAAAAAGGCTGGAAAGCTAGTATCTTTATGAGCTTATTGATTTTTGGTGCCAACTTGTTCTAAAGAAGGGATTTGTGATAATTGGTTTACAGTTGAAACTATAGGGATAGCTAGCTATTAAGAATTATACTTTGTCATGACAAAGTATAATTCTTAATAGCTAGCTATCCCTATAGTTGTTAAATTGGTAAAAGTTGTGCTTATTCCATTTGTTATATTCTAACTGTGTTCTTAAACAAAGTTAGTTTTGATAAAGCTTCCTACTGGGTCAATTGGATCATACCTGGAGCAAAACATCTTATGCTCTGCCTAATGCCAAAATCAAAAGTAAAAGCTGGATGTCGAGATTAACCTCATAAAATACCATGGAGTTTCTGGTCTGGTCCCTAACATTAGACACATCACCCAAGCACAATGCCACAAAATCACTAATTGCCTGCATGCAACACCAGCAAGAGCTGGTAACAGTCGATGTGGCCTGTTTGACTACAGCCCAAGACCCCTTGAGGAGTCTGTGTTCCTGAGCATGGACCCAAAGATGATGCAGCCCATAATATCTGGTCCAGAATGACACTAATTGAGTGCCTTAGGCATTACTCTCAAATCCCTCCTGATATTCTGATTGAGACATGGCATTGATTGGAGGCTGCAGATGGAACTCTTGCATTCCTCCCCATCTCACCCAACCTTTTTTTAACCATGGCTCTCCAGTTTTGATTTTAGACCTTCAAATAATCTAAGTGACAGATGGAGAGCCTCAGCGCGCACGTGCGCACACACAGACAGACAGACACACACACTCACAAACACACTCACAGATACACACACACACACTCACTCACTCACTCACTCACTCACACACACACACACACAGAAGGAACAAAAACGAAACTGCACAACAATGGTGAAAATTTCACAACTCCAGTCAGCAGCTCAGAAACTGAGAATCATAGACTATAACAGTATAGAAAAAGGTCATTCAACACATCCAGTTTATAACAACTTTCTGATAGAGCATTTTACCCAAGTCCAATCCCTGCCCTGTGCCCGTAACTTCACATATTTACCCCGCTAATCCCCCTAATTTAAACATCATGGGAAAATAAGGGACTATTTGGCATGGCCTGCACATCTTTAGACTGTGGGAGGAAAGTGGGTTACCTCGTTAACTGAAGGAAACCCACACAGGCACAGAGAGAACATGCAAACTCCACAAGGCCAGAATTGAACCCAGGTCCCTGATGCTTTGAAGCAGCAGTGCTAACCATTGCGCCACCCTGTCACTCCATGACGAGGGCTGGAATAAAGTCAAGACCAGCACATAGAGGGTCACAGGCCACACGTGGCTGCAGTTAAGCTGGGAAAAGAATAACATATGAGACCAATGATAAGTGGGGTGAGGTCACAGATGTATTCAGCTCAAGAGCCTCAGCCACAAATTTCAATGGGATGGCCTATAGGAGAAGATAGATAACGATGATGCAAGCTTTTTGGGGCATCACCTGGCTAACAATGTAGTCTCCTAGTCCTGTTTAATAGGATGAGAGAATCTGGCTTCAACATGGCAAAGCTTGGTTAATATCCTTTCCAAAGTGTAAGCTGTGGTCAATTCCACTTACGATTGCTTGTAAATCCAGATTTGATGCAGAGTCTGGTAGTCACTGTAGCTCAGCCTCCCACTCCAGTACAGACGAATCCCTCCAGTGCCTCAGTATTGCAGTGGGAGCTCAGATGGAAGTGCATGATTGTTGCCATGCAGGTTTGGATTGTTACCATGGTAACGGCAGATCTCAGTGCAGTCTCTCACAGCAGCCAGGCAATCTGTGCTCCAGCAGTTTACTATGATTGCTGAGGTGCTGGGAGCAGCAGTGGCCCTGTGGAGGATGAACCTGCTGTCAGAACAACAGTGTCTGTGCTCTCGCCGCAGAACTCCATCAGTGCATTTGGTGTTACCTCTCAGGCTGGCAGCCCAGACTGCTACTGTCCCTATTGAAGCAGTGCAGTGTGAAGCTGAACCCACAAGAACCTTGGGCTTCTTTCCAAAGCTGTTTCCAGTCCCTCCACTAAGAGTCAGCAGATTTCCATTAGCCATTTGCAGGCACTGGGGTAGCACTGTGTCGGAGCACGAGGACAGGGAAAGGTACATAAATGCATGGAGCTAACTGTTTATACACTTGTGTATGTTGTTTGAGAAAAATGTTTTTGTTGGAGGTTTTTATTGTTGAATAAAGCGGATATCGTGATGGAGACTGCGAAATGGATGTGATAGTGTTGAATTGTGAATCCGGATTGCAATGAGGAAGTTGTTGAAATTAAGACACGTTTTCACAAATCACCTACATGGGGTTCAGGGTGCCTTCTCATTCCATTCGGAGCTTCCCCCTTCAGTCTCCTCTGTTTCATTTCCTGTTGCAGCCAGGAGGCACTGCAACAACTGCTCCCCTCTCTTTCCCCCAGTACACCCCCACCCTCCCCCGGCTCCCTCCTCCTCATTCCCTCCCCGTACCCTCCACCCTCCTCGAAAACATGTCTAGCCCTGAAAGTTAATTCAAGTAACTGAATAACTTGGCTTCAAATTGAGTCCAATTGCTGCCAGCATTTGATTCAAACTTGCTGTGACCAAAACAGTTTTTACTACAATGGAATCGAATTACTCGCAATTGGAAATGTTTCAGTTCCATTCCTGAGTTGAAACTCTGAAACCCAATATCTTGTTTTCCCAAACAAAAATAGTGTTGCTACTAATAGAGAAAAAAAAGCTGAATGGTTGAAAAGCTCTCATTATTAATACAAACGTTGGCTTAATTTTGTAAGTGGGATGTTTTGTTTAGAAAAGTAGTATTTGTTTATTAAGTTGTACTCTTGTGGGAATGATTCAGGAGAGGAGAGTCAGGGGGCAGGAAGGGGGGGGGGCAAGAGCGAACAATGAGGAAATTGGGAAAGGGGCAATGATTATGATCAGAACATCCTGAAAGTACGGATAACTATCTGGTCTGATTCTCACGAGAGTAATTGCTGTCTAGACTCAAGCTCTCTGGTTGCTATGGGTGGTTTTGGATTGAATCCAAACAGCTTGGAATTTCTGGCCGCCAGTAAAGTCAGTGGGTCACTTTAGGACAGAGTGTAAAGCTACCTTTGGATTTGTTGGAATGGATTTTTGTTCCTTTATTTGAAACAGATATCAGTTTGGTTGAACCACAAGTGAGTTTATTGCTGCAGTGATGCTTTGTGTGGTGTTGAATTCTGTGAAGCGTAGTGTTGTCATCAATGTCCTGGAATCTCCAAGAATGAAAGATTCCAGCGGGACAGTGGTTAGCACTGCTGCCTCACAGTGCCATATTCCCGACTTGGATCAATGTAACTGTGGAGTTTGTATATCCTCCCTGTGTCTGTATGGGTTCTGTCCAGGTGCTCTGGTTACTTCCACACTCTGAAAGGCATGCTGCTTAGGTACACTGTCCTGAACAGGTGGCGACTGGGGGAATTTCACAGGAATCTCATTACAGTGTTAATGTAAGTCTTACTTTAACTTTAAAGATTCATCTCCTGGCATCGTGAACAGTAATCTGGGAGAACAATCATAGGGGCATTAAACAAATCATGCTTTTTTACATTTTCTTTTCGATTATTAGTTTGCACTAGTTACAAAGCACATTCAAAATAGAGAAAAGTCTGATGGGAGTTGGAGATACAATTTCTGTGCGATGAAATCTCCAACTACTTTAGAAGGCAGACTTTGCATCTCATCAGGGCGATGAACCCTTTGGGAGTGGAGTGCTCCCTCAGTACTGCACTGAAGTGACAGCCCAGATGGAGCCTACAATTTCTGAATCAAAGGCAAAGGAACCACCACAGAGCTAAGGCTGACTAACACCTGGGACTAAAACTGGATAGAGGAAGATGGAGCATTTGAATAGCATCTTGATGTTATTTTGTGGAAATTTGTATTGTTGCTTTCACAGAGATACAGAAATGCTTTACCTGTATCACCTGCAAAAAGTGGAAACCATTTCTCCCAATCTGGGTAGTTTGATAAGCATCAAATAAACTCTATTCACTTTTTTTAACTGGATTCAGAGAATGCCAGTGGATGAGATGCAGTTGATGCTTTGACATAATTTTGAACACACTGCAAGTTATCAATCACAAGTTATCAATCATAACTGCAACTGTTATATGTTGGGCTCCAAGAGCTTCGAGATTTTAGGTGTCCAGATCACCAACAACATGATCCCCCTTAACTATAGTTAACTATAGTTAATTAGTTATTCTTAACTATAGTTTAGAAAGCCCACCAATGCCTCTACTTTTTCAGAAGACTAAGGAAACTTGGCATGTCAGCTACGACTCTCAACTTTTACAGATACACCATAGAAAGCATTCTTTCTAGTGTATCACAGCTTGGTATGGCTCCTGCTCTGCCCAGGACCGCAAGCAATTACAAGAAGTCGTGAATGTAGCCCAATTCATCATGCAAACGAGCCTCCTGTCCATTGACTCTGTCTACACTTCCCACGGCCTTGAAGAAGCAGCCAGCATAATTAAGAATCCCATCACCCCCTGAAATTCTCTCTTCCACCCTTTTCCTTCGGGGAAAAGATACAAAAGTCTGAGGTCACTTACCAACTGACTGAAGAACAGCTTCTTCTCTGCTGCTGTTGAATTTTTGAACGGACTTGCATTAAGTTGATCTTTCTTTGCACCTTAGCTATGATTGTAACACTACATTCTGCACTCTCTCATTTCCTTCTCTATGAACAGTATGTTTTGCCTGTCATAGCACACAAGAAACAATATGTTTCACTGTATGTTAATACATGTAACAATAATAAATCAAAACAAATCAAATCAAATGTCCATTCTGCCAAAGGAAAGATTTCTATTTAAAGGAACTCAAGCACATTTGATAACAGGAGGAACTTGCTGGAATTAGGCAATTTTTGGGCACTGGCATCATTTTTTGGGCCCTGTTCCAGAGCAGCAACGTATCTTCCGATTAAATGACTCAGACGTCATGGAATTAAGAATCGGAAATTAAAAATTGATCTCTGGAACAGACATCCAGTTAGGAATGGCTGGCAGCCTAAGGAGGTTGATTCAATATGACCCATTGCAAGGGTGGCAAGAAACCTTCACTGTATGGTATCTGCAGTGGGAGTATTGCTGGGGGAATGCAAGAAAGAGTGGGAGTGATGCAACGGAAGTGAGATCAGTCTGATAGAAGCCACTGCTATTATATCAACACAGAAATATATTTTTAAAGTTTATTCATTGGATACTCATATGATCATTGGGAGGCCAGCATTTTATTGTCCATCCCTAATTGCTCTTGGACTGAGAGTCTTGTTAGCCATTTCAGAGGGCATTCAACTGCATTGTTGTGGAGCTGGAGTCATATGCAGGCCATGTGACGGCAGATTTCCTTTCCTAAAGGACACCAGTGAACCAGGTGAGTTTTTACAACAATTGACAATGGTTTCATTGTCAGGGTTAGACTTTTAATTCCAGATTCTTAAAACTGAATTTAAATTCCTGCCGTGAAAGTATTCGAATCCAGGTCCCTAGATCATTTCGCGAGGTCTCTGGATTACTAGACCAGTGACAATACCACTGTGTGAACGCCTTTCCACCCATCATCTCCAAATATTGGGAACATTAGTCTGCATCACACACTGATGAGCCATTGCCAGCAGAACATTGGTGTCTTTTTTACTAGTAAGGGTTAGAAAGCCATGAACTCCCGCCTGCTCTCACCTCCCACTGCACAGCCACCTCCTCTGAGTTGCTGAGGTGCTAACAAAATATGGGGTCTGGAGGATGCTGGGAAAATTGTGGTGTTTGTAGAAAATTCCAGTTAAATGCCTAATTTTTCACCCAAATCGGCTTCCTATTGCTTCTGGTTGGGTTGTTGATGTCAGATTAAGCCCATATCTGGGAAAAGCCGCTGCAAGCAAGAACACCGACAAACCAGCCAGATGCATTTTTCTCAAATTCTGCTCACCTACCCACCTCCAAACCTATCTCAAGAACCTAGTAACCGTGTCCCCAATGGTTCAATTGCATGTGGAGACCAAAGGTTGCAGCAACCACAGGAAATGGAGAGAAGAGTTGGGAAAGCTGCTCTTTGGCTCAATCATTCTTAACTGGAGGTCCAACTGACAGATTTAATCTTTGCAAGGATGGAAAGAAGAGACCAATCACTCAAATAAAACAGGCATGGATGGAAGTGAGTGATTGCCCTTAATTGCAAGGGAGCTTTTGTCTGAGTGTGATATCAAAGAGCCTTAGCAAAATTGCGGAATCAATGGGAATCAGGTTAAATTCTCCATTGTTTGGAGATGGTTGTGGTGTTTGGAGGTCAATCATCTCAGCCATGGGACACCATTGCAGGCATTCCTCAGAATAGTGTTTCAGGCCCAACCATCCTCAGTTGCTTCATCAGTGACCTTCCCTCCATCATAAGACCAGAAGTGGGGATGTTTGCTGATAATTGTAGAATGTTCAGTACTGTTTCTAACTCTTCAGACACTGAAGAAGTCCATGTCCGAAAGCAACCAGACCAGGACCATAGATCTAGGCTGGGGCTATAGGTCCAGGCCTGTGCTGGCAAGTAGCAAGTAACAAGAGCACCATTCAAGTACAAGGCAATAATCATTTCTAACAAGAGAGAATTTAGCCATCACCACTAGACATTCAATGATATTACCATCGCTGAAATCCTACAGTGTTACTATTGACAAGAAATTAAACTGGATTAGCCATATCAATACCATGGCTAAAAAAAAGGGTCAGAGGCTAGGAATCCTATGGCAAGTAACTTGCCTCCTGTCTCCTCAAAGCCTACAATGTACAAATCAAGAATGTGATGAAATACTCTCCATTTGTCCGGATGGGTGCAGCTCCAAAAATACTCAAGAAGTTTGACACCATCCAGGACAAAGCAGCCCACTTCTACAAATATGCTCCCCATCCACCACCAACACACCAACAACAACGTGTACCATCAATAAACTGAATTGTAGGACTTACTAAGACTCTTTAGATAGCATCTTCCAAACCCACAACCACGACCATCAAGAAAGACACATAGGAACACCAGCATCTGGAAATTATTCTCCAAGTCCCACACCATTCCAGTCTATCCAGGCATCACATCCCCATCTGAAAATCTAACACTCATCTCATCCTATCGTGTTCTCACATTTAAACATTCCAGCCATCCTCCACAAATATAGTCCTTCCTCTCATCATGAGTATTACAAAGATTCTCGTCTTTTTCTCCAAGAAGAAGGGAAGATACAGCTTGTGGAGAGGTACAGACTTTGGGTTGGAAGTTTCTGCAGTGACAGGTGACTGGTAAAGAGCGTCCACCTCCTTCACTGGGAAGATGCTCCAGGTCCAGGAGGTGAGCAACAACTTACCAGAAAAGTCTGAGCTGCCTGAGGCTCTGTCACTCAGAAATGTCAGAATTGCTGATTCTCTGGGCCCTTTTTTTACCATTTTGCTTCTGGACGGACTTGAAACTGGAAGTGTTCCAGATCTGACTTTTAGACCTATTTTAAGGCGCCCCCAAATATACTCTACCAGAAAAAAAACATCAGCAATTCCAAATCACACTGCGGAATCTGTGGGCAGGGCTTAGTGCATCCGAAATCCTGTAGCTCCAATTGTAGCCTCCAACTGTGCACATGCGGAAAAAGACATGATAGAATGCTGCTCCCCTGCCACATTACTGCTGGGCTTGATAATGCTTCCCCCTACCCCCTACAGACATTACCCCACTCCCAAACACTACTGACCCTCTTATCCTCACCCTCCACACACTGCCACCCAGACTAATAAAGGTCCCTCCCCCTCCCACTTTCCACCACCGATCTCAGGCAGAGTGGCAGTGGATCACCTCTTCCCCCCACCACTGACCTCAGGCAGAGTGGTAACAGATCCCCCTTAGCCCTCCACTGACCTCAGGCAGTGTCATGATGTAGAGATGTTGGCATTGGACTGGGGTAAAATTGGTGTTGTCAGACCTCTTACTCAGGCAGAGTGGCAGCAGATCCCCCTTAACCCTTCACTGATCTCAAGCAGACTGGCAGCAGATCCCCATTAGCCCTCCACTGATCTCAAGCTGAAGGTCATTGAACCCACCTTCCTCTCAGCCTCCTTCCACTGATTTCAAGCAGAGAGCTGTCAGATGTTCGGCACCTATCTCCTCACTCACTGGAGTACCTGCATTGGAGTTCTATGGAGCATGTCTAATTCATGCCTATTCCAGATTGGCGAACACGGTAGTAAAGGGAGGAGCACAGTAAGAAGTCTCATAACACCAGATTAAAGCGCAACAGGTTTATTTAGTAGCAAAATCCACGAGCTTTAGGAGTGCTGCTTCTTTGTCAAGTAAGTCAAACAAGCAGCGCTCCAAAAGCTAATGAATTTTGCTACTAAATAAACATGTTGGACTTTAACCTGATGTTGTGAGACTTCTTACTGTGTTTATCCCAGTCCAACGCAGGCATCTCCACATCAAATGGGGAAGTGCAGCCCATTAAATTAACTTAAATGCATGCAAATATATTTAAATGGCTGTCTGTCCATTTCAGGAGCAGTCCCGATCATGGCAATTTTCAGGCCTTGATAAAGGGGAAACTGGCGTGGAGGTGCACACAAATCATGCTACTCACCTCATGCCTGACTTTACCAACTTCTCGAGCCCAAAAACAAGTGGAATGCAATGGTAAAATTGAAAACTCTCTCTCTGAACCTTAAGTCGCAGAGTTTTGTTTCCTTGGATTAGGTCCATCCATCTGTCTTGCGGAGGGGGAATGCAGCTGGAGAGAAGACTGCTGATACTGCTCCTGATGTTGCTCCTGCTGCTTTTGGAAGAGTTGGCAGTGGTATGGCCTCTGCTGTTGATACTTGGCAGAGATGCCTGGCAATGTTGCATAAACCTTGGTAGGCAGCAACTAATGCAGCTGAAGGGAGTGGTGTGCTAGACAGATGAAATGCCTTCCAAGAAGTTGGTAATTATGTGTTGTGCAGTAACAATACTCCCTGAGGGAAGTGCTTTAAACAGCAGCTTCTCACTTAACCATGACTGTAGCTCTTCTTTGTAAAAAGTCTCATATACCAGTTTAAAGTCCAACAGCCTTATTTGGTAGCAAAAGCCACTGGCTTTCAGAGCACTGCTCCTTTGTCAGGTAAGTGGGAGTTCTGTTCACAAACAGGGCATATAAAGACATAAACTCAATTTACAAAATAATGATTGGAATGCGAGTCTTTACAGGTAATCAGGTCTTAAAGGTACAGACAATGTGAGTGGAAAGAGGGTTAAGCACAGGTTAAAGAGATGTGTATTGTCTCTATCTGGGACAAATAGTGAGATTTTGCAAGCCCAGGCAAGTCGTGGGGGTTACAGATAGTGTGACATAAACCCAAGATCCCGGTTGAGGCCATCCCCATGTGTGCGGAATTTAGCTCAGCCTCTGATCAGTGACTCTGCGTTATGTGTCAGGAAAGCCATATTGGAGAACGCTTACCCAAAGATCAGAGGCTGAATGCCCGTGACTGCTGAACTGTTCTCCAACAGGAAGAGAACACTCTTGCCTGGTGATTGTTGAGTGGTGTTCATTTATCCATTGTCGTAGCGTCTGCATGGTCTCCCCAATGAACCACACCTCGGGACATCCTTTCCTGCAGCGTATCAGATAGATAACGTTGGCTGAGTTGCATGAGTATGTACCATGTACTCGGTGGATGGTGTTCTCTTGTGAGATGATGGCATCTCTGTCGCTTATCCGGCATGTCTTGTAGAATTTGGTGTGGCAGGGTTGTGTGGTGTTGTGGTCACTGCTCTCCTGAAGGCTGGGTAGTTTGCTAGGGACGATGATCTGTTTGAGATTGTGCAGTTGTTTGAAGACAAGTAGTGGGGGTGTGGGGATGGCCTTGGCAAGATGTTTGTCTTCATCAATGTCATGTTGAAGGCTCCGGAGAAAATGTCATAGCTTCTCTGCTCTGGGAAGTACTGGATGACGAAGAGTACTCTGACTGCCATGTCCCGTGTTTGTCTGCTGAGGAGGTTAGTGCTGTTTTGTTGCTGTGGCACGTTGGAACTGTTGATTGATGAGTCGAGCACCATATCCTGTTCTTATGAGGGCATCTTTCAGCAAGTGGAGGCCTCTGTTGTGATCCTCCTCATCTGAGCAGATCCTATCCATATGGAGGGCTTGTCCATAGTGGATGGCTTCTTTAACATGTTTAAGGTGAAAGCTGGAGAAGTGGAGCATTTAGAGGTTATCCGTGGGCTTGCTGTACAGTGCAGTGGTAAAGTGACCGTCCTTGATGGAGGTGGGTATGTCCAAGAATGCAACTGATTCCAGAAAGTAGTCCATGGTGAGTCCGATGGTGGGATAGAACTTGTTGCCGTCATCACATAATTGTTTCAGTGATTGCTCACCATGAGTCCAAAGGAAGAAAATATCATTGATGTATCTAGTGTATAGTATTGGTTGAAGGTCCTGTGTGCTGAAGATGTCTTTTTCAAACATGTGCATGAAGATTTTGGCATATTGAGATGCAAATTTGGTCCCCGTTGCTGTTCTGTGTGTCTGGATGAAGAACTGGTTGTTGAACTTGAAGACATTGTGGTCCAGGATGAAGCAGATGAATTGTAAAATTACATCTGGAGACTAGTAGTTGTCGGTGTTGAGCACTGAGGCAGTTGCAGCAATGCTAGTATAAAGTGCTACGTTGAGCTTGTATATAATAGCCTTACTGGCCCATTAGTTTCATTGAAGATGCTTTTCCCACAGTGATCCTGGCAAGGTTATGAAACAGGTCCACTGGTTGCAATATTTTGAAATAAGTGTTAACTCAGTTCTCAGTTGTCATTTTAATAACTTAACAAAGAAAGATGGTTATGGCTGAGGATGTCAAATTTCCCAATTCTAGCACAATGCTGCAGGACTTCCAGATTTAGCAACTTCAGCTACTTCGACAGTGAGCTTCCTTCCATCATTAGCTTGGAAGTCAGAATGTTCGCTGATGATTGTATAACATTCAGCACCACTTGCAACTCCTGAGATACTGAAGCAGTCTGTATCCAAATGCAGCTGGACTTGGACACCATGTCATCCTCAATTGACATGTAACATTCACACCACACAAATACCAGGGCAATGACCATCTCCAAAAACAGAAAACCTAATCATCACTCCTTGACATTCAATGGCATGACCATTGCTGAATCCCCCATCATTAACATCCTGGGGGTGAACATTGACCAGAACCTGAACTGGACTAGTCATGAATCCTGTGGCTGCAGGACCTGACCAATGGCAGTGAGTAACTCATCTCCTGATTCCCCAAAGTCTATCCACCATCTACAAGATAAAATTCAGAATTGTGATCAAATACTTTCCATTTGTTGGATAAGAGCAGCTCCTCCAACACTGAAGAAATGCCACACAATTGAAACTAAAATAGCCTGCTTGATTGGCAGATCATCCATCATATTAAACATTCACCCCCTCTATCGCCAACACTTAGTGGCAGACGTTTGTCTCATCAAAATGCACTGAACAACTCATTAAGACTCCTTCAACAGCAACTCCCAAATCTACTCCTAGACTGACAAGGGCAGCAGATGTATGGGAAAACCACCACAAAGCCAAACACCATGCTGACTTGCAAATGTATCGTCATTCCTTGGTTGTCTCTGGGTCAGAATTCTGGAACTCCCTCCCTAACAGCACTCTGAGTGCATCCACACCACATGGAACTCCTTCCCTAACAGCATTGTGAGTGTGCCTACACCTCATGGAACTTCCTCCCTAACAGCACTGTGGGTGTACCTACACCGTATGGAACTCCTTCCCTAATAGTACTGTAGGTATGCCTACATCACTTGGAACTTCCTCCCTAATAGCACTGTAGGTGCACCTACACCACGTGAAGATCTCTCCCAAACAGCACTATATCATATTAAAGTTTATTTATTAATCACAAGTAGGCTTACATTGCAATGAAATTACTGTGAAATTCCCCATGGAGTGCAGGCGTTCAGGTAGATGACTTACCACCACCTTCTCAAGGGCAATTAGGGATGGACAATAAATGCTGGCCTAGCCAGTGACACCCTTTTCTATGAAATAATAAATAAAAACAACCTAACAGTTCCAAGAAGTTTCTTCACTTGTCTTGAATCCCATTCCACAGAAGCCTGGAAGAGGGTGGGATGATGTTGGGATCCATCATTTTCAGGGATTTAACTTCCCCTTGCACAAAAGACTGTGTTCCCTTACTCAGAGAGACTCCCACTCTTGAAAAATATACCTTAACCACCCAACTGAACTATTCTGACAAGTTCATGGAATATCACTATCAAAATGCTATTATGCAAAAAGCTATGTGGGTAGCAGAGTGACACAGTGGTTAGCACTGCTGCCCCATAACGTCAGGGACCCAGGCTCGATTCTCAGCTTGGTTCTGTGTGGAGTTTACCCATACTCTCTCTGTCTGCAAGGGTTCTCTCTGGTTTCCACCCACAGTCTGAAAGATGTGCTGGTTAGGTGCTTTGACGTGAACAAGCACGAAAGCGTGGCAACTAGGGAAATTCCACAGTAATTCCATTGCAGTATTAATGTAAGCTTTTCTTGTGCCTAATAAATAGATAAACTTTAAGAGCTTGTGTTTTTCTACGGTGAGTTATGAATGGGCCTTGTAATTAATTATTTATTAATTATTTATTAGTTCAGCGATACATGCACACTTGTTAAAAATAAAATTATTATTCAGAAGTTGGATCATAATCACTCAATGTTGAACTTATTCTCCAGGTGTTCACTCTCAGCTGTTTGAGTTCCAGACTATCTGAGGAGTTGGCTCTGTAATGGAAAACTGCAGTCATCATTTAGTCAGCGTAAGAAAGTGTCAGAAGGACTCAGCACTGCTCCTTCTTTGCTCTTTCTTTTCCAGTAATCTCTTGATATAAAATGTGCCATCACAGGAAGCAACGATCAATTGGAGTTCACAATAGCAAGGTAAACCTACACAAAATAATTATTCCAAATCAGGATTATCAACATTTTTAACAAATTAATTTCTCTTAGATAACCGACTGCCCCAGTAAAACCTGAATTATAACAATTTAAATCAAAGTGAGATCATTTCCATTACATCTATTTTAATTGGATGCTCAATTCTTTTCATAACATTTTCCTGCATATTATCTGGAAGATTAATCACTGAAGTAAAACGTTGTGACATTACTGTGGCTTTGGTTCAAACCCAATCCATTTCCTATTGGGAAATAGCTAAGAATTCTCAATCCCCAAGAGTAAATGGAGCCAATTTGTTCCTATGTTAACTTTCTACAGGCAGGAACTAGGAAATGTGTTCCGGGGGAGGCAGTTAAAATGAGAACAACTTTTTTGTTGCCATATCCATAGCCACTCCATCCAGTCCTCTTATAATCCAACTGTTTTGGATTGAGGAAGAGGACACCTGTCCCAAGCTGATGGAGACCTCTTTAAAAGACAGATGTGATTGATGGGAAGGAGTCTGCAGTTTTTGGCTTCTACCTCAACCAAACCTGTCAAGAGGGAGATCGTGAACCAGAAGAGGACCCGGAGGTAAGTTTTAATTTTATATTTCACATTTCCTCATGGGCCAGGTGGAGCAGGAATACCAGAAGCTAAAAGAAAATCTAGACCACTTTTGTCTTGTGCCTTCACACCTAATCCCTTCACCGCCCACTCTTTCAAACTCCCATGCCCCCACTTGGCTCTGGTTGTCTCCCTTACCACTTTAACTGGCCGCTGAGGAGGTTTTGATTCTGTGGCCTCCTAGCTGCTCCGCTGCCATCCACCAGCTGATTTTGATGGACTCCACTGTAAGTGATGATAATAGGTTGTTAAGATTATGAATTTCCTGGGTGAGCTGCTGCAATGAAACCCTGAACTGCACCCTATCCCTCCACCCCCTTTCAAATCAGGACCAGTTTCTCAGTGGATCTTACAAGTGTAGAAACTTGTCATGTTATCTGATGATCTGGCATACCAATCGTGACCCTTAGGTCTGACAAAGACTGATAGGAATTCTAAAGTCAACATGAAAGATAGAGTGTGACAACGGCAGCCTTGCTGAGGGTCTGTGTCCAGGCAAAAGAGTTTGTAAGATGGCTCAGGGTTACTCCAGCCTTCCAACATGATGCGCAGCCAGTTTATGGAAGAATTCCAGCTGATGCTTATACACCTAGAAAGTTTACAGCTTGATCACAATAATGATCAATTTTAGTGGAATTAACATTTCAAAGAAACCTTTCCAACCTTCACAGACCAAATAAAATCTTTCTAACAACAGTCTGCAGCAGAGCCGAGTAACCCAATGGTCAGATTTGATGTGGAACTTGTAGTGAGGGGAGGGGTATGTTGGGGGGATGGGGAGGGGTTGCTGGGGCTGGGGGGACTAATGAGCACCAAACCTCACCCAAATTTTAAAAGCAAGTAACCTACCCCATTGTCACTATCCCAAGCAGTAATTCCTAAGCTCACAGCGACTTTCGTACACTTTCAGGTTCATACCTCCAACTGGTGAATTGGCTGCCACGTTTACCTATAAAACAGCAGCAGCTATACTTCAAAGATAAACCTTTGGTTGTGGAGCATTCTTGGTAGGCTTGAAACATGTTTTATAAATGGAGGTTTCTTTCTCTTTATTTTGAAGGTTTTAGTGTTTTTCCAGCAGCATGAGAGAGATTAAAACAAATGCAATTTAAATACAGGAGTTTAGCAGAATTTAAGCAACTCAGTAGCTACCATATTAGCTGCACCACATGACAACGCCCTCTCTATTCCAGGTTCTCAGAGTTCTTTGATTCTCCAGCAAATCATCTGGAATTTTAATAGCTGGTCTCGGGGAAATGCTAAGTTCTTGATTGGCATTACCCAGAGGCCCACTGAGGACCCATTACAAAGAAATTAAATTACCCCCTTGCTTCATGGCTTGTGGAGATATACATACCATCACTCTGAGTCATAAGGAAATTGTTGACAGTCATTCCACTTGTAATAGTTCTCTTTCATGTCAATTGCACCAGGCTGACTTCAAGGAAGTTTGTACAACGTCAACAATGCAAGCTAGACTGCAGGAAGGGTTAATGCAGCTCATTAGGGAGTCTACAAAAATCTTGAGCCAAGCACCCCAAATTCTTGAAAATTCAGGAAGCTTGATGATGAAGCTTGCTTCCAAATGATTTATCAATTGTCAGTAAGCAACCTTTTCATTTAGAATTCATATAAGGGAGAAAACTCATTACAGATGATGGTTCTTGATACCTGCTTAGCTAATAACTTGTTCACTTTTCAGTTTTGTTTACTTTTGCTTACACAGTGCATCATCGGAGCTTTGCTGTATAGCAAGATCCCATTTTCTTTTGTAGTTTTGGAAACAAAAACTGCAACTTGATGGACGTTTGGCAAGTGTCAAAGCATCAGGAAATATGCATGTTTAAAGGCATTGATATTAGTGAAAGATGAAAGATATAATTACCAAGAAACATATGTCTATCTTTGTGGGCAGGACATTAGTCATGAATTCTATGGTTAGCTACAACAGTGAAGCAATTTTGACATTTAGCATGTATGAGTAGTCAAAGGAAGTCCACTTTTTATCCTCACTGACTGAGTCAGTTAGGAGTTATACTTAGTTTTTAAGATCCTGGACCAGATCCGCTAATTCATGTTATGAACTGGCCAGAGACGAGTGATTTTTTTTTGTTTAAAGCAGGTAAAATTTGAAATTCCAGTCACTTACTTAGAGAATAAAGCCTCAAGATTCCATAGTTTTTCAATAAACAGAATAAACTTTTCTAAACAAAGTCAGAAAAATTGAACCATTACAAATATTTATCTTATACTCTTAACATTCAGATAAATGTAAGGTAACTATAAATTATAGACAAACAGCGGTTTAACACACCACCCTGTACAATAAATGGCCGATTGGACCAAGTCAGATCTCGTGGATTTCTCAGGAACGTCAGTGTTCACCATGAGTTGCACATTCTCATTGAAATTCCATCTCCCACTGGAGGGCTTCCAATCTTCATCCTGGAGATCTAGCATCCGAGTTCCTTCCAAAAGTCACTCTGACTCAGACTGCCTCAACAACTGAGTCTGCAGTCCAGCCTCCAATTACTGGCATAGTTTCAGCTCTTTAACAGCCAGCTAAATTCAAGGCTAGCACTGTCTCTGGATTTCACTGCATTCCACTTAATTTAGCTATGCCAAGCTATAAATGGTTCCCAGGCTATCTTCTGAGCCCTATGTCTTTCCAACATGGAGTCATTGGCCTTTTAGATCCTGTAGTGCTCTCCAGGCCCTTTATACCTGCAGTACCTTTTCTGCATGAAGCCTTTTCTCCTTGCTTCTGAACATACCAATCATGTCGACTCTCTTGAGTTCCATCTCTTAGTTACACTGAGCTATCAAAGGTGCCCATTATTTCTTCTAACCTAAACCCTCTTAGCAACTCAGCAACCGCAAATGGCCCTGGGCTTCTGAGCCCCAGCCTTATAAGCCACTTCCTTTGTTCAAATGCAAACTTTAACTTTTCTTGTTAACCATGGTTGATTCATCTTTCCTGTTGGGTTCTTTTGTCTTAGAAGAATGTGTATTTATTGTAAGCCATATCATATTTCTTTCAGTCCTAGTTGCTATGTGACAACTTCAAATCTTGTAGTGTATCTTCCCAACACACCATCGCCAACTTGCCCCTCAAACCTTCATAAATTCATAAAGTTTTATAGTATGGAAGCGGGCTCTTTGGCTCAATTTGTCCATGCTGTCCAGTTTTTACCATTATGCTAGTCCCAATTGCCTACATTTTTCCCATATCCCTCTACACCCCATTTTACCCATGTAATTGTCTAAATGCTTTTTAAAGACAAAAATTGTACTCACCATCACTATTGCCTCTGGCAGCTTGTTCCAGACACTCATCACTCTTTGTATGAAAAAAATTGCCCCTCTGCACTCTTTATCTTCCCCTCTCACCTTAAATCTAGTTTTCCCCTCTAGTTTTAAACTCCCCTATCTTGGGAAAAGATGTTGACTATCTACCTCATCTATGCCCCTCATTATTTTATAGGCATGCATAGTTTATAATTCATAATTTCCTTTGTTCAGATTTAGGATCCTAGTTTCAGAATAAACAATACCATTGTATCTTATTTACTGTAAATGACACAAAGCACCAATTGCTCAAAAGGAATTGGGTAAACATATTGTGAGTTCATTGACTGAGACTAGGCATGAGAGAACAGTGGCACATTGATATCAACTCGGAGGCATCAGCACTGCATCTGTGTACGAACATTCATATTAAGAAATGGCCTCAATAGGCCATTCAGCCCATTGAGTTTGCTCAGCTTTTCAATAAGATCAAAGCTGACCTGACTATAACTCAGCTTCACATTCTTGCCTACCTCCAATAACTTTTCATTTCTTTGTTAATCAAAAATCTATGTAGCTCTGTCTTAAAAATATTCCAAGATTCTGTTTCCACTGACTTTTGGGGAAAAGAGTTCCAGAGACTTATGTTCCCCTAAAAGAAAATATTTATTGTCACTACTGTCATAAGTTAATGATACTTATTTCTAAACAATGACTCCTAGTTTTAGATTTTCCAACAAGAAGAAACATTAGCTCCATGTCCATCTGTCACCGCTTATTCTAATGGATACAAATCTAACCTCGCCAACCTTTTCCCATAAGACAACCTATCCATTCCTGATATTAGTCTACTAAACCTTCTCTGAACTGCTTCTAATGCATTTACATCTTGCCTTAAATAAAGAAGTCAATACTATACACAATTCTCAACATGTGGTCTTACTAATCCCCTGTACAACTGAAGCATACCATCCGTAATTTTGTAGTCAATTCTCTTCATAGTTAATAAGTTTCTATTAGCTTTCCTAATTATTTGCTGTACCTATATACTGGCATTTTGGGATTCATGCATTACGACAACTAGATCCTTCTGCAGCTCAGAGCTCTGCATTTGCTGACCATTTGGACGTATGCTCCATTCAAAATAAAAGTGAAGCTAAGACTGAATCACAAAATACATTTCCCTTCTAGTGCTATATGCCGATCTCTCCTAAAGACATATTACAATAATGGGCAGCGATGGATTGTGTGAATGGGGTGGACTATAAAGAGAACAGGGGAAGGGGGATGAAGTGAGTGAGATGGAATGAGAACTGTTGTGTGTTCTTTTTTGTCCTTATTAGAACAGTGTCAGTAATGTCACAGGTTCTGCAACTATCTGGAAGTGTGTGCCCTGAAATTTCTGTGTCAGCAAACACAGCCTAGAAATTCATCTGAATGAGAGCTGATGTGCCTAGGCCCATGCAACCCCCCAACTGCCTCAAATGACCAATTGCTGTTGACAATGGATGTTAGCAGGCTATTTTTCTGTAGATTGATGAAAGTCTGTGACTTCCTAACATCAGTACATAAGCTTTTTCATGTAAGTGCCATTGGTTTGTGGGAAAGAGTCTTGTCGCCTTATTCCATTCACCGCCTCATTCCCCATCCCCCACCACCCCCCATCATTAGCATTAGAGCTAATTGCACTGTGATCAGTTAGCTGGGGTGATGGGTATTGCAGTGGAATTGCCACTGGACTAATAATCCAGAGACCCAGGTTAATCCTGTGGGGACTTCAGTTGAAACCTCACCACAGCTGTAAAGCAATTTAAATTTAATTAACGAATCTGGAATATTAAAGGAAACACCACTTTGAGTAATCATCTATCATTGAATTTTTGTTGTTAAAACCCATCCGGTTCACTAATGTACTTTAGGAAGGAAATCTGCTTCATTTCCTGGTCTGACCTATATGTGACTATAGACCCACAACAATGTAGTTAACTGGTCTCCGAACTGATATAGCAAGGCATTTAGGATGGGCAACAAATGCTGGCCTTGCTGATGTCATCTACATCCAATGGGAAGCTAACTCAGTACTGATTGAGGATTGAATACAGGTTTATCCTGTACTGTACTGTACAAGATAGTGACTTCATTGATTTGTTCTTATCCCTTATTTTGTAATATTGATATCTCCGCATTATTCTGTCTGAACTATCAGGATGGGACAGGATAGTCTGACTTCCATGGTGAAGGGTTTTCTCTACTTTAAAGCTATTCCTCTGAGGTGTTGTGTCATTGCAAACTCTTCAGTGCAACAACCTGCCTGATGACCTGTTGGATGTAACTGACGCAGGTAAATTCATTTTGAAATGAAAATGAATCTTGGAAAAGGAGGTGGAAGGCTCACTCACCTCCTTTGAGCAAGAATCCACCATCCTATTGCCACAGCAACAGTCAGATTTTCCAGTTCCATCTGCCGGTGCCATCAAATACCTTTTTGCCTCGCTTACCTCATCCGTTGCAATGGGATGTACAATGGTGGGACTGGAAACTGTCAATCTGCTGGTTTCCAGGCTGGAAATAAATGATGCAACAACATTGTTATGAGCAGCCTCCAGCATGTTGATAATATATCATTCGGTCATCAATTGAATTTGATACTTGATTTACAATACACTGCTCAATAATGGCCAGAATTCTCTGAATCGCCCAGGCTGGGATTTTTCGGTCCCGCCACAGTGAATGGAATTTTAGCTGAGCACCAAATTCTCCATTCTCGCTGGTAGCAGTGGCCAGCTGAGTACAAGAGACTTCTGGCAAATAACTTGAGGAGGGAGTGCAGTTGCTTCCAGTGAACAAAATATGAAGGAAGTTTCAAGTTATCCTGCCCAACTGAACTTTCGGAAAAGTTACCTTTGTCTTCAAAAGACTGAATGCCACTGAGGATGTCACAAATCACTCTATGATGAAAGAGGTACTGATAAGACTGAGGGTGTTACCAAAGATTTTTTTTAATGGGAATTCCAGGAGTAAGTATATCCTTTAAATCTTGCAAAGTTTAGCATCAGGACTGGTCTTAACTTCACGAATCCACTGGGGAGTGAAGGAAAAGGTGAGTTTTTGAGGTCTCAAGATAGGATGGGTAGGGAAAGCTGGGGGATGGATATGGGAGGTGTTGAGGTGCTGGGAGAGAGACTGGTTGGTGGGGGTGGGGGATTATCCACTGGCTACTAGGGTTAAGGATCAAAATTAAATGGGGGCTTCTGTTGGAAGCGACTCCCCCCATCCCTGTCCATTGCCTATACCTGATTACTTTCAGGCATTCCCATATCCGGGAAATTCTCCACCAGCCTGAAAATAGAGGCCAGGCAGGAAATGACCCTTAAGTGGTCAGTAGTTGGTTACTTAAAGACCTTCACTGCAGCAAGGGTGGACGATAGCCTGTCTGAGGTCTTGTCAACTCCAGTATAAAATTGCTAAGTGATCTGGACAGGTGGGAATTATGCCCATTTCTGCAACTTCAGCCAGCTAGGCCCTGTACCCTTAAGTTTACCTCCTGCAAATACATAGAACATAGAACATTACAACGCAGTACAGGCCCTTCGGCCCTCGATGTTGCACCGGCCAGTGGACCCTCTAACCTAAACTATTCCAATATCATCCATATGCCTATCCACCGACCATTTGAATACCCCCAAAGTAGGCGAGTCCACAACTGCTGCAGGCAGGGCATTCCACGCCCTCACCACCCTCTGTGTGAAGAACCTGCCTCTGACATCCGTCCTATAACTACCACCTCTTAATTTAAAGTTATGTCCCCTCGTGTTGGTCATCACCATCCGAGGAAAAAGGCTCTCACTATCCACCCTATCCAATCCCTTGATCATCTTATACGCCTCAATTAGGTCACCGTGTAACCTTCTTCTCTCTAATGAAAATAACCTCAGGTCCCTCAGCCTTTCCTTATAAGGCCTTCCCACCATACCAGGCAACATCCTGGTAAACCTCCTCTGCACCCTTTCCAATGCTTCCACATCTTTTCTATAATGCGGCGACCAGAACTGTACGCAATACTCCAAGTTTGGCCGCACCAGAGTTTTGTACAGTTGTAACATAACCTCACGGCTCCTAAATACAATCTCCTCCCTATCAGATGCTCCTTGTGATCCAACTTTATGACCAAGCTTTTGATAAGGATTTCAGCTTTTCCTTCTTTGGCTCAATTGCCATCTTCCTCATATCCTGGTAGTGCAAACAACGTGCAGAATAATAATGCAAGTTGTTGTATATGCTCTTGAGTATAAAAGGGCTGTTCACTAAGTCATATTCCTTATCACATCCAACCATATGGTGTCCTGAGGAAAATTATGTTTCTTTTGCACAACAAAGCAATCAAAATTGAATGAGCAGACTGGTAAGATCCAGAATATCAGTGATCGGTTTATAAAACTAAATGAGTCTTTTATTCTTATATTATATTTCAGGGAACTAGCAATGAATATAAATGCCTGTATGGAGGACACTTCTTTGGTATATAAAGTCAAAAGTCATTTATCCAAAGTATGATGGAGAAATGTTGTTTATAGTGGCAGACTGCACTTTCTGCACGCAATGACACAGGAAATTAGATTGTGGTTCCTTCCCACTGGTTTCTTATGTGCTGAGTTAGATTGAGACAAGGCTACCCAAGGAAGATGGTGAGCAAAAGAAAACCACTTCCCCAATGAGAGAGATCAAGTCTCAACAAGCTGTTTTCAGGCACTTCTTAGTATTGATTTGGAATGATACTAACATGATTATGAATAGGTCATCCTACTTATTCTCTTCCACCCTCCTTGGCTGAGGAATGGTGTGGAGAGACAATGCTGTAGAACAATGAGAGCAATTGGAATGTCCAAGTGTTACCATTTAATTATATTCAGCGATATGAAGTGGTGGTTCATGTTGCTTTGGGGTGGTACGGTGGCATAGTGTTTAGCACTGCTGCCTCACAGCACCAGGGAGCTGGGTTCAATTCCAGCCTCGGGTCACTGTCTCGTGGAGTTTGCACATTCTTGCCATGTTTGTAAGGGTTTCCGATTTTCTCCCACAATCCAAACGTGTGGGTTAGGTTGATTGGCCATGATAAATTTCCCTTAGTGTCCAAGATGCGTAGGTTAGAGAGATTAGTAGGGTAAATATCGGAGGTTATGGAGATAGGGTCTGGTAGGATTGTGGTTGGTACAGGCTTGTTGGGCCGAATGGCTTCCTTCTACACTGTAGGGATTCTATGAAAGTGTATTAAATGTTAGATGCATTAAATTTACATTCAGTGTAAATTGCTCAGCAGAGTTCTTGCATACTATGTACAGCTTAATGGTCATTTTTCAAAATTCTTTCCTCTTCTCTCACAGCAAAAGGAATTTTGGGGTTGAGTGAAGTAAAGTGAAATTATTTTTTTAAAAAATGGAACGGCCTGGCTGGCTGCAACTGTTTGCCAGATCTGAACTTATTGGCCTTTCAGGATTGTAACCAGTGTCTAGCTGTGAAATCTTTTGAAGTTCAACAGGCACCATTTTACAATGTATTATTAACAGGGAGTTGCGCCGTCATAGTCTTTCATAGCAGTGTGGTGCGAATTTCTAGTGCTGCCATTAATTGGGAGATTAAAGCACAACATGGAGTTTCTGTGCCCCCACTGGATAGAGTTAAATCGTAACTGTTCAAGTCGTTGAGCAAGAAAAACCTTTGTGGTAAAAAGTTAATCCTCCTGAGACAGCAACTTTCCTTTTTGTAATCGGATGCCATCTTGTGGTAGAGGGGAGGTTATCCATTCAGTTTAGTATAAATGTCCCAAAGAAATCACAACAGCAATTAGAATTCGGTTCACGCTGAGAGGTCACTTAGTCAAAACATTTCGCTTCTCAACGAAGAGGTCAAATCCTGCTGCTGTCAGAGGTTTGTAGTTAGGAATAAGCTGAGATGCTTTGTGAAATTCATTTAGTGGGGCAGCTGCAGCTGTGATCTTACAGAGATGTAGGAGTGAAGCGAATGAGAAATTAATTCCAACGAAACCGTGACAGCTGGACAAAGGGGCCGCAGGTTCGAATTACTAAAAGCAACAGTTAGGACTGACATGAGGGAGTTATTTTTCACACAAAGGAGAAATGAGTTTCTGGGTCAGAGAGCGGAAGCAAACACAGGAAATCATTTAACTAACAGTTGGATGTTGAGATGGGGTCTATAGGAGTATCACTAAGTGTGGCATAGTCTCCCAGAAAGATTAACAGCAAGAGGTTCTCATTTTTAAATCAGTTTTCTTTCCGATGCAAAATGATAGAATCAATCACAGGAGCTCCCAGCTTGGTGTATGTTTATTTTAAAATATTCTACAAAAACCATCGACTGATGTTGTGGCCTTGTGCACTGAATGTATGCACTGTCCAAAAGCTATTTGTGAACAGCCAAAACAAATGATTAAAATTATCTTTGAATACAACGTGAAGAAATAAATTGGACTATTTTGCTTTCGTTTCCTGAAGATCCAAATAGTAGATTTGTGCTCACCACTTGAGAAAGTCATAATCAAAAAGGAAAATTTGCATTCATATAGAATCCACATAGAGGATCCCAAAGAGCCAGTGATGTGCAGCCAATGTTTGAAACACAGTAGCCAGTTTACACACAGGCGGATCCCACAAATAGCGACATGATAATTTAATTTCTTTTATTGATGTTAGTTTCAGCCTTGTCACCTGGAGACTCAGCGTTCCAGTGCATTCCTGGATAGTATCCCACATTCCAATCTCTGTACACTCGAGTCCTTCAAACTACTGCTACCTATATCCTTACTCGCATCAATATCACAAGTCATTGCTCCTGTGCTCCCTAATCTACAATAACTGCCAGTTAAACAGCACTTCAATATTACCATTCTCATCCTTGTTTCAAATGCTTAAGTAATCTCACCCCTTTCATTTCTGAAATCTTCTCTCCCTCATAACCATTTGAGAATCTAATTCTGGACTCTTGAATACCCATAATTTTAATCATTCCATGGTCAGCGACCATCCTTCAGCTGTCTCAGCTTTAAGCACTGCGGTTTCCTCTGTAACCTCTTTACTTCACTTTCATTTTTTAAAACACTCCTGAAAATCAATCTCTTTGACCAGTCTTTTGACCATTTACTCTCATTTTGCCTTATGTGACTTGGTGTCTGGTCATTCTTTATAAAACTCCTGTGAAAGTACCTTGGTATATTTTGTTACATTAGGCATATATACAGAGTCATAAATTGTTCCTGTTGAGGAATAAATATTGTCCAGACACCTACATATCAACCCTATCTTGACATCAAAATATAGAATCTTTCACATCTATCTTGGTTTTACCTTGGTTTATTTACCTTGATTTTAAGTTCCATTCAAAGGTGGGTGGCATAGTAGCACAGTAGTTAGCACTGCTGCTTCACAGCTCCAGTGACCTGGGTTTGATTCCTGGCTCGGGTCACTGTCTGTGTGGAGTTTGCACATTCTCCTTACATCTGCGAGGCCGTGCTAAAATTGTCCCTTAGAGTTCTGAGATATGTAAGTTAGAGGGATTAGCAGGTAAAATCTGTACGGATACGGGAGTGGGGCCCGGGTGAAGTTGTGGTTGGTGCAGACTCGATGGGCCAAAGGCCCTCTTTCTGCACTGCAGGATTCTATGATCATCTATGACTTAATAGTGTGTCATTCCCTCACAGTGCTGGAGCCTCAACCAAGATTTTGAGCTCAAGGGCATTAATAATTTATATCTGAATCCAGAGGCAGGAAGTGGTGGATGATGACTCTCTCTCAAGAGACGTGTGGTTGGCAAAACCTTTAAAGGAGTCTGCAGGATGCCATTTTAACAAGATCCCACTTAAACAAAAAATTGTTAGCCTGGATTCCTGGGCCCCAGGAAACATGACAGCTAGAGAGGAGGAATGGGGTGGATGCATCAGATAAGGGCTTTTACAGCACCTTCTTTTAGCCATGAAGAATAGAAACATTTCCTATAGGCCCAATAAGGCACTCAGTAAACCCCGTGATGGATTTTTGTTAGAAAAGAATGAGAAGAATTATGAAACCAAGGTTAGTAGATGAAACTAAATACTGATCTAATTGGATTGTGGAACAAATTCAAGGGACTGAATTGCCTTGGCCTTGTCCTATAATTTCTATTTTTTATTGCAGACTACAGCTTTCACTAAAAACTGCATCAAATATGTGTAACAGTGCATTAGCCCTCAATTCTCCACATTCTTTTAAAAGCTACAGATATAATCCTGCCCATGATTTTAACCCTTTTCAGTTTTATTGAAATATTTAATAGTTCTCTTTTCACTTAAAATGCCATTATATCATTTCTCATCTTTTAATGTAATGTCCACCTGATCTTGTCCCTGGTAAAAACTGAAAAAAGTTATGATTTAATATCACTGGGGTATTGTAACTATGATCTTTGATTTTATCCTGCCCCACCTCTTATTAAATTTATGTGCCAGGATCATTTTCTTAATGTTCCATGGCAATTTATTCCTAATTTTTATTTCAACTTCTCTCCTGATACCTCCATACTCTCTCCTGCTGAGCCTCTTTCCTTACCCTCACTTTTTACCTATCATGATGTTACTCATCCATGGTGCCTCGTTAACGTTGAGTCTGCTCTTGATTTTCAGTCTAACATGTTCTTGGTGGAATCTGCTGAGCAGCATTTTAACTCTTTCCTGTTGCTATATTGCAGCATTGCTTGCTGGTATTATTGTCCATTTTATTTTTCCCACATTCTTTTCTCAAAAGCAGCTTTTCTCCAAATTATTATCCTAAACTTTGCCATTTATTATTACAAAATGTATTAATCAAGGTTACTTTTGTCTAGATCAGTGGAACCCAAATTTTTATCTGTTGTGGAACACCTTTACATAATCAAAATCTTGAGGCATGCCACTGTCACTCTCCAACTGAGCTACCTTCAAACAAAAACCTTTTCTCTAAAACATCATAAAAGCATGTATAATACAATTTTCATTAGGTTAAGAAGTTTTTATAGAATCCTACAGTGCACAAGGAGGCCATTCAGCCCATTGATTCTGCACTGACCACAATCCACCCAGGTCCTATCCTCATAACCCCATTCATTTAACACAACTAGTCCCTCAATACTAAGGAGCAATTTAGAATGGCCAATTCACCTAATCCGCATATCTTTGGACTGTGGAAGTAAATCGGAGCACCTGGTGGAAACCCACAGAGACCATGTAGACTCCACACAGACTGTGACCCAAGCCAGGAATCAAACCTGGGTGCCTGGTGCTGTGAGGCAGCAGTGCTAACCATTGTGCCACTGTGGCGTCCAATGCAACCATTTTCACTAATTGCATGTGAAATACAATATTTTTATTTAAAATATATACAACTTAAGTGTTTTCCATTAAAGGTTTCAATTTTTTCAGATTTTTAAAGTCTGCATTCAGATTATCCCCAAATCCCGTGTACTCCCTGCTCGAATACAGAAAGATATTGAGAAGCCAACATTAGACTGGGGTAAACACAGTAAGAAGTCTCCCAACACCAGGTTAAAGTCTAACAGGTTTATTTGGTAGCACAAGTTTTCAGAGTGTCGCTCCTTCTTCAGGTAAGTGAATACACAAAACACTGCACCCCAATTTACATACGGCAATGTTCCGCAAACATCAAGGTGATAATGACCATCAGTTAATCGGCTATTTTGTTTAGATATTCAGGGATAAATGTTACACACTACTTAAGGGAAGACTTTACTGCTCTTCCTGTGCCATTGGATCTTTCACATCCATTGGGTAGGGTAGCTGTGGGCTCGAATTACAGTCTCTTCCGCAAGACAGCGTTGCTGGTAGTGCAATCTCCTCTCAATCAGACTTAACACGAGTAATAAAAATTGCAAAAGTTTGAATTTTAATTTCTCCCAGACCAGGGTCTAAATATGTATAATAACAGTCAATAATGCAATTACACCTTGCAGCAATTCCATTCCTTTAATCTCCTTTACATACATTCACTATTCAATTAATATAAGGTTCAAACCCCCAAAGATCATTATTTTGTGTTTACACTATTTCTCTAATTTGTCTGCATACTTCTTCTAATACCCTCCCCCATTAGTGCTTGCAGACTGTACCCCACTGTAGAATTGATCCTTTATTATCACTTCTCTGGGCTCACATGGATTTTATATTATTAATAGCTATGACACTTCTCTCTATTGTAATTACGTTACCTTTAGTGACTATAGCTCTACCACCTCTCCTGGATCTGTCCCTTTCTTATAACCTGAAATTTGTTTTACAGATACGGTTCAATACTCCCATCTATATCTGTTTCCTGGGAACGTATCAATTTTCTCCAGTTCCTCTGTTCTATTAAGCTGGTGGTAGGATAGGCAAAAGGTGTAGGGGGAAAGGATGGGGTGAGTTGGGAAAGGCTGTCTGGCTGACAGTTGAATGTCATCCAACTGGGTGTTTTGCTTTCCAGTTGGCTTAGGAAGGCAATGCGTCACAGGGATGAATGTGTTAGGGCAAGGAATGGCTGTGTAAGGACAAGTCATGTGATGAAATTCCTAGGAATGCACCTAATAACAGTTGACAAATCTAGGATCCTGGCCCATTGGTACAGCTCCTTCTTTCCTAGAGCTCCATTAAAATGGCACATGGTGGCATTAAGGTGCAGTGTTAGCACTGCTGCCTTACAGTGCAAGGGACCTGGATTCACTTCCCGGCTTGGGTCACTGTCTGTGTAGAATCTTCACATCCTCCCCGGGTTTGCGTGGGTTTCCTCCCATATTCTGAAAGACATGCTGGTTAGATGCATTGACCATGGTAAATTCTTCCTCAGGCAACTGGGGAATTTTCACAGTAACTTTATTGCAATGTTAATTTAAGTCTATTTGTGACGCATTTCGTAAATTAATTTTAAAAAGAATTCTTCTTTCCCATGCCAATCATTTAGCCTCATGTTAATGTTCCTGCTCTGTCTGCTCCTTTGCACATGGCTCAAGCAATAATTGAGGGTAAAAACTTTGATGTCAACTCTGATATGGAGAAGTAATTATCAGACTATATTTTGTTGCAATGTTGCCACAAAGGTGGCGTGCACCAGGCAGACTCCTAGTACTTTGATAGTTACTTATGAAGTATTCTGCAAAAAGCAGAATTATTGAAGTCATTTATGAACTAGTAACACAAACCAACATTCAATTTCATTTGGCAATCCTTGTCAAACTTTAGGGGCAGAACTTGACAAGATTTTTTTTTAAGTGACTAGGTAGCATAAAAATGGGAGAGTTGCTGATCTGTTTTTTGGATAAGTTTTCACGCCCAATCTTATGCACTTCTCTCTAAAATTTTGGGCTAGACTATTTCTGGTCACGAGGCAATGGGCAGGGCTTAACTAACCAGGCAGCCAATAGCTCAGATTGAAACTCAAACTGCACACGCGCAGAAAAAAAAAATTAAAGCTACTCTCCTGGTAGAACTGTCCCGGACCAGATATAGCCTCCCCCTTCTTCCCCCATGGACATCGGAGGACTCCCCCCAACAACATTGCTGATTCTCTTAACCCCCCAGCTTCAACTCCCCACCCCACCCTGGACCCACTTGCACATGGCTCCCTCATCACCCTTGGCATCGATGGATACCCAGTGTGACCCTCTCCCTCTCCTGTCCCCGATCATCACAGAGACACAAATTCTCCCCACACCCCATCAGCATACCTGCAAGTGCTGACTTGGTTTCCTCTCCATGGTAACAGGGCAAACTGCATTAAACTCGCTGGAATGCTCTAATGGGTGTGTGATTTGTCCAAACTGTCTGCAGCTGATTTGCCCCCATAAGGGACAGCTCCACATTAACCCCAAGGATGGACAGGCAGGCAGTGTAGGGAGCAATGGCCTCCAGGATGTCAGCACCCAGGTTTTTGGAATCTGATCTGGCCAGGTTACTGGAGGTGATGAAGACAAGGCAGGGTACCCTCTTACCCCAAGCAGCTTCCCAGGGGAAGCATTGGAAATGCACTCTGGGAGGTTCTGATGGCATGCATTGGTGTCAGGGCACTGGTCAGGAGAACTGGGAAGCAGTGCCAGAGGAAAAATGACCTACTCCAGGCAGCAAGGGTGAGTATTTAACCTCATCTAGCCTCTTTCTCCTGAATGACCCCCAGATCCCCCACCTCCAGCACCCTGCATGCTTCCAGCCCTGACCCCCCAAGCATCTCCCTCCTCCCCACCAGGTGTATCACACTGCTTGCCTTCTGAAGGCTACTCCTTGATATCCTGCAGGAGTCATGGCTTCTTCTGTCCCCACAGGAAAAGAATGCCCATAACCACTAGGAAAGGGCGAAGACAGAGAGCGGTGAGCCTGACATCCGAGTCTTCACCTCCTTTGAGGAGTGGGCACTGAGGTTTGCGGGAGACGAGGGGATGTGGGCTCTAAGTGACAGCATGGTAGGGTTGGGGCAAAGAAGTGAACAATTGCCAATCTTCCACTTGTTGCAGACATATCAAATGCAGTTCCTCTCCCTCCCTCGCACCTAAACTTGTGTCCTGTGTTGCAGGAAAGGACCCCGACATGCTCGGACTATCTGGCATTGTGTCCTTACTGCCGCTGCCACCCATTCTGCCCTGATAGCTCAAAAGACTCCTGGGAGGAAGCCAATGAAGGGACTTCTGAGGGCGGCACCATCCCAGAGACTCACATCAGTGGGTCAAGTAAGTGATGAAGCATCTGGGTCACTGAGTGCGCACGACACATCTGATAATGTATGTCAGGTGGAGGAGGACATTGCTGGAGAACAGGCTGCTGAACAGGAGGAAAAGGAGGAGGATGACAAAGAGCAACACTACCTAGGCATTGGAGGGCAGGTGGCAGTAGGGGTCAGACATGAGGGTGGCCCTGATCAACATACACTTTGGGCAATAAGATGCTGTGTTGCCACACGTGGGTCCCAATATTATAATGATTCTCTTATGCAGGGGCCTGCCAGAGGCAAGGACTCAGCTGGTCGCAGGCTACATGCTGGGCCTCTGAGATCACTTCTCCCTCAGCTGCTGGGCATGTACCAAAACAGAGGCCGAGAATGTAGGAGGGGCTGACGGCCTCACTGGACTGACTAGGAGGCTGTTGGCAGGAGTCCCAAAGCTTTTAGATGGACCAGCTATTGCGTGTCTTGTGTGGTGCCAGACCAACACTGCAAGGTTGGATCCGTAGTGGAAAATTAGAGGCAGGAGATCCTCACTATGAGTGGCAGATTCTAAGCGATGGCCAAGTTACAGCAGGCCGAAGCAGAGTCCCAGAGGGCCATGGCTGAGCTACAGCAGGCAACAGCTGAGGGCCTCAACAGACTTCCCCGAAATTCTGTGGCCAATGGCTGAGAGGTGAAGGGCAGCCCGAGCTAGATATAGTATTTGGATACTTTAATGTTTGCTATTCACATGTTTTTATATTATCATTTCTCATTAAGACAGTTATGCACACTATCCAACCCCTCCATCAATAAATGTTATTTTACCACCTGTGATTAATTTGTCTCAGATTTGCCTCTAACAGGAATGTTTTTACTCTGGTGGTTGTTGGGAGGACTCTGCATATTGAATGTGAGTGGGGGAGGTCCCTCAATAGTCTGTCACTGAGAATATGAGAGGTGCTCAAGGAAATCATTGGCTACAGTGGGTGGCATGCATTGGCAACGACTTATACCATCTGCCATGGCATCCCCAGAACCCAGGAAAAATTCCCTCCCTTCCCCTACCCCACCCAAAGGTCCTTTATGGAGTTTTAGTGATCCCTTACCCATTACCCTGATTTTGGCCCAAGTGCCAGCATGCATGCAGAGCACAGATAGGAGTTAAACTACACCAGAGAATCATTATAATATTGGGAGCCACGTGTGGCAACACAGCATCTTATTGCCCAAAGTGTATGTTGATCAGGGCCACCCTCATGTCTGACCCCTACTGCCACCCACCCTCCAATGCCTAGGTAATGTTGCTCTTTGTCATCCTCCTCCTTTTCCTCCTGCTCAGCAGCCTGTTCTCCAGCAATGCCTGGCTGGTTGACCTCCATGTTGTCCTCCTCCTCAAGAAGGTCTCCTCGCTGCTGCTGCAGGTTGTGTAGGGCACAGCTCATAACCACAAGGCGTGATGATATCAATGGGTTATACTGAAGGCCCTGCCAGAGCAATTGGGGCACCTGAACTGCGTCTTGAGGAGCTCTGTGCACTGCGACATTATTGAATGGGTGGCAATGTGGGCCTCATTATACCGGGTCTCCGCCTCACTTTCAGGTCTCCACACAGGTGTCATCAGCCAAGTCCCAAGTGGATACCCAATGTCCCCCATGAGGCATCCCCTCACTCTGGGCTCCTCCTCAACATGAAGCCATCATACATGTTGCTGGGGGGCACAGATGTGCACAATATTCAGCTGATGGTGACACACTAATTGCACATTTATTGAATGGAAGCCCTTTCTATTCATGAATCTTTCTGGATTCTTGACCAGGGCCTTGGCCCACGGGCACAGTCTATAGCCTCCTGCGCATTTGGCATCCCGGAGATGGCTGCAAATCCTGAGCCTGGGCTTCTATTGTACTTGGTCCAGGTCTAATTTGATATACTGGCCAGACCAGACGTACAGACTCTCTATGAACTCGCTCACATGCTTGTGGACTGATGATTGGGAAATGCCACAAAGATCTCCACTGCAGGCCTGGAAGGACCCAGTGGTGTCAAAATTTAGGGTGACTGTCACTTTCACAGCCACTTTCTCTGCTCAGCACCCCGGCCCAACAACACACACTCTGCATAACATCTTCTCCAGGCCATACGCACAGTACACCTACCCCCGCACCTCCCAGCGGTACACACTGCCTATTCTCCCCACAGATTCTAACAATACACACAACAGTTATGCACACTATCCGTCCTCTCCTTCCAGAATGGCAATGCAGCGCACTTCCCTCATATCCGTGCCCCCCAGAACCCGTGCAGTCATGGCCACCGACAGTGCTGCTTGACAAACCCCCGAGGCTGCAGTACTGCCAGTTCAGAGAATTTCCAGCACATCCCTCACCTGCAGCAGTGCTTGCCACTGTCAGCACGAGGACCCAGAGTTAGCGCGAGGACCCAGAGTCCGAGGTCCGACCACACGAGGAGCAACAACAACTCCCCCCTTCCCCCTCAACACAACATGGCTGTCACGAAACAGCCCAGTTTGAGCAACCTGGAGCAGTTTGAACGCTGAGACTCACCTCCTTTCCCACCCTGACTAATTAAACGCCAGAATCCACCTTTTATAAAGTGGGTGTTTTCCAGATGGACCCGGCGACGGCGAGCGAGGCTGTAAAGACCGGTGAACTGGGATGATTGAGCATGAAGCTCATTAATGATATCATGGATGAATGCAAAAACGTGGAGATTAACATTTTGCTACGTTTTGGATGGGCTCCCTATCGTGCCGATTATTTTTCCCGTGGGAATGGGCGCTGAAAACAGACGCCATTCCCCTTTAGCCACTTTATACCTGATTTTACAACATGTTCCCGCCATAAAATGGGTGCAACGAGATTGTAAAATTCCACCCGACAACAATCTTTTCGCAAGCCTAGTGTTATTACCCACATTAACCTGGTTCCGCCTTCATTTCACAATCAGTAATTGTAATGCATCCTGCATTGCTCAACATGAAACACTGGAGTCAGTTATTACGTATCAATAGCATTGACCTCATAGCGCACAGCTTTCCCACGCACCTTACTGGCATTCAGGTACTCAGGCGTTTCCTTCACCAAGCACTAATTATTAAATCATCATGCAATTATTAAGGACAGTGAAAGTCATAGTGCTTCAGGGGATTTCGAGTCTACAAGGTCTAAATTAGAGCTGCATTATACGTTATTTATTTTCTTACAAGGACTGACATCTCGTTAGGTTTTGTTACAGAAGGATAAAATGGAAGAGGAAGCAGAGAATGGTAATGATGAAACGCCATCATTCAATCTCTCACTCATGCCAACAGCTCAGATATCTGACACTGTGTATTCTTTAGGGGGTAGATTAGACAGGGGATCTGATTTGATTTATTTTTATCATGGGTGTCAGTATACAGTGAAAAGTAGTTTTTCTTGCGCTCTACAAAGCTTACTATTCATAGAGGAGGAAAGGAGACGGTGCAGAATGTAAAATTACAGACATAACTAGGGTGTAGAGAAAGCTCAACTTAATACGAGGTAGCTCCATTCAAAGTCTGATCAGAGGTCACACAACAGCAGGTTACGGTCCAACAAGTTTATATGAAATCACAAGCTTTTGGAATGCTGCCCCTTTATCAGGTGAAGTGAGGCATCCATACATCCGCCTTTAAATTCTATGCCTGTGTATCTCCACTCCATCTCACCTGATGAAAGAGCAGTGCTCTGAAAGCTTGTGTTTCAAATAAACCTGTTGGACTATAACCTGGTGTCATGTGACATCCCTGTCCAACACGGACATCTCCACATCAAAAGTCTGACAGCAGCAGGGAAGAAGGTGTTCTTGAGTTTGTTGGTATGTGTCTTCAGAATTTTGTAACTTTTTCCCAATGGGAAAAGGTGAAAGAAAGAATATTCAGGGTGAGTGGAGGCCTTGATTTTGCATGCTGTTTTTCTGAGGTAGTGAGAAGTGTAGACAGAGTCAATGGATGGGAGGCTGACTTGCATGATGGCCTGGGCTTCCTTCACAATCCTTTGTAGTTTTTTGCAGTCTTGAGCAGAGCAGGAACCATACCAAGCTTTGATACAACCAGAAAGAATGCTTTCTATGGTGCATCTTTAAAATTGGTGAGAGACGTAGCTGACGTACCAAATTTCCTTAGTCTTCCGAGAAAGTCGAGGCATTGGTTGGCTTTCTTAACTAAAGCGTCGGTATAGAGGAAGCATGACAGATTCTTGGTGATCTGGTCATCTAGAAACTTGAACTTCTTGACCATTTCCACTTCATCCCTGTTGATGTAGACAGGGGCATGCTTTCTACTACGCTTCCAAAAGTCGCTATCTTTTTCATTTTGCTGACATTGAGGGAAAGATTATTATTGTCACACCAGATTCTCTGTTTCTTTTCTTTACTCCATCTCATCATTATGTGAGATCAACCCACAACAGTGGTGTCATCAGCAAACTTGAAAATTGAGTTGGAGGGGAATTTGGCTGCACAGTCACAGGTGTATAAGGAGTATAATAGGGGGCTGAGAACACAGCCTTGTGGGGCACCAGTGTTGAGGATAATTGTGGAGGAGGTTTGTTGCCTATCCTTACTGATTGCAGTCTGTGAATTAGAAAGTTCAGGATCCTGTCATAGAGGGAGGAACTGAACCCAGGCCACGGAGTTTGGAGATGAGTTTTATAGGAATAATGATATTGAAGGCTGAGCTGTAGTCTATAAATAAGAATCTGATATATGTGTCTTTGCTATCAGGTGTTCCAGGATTGAGTGTAAGGCCAGGGAGCTTGCATCTGCTGTGGACCTATTGTGATGATAGATAAACTGCAATGGATTCAGGCAATCTGTGAGGAAGGAACTGATTCATGTCCTATCTAGCCTTTCAAATCATATTAGGAATTCCATATTAGGAATAATAGATATATTATTATATAGGAATATTAAAATAGGATAATGGATTTGCTACTATATAGTATGACGGCGGCGCGGGCTCGTTGGGCCGAAGGGCCTGTTTCCCGTGCTGTGTTGCATATATAAAAAAAATAATGATAGATGTCAGAGCCACTGGCCGATTGTCATTAAGGCAGGCTACCTGGTTTTACTTTGGTACAGGGATGATGGTTGTCTTCTTGTAGCAAGGAGGGACCTCAGATTGTTGTAAAGAGAGGTTAGAAATATCTGCGAATACTCCCAACAGCTGATCCGTGCAGAATCTGAGTGCTTGAGTGTGTATCCCATCCAGGCTGTCACTTTCTGTGGGTTGATTTTCAAGAAGGCTGATCTGATGTCTGCGATAGTGACCTTGGATATCGGTTCGGTCGAGGCTTTGGGAGTTGGAGGCATGCCCTCACTGACTTCTTGCTCAAAGCTGCGGTAGAATGCATTGAGCTCACCAGAGAGGAGGGCATTGGTGCTGGGGATTCTACGTGCCTTCGCCTTACAGCCTGTTAAGTCTTGCAGGCTTTGACATAGTCGGTGTAGTTGGCATGGCTAGCCTGGAACTCTCTTGGCATCTCTGATGGTGCTCCATTGATTCTTTGTATATTTCAGTGTTACCTGATTTGAAAGTCGCAAACCTGGCCTTTAACAAGCAGTGGATATCTCTGTTTATCCATGGTTTCTGGTTGAGAAATGCACAATTTGCTTCCTAGCACACAGTCTTGCTAATGAAGTCTGTTACTATCTCAAATTACAATGCATTCAAAAATACAAGGTAGGAATTTCTTCTACGTATTACTGCTCCTTGTGGCACTGCTCAGGCTTAGTGTCCTTTCGCTGGAACGATCTATCCTGCCATCCACTTGCAGCATGTCACTCCGTTAGCCTCCAAATACTTCTTCATTTAAGGATACACCTCAAATATCAAAATCCAGAGAACTTAGGCACAGATTGCAATAAACAAAGCTTAGGAATCCTCAAGGCTACTTGACTCTCAACTTGCTACTAGCATTGTCTCCACAAGAATTTTATGTTGTTATTCAACTCAGAGCACTTTAATCAATTTACATTGAGCTGTACTGTTCTGTGGAGTGAAAAGCGTAGAATTCTATCTCAGCTCAATCACTTCAAGTCCCATTAATAAGGCACGTTAGCTGCTCAGTCATTAACAATGGACTGAAGCGCATAAGGCTGGCCAAATTGCTGTGGATGATTAACAAGCGAGCTTGGCTTATAAAGCTGAAAAGATTGAAATAAGCAAATGATCACGGCGAAAGGTAACTCAGATATTCTGATGAGTGAAAGGACAATTGCAACACTAACCTAACAATTATATCATTATTGTCCAGGATGAACTAACCCTTTCCAACGTATTGTGTGGTATGTGGTCAGAATATTAATACCAATAGAACCATACAAGGTAACCACAACCTGGGAGAGAGTAACAAGGCTGTAATTCAGCTTAAGGTTTCAGATGGCATCATCAACCACGAATCTGAAACTCAAACCATTTGAAACTCCAGAACCCATGGATTAAGGCAGCTCAGCTACAAAGTCAATCAACTTATTAGCATTTACTGTAGAAACACTTCTGCAGAAATGGTATTCTGGGAAGGCTACCACCAGATCTCACGCTCTTACCTGTATTCCTGTTGTGGGAATCTGAGGTACTGCAGTGAGATAATTATCGTAGGGATGGGAAGAAGAGAACATCTCTCCAACTTGTGGCTGGAAGTGAACAGGTGTGTGTTTCCTCCAACTTGGAGACATTGCACCAAGAGGATCCAGGACCAGAAACCATTCAGAAGCCAAGCCACACACACTGACTTCCCCAGCATTCTCCTGCACAGCAGTTTTCAGAATGACACAGCTCCACTCATCCATCTCTTGATCCAGGCACCCCACACCCCCATCTGAATAGTTAACATTCAGATTTACCCTCACCCTTGTCCTCCCATAATTATACCTCAAATTACCGTCCATAAATTCTGTCCCTCCCTGTTCTACACACAGCCATTTCTAACACGTACAGCACTTTGCTTTCTCTTTGCTGGAGAAGACACTGCTCAACTTGGCCAGAGGCTGGGGTGGGGATTGGGGGATAGATGGGGACTTGGGTGATGTTGGTCCTGAATTAATGGGCATTTTGTTGGTTCCTGGCAATGGATACCCTCCAGGTCCACTGTAAAGGAGGCCTTGTTCCAGAGTTTGCGGATGTCAGCAGCAAATGGCAGTGAAAACCTGAGCCTCAGGTGCTCACATGTCAAAAAAGTTGATCCTCTGCCTTAGACTCTGTGTTGGGAGCCTTGCTTTGGAACTGAGTCCATGTCCATTGTCTCTGCCTTGAAGATAAATTGAGACAGGGCAGTCATGACTTGTAATAAGTCTTCAGAGGCAGAAGTCTCTTTACCAAAATCCCTTCATTTACAAACTCTAATAGAGTGCTCGCAGTTAGCAATTGATGTCCAGGGGTATCAGAGGAACTGATATTCTCAGCTAAGTACAAGGTAAAAACTTAATCAGGAAGTTTATATTCCAATAGACCAACCTGAATGAAGTCATTACACGACTGGTGTTGCTTCCGCTGCTGATATTTATGTCAATGTTGATGTTACTGCTTTCCTTTTTTGTCACCGGAGATGCAAAATAGAGCTGTGTAAGCTGCATGGTGAAAGTTAACGGTAAGGAAGCAGTATTGAAGGTGAGAGAAGTGCAAGACAGATTAAGTAACTATCTATCACCTGTCGTATGGTGAAAGCATTTTCTGAGAAGGGGTACTGTGAGCAACAGCAAAGAAACCCTGTTCCCTGAACATGATCTTTGTTCCCGACCTTAGCCTTATTTCCTGGACCGACGTTATCCCAACTTGATCATGACTCCCAGATCCCCAGAATTTCCGATTGTGGTCTTGAATTGTTGCTTGTTTATGAGCCTTTCAATCACTGTCTGGTAGGAAACCTGATGAAAACCATCATCCTTCAGTTAATATCAGCTCCTGCAAGTTTCCCATTGACAGGTTCTTTCCTACTCCCCTCTTCTCCTCTAAATATCAGGCCCAAAACGTGCTTAAAATGAATTAGTCTGAGGGATAAACATTGAGCAGGACACTAGGGAGAATTCCTCTTACTGGTCTTCAAATTAGTACTATAGAATTGATTCTGTCCAGTTGAGAAGGTAAGCAGTACCTACTCTGCTGAAAGACAGCATCCTTTCAAAATTGCACAGAAGTGTGTCAGCCTAGATATTATGTTGAAGTCATTGGAGTGGGTCATGAATCTTTAACCTCCTGATTCAGAGGTGAGAGGTACACCATTGAGCCACAGTTGCCATTTTGCATCAATGTAGTGACTGGTGCAAAATAGAGGGCCAAATTCACCGATCTCAGCCATGGCTGGGATTTTCTGGTCCCACTTGCTGTGAATGGGGATTTGGCTGAGCACCAAATTCTCTGTTCTCGCTGACAGCATCAGTGGGATGTAGAAAAGCGGCCAGAATGTGAGTTTCTAGAAAATGCGACAGGTGTCCCATCTGGGTAAGGGATAAGGTCAGTCATACCAAACAGCACACACCAATCACCCAGATCACCTCAGTCAGGAGAAGTTGCAATGTAAAGAAGACCCAAATATCCAGAAAAAATCCATTTATTGTTTTCTTGCTGAACAAAGCTGACTTTAAAATAAGATACATGGTGAAAGTTGCTTCTTGTTTCATTATAACAAATTGTGCACATATATGGCTATTTATAAAATCTAAAAATAGAACATTCTGACATCGTCAGTCAACATAAAATTATGATTGGTGCTCCTCAATACTATTGCACCAATCAAATAACACCAAATTCGCTCACACAAACAGAAATACATACAACACATTCTGATGTGTTGAGTTTATAATGAGTGCAAAGTGATATTATAGAAAAAAGAATCATGATACATGTGCTTTCACAAAGGAACCTGCTGTGCAATTCTTCCTTTTAATCGTTAGTTTTTCTAACCACTTCTACATTTTATCTCAAAATTACTTTGCAATGTTTACATCATATGCCTTCATGCAGAGGTATCACCACATGGGATTCAAGGTGATGTTTTGTGCAGAGGGGGATGAAGGCAGAATTGATCAATGCTTCCGACGGTGACTCACCCAACACGGTCAAATCCTGATCTTTTTGGATCTTTCTCCTAAATCAAAGGCATCCAGAAATGTGAAGGCAATTTTAACTTAACCTACTGGGTGAGCAAGTTGACAGGTCAGTTAGATATCCCAATATTAATCACAATTGGATACATCACACCCTATCTCGTCAGCTTTCCAGTGGGATGGCTGGATAATAAGACTGCTGTCTGAGTTTTGACCATGCTTCAGCATATAAAGCCATGTTTGCTGCTGATTCTCTGGATCCATACAGTTTTGCAATTAATACAACTGAGAAGAATAGCAAGCCCCTCATACTGGCTAAATATTCTACCTGTAAATGTGTCAGCTATTTATTTTTAATTCAGGTTTAACTGCTGCATTAATTCAGTGTCTGATTCATTTGTATAAATGCTACGATGAGCTTACCAACAGATCTCAGTGTTTCAGTTGGGGTTTATTTACCAATGGTGTAACAATGCTGGGAATAATGATCTTGAAAGCTCTGGGTCCAAATAATTTTTATGAGACATGGTTGGAGGGAGAGCAGAGAGGTGGAGCGGGATAGAAGGACAGGGATGGGTGGGAACTAAGGGGAGATTGACAAAGCTGTCAAGGATACAAGACAAAGGAAACGTTAATGGTAGCACTAAAGACTAAAGAAAGTGTTGGTAATGATATAAAGATAAGAAAATAGAACGTGTTAAAGGGATTAATCTGACTGATTTTGTATTTGCTCGTGTGAATAAATACTAATTGACAGCTTGCCAGCATACTCTATGTTAACATGGGAATTACGTTCAAAGTTATATTGATCATTTATGCAAATTCTGCCATCACTAACAAAAGGGTGAACAACTTAGTTTACATTTCCTGCAGACCTTTAGAAAATTGCTGGACAGATTCCTGAGAGGGGGATTCAGTCTGAGTTATAGATGGGAGGTTTGAGTTGCCAAAATGAGTTGTACTAATGAGCTACCTTGGTCTTCTGGATCTTTGATTTCTTTTTTGGATACCGGTTGCTTTGCCAAGAGACTGGACAAGAGAGGGGAGTGTTAGTGAAATATCCAGACAACACCAAGTCTGGATGGGGCAGCTTGAAGAATCATGTGATCTTTTCCACTCCATTCATATTAATAGAACTCGGCTAATTTGAAAAGGAAAGATTCCTAGGCCCTTACATAACAATAAGAAAATAAAATGGCACTTCCGAAGGAGCAAGTCATCTACATTAGTATTGCACTATATTTATTATTCAAAAAGTTTGCAGAATATTCCAACAAATCCCTCTTCCAAACCCCACTCTATGTTATTTATTCTCTCTACATCCCACCCAAAGTCTTGGCTTTGGAAAATTTAATTTAGGTATGCCCTGATCTGCATAAATTCTCGATAAAATTTGACACATAGAAAGTCACTTAAACATCCAGTACATTTTTTCTGTGTCATTTGGCAAATGCTTCATTGCTTTGTTTCCAGATGAAAAAAAATTGTCATATACATCATGGCAAAATCATACGCTTATCACTTTATCTTTTATTACAACAAAAAGGGCTGAGCATTTGAAAAATCAAGTCTCCTTCTTCTGGCAACAATGATTTTCTTTTCAACTTGGGAAGCTGGTGTTCTTAATATTCATCTATTTGCTGATTAAACTTGATGGGATCTCATGGGACCTTAATCTTCAAGTTGGCTGACTGCTGTCAATAGGAGACAAGCCATCCTTTATAATGAACCCTATCACCTTGAATCTCACACAGCCAACTAGGATACTCCTTGGGTTCTTTATCAACGGTTTAATCAACAATTCCGATAACTGGTCCACCATTTTGAGGAGAAAACAGCACCTTTATGTTTTTGTTTGAAGGGTTGTTAATCTTAATTCTGTACTCTGTAGTCCCAGCTCAACATCCCAGTCAAGCTGAAATCTCTCAGCAGCCGTTCAGAGATTTAAAGAATTAGATTCTATCTCCTCTTAATCTGTCTCCAAAGAAAGAATGAAAGTTGAAGTGGTGGAGACATTGAGCATGTTGGCCTGTTCGATCTCTAAGTCATGGATTCATTAACATCAACTCTTTTGAACCAAATCAAAGTCCATTGCCAAGTGACTGCCCTAATATACCTAATCGGTAATCTACATATAAAATACACACCTCAAATTTTTCACACACACTCTACATACACATGTGTGTGTAAACCAAGGACAATTCTTTTTCTTGGAGACAGTGCCTCTTTAAAAAATTAGGAATCTTTTGAAGAATGAAGTGAGTTATAACAAAGTCTTAAACAAATTACAATTACTCCATAATCATGAAGTGGTCTTCACGTTTGGTTTCTACACATTGAATCTCAAGCTATTTTCGTCCATATTTCCTTTGTGCAACAGTATCTTAGCAAAAGATATTTCACATTTAAAAGGCTCAGTCCTTTTCTGTGTACTTTGCCGTTTCATTGCTGTTGCTTCCACTTATCTGAGCAGGACTGAAAGGGTCTTCATCGGATTTATCGGGTTCAACCCGAATTAAGGAGCGCTTCTTCTTTTGCGACAGTTGATTGCTTGAGAGAGACGACTTTCTGGTGAAGGAACTTGTGAGCCTTCGTCTGAAGTTCTCTCCTGAAAAGAAATACAACAGTGGATCGAAACAGGTATTGGCTGCTGCCAGGCAGAGTGTGATCACTACTGACTTCTGCATGTAAACAATGTTGTCACAGTTCTTGTTGTTCTGCTGCAGAGAATGCAGGTGTAATGTACGCTGGATGTGATAAGGCATAAAGCTGATCAGGAAAGCTGCCAGCACGATTATGATCAGATGCACTGCTCTTTGACGCGATGCTTTCTTTTTGTGAATGGAGGCAGTGCTTTTCACTAATGTCCTTATAATAAATGTGTAACAAACAAGAATGATGAGGAACGGCAGGATGAAACCTAAAATCAGTGAAATATAGTTCATAATCAAAAGATTTTTCAGATTGCTTTTAGTCTTATTATTTGGAGGTTCAAAGCATTTTGTTTTATTGTCTTGCACATGAGAGCCTGAAAGCAGGAATGGGCTGCTGGTAACGGTGACAAAAATCCAAATCACAACACAGACTATTTTGGCCTTCTTCACATTGACTATTTTCATATTTTTTACAGGGAACACAATGGCCAAGAAACGAGTGAAACTCATTGCAGTCATGAAATAAATGCTGCAGTACAGATTGACGTACAGAGAGTAGGAGCTGAGTCTGCACAAGATGTCCCCAAAAATCCATCTGCCTTTGGAAGCGTAGTAGACCACACGCAAAGGCAAGGTGAAGACACATAGCATGTCTGACACTGCCAGGTTGAGCATGTAGACATTGAAGGCCGTTCTCTGTTTGAATGTTTTCAGAAGTACGAACAGAGCGAATGCATTTCCTGACAGGCCCACGACAAAGACAAGAGAGTATACCGTGGAATAGACCTGATTTCGAAAATCGTCAATTGGTGGACAGGACTGGTTCCTTGTGAAGCTAGTTTGACTTAATGTTATTCCTCCGGACATTTTAGAAGACTTTGTTGGAAGGAAATGTCTTCAGAATCTAAACAGGACAAAAAGAAGAAAAGCAATTAATGTAATGGAATCTGCACCTTACCGGAATTTACCTTAACAGTTGGCAGGACCTTGCTATGTGTACTTAGCAGGTCCTTGAAAGTTGCAATTTGTTCATAGAATCCCTACAGTGCAGAAGGAGATCATTTGTCCCATCATGCCTGCACCAACAACAATCCCACCCAGGCTCTAACCCTGTAACCCCACACATTTACTCTGCGAATCCCCCTGATACTAAGGGGCAATTCAGCATGGCCAATCCACCTAACCAGCATGTTTTTGGAGTGTGAGAGGAAACTGGAGCACCTGAAGGAAACCCATGCAGACATGAGGAGAACATGCGAACTCCACACTGACAGTCACCTGAGGTTGGAATTGAACCTGGGTCCCTGATGCTGTAAGGCAACACTGTGTCACTGGGCCACCTGCGCTGCTGATTATAAATATGCTGAAACAATTGGGTGCTGGTGTAAGACTTGCAGTGGGGTAGATTTGCTGGAGCAGTTCTAAACACACACATGCATGTGTCAAGTTAATTAGGCAACGAGCCTCACTGTTTCCTACGTTACAATTTTGTTAAGTCATTTACATATACTACAGCATGACCTTCCATTCCGATATTGATTCAGGATAGAACCTGAATCTGGGTGAGAAATACCCGACTGAGAAAATGGTTAAAATTAATCTGATCAACCAGATTGAGTCAGTTAGTTAGCCAGCAGGGTGTATACACAGCATGGTAAGGAATCCATTTATAAGAGGCACAGTAGTGTGGGTAGCACAATGTTAGCATTGCTGCTTCACAGCTCCAGGGACCTGGGTTCGATTCCTGGCTTGGGTCACCATCTGTGTGCAGTTTGCACATTCTCCTTGTGTCTGTGAGGTTTTCTCTGGGTGCTCTGGTTTCCTCCCACAGTCCAAAGATGTGCAGGTTAGGTTGATTGGCCGTGTTAAAATTGCCCCTTAGTGTCCTGAGATGTGTAGGTTAGAAGGATTAGTGGGTAAATATGTAGAGATATGGAGTTAGGGCCTCTGTAGGATTGTGGTCGGTGCAGACTCAATGGGCCAAATGGTCCCTTTCTGTACTGTCGGGTTTCTATGATAAGAAGAATGGCTATTATGGTGCAAGGATTAGGTGAATTTAAAACCGTCTCTTTATGTTTTTGCAAGTCTGCTATTTTAGATGAAAGCACTTTTTGTTGGTTTATGCATGAAAGCTTTTCAATTTAACCACCTGATAACTATCAGTCATCACACCTCTGACCACAGTTTTCCTGTGATGTGTAATTCAGCTATTACGATCAAGAAATCTTCTTTCCAGTTTGTGCAATCTTGGATAATGTTTTTTGGCAGGCTTTTCAATCTGTGGGCCCCTAGGCTGGTTCTATAACATCTACACACTCACTCAGCGTGTTCAGGATAAGGATGAGGGAAGCGAGCTATCAGGGGAGTTCATGTCACGTTGTGGCAGTTCCATTTTACTCTTCATTCTCCAAGGATAGGCTTTGTCCCTGCACCATCTGCATGATTCAGTTGCATGCCATCAATACAATGAACTATTAAGGCTGGTAATGACTACTGTTAAAAATGATATTCACCATTTTAAAAAGGTGACAATGTAGTGGTAAGATTGCTAGACTAGTAAGGCAGAGATCTAGGTTCATCACTGGGCTAATGGGTTCAAATCACACCACAAGCAACTATTGGAATCTGAATATAAAAAAAAATCCCAGTGTTAGACACCATGAAATTAATGCCATTAAAAACCCATCTGATTCACTTTAGGGATGCACCTTTCTGCCCACCTTATCTATGTGTAGCTCTGGACCCACAAAAATGTAGTTAATTTTTAACTCCTCCCATCAAGTCACTTAATTATATCAAACTGGTATAGGATAAACTTAAGAAAATGCAATCCAGGTGCAATGGCATGCCCAGCTCTGAATTTTACTATCTGAGGATTTATATCAAAATTGGCTGGGATTTCTCCATCGGGAAGTGAGTTGACGAAGCAGCTCATCATTAACTTCTTATGGGTAATTAGAGATGGGCAATCAATGCTAATCCAGCCAGCGATGCCCACATTCTGTAAATGAATAGAAAGTCTCCATCACCACCAAAGTACAGCGGCAGAAGTGTGTACCATCTACAAGATGCATTGCAGCAACTCACCATGGCTCCTTTGAAACCTAAATTTTCTAAATCCACAAATCCACAAGAGAACATCACCACCTAGAAGTTCCCTCCAAGTTTCTCACCACACTGACTTGGAAATATATCAGTGTTTCTGCATTGGCACTGGGTCATAAAACCTGGAACACTTTTCTTAATAGGAATGGGAAGTGCAGGTATCTACACCACATAGAATCTCTATAGTGCAGAAGGGGGCCATTTGGCTCATTGAACCTGTACTGAAAACAATCCCAACCTAGCCACATAATCCCACATATTTACCCTCCTAATCCCCCTGCCACTAAGGGGCAATTTAGCATGACCAATCAACCTAGCCTGCACATCTTTGGACTGTGGGAGAAAACCAGAGCACCCGGAGGAATCCTATGCAGACATGGGGAGAACGTGCAGACTCCACACAGACAGCGACCTGAGACTGGAATTGAACACTGGTTCCTGACACTGTGAGGCAGCAGTACTAACCATTGTGCCACTGTGCTGCTCCATAGACTACAGCGATTCAAGGAGGCAGCTCATGACAACTTCTCAAGAGCAATTAGAGATGAGCAATAAACCATGGTCTTAATTTGGAGAGGGAACTTAATTCTAGCCTACTTGTAAAAGGTCTTCCCGAGATTGTTTGTCAGGAAGGCGGACCTACCTTGAATCTCCCACGGACAACACAGTTCATCTTAATGTCTGAAAACTGATTTTGGCCTCCTACTGAGTTAAGTTCCCCTGTCTGCCAAGCTTTCCGCTGGACCAGAAGGTTCCACCCATAATATCATAACATTATCTGTACCCTATTCTTCGTACTAAAATGGAAAGCTTGGCACTGTTGAACTTCAGTCATCAATTATATTCCCATTGTGCAAGATAATTAATGCCTTTGTGTATATTGTCATATCATCCTTTGCAATAACTATTCCTAATTTGTTGCCATCCACAAATATTAAAATTTCCTATTCTAAATTGTCAACATAAATAGTGAAGAAATTGGGCCCAGTATCAATCTGCTCTCAGTCTGAGATGCAACCTTTAACTGTTGCTTTCTATTTTCTGTTTGTTATCCCTTCTGTTCCTTGTTCTCTCACCCTGCAACTCATATCCATCATGCCATCCATGCATCCTCATCTCCCCTTGCCTCTCATAATCCCCATGCCCTCTCATAATCCTCATTCCACACTATCCCCCTCATATCCTTCCAATGTCTCCTCTATATCCCATGTATTTTCCATAGTCTCTCAACCAGTATCTTTGAAAAAATTTCTAACAATTGAGTAGAGCTCTCACATTCAAATACACTTCATACTTAAAAAAACTCTTCTCCATAAAATTTAAATATTATTAATTAGCAGGAATTCAAATCTAAAATTAATAGCATCACTGCTAGCTTAGTACTAATTAGGATTAATTTAGCTCAAAATGAATTAATAATTTATTATTGCTTTTGCATTATTGTATTACATTATTTCACATAAATTTTAATGCTGGTTTTCATTAGTTAGTCTATTTTGTCCCCTTAGATGCCTTTAGGGTGGGGTCTTGTAGTGCAATGGTGGTGTCCCTTCCTGCTTCTGAGCCAGAATCTTTGGGCTCAAGTTCCATCCTAGGACTTAATCATCCTGGAAGAAGCATTCATAATGTGGCCAAACAGCATCACAGGTCAAGAATGCTGATTGTCAATCTGTAAATCCCTCCAATACTCCTATGGTAAACAGTAAGAGCAGGAGCATCTCCTGGTCAGATATGTTGATCCAGAATATTTCTCCTTAAGCCTCTGGTGACCTGTTCCAGGAAAAACTAGCCATGGAAACAAATGTAGATATGTGCTTTATCTGCTTCATGTAACACTAGGCTTGGGAAAGTTCAAAATCTGCACTGTATTTAGGTTATGTAGCTTTTCCGTTTACCTAAGTGATATAATGACATTAATCTTCACTTCCTGAAGGCAGATCTGACACAAACCATCACCACTTCCACCACAGCTAGGGCAAGGGGACAGGCCCTCAATCCACCTCAGCCAGAATAGTTGGTGCCAGTGGGAACCAGACTGGCTGCCTAGCCATCTGGCCCCTCAAGGCATTGGAGCTGCAGTGACAATATGCCACGTTTGACAACATATTGCAGCCTGGAACTGTGGAGCGTGATAGTTGAGGCTCCAGTTTCATTTCATCATGTGGTTGACTAGGAAACTCTCCAGCTTTTAACACGTGCAACTGACAGTTTTTGGGAGCATTTACAAGTTGATACACAACCAGTCTGGCCATGGTACGAACTCACTTTGCTGGGCCAACAAGTCCTGGAGTGGGACTTGAGGCCAAAACTTCTGGCTTAGAGGCAAGAATGTAGCATTCAGAATACCACATTCATAATAATGAACATAAATGATCATTTAAAACTTGGTTTAGATTTCTCCAGTCCTGTTACAAACACTCTGTGCTAATCATGATTTTTTTTCCCCTTTGTCTGGTATTTGCTGTTGCTCTCAGTTTTCCCTCTTCAACCCATTGTTTTTCTTTTCGCCCTTCTGCTGTTTAATTTTTAAAAAATATTCATTCATGGGATGTGGGTGTCACTGACTGGATTGAGCTGCACTTATTGGCCTTGAGAAGGTGGTGGTGAGCTGCCTTCTTGACCTGCTGCTGTCCATGTGGTGTAGGTACACCCAAAATGCTGTTAGGGAGGCTGTTCCCGGATTTTAACCCAACAATAGTGAAGTATTATATTTCCAAGTTGGGATGGTATGTTAATTGGAGGGAAACTTGCAAGTGGTGCTGTTTCCATTGTGTCTTCTATCCTAGGCGGTATGGGTCTTGGGTTTGGAAGGTGTTGTCAAAGGAACCTGGATGAGTTGCTGCCTGGCATTTTGAAGGTGGCACACACTCTGGCATTGTGCATCTGTAGTAAAGGGAGTGAATGTTTAACATGGTGGATGGGATGCCTATCAAGGGAGATGCCTTCTCCTTTTATCCGTTCGTTAATACTAGGAGTCTCCAGGATTTCATCTGATGCTTTCTGCTTTCTCTCCTCTTAAACTGTTGGTGCTGAGTGTCTTTGCACTTCCTCTGCTTGTTCTTCCTTGATCTTTAAACTGTTACAGTATAAATTCACCTTTAGATTAGCCTGGTTATGTATAATCAGAATCACTGTTACTGACCAGGTTACCATTAGTTATACCTTATAGACATATCAGGCAGAATTTTCCCCAAAATATCCAAGTATCATAACAGTGTGAAATGAGAGTCTTTATGTATTCATGCCGATATGCTTTGAATAGAGTTTAACTGTAAAATGGTTTGTTGATCATGACAAAGCATAAACTTCATTACAGCATTACATGGTAAAGCTACTCAATGCAAATTATGATTTCAAAAAAAGTCTTGGCTGCTGTTCAATAAAACCAGAGTATTATTTTGAGGGAATTTACTTACTTGTCACTATAAGCCTTAGTAATACCATTCTTGCCTGACTCAGAATGTTTAATTTTCACTTCAGAGAACTGAGCACATAATTCAGCAGTAATGAGGGGGTCCTGCAGTGTTGGAGGTGCTATTTATGAATGATTTGCCAAGGTCCCATCTCTTTTCGCAGCTGGAAGGAAGAGCTCTGTGGATACTATTTTGCAGAACAGTGGAATTCTCCCTGATGCCCTGGTCAATATTTATCCCTCAACTAAAATCGCTATCATTGATTATTTTGGCTGCCAAATGCACCAAGGAAATAATACATTCAGTTCTTTCATCCAAATCATTAATATATAATGTGAACAGTTGGGGTTCTAGCACAAATCCCTGAAATATTGCACTAGTTACTGCTTGCTAATTGAAAAAAAAACATTTGTTCCAACTCTTTGCTTCCTATCTATCCTATGGGCTTCTCGGTGGCACAGTGGTTAATACCGCTGCCTCACAGCACCAGGGACCCGCGTTCAATTCCTGGCTTGGGTCACTGTCTGCATAGAGTTTGCATGTTCTCCCCATGTCTGAGTGGGTTTCCACCCACAATCTGAGAGATATATTGAGCCGAACAGGCACTGAAGTGTGGCGATTTCTCAGTAACTTCATTGCAGTATTAATGTAAGCCTTGTGACAAATAAATAAATTTTACTTTTTCCTATCTGCTAACCAGCTTTTTATCCATCTCAAGATACTACTCGCAATACCAAGCACTTTAACTTTACATAGCAATCTGCTTTGTAAGACCATGTCGAAAGCATTCCAAAAGTCTAAATAGACCACATTCTCTGATTCTGCTTGGGCAATTCTACTTGTTATATCCACAAAAAAGTCACAGTAGATCTGTCAAGCATGAGTTTCCTTTTGTAAATCTATGTTGACACTGTCTGATTATACCACTGTCTTCCAAATGCTGAGTTATGAAACCCTTAATAATGGACTCAAGCAATATCCCTGCTACTAATGTAAGGCTCACTGGTCTATAGTTCCCTGTTTTCTCTCTACCTCCCTTTTCGAATAGCAGGCTTACAATAGCTACCCTCCAATCTGAAGGAACCATGCCAGAGTACAAAGTATTTTGGAAAAGGACCATCATAGGATCTACTCTTTCTAAGGACACTTCCTTCAGTATTTTGGGATGAAAGCAGGCTTTCGAGGAACTCCATAATGGAGGCCTAGTGACTGCAACCATTTTTGAACTTAAAAAAAATTGTAAGTTGAAGAGATAATGCCTCAAGGTGGAGACACCTTCTCACTCTGTCTCTTCTACTTGAAAAGGCAACTGGTTCTTAAGTGATGGAGGGCCTCCTATTGCGTTTCTCACATTGACAGCACATATGCAATCCTCAATTAGATGGCCCAGCTTCTGGCCATGAGTTTCAGACAATCACATGATGTGTTGTCAAAGCCAAAGTTCCAAAATATTTTAGCAGATTTAGTATATTACCCAAAATCTGTGTACATCTTACATGCAAATAATTAGCCAAAAATAATTCCACAGCACAAAAAAGCTAGTGCTTTCAGCTTTATATTGCTCCAATGCGTTTCTCTCCCTGTTGTTTTGGCAAATAGTTTAGGCCAATTAGCACATCTAGTAAAAGAAGAGATAGAATAATTTAATATGAATAGGTTGACCATCTGCTTGATAACATTACACAATAATGTTCCTCCAACTGTTAAAGCATACCTAACTTGAGACATTACGATCCAGGAAGTCCTGGCTGGATTAAAGGTATGCGGATGTAATTGCTTATTTAAAGTAATGTTTAACTGCAAAACAGATTTTAAGAAGTATCCTCTAGATTGCAAGTGAAGGTTTAAAAAGGCAAAGAAAGGTTATGGCTTGTGGCCTGATTCCTGTGAGACAAAAATGAATTGACATTTGCAGAAGGTTCGAACAATTCCCCAACAAAAGTTTGGGATAATGATTCAATTCTAACAAAATAAGAGTGAGTTGAGGAAGGGTACCAGGAGCTGGTTACCACACAGGACAGCACCTGCATGGAGAGCACAATATCTCCACACTCTGGGAATCTGGGATCAGAACTCAGGCACATCGAATAGATAGAAGGATTCAGAAGCGAAAATCAAAATTGATTGCCTGAGAAATGTCAGATGAATTCCCAGAAACTGCAAACTTTGCAAGAAATAGATTACAAGCCTGTAAGGCCCCATGAATTGGTCAAGTGTAAGATATAGTTAGCTAACAGACTAAGGTATGGTTCAAATTGACACAAACACTATTTCTACTGTGCATTGTAGTATAAAAAGTTAACAGACTAGCGAATGATTTGGATGATGGTGTATCACTGATATCAATCAATGAAATGTTAGACTTTTGAGAGAGAGGTTGAAACACTATACTCAGAAACAACATGCCTACTCTGTAACCTGCTCAGATACAGGACTAATAAGTAGCTATTTGATAGGTACAGAATATGACTATAGTCTGTCCAGTAACCAAGTACAAAGCTTAGAGTCCACAGATGCACCATAGAAAGTATTCTTTCTGGTTGTATCACAGATTGGTATGGCTCCTGCTCTGTCCAAGACCGCAAAAAACTACAAAAGGTCGTGAATGTAATCCAATCAATCATGCAAACTAGCCTCCCATCCATTGACTCTATATGCACTTCCCACTGCCTCGGCAAACCAGCCAGCATAATTAAGGGCTGCACACATCCCAGACATTCTCTCTTCCACCTTCTTCCTTCGGGAAAAAGATAAAAAGTCTGAGGTCACGTGTCAACCATCTCAAGAACAGCTTCTTCCCTGTTGCTGTCAGACTTTTGAATGGACTTATCTTGCATTGTTGATCTTTCTCAAGCTATGACTATGACTGAAACATTACATTTTGCATTCTCTTATTTCCTTCTCGATGAACAGGTATGCTTTGTATAGCACACAAGCAACAATACTTTTCACTGTCTGCTAATACATGTGACAATAATAAATCAAATAAAATCAAGATATGGAAGGCTATTTCATGACCACTTTAACATAATACTGGCACTAAAATCCAGGAAGAAGATTTATAATATTCCTCCCAGATAAATTAAAGCAGAAGGAATGAAACTTGCACCAAATGGATTATTTACACAAGTTTCCCAATAGGTAATATATCTCAAGTCTAATGCTGTGTGGAATAGGGCATTAAATCATGTCAGGAGTATCACAGCAAATCAGGTAGAATCACCTTGTGGTTCTGGTAGTAATAGTAAACTAACTGTTTTGAGTTTAGATTATCTCTGTCCTGCTGCTCCCTCTAGACTCTCCCTTAACACACTCCCAGCCTTCTCAATCTCACCACTCTCTCTCTTCCTTATTGGCTGGGTTCATTTGGTCCTACTCTCTGGAGTTTAGAAGAATGAAAGATGATTGTATTGAAACATTTGAGATGCTGACAGAATAGACACTGATTGTTTTCTCCTGGCTGGGGAAACTTCATCAAGTGGATACATTTTTAGGAGAAGGGGCCAATCCTTTAAGACTGAAATGAGGAGAAATTTCCTCATTCAAAAAGTTGTAAATCTTTGGATTCTTTGCCCCAGAGGTCTTGTAGCTGCACCATCATTGAATTATAGTTAAGGCTGAGACAGAAAGATGTTTGGTCTGCCAGAACTTCTAGCGATATAAGGAATAAGCAAGAAAGTGGAGTTGAAACCCAAGATCAATCATATTGAATGATGGAGCAAGTTTGAGGGGCTATAGCGTGTACTCAAGCTCCAATTTCTTATGTTCCTCTTCCCATGGCAGTTTGTGAATCTGCAAAATGAAAACTCAGATCATCTGTGGTCTGCAGCCAGAAAATAGCTAAGGAAATTATTGAATTAAAAACTCAACATGTTCGCTCATGTCACAGAGCAGTCATACAGCCCATTGAGCCTGCACTGACAATAACTTTCACTAAAGGTACGTTAATCCCATTTTCCAGCATTTGTCCCATATCCTTAAATGTTATGATATTTCAAATGTTCATCCAAATATCTTTTAAAGGTTGTGAGCTTTCTGGCTTCCACTACTTTCCCAGGCATTGCATTTCAGATTCTCACCACCCTCTGAATGAAAAATATTTTCTCACATTTCTTATCCTGAAACTACTCCCCCTTCTGATTGACTCCTCAATTAAAGGGAACAGCTATTTCCTATTCCCCTGAGCATAATCTTATACACCTCAATCATATTCCCCTTCCTCTGCTCTAGAAAATAGAAGCCAAGCTTTTCAAATCTCTTCTTATAACTCAAATGCTCCACTCCAGGCAACATCATGGTGCATGTCCTCTGTACCCCCTCCAGACCAATCACATCCTTCCAATAGTGGGGTGATCAGAATTGCACTTAGTACTCCAGCTATGGCCTAACATTTTGCACTGCTTCAGCATTATTTCCTTGCTCTTATACTCTATATTGCCAGCCTTATCATTCAGTAAAAGAGAATTTGACATGCCTAAGTAGTTATGTGACTTTAGTTTCACACTATATTGTTAACCTTTATTGTTCTCAGAGCTTAGGCATGGGTAATAAACATTGCCTTGATAGTGTTATCTATTCCCAGGAACAACAGCATAAATAAAGCAGCTTGTTTTCCCTCACGGAGTCGTGCTGTTTTGCTTTACGGCAGAATCCAAAGTTCTTCCTTTATATCCAGACAGGTTTTCAAACTATGGCCAAAATTCTCTGATCATTCAAGCCAGCGGCATTCTCCAGTCCCACTGCAGTGAACAGAGATTTGGTCGAATGGCACGATAGCATAGTGATTAACACTGCTGCTTCACATGCCTGAGACCCGTGTTCAATTCCTGGCTTGGGTCAGTATCTGTATGAAGTTTGCATGTTCTCCCCATGTCTGTATGGGTGTGCTCCAGTTTCCTCCCACATTCTGAAAGATGTGCTGGTTGGGTACATTTATCTGAACAGGTGCCGGAATGTGGTGACTGGGGGATTTTTGTAGTAACTTCATTGCAGCATTTTAATGTAAGCCTTACTTATGACTAATAAACTTGCAGTGGAGCATGAGCGACTGAAAAATTCCTGCCTATGTTGCATGATGTTTGCAATTATGTTCATGAGTATCTTCACGTCAATAAATGTGGCATGTGTGGATACTGCATTTCTTTCATTTAAGACTGGCAATACATCCCAGGACAATTTGTTCACTATGCTATCAGATGTGAACTGGTTACAAACCAGTGTAAGCAATATATTTGCAATTGCAATGTCTTGTGATTGAACGGAAATTTATTTCCATAAAGTGCTGGAGGAATTTTATAAACTGGTGAGAACATGCCCAAAGATTAAAAAAAAAGCATATATAGGAAATAATGAAAGAGAAAACAGGAACAGACCATTTGAAATTCAGCATGGGAAAATGATATTCTGACCAACCTGCTTTTAACCAACGTATCTTTTTCTGGGATTTTAATTGGTAGCTAATTGACCGCAATCTTTGTTCCTCTCCATGAATTCAAATGGTTCTGATTTACTAATGCCCTTTGTGCTGAACTGGATGTAGTTATGAATTCCTTCCATCAGCCAGTGAGCAGGGTCTGGGACCACAGTGAGGTTGTGTGTGTGGAAAGCAAGATTGGGGCGGCATGGTTAATACTATTGCCTTCCAGCTCCAGGGACCCGGCTTCAATCCCTGCCTCGGCTGACTGTCTGTGTGGTGTTTGTACATTCCCCCTGTGTTTTGGCATTTGGGCGGATCCAACGGGATGAATGAGTACACTATCAAAGGTAGGAGTCTTAGCTGTGTGGAACAGCAGAGGGATCTTGGGGTCCGGGTCCATAAGACTCTCAAATCGGCCTCCCAGGTGGAGGATGTGGTTAAGAAAGTTTATGGTGTACTGGCCTTCATTCATCGAGGGATTGAGTTCAGGAGTCAGGAGGTAATGCTGCAGCTTTATAGGACCCTTGTCAGACCACACTTGGAGTACTGTGCGCAGTTCTGGTCGCCTCACTATAGGAAGGACGTGGAAGCTATTGAAAGGGTGCAGAGGAGATTTACAAGGATGTTGCCTGGATTGGGAGGCATGCCTTATGAAGACAGGTTGAGGGAGCTGGGACTGTTCTCCCTGGAGAGACGAAGGTTGAGAGGCGACCTGATAGAGGTTTACAAGATGTTGAGAGGATTAGATAGGGTGGACTCTCAGAGACTATTTCCCAGGGCTGAAATGGTCGCGACGAGAGGGCACAGATTTAAGGTGCAGGGAAGCAAGTACAGAGGGGATGCTAGGGGAAAGTTTTTCACTCAGAGGGTGGTGAGTGAATGGAATCGGCTGCCGTCGGTGGTGGTCAAGGCGAACTCGCTGGGGTCTTTTAAAAGACTTCTGGATGAGTATATGGGATCCAATGGGATTGGGGTTATAGATAGGTCTATGGCTGGGTAGGTTTTGATGTGTTTGGCACAACTTGTGGGCCGAAGGGCCTGTTTGTGCTGTAGTGTTCTATGTTCTATGTTTTATGTTCTATGTTTTCTCTGGCTGCACTGGTTTCTTTCCGCAGTCCAAAGATGTGCAGATTAGGTGGATTGGCCACACTAAATTCCCCCTTAGTGCCCAAAGATGTATAGGTTAGATGGATCAGCCATGGAAGATGTGTGGGATTATGGGGAGAAAGAGGCGGGTCAGGTATTCTATCAGAGAGTCTGGGCAAACTTAAGAATCATAGAAGCAGAAAACATTACAGCACAGAAACAGGCCTTTTGGCCTTTCTTGCCTGTGCCAAACCATTTTTCTGTCTAGTCCCACTGACCTGCACCTGGACCATATCCCTCCACACCCCTCTCATCCATGTACCTGTCCAAATTTTTCTTAAATGTTAAAAGTGTGTCCACATTTAACACTTCATCTGGCAGCTCATTCCACACTTCCACCACTCTCTGTATGAAGAACCCTCTCCCCCTAATATTCCCTTTAAACTTTTCTCCTTCACCCTTAACCCATGTCCTCTGGTTTTTTTCTCCCCTAGCCTCAGTGGAAAAAGACTGCTTGCATTCACTTTATTTATACCTATCATAATTTTATACACCTCTATCAAATCTCCCCTCATTCTTCTGCAGGTTTAATGACCTCTTCTATACTGTAAGGATTCTATGATTCCATAAAAAGAAATGCAGGGGGCAAATTTTCCCATTTCCATCTGCCATGGGAATCAGAGTGGGTGAGGGGCATAACATGGAAACATCCGTTGATCTCAGGCAGGATTTTCTGGTTTCTAGGCATGGCTGGAAAATTCTGTCCATAGATCCCAAAAACCCACACTAAAACACGGGGCACGATTTTGTGTTCGCACGTGCCCCAAGGTTGGAAAATCCCACCCAAGGTCAATAGACCTTTGCAGTAAAAATTAAAGTTTATTTACTAGTCACAAATAGGCTTACGTTAACACTGCAATGAAGTTACTGTGAAAATCCCCTAGTCGCCACACTCTGGCGCCTGTTTTGGTACACTAAAGGAGAATTTGACGTGGCCAATGCACCTAACCAGCACATCTTTGGACTGTGGGAGGAAACTGGAGCCTCTGGAGGAAACCCACACAGACACGGGAGAATGTGCAAACTCCACACAGATAGTCATCCAAGCCAGGAATTAATCCCTGGTGTTAACCACTGTGCCACCATGCTGCCTGGTCCGTGTCCCACGATTCCTGTGGCGGGCAAGCTGGGAAAATTCTGCCCATGGCATGGAACCCTATGCTATCTTTTATTTCTAGTTTTTCATTGAGCTCCATTCAGGATTCACAACTCAGCCCAAGGCCGCAAGGAACTATAAAAGGTCGTAAACGTCGCCCAATCCATCATGCAAACCGGCCTTCCATCCATTGACTGTGTCTACACTTCCCACTGCCTTGGCAAAGCAGCTAGCAGCCTTCTTCCGTTGGATAAAAAGATACAAAAGTTGAGGTCACGTATCAACCGACTCAAGACATCTTCTTCTCTGCTGCTGTCAGAGTTTTGAATGGACGTACACTGCATTAAATTGATCTTTCTCCACACTCTAGTTATGACTGGAATACTACATTCTGCACTCTCTCGTTTCCTTCCGTATGAACGGTATGCTCTGTCTGTATTGCGCGCAAGAAGCAATACTTTTCACTGTATGTTAATACATGTGACAATAATAAATTAAATCAAAATTTTGCCAATTCTTCACATGCTGACTTGCACAAGATACTCCTCTCACTGCCTTGTTGTTATTGTAAGATCTTCTGGTCCATAAATTCAGAGCCTCCCTGAGGTAAAAATCTTCAGTCATTTCAACTCATTACTGCCATTTCTAACCTGGAACAAATGAGTTCACCAAGCAGCTTTGGAATGCTGCCAAACCTTCCTGTGAATGATCTCATAAGACCATTAAAAGTCATCAATGTCAACTGAATTCCTGACTGGTTATGGAGGAACATTTTTGGAGGAACAGGAATGTTCACAACAAGATAAAACTAGATAAACGGCGCTTAGTGTTTTTTGCTCACACAATCCAATTGCTTTTCACTATAAAAGGAGACTGAGGGAAAATATAGCCTTCAATGGAGACTTCAGTAATCATGAGAGGTGGCTTTGAAATTAAAAAAAAACAAATAGATCTTCCAGATGGGCATTAAGTTGAAGGACAATCTTATGGCCTGAATTTTCATCTTTAAGACAGAGTGGGAGTCAGGAAGATACCCAGCGTAGTTCACCTACCTTGAGAAAAATTCCCTATCAAGGTGGGATCCTCATTGCTGGGGGTGGGGGATTTTCCACACTGGGTCTTACTGAACCGAACAGTTAGCCTCAAAATAATGCTGATGAAGGATTCTTTTCCCAAAGAAGTCTGATAAATTTTTATTTGGTCTGTTTATTTGCAAGCTAAGGCAAACCACATTCAAACAAACATTGCACAACAAAGCAAAACTAATAAACATTGTGCCAAAAATGATGCTCAGCAACATATGTTATTTTTGAAAACAAATCTCACTTCATTTACACAAGGACTGGAACTTGAAATGGGCAAATCACAAGCAAAGGCATGTACTGGGTTGGGTTACATACCTGTACAAGCCAATTTCGAACAACTGACAGTGTCTACATAAAAATGGCAGCAAGGTGGCACAGTGGTTAGCACTGCTGCCTCACAGCCAGGGACCTGGGTTCGATTCCCCGCTTGGGTCACTGTCTGTGTGGAGTCTGCATGTTCCTCCCCGTGTCTGCGTGTGTTTTCTCCAGGTACTCTGATTTCCACCCACAGTCCAAAAGACATGCTGGTTTGGTACACCCACCATGCTAACTTCTCCCAAAACAGATGCTGGAGTATGACGACTAGAGAATTTTCACAGTAACTTCATTGCAGTGTTAATGTAAACCCACTTGTGAGACTAATAAAAAAAAGTTAATAAACAAAATTTAGCTCGAGCGTTCACACATAAATTGCACTGATTAAACTGTCTATCCATTTGTTTCTTTATTTGAGGTGAATTATTCCAAAGTTTATGAGCCGCCCCAAGGCAGAAAATCATCAATCACAGCTATGATGGTGATTGTGAATTGTTTCTAAAGTCTTTTGGACCTATCAACACTATCATGTCTGGACAAAATGTGTTCATCAGACCTGTGTGGGCTGAAGCCCACTGATTACTAGAGTGAGCAGCACCACATAACCTCTGAATGTTCAGCTTGATTGACAGTTCGCATATTTCAAAATGCAACCCCCAATGATTCGAATCTCAGTGCTGTGATCTGTGAGCTTTTCCTCTGGAAGTGGAGTATATTTTTCTCTTTTTGAGAAGACCTGCTGAACCCCTTTCCCGAGGCCAGGTCCCTCAATCAGGCATTGAGTGTCTTTGCCTGAGGGTCCTGCAAACAAATCTGCCAGGGTTTTCTTGTGTTTTTCTCCACATGCCAAACCCACCTGGCCCCCTACATGCCATTGGGATTAATACAGCAGTGATGGAAAGTGGTGATTAACTGGGCATTAACTGAAACCTGTGTGTGTTCCTATCATGGGCTTCACCAGCTGAATGTGGGAAGACAGCGAGGTCAACATAACATTTGTCTGAATAAATGCCCATCTCCACCTTTGAACTCAATACAGGATTCTGCCCATTGTATAGCGCTCTTTCCTCAGAGAATCATAGAATCCGTACAGTGCAGAAGGACATCATTCGGCCCATCGAGCGTGCACTAGCCACAATCCCACTCAGCCCTTATCCTTGTAACCCCACTTACTTATCCTGCTAGTCCTCCTGACACTAAGGGGCAATTTAGCTTGGCCAATCTACCTCTGATATGATACTGGGCTCTTCTTCCATAGTGACATCACAAGCGGCCTGGATTTTCCATGGCTGCAGTGGGCCAGCTTAAAGTTCATTGATCTTGGCAGAATTGGATGGTTCCTCAAAACAAAAATGGCCTCAGTGTAGATTTTTCATTCATGCTGCCATTAGGCAGCATGTTATAATGTATACAGACGTCTTTTATATCAGGCTGTCTCTCCTGATAGGAGATGAATTGTTTGGGTCTACATCTGCTGATTGAGGAAGAGTGGAGATTGAGAAGAAAATAAAAAGAGAGTGACTTTCAATGAGCATTATACAGGTTCACTATTTATGGGTGGCATGGTAGCACAGTGCTTAGCACTGCTGCCTCACAGAGCCAAAGATCTGGGTTTGGTTCCTGGCTTGGGTCACTGTTTGTGTAGAATTAGCATGTTCTGCGTGGGTTTCTGACAGGTACTCCAGTTTCCTCCATGTTGGTTAGGTGCATTGACCCTAACAAGTGCTAAAGTGTGGTGACTAAGGGAATTTCGCAATAACTTTATTGCACTGCTACAAGTAAGCCTACTTGTGACTAACAAATTTACTTTGTTTTATTTACTGCTAAATGCTATTGCATGACACATGGTAAATCAAACGTAATCTCTTAAAATACTTTTATTCTGGCCCCTTGAACCTTTCCAAGTTAAGTCTTTCCACCTGTCTTTCCTTCAGCTGTCATTGTTCTAAGCTCTGAAATTCTCTCCATCAATGTTTATACCTCTCTCCTATTCCTCCTGTAGGAAACTCTTTAGAGTGTACTTTTTTGACAAAGCCTTTGGCCAAATATTTGTGCCAATACCTTCTTCTGTCACTTTTTGTTTGATAATGTTTCTAAGAAGTATCTTGGGATGTTTTATTACATTAAACATTATGGCTGGGATCTTATAACCATTCATGCTGGCGAGATTCTCCTATCCCACTGCAGTGAACAGAGACTTGATTGGCTAAATACCCGCCACTGTTGTTCAGTTCCACAAGATCTTACAATATACATGAGTCACATCCCTCTCAGTCAAAAACTTCTCAGCTTGGCTCTGATAGCTGCACTCTTGCTCAGGATCAGACAGCGTTGGGCTTGAGCCCTATTGCCAGATGGAAGCCCACGGTTTTGGCTGACATTGTGGTGCAGTGCTGAAGAAGTGCATCATTAGAAGATGTGTCACTATTTTGGGTGTGATATCAAAAACAAGAACTGCCTGCCACTTCATGCGGATGCAGGAGATTTCATGGTTCTGCTTGAGAAAGAACAGTGCAAATCTGCCCTTACCCTTCAATGAAGACCACCAAAGGCAGACTGGGATGAAATCTCCTGTTGTCATGCCCAGAGAAAAGTGAAATCATGGCTTGGGGGCAAATACCAGGGGTAAAAGATTGCGCATGTCCAATGCATTCAAACCTGTGACCTTGACCACTTAGAAGGACAAGGGCAGCACATTCATGGGACATTAACAAGTACAAGCAGTCCACCCAGCCACTCACCATCCTGACTTGGAAATATATCGCCATTCCTTCAACATTGCTGGGTCAAATCCTGCAACTCACTTCTTAACAACACTCTGGGTGCACCTACACCAAATGGACTGCTCAAGAAGATGACTCACCACCAGTTTCTCCAGGGCAATTAGCGATGGGCAATAAAAAATGCTGGCCAAGCCTATGATGCCCAAGAATAAAAAGACTGAATCTGGGATATCAGGCAAGAGTTATTTTGCTTCCAAAGCTGTTAGTAAATAGTTAGCATATTCCTATTTAACTAGAATGTAGGATTCTTTATTTAATTTAAGAATGTGGCTAGACCAGCATTTGGTGCCCATCCCTAATTGCCCATGAGGAGGCGATACTGAGCTATGTTGAATTCTATTCCCCTTTGGTTTTCATTGGTTCTTGCCACTTGTTAAAGTTTATGTGAACAGCAGATCAACCACATGATCACACTGAAAATATTTTATTACTTCAAGGAGTTTTGAGGGGCCTTTGATCATAAGCAAAATCTCTAATTAAATAAGAAGGTGTGCCCTCCCACATAACGTGTGCTATTCCTTAAATGCGTGCTTGAAATACTGGAAAATCCTTTGTATTGCCACTGGAATATAGAAACCAAAGAAGGGTGCTTTATCGTCAGCACTCTTTCGGTAATGTGGGAATTTACTTTGCACAGAATCCCACACTGCAACTTTGCACTGAAGGAAGTAAATTCCCACCTTACCCAAAGAGTGCTGACAATAAAACAAAGTTGCAAAATGGGATTCTGTGCAGCCGCCACATGGAATACTTGAGGCGAATAGATGCATTTACGGGGAAACTGGATGAATACATGTGGGAGAAGACAATAATAGGATTTTATGTGAGAAACTCCTTGGCAATCTATCTGTAACTAATATACAGACTAGCACTTTAGGGGTAGAATCAGTGTAAAAGAGCAAACATAAGAAAGGGCCAATAAAGAAAAATTATTATTTCTCTTGTGTGTCCCTTCTATAGATTTCTTTTTCCTTATGATTAAAAACTCCAGCTTTATGAGTGCTTAAATTCTCTTGTGGTAAACCTCAAATAGTTATTTACTTTCAAAATTGCATTTAGCTTAGGAAGCCCAGCCTCTAACACTAAAATTGCTCCTGAGAATTGACATTAGCCACTGAGAGCAGAAGCTGGTAGTCTCATTTTTCAATTCCTGTCATTGTTTCAAGAGTAACTATACCCAGTAAGTCATCACAAAACCAATTACTTGAGCTAAGGGTAAATTCTGATGTCATCATCCAAATTGCTGCCTTGCGGTAATTAGCTGGAATTTTGCAGCATTTCAGCGGAAAAATGTGTTTAATTCATTACATATTGTGGGTCTCTTGATGGTTTGAAGGAGGAACAAACTTGCATTTTTATAGTGCCCTAAGGCACTTCCCAAAGCACTTTACAACCAACAAAGTACTTTTGTAATGCAGTTCCTGTTGTAATGTTGGGAATGCAGTAGTCAGTTGATTTGCATGTAGCAGAACTCCATGAATACCAATCTGATAAATAACAGATAAATCTGTTTCAGCAATGTGATTTCGGGATTGAATATTGGCAAGAATACTGAGGGAGGACCCATCTGCTTCTCTTTAAAATATGGGGATTGTATAAATCTAATCTGCAAGATGGCACCTCTGACAGGGCAATAGTCTGTATAGCACAAGAGTGCCCTGTGCCCAAGGCTATGCAAATTTGAACCCTTGACTTTCTACCGCAGAGACACGTGTAATACCCACTGAACCGCCATCCTGTGTACCATTCTGGTGCAACAGCTCACTAGGTACTGGCTGGTTAAAAGTGGATAACCCTGTGAGACAGCATGTTGTAGATTGCAGACCAGAACACTGCATTTGCCTGACAAAGACACAGAGTGTCGAAAGCTCGCAAATTTACTATCAAATAAATCAGTTGGATTTAAAATTGGTGTTGCTAGATTCTTACTGACGGCATGTGGTCAGACCATGTGCATGTTTTAGGAATGGAATTGGCAGTGACCTGCTCAGAATACCATATGAGTTGGGAAAGTCCAAAGCTTAGGAGTCAACAACTAAGAAAAGGTTGCTGGCTGACCACCCAGTGCTGGCAATTTTTTAAAAGTAGGCAACAAAATCCTTCTGAGGGAAAGTTGACATCCTTTTCTTATATTATAAGGTTGATCTGCTGAAATAAAACCCATTTTTAAAATGATTTTATTCAGGCCGTTATCTGCCACAAAAACTCTTCGAAATAATCAGACTTTTTACAGCTCTGCTGATCTGTGCCTCAAGATCTATTTTCAATTCTGCTCAGTAGGGTCAAAAATCACTAAAAGCCGTAACATTTGACACTGGAAACTTGAAAGTAAAGTGAAAAAAGTCAGAGATAAACAGCTGCCCTGACACAGTCTGTAAAGATTGAAGATAATGCTTGTGAGTTTACTATCAAATAGTAAATTGGTTGGACTTAAATCTGGTGTTGTCAGACTTCTTACAGTCTGTAAAGTGAAGGGACTAGTCAATGCCTTGCCAATCTTTGATGACAGACCATCAAAAGTGCCACTAGATGGCAGTAACAAACATCAGTAAGAATTTAGCAACACCAATTATTAATCCAACCGATTTATTTGATAGTAAAAAAGCGAGCTTTCAACACTCCCGTGTCTTCATCAGGCAAGTGCAGTGTTCTGGTCTGCAATAGCACACATCAGCACAGACAGTCAGAGATTGCTGATTAGAATGCGAATCCTTACATCTAACCTGCTATTCAAGTGTTAAAGTGGCTAACAATGTGTGTGAAGGGAATCCTGAGCATTGTTAGAGAATTGTGTATTTTCTCCAGACAGCACAGTAAGTGAGGTTTTTTGCTAACCCAGGCAAGTTACGGGGGTTACAGATAGTGTGTCATGAAGCCAAGATCCCTGTTAAGACCGTCCTCATGTGTGCGGAGCTTGGCTATCAGTCTCTGTTCAGCGACTCTGCGCTGTCGTGTATCACGAAAGCCCCCTTGAAGAACATTTACCCGCAGGTCGGAGGCCGAATGCCCATGACTGCTGAAGTGTTCGCCCACAGGAAGGGAACTGTTTTGCCTGTTTTGCCGTCCCATCGTATCTGGCAATGGGACCCTGTGTGAGAACCTCTCCGGCTATATCGAGGGCATCCTGAAACCCATCGTACAAAGAACCCCCAGCTTTTGTCTTGACACTACGGACTTCCTGCAGAAACTCAGCCAACGGGAGCAGTTAGAAACAGGGACACTCCTTGTCACAATGGATGTCTCGGCGCTCTACACCAACATCCCCCACGACGATGGTATTGCTGCAACTGCCTCAGTACTCAATGCCAACAACTGCCAGTTTCCAGATGCAATTTTACAACTCATCCGCTTCATCTTGGACCACAATGTCTTCACCTTCAACAATCAGCTTTTCATCCAGACACACGGAACAGCCATGGGGACCAAATTCGCACCTCAGTATGCCAACATCTTCATGCACAGGTTCGAACAAGACTTCTTCACACAAGATCTCCAACCAAGGTTATATACTAGATACATTGATGACATCTTTTTCCTTTGGACTCATGGTGAACAATCATTGAAACAACTGTATGATGATATCAACAAGTTCCATCCCACCATCAGACTCACCATGGACTATTCTCCAGAATCAGTTGCATTCTTGGACACACGCATCTCCATCAAGGACGGTCACCTCAGCACCTCACTGTACCGCAAACCGACAGACAACCTCACAATGCTCCACTTCTCCAGCTTCCACCCTAGACACGTTAAAGAAGCCATTCCCTATGGACAAGCCCTCCGTATACACAGAATTTGCTCAGATGAGGAGGATCGTGACAGACACCTCCAGACACTGAAGGATGCACTCGTGAGAACAGGATATGGCGCTCGACTCATCGATCGACAGTTCCAACGTGCCACAACGATAAACCGCACTGATCTCCTCAGAAGACGAACACGGGACACGGTGGACAGAGTACCCTTTGTTGTCCAGTACTTCCCCGGAGCGGAGAAGCTACGACATCTTCTCCGGAGTCTTCAACATATCATTGATGACGATGAACATCTCGCTAGGGCCATCCCCACCCCCCCACTTCTTGCTTTCAGACAACCGCACAACCTCAAACAGATCATTGTTCGCAGCAAACTACCCAACCTTCAGGAGAACAGTGACCACAATACCACACAACCCTGCCACAGCAACCTCTGCAAGACATGCCAGATCATAGACATGGACGACATCATCAAACGTGAGGATACCATTCACCAGGTACACGGTACATACTCTTGCAACTCGGCCAACGTTGTCTACCTAATACGTTGCAAGAAAGGATGTCCCGAAGCATGGTATATTGGGGAGACCATGCAGACACTACGACAGCGGATGAATGAGCATCGCTCAACAATCACCAGGCAAAACAGTTCCCTTCCTGTGGGCGAACACTTCAGCAGTCATGGGCATTCGGCCTCCGACCTGCGGGTAAATGTTCTTCAAGGGGGCTTTCGTGATACACGACAGCGCAGAGTCGCTGAGCAGAGACTGATAGCCAAGCTCCGCACACATGAGGACGGTCTTAACAGGGATCTTGGCTTCATGACACACTATCTGTAACCCCCGTAACTTGCCTGGGTTAGCAAAAAACCTCACTTACTGTGCTGTCTGGAGAAAATACACAATTCTCTAACCAATGCTCAGGATTCCCTTCACACACATTGTTAGCCACTTTAACACTTGAATAGCAGGTTAGATGTAAGGATTCGCATTCTAATCAGCAATCTCTGACTGTCTGTGCTGATGTGTGCTATTGCAGACCAGAACACTGCACTTGCCTGATGAAGACACGGGAGTGTTGAAAGCTCGCTTTTTTACTATCAAATAAATCGGTTGGATTAATAATTGGTGTTGCTAAATTCTTACTGAGTTCTTACCACTCCAATCCAACGCCGGCATCTTTACATCAGTAACAAACATGCCAACCATTCTAAGATAATCAAATTGATTTTATCAGTTCCTGATAATTAAAGGGAATCACCTATACTGCAACATGTTTGGGAAGCCACTCGATTTGCTTACTGTCATGTAAAACTACTTCAAATTACATCATCACTTGGTAGCACCACCATGGAAGTGAATTGCCGCAGGAAAATAAAATATTTGAAAGGATTGTTTAATAAACACATCTCCCTTTAATGAGCAAGTCTTGTACACATGATCTTTCTTAGTTTATAAGTGACAATGTCAGCTTGCATATATGGTCAGTTTTCATGCCAATTGTTCAATGGAAAAGACTGCAGATGACTAATTATTAAATGTTTAGTGCATGAGATATTAATTGGTGACAGATAAGCATTTAATTTGTTCACATGCTAGCTCTCTGTTTTGTACTTTAATGCAGGCTTTGTCTGCATGGATAATCTTGACTATATACCAGTTACTTTAGTCTTCAGCTCTGAGAACTCTTTCTGTTAAAAGTCCAAGATCAACCATAATTGTATTGAATGGGTGGAGAAGGCTCAGTGGACAGAGTGAGCTACGCTTGCTCCTGTTTGTTCTGTTCTTCTCATTACATGAACATCGTACTGAAATGATTATTCTACCATTTAAAATGCACAGTTGAAAGTACAACATTTTCACATTGAGCAATGGCATTTTCATTGTAACACTTCCTAATCAGTAACGGTGAGTGTTCACAATTCTGACGTTTGGCGATGTGTAAACCAGAAACTTGGAAATCAACTGTGGTCTTAAACTTTGTGAGCCTTTCTACGCTGCTGCATAAAATAGGTGAAAGATACAGGTCTCGACTACGCAGATCACTTATTAGTTTATTATGTAGAGTATGGGTTTTGCACTTTGACAAACAGAACATCACTGAAACAGGAAACAGAAATCAAATAACCTCTATCCAATTTCTAAGAACAAGGCATGAACATATGTATTATGATAGCCAGGAAAGGTCTATTGGTCTGTCTAATCTGTCCCACACAACTGCAATGTCTTGTGTGCCACAATGTAGGTAGAAAGCCTAAGAAAGATGAAATACCCACTCAGTAGATATTTCAACCAATAGATGTAAAGTAACACAATGTAAAAAATCCATGAATAGAATTAATTTTGGTCTTAAGGGCGGCATGGTGACACAGTGTCAGCACTGCTGCCATACAACACCAGAACCCAGGTTCAATTCCAGCCTTGGGTTATTGTCTGTTGTGGAGTCTGCACGTTTGCCCCGTGTCTGCATGGGTTTCCTCCCACAATCCAAAGATGTGCAGGTTAGATTGATTAAGAATGCTAAATTGCCCCTTAGTGCTAGGGGAATTAGAAGGGTAAATGTGTGGGGTTACAGGAATAGGGCTGGGTGGGATGTAGTTGGTGCAGACTCAATGGGCCAAATGACCTCTTTCTGTACTGCAGGGATTCTATGATCTTCATTTTGTTGCATTTCTAAAAGAGCAGGTTTATGTGCAATTGTTGGAAGGAAGCAAAATGAACTGAGTTTTGTCTATTTTTACCACAGACATGATTCAGCTCTTTTCCTTATGATTGGTTCCAACAAATGTGATTAAACTTGAACTATCCGGTGTCAGAAGAAAGGAATGAAAACAGAAAAATGCTGGAAAAGCTCAGCAGGTCCAGCAGCATCTGTAGAGAGAGAAAATAAAGTTACCTATGACTTATTCAAAATGTTAACTATATTTTCTCTAAACATTTCTGGCATTTTTCCAGTTTTGTTTCAGATTTCAGCATCTGCAGTATTTTGTTTTTATTTCAGAAAAAGAAATGCGGATGTTCTGAACAGTGTGTAAAGGGACGGAACTTCACACTTTTTGAATCTGTGAAAACAGTGTTATTTATTTGACATGCTGGTACATTAAAAGAGTGAGAGAGGATCTTATAGAAACTTAAACAATGCTAACAGGGTTAGACAGAGTAGATTCAGAAAGAATGTTCCCAATGGCAGGGGAAGTCCAGAACCAGGGGGTCATAGTTTGAAAATAAGGGGTATACTTTTGAGAACTGGGGTGGGGAGAAACTTCATCAGCAGAGGGTGGTGAATGTGCGGAATTCACCACCACAGAATGTAGTTGAGAACAAAACATTGTCTGATTTCAAGAAGAAATTTGATATAGCTCTAGGCCCTAAAGGGATTGATGGATGTGGTGGGAAGGAGGGGATCAGGATATTGAATTTGATGATCAGCCATGATCAAAATGAATGATGGAGCAAGCTCAAAGGGCTGAATGCCAATTCCTGCTTCTAGTTTCTATTAAAAGAAGAATCATCACCATTTGAAATGATTTCCTTCCTGTACTTGCATGCTGTCTCTTCGCGGAGAGAAGATGACTGAAATTGAGGGCTTTATGTCCAAGGCAATATTGTTAGGTGATGTGAGAAAATGAGTCAAATATTTCATCTTCTGATTTTACATCTGGCTGTGTGGAAACTCATCTCCATTCAATGTGTTCCCCTTCAAATAAATTAGATAAATTTGAGGCCTATACTTAAGTCTTTTCACTGTATGCTCCAACATGCTCACTCAAATATCAAGGGTTTCACAAAGGATAGGACACCATCTTTGGTACATCTACTTGTCATTTTCAAATTTGTTTGATTTTCCCCCTATGCTGTACCACACTCTCTGTAAGACGGAAACCAGAGAGGTTTGTACAAAGCACATGAGGTCAAACATAATTGAGTATAATAAGCACAGAAGTTAGAGCTTAGAGGCAGTCTCACCACAAACAGCTGGTGCTGTTTGGAAGTCAATAGATTGAAGGTAATTACAGCAATTGCCAGTAAGAAGGGGCAGAATGTCACCAGCCCACACACCATGGAAAATTATAGCAGGCAGATACGGAGCACGCAAAGATTTCTTTACCTCAGGATTTTCCAGTCTTGGGGTGAGAGTGGCTGGAAAATCACACCCAGTAAGTGTACTCCCATGTTCACTAATAAAAGGGAAGACGTTGGTGTACTGGTATTGACACTGGACTAGTAATATAAAGACAAGGAACAATGTTCTGTGGGAGCTTGGGTTTGAATCTCACCATGCCACATCATGAAGTTGAATTCAATAAAATCGAATTAAAAGTCTAATGATGATCATGAAGCCATTGTTGTCTGTCATAAAATCCCTTCTGGTTCACTCATATCCTTTAGAGAAGAAAATCCTTACCTGGTCTCTACACATGACTCCAGATCCACAGCAATATAGTTAACTCTCAAATATCCTCGCAAGGTATCCACTTCAAGGCCACTTAAGCTTGGACAATAAATATTAATCTAGCCAATGATGTACACATCCAAAAAATTAAATTAATTTATTTATTGGTCTCAAGTAAGGCTCACATTAACACTGCAATGAAGTTACTGTGAAATTCCCCTAGTGGTCACACTCCGGCACATGTTCAGGTTAATGCACCTGACCAGCATATCTTTCAGAACATGGGAGGAAACTGGAGCACCCTGAGGAAACCCACCCAGACATGGGGAGAACGTGCAAGCTCCGCACAAGAGTGACCCAAGCTGGGAATTGTACTTGGGTCCCTGGTAATGTGAGGCAGCAATGCTAAACACTGTGCCACCTGCTCGAAAAGTGAGTGGGAGTGAAAATATTTATGTAGTAATATCAAGTTATCTGACCACAAGTGCTCAAATCTCCAAACGTACAAATTTTTATGACTCTTCTCTAGGTTGAGATGACTAGTGAAATACTCAGTGCAATTTATTGTGGAAGATTTCAAAAACTCAGTGTATCATAGCACATTCTAGATCAATGGAAGAATATATTAAGGTTCATATAGATGTAGACCGGATTTTATGCATAGTTATCAAATGGTTCTCTGTGACCTAAAACAGTATTTTAGTACTAACTATTTGGTAAATCTAGGCCATGATGCCAATTAAAAAAAACTATTGGAATGAATACATAACGAATTAATACCTTTCCTGCCTGATGAAACTATTGAAAATAACTTTCCTTAGAATACAGAATCATCAAATCCTTACAGTGCAGAAGGAGGCCTTTTGGCCCATCGAGCCAGCACTGACAACAATCCCAGGCCCTTTCCCTGTAACCCTAAGTATTTACCCTGCTAATCCCCCTGACATTAAGGGGCAATTTAACATGGCCAACCAACTTAACCCCACATCTTTGGACTGTGGGAGCAAACTGGAGCACCCAGAGGAAACCCACGCAGACACAGGGAGAATGTGCAGACTCCACACAGACAGTCATCTGAGGCTTGAATTGAACCTGGCTCTCTGGTGCTGTGAGGCAGCAGCACTAACCACTGTGCCAACGTGCCACCCATTATAAATAACAATCACTTGTAGCTTTCTGTAAATGAAGCATAGGAGCATTTTTACAAAAAGAGAAATAAAATCTAAGAAGAAGAAGCTCTACATCAGAGACCAAACAAAGACTGGGTGACTGCTTTGCTGAACACCTTCGGTCTGACCACAAGCAGAACCCAGACCTTCCTGTTGTTTACCATTTCAACACACTACCCTGTTTTCCTGCACACATGTCCATCCTTAGCCTTTTTCAATGTTCTCCTAGGAAGCCCCAATGCAAACTGGAGGAATACATCTCATCTTCTGATTTGGCACTTTACAGCTTTTTGGATGGAACACTGAGTTCAACAACTTCAGAACACGAACTCTCCCCTCCACCTTCACCCCATTTCTGTTTAACTTATTTCATTTTGTTTCATCCTATTTATCCATTTTATCATCCTTTTTTTTCACTTCCATTTTTCCACTTTCCATTCCAACTTGGATCTCCCTCCCTCTTTCAGGGCAACTGCCATAATCCTCAGACAGCCTTTAACAATCTGCACTTTTGTGCTGTCTTTCAATCATTCTGATCAGTTAATGGGCACTTTTTAGCACCTTCTCAGCCTTCTGTATCCTCATTTACATTCCCTTTGTCCCATTCCACCACCAACCAACGCATCCCTCCCACCCAGCCCGCACCTTCATGGTATAAATCTCTAATGATTCTCTTTGCTCTCAGTTCTGACAGCTTTGACGAAGGATTATCTGAACTCAAAACATTGGCTCTAATCTCTCCCCATACAGTCTGTCAAACCTGCTGAGATTTTCCAGCATTTTCTGTTTTTGTTGAGGAAGAAACAGGAATTGTTTGGAATTACTGACACTGGAACTTGGGGGAATTTTCTCTTCATTGCTAGGGGGATTATAACTGGTTGTTCATTGGAAACTGCCATCAAGGATCTCCACTGGACTTAAAAGTTCACTCTAAAAGTTTTTGCTTCTTCAGTTGTTACAGAGGCAAACAAGGCAGCCAATTTTAACCACAGCAAGTGATTTAAATCACACTTGTGTCTGTTTTTGATTGAGAATAGTTGTTGGCCTAGGCATCTCACTCCAGAGGAAATGGATAAGGGATTGCTTTAATTGTAATATATTGTAATTTTTGTTTCCTTGATGCTTTTCTGAGTCACGGGCTTTAGTCACTTAATAGTCAACATGAAAATGTCAAAATAAAACTGTTTCTTTGATTTCCACTAACTTTTAAAAAAGTTCTGGAAGCTTTATTTGCTGTTAAGCATTATCACAGTGGTATGATCATGTTCACTTCTGTAAGATACAATGGGGAGTATTTAAGATCCTGAAGGTTACATGAAGAATTTAGTTGTAGTCAGTTAAAAATGCGAGGAAGCTCTGAAAACAGCCAGCACCATCATTCCGCTTTTTGTTATCTCTTGTTGGAGATGCTCCAAATGTCTTTAAACAGAGATATTAAACTGAAGACACATCTGCCTCTGCAGGTGCATGTAAAAGATCTCATGCCACTATTTTCAGAACAGCGAGATGTTTAGACCAACAACTATCCTCAATCAAAAACAGATAAATGTGAGATTTATGTCACCTGAAGTTTTATGAAAATTGGCTTTGCTTGTTTGCCTCCATAACAGGAAAGTTTGATGGGAAAGAAAATATATTGTCTATGAAACACATCGGCACACCCTGAGGATGTGCTATTCAAACACAACACTTCTGACTAAGAAATGTATTATTTTCAATAACAATTATGACAGTGAGAACTCTTTAAAAACCTTGAAAAAGATGCCAAGGTGCTCAGTTATCCAATGTCTGCATTTTGCATAATTCTTGTGTTAAAAAAAAACTAATTAATGATCAGCTAGAAGATAGGAATTATTTATTTACTGCCTGACTAAATTATTCTTGCTGTACATCTTCCAGGGAATCTTGGTTGTTGATTCTTGCACAATTCCATGCTGAGTCACTTATTTTTATAAACCTAAGTACTCAATGTGTCATGTAACCTGATGTTTCATTGCAAACTTTATATTGCAGCAATCTAATCAAATCTTATTTACCTTCTCAGTCATTACATTTTCTTTAATATTTGGCCTGCCCAGCCAGTGGATTTGGATGGAGAAAATTACTCATTTCTCTCGTATTTCAATATTATAGATCCCCCCGACGAATGGCCTAAAATGAACAAAGAACTCACTCTACAAAGGTAAACAAATAGAAATGGCAGGGACATTTATCTTATTTCCTTATTTTTGGAATGTGAATATTGGAGCAAGGTGGATGGACAGAATGGCTTCTTCCTGTACACTGCATTCAGATCACAGTCTAGTATGAGAGTAAATTCCTGTCCTGTGTCAAGCTTGAGTTTTTCTGTAGAAATTCCACATTTGCATGATGTTTTTTAGGTGCCAAAGGGCCATACCTCATGATTTGCGATCGAGTTTATAGAAAATGATGTTGCCTGAGGTGACAATAGGAGCAAAGGGAGAGGTTTTTAATCACCATTGTCACTGATAGTGTTTCTCCTGATTGGTAGGACAGTATGTTCATGTTAACAACTATCAAATATTAATTACAGTCATAGATAAGTTTCCAGAGGACTGTTGTTTATTTATTACTGTCACAAGTAGGCTTACATTAACACTGCAATGGAGTTAATGTGAGAATCCCCTAGTCGCCACATTCGGTGCCTGTTTGGGTACTTTGAGGGAGAATTTAGCATGGCCAATGCACCTAAACAACATGTTTCTCGGACTGTGAGAGGAAACCGCAGCACCTGGAGGAAACCCGCAGCATGGGGAGAACATGCAGACAGTAACCCAAGCCAGGAATTGAACCCAGTTCTCTGGTGCTGTGAGACTGTGGACCATACAGCTGAGATGGTTGAAATATACAAAAGCAGCAATTTCTAATTGCTTGCATAAGTTTGAAGCAATTACTTGTAAATTTGTACAAATTTGCAGGATAGTTGTAGAGACCAGTATAAAGGTATGACTTACCCCTGATGTCAGGTCAGATAGATACGCAACTTTGCACAAATCAGTAAACTGGGAGGAGGAGAATGTTAAGAGAGAGAGAGAAAGAAAGCTTTGAATAGCTTGTAAAAGTTGACAAAAAGGGAATTATTGAGAAATTTAGGCCTAAAGGTTTCGACAGGAAAAGAAACTCCAGGGAAAAATCAGAAACATTTGAAAAGGTTTGAAAAAAGGGAAAATAATAGATTTAGTAGAACAGCTGAACAAGAAAAGTCAATTCAATAAAGTGAAAATAAAACACGCTCTCTTTAAGTGATAAAGACAGCAAGTGGAATAGAAACATGCAGGGTAAAATGCCAATGTAATAAATCTACTGACTGATCCCAATCTGGAGACTAAGCACGGGTCTAGTTAATAATTAATAAGTACCTAATTTAAACTAGTTGCAAAAAGGGCCTTCTAAAGAACCTGAAAATCAACTATTACAAAAATTTGCATTTACAAAGTGTCTTCAACATAGTAAAACATCCCAAGTCACTTCACTGAAGCAGTATGAGATAGTATGACAAATGGCAAAACACTTATTTTAAGGAAGAAGTGAGAGACAGAGAAGACTACTGGATGGTGGTTGGGGTCAGTGGGGGATCTAGGGCTTGAGCAACTGACGGTATAACTGCAAATGTGTAGAGCGGTTAAAATCAGGCCAGAATTGGAGGAGTGCAAATATTTCAGAGGGTTCTCGGCTGGAGGAGGTTACAGGAATAGGGGAGGGCGAGACAAGGGGAATTTGAAAACAGGGTGACAATTTAAAAATGATCAGAAGCCAGAACAGTTGTCTAACAGAGAGGTGGATGGGGTAATGAAGCATGGTGCAATTTAAGTAATAAACTTTAATCCAGCTATGCAAAAATAAGGCAAAATACGAGCACAACTGTAAAAAAGTATTGTCACAAAAGAAGTAGTTGTAATACTATTTGTAGTACTGAAACAAAAAAGGATGGAAGGTATGCCATGGTGGAGCAATAGTTAGCACTGCTGCCTCACAGTGTCATGGACCCAGGTTCAATTCCTGGCCTCAGATCACTGTCTGTATGAAGTTTGCGCATTCTCCCTGTGTCTGTGTGGCTTCCTTTCAGTACTCTGGTTTCCTCCCACAGTCCAAAGATGTGTGAGTTAGGTGGGTTAGTCATGCTAACTTGTTGCTTAGTATCAGGGAGACAAGCTAGATAAATGACTGAAGTTATGGAGAAAGGGTCTGGGTGGAATTGTGGTTGGAGCAGACTTGATAGGCTGAATGGCCTCCTTCTGCACTGTAGTATTCTATGAGATTCAGTTGTACAGAACAAAGAAAAGGAGAGTGTGCAGAAACAAGTAAGCTTCATGTGCAGAGACTGTACAGTTTAGCCACAGCTGTCCAATTCTGGTGGTCGCTGTGAAATTGCAGAGCTGTTCCCAGAGACCAAAAGACTGTTATCTCATTTACTTCATTTCACCTAGGTTACACACTTTCACGCAATTGCACACTATTTTGCATGACATGAACTCCTGTGCTGTGAAGGCAGGTTGTTAAGATAGTTCAAGGAACGTTGTAATATTTGTAATACAGCCAGACATTTAAAATCAAATCAGAATTTCTTTCAATAGTTTTAAAAATTCAATTCTGGGTAAGTGTTTCCAGTCTGAACATAGTACTCTGTCTATATTGGCATACTTCTGAGTCAACATTTTGTTGAATTCTCCTGATCGTTCTTTGGTGACAGAAAATCTGAATTGGAAAAATTCAAGTCAAACTCGCTATGATTAAATCAATGCACCATGCCTACAACCTTTGGCATTGCCAGAGAACCCATCTGACCTGGGCACATTGTCTTTCTTGCCATCCCTGGGCTAGCTATGTGGGGGAGAAAATATCGAACCAAGCTTCCTCACCCTGCTTGCCAATCTGAGAGAAGAAGTGCAAGTGTTAACATTCATTGAGCAGCAGACTGAGTTTAACTTGCGAATTAATGAAGTAGAGATAGAAGCCCCACTACCAGTTGTCCACAGGAGACTTGGCAATAGACAAGCCAAAATAATATGCAGCGTAAAGCAAAATGTGGATGGGGAAAAGAAACAAATTCTGAAAAATAAGGGCCAGGTAGAAGAAACATGAGTGAAGATACACAGACAAAGTATCACACTGTGACTTTATTCTACCAATTTAATTTCCTGTATTCTTTCCAATGCTGCAGCATTTTTCCAACTCCCTCCTTTATTATTTTCCGTTCTGCTAAAAGTTCATAGCACAGCATGGTAAAGACCCGAGCAAGTAACTGGGCAACCAGCATTGTATATCTCAACCAGTCATTAAAAAGTGGTGTGTCAATGAGGGGCACAATTTGACTCAATCTTTCGTTCCTCTTCCTATCTGTGAGGATATTTTCCGTTTTAGATTAATATTTTCTTTGCTTATCTTGTCTGGAGAACAAATTCACTGCCAGATTAGTCTAATATTATAACAATATTAACTGTAGATACATAAACATAGATTATCTTCATAGAAATCTTACAGTACAGAAATAGGCCATTCAGCCCATCAGGTCTGCACTGGCCACCAAGCCAACCCAATCCTTACCCCAGTATATACACCAACATATTTACCCACTAATCCCTCTAACCTACTCATCTCAGGACACCAAGGGCAATTTTTAGCATGGCCAGTCAACCTAACCACACATCTTTGGACTGTGGGAGGAAACCCACACAGACACGAGGAGAATGTGCAAACTCTACACAGACTCGAACACAGGTCCCTGAAGCTGTGAAGCAGCAGTGCTAACGACTGTGGGACCGTGCCGCCCCTAATTGACTCACCTTCTAATGTCCAAACTGTAGATCTTCCTACGAATTTCAACAGCAACATTTAATGCCCCAAGAGTTAACATTTTTAAAAAAGTGTGACTGATCTGGATCATATTTCATTTGCTATAACTTCGTGATTTCCCAGTAGTAAATTTGGAATACAAAATCATTATTCTAAACTCTGAATAAAGACAAGCACTTGACATAATGAGCACTGCAAAACATTCGGCTGAAGATTTATGCTTGACACTTCTGAATCGACAATACCAACTCTGAAGTTTGTAAATGAAAGTGACTGCTCAGTTTGCTGGGTTTACACGTTTCAGTTTCAGAGAGATGCACGAAATTCCCGCCCTTACCTTTAAGGGCACAAACACCTTTTCTCCCCGAGCTTCCTACCTTTGCAAACTCTGACTCACTGGACCAGTTTCTTCCTCAGCATTTCCACTTGAAATTCAGGCTGAGACGCGGCTGAGAGAGCTCTCCACTGTCCTTCCTGCTTCTCCTCTTTCTGCCGTGCAATGTGAAAAGGTGGCGAGGCGAGAGTAGGGAAGGGTTCCAGTCTGCCTCTCCTTCAAACACACTGCAGTACGTACAGTCAATTGCTCGCCAATATTGCGAGAGAGAGAGAGAAAGAGCCACCCACTGTTTGTGTAATTGTGGACAGGATTAACGAAATGTCAGATTGCATGCACGATTACAAAACAACTTTTGAGACAGACTTCTCAGGGTCACAGTGGCAAGTAAATCATTCATTCCTGTATGAAAAGCGCGATTAACCCCCGCCACCCCCCCCCCATCAATCATACTCATCACAGATTCGCAAACTGGGAGCTTTCAATTCGCAGAGATCCCACAAAGCTTAGTTGAATGTCAGAGATTTATCTCACGTCTTACACATTACTCTCCTAATGCTGAATTAGCAAGACTTTTATTTCTGTTGCTGATTGTAACTACACATTTCTGCACAGTTAGTGTCGCTTTCATTGGCTTCGATCATACATTTAGGAGGCAAAGTTTACAGGTTTAAGTTTATTGATTTATTAGTCACAAGTAAGACTTACATTAACACTGCAGTGAAGTTAATATGAAATTCCCCCAGCACACAGGTAGCACATAAATTCCTCATGATTGGTCTAACACCTAGGATGTGGAGATGCAAGCGTTCAACTGCAGTAAACACAGTAAGAAGTCTCACAACACCAGGTTAAAGTCCAACAGATTTATTTGGTAGCACAAGCCACTAGCTTTCGGATCACTGCTCCTTCATCAGGTAAGTGGGAGTTCTGTTCACAAACAGGGCATATAAAGATACACACGCACACACACACACACACACATATATATATATATGGCAGCGCAGGAGCACAGTGGTTAGCACTGCTGTTTCACAGCTCCGGGTCCCTGAGTTCGATTCCTGGCTTGGGTCATTATCTGTGTGGAGTTTGCACATTCTCCTTGTGTCTGCGTGAGTTTCCTCTGGTTTCCTCCCATTAGTCCAAAGATGTGCGGATTAGGTTGATTGACTATGCTAAAAATTGCCCTTTATAGTCCTGAAATGTGTAGGTTAGAGGGATTAGCGGACAAATATGTTGGGATGTGGGGGTAGGACCTGGGTGGGATTGTGGTTGGTGTAGACTTGATGGGCCAAGTAGTTTCTTTCTGCACTGTAGGGTTTTATGATTCTAAGTGTATTGCATGCCTGAGGTTATCCACTGCCCTAGCCTTCAGGGGGAGCCCGTTCCCACTGAAGAGGAAGCTTGTCACCATCAGGAATAAACTATCGAAGTATATACAGAGTCTGTTACCAAATGTACAAAGTATATTGTTCAAGAAACAAAATATTATGGACAGTAGAATCATCCTGCCTGGGACTGACTTAGAAAACAGATAAAAATGGAAAATGCTAGAAAAAGTTCTGCAGGTCTCACAGTGTCTGTGGAGACAGACAAAGAAGGCAGAGTTTCCCAACTCTGAGACAAAGTGTGGTGGACGGGTGGCTCCGGCGACAGAAAGGTGGGAGCCCGCACCACATCCTGTGCTTGGAACCTCATTAATTATGCACAGGTGAGTTCCCCTCCCAATCCCTTCTTGGGCCAATAGCTGATTTATTCGCCTGCTGTAAGCTGTGGGTTCAAAGGTCCTGGTGCCATTTTTAAATACCAGTTCACCACTCTCACACTCACCTCCGGCCCAGCTGTCTACACCAGACCATGGAAGATGTCAGCAAGAGGAAGTCTACTCCTTGATTCAACCACTCTACCACCCCCACCACCCCCCCTCCCCCGAACTCGATGTGATATCTCTTACACCCGTTTGCTTATGAGTTTCACATGCAATCTTGTCAGGATCCAGCTTCCCTCTCCATGGTCTTCCCTCTGCCTTCCATTGTTGAAACAATCTTGATAAGCCCCCAGTCCTGCAGTCTTGCATCCTAGGATTCTAAAATAAATAGCTACAGAGGTAGAAGGTGTATTGGTTGTAATTTTCTAAAAATCCTTGAAGTAGTGGAGGATTGGAGAAATGTTAATGTGACACTCCTATTCAAAAAGGAAGGGAGGCAATAATCAGGTAACTATAGGCTGATTAGCCTAACATCTATAGTTGGAAAAATGTTGGTATCAATTATTAAGGCAGTAGTAACAGTCCCTTTTGAAAATCAATTGAATCAAGTGGAGTCAGCATGGTTTCATGAAAGGGAAATCATGTAATTTATTAAAGTTTTTCGAGCAAGTCTCAACCAGGATGATAAAACAAAACCAGTAGAAGTGTTGTATTTAGATTCTCAGCAGATGTTTGAAAAGGTACCTCACAAAAGGCTAACTCATAAGATAAGGAGCCTATTGTATTGGAGGTACTATATTGATACGGAAAGAGAATTGGCTACTTGCAGGAAATAGCAAGTGGGGATAATGGGTTACTTTTTAGGTTGGTGAGCTGTAACCGGTGGAATTCCATAGAGATTAGTATTGGCTCTGCAACTGTTCACAATATATATTAATGATTTGGAGCAAGGAAGTGAATGCACTGTAGTCAAATTTGCACAAAAGTAGGTGGAAAGATTAGTTGTGAGCGGTATACAAATAGTTTGTTGGTTGGTTAAGTAAATGAGCCAAACTTTGGCAAATGAAGTATAATGTGGGAAAATGTGAATTTGTTCATTTTGAAAGGGAAAACAAAAAAATGGGGTATTATTTAAATTGAAAAAAACTATGGAGAGCTGCAACACAGAGGGATTTTGGGGGTATTTGTGCACAAAACACGGAAAGGTAAGCAATGAAGTGCAGCACGTGACCAAGAAAGCTAATGGAATGTTGCCCCTTATTTCAAGGAGGTTGGAATATAAAAATAGGGAAGTATTGCTGCAACTGTACAAGGTACTGGTGAGACCACATCTGGAGCACTTTGAGGAGTTTTGGTCCTCTTGTTGAAGGAAAGATATTAGTTCATTGGAGGCAGTTTAGAGAAGGTTCATGAGGATGATCCACAGAATGGAAGAATTGTTTTATGAGGAAAGGTTAAACAGATTGGGACTCTACTCATTGGAATTTAGAAGAATAAGAGGTGATCTCATTGAAACATATAGGATTCTTAATGGCTTGACAAGGTATCTGCTGATAGGATGATTCATATTATCCTTACTGTGCTCATCATGTAGGTATTGACTCTATGACAGAGCATTTTACCCACTCCCTCTCCCCTATCCCATCTCTGTAACCCCACATATTTAGCTAATCCATCCAACCCATCTTTAGACTGTGGCAGGAAATCAGAGAAACTAGAGGAATCCCATGCAGACGTGGGGAGAATGTACAAAATCCACACAGACAGTCACTCAAGGCCGGAAATAAACCTGGGTTCCTGACATTGTGAGGCCTCAGTGCTAAACACTGTGCCACCATGGGCGAGTCTAGGACCAGGAAGCATAGTCTCAGAACAGAGAGTGCCAGTTTAAGACTGATGAGGAGGAATTTCAGAGGGTTGTGTGTCTTTGGAACTCCTTGCCATGGAGAGCTGTCAGGACAGAGTCATTATGTATATTTAAGGCTGAAATAGATAGATTCTTGATCAATACGGGAATCAAGGATTATGGGGAAAGGGCAGGAAAATAGACATGAGGAATGTCGGATCAGCCATGTCCCTATTGAATGGCAGAGGAGACTTGAGGGGCTTATCCCTTTTCCTATTTCTTATGGTCGTTGCTCTCCAGTGCAATGTTTGGAGGGGTTAGTGGAAAGGCTCTTCAGTGACTATTGTAATGACTTCAGAATCCAGCACTTGTATTCCATGATAATTGGGGGGAAGGGCTGTGGGATGGGGGAAGAATAAGATTTCTGGTCCCCAGCCATACCTCAGTTCCCACTTCATCCTTTAAAGGATTTTACTACAGCTCTGTCCCTGTGGGGCCCATTTGCACTCATCTAGGAACTCCTCATCAGCTTCTAATTCTGTATTGCCATCCTTAACACTAACTGCCACCCCCCAGGCCCCCTTACCCCCACCCCCACAACACCCAACTTCCCCATTACAGTTTGCTCTGCAAAATATAAATACTTTTGATTTGACTTGATTTATTGCTGTCACATGTATTAACTTACTGTGAAAAGTATTGTTTCTTGTGCGCTATACAGGCAAAACATACCGTTCATAGAGAAGGAAAAAAGAGAGCGCAGAATGTAGTGTTACAGTCATAGCTAGGGTGTAGAGAAAGATCAACTTAATGCAAGATAAGTCCATTCAAAAACCTGGCAGCAATAGGGAAGAAGCTGTTCTTGAGCTGGTTGGTACATGACCTCAGACATGAGCCTCCTTTTTCTGAAGGAAGATGATGGAAGAAAGAATGTACAGGGCATGTGGGGTCTGTAATTATGCTGGCTGCTTTGCTGCGGCAATAGGAAGTGTAGACAGAGTCAATAGATGAGAGATGGTTTCCGTGATGGATTGGGCTACATTCATGACCTTTTGTAATTCCTTGCAGTCTTGGGCAGAACAGGAGCCATACCAAGCTTGATACAACCAGGAAGAGTGCTTTCTATAGTGCATCTTTAAAAGTTGGTCAGAGCTGTAGCTAATATGCCAAATTTCCTTAGTCTTCTGAGAAAGTTGAGGTGTTGGTGGGCTTTCTTAACTATAGTGTTGGCATGGGGGGACCAGGACAGGTTGTTGGTTATCTGGACAGCTGAAAACCTGAAGCTCACAACCTTTTTACTTCATTGCTGTTGACCTTGACAGGGGCATATTCTCCTTTACACTTCCTGAAGTCAATGACAATCTCCTTCGTTTTGTTGACATTGAGGGAGAGATTATTGTTGCCACACCAGTTCACCAGATTCTCTATTTCATTCCGTCTGTCTCGTCACTGTTTGAGACCCGACTCACAATGGTGGTGTTGTCAGCAAACTTGAAAATCGAATTGGAGGGGAATTTGGTCACACAGTCATAAGTGTATAGGAGTATAGCAGGGGCTGAAAGCACAGCCTTGTGAGGTACCACTAGAAAATGGCTAGTTAATAGATGCAGAATGCCCTGGATTTTTAAGAAAAGTCATTCATGGTTGGGTTGCTTGGCCATTTCAGGGGGCAGTTAAGAGTCAACCACATTGATGTGGATCTGGATTCACATATAGGTCAGATTAGGTAATGATGCCAGATTTTCTTGATGAACCAGATGGGTTTTTACGATGATCGATTCATGGTCATCATTAAAATTTACTTCCAGATTTTTTGATATCAAATTCAAATTTTTACCATTTAGCACGGTTGGATATGAAACCTGGTCCCTAGAGCATTATTGAGCCCATTGACACTGCCACTATACCGCCACATCCCCAGAGCCTGAATTTCCTGCACGATGCACATCATTACAGCTTTTTCTAGAGTTTCCAGTTGAAACAAGTTTCATTTGGCTATCTGTTGAACAGAGCATTGCCCATTTGGCCTCTTTCTTGCTGGGTTTTTCTCTTCCGCAACAGTTGGCTCCAATGTTTCTGACTTTGTAACAGTCACAATGTACTTCATTGGCTGTAAGACGCCTCGGATGCTCTGAGATTGTTGAAGGAATAGGAAGGATTGCACTGCTGCGATACTGAATGCCTCCCATTTCTGGTGCCCAGTGTCACGGTCAGTGTCAGATATTCTCACAGCAGCCAACGGAAGATTAAGGTTTCCTCAAGCTGTTTACATTATGAAATACATGCACTACATTACTGTGCCACTGTTCCTCATATCACATCCTGTGGTCTCTGTCAGCGGTACCTTGTACTAGATTAGATGCAGTTCTGTAGTGTGGAACTGGATTATGATTACAAAAGTTAACTTACTATTTTGCTTCAGAATGCATGTGCTTTGTTTCATTATAAGTTCTGCTTCTAAAATAGATGCTTGATTCACCCTATAATTCAGAACTCTCAGAAACATAATGATGTCGCTCATACTAGCCAGACCCAATTGTTGCACTTCTTCGTACTTTATCTGCTGTTCGGTTGTGTCTCAATGTACACTTGACAGTTTGCATTCAAAGATTTCTTGTCAGCTTCCTGTCTCTTGTAGTTGCTTGACTGTACCAAAACCGGATAGTTACGTACAACGACAGCAAAAGCACCACGTACACCACCACCAATGTGATAAAACATTCTAAGGCACTTTGCAGGAGTGATGTGAAACAAAAGTTCACAATGAGCCACATAGAAATACATTGGGATCAATCTTACCAGTCCTACAGTGAGGTGTCGGAAGGTAGACTGGTGGGGATATATGATGGGCAAGTAAGGCAGGGAATGGACTGTACCTTACCTTCCTGCTAATTTCCCAATGGTACCCAATTAGATTAATATTCTTCCCCATTTTTTACTGACATTTCTTTTTAAAGTATACAACACCAGTTCAGACCAGTATTCTCATTTCCCATTTTTACAGGTACTTCATTTTAAAGTATGGTGGGAAGTTTCACAACACCAGGTTAAGTCCAATAGGTTTATTTGGAATCACGAGCTTTTGGAGCTTCATGAGGGGGCAGGTGGATGTGGTGTGAGGATTCTGGTGGAATATTATGAAATATTAGGTGCTAAGAAATGGTGGCGTGTGAGGTCAAGGTGACATTCCGGAGATGGGGTGGGTGACAGAAGAATGTGCAGAAAGGAGACTGGGAGTAGTTACCCCTGGCTGATTGTAATAGGTCATTCATCTTTTTCCTACATTGCACACCCATTCTCTTGGTCAGGCTGGTGGTACTGACCAGTACTGCCATGGTCTTGCTGGCAGGATATTTCACCTTGCTGGAGGACTTCCTGCCAGCCTGAGGGCACATTTTCACCCACTTCTCTTCCTTGCTGTGCAGCAAATGGCCGAGGGCGTCCTCCATAAATCTTGGAGCTGGTATCCTAGTTGGCATGCTCCTGACTTGAAAGAGAGCACGTACTGTGGAGCAATTTAAATGCAGGGCTCAGATGAACCTGAGTGGGTGAGCCAGATGCTTTATGCCTCAGGCATGGCGTTTTTCAGATGGGGAAAATACATTTGTCTAAGTGCCTTGTGACACCAGTGTATCTTTAAGAAAGTTTTTTAAAAAACATGATTTCATAGAAATCCTATAGCACAGAAAGAGGCCATTCAGCCTATCGAATCTACACCGACCACAATCCCAGCCAGGCCCTATCCCCATATCCCTACATATTTACCCACTAATCACGCTAACCTACGCATCTGAAGACACTAAAGGGCAATTTTAGCATGGTCAATGAACTTAACCTGCATGTCTTTCAGATTGTGGGAGGAAACTGGAGCACCCGGAGGAAACACATGCAGATACGAGGAGAATGTGCAAGCTCCACACAGACAGAGACCCAAGCCGGAAATTAAACCCTAGGTCCCTGGAGCTGTGAAGCAGCAGTGCTAATCACTGTGCTACTGTGCTTTCTTAGCTCACAGCTTCAGTGATGTTATTACTGCTCGCCTGAGTGAAAATGTCATTTTATTGCTACTTAAGTGCTTACATGGGGTTGTTTGTGTTTACTCTGGGATTTGGTTTATAATCTTGCATTGTTCAGAGGATGGTCATGTGTCTTTGGACAATTTCTTTATTTTCAGTTTGGAGCTGCAGGTTTGGGTTTTAGTTTTAGAAAGGACAGCAAACTAAAAAAAAGTGTTTTCCTTTTCTCTCTTTGTTATTTTGAAAATTATGTTGGTTAGCTTAAAACAAGATCTTATTTTCCTGAAGGGAGAACATCTGTTGTTGCTGGGGATTAGACCAGAGTCTCTCTGGTGTTTTGGGGAATTGCCTTTCCTTCAAATTGTCTGTAGTGAGTCCAGAGAACTGCAGATTTCAACCAAAGGAATCAATTTCCATAATTACATGAGCAGTAGACTTTGCTGTATTAAATCTGTTTTAAAGGGTTTTGTCTGTGACAAGGGTTTGATTGGAACATTAGATATCTTTGTTAAACATTATGGTGGTTGTTTTGTTTCTTGTTTGCAATTGATAAACGTTCTTGCTAATTTTCTTATTATACACGTTAACTATATTCTTCAATAAATTTTGTTGGTTAAAAGCTCTCTGTTGGGTCTTCTAACTCATACCTGAAATGAAAGATATCATGTGTATCCTAACCAAATTCAAGATGCAAAACTTATGATTCAGGCAGGCTCTGTAAAACTCTTAGGAGTTTCAAACTCAACCATAACACCTGAAAATTGTGGTCTGGATTGTGCTGCTGAGGCCAACTGTGTAGATTTCTTGCCTAAAATTACACTTGGGGGAGATTCACCGGTCCTGTTTTGTGCTTGCAGGGATTCAGTGGCCCACCCAATGAGGCATCGGCCAAAAATCAGGATTCCTACCAGCATGGGGGCTATCAGGATTCACCTGACCACTCTGCCACTCTTAATCAGCGCCAGCAACCCGATTATTAACAAACATGCTAACTGCAATACAATTAGTAGATTTGACGGCGCATTCGTCACTCCTCTGCCATTCTCTTGCCTCTCTAGTGGGAATTGCACCGGGTAAAGTTTGGTGTTGGTAATCACCAAAATGAACCTGATATGCTGGTCCATGAGAACATCACCAACCCCTCAGCAAAGAGGGACATCTTCCCACCAACATTCAAATAATGGGTCATTCCCCCCCCATCACCACACAGGCATCAGGGTTTCCAACCTGACCCTCCCCACTCAGCCCCCTTCCTCCTTCAACACCTCCCTTTAGACCTCCATTCCTTCAGCTACCCCACTCTGCCCTCTCCCTCCTCAGACCCCAACTTAGGCCTCCCTTCAGGCTATATATTTTGGCAGTGCCAATGGTGCATTGCCCATAGATGCCCTGGCCCCGAGGGTGGGGATCAAGGAAGTAAGTCCAGTGCCCATGTGCCCTCTGTCACTGTCATGCTGCAGAGTAAATGTCCCCCAAGGATCCTAGGGGTTGAGTAAGCTTGGGAAGGGGGGTAAGGAATTGACTTTGCTTCTCTTTCCTGGGACGGGATCTTGTGGCTGAAATGCCCCGTCTAGTCCTGGCAGACCTGAAGATCACCCCAGTATGGAGATTTCAGGCAGCTCTGTGATCAATATCTGCATTCCTGTCTGTCAGTTGTCAAACTTTGACGTGGCTAGAACACTTTAAACTCCATGTCTCCTGGACAACTTGCAGTATTTTTAAATCATTGTACCACTCCATTCTGCAGCAAATATTTTCCTTACTCCCTGTCAGAAGCTGCAGATGAAAACAGATCCCTTTGATGTCCTCTGACAGAGAGGAGATGTCAGTTTCAAGGCAGAGGAGTTTTCATTCTGTACAATCACCCCCAATATATAGCTTTTATTTGAAGGCTGTGAATTTCCCTAATAAGTTGAAATCTTTGAAACTCCCTCTATTCCATTGAAAACTTTTGATTTCTTTTAATTTTATTGTGTAATGCCTTGAAATGGGCTTTTTATTGGCAGCTTAATGGATTTCTACTCAGCCTCCAGTCAGCTTTGTTTATTTACATTTCCCTTCGTGCTTGAATGCATCTCAAGTATCCTCATTGTTCCTAACTGCAATGTTTGCAAACTCTCCAACACTAATTGACTGCTGTGGTTTCTCCAATGGGATAAATGGTTTCACTTTCTCTTTTGCGCTGTGTCAAGCTTGGCCAATGGCAAGCTGATATTAACTTTTTTGTAGCAGGCAATTTGAATCTTGGCAAACACTTTGTAGACAGTGTTGAACATGTGTTCATGTTCTTTATGTCATCATGCACATCATTGTCACTTTCTGGTTTGTCAATCACTTCATGTATGTGTTTCTGACGGGATTCTGGATGGTTATTCTCATTGCCTGTAGGTACATGTTTTGTGTGGTATGTTTGGATCAGTGCATAGTTGTTTATGGCTGCATCAGCCTTTGTTCTAATGCATTGACACATCCAATGGCCCTTTCTAATGTATGCCTTGCAAGTTGCTATAAAGCTGAGCATTTCCTTGATGCTTGCAGAAGGCCACACTTTCCTTATGTTGTACCTGCTTCTTATGTTTTCGTAAGTGTATCAACGATTGCGATTGTATTTTGGACTTGTAAGCTCTGTCGATCTGTGAGGATTGATTCATATTTATATCCATCCTTGAGTAGTTCTTCGATGCTGTACAATTTGGGCTTGTTCACCATATCTTTCCAAAGTTCTTCCTTAGGAATTATCAATTCAACAATTCTGCCTCTTAGCTCTGCATTTGCAAAATCACAGTTTGTATCCTTTTCTTTGAATCTTTAAAGTAATCGATGCATTCTATTGTCACTTCTTGAAATGGCATGAGCTGGAGTCAATGAATATGGAAGTTTAAGCGGATACTGAACCGGTCTTCCATTGCAGTCCATATCTTTTGGGGACCCTTTTGCTCCTCTTCTATTAATCCTGATGTATTCAGCCTGCGTTGAACTTCATTCTCAATTGCAAGACAAATTTTTATGGCTTGCTTGTCTGGTGCAGACACACCTGAATCAAGAAACCATGTCCAGAATTCCCTAGCTGTTCACAACAACGGGATTCTCTGATTCTGCTGGCTGAGAGCCAAATTCTTCATTCTTTCTTGCGGCAACAGCGGAGTGTGAACAGCTGGAGAATTCCAGCCCTTGGCTCTCTATACTGTGTAAATATTTTGAATTACTCTAGTGAATCAGCTGGATCCCAATTAAATCTAAATTTGTGGACATTCTGACAATATTCCTTGAACCTTCCTTCTCCTCTGCTATCTGGAATGCATTTGGATATAGCTGCTTTTCCAAAGCTCCACCCATTGTACATTCAGCTTCCTCTGATCTAATTGTTATGCTGGCTTTCTTCATTGTTCTTTTTGTCCATTTTGACTCTTCCTCACTCGCGATTTATCCAGCCCACACCCTGATCACATGCCTTTCAGCGCTGAGTTAACTGAGTGCTCTTCCTCTTGGTGCACTCTTCCACTTATGGGACTGACAGAGTATGCTTTGCAATCTGACCATGAGGGATGCATCTGCTCACCAGCCCTTTGTTAGCATTGACAGCATCTGTGGAGAGATGGCTCTGACAAAGGGTCACCCTGACATGAAATATTGGCTCTATTCTCTGTGCACAGATGTTGTCAGACTTGTTGAGCTCCTCCAACATTTTCTTTTTTTCTTTCAGATTCCAGAAAAATTTTACTTTTATCTTTATTGGCACTGCGCTGGCAATGTGTCCTCAAAGTTTCTCTGAACAGGCAGCATGCTGTGAGATGAAGGCAGCAATTAATATTCTCAGGAAAAGATTGAATAAAGGATTAGGAAAAATACTCTGTACATAAAAAGTTGCTCGAACAGTGAGCAATTCAAGCAGAAGATATACAAAATTAAGAGGAAAGGGTTGGGCAGTATGATTTATTTTTGGACTGCTGCAGAAACATGCCAAGACATGATGGGCTGCCTGCCTTCCTTAAAAATATCCTGTTCCTGAAGAAATGAATCATATTTCTTGTACTGCAACATAATGCACACCGTGAAAAAATCTCAGACTATTAAAGTGATGAAACATTCACAGGACCCAATTTTACCATTTTGGTTCTATGTGCTGGGTAGACTTCAATCTGGGATGGTTTTAGACCCGACTTTTAGACCCATTCCCCAGTGACCCCGAAAGCTCTCAGTTTTCAAAAATATTAGCAATTCTGAATCGCGGTGCAGAAGGCCTGTGGGCAGGGCTTAATGCATCTGAAATCCGACAGCTCTGATTGGCGCCTCCAACTGCTCAAAAACAGATAGGATGTTGCTCCCCTACCACATCATGTCGAGGTGGGGTAATGCCTCCTCCTGCCACCAGCAGACATTACCCCATCCCCACACTGACCCCCTTATCGTCGTCACCTCCCCACCACACAGACCAATCGTAATCCCCTCCATCTCCCACTCTCAATGATCTCAGGCAGAGTGCAGTGGATCCCCCCCTTCTCCCTCAGTGATCTCAGGCAGAGTGCAGTGGATCCCCCCTTCTCCCTCAGTGATCTCAGGCAGAGTGCAGTGGATCCCCTCTTCTCCCTCAATGATCTCAGGCAGAGTGCAGTGGATCCCCCCTTCTCCCTCAGTGATCTCAGGCAGAGTGCAGTGGATCCCCTCCTTCTCCCTCAGTGATCTCAGGCAGAGTGGCAGCAGACCCAGCTTTTCCCCCCTCACTGATCTCAGTGGCACCAAAACCCCTCTTTCCCCCTCACTTATCACAAGCAGAGAGATACACCCCCCCACCCCGCTCCACAGATATCAGGCAGGGAGATTACCCTCACCCCCAACCCAGACCTCCCATGTAAGGCCCGTATTCCCCTCTGACGGCTATATGACACCTCCCTCTCTCTCCCCTGACCCCAATCATTGAGGCACTGATTCACTGCCTGCCCCCTCCCCAGCAGCACACGTGCAAGAGCTGACTTCTCTTCCCCTCAGTGCAAACAAGCAAACTGCATGGAACTTGCTGGAATGCTCTGCTAAACTGCCTGTGGCTGATCTGCCCTAAGGAGGGGCAACTCCATAAAATCTCAGGAATGGACAGGCAGGCAGGCAGGCATTCCTGGACAAAATGTGTGCATGACCTGAGGGTGACCTGGGGAAGCTGCTGGGTGTAGCAGGGGCAAGGTGGGACACCCTCACCCCTCCAGGAAGATGCAGCCCCAGGGGGCTGATGAAAATGTGGTCTGGGAGGAATCACCACCTCGGTCAGTGCCAGGGCACTGGCCCCCTGAACCGCGAAGCAGCGCTGAGAAAAAGCCAATGCCCTCATCCATGTAGCAAGAATGAGTGCTTAACCCCATTTAGCATCTTCCCCTGAATCTCCCCCAGATCCTCCCAACCCCAGCACTCTGCATGCTTGCAGCTCCTGACCCCCATGCACCTCCTTTCTATTCCCCCCCTCCCTCCCGCCCCCGCCACAATGAGCCCCACTGTGATTATCCTCTTAGGTCCATCAACTGATACTCTGCAGGAGTCACATCACCATTTCTTTCATGGCTCCATCTGTCTCTACAGGAGAAGCTCGAGGGTGAAGACTGGGGGTAGTGAGCCAGGCCTCCAGGTCCTCACCCCCTTTGAGGAGCGGGCGATGGAACTGTCAAGGGAACAGGAGATGTAAGCTGTCAGCGACAGCATGGTCGGGCTGCCAGCTCCTGTCAATCCTTCAATCACTTTGAGAGCACAAATTCCAGGCGCAAGATTTAAAGGAGATGTATGAGGCATGTTTCTCTGCACAGAGAGGGTAGTGGGTGCCTGGAACTCACTGCCAGGGGAAGTTGTGAATCCAGATAAGGTAGTGACCTTTAAGGGGCATCTTTACAACTATGTGAATGGGATGGGAATAGAGGCATATGGTCACTGGAAGGATAGGGGTTACAAACCAGATAGGCAGCCTGATTGCTACAAGCTTGAAGGGCCAAAGGGCCTCTTCCAATGTTGTAATTTCTTTTGTTGTTTGTTCTGTGTTCAATTGAGAAATGTGAATCATGTGTTTGGCAGCCTAGATTCTTCTCCCTCCCTTGCACTTAACCTTGTGTCCTGTGTTGCAGGGCAGGTTCCCCTACCCACAAGCTCCCCACAATCACGGTCCCCTCAATTCCCCCAGCCACATGATCCCCACAATCACGGTCCCCCCAATTGCCCAGCCACATGCTCCCCACACTCACACTCCCCCAATTTCCCCAGCTGCACGCTCTCCAGAATCACAACCCCATATTCCCATCCACATGCTCCCCATAGTCACAGCTCCTTACAAAGTTGAGAGCCTACAGCAGTGCTATCTGTGAGGGCTTTGTGCACATCCCTCAGCTGGAAGAGTGCTGAGTGCACTAGGATCCAGCAGCACCGCAAGACCCGAGGTCAGTGCTAACACCCAGGTCCGTGCTGCAAGATAAACATCGGAGACCCTGATGAGCAACATCACCCCACCCCAACCCACACTTGCAGAACCGCCACCAACCCGAGACAGAAAATGGCCACAACAAAGGAAATCAGTGAGTAGCAGAGAGCCATCGGATGTTATGCAATTACCTCCTCACTAATCCTCCACTGATGGAGTGCCCAATTTGGACTTTTATTGAGCATGTCTGATTCGTGCTGACATCCGATTGGCGAACGTGGTGGTAAAGGGGGAAGTGTCGATAAAGTTGAGTGTCCAGCCATTAATTCAATTTAAATGTATTCAAATACATTAAATTGGCATTGCACCCAATTTGGGCACAGTTCCAACCTTGGTCATTTTCAGCCATTGGTCAAGGAGGAACTGGCACAGAAGCAGTGTGGATTTTGCTACTCGCCTCATGGCTGATTTTACTAGGTATTCGCACTTGGAAATGGGCACAATCCCACCGAGACCTATTCTCGTAACCCCACATATTTACACTAGCTAGTTTCCCTGACACTGAGGGGCAATTTAGCATGGCCAATCAACCTAACTCGCATGTCTTTGGAATGTGGGAAGAAATTGGAGCACCCGGGTGAAATGTATCAGACACATGGGGAATGTGCAAACTCCACATAGACAGTGACCCGAGACCAGATTTGAGCCTTGGTGCTGTGTGGCAGCCATGCTAACCATCATGCCATGTGGGTAGGTATGCCCTAAAGGGTCTGTTAACATCTGGTATTTATTTCAGTGTTTAAAAATCGGGACTCATGAAAATACATTTAGTTAAACAAATAAATTCTGACTGCTTTTTTGCTGTCATTTTGCTGAGTCAGAATCATCAAACTTCGTGTACTCCCTCAATAAATCAGCAAACGTCTTTACGTTAATAGGAAAGGATAATTTCTCTTGATTTTCAATGCAACTTCACACGTGCGGTTTTTCCCTTTGGGGAATAGTGAGTGGATAGATGGTGTGATGATTCCCAGGTTGATTATCAGCCTGTTGAACTGGTGTCATGAACTCTCATTCCTGTTGTGTTGTTATAATGATGTGTGCACCAATCCGTAATCATGGATTATGTAAACACGTTGTGGGTTCATTTTGTGAGACCGAGCATGTGAGAACATTTAAACAAGATTAAAAGCAGAAAGACTTCAGAGATGCGTGCGTGCGTTCTGCTCACAGGTGAAAGGTGAAAGTAAAACTAAAACTGGATTGCACTTCCCTTCTAGTCGGACTGCTGTCTCTTAAAAGCATACTCCATAATCAACAGGACCTGGAGTTTCTAGTTCAGAGACAGGGACTCTACTACATAGTGTAGTTATAACCACAAAGAACACAAGGAAGTCCTATTTATGTGTTTCAAGGCATTTATTCAGAATAAGAGGTTGATTCGCTGGGGAAGGCATAATGAGTCTAAATTACAAATGCCATTTTAGGTAATGTTGTCAGTCTAGTTTACTTCTTTCAAAAAGAAACTGCAGTTTTAGGATAATATGTAAATTTGGATTATGTAATCATACAATGATTACAGTGCAGAAGGAGGTCATTTGGTCCATTGTGTTTGTGCCAACTCTCTGCAAAAACAACTCAGCGAGTTCTTCTTTCTTGCTCTTACCTGTGACCTTACAATTTTTCCTTCTGTCTAGTGTGATTGAATTTCCCCCACCACATGCTCAGGTAGTGCATTCCTGATCTTAACCACTTGCCGCACAAAAATACTTTTTCCTTGCGTCATGTTAATTTTTTACCAATTACCTTAAATCTGTGCCCCCTGGTTCATAATACTTTTGCAAAATGGAACACTTTTCTCTGTCTACTCTGTCTGGAGCCCTCGAGATTTTGACCATCCCTAACAACTCTCCTTTCAACACTTACTTCTCTAAGAAGGACAGCCACAGCTTCTCCAATCTATCCGTAACTGAAGTTCCTCATTCCTGAAACCATTCTTTTCTGCACCCTCTTTTAACAGAGATCAGCTAGAAAGCGAATGTCTTTTCCCAAAGGTACGGGAATTTAAAACTAGAGGGCGTAGGTTTAAAGTGAGAGGGGAGAGATACGAAAGTGTCTGGAGGGGCAATTTTTTCATACAGGGAATGGTGAATGGAACAAGCTTCTAGAGACAGTAATAGAGGGAGGTACAATTTTGTCTTAAAAAGCATTTAGACAGTTATATGAGTAAGGTGGGTAGAGAGGATATGGGCCAAACTTGGGCATTTTGGACTAGCTTAGTGGTTAAAAAATGGGCAGCATGGACAAGTTAGGCCAAAGGCCCTATTTCCCTGCTGTAAGCCTCCATGACTCTATGACTCTCTAAAGCTATCACATCCTTCCCACAATGTGATAACGAGAATTGGACACAATACTCCAGTACAGGCTGAACTCCTGTAACCTCTTTACTTTTGTACTCTGTGCTGCCTTTTAATATAGCCTAGGATCTTATTATTCTTTTGCAATCTTTTTCTGAATCTGCTCTGCCACCTTCTATAATTTGTGCACATTAAACCCCAGGCATGTCTGTTTAGAATTGTACTCTTTATTTAACATTGCCTCTCCTCATTCTTCTTACCAAAATGTATCACTTCATACTTCCCTGCCATTTGCCTGCCCCTTCCACCAGTTTGTCTATGTCCTGTTGAACTTTATCATTGTTCTCGCCATAGTTCATAATACTTCCAAATTTTGAAGTCAGGTCATTAGGTTGTATCAAAAATAGGAGTTGTCCTAACACCAACCCCTGGGGTACCCCAATGCACTCCTTATTCTAGTCTTCACCACAACTCTCTGTTTCATGTGTTACAATTATAGAGTTTAGTTGCATTCTGGTACTTTTATTTTGTTTAAGATAAAATGAAGGGGTCATGTTTTGAAACCTGCCTGATAGCGAGCCTGGGTGCCTTGAGTGTTAGAGTTGAAATCGGAAGCAATAACAGATGTGAATTTTAAAAATGGCAGCAAGCCTCATTTCATTTTGACAAGGCTATCAAAATATTGCCAGAGCTATGTATTAGAGAACCAGTCAGGGCACAAACCTTCAATGCTCCCACCAGGAGTCAGCCCATGTGGCAACTTGAAACACGTGTAGAGAAGTTGTCACCTTGATCATATGTAGTGGGAGTGAATAACCAAAGACATCAGCGCAATCACAGCCATATACAAACAAATAGAGAAGCTGAACCTTCACTGCAGGTGGCTTATTTGGAAGAGGGAATCTCAGCAGCTGCACAGAGCACAGGCGATCCATCACTCTCAGAGGCCTACTAGTATCAAAAACAGGCCAGGAATAACAAAAACAAGGATCATAGCAACAATACTTGCCAAAGAGTGAAAATCATCCAGATGAACAGCAAATGACAAAGTGCATGTTTTTCACTAAGTGACCTGCATGCTTTAATATATGATGGTGATTCTCTCAACCCGCAGCACTGACGGGAGACATCAGCGGAGACCATTTAGCGGGCTCCTCTCTGGGCACCATGATGCCCAGGCATCTCTGGGGCCCGGATTTCCAGAATCATTGATTTCGATATTAAATTTCTCATTTTAATATCCAGCATCTCCCTCCATGCCAGGAACAGTTCATTCCAGTGGGGTTTCGAACTACTCAGCATTAATGGGGAGCTGGTGGCTTGACCCCACTGGAGTGAAAAGAGGCCACTGAGGCCCCCCCAGAAGGTCAGGTGTCAGGGCAAGAGTGCCTAGGCATTGCCAATCCAAGGGGCAATGTGGCAATGCCCAAGGGGCACCATGGCACTGCCCACCAGGCATCACGTAGAGATGCCGGCATTGAACTGGGGTAAACATAGTAAGAAGTCTGACAACACTAGGTTTAATCCAACCGATTTATTTGATAGTAAACTCACAAGCTTTCAACCCTCTGGTCTTCGTCAGGTGAATGAGGTGTTCTGGTTTCATACAGCACACATAACACCTCAGAGTGTTTACAGAATACTGATTAGAATGTGAATCTTTACACCTAACCTGCTATTCAAGTCTTAAAGTGGCTAACAATGTGAGTGTAATGAGCACTGAACACAGGTTAAAGAGATATGTATTGTCTCCAGACAGCACAGTAAGTGAGGTTTTTTGCTAACCCAGGCAAGACATGAGGGTTACAGATAGTGTGACGATACCCATCTCTTTAACCTATGCTCAGTGCTCCTTTCGCCCACATTGTTAGCCACTTTAAGACTTGAATAGCAGGTTAGGTGTAAAGATTCACATTCTAATCAGTAATCTGTAAACAGTCTGTGCTGTTATGCGTGCTGTTTGAGACCAGAACACCTTATTCACCTGACGAAGACATGAGGGTCGAAAGCTTGTGAGTTTACTATCAAATAAATCGGTTGGATTTAAACTCGGTGTTGTCAGACTTCTCACCAGGCATCAGGCAGTGTCAAGGGGGTTGGTACCAGTGCCTATTGGGAGTTGGCCTATGGGGGAGATCGGAGGGATTGAAGGGGTCCTGCTGCTACTCTGCAATCGGGATCAGTGGCGCAGAGAGGGAATTGTCTGATTGGGGCTGACCATGGGGGAGGGAGAGGGGCACTGCAGGAGCGGGGGGGGAGGTCAGAGCTGCCAGCAGTTGTGGGGAGATCAGGGCTGCTGGTGGGGTGCGGGGGCTGTTGGGGGCTATGAAGATTAGGGTTAGCGAGATGGGGACAGGGAGACACTTTGGGAGACATGCGGGAGGCCAGCACACAGAGAGTGGGGGCATTGGAGGGGCAGCATTGCAGGATCTGCTCTGACAGCTCGGTGCATGCGGAATGGCTCATACAGTGCAATGCTGCCATTTCTCCAAGTGGGAATAGGCCCCACTCCTGGATTTTCAGCATGAATCTCCCTGGGGAACTCTGAAATGCACTGAGTGTGGGAGATTCATTTTGAAAATTCTGGGAGTTACACCTGCTTTTACACAAATTTAGCACTTAGAATTTTTTGGGAGAGAATCCCAGCCTTTGTCTACAACGCGTGTGTTGCAACTTCCCAGAATAATGAAAAATTTGTTAACTCATGAGAATAGTGCAATATAATGGGTAACTTGGGTAACTCATAGTTACACATGATAGTGCACACAAATTTTATCTTTTGTTTGTTAGGAAAATGGGATACTTCGGACTTTGAAATGCAATCAGTTTTAACTGTCCTTTCTGGCTTGCTATAGCCATGTTTCCTTTGCCAAGCCAGATTTTCTCTCAGCAGTCATATTGTAAACACTTCAATAAAGGCAAAAAGAAATTAAGTACAGTCCTTACCTTGGTTTCAATGGAAAAATGTTGACTCACTTAATCTGCGTACCCTTCATGTATTGTGCCTATGATCGCAAGTGACTGACAGGACTGGTTTCAAGGAAACTGTAACTTGTATTACTGACTTTTTTTGTCAGTAATATCGAAATGCTGCTAGTCAATTTTTGGCAACACATCTTGAAAACCAGAAAAAAAAGGCAAACATTGAATGTTTTTAACAAATTATCTGTGGGAAATTGCATTCAGTGGGGATTTTAACCTACCCTTCTCTGAACAGACATTTTTTTTTCAGCCTCAGCAATCTTAAGATTAGTTACGCCAGCTGGTTTTCTCAGTTTAATTCAGACGCAATTTGTGTAATTGGAATTGCCAACTTACCCTGATATAAACTAACAACTGGTTCTGCATATTAAGTAACACTAGATTTGAAAATACTGACTTGTGGCAGATTTTACACTTGTCGATATGCCAATAAAAACAGGGGAATTAGTCTTTTCAAAATAGGTGCAATTACGATGGAATTTCCACCTATTTTATTAATTGTGCCCACAGAAGAAAATAAAGTTGTTTTAGCTCGTGGACTGATTGATCGCTTGGGGGTGGGTGGATTCAGAAATGGGGTCTCTTTGCTGTCATAACACTCTGAAACGTGGCCTGAGATACATATGTGCACAAGCAACGGAAAATGTACCGGGCACCAACTCGGTAAAGGGATTTTCACCTGCACGTCTCATGCTGGTGGCATGCACAATTATTGACTTTGCACCCATGCCAAACTCCAGGCGAAGCCCTTCTGGGAGACTCTCTGACCCCGCTGTGGTGGCTTTTCCCACATTGTATGCGACAATCTATTTAAATCCTGTGGTCTCTGACCGCTTTAAAGGGCGATCCAGGAAAGTCAATCAGGGGGACTAGAGGTGGTGGGTGTGGGGGGAATGGGGAGGGGGTAGGGTTTTTGCCTCAGATCGATTCCAGATGCTGACTGGCAGCCACAAAGCTGCAAGACTCTGTAAGGTAGTATGTTGTAAATAAACATAAGCTCTTTCATACCTAGCTGGTGAGTCAAAGTTATTACAAATCCCCATTGGCTTTATTGGAACGGGATGGTCCAGCCACAGCTGGTGGTGGTGGGGGAGGGAAGGGCAGAAAACTCTACCTTTAGTCTTAGCCTGGCACAGCTAATAACACATTCACTGACGTAAAGGAGTTCCCCGCCAGCATATTTATCGGGATCATACTCTATTCATAGGTTAGTTGCTGGAAGTTGTCTTCTTTCTGGCTTGGTCCTTAAACATTTATGGATCTCTCTTACTCTTGGTGAAGATTGGAATAGTTGATAGGGCATGATCTAGCTGGTGGTGTAACACTTTCTCATTGATTTTAAAGCTCGGGATGAGATAAGTTCTTTCCAGATGTGGGTGGCCAGGTAAGCCTTCCTCTTGCAATCGAGCATCAGTGGGAGAAATTAAGAAAGGTCACACAGGGGACAAGCTGATTAAATAGGGAGCAGCGAGAAGAAGGGTTTTTGGGGGAGCAATTCTCTTTCTCTCTGAAATTAAAATGCATGCGATGGCTTCCCTTAGAAAAGATTTTTAAGTTTGTTTATTAGTGTCATAAATACATTAACAATGCAATGAAGTTATTATGAAAATCCCCTAATCACCACACTCTGGCGCCTATTCAGGTACACTGAGGGAGAATTTAGCCTGGCTAATGCATCTAATTGAGAAAAAGCTGGAAAATCTCAGCAGGTCTGGCAGCATCCGGAAAGAGATTAAAGAGCCGACGTTTCGAGTCCAGCTGACACTTTGTTAAAACTCATCTGGACTCAAAACATCAGCTCTTTCCTCTCCTTACTGATGCTGAGATTTTCCAGCATTTTCTCTTTTGGTTTCAGATTCCAGCATCCATAGTAATTTGCTTTCACCTAACCAATATGTCTTTCGGACTGTGGGAGGAAACCGGAGCACTCGGAGGAAACCCATGCAAACATGGGGAGAATGTGCAGTCTCCGCACATTCACCTCAATACTTCGCTGTACCGCAAGCCGACAGACAACCTCACAATGCTCCACTTCTCCAGCTAAGAAGCTAAGAAGTGATTAGCTTCTTTAACCCTAATCACGTTAAAGAAGCCATCCCCTATGGACAAGCCCTCCGTATACACAGAATTTGCTTTGATGAGGAGGATCATGATGGACACCTCCAGACGCTGAAAGATGCCCTTGTGAGAACAGGATATGGCGCTCGACTCATTGATCGACAGTTCCAATGCGCCACAGCGATAAACCGCACTGACCTCCTCAGAAGACAAATACGAGACACAGTGGACAAATACCCTTTGTTGTCCAATACTTCTCTGGAGCGGACAAGCTACAACATCTTCTCTGGAGTCTTCAACATATCATTGATGAAGACGAACATCATGCCAGGCCTATCCCCACACCCCCACTTCTTGCCTTCAGACAACCGCGCAACCTCATTGTTCGCAGCAAACTACCCAGCCGTCAGGGGAACAGTGACCACAATACCACACAACCCTGCCACAGCAACCTCTGCAAGACATGCAGATCATCGACATGGATGACATCATCACACATGAGAATACCATCCACAGGTACACGCGACACCGTCTTTCAACTCGGCCAACATTGTCTACCTAATACATTGCAAGAAAGGATGTCCCGAAGCATGGTACATTGGGGAGACTATGCAGACACTAAGACAGCGGATGAATGAACATTGCTCGACAATCACCAGGCATGACTGCTCCCTTCCTGTTGGCGAACACTTCAGCAGTCATGGGCATTCGGCCTCCGACCTTCGAGTAAGCATTCTCCAAGGCGGCCTTCATGACACTGAGCAGAGACTGATAGCCAAGTTCCGCACACATGAAGACGGTCTCAACAGGGATCTTGGGTTCATGTCGCACTATCTGTGACCCCCATGACTTGCCTGGGTTCACAAAAAACCTCACTTACTGTGCTGTCTGGAGACAATACACATCTCTTTAACCTGTGCTCAGTGCTCCGTCCACACACATTGTCGACCACTTTAAGACTTGAATAGCAGGTTAGGTGTAAAGATCCACATTCTAATCAGTAATTTGCAAACAGTCTGTGCTGTGATATGTGCTGCTTGAGACCAGAACACCTCATTCACCTGACGAAGAGCAGAGCCTCGAAAGCTTGTGTGAGTTTACTATCAAATAAATCGGTTGGGTTTAAATCTGGTGTTGTCAGACTTCTTACTGCAGACTCCGCACAGACAATGACCCAAGCAGGGAATCAAACAGTGAGGTGGCAGCACTAACCACTGTGTCACTGTGCTGTAAGATCTAACAAATTTTGTGCCCACAACTGTAAATTTTCACAGTAACTTCATTGCAGTGTTAATGTAAGTCTACTTGTGACATTAATAAATAGACTTTAAATTATTTCCTGAGGGGAATTGGGGGCCTTCTGGGCTGCTGCTCGAGATATAAGGGTAGGTTACAGTTTGTAGAGCACTGTTGCATTGGGCTTTATCTCAACAAAGACACTGTCATCTACTTTCCCTTACCAAAGACAAGTAAGAGGAGTGAGTGCATGTGTTTTTATGGATCCTGAAAATGAACAGTAGGTGCCATTTACAGCACACATGTTGCCTACATGTAGTTCATGCAAACTTGACCATTTTCATGAGCTAATAGGGCTTTCACAGCCTCAAGTGCAGCTGCTGTGTGGCCACAGGCAGCAGGTCATTGCTGGTGAATAGTTGTGGCAGCAGACTCATTCTGCAAGTCATTCTGCAGCAATCCTCATCATTGTTTACAGCAAATAAGAGGTGACAAGATTATCCATTTCTATTGTGGCTCACAACATCAACCCAGAACTCGCATACTGTATACAACAGGCCCACACTGAGAGCCAAGCTGTCATAAGAAACATCATTGATCAAACCAGCAGCATCCTCCCACTGGCTGGATCACTCCTGCAGTAGTTCGCTTAGCATGTTTCAAGATTTCAGGCAGCTTGACCATTACAATGAAACAGTGCTTACAGCTATAAGGTGAGGGAAAGGTGCAATAGCTCAAGAGGGAGCAGGAAGTGGGGGAAAAGAAGTGTAACAGCAAGTGGAGGAACAGAAGAGGAATTGAGGCTACAACAGAGATAGCCCCTTTCTGCCTGGACTCTATGTAAACAAAAGTATCATAAGTAATATCAATAAACTCAGTTACATTTCCCCATTCACCAACAATATTCCTTACAATAGTAAATTGAGGGGGACTCAATGCGGCTTGAATCAACAAAGACTTTACTGCAAAATAAAGAAAAATATATACATAAGGTGAGGCTGAATTACAATATGGCTGCTTTACGAGATTTCCTGACTCCAAATGCGAGACCTTCCTCGACTTGTAATACACATCCTCTGCCAACTGGCTCAGTTTCCTGCCATGATAGTTCATAGAGTACACACTGATCAGGAATTCGCACTCAATCTAAATTTAATAGCTTAATTATGAAAGAATACATACTAAATGAAAGTACCAGCCTTATGCGTTCCCTCAGGGAATTTGCCAGCACTCATGTTTTGATCCAGACAGCCCAGTATTTGCAGAATGGCTGATGGAAGGCTCCTGCCTTTCATTGTAGAAGCTTGCGGGTGGCCTCAGAAGATGCCCTGAAGCAGTTCTGGGCCTAGAACGCCCACATAGCTTGGAACTGCCTTGGCCTAAGCTGCTGTGATGGATCGGGAAGGCTATCTTCCTGAAAGACGGTTCTGCTCCCATGGAGCCTTTGCCATTCCTATGAGGAGCGCTTCAACAATTCCTCCTGGTCTGTTGGAGGTTGCATTGATAGATAGTCATGATGCATTGGCACTTCTTTAGATAGTGGTATAAGAGCTATGATGGCAGCAGTCTGAGCTTCCGGTGCAGTATTCAGATCATGGATTGAAACTGTTCCTGGTGCAATGCTGGCCATCAGACATTGCAGGATGCTAGGTTCACAGCTATTCCAATGGAGGAGATTAACTCTTCCATGTTGGAAAAGATAAGTTTCAAGTGTGCAAACCTGCTCTCCAGGGCAGCACTGTGGCAGAATAGTTAGCCCTGCTGTCTCACAGTGCCAGAACCCAGCCTTTGGTGACTGTCTGTGTGTAGTTTGCACTTTCTCCCTGTGTCTATGTGGGTTTCCTCCGGGTGTTCCAGTTCCTTCCTACACTCCGAAGATATGTGGGTTAGGATGATTAGCCACACAAAATTGTCCCTTAGCGTTAGGGGTCTAACAGGGTAAATACATGGGATTACGTGGATAGAACTTTAGAGGGATTGTTGTCAGTGTAGGCTTGATGGACCAAATAACCTCCTTCCACATTGCACTGGAGGGATCCTATGACTCTATGAATGAGCTAGAACCCACTCTATTTTCCCCTGGTTCCAGTCATTTATACTTGGTACGTCCTCATATGCAGATCTCTTTTCTATCCTGGCATCTAAAATACACACAGGCAGGAATCTTACCACCATTCACGCCAGTGGGATTTTTCCATCCTGCCGCATGAATGGGGATTTAGCTGGGTGCCAGATTCTCTGACTTCATTGCAGCGGGAGCGTGGTATGAATAGAAGGTAAGATCACACCCACAGTGCCAGTCTCTGACCTGGTGAGTGTAAGATTGGTGACGGGTTCTCACTCCAGTTCTTTGCACTGTCAGCTGTGATGCACCACCTTTCCCTGCAAGCAGGAGGAAAGCTTGGCAGTGAGTATCCAACAAATATGCTTGATTATTGTGGCCCTCACGGTTGAGGAACTGACAGAGTGTTTAAGCTGTGGGTTGCAGCTGTGAGGCTTGTATGGGAGGGTAAGGGAAAGAAGAGTCCTGACTGAGAGAGTGCATTCTTAGGTAGGTGTAGTAGGTGTAGTGAATTGAGCAATGGATGAAATTAGTATTGTGGAAGAGAGATATAATACTATGTTCACTCAGCTTGATAGCTCCTACTGGATTGTAAAACCTCCTCCTGCATTCCATCCACATTCTTGGATCAATATTCATGGCAATAATCTCCATTACTACTTCTTCCCACTGTGTCCTGAGCACAGGTTTCAAAAGCCTCTTGCCCCCGCAGACAGAGGACTTCTTTCCCTCTTTTTCCTCTTCAACCAAGACCTCCAGTGCATTTATCTGAAAATCTTACTGCTTGCTTTTTTAAATATTCAGCCGTTGCTCAAAATATCATAGCTCGGATTACCCTTTGAATAAGTTCCCCTCCCATCACTTCTTGCAACCACAATACACTCTGTTCCCCAGTGCAGGCTCTCTTTTGTCATGGCTGGTATTAGGTCTCCCCCAGGTTTAAGTCCAACTTAAGGAGGGGACCTTAAACCTGGTGTTGTCAGACTTCTTACTGTGTTTACCCCAGTCCAATGCCAGCATCTCTACATCATTAGTCTCCCCCTACATAGACTTGCAGCCATGGGCAGCAATTTTACTGCATTGTAATACAGGGGTAGCTAATTTCTCCCCCTAAGTATATTATTTCAGAAGGACTATGATAAATATGGTGGATGTCCAATTCTCCAATACATATATCCAATGATCAGGTAGTGATTAGGGGTAATTATTAAACTAGCTGTTGTTAAATGTCAGGACATTTTTGACTGGAACTTAACAAATAGCCACTTCCAACAAATTCATTGAAATAAAGTTTGGTACAGAAGGGACTGTTGATATTGTGAAGCCAATAGATGAAAATAAATATTGAAGCATTGTACAAATTGCAGCAACACCATCAGAGTTAAACCAAATATCTATAATAGAGTGGAGGGAGGGTTTAAGAAAGGATAAATTCAGGAATCTGAAGAGAAAATAATTTTCCAGACAGGCTCAGGGAGTACAATGGCAATCGACTATTAGAACTTATTGTCACTCCAGGGGGAAAAGTAATAAAAAGTTAAATAAAAGCTGCTATATCCAAAGGCACAAAACATTTGTAATAAGATAATAAATTAATGGCACAATAGAGATAAACTGACTTAATCTAGTAACCATTACTGAGATATGTCATTACTTTTACTTTTACATCCACTTCAGTGTATTTAAACCCCCTGAATACTGCAGTGGAATGTCAATGTAAACTTTTGTCCTCTGATTACAGATTGGGCATGGAAACCGTTATGAGAAATTGGTTGGAAATCAGAAACGTTTTGTTTAAATTAGGCAATGTTTGAATTTCCAGTCACTCAACAGAAGAAAAAAGCCGCAAGATTTCATGGTTTTAAACAAACAAAGTAAACTTGAAAGTTGCTGAAAATGACATTTTGTCAAAGCTTTTCATCGAACACTCAACAATCGCAAGAATACAGTTTGTTTCAGTTAAACAAAACAGACCAATGCCTTGTTTAAATTTTGGCACAATTTTTGACAGTTAACATCAGTCACCATCAACTGGTGCATTTTCAATGGAAACGTCACAACCAATCAGACTCCATTCGCCAACCAATCAATGTTCTCTTTTCATGCAGTATAAAGTTTGTTGTTTCCCTGATATTAGTATTTTTGTGATTGATCGGATAAGTGCAACATGAAAAGACTTCCACCTACACCAAAGTGACCCAGCCACCCTTGCTATAGGCTTGACTGGACACCCCCCTCCTCCCCCCATCCCCTCAGACATGACCTGACCTCTCTCCTGAAGTCTGAACTTAGTCTGTGACTCCCAATCCCAGTCACAGACTGAACCCAACCACCCCCTTCCACCGCAGACTTCACCACAACTCCAGCAGATGTAATTGAGAAACCCTCAGGATCAAATCTCTCTCCTGAGGTTTGACTTCTCCCCTTGGAGTTTCAGCCCAATGTATTAAAATTTCTGATTAGGGCCTGGATTTCAGGGAAGGCCTTTTGAAAAATGTGGCAAGATCCGATTTTGGGGTTTCAGCCTTCATCCTGATTCCAGTAATATTTGCCTGCATAGAATAAGGATACAGATAGTCAACCTACATGCAGCACTCCCAGCCTTTCTGGCACCGTTGGGCAAATCAGACACCCTGCTCCATTTTTTATGGAATCAGACCTCTTCCAAATTGTTTACATGGGTCACAGCACATCATAGGAGTTGTTACTCATAGAGTATTCTAATCCCAAAAAAGCATCTGTTTTTTCAGTTTCAATAGTTATATTATACTGTTGTATTATAAGTTAGATGATTTTTTTTATTGCAATTATTGATTACTGGGCTCTGTCAGTAAGTGTACCGTAACACTGATCAGAACAGTGTAGAATTGAGATGCAATGATGAGTGCCGTAATGGCTGGTACCTTGACCTTAGCTATTTGCAAGCAATATTAATGGTGTAGATGGAAGAACCAAATGGGACAGGCTCTTAGGTTAAGAGATTTGTCTATTTAGGATTAAGACGAGGTGAAATTTATTCATTTAGAGGTTTGTGAATCTTTGGAATTCTGTAATCCTAAAGGATGTGCACATTCAGTTTTTGGGCATAGGAGAAGAAAGTGGAATTAATGTAGAAGTTCATTTGCAATCTTACTGAATGAAGGTTTTAGGGGCCGTAATGCTTGTGCTTCGAGTGTCTCTGGGTGAGGGCTCCCCATTTGTTATGCTCCCAGGTGCTGTGCTATGATCCACAAATACATTTTGGAAGGGATCCGACTCCATAAAAAATGAGCAAGGTGTTTGCTTTGCCCAACGGAGCTAGATAGGGTGTCAGAAAGGCTGGGATTGCTGCATGCAGATCAACTATCTGTATCCTTATTCTGTGCTGGCAAATATTACTGGAATCAGGATGAAGACTGAAATTCCAAAATCAGATCTTGCCCACCTTTATTCAATACTGTCAGTTGGTCACAAAAGGTTAATTTAAGAAGGATCACTTCCCTCATGGATACCTTATCCCAGTCCAAATGTACTTGTGTTTTAAAAGGATCCAATTTAACCAGGCTTTCTGAGTGAATTATTTAATCACTAAAATTCGAGAAAGAAAATAATAAAACGCAACATACATACACACATGTTAGAAATGAGAAGTGAATCCGAAATAAAAAGAAGTATAAATCTGCCTTTGGTCTATCCATCAGGAGTAGATGGTAAAACATTACGGCAGTTAAGGTGGGTGATTCCAATAGCACTGACTTTAGCAACTGAGCTGTTGATTTAGAGATATTTGGTTCTGCATGTTAGCTGAAAGGAGTTGTCCTGTTTTGTTTTCAGTTGTAGCTTTGCTGGCTTGTCTTAGTTTCAGTAATCAGAGAGAGAGAAACTTTACCTGCAAGTGCTGGAAGCCTAGCGAACATTTTTCAGCTGTGATCTCCCACCCACACCAGCACAGGAAAAATAGAACATCAGAGTAGCATCAGGGATCAGGTTTGTAGTTGTTTTTAACCTGTTTTCTTGCGTAATCCTGGAAGGGAAGAACACAAACATGTCTGGATATAACTCACAGGAAATGGTTTGTGCTGAAATGGTATTCAGTTTCCATTATCTCCACAGGAAATCACAGTCCAGTTTTTGTTTTGTCACTTTTCCTTTGAAATGTCTCTGTCACACAAAACGGTGCAACATTTTGTTGTTTCCCTCAGGACTGGGTATAATCCACATTGAAATTGCAGCAAGTGGCATCTTTGTAGTCTCAGCCAGTCTTTATTTAAAAAGACATGTTTTACTTTAAAGTTTAATATGTCTATACATTATTTGGGTTTATGATCCATTGTCAGGATACTTACTAAGGCACCTGTTCCTTGATTTTTATGTTTTTTATTGCAAAATATTCAAAAATAAGTTGACTATGAAAATTAAATGTATTTGTTAAATTTACTCCAGCAACAGCAGCCTTGCTCTTTGTGCTGACATATTCTATATCAGATTTCATGGAATGCAAATAATAGAAAATCTACTTTAGCTTCCATGGAAAGACTATTCTGTACCAAAAATTATTTTCGCTTGTTCTGGAGCATACTAATCTTTTTAAATAGCGATAACTTGCTGATATTTAACACTGAAATAATCAAAGGCACTTTATAAAAATATGGGACTGGGCTTTGGGCCATGGAGTGAGAGATTCAGTTGTCTACTCATCAATTCATTCAAAGAGAACACAGTAGGTGTTAAGTAAGAGTCTGCATCCAGAGTAAGTGCTGTATATAACATCAGGGGCTGAATCATTTGCTCCACCCAAGGTGGGAACAGAGGTAGTGTCTCATTTTCTGGATAGAGGAAGGTCAGCCCCAAGAACCTTCCAATCAATTAACCTTTCTCGAATTATAGAATTATACAATGCGTCTGGGGGCTTCTCTCAATGCAGTCTTGAGATGGGCCCCCTACCAGGGACCTCACTGCCCCCAGTAACTCTGATGATGAAGGAGGCCCTCCAGGTTGCAGGCAGTCAGAGGACAGCTACCAAGATCTTCTCAACCACTGGGCATCGCAATCAGCAGTCTGTCTCCTGCTCAACTGCAAGTATTGAGATGGTACCGCATTGCAGGACTCAAAAATGTGCTAAAAAGACCACCATAATCTTATGCGTGTTAATATTCTGCCCAGTAGGGGGATCATCTTGAGATCCAGAAAATCACCTGTGGACTTCAAAATGATCCCAATGTTTATTCCTCGTTGTTGAAAGGAAAGTCCCATCAAAGTGTTCCATCAGATACAATCCTGTACAAAACTCTGGTGCGGCTGTACTTAGAGTATTGCGTACAGTTCTGGTCACTGCATTATAAGAAAGATATGGAAGCATTGGAAAGGGTGCAGAGGAGGTTTACCAGGATGTTGCCTGGTATGATGGGAAGGTCTTATGAGGAAAGGCTGAGAGACTTGAAGTTGTTTTCATTAGAGAGAAGAAGGTTAAGAGGTGACCCAATTGAGGCATACAAGATCATCAGAGGATTAGATAGGGTGGACAGTGAGAGCCTTTTTCCTCGGATGGTGATGGCTAACACGAGGGGACATAGCTTTAAATTGAGGGGTAGTAATTATCAGACGGATATCAGAGGTAGGTTCTTTACTCAGACAGTAGTAAGGATGTGGAATGCCTTGCCTGCAGCAGTTGTGGACTCGCTAACTTTAAAGGCATTCAAATGGTCAGTGGATAGGCATATGGATAATATTGGAATAGTTTAGGTTAGGGGGTCATTAGATTGATTCCGCCGGTCAATGCAACATCGAGGGCTGAAGGGCCTGTAATGCACTGTAATGTTCTACGTTCTATCCACAAAGAGGTTTTGTAATGAAGTTAAATTCCCAGTAAAGGTTATGCGTTCTGGAAGGGACACATTTTGCTATTTATGCACTTGGCAATCACTAATTCCAAGTGATTGGAATTCAGGGTCTCAGTCATTTCCCTGACTAAAGAACATCTGCTCTACTCTTTTCCTCTTTGCTGCGAACAAATAACATAAAGTGAGTGGAAATATTTGAACAATTGTGCTTATTTTAATAAATATATTTGTACTCTGCTTTGAAACAGCCCACGGGATTCTTATCTTGAGACTGCATTTAGTTGAGAAGATATAATAATGAGTGTCGTGAGATTGCCCATCTGCCTGTGGACTCCAGACATGTTGCCTAGTTACTGGACAATCGCTGGTACTTGTTTAACACTTGATAATTAGTATTACCTTTAAAAAGGTTACAGAGCTGGAATGTAGTTCCTGGCAGGGTATTCCAACTTCTCTCTTATTGACTGATATCAATGATATAACATCATCATCATCTACATTCCACATTAATGCGTCCCATTTTTTAACTCTTTATACTACAACTCCCCCCAAGTTGATCCTATTTTCAACATCAATATGAAATTGTGGGCGGAATTTTCCTGTCCCGCCCACCATGGGAATCGTAGCAGGTGAGACAGAAGATTGGCAGACTGTTTAAAGACCCGTTGACTCAGGTGGGAATTTCTGGTCTTGGAGTGTGCATAGCCAGAAAATCCCGCCCTATATCTTGAATGATTTACATTGCATTTCTGTAACTCACTTCTTACAACTACACATGTTGCCTTCCCCATGGCGCAATCCTGTGGGATTCAATCTCCCACAGTATTCTTAGCTTGTATGGAAAGCATGTCTTGGAAACATGAAGGCTTTCTTCTGTATCTGGTAGGACACCACCACCTTCCAGCAGAGTCGGCTGCCTGTTCCCCATTAGGGAACCTTGCTGGAGGGAACTACTCTTGGAGAGGGTGGGGAGATGCTAGTGGACCTGGAGACTTCAGCCCTGGGTCTGCTAATCAAACGCAAATTGTAATTTAAATATTTAAACCAGCTCCATGCCGTTTTCCGGAACAGAACTGATTACTCCAGGAGTCTCGGAGCCAGAGGCATGCAGAGAGCATGTCACTCAGTGAGGTGCTGCTAAACGGTCTCCACTGATGTTTCCCAACCGATTGCACTGTAGAGCAGCACAGCGGGCTGGGAGAATTGCCCCACTGATCTTTTGTATCATAATGCAGATATCTCAAACTTCTCGGGGTGCCCTTTCACTTAGTGCAGTGGGTTTTCTCGTAGCTGCAGCTACTACTAGCTTGGCAGGCAATTGAGCAAGTGGGACTATGGTCTGTTTGATGGGCTTTTGTGTGAATGGTTGCTGCTCCTCGTCCTACAGAGTCATGTGAAACTTCAGAGTTGCCCTGGATTATTGCCCATTTTAGTGCATGGTGTTGGGTCTATGTCACATTTTGAACCATTTGCTCAATGATGATTTCTGTAGCAAGCTAAAATGGGTGGCAACGATGTTAGGAATGGTCTCAATGTACGTGGCGGACCCCTCCACAAAGACTTCCCGAGACATCTCTTAGGGAAGATCATTGATTTTTACATCAATGTCTCCACTACTGCCACCATGTTCTTAAGATGCTCTCTGGACACTGGGCATGGCACTCAGTTTCTGGACAGAATGTAATTACACCCTGGTATCTGCTTAACGCATGTTTATTAGAGCTACCTCTGAACAGGTTATAGAATAGGCATAAAAGTAAAATACTGCAGATGTCGGAATCTGAAACAGAGTAGGCATGTTGCTCCTAGGCATAGTATTTTAACACCTTCTCTCAGGTCTAACACATGAATGATTGATGTAAGTGGCACATCCCTCCCAGTCCCCTGGGTTAGTATATTTGCAAAAAGTGCTCCAGCTACAGCTCCTGGAGTTTCGGAGCTGGAGTGGTGCTAGAGATAATGTGCAGCATTCGTGATCAGAGAGTATCATGCATAGAGTGTATAGAGAGGTGATCACATCACAGGCTCAGACTCCGCAGGCAGGATGAGAATAGGTGACCACCAGACAGAGCAAGAGAGATAGGCAGGTGGTGCAGCAATCTCCTGTGGCCATTCCCCTGCAGAACAGATATACCGCTTTGGATAATGTTGAGGGGAATGACCCTCTCTAGGGAAAGCAGCAGCAGCCAAACTTGTTGCACCACAGTTGATGCTGCTGCACAGGGCAGGGCTACAAAGTGTGCGAGAGCAATAGCTATAGGAGATTCAATTGTAAGGGGAATAGACAGGCATTTCTGTGGCTGCAGATGAGACTGTAGGATGGTATGTTGCCTCTCTGGTATCAAGGTCAAAGATGTTTTGGAGCGCTGCAGGACATTCTGAAGAGGAGGGCAAATAGCCTGTGGTCGCAGTACACATTGGTACTGACGACATAGGTTAAAAAAAGGGATGAGGTCCTAAAAGGAGAATACAGAGAGCAGGAAGAAAGTTAAGAAATCAGATTTGAAAAGCAGTGATCTCAGGATTACTATCAGTGCCACAAGCTAGTCAGAGTAGAAATGAGAGGATATATTGGATAAATACATGGCTGAAGAGATGGTGTCAGGGAGAGTGTTTCAGATTCCTGAGGCATTGGGACTGGTTCTGGGGGAGGTGGAACCTGTACAAATTGGACGGGTTACACTTGGGCAGGACTGGGACTGATGTCCTAGGGGGAAATGTTTGCTAGAGCGGTTGGGGAGGGTTTAAACTAATTTGCCAGGAGTATTGGAATCTACGTATGGATTCTGAGAAGGAGGGAGAAAGGACAAAATGTAGGGAGAAGGCTCCATTACATCAAAAATCAGGAAAAAAGTTAAAGGGAAGGCAAACTCAGGAGATGTTTTTAACGGAAGTGTTAGAATTCAAAAAGAAGGTACAAAAACTAGCATAAGGGTGCTTTATCTGAATGCTCGTAGCATTTGAAACAGAGTTGACAGCAGAAGTCATTGCGAGCGAGTATGATTTGGTATCCATTACAGAGACATGGTTGCAGGATGGTCACGATTTGGGAATTAAATATCCAGAAGTATCTGACTGTTTAGAGGGACCGACAGAAAGGTAAGGGAGGTGGTGCAGCTCTGATATTTAAGGGTGGTAGTGAGAGATGATATAGGTTCTATCCATTTGGGCTGGAAATTGGAAATCATAAGGAGAAAAAGTCACTGGTAGGCGTAGACTATAGGTCACCAAATAATAACATCATGGTGGAACGAGAAATAAACAAAGAAATAACAGATGCATGCAGAAATGGCACAGCAATTATCATGGGAATTTTAATCTACATATCAATTAGTCAAACCAGGTTGGTCAAGACAGCTTTGAGGAGGTGTTCATAGAATGTATCCACGATAGCTTCCTTGAACAATACATAAAGGAACTGACAAGGGAGCAAGCTATCCTAGATCTGGTCTTGCGTAATGAGATGGGAATAATTAATGATCTTACAGTTAGGAATCCTTTTGGAAGAAGGATTCATAGTATGGCTGAATTTAAAATACAGATGGAACATGAAAAGTTAAAATCCAATACCAGTGTCTTGTCTTAAACGAAGGAGACTATAAAGGGATGAGGGAGGAGTTGCCTTAGATAGACTAGGAGCAAAAACTTTATGATGGGACAATTGAAGAACAGTGGAGTACTTTCAAAGCGATCTTTCACAGTGCTCAGCAAAAGTGTGTACAGTGATAAGGAAGGAAAAAGAAATAATCAACCATGGGGAATCTTTGAGAATGTGGGATGTGGTGTATCTGGATTTCCATATGACATTTGACAAGGTGCTGCACCACAGATTGCTGCATAAAATAAAGTGCATGGTGTTACAGTAATGTATTAACATGGATAGAGGATTGGTTAGCTCACACGAAGAAAAGAGTAGGGGTAAATGGGCGTTTTTCTTATTGGCGATCAGTGATCAGTGCCTCAGGGATCAGAATTGGGACCACGACTGTTTACGATTTACATTGACGATTTGGAGTTGGGGACCAAGTGTAGTGTGTCAAAATTTGCAGATGACACTAAGATGAGTGGCAGAGCAAAGTGCGCAGAGGGTGCTGAAATTCTGCAAAGCGATATAAATAGTCTAAGTGATTGAGCGAGGATCTTGCAGATGGAGTACAATGTTGGTAAATGTAAGGTCATCCATTTTGGTTGGAATAGCAGCAAAATGGATTATTATTTAAGTGGTAAAAGATTGCAGCATGCTGCTATGCAGAGGGACCTGGGTGTCCTTGTGTAAGAATCTCAAGGAGTTGGTTTGCAGGTACAGCAGGTAATTAAAAAGGCTAAAGGCATTTTGTCCTTCATTGCTAAAGGGATAGGGTTTAAAAACAGTGAGGTTATATTGCAGCTGTATAAGGTGCCTCAGGTGGAGGCTGCAAATCTAACTGAGTGTGAAAGAAACTGGGAAGTCACACAGCTGATCCTGGAAAGGGAATGGCTTCAAACTTCACTGTGTTTCTGCTCCTGCCTGCCTATTCAAACTTCTTACATTGGCTAGTGATTCTGACCCATAGATACCCACAATTAGACAAAAAGATGGCAAGGGACTGGTGAGTAAGTGAGTGAGTGAGTGACCCAGTGTGAGAGAGTGAGCAAGTGTGAAGGGATGTTGAGGAGAGGGGTGTGATTGTGTGTCTGGGGGAGGGAAAGGGGAAGGTGGGGAGAAAAAAGACTTAATACAATGTGCCATATTTGAATCCTGATTTTGAGCTTCCCGGCCCCATTTCCATTATTTTGATTTTTGGGAGTGCCTTTTAAGGTCACTGGATGATTCAGTTTGCAAGTATGTATCCTACATCCCTCCATGTGGCCAATTTCATTTTGGGGATAGGCATAGCCAGGTTCTTTGTGATATTCATGGTGTCAGGTGAACTTTTCAAAGAATTTATTAACTGCACGTCTGAAGTGTCATGAACTGTATTCTGTGAGAGGGGACTTTTTAAAAGATAATTTCTAAAGGTCCTTCTCTGGACCCACATGTCAAGGACGCCCTTCCGCCTATCTCCTATATTCTTTCATATCCCTCATGTTAGGGTATGATCAAATCCACACCCTAATGGCCCCATATTCACCTTCAGGCTACTATGTGGTAGGCAATTCCATACTCATTTACCCACCTTACGCTGTATTGAACTAATGAACTCCATAATGTCAATAGGATTTGTAAAAAAAAGTTTTTAAAAAGTTACTCATTGATAATTTTCCAAATTCTCAAAAAAACCTACTTTTTACTACAGTCCATTAAAAGCATCAATGATCCAAACTGTATAAAGTTTCAGTAGTTGAAACCGCAAGCTGTTGAAATTCCTTTCTCTTGCATAAATAAACATTATGAAATTGATAACACAGATCAGGGAACCTGAGCTGTCATTCATGTAATTCTCTTCTGGGGACTCAGGTTTTTAAGTACACTCATTAAGTACACTCGGCCAATGAGGTATTGATGAAGTACCTTTGTGAACTGCTGCAGGTCATGTATGGTAGGGTACACTAACAGTGCTATTCCAACAGGAATAACAGGCAGTGAAAGTACAATGATAGCGTTCTAAGTCAGAGTGCTGTCTTGCATGGAGGGGTCCTTATAAGTGATGTGGTTCCCATGTTTGCTGTTCCCATGTTTCCCATACGGCACATTGTATTAAGTCTTTTTTCTCCCCACCTTCCCTTTTCCCTCCCCCAGACACACAATCACACCCCTCTCCTCAACATCCCTTCACACTTGCTCACTCTCTCACACTGGGTCACTCACTCACTCACTTACTCACCAGTCCCTTGCCATCTTTTTGTCTAATTGTGGGTATCTATGGGTCAGAATCACTAGCCAATGTAAGAAGTTTGAATAGGCAGGCAGGAGCAGAAACACAGTGAAGTTTGAAGCCATTCCCTTTCCAGGATCAGCTGTGTGACTTCCCAGTTTCTTTCACACTCAGTTAGTGTGAACCTTCACCGCCCAGGTGGCAGACATCACAGGTTTAGAACATAGAACATAGAACATTACAGCGCAGAACAGGCTCTTCGGCCTTTGATGTTGCGTCGGCCAATTAGGAAAAAGCAATGACCCTCTAACCTAAACCATTCCCTTTTCGTCCATAAACTTATCTACTAACCTCTTAAACGCCACCAGACTTGGCGCATCTACAACTGACGCAGGCAGGGCATTCCATACCCTTACCACCCTCTGGGTAAAGAACCTACCTCTGACATCCGTCCTATAACCACCACCCCTTGATTTAAAGCTATGTCCCCTCGTGCTAGCTTTCTCCATCCTAGGAAAAAGGCTATCACTGTCCACCCTATCTAAACCTCTAATCATCTTATATGTTTCAATAAGGTCTCCTCTTAGCCACCTTCTTTCTAACGAAAACAACCTCAAATCCCTCAGCCTCTCCTCATAAGACCTGCCCTTCATACCAGGCAACATCCTGGTAAACCTCCTCTGTAAACTCTCCAATGCCTCCACATCTTTCTTATAATGCGGGGACCAGAACTGCACACAATACTCCAAGTGTGGCCACACTAGAGTTTTGTACAGTTGCAACATGATGTTGCGGCTCCGAAATTCAATCCCCCTACCAATAAAAGCTAAGACTCCGACCTCTTCACTAAGCTATGGGCAACTGCCGAAATACCACAAGACTTCAAGGACGCAACGATCATGGCCATCTACAAAAACAAAGGAGACAAAAAGGACTGCAATAATTATCGCGGCATCTCTCTCTTCTCAACTGCAGGAAAATGCCTTTCAAGGATTATCCTCCGACGTTTAGTCTCCCATCTTAGTGAAAAAGTTTTACCCGAAAGCCAGTGTGGTTGCAGAGCAGGTCGCAGCACAATCGACATGGTATTCTCATTACGACTGCTTCAAGAGAAATGTGTTGAACAGCGAAAAAATCTCTATGTTACATTTATCGACCTTACGAAAGCGTTCGACACTGTGGACAGAAAAGGCTTGTGGAAACTCCTACAGAAACTTGGTTGCCCTCCACATTTATGCAAAATTATATGCCAGTTTCATGAAGGCATGGAGGGTCGCATCCACATATGTGGTGAGCTCTCCAACCCATTCCCAATCAGAAACGGCATTAAACAGGGATGCGTTTTAGCTCCTGTCCTCTTCGGATTATTCTATGCTGCTGTTATCCAAGATGCCAGATTAGAGTCATCAGATTCAGGTGTCTTCTTACAAACCAGGACTGATGGTGGTCTTCTCAATCTCACCAGACTGAAGGCGAGAACAAAAGTAAGGGACCTAGTGGTACGAGAGCTTCAGTTTGCTGATGACTGTGCCCTAGTAGCCCATACTCTCAAAGATCTCCAAGCAATCACCAACCACTTTGCCAGTGCAGCTAAAAACTTCAGATTAACAATTAATCTTAAAAAGACTGAGGTTCTGCACCAGCCAGTTCCTGGATCAAATCGTGAAGAACGATCTGTGCTCATCGATAACACAAGTCTTAATTCAGTAACCAACTTCTGTTACCTGGGCAGCATGATAACATCCTCCGCCTCTTTGGACATGGAGATTGAATCGCGAATAAATAAAGCTTGCTTTGCCTTTGGACAGCTAAAAAGTCGTGTCTGGTCACAGAACATCAAGATGGCCACAAAGTGCAAAGTATACAGAGCCGTAGTCATGTCTGCACTGCTCTACGGTTGTGAGACATGGTGTCCATACCAAAGACATTTTCGACAGCTGGACCAACTTCAACAACGACATTTATGCTCTCTGATGAGAATTACATGGAAAGATAAAATAACTAATACTGAAGTTCTCTCCCGAGCTAAAATGCCAGCTGTCTCAACCCTGGTGATGTCTGCCCAATTGCGCTGGGCAGGACACGTAGTCAGAATGCAGGATGGAAGACTGCCCAAGGACATCATGTACGGCCAACTGTCTAGTGGCACCCGCAAACAAGGAGGTCAGCGGCTGCGATACAAAGACACTCTGAAAAGGAGCCTCAAAAAAGCTGACATCGACCCATCAACATGGGAAGAAAAGGCCCTAGACCGTGCACAGTGGCGGACCATCACAAGAAACAGCGTCGACGATATAGGAAGAAAGAACAGAGGAGCAGCACTAGAACGACATAGGAAACGCCACAGTGAAACTCCCGCTCCAACATCCACAGCAGATCTCGTCTGCCAAGTATGCGGAAAGCAGTGCCTGTCAAGGATCGGTTTATACAGCCACAGCAGAACACACACATCAAACCCCCAAAACAGAACTATCAGAAAATAAACGAAATGAAGGAAACCATCATCATCCCTTGGGATGGATAGCGATAGATATAGAAGACTCCATATGCCTTCTTAACAACCTTATCGACTTGATTGCCAACTTTCAGGGATCTATTAACATATACACCAAGATCCCTCTGTTCATCAACACTATTGAGAGTCCTACCATTAGCCTTATACTCTACACATTTGTTATTCCTGCCAAAGTGAATTACCTCACACTTTTCCACATTAAACTCCATTTGCCACCTCTCTGCCCAGCTCTGCAACTTGTCCAAGTCTCTCTGCAAACTATAACACCCCTCTTCACTATCTACCACTCCACCGACTTTAGTGTCATCTGCAAATTTACTAATCCATCCTTCAATACCTCATCCAGATCATTTATAAAAATTACAAACAGCAGGGGCCCCAAAACAGATCCCTGAGGTACTCCACTTGTAACCGAACTCCACGATGAATATCTTCCATCAACCACTACCCTCTGTCTTCTATCTGCTAGCCAATTCCTAATTCAATTAGCTAAATCACCCTCAATCCCGTACATCTGCATTTTCTGCAGAAGCCTTCCATGCGCCACCTTATCGAATGCCTTACTAAAGTCCATATATACCACATCAACTGTCTTACCCCCATCCACCTCTTTGGTCACTTTTTCAAAAACTCAATAAGGTTAGTAAGGCACGACCTACCCTTCACAAAACCATGTTGACTATCCCCAATCAATTCATTTCTCTCTAAATAACTATAAATCCTATCCCTAATAATTCTCTCCAATACTTTGCCCACAACAGAAGTAAGACTCACTGGCCTATAATTCCCTGAAAGGTCTCTCTTCCCCTTCTTGAACAATGGGACCACATTCGCTATCCTCCAGTCTTCCAGCACTATACCTGTAACCAACGACGACCTGAAGATCAGAGCCAGAGGCTCTGCAATCGCCTCTCTCGCCTCCCAGAGCATCCTAGGGTAAATCCCGTCCGGCCCAGGGGACTTATCTAACTTCAAACCCTCAAGAATATCTGGCACATCCTCCTTACCTACTTCAATTAACTTCCATTATTCTGATCCAAATGCTTCAAGAGAACATGAAGTAAAATAACGTTATTTGCACTTGTTGAGAATTTGGAAATTTGCGAGTGTTCAGAGTCCACAGCTGTACAGTGCTTGGACCTATCGAGTGATTCAACAAAAGTTCGTACCTTTAAATAATCACATTCCAGAGATCCGAAGTTAGTATTTCAGTGCAATGCATTCTATAAGATTGAGTGCTGGGGAAAATAAAGCAAAAGGGACTTTGAGGATAAACTTAATTTAGACATCTGACCTTACATAGTTGCAATCTGTCCATCACTGAAGATTAATTTCTAGAACATTTCCACAAGAATGAAAAAAAGCAGCTCATGTTTGCTCATTATTGTGCTCAACTTGCATTTAGACCCCTCCTCCTGTCACGCTTCTGTTCATTGATCTGGCACTCACTCAAGCTGCAACTTCATTTTGAAATTCTCTTGTTTTCCATTCCCTCAGCCCTTCTCTGTCTCCACGAAACCTCATACAACCGCACGAATCCGTGCGTTCCTTTAATTATGGCCAATTGCACATTTCCAGGGCAGCATGGTGGCACAGTGGTTAGCACAGCTTGGGTGACTGTCTGTGTGGAGTTTACACATTCTCCCTGTGTGGAGCATCGTGAGGTTTGCTGTGGGCTTGCGGCTCAATGAGATGCTGAAGTGACCACAACACCACACAACCTTGCCACAGCAATCTCTGCAAGACATGCCGGATCATCAACATGGCTGACATTTTCTATTTCCTCTTCACCTATGACTATGTGCCTGTCTGTGACACTAATCCCATCAAGTTTGCAGATGACACTACAGACGTAGGCCTGATCACTAATAACGAGTCAATCTACAGGGAAGAGGTCCAACATCTGGTGTTGTAAAGTGCTAGAAACAACCTGGCCCTCAACACTAAGAAGATCAATGAACTCATTGTGGACTTCAGGAAGTCATAGACAGCAGACACACATATTCTCATTTACATCAATGGGATAGATGTGGAAAGGGTCTACAGCTTCAAATTCCTGGGCATCCACATCACAAAATTCCTCTCATGGCCCCTCAACTCTTCCTGTCCGGTGAAGAAGGCTCAGCAGTGCCTATGCTTCCTGAGGAGTCTTAAGCAAGCCAACTTGGCCCCCTATCTTCTTGTAAACTTTTACTGGTGCACAATAGAGAGCATCTTGTCGAACTGCATTACAGTGTGGTACTGCAGTTGCTCCATTTCTGACTAGAAAGCTCTGCAGTGGATAGTCAAAACTGCCCAATACATCACTGGCATCAAGCTCCCATCCAGGACATTTATCACAAACACTGTCTATGAAGATTTCTCAGCATTACCAGAGATCCCATCCATCCCAGCCACAGACTGTTTGCCCCCCTGTCATCTGGGAGGCACTGCAGATGCATTTGAGCCCTTAAGACCAGGCTTAGGAACTGCTTCTTCTCCAGACCTGTTACCCAGCTGAACTCCATCCTTTAACATATTCCCAGGCAATGAGTATTACGCAACAGGCTTGTACACATGTAATGACTCTTGGCACTATTTTATAATGACTACTTTGCATTTGCTTTTTTCTTTGTTTCTTTGGAGCCTGCAAGCTCACTTTCCATTGCATTTGTATTTGTGCACTATACAATGACAATAAAGTTGAATTGAATTGAATTGAACCTCTGCCCTCCTCAGGAGCAAATGGCCAATGGCAGCATTCCCTTCCTCTCACCCACTCTTGGCCTACAATTAATCTGAATAAATCCCACCATGAGGTTCCTACTGAGGCCATCCCTTGGCCTAGGTTGGCACTGTCAGGTTGGCATGGGCATGGTGCCAACCTGGCAGTGCTGACCTGTGCCAAGGGGCAGTGCCAGGTGGCATTGCTTGGCTACTGCCTGGTCTTGCCCCACTCCCCTAGGGTCTATAATTACCTTTACACCTCTGGGGAGATCCCCACCCCCAACAGGTTCACGTCTAGATGACAACAAAAACCAGAAAGGCTGGAAAATCTTTGCAGGTCTGATGGAATTTGTGGAGAAAGAATAGAGCCAAGGTTTTGAGCTGACCTAGGAGCGCCTGTTGTAAATAGCCTGACATCACGCTGCACCCGCTCAACATTTGATGAGGGAGAAGTCCCAAAGAGGGTGCTCTCTGATGACATGCTAATGCATTAAAATAAGCTTCCTGGGGTCCTGTGTTTTGTGCCACTCCGCCAGCAAGAGGCCAGGATGATTGGAACTCAGAAACCCGCCAGCGTGAATCGCACTCCGGATTTTGAGTGCATTGTCATTCCTGCGGATGGAGAGTTTTGTTAAGTTTGTGACTTTACAGCCCAAATCTATCCACAGCTATAAAGTTGCCTTCTCTAGCTGGATTTATTTCCACATGTTTTTCGTCTAACCTTCTGCCTTCAACAACCCTCTCATGCAGGCAAGCAACCTGTTATCCATCTCCAACATTTTACATCTAATAAATAAATAAATATGGAATGTTATTATAAGCATCTTCTTACTTAAATGCATTTGCTAATATCTGGAATGTCTGTGATCATGCATGGAGTGACACTATCAGTAACGTGGGTTTAGTCTCCATGAGAGACCTCTGTATTACTTGCTGTACCCAGTCCTGACTTCTTGCTGCATTTTAATTCAATGTTTCTTTCTATATAAAACTCAGAATTTATTTAAGCGTTCAACTCCATATGTGGCTGAAGTTACTACAAAAACATTCATAGAAAATGACAATTTTAAAAATATTCTATCATTTTTCCCTTGGTTTACCTTTAGAGTTCTTTATCGGACTAATTTACTTCATAGATTAATTCTGGAGGGATGCCAACTCTAATTACACCAAAAAGAACTAAAAACAGTACTGGACAAAGCTAGGTTTGAAGGGCTAGGGTTGGCAACCCTCCATGATAAATCTATGAAGTAAATTAGTCCAATAACGAAGACTGAAGATAAATCAAGGGAAACATGATAGAATATTTTAAAAACATGTCATTTTCTATGAGTCCCAGGATAGCAACATGGACCCCCACCAATTGGCAAGTCTTGCAGACACAACAGGCTACAAGATGAAGGCGTGTAAAATCACCAGCTCCAACGCATCCCTTCCTGATGAGCTCGATGGTCAGTGAGACCATGCCCTCCACTCCAGAAGATTCGGATGACCCTGCATCAGAGTTCACCACTGCACATGCCAGGCAGCTTTTCATAGGTCAACCCGCAGAAAGTGACTGGCCCGGATAGGGTACCCAGATGAGCACTCAGATTGTGCACGGTTCAGCTGGTGGGAGTATTCATAGACTTCTCCAAGGTCCCGTTACAATAATCTGAGTTCTCTATCTGCTTCAAGAAGATGAACATCATCCTGGTACCAAAGAAAAGCCAGGCAGCGTGCCTTAATGACTATCGGCTGGTGGCTCTGACATCCATCATTGTGAAGTGCATCGATAGGTTAATCATGGTATGTATCAATTTCAACTTTCCGGATTGGCTGGATCGAGTACAGTTCACCCGCCGTCACAACAGTTCTACAGCAGACACATCTTCCTGGCCCTACACTCAACCCTAGAACACTAGGTAACAAAGGCACCTGTGTCAGACTCCTATTTATTGACTACAGCTCAGCCTTCAACACCATCATTCCTACGAAACTCATCTCCAAACTCTGTGGTCTGGGCTTCAGCGTCTCCCTCTGTGACTCATAGACCACAATCAGTAAGGAAAGGCAACAACACCTCCTCCATGATCATCCTCAACACCGGTGCCCCACAAGGCTCTGTTCACAGCTCCCTACTATACTCCTTATATACCTATGACTGTGTGGCCAAATCTGCCCCCAACTCGATTTTCAGGTTTGCTGATAACACCATTGTAGTGGGTTGGATCTTAAATAATGATGAGACGGAGTATAGGAATGAGATAGAGAATCTGGTGAACTGATGCGATGACAATAATCTCTTCTCAACTTAAACAAAACAAAGGAGATATCAGGTAGACCTAAGGAAGCATAGTGCAGCACATGTCCCTTTCTACACCAATAGGGATGAATTAGAAATGGTTGATAACTTCAAGTTTTTTTGATGTCAAGATCACGAATAACCTGATCTGGTCCCCCCATGCCGACACTATAGTTAAGAAAGCCCACCAACACCTTTACTTTCTCAAAAGACCAAGGAAATTTGATATGTCAGTATGGCTCCCACCAACTTTTACAGATGCACTATAGAAAACATTCTTACTGGTTGTATCACAGTTTGGTATGGCTCCTGCTCAGCCCAAGACTGCAAGAAACTATAAAGAGTTGGGAATGTAGTCTAATCCATCATGCAAATCAGCCTCCCATCCATTGACTCTGTCTCAGAAAAGCAGCCAGCATAATTAAGGACCCCACACACACTGGATATTCTCTCTTCTACTTTCATCAGGAAAAAGATACAAAAGTCTGAGATCACATACCAACTGACACATGAACAGCTTCTTCCCTGCTGCTATTAGACTTTTAAATGGATCTGGTTCACATTACCTTTCTTTATACTCTAGTTATGACTGTAACACTGCATTCTGCACTCTCTCATGTTCTTCTCTATGAACGGTTTGTTTTGGCTGTATAAAGCACAAAAATCAATAGTTTTCACTGTATGCTAATACACGTGACAATAATAAATACAATCAAATCAAAACAAGAACAATTAAAATGGACATTTTTACTTGTCTTTAGAACAGGTGCCTAGTTTGAATAACACAGGCTGTGGGGTGGTATTTTAATGTAAAAATAGGTTTGAAAGCATAATCTACAGCAGTGTCTTTTTCCGGTGACCCACTTTCACCAAATGGCAATCCTCACGACCCATAGCACGTCACGTGGGATATATAATGAGGTACAATCTTTTCACTTTGTACTAACATTACATGGCATATTAAACTCCAGGGGGTCTGTTTCAGAATAATTTTCTAATTTATTCATGTCAAAGGGAAGATGATGACTCATGGCATTATCACTAGACTATTAATCCAGAAGGTTCGCTAATGTTCGCTAATGGGGTCGAATCCTGCCAGAATAGAATCTCAATCTAATAAAAATACATCTGGAATTAAGAACCTCCTGATGGTTAATGTGTTGATTATCCTTTTTCATGTCAAGCCATAATTTAAAATAAATAAAATGCCTCAAAAACTTTCCTGTTTTTCAGACATTGGCCAAGATTTTACTGCCCAGGTCGCCACAGCAATTGGAATAGGCGAGAGACAGACCAGGGAAAGGTCTGTTGACCTTGTCTGGGATTTTAGGATTAGGGGACAAGCAAGGCTGTAAAATTCTACCCATCATCTCATATTGAAATTGATGGCATAGCAAAATATTTTTATGCACACACAGGGGAAAAATAATGAATTGGATTTTTTTTTTAAGAGCAATACAGCACGGGAAACAGGCCCTTCGGCCCAACGAGCCCGCGCCGCCGTCATAACTATATAGTAACAATTCCATTATCCTATTCTAATTTTAGGTTATTCCTAATATGGAAGAGTCTCAATGTAGGGACAATTTGTTTCCCAATCAGCCTAAGAGCGAATTTTTGGGATGTGGGAGGAAACCGGAGCGCCCGGAGAAAACCCACGCAACCACGGGGAGAACGCGCAAACTCCCGCAGACACCGGCCCAATTCCAAGTGTCTGCACAGCCACATCGATAGTCTCTGAGCTGTCATGGTGCCCTTCAGATGGTCCACATAAAGCACTCATTTACGACATGAGGTACCAGGCAACCCATGAATCAACATCCAAGAGCTGTACCCGCACCACCTGCCGAATGCATGCTCAATGTTGGTCAAGTAGGGACCGAATTACCTGTGGAAAAAAGCCGTAGTTAAACAGTCCTAATATATCCCTCTATCTGCATACTGCTCATGTGGCTGTCCAAGAGACCCTTAAACAGCCCCAGCGTGCCTGCTCCCACCACCTTACTCAGCAGTGCATTCCACACCCCCACTACCCTTTGTGTGAAAAACTGCCCTCTAATATTCGTCTTATACTTAGCCCCCCTCACCCTAAGGCCATGACCCCTCATCCTATCCATTTCTGAAAGTGGAAAAAGTTTACCTCCATTTACTCTATCTATACCCTTATAATCTTATACACCTCTATGAGATCCCCTCTAAGCCGACGTCTTTCAAGGGAAAACAACCCCAGTCTATTTAATCGTTCCTCATAAGACAGTCCTTCCATACCAGGCAGCATCCTGGTAAACCTCCTCTGCACTCTCTCCAAGGACTCCACAACCTTCCGATAGTACGGCGACCAGAACTGGACGCAGTATTCCAAGTGAGGCCTAACCAACGTTCTATACAATTGCAACATCAAACTCCTACTCTTGTATTCTATACCCTTTTCTATGAAAGCTAACATACTATACGCCTTCTTTATCACCTTCTCCATCTGTGAGGACACCTTCAGAGACTTGTGAACCTGCACCCCCAAGTCTCTCTGCGTCTCTATGCTCCGTATAGTTTTACCTTTTATCCTATAACTCTCTTCTACATTTTCCCGGCCAAAATGCATCACCTCGCATTTATCCGGATTAAATTCCATTTGCCATCTATCTGCCCAGTCTACCAACCTATCTATGTCCTGTTGTATTGCCTGGCACTGCTCCTCTGTACCCGCTGGTTGTAAGATAATGACAAACTTTGAAGTTATAGACTGCCCTCACATAGAAACATAGAAGATAGGAGCAAGAGGAAGCCATTTTGTCCTTCATTACGATAAAAGCTGATCATCCAATTCAGTAGTTCAATCCTGCTTTTATCCCATAACCTTTGATCTCATTCACCCCAAGTGCTATATTCAACTGCCTCTTGAATACATTCAATATTTTGGCATTAACTACTTCCTATGGTAATGGATTCCACAGACTTACCAATCTTTGGGTGAAGAAATGTCTCCTCACCTCCGTCCTAAATGGTCAACCCTGAATCCTCAGATTCTGACCCCTAGTTCTGCATCACCCCACCATCAGGAATATCCTCCCTGCTTTGATGCTGTCTAGTCCTGCTAGAATTTTATAAGTCTCTATGAGATCCCCACTCATTCATCTGAACTCCAGCGAAAACAGTCCTAATTTAGTCAATCTCTCCTTATATATCAGTCCTGCCATCTCTGGAATCAGCCTGGTAAACATCTGCTGCTCTCCCTCGAGAGCAAAAACATCCTTCCGCAGAAAAGGAGACCAAAACTGCACATAATACTTGGTAAAGTGTGACCTCACAAGGCCCTGTTTAATTACAACAAGACATCCCTGCTGTTAAGCTTGAAACCTCTCGCAATGAAGGCCAACATAACATTTGTCTTCTTTACTGCCTGCTGCACCTGCAATGCTTGTCTTCAGTAACTGGTGCACAAAGACATCCAGGTCCTGCTGCACACTCCTCTCTCTTGATTTACAGCCATTCAGTAGCAATCTGTCTCCTTGCTTTTACTTCCAAAATGAATAACCTCATATTTATTATGGCAAGGATTTTGAGACCAAGGCAGTGTCCACTGATCAGGCAAGCTGCAGTTCTATAGCTACAGTCACAATCAAAACAGGATTTACAGTACATTTAAAAATAGATCTCTCTCCTAAGTCTCACCTTTCCCTTTCATAAAGTGCATGTAACTTGAATTGTCTCAGGCAATGCCAAGCTTTTCCTCCAAATCAAAAGTCTCCATGCTGGCTTTGTCATTGCCTTAGAGGCTCTTATTGACAAACCACCTTCTACACAAAATGTGTTCCATTAACAGAACATCCCGCATATTTTTTAAACATGATTACAGAACATCCTGCCTTTTTTGGAACAAGGGGATCTGTTTATAGAACAGAGAGAATTTATCTAGCCACCCATTTTTAACATCCCGAGACCCACATCTGGGTCGTGACCTCCAATTTGAAGAAGGCTGTTCTAGGGTCACACATCAGTATCACGTTTTCAGATGTACTGCCTTTGGATGAAGCCTTAAACCAATGTCCCAGCTACCCGTGCCCACTTAGCACTTCAAAATTAATACATTTTGTAAAGTGCTTTGGGCTCTCCAGGGCACAACGCTGAGATTCTGCTTAAATGTACAGTAAATAATGATGAGGCATCTGACTGTAAATACTCAATTAACCTATTACTCTTTCCACTTTCTATTCAAAACCCACATCATAAAATTATATTGCTAGAGAAATCTTCAAAGGCTGACTTGGTCTTGTTTCAAATATTAAAAAAGTGCACTTGGTTATTATTTATTCATTTAGAAACCCTTTCAAGTCACATGAATACCAAGTTCCCATGCGTCTCTTTAATTCATAGAATCATATGGCATAGAAAGATGCCATCCATCCCCTATGCTTGTGTTGTTCCTTCACTGTCTCACTATTACCGTGTGCAGGACAGTGACACAGTGGTTAATGCTGTTGCCTTGCGGTGCTGGGGACCTGGGTTCAATTCCTGACTTGGATCACTGTCTGCATAGAGTCTGCACATTTTTCCCATGTCTGTGTGGGTTTGCTCTGATTTCCTCCCACACCCTGAAAGTTGTGCTGTTTAGATGCATTGACCAGAACAAGTGCTGGAATGTGGCAATTAGGGAAATTTCACAGTAACTGCATTGCAATGTTCATGTAAGCTTGACTTGTGATTAATAAATAAACTTCTGCTCTGCAATTTATTGCTCTTCAAAGACTTAGCCAGCTCCTTTTTAAATGTTTCTATTCAATCTGTTTCCACCATTCTTTTAGGCAGTTTTTTCTGGATCATAGCAACATGCTGTTTACAACAAAACTCCCAATTTCTATTCTTGTACATTTGCTAATTATTTTAAAGTTATTTTCTCTAGTTTCTGACTCTTGTATCAGTGGAAGCAGTTTGATCACAATGGATTCGAAAGGAGGCTATCAGCCTCCACAAAGACATTCCACAATGGAAGGGAATCTCACCCTTGAGTACTGCTTGTTCTTGCAGTTCCAGCAATACCAGAACACAATACACCAGTAGTTCTCAGCTGGTGTGCATATATGAAGACCTCCCACAAGGCCACTGAAGAAAAAGAATCAAAATTAATGTAATCAAAAGAAAGCTAATCTTTTTCTTCAGGATGTGGAGATGTCAGTGTTGGACTCGGGTAGGCACAGTGAGAAGTCTCACAACAACAGCTTAAAGTCCAACAGATTTATTTGATTGCATGAGCTTTTGGAGCATTGCTCAAATGAAGATGCAGCACTCAGTATGTTCATGCTACCAAATAAACCTGTTGGAGACTCACCCGATGAAGGGGCAGCACTCCGAAAACTCCTGCTACCAAATCGACTTGTTGAACTTTAAATTGATGTTGTGAGACCTCTTACTTTGTCTTTAGCCCTCTGGTTGGCACCTCCAGATTTCACGAACCTTAGGCCTCCTGCACATATACCAGATGGGAAAGAGCCATGTTGGCCGGGCCCTTACACGTGACCATTGGGACTCAGAGCTGAAGGCAAAGGCACCGTGCACCTGCACAGAAAGCAAAAACTCAACAACGGAGAAGCGAGAGAGATGGGGGTTAAAAAATGGCATATGCTGTTCTGAAATTCACAATCTTGAAACCATGCCAATAGTTTGTATTTATAGTTATGTTTCACTAATGTTTAGCCATGAGATTAGCACTACACTAACTATGTTCTGCATTTCAACTTCCTCTCACATATTTCTTAATTATGTTACCAACTGGCTTTGACAGACACCCCACTAATGGTGCCACAAGAGACAGTAATGACCTTGAGTTTTATGAATACCCTTTCACTGGCTGTACATAATATACGCCTTTCAGTGGAGAAGGAGCCGATTCCTTGCAAAAGTTAAACAATTAGTGCTGACAGGAGAAATGGAAAGATCAGTACTGCCTCGATTCCACCTGTAGAAGCTCACTGTAGAAGATGGCATACTGCTCTGGAGGGCATGGGTTGTTGTTCCGCATCAGGGGCACACTTCCATACTTGTTGAATTATATCACAGACAGCCTGGTTGAAGGTGTTGGCAAGAAACAATGTTTGGTGGCCTGGAATGGACACAGAGATAGCAGTAATTATGGGCTGGTGCCAGCAATGCCACCAAGGGCAAAAGTTGCTACTGGCAACTTCCCTACACTCATGGGAATGACTGGATAGATCATGGACTAGGCTGCACTTGGATAATGCAGGCCCATTCATGAGCTCAATGTTCTAATCATTAGTGGAAATCCACTCCAAGTGGTTGGACATCTACAGGGTGCATTCAATGACCACAACAATAGCAGTAGAGAAACTTCACACCTCCTTTCTAACATGAGGTGATGGTTTCTAACAATGGGACATCTTTTGGCAGCCAGGACTTCACCAAGTCCATGAAATCAAATGGGATTCAACATATCAGCTCGGCATCGTATGGTCCTGCGGACAGAGCAATCCAGACCATAAAAACTTGTTTAAAAAAAAGCTGTCAGCCTCAACAGCTCTCTTGTTGGTTATTCGATGATAGAATCATAGAATCATACAGTGCAGAAGAGGCCCATTGACCCATCAGGTCTGTACCGACACATGAGAAACTCCTCATCTCCCACCTAATCCCATTTACCAGCACTTGGCCCATAGCCTTGAATGTTCCCATGTGCTCATCCAGATACTTTTCAAAGGATGTGAGGCAACCTGCCTCAACTACTTTCCCAGGCAGCGCATCCCACACCATCACCAGCTCCTCTTGAACTATGTCCCCTCATGATTGATCTTCAACTAAGGGGAAAAGATATTCCTTATCCACCCTGTCCATGCCTCTCATAATCTCTTACACCTCAATCAGGTCACCCCTCAGTCTTCTGCGCATAATACTCCAGCTGTGATTTTACCAAAGTTCTATACAACTCCAACTAGACTGTGTCACTTTTGTAATCTATGTCTTGACTGATGAAGTCCCGTATGCCTTTTTAACCACTCTACTAACATGCCTTTCCATCCTATGGACAAATATACCAAGGTCTCTTTATTTTACCTAACTTCTTAGTATTATGCTGTTCATTGAATATTTCCTTGTAAAATTACTCCTTCCAAAGTGTATCACCTCACACTGTTCAGGCTTAAATTCCATCTGCCACTTATCTGCCCATTTGACCATCCATCTACATCTTCTTGTCGCCCAAGACAGCCTCATTCTCAACTACCCACTCAATCTTGTGTCATCCACAAACTTAGTAATCCTACCCCACACATAGTATCAATGCCATTTATATAAATAAATGATAACTAATAGGGGATCCAGTGCAAATCCCTGTGGTACGCCACTGAACATGGCTTTTAGTCGCTAAAGCAGCCTCTTGTCATCATTCTCTGTCTCCTACAACTGAGCCAATTTAAATCCACTTTATCACTTGGAATACTGCGTCCAGTTCTGGTCGCCGTACTATCGGAAGGATGTGGAGTCCTTGGAGAGAGTGCAGAGGAGGTTTACCAGGATGCTGCCTGGTATGGAAGGACTGTCTTATGAGGAACGATTAAATAGACTGGGGTTGTTTTCCCTTGAAAGACGTCAGCTTAGAGGGGATCTAATAGAGGTGTATAAGATTATAGGGGTATAGATAGAGTAAATGGTGGTAAACTTTTTCCACCTTCAGAAATGGATAGGACGAGGGGTCATGGCCTTAGGGTGAAGGGGGCTATGTATAAGACGAATATTAGAGGGCAGTTTTTCACACAAAGGGTAGTGGGTGTGTGGAATGCACTGCCGAGTAAGGTGGTGGGAGCAGGCACGCTGGGGCTGTTTAAGGGTCTCTTGGACAGCCACATGAGCAGTATGCAGATAGAGGGATATAGTAGGACTGTTTAACTATGGCTTTTTTTCCACAGGTAATTCGGTCCATACTTGACCAACAAGGAGCATGCATTCGGCAGGTGGTGCGAGGACAGCTCTTGGATGTTGATTCATGGATTGCCTGGTGCTTCATGTCGTAAATGAGTGCTTTATCTGGACCATCTGAAGGGCACCATGACAGCTCAGTGACTATCGCTGTAGCTGTGCAGACACTTGGAATTGGGCCGGTGTCTGCGGGAGTTTGTGCGTTCTCCCCGTGGTTGCGTGGGTTTTCTCCGGGTGCTCCGGTTTCCTCCCACAACCCAAAAATTCGTTCTTAGGCTGATTGGGAAACAAATTGTCCCTATAGTGAAAGTCTTCCATATTAGGAATACCCTAAATTTAGAATAGTATAATGGAATTGCTACTATATAATTATGACGGCGGCGCGGGCTCGTTGGGCCGAAGGGCCTGTTTCCCGTGCTGTGTTGCTCTAAAACAAAAAATCAAATTACCCTGTATCTTATCTACATTTGCCTTCATTACAAATTTCCCATGTGGGATCTTATCAACGACTTTGCTGAAATCTGTATAAACTATGTCAACTGAACTAACCAAATCTGGTCACCTCCTCAAATAATTAAATCAAATTTGTTAGATATGACCACCCTCTGATGAAGCCATACTGACTATCTCAGATCAGAAAGGCCTTGCCTTTCCAAGTGCTCTCCTTCAGAATTTTCCACAATAGTTTCTCTACCACTGATGTAACACTCACTGTCTGTAGTTCTCTGGCTTATCTCTAAAACTCTTCTCAAATATGGAACCTTATTAGCTGTTCTTCAGTTGTCTGGCATTTCCCCTATAGCCAGATAGGAATGAAAATGATTAAAATTAAAATTATTTAAATTATTCATCATTTATATAAATAACATTGATGACTGTATGACAATAGGATTAGTAAGTTTGCAGATAACACAAAGTTTGAGTGGGTGGTTAACAGTGAGGCTGAATGTCTTGGGTTAAGAGGATATAAATGGTTGTCAAATGGGGTAGCATGGTGGCATAGTGATTAGCACTGCTGCCTCACAGCGCCAGGGGCCCAGGTTCAATTCTGGCCTTGGGTCACTGCCTGTGCGGAGTCTGCACATTCTTCCTGTGTCTGCAAGGGCTTCCTCGGGTGCTTCAGTTTCCTATCACATTCCAAAGATGTGCGGATTAAGTTGACTGGCCATGCTGAATTGACCCTAGTGCCAGGGGGATTAGCAGGGTAAATATGTAAGGTTACGGAAATAGGGTCTGTATGGGATTGTGTTCAGTGCAGACTCGATGGGTTGATTGTCCTTCTTCTGCATTGTAGGGATTCTATGAAAAATTTTGGAAGAGCCCTTGCAATTTCCTTCCTTGCCTCCCACAGGAGCTGGGGACACATTTCATCCAGACCAGGAGATTTGTCCAGTTTTATGTCGGCCAACACTTCCAATATCTTGTCCTTGCCTGTGCTCAAGAACCACACAGTCTCCCTGAATTATATACCTCCATTCTCATTCTCTTGGGTGAAGATGGATGTGAAGTATTCATCCAACACTCCATCGAAGTCCTCAGGCTCCACCCACAGGTTTCTCTCTTGATTTCTAATAAGTCTACTCTTTCCTTGGTTATCCTCTTCCCATTATTGTACTTTTGAAATATCTTGGAATTGTCTCTATTTTTATCAGCCAGAACTTTCTCATATCCCCTCTTTGCTTTCCTAATTGCTTTCTTAATTGCCACCCTGCACTTCTTATACCTCATTAATGCCTCCACTGATTTGCTCCACTAGTACCTGCCAAAAGCCTTTCTTTTCCTTCCTCACTTTATCATGGGTATCTCCCATACAATGAATAGCACCCACAGAATTGCCATGGGAGTAATGACTCTGCACTAGACTCAGTATGATCTTCCTGAACCTCAGAGGGAAAGTGGAAAGACAACAAGAAACCCTATGCAAAGAACAGAGAACAAAGAACAAAGAACAAAACAGCACGGGAAACAGGCCCTTCGGCCCAACGAGCCTGTGCCACCACTCCGACGTTCCCACCTCTATCTGTGATCCCTGTCTATGTTTATAGATCTATGGATTAAAAATCAAATTTGTTTAGGGAGAATTTGTTTTGCCAATTAGCCTAAGAACACATCTTTGGGATGTGGGAGGAAACCGGAGCACCCGGAGAAAACCCATGCAAGCACGGGGAGAATGTGCAAACTCCCACAGACACAGGCCCAAATCCATGTATCTGCACAGCACAGCGAAAGTCACTGAGCTGTTGTGTTGCCCATTAAATGGTCCAGGTCAAGTGTACATTAACGACGTGAAGCACTAGGATACTCTCAAAAAAAAAAATCCTCTCATGACCCATCGCGTGTGTGCCCCTTGTTAGACAACAAGGTGGACCAAAGCACCTGTAGGATAAAAACAAATACATCAATATCATCATCAATTTACACACTTCCCAGGGACTCCCAAGGTTCATGATCCCTATTTTAAATCCGTTTTCTATACCCCTCCATTCCCATTCTGTTCATGTGCCCATCTAAGTCTTTCTTAAATAACTCCAGAGTACCTCCCTCCACCACTTTACTTGGCAGCACATTCCATAACCCCAACACCATCTGTGTGAAAAAACTCCTTCTAGCATTCAAATTATACCTTACGCCCATCACCCTAAGCCTGTGACCCCTCGTGCCATTCGAGTCCATCCTAGGAAAAAGCTTAACCCTGTTTACTCTATCTATACCCCTCATAAATTTGTACTTCTCTATGCAGAGGGCAGCATAACAGCAGCTGGAGGCCGGTGATGAAGTACTGGTAAAGAATTACACCAAGTGTCCCATATGGCCATCGGGAATAGTTGATTCTAGGATGGGGTTGGTATCCTACAAAATGAAGCCATCCAGAGAGAACATCGGGATCAGGTGCGGGCCTTGAAATCAGAATTTGTGCAAGAGCTAGCTATGCCCAGTGGATCTCGGACAAAGAAATGCCGTCCTGTACTGTCCTCCCCTCGCTCTCTGTTGCTTGCCGTTAAGGCTTTGGAGCCTGAAATGGATGTTACGGATGAAGTCACAGCTACTCCTTTGCTTCCCAAGGAATGCAAGGAGCCAGAACTCTGGCACAGCAGCTACTGAGCAAGCAAACAAGAAAATGCCGTTGGTTCACTTGCTCCTTCGCTGTACATTTGGCAATGCTAAAACTATAACTTGGGAAGTTTTAACTTGATTTAGATTTCACTGCCAGTGAAATGTTACAGAAGCGGCAGAGTGTTTGGAGAGTGTGTGGTATCGGAAAGTGAGAGGGTCCCTTGAGTTTTGTGGGTCGTATTGCTGAAAAGGAAGATCTGTTCCGCAATAAATGAAAATTAAAGTCTCTGTGGAACAACTTGTCTGATTAAAAATAAACATCTATTCACTCTAAAACAAAAGACATTCTTTATGGGAAAAAAAGAATATTTCCCTTCTCCATTTATAGAAACTGTTTTTGTCACCATCTGTGAAATTAACAATAGCATTTATCATTTGTATTTCAGAGGAAGAAATGTATGAAAATATTACATAAATAGTAGAATCAAGCATATTATGTGAATTACAATGAACACTTAATTAGCACTGTTAGTTTGTTCATGCGTTAGCATTCAGATTCAGCCTTTGTGGAATTAAGCACCCCCTCAAGAACTTGAGCACATTGAGGGTGATTTTGAATCCGCACTCTCCTTCTGTAGCAACGGTGGCATGAACTCAGAATCCAGAGCGTGACTTGCATTGACAAGTTTCTGTGTTCCGATCTTCCTGGTCTCCAGCCGGTGGAGTGGTGTGAAGCACATTGCAAGTCCTCAAAAAGTTCATTTTAATACGTTAGTATGTCATTAGTGAGCACTCTTCGTGGGACTTCCCCTCATTACTGGAGGCCTCTGTGGTGGGCAGGTGGGAGATTTACTCAGCTTCTGATTGGGCGCCTTTCAAAGATGGACCCTGATCTCTGTGCAGCAAAGTTTTACCAGTGTGTTGAGGCCCTCCCCCGCCCCTTCTCCTGCTCTGTATGATGAGGTGAAACTCACCTCCCTGCTGTTTATTGGCAGAGTGTCATAAGATCTGGAGAGAAGACTGACCGGTTTCTCTGGAGGGAAACATGTTATTCTCCTAACTGGAAATAACACTCAGCCATTTTAGAACAAAGAACAAAGAACAACACAGCACGGGAAACAGGCCCTTTGGCCCAATGAGCCCACGCCGCCATTTTAACAGTGTGAGTTCCCACTTTCATCCATGACCTTTGTCTATGTTTATGCAAATCCACATTGGAAATCAGACTGGGGAGACAATTTTAGGACAATTTGTTTCATCAATCAGCCTAAGAGCACATCTTTGGGGTGTGAATTCTACCAGATTCATAAGGCACGACCTCCCCTTAACAAAGCCATGCTGCATATGCCTAATCAATTTGCAACGCTCTAAGTGCATATAGAAGTGGTAAGATTTCACCTATCATCCAAGCTGATATTTTTGGCAGTATATTGCTGACTAGATGCTAAACTGTTTGAGATGAATAAAATGTGATTGTTAATAAGGAAACCCTTAGGGACAGGCTGAGAGTCAGGTTCTATATAAAAATCAAAGAACAAAGAACAAAGAACAACACAGCATGGGAAACAGGCCCTTTGGCCCAATGAGCCCACGCTGCCACCCTGATGTTCCCACTTCCACCCATGACCTCTGTGTATCTTTATAGAAATTTAACTTGGAACCAAATTAGCGAGACAATTTAGGAGAATTTGTTTTGCCAATCAGCCTAAGGGCACATCTTTGGCGTATGGGAAGAAACTGGAGTGCTCAGAGAAAACCCACACAAGCACGGGGAGAATGCATAAACTCCCACAGACACCGGCCCAGATCCATGTATCTGCACAGCAACAGTGATAGTCACTGAGTTGTTGTGTTGCCCATCAACTGGTCCAGTTCGAGCATACACTAACGATGTGAAGCAATAGGCTACTCTCGAAAAATCCAAGAGCAGCCCTCTCACAACCCATCGTGTGTATGCCCCTTGTTGGACAACAAGGCGGACCAAAGTATCTGTAAGATAAAAGAGGAATACATCAATATCATGCACAACTTATGCAATTCCCAGGGACTTCTCAAGGCTCATAATCCCTATTTTAAATCAGTCTTCTATATTCCTCCATCCCTATTCTGCTCATGTGCCCATCTAAGTATCTCTTAAATAACTCCAACATGCTTGCCTCCACCACCTTACTTGGCAGTGCGTTCCATACCCTCACAACCCTCCGTGTGAAAAAACACCCTCTAGCATCCAAATTATACCTTACCCTTCTCACCCTAAGCCCGTGACCCCTCATGATATTTGATTCCAACCTAGGAAAAAGCTTACTACTGTTTATTCTACCTATACCCCTCATAATCTTGTACACCTCATTCCTTAATTTGCAATACAGAACCTTTACACTAGAGAGGAATATTAATGAACCATCAATCAGGGACCAAGTAGGTGGTTTCAGGGCTTAAGTGGACCTAAACTGCTGGGATTTTGATGCCTGAAATTGCAGCCTGCTTGACCAAGAGGTCAGTAAGAACATATTTCCAGTGAGATTGAGGTCCTGCATTATTCATGTGTGTTGAACCCCGATGACATCACCAGGATACGATCGCAGTTTTAACTGAGCCTGAGCTGTTAGGGCTTCCCCATCAGGTGAAAATAATGGAGGAAGGATTCTGGGCCACAAGATATTCAAACAGTTAAGTCAGTCTTTTGGGCATGCGTGTTATTTTCAGCCCCATCTCTGGTGGATAAGGGGCAGAGAATCAAGCAGGAAAACCAAAATGGTTCTTAGGTCACAGGAGTTTCCTCTCTGAGCTGTCTCAGCAATGCCTCCCACATCCCTGCAACACCTCCCATAAGCCTGCCTCCCTCAGGACAGAAATGGACCAGTTGGTCTAACATACAGGCGTTTATGCCCCATTCAAGCCTCCTTCCATCATTCTTTCTCTAACACAAACAGTAGAATGCTTTATTCCTTTCTCCCTCGTATGCTTATGTTGACTTCCTTTGGATGCCTCTACATTTGTTTTAGCTGCTCTCTGTGATAGTTAATTCCACATCTTTAGCACTCTCATGGGCAATTAAATTTCTTCTGAGTTCCCTCTTTGATTCCTTGTGACCCTTATTTTGATGACTTTTAGTTTTGCTCTTCTGCACTCTGTCAAAGCCTTTCAACATTTTAAAGGCCCCTAATAAACTTCTCTTCAGCCTTTTCTTTTCTAGGAAAAAGAAATCCAGCCAATTTATCTATTTCTGATCGGTATAACCTGCCATTTCTGGTATTTTTGTTCATGCTTTTTGTCCTTATATTGTTTTCATTGTATGGCAACAGGAATTCTGCAGCACTTCAGATGCAGTCTAAATAAGATTTGATAAAAAGTTTGGCTGGATTTTTCAAAACTATCCCTTCAGAAATAAACCTTGATGCTTGATGTGTTTTTTTTATGGCCATGCTAACCTGCTTTGTTATTTTTACTTTTACTGATTTGTTGACTTGCGCTCCCAAGAGGTCTTTTGGTACAGTGAGTCTTGTTCTTGCCTCAGATCCAGCTGCAAGTTCTAACTGGGAACTAGGCCAAACAGGTTGGTTACCAAGCTGCAATTTCATCCTACACATGAGAGGTGCTGAGAGTGGGAGAGATTCCTTGTCAGCCATGTGATGGAAAGAAAATTGGACATCCATGATCACTCTGCATTGCTTTGGACTCTTGAGAAGGTGAGGGGTGAGCTGCCTTCTTGAACCGTTGCAGTTCATTTGATGTAGGTGCACCCACAGTGCTGAGGGAGGCGGTTCCAGAATTGTGATCTAATGACAGTGAAGGAATGTTAATATATTACTAAGTCAGGATGGTGTGTAACTTGGAGGGGAACTTACTGGCGAGGAAGTTCCCATCCACCATCTGTACGAACATCTTGAATACCACACCACACCTCCAGACTCCCTTTCTCCTCTATCACATTTACATTCTCATTTTCCAAGTCATATGTTACCTCCTTATCTGTCCTCTGAAAATATAAAACTTCACACTTATGTGTTGAAATTCATTTACCAATATAAATTTATTTAATTCTTAGTCACAAGTAGTCTTCCATTAACAATGTAATGAAGCTGTTGTGAAAATCCACTAGTCACCACAATCCGTCACCTGTTTGGGTACACTGAGGGAGCATTTGTCAAAGCCAATTTACCAAACCTGCACATCTTTGATTGTGGGAGGAAAACGGAGCACTCGAAGGAAAGTCACGTAGACACGGGGAGAATGTGCAAACTCCACACAGACAGTGACTCAAGGCAGGATTCAAATCTAGTCTCTGGCACTCTGTCTATTGCAGACCAGAACACCTCATTCGCCTGAGGAATGCTACAAAAGCCGAGAGCTTGCAAGTTTACTATCAAATAAATCGGTTGGATTTAAAATTGGTATTGTCAAACCTGTTACTGTGTTTACCCCAGTCCAACGCCGGCATCTCTACACTATGAGGCAGCAGTGCCAACCACCGTGCCACCTCATCCTACATGTTCTCTCATTATTTGTTGCAGTTTGCTCAATGTTCTTGCTTAGATGTACTGGTGTATGTCTACACAGCAGACTGACATATCACGTGCAGGCCTTGTTTCGTGGTCTGGAATTTTACAGTCCCATCTGCGGCAAGGCCTGATGGGACTTGGAGGGCAGCCCAAAATAAATCCATTGACCTGGATGCAAGTGGGGCCAAAAAATCTTTTGTGTGGCTATGTACAACAGCAAAGTTATATGGAACATGGGCCCTACCTCTTCAGTATTAACTAGCCCCTGCCAACTTGACATCCTGTACATTATGAAGCTTGGCATCTGAGTAGGTAAGTGAAAATGAATTAGTGGCTGCTTTATCTGCAGTTTAATCTATGTAATTCTTATCTTTCTGCTCTTGACAAAGATCTGCTGGGACAACCTGTTGTTGTAAGTAATGAGTGAATTGAAGCTTATTACTGTCAGGAAACCATAGCTGGTAGTTTCTGAATATTGTTAGTGAAGAAATTAATGTTAAACTATTGCAGTATATCATCATCTCCAACAATCTGCAGTCATAATTTCCAGGTGATTATGCTGTTCAATTTTAATTACTTCAATGGCTCACTACTATCAGCAGAATCTCTCAGTGCAACACTAAATCTTGCTGTCATCTACCACCGCTTGTATATCCTATAGTCTCCTGACTCTGGCTACCTACAACTGATGCTAGGACATGCAGCCATCTCTGGGCCAGAATTTACTTCCTAACCTTCTGTGCCACTCCTTTCCTGGCCCTCCCTTTGCTCTGTCTCTTGCACTGAATGCCTTTAAACCATTTTTTTCAACTAAGCATCAAGTTCTAATCTCATTATCAGCATTGAGGCGCACATGAGCAATGAAAATATGTTGGTGATATGAAGACTGATTTTATCAGCTTGCCCCTATGCTTTGACCCAAGCAAAAGGAAACTGATAAACATCATTTCTTTGCTGTCTGATATAGGAAGAGATCATCTTGGTTCTCAACTGAATCTGTTTTTTAAACATTTTTGCATGACTACATTTTTTTTGTTTTTGCATATCTAAAATTGCCGTATGTGTTTTTAAAAATTAATTGATGGGCTGTGAACAACATCAGATTTATTGGCCATCTTTAATTGCCCTTCAGAAGTTAGTGGTGAGCTGCCTTCTTGACTTGCTGCAGTTTATTTGGTGTAGGTACTCGCACAGTGCTCTTACATAGATAGTTCCTTTTGAGCTGGCAACACTGAAGCAACAAAGAAACAATGATATACTTCCAAGTCGGGATGGTGTGTGGCTTGGAGTGAAATTTGGAAAAGGTGGTATCGCCATGCACTTGATGCCCCTGACCTTCTTGGTGGTAGAGATTGTTTTGGAAGGTGCTGCCAAAGGAGTCTTGGTGAGTTGCTTCAGTGGTGAAGGCATTGAAATGTTAAGATGGTGAATATGTGTTGATTGTCCTGAATGGTATTGAGTTTCTTAGATATTGTTGGAACTATGCTAATTTCAAGCTACTGGAGATTATTTTAACATGCTTTTTATTTATATGGATAGGCTTTGGATACCATGATATGTGTTAATTGGTACAGAATATCCAGCTTCTTAGCCACTGTATTTATATAGCTGGTCCAGTGAAATTTCTGGTTATTGTTGACTCCCAAAGTGTTGATGGTGGAGTATTCGTCAATAGTATTCCTGATGAATATCAAGAGGAGATTGTTGGACTCTTTTATTGGGGATGACAATTGTCTGGCACTTGAATGCTACCTTTCTAACCTCCCACATTTTAATCCAAACCTGAATGTTGTCCATGTCTTGCTGCACGTGGGCAGGAACTGCTTCTTTTTTTTAAATTTATTTATTAGTCACAAGTAAAGCTTACATTAACACTGCAATGATGTTACTGTGAAATTCCTCTAGTTGCCACATTCCGGCGCCTATTTGGGTTAAATGCACCTAACCAGCATGGTTGGAAACCAGAGCACCCAAAGGAAACCCATGCAGAGACAGGGAGAATGTGCAAAATCCACACAGGTAGTGACCCAAACCAGGAATCTAACCTAGATCCCTGGAGCTATGAGGCAGTAGTGCTAACAACTGTGCCACCTTACCGTTCATTTATCTTGAGCAGTTATAATCAAATAGAGTGCAAACAGCTAAAATCCCCCTTTCTCTTTTGATGGAGTGAAATCATGAATGAAGCAGCTGATGGTGGCTGGGCCTAAATTACTGCCTGAGGAACTCCTGAGCTGCTGTCTTAGAAAGGAGATAATTGGTCTCCAGCAACCTCAGCCATTTTCCTTTATGTTAGTTTGAACCCAACCAGCAGAAATTTTGCTCCCTGATTCCCTTTGGCTTCAATTTTGTTAGGGCCCATGGTACTATAGTTCATCAAATGCTGCCTTGTTGTCAAAGCAAGTCAATCTCTCAAAATCAGTGCATTTGCCCAAGTTTGGACCAAGGCTGGATGAGGCCTAAGATGAATGGTTCTCACAGAACCTAAACACAATCATGAATTGAATTGGTTGAAGACTGGCTTTTGTAATGGACATGAGAAGGTGGTTGAGATGGATCATCCACTTGGCACTTCTGGCTGAAGACAGTTGTCAATCTATTAGCCCTGACATTTACAGTCACCTGTTGGGTTATTTGTACGGGTTATTCATGGAGCCTCCTTCACTTCGTGTGTGTTCATTCACCACCATTCACAACTGATTCACAACTGACTGTGGCAGAGCTGCATATCTTTGACCTTATCCATTTGCTGATAGGAGGTTTATCTTTGTGTATTGCATCATTCCCCTACTCCCATCTGGGGTGGCATACCCTCACGTGGTTCTACTCTTATCTACTGAATTGGAACTCGAGAATCACGTGCAATGTTTTCACTTTTTCTTTCTGCACTGTTATCTCTGGTGTCTTCCAAAAATCAATTCTATGCCGCCTCCTAATTCTGATCTAAATACTGCCTTTCGCCAACATTATCTGAAGGCAAGGTCTGAGCTTTCACTTGTACATGGGTGGTACCCATATCTACCTTGCCTCCAACTATCTTAACATCTGCACTCTTAATAAATGAGCAGGCTGTTTATCTATAGTTTCGTGCTATTTTGGATCTCAGCTGCTGCTTTCTTTTAATCTTGTGCAGTTGGACATACATTAGCAGTAAGAAGGATCACCCACTAATTAAGGATTATCAATTTACTGATTTAAATCAGTTACTGATTGTAACTGAAGTAAATCAGTTACTGACTGATTTCTACCTACTCTGCTTTACATGTGCTGTGAGTTTACTGCTCTTTAAAGTTGAGCAAACGACAGAGTGTGATGTTGTATGTGGGTAAAACTTTGGTTGGACTTCAAGGAGGAGGGTAAAGAGGAGGAGGATGAGGAGGAACAAGAAGAAGAGTCAGAGCAAATAAAAGATCATTATCTGACTGGGCTGTCTGCGATCCATTCCTCTGACTGTCATACTAATGAACACAACTCCAATCCCCTTCACCAATAGTCTCTCACTTCCCCACCATCTCTTACTGGCCACCACGGCATCCATTTGGCTACAAGCTGAAGCAAAAGGCACTATGAAACAACTGTTCCAAATGAGCTTTATCAAACAATCCAACCAATATTCCATATAGGAATCAACTCTTCACTTGTGCATTCCCATAGTGTCTAACTTCCCTGTGTCTTTCGCTGCCCTCGTGTTCACAAAGTGCTACTCCAGAGGCTGCAACATGACTGCTGAATTTCAGTGGAAGAGTCTGCAGTTGGACTTGGAGGACAACCATGATCAGTCCTAACCCGAGAGTACAGACAGCACGAGCAACATAGGTGACACCGTGGCTGGCTGGCACATAGCAGCAAGGGCACCAGTGGAATGGCAGAGCTAAGAGTGGGAGGACAATTCAACTAAGAGCAGGTTTGTATTCCATGGAGCCAGTGGCATCCCTCAGCAATCTGTATCATCTACAGGTGGTTAGGTTGTCGGACAGGTTTAGACACTGCAAGCCTGTTTGAGCACTTGCATCAGCAGAGAGGATGGCAGCAGACCGTGCTGGCATGCCAATGTGCTGGGCTAGGCCAAATTCAGTCTGAGCTTCTACTGCCCTGTATTGTTGCTTCTTCTATTGAAATAGAAGATGCAATATTGACTATAGGACAGGCATCATGGTTGGGTCTACAAATGTTCTGATGAGGTTGACCACCATATCTATGCTAGAAAATTTGGAACTCCAAACTTTGTGCAAAGATCTGTGCCAAATAGGTGTTGGTTCCACCATGCTTGTTGACAGTGAGAATGCCCTTTTTCTGTATCTCACCCTGTCTACGTCCTTATTTGGGTTCTCTGCAGTAGAACATAGAGACTCAGGAAATCTGTTCCTCCAGGGAACAGATGACTAGGATTGTTGAGGAATACCAGTGCTTCCATGAAACAAGTTTCGTGCTCTCAGATGTACTTGTCTTTCAAACTCCATGCTCTCCTTTCACCCTGCCCTGGCTGCAGACCATTCATGCCTGAAGACTCGCTGGGTCACTGGGTTAATTTTACTATCTGTGTTGGGATGGTTGGGAGGTGGTTGGGAGGCCAATGGTGAGGAAGGTTGCAGGGGGGGGGGGGGGGGGGGGGGGGTGCCGGGAAGATGGGGCATGGATTGCCTTTCGTCTCTGTGCCACAACAACAATTTACTAGCAAAACGGAATGGAGAATCATGTAATTGATGCATTTAATTGGCCAATTAAGGGCAGCACAGTGGCACAGGGGTTAGCACTGCTGCCTCACAGCACCAGGGACTCATAGAACATAGAACATAGAACATTACAGCACAGAACAGGCCCTTCGGCCTTCGATGTTGTGCCGACCAAAATAAAAAGCAATGCCCCTCCAACTAAACCATTCCCTTCTCTTCCATATACTTATCAATTAACCTCTTAAACGCCACCAAACTTGGCGCATCTACAACAGCTGCAGGCAGGGCATTCCACTCCCTAATCACTCTTTGAATAAAGAACCTACCTCTGATATCCGTCCTATAACTCATACCCCTTAATTTAAAGCTGTGTCCCCTCGTGCTAGCTTTCTCCATCCTAGGAAAAAGGCTATCACTGTCCACCCTATCTAAACCTCTAATCATCTTATATGCTTCAATAAGATCCCCTCTTAGCCGCCTCCTTTCTAACGAAAACAACCTCAAATCCTTCAACCTCTCTTCATAGGACCTGCCCTCCATACCAGGCAACATCCTGGTAAACCTCCTCTGTACCCTCTCCAATGCCTCCACATCTTTCTTATAATGTGGCGACCAGAACTGCACACAATACTCCAAGTGCGGCCGCACTAGAGTTTTGTACAGTTGCAACATGATGCTGCGGCTCCGAAATTCAATCCCCCTACCAATAAAAGCTAAGACTCCATATGCCTTCTTAACAACTTTATCCACTTGACTGCCTACTTTCAGGGATCTATTGACACATACACCAAGTTCCTTCTGTTCCTCAACACTATTAAGAGCCCTACCATTAGCCCTATACTCTACACATTTATTGTTCCTACCAAAGTGCATTACCTCACACTTTTCCACATTAAACTCCATTTGCCACCTCTCGGCCCAGCTCTGCAACTTGTCCAAGTCACTCTGTAAACTATAACACCCCTCTTCACTATCTACCACTCCACCGACTTTAGTGTCATCTGCAAATTTACTGATCCATCCCTCAATACCCTCATCCAGATCATTTATAAAAATTACAAACAGCAGGGGCCCCAAAACAGACCCCTGAGGCACACCACTCGTCACCGAACTCCACGATGAATATCTCCCATCAACCACCACCCTCTGTCTTCTATCTGCCAGCCAATTCCTAATCCAATTAGCTAAATCACCCTCTATTCCACACATCTGCATTTTCTGTAGAAGTCTTCCATGGGCCACCTTATCAAACGCCTTACTAAAGTCCATATATACTACATCAACCGCCTTACCCCCATCCACCTCTCTGGTCACTTTCTCAAAAAACTCAATGAGGTTAGTAAGGCATGACCTACCCTTCACGAAACCATGCTGACTATCCCCAATCAATTCATTTCTCTCTAAATAACTATAAATCCTATCCCTAATAATTCTCTCCAATACCTTGCCCACAACAGAAGTAAGACTCACTGGCCTATAATTCCCTGGAAGGTCTCTCTTCCCCTTCTTAAACAATGGGACCACATTCGCTATCCTCCAGTCCTCGGAACCACACCCGTAACCAACGAGGACCTGAAGATCAGAGCCAGAGGCTCTGCAATCTCCTCTCTTGCCTCCCAGAGAATCCTAGGGTAAATCCCGTCCGGCCCAGGGGACTTATCCAACTTCAAACCCTCGAGAATTTCTAGCACATCCTCCCTATCTACTACAATACTTCCCAATTTGCAACCCTGTACCTCAGTGTTCTCCATAGCTACATTTCCAGCACTCTGCGTGAATACCGAAGAGAAATATTTATTCAGTGCCTCACCAATCTCTTCAGGCTCCACGCACAACTTCCCACTGCTGTCTATGACTGGTTCAATTCCCGGCTTGGGTTTGTGTGGAGTTTGCACATTCTGCCTGTGTCTGCACCGAGTGCTCTGTTTGCTCCTACAATCTGAAAGACACGCTGGTTAGCTGCATTGACCTGAACAGGTGTCGCACTGTGGCGACTAAGGCAATTTCACAGCAACTTCATTGCAGTGATAATGTAAGCTTTACTTGTGACTTTAAACTTTAAACTTCTTTCTACCATTGCTGGAATTTTATACAGTTAGTCCTCCTCCAAAAATGGGAAAGTGCTTGGTGAACCATGGCAGGCTCCCATTGAGCTGGCATGGGATCCCTCCTAATTGGGCATTCTGTGGTTGACAGAGCAGTGCCCAGGACTGGCCCCAAGCCAACATCCCTTACAGCATCCATACCACCCACTCTTGCCAGACTCTCCTGACCTGCTTTAGTGACCTCAGATTTCATTTACTTGGTGGGTGGTGGGGAGGGTTCCCATGGCATGCTCTCTGCTAGGTGCAGTCCCAGCAATGGCCATAGCTCCCATTGGTGCTGCAGAGACTGCTGAGCTGTCTGCCCTCAAAATGGCCAGCAGCTCTTGGGACAAGTGCCGATCCTTCCAACAGATAGAAACCCAAACAAAAATTAAATGAAAAATGTGGCTGAGAGTCCCATAAGTAGTCGTGAAGGGATTACCCACATCTTTTGATTCCACTATCATTAAGTGCTGTGTAAAGTTGTACCAATGTCTGAGCAGCTGACTGAGAGGTTGACAATGTTTCAACACCATCAATCTTTCGCTGTGTTCAGTGGTCCTGTGGCAGCTGAAAGGAGAAATAGACACAAGGGTAGTACTGAGCAAAGGGAATGGGGAAAAAGCAAGAGGTAATGCTTAAACCATTTGTTGCTTGCGAACCAGCAGAGATTGTGGGGTGAAGGTTCAGTGAGTTGTGGGAAAAAGGATTCATGATGATCCATATTATCCCCTTCAATGGTTTGACAATGGACAGCACAGTGTTTAGCACTGCTGCCCCACAGCATCAGGGACGTGGGTTTGATTCCCGACTTGGGACACTGTCTGTGTGAAGTTTGCACATTCCCCCCCATATCTGCAAAGGTGTCCTCCAGGTGCTCCAGTTTCTTCCCACAGTCCAAAGATATGCAGGTTAGGTGGACTGGCCATGCTAAATGACCCATTAGTGTCAAGGGGGCTAGCTAGGGTAAATGCTTGGTGTCTTGGGGATAAGAATTGTGGTCTGTGTAGACTCGATGAGCCGAGTAGCCTCCTTCTGCACAATTCTAAAGTTTCAAAAACACTAAAACACATTTCCTCAGTAGGGTGAGGAGCCGTATCTGTGGATTAGGTGCTGCTGTCTGATTTGAGCCAGCTTGATTTATAAGAGAAGGGGAAGTGAGTGTGAGTGTGATGCAATGTGCTGGATGATGTGGCTGTTATTAAGGGATACTTGGGGCTGGGGGAAGTGCACAGTGAGGAAAGGAGAAGTGAGAAATATCTCAGACTCAAAGTTCATCTGGAAGGATGTAACATGTGGAGATATATTCATTCATCTTGATCACCCATTGAATTGTCCTTAACATACCATCCAAGTCCTCAATGCACACAATCACATATTGGCTGCATCCCCTTCTAGGGCCTTTTCAGAGTTTGCTTGGCTCTGTGGATATCCTTCTGACTGGCTCCTACACCAAAACCTCCAGTGCTGTGTCTGACAAACTTGGAAGACATTACCAGTCCTGTTGCATCATTAACCCCCGTGTCCTCATGAGCGGCCAGAATTCTCCTTCCCTTTAAGAATTGCAGGCTGTTTTTAAGTTGTAGAGTTAGCCTCACCCAATCCTGGGCATGAACTGAGGCCTGCAGCCATTGAGCAGCCGGTTTAGCTCTGGACTGCTCTCTTCTATCATTTACAATGGTGGATAGCATGAAGCTTGAGAGCTTCCTACAGTAATTGGAAATAATAGCTGTGGATAAATCACGTTATCACTTATTCCTACTCCTCTTTACATGTCTTCCCTAATTTTTCCATAAAAAGTTTTCCAACCAGTATCTCATCAATTATCACCCCAAGTCAAAACTATTTCCTAGTTAGAAAAAAAAATGCCTAAATAAAAACAATTTACTTGGATTAAGCCTTGGTGTCTGTGTCTCTACATTAAAGTAACAACAAATTGGTGTTGTTTGAGTGAGAGATCTCAAGTGTCAACTTGGCACGTTTGCAGAGCCTGAAGTTAACAGTTCAAATTCTGGTCAAGGATTTCTGTACCTAATTTGAGATGAAGTCACAGCGAAGGAATCTTACATGACGAGAAGAGGTCCTTGTTACTTTGAGTGAAATGTTAAATTAAGTATCTGTCTGTTCATGCAACCATTCAAAGAAAAGAAGTGCCCTAGCTAGTATGTCCTCTCTCAGCAAACACGGATCTGGTGAGCAATCATCCCATTGCTGCTTGTGGGATGACTCGATAAATGTAATCATTTTTCTGTAATAATATAAAAGTTAGCTTCCCAATCTGGTTTGATACTTACAAAAGCTGCAGATGTAATAAAATACATAAAATAAAAAAAGTGCTACAAATATTCAGCAGATTTGACAGCATCTGAGAAACAGAATTAATGACTGTGATCTTCCCATCCCAACCTACAATTTTTCTAGTGGATCAGGGTGGGAGAGGCATGTTGTCAATTTTGTTCTGGGATTTTCATGTGTGTTGGGAAAGCACGCGCATCTCCCAGAGCCGGTGAAGAATTGCCAGTCAGATCATGCTGGAAACTGGCGGGAAGGCAAGTAAGTGATTTGAATCTGTTTTTAATATATTTTATATGTCTTTAAATGTGATTATCGGGAACTTACCGGTCCTGTTTGAATCTCCCACCCTGCCAGGGGCACTTCATTCTGGTGCAGTTTGGAGTAGCTCCCTATGTTTACGGAACTAGTGGGAGACCTTGCCGGAATGAAGGGAGGGGGAAATTCCTAGGGTCCCTAGGGGGTTGGGTGACAGAGGTATGGTGCCCCTTGGGCATGGGGACCCTGGTAATATCCTCTGGCACTGCCCAAGGGGCAAAGTGCCCATGGTCAGGGGCACCCTGGCACTGCCCACCAGGCATCAGGCAGTGCCAAAGGGATGGGACCTATTATGGGTGCGGTCAAGGGATAATTGGTGGAGGTGGGGGGGGATCCTGCTGCCACTTGGCATGGAGATCGATCTGGGATGCAGGGAGGGCAGTGATTGGGGCGGGCTGACGGAGGCTGTGGTCTGCAGAGGGAGCCTACCTCCCTGGGGAGGCATCTGACTGCAGTGGGGCAGGGTGAGCAGTGGTGTCTGCCGAGGTGAGGGGTCGTCATTGCTGGGAGGTGGGAGCACTGAACATCGGGGCGCTCGGGGGCAGTGGTGTTCAGGGCCAGCTTGATTGCTGGCCAGCAAACAGGAGTCTGACAGATCGGGGCCACCGCACATGCACAGAGTTTCAAAACTGTCAGACTCTGGTGTGAACAGCCCACGCCCTCCTGGGTTTTTACTGAGATTCTCTGTGGTGAGACCTCTGCGGTGCACACAGTGTGGAGATTCAGGTGAGAAGTTGAACTGACGAAACAGTCAGGATCTAGAATAATTTTCCCATCAATTCAGTGCTTTTTGGGAGAATTGCGGCCAATATTTCATGTTGATGCATGTTCCTGTCAGTCTGACAAATTGTGGTTATGTTATGCAAGTAGGAAATCTGAGCCCATCATTACTGCTAAGTAAATGACGGAGTCACGTTTTTTTCTCATCTCCCTCAAGTTGTTCACACAAGAATATAATTTACATAATTACCATGATTAACATATACTTTATCAAAAACAATGCATCAACTTATCCAGGAAGGATACTCACAATCTTTGATTTGATTTAATTTATTATTATCACATGTGGTAACATACAGTGAAAAGTATTGTTTCTTGTGCGCTATGCAGAGAAAGCATACCATTCAAAGAGAAGGAAACGAGAGAGTGCAGAATGTAACATTACAGTCATTTGCAGAGAAAGATCAACTTAGTGCAAGGCAAGTCCATTCAAAAGTCTGACAACAGCAGGGAAGAAGCTGTTCTTGAGTCAGTTGATACAAAGAACAAAACAGCACGGGAAACAGGCCCTTCGGCCCAACGAGCCCGCGCCACCACCCCAATGTTCCCACCTCTACCTGTGATCCCTGTCTATGTTTATAGATCTATGGATTAAAAACCAAATTTGTTTAGGGAGAATTTGTTTTGCCAATTAACCTAAGAGCACATCTTTGGGATGTGGGAGGAAACCGGAGCACCCGGAGAAAACCCAGTAACCTCATACTTCCGTATTTTTTCCCCAAAGGAAGAAGGTGGAAGAGGAAATGTCCAGGGTGCGTGGAGTCCTTAATTATGCTGGCTGCTTCGCCAACACAGCGAGAAATGTAGACAGAGTCAATGTCGATAGAGGAGGCTGGGTTGTGTGATGAATTAGGCTACATTCATGACCTTTTGTAGCTCCTTGCAGCCTTGATCAGAGCAGGAGCCATACCAAGCTGTGATACAAACAGAAAGAATGCTTTTTATGGTGCTTCTGTAAAAGTTGGTGAGAGTCATAGCTGACATGCCAAATTTCCATAGTTTTCTGAGAAACTAGAAGCAATGGTGTGCTTTCTTAACTATACTGTTGGCATAAAGGGGGAACCAGGACAGGTTGTTGATGATTCAAACACCTAAAAATTTGAAGTATTCAACCCTTTCTACTTTATCCCCATTGATATGGACAGGGGCATGTTCTCCTTTACGCTTCCTCAAGCTAATGACAATCTCCTTCATTTTGTTGACATTGAGGGAGAAATTATTGTTGCCACACCAGTTCACCAGATTTTCTATCTCATTCCTGTACTCTGTCTCACAATTGTTTGAGATCTGACCCACTACAATGGTGTTGTCAGCATATCAAATTAGCCATACAGTCATAGGTGTAAAACAAGTATTGTGGGGGCTGAGAACACAGCCTTGTGGGGCACTGATGTTGAGGATGATCATGGAGGAAGTATTGTTGCCTATCCTGACTGATTGTGGTTTGTGAGTTAGAAAGTTCAGAATCCAGTTGCAGAGGGAGGTGCTGACGCCCAGGCCTCGGAGTTTGGAAATGAGTTTTGTGGGAATAATAGTGTTGAAGGCTGATGTGTAGTCAATAAATAAGAGTCTCACATAGGTGTCCTTGTTATCTAGGTGTTCCAGGGTTGGGTGCAGGGCCAAGGAGATGGCATCCACTGTAGATCTGTTGTGGCAGTCGTAGTGAAATTTGTCATTTACAAGAAGATTTTACAGTGGAAGAATCAATCTAGACTGGTCTTTTAGATTCAAATACATTTATTGTAAATCACTTCCTCAGTGCTATTAACCTACAAAAACTCCCACATCAGTGTTTCACCCGTCTATTTTTATAACACATACATGTTACAAAATAATTGCCACACATTGTGATTAATAGTACTATATTGACAAAGTTCTCCTAGTCTTCCTTTTTTTAAATCTTTATTTATTAGTCACAAGTTGGTTTACAATAAAGTTACTGTGAAAACCTCCTGTGCAACACTCCAGTGCCTGTTCGGGTACATTGAGGGAGAATTTAGCACGGCCAATCCATCTATTGTGCACATCGTTTGGACTGTGGGAGGAAACCAAAGCACCTGAAAGAAACCCATACAGACACAGGGCGAACATGCGGACTCCATACAGACAGTGACAGACTCCTAGCATTGCGAGACAGCATGCTAACCATCATTGCTCTGAGTTAGCCAAAAAAGCTGAAGAGGTAATGACAGTAATGACCAATACTCCAATCTTGTACACTCCCAAGATGATAGCCAGAATTTCATGGCATTGTCACGGCACTCCACCACTCACTGCAGAGAGGCAGCGGGCCACCTCTCCATCCCTCCCTCCCACCAATCACTGCAGAGACGCAGTGGGCCCCCTCTCCATCCATCCCTCCCACCGATCACTGCAGAGAGGCAGTGGGCCCTCCCTCCATCCCTCCCTCCCACCACAGGTGCACACAGGTAGACTCAGAGAGCAGAAGAGGGAGGGGCAGGTGGGGGGGATGGATCAGATGACTGAGGAACTTGCTCAAGTGGCCGATTTTTCTCTGGATCTACAGTTTTGAAGGATGAGCAAAATGTAAGGCCCTGGTTGAAAGTTGGGAACAATCCTTGGGAACGATTTTATCACCATATTGCCCCATTTTTAGGCACGACATGATGGTAAAGTCGGGTGTAAAACACTTGGCATAATGGCGACATGAGTGCCAGATTTCTAGTGTGCTGAGTCTTGTGCCAGAAATGGGCAGGAGGTTTCTTAATATAAGGAAATGTATCATAATGCTGTTTTACATCTACTTAGTGTGTGTGGTGCTCAATTGTCTGAGTCCACTCCTCTTATGAGCCCTTCGGGAAAGGTTCACACCGGTGAGGAATAGACCTGCTCTCCACGAACAGGGGGCGGTTGACTGGGCCTTGCTGGTGGAACCGGGTGCCCCTTGGACAGTTCCAGATTGGCAGTGCACCCTCATATCTGGACAATGCCAGTCTGGCACATGGGCAATGCCTGCTGGGCAGTGCCAGTGGGGGAGTGGAGGGGCCAGCAGAGGTGGGGTCAGTGGGAAAGGGCTAATGGGGAGGGGGGCCACTACAAGTCTGCAGGCACCGTGGGGAGGAGGGAGGAAGAGGAGGTCTGCTATCACTCTGCAGTGATTGGTGGGAGGGAGGGATGGAGAGGTGGCCCGCTGCCTCTCTGCAGTGAGTAGAGGGAGGGAGAGATGGAGAGGGGACCCGCTGCCTCTCTGCAGTGAGTGGTGGGAGGGAAGGATGGAGAGGGGGCCCGCTGCCTCTCTGCAGTAAGTGGTGGGGTGCCATGACAATGCCATGAAATTCTGTCTATCATCTTGGGAGTGTACAAGATTGGAGTTTTGGTTATTATTGCCATTATCTCTTCAGCTTTCTTGGCTAACACCTTTCAATTTATTATTTCCTCACCCTCTCCTATCATGAAAACATAGCTTACACAGGACAGAAACAAGTCATTTGACCATTTTACACATTAATAATTTGGATTTAAATGTATAGGACATAATTACAAACTTTGCAAAATGGCTTGAAATTTGGAAGTGCCGTAAACAGTGATAATATTAGGCCTTAAGAGAACACATTTAATCTGGTGCAATAGCCAGGAAAATGGCAGACAAAATTCAAGCAGAAAATAGTGAAGTGATTTCATTTTGATAGGAGGAATACAAAGACACATTACAGTCTAAATGGTGTAATTATAAAATGGGGTTCAAGAAGAGCAAGGGGATGTTTCTGCATGTCTTTAAAGGTGACAGGACATGTTAACAAAGCAGTTGACAAAATATTCTGAACTATATATAAATGCCTAGAATGCAAAAGCAAGTAAAAGCTGTTCCAGCCGATTCTCAATATCACATGGAGGGAATTGATTTTGCTGGTCTAATTACCTTTGTGAGTTTTCTTCCCTGTCTGTCTCCCCTGAGCCTCTGACCCAAGCTGAGCAACATCCAAGCAGCATAGTTTCCTCCAGGCCCAGAGGCACTGTCTAGCTCTATTGGTTTGAAGAATGACAGATGGTATTTCTTTATGGCACTAGCTGGTCGAGGGAGTGGCAGGGCAGCCGGACGTCAGGCAAGGGGTTGGGTAAGGGTTAGACTTTGGGTAGGAGATGACGAGAGAAGGTAGGGGTCAATTACAAGTGGGGAGGTGGGGTCAGAAGTTGAGAATCAGGGCTGTGGCGGTGGGATCAGAGGTCGTAAGAATAAAAGGTATGAGAGGGGTGGTTAGGGACAAAAGTGGGGGAGCAGATGGGGAATGAGATCTTGCATGGAGGTGAGCATATTGAACCTCAGGAAGAGCTGTATGGGGGCGGTCAGACCTCCTGGAGGGTGGGGAGGCTGGACCTTGGGATCGCGTAAGTCAGATCAGGTTAGGTGGATATGGAGGTGGGAGAACCAGCATGTGCTGGTGGGTGGTAGGTTGAGTTGGATTGGGGTGAGTCAGGTGAAGCATGTATCATAGGGTGGGGTGGTGTGTGGGTGGGTGGGGTGGTGTGTGGGTGGGTGGGAATCCCACTGTGGGGTGTTTGGAGAAAGGGGGTTGCAGGGGATGAATATCTTGGGGTCTAGTTAGTGGGAGGGAGCCTTGCGAGGGGTCAGACTGGGTCTTTACAATAGTTACCAAGAAGTTAGAAGGGGTTTTAATTCTAAATTTTTAGGGTAATCACTAAGCCAGAACCATCTGAAGTTTGTGATTTAAATTGCATTTTTAGATAGTCCCCAGTATAAGGCAATTGACCAGTGAAAGTTTATACTTCTGAGCAATGGCTGTGCAAACCGCTGCCTGTGAATCTTGGAGAGAGATTTCCCCAATACATTTTTGGGATAACCACCCCCCGCTCCAACACCCTCAATCTGACACCGTGGAGCTTGGTGGTTACAGTCACTTTTGTCCACTTCTAGTTGCTTCATTTCAGAGTGAATGTGAAGGATTTGGAAAGGGTGAAAAGTGGTTTATTAAACTAGTTACAAGGCTGAGAGATTACAGTTAAGAGCTGGATTGGAGAAGTTAGAGGTGGCATGGTGGCACAGTGCCTCACTTCTGCCTGACAGCATATAGTGGGAAAAATCACAGAAATAGGAACCTGACACACAAAATGGTCATGATGTAAAGATGCCGGCGTTGGATTGGAGTGGTAAGAACTCAGTAAGAATTTAGCAACACCAATTATTAATCCAACCGATTTATTTGATAGTAAAAAAGCGAGCTTTCAACACTCCTGTGTCTTCCTCAGGCAAGTGCAGTGTTCTGGTCTGCAATAGCACACATCAGCACAGACAGTCAGAGATTGCTGATTAGAATGCGAATCCTTACATCTAACCTGCTATTCAAGTGTTAAAGTGGCTAACAATGTGTGTGAAGGGGATCCTGAGCATTGTTAGAGAATTGTGTATTTTCTCCAGACAGCACAGTAAGTGAGGTTTTTTGCTAACCCAGCAAGTTACGGGGGTTACAGATAGTGTGTCATGAAGCCAAGATCCCTGTTAAGACCGTCCTCATGTGTGCGGAGCTTGGCTATCAGTCTCTGGTCAGCGACTCTGCGCTGTCGTGTATCACGAAAGCCCCCTTGAAGAACATTTACCCGCAGGTCGGAGGCCGAATGCCCATGACTGCTGAAGTGTTCACCCACAGGAAGGGGACTGTTTTGCCTGGTGATTGTTGAGCGATGCTCATTCATCCGCTGTCGTAGTGTTTGCATGGTCTCCCCAATATACCATGCTTCGGGACATCCTTTCTTGCAACGTATTAGGTAGACAACGTTGGCCGAGTTGCAAGAGTATGTACCGTGCACCTGGTGAATGGTATCCTCACGTTTGATGATGTCGTCCATGTCTATGATCTGGCATGTCTTGCAGAGGTTGCTGTGGCAGGGTTGTGTGGTATTGTGGTCACTGTTCTCCTGAAGGTTGGGTAGTTTGCTGCGAACAATGATCTGTTTAAGGTTGTGCGGTTGTCTGAAAGCAAGAAGTGGGGGGTGGGGATGGCCCTAGCGAGATGTTCATCGTCATCAATGACATGTTGAAGACTCCGGAGAAGATGTCGTAGCTTCTCCGCTCCGGGGAAGTACTGGACAACAAAGGGTACTCTGTCCACCGTGTCACGTGTTCGTCTTCTGAGGAGATCAGTGCGGTTTATCGTTGTGGCACGTTGGAACTGTCGATCGATGAGTCGAGTGCCATATCCTGTTCTCATGAGTGCATCCTTCAGTGTCTGGAGGTGTCTGTCACGATCCTCCTCATCTGAGCAAATTCTGTGTTTACGGAGGGCTTGTCCATAGGGAATGGCTTCTTTAACGTGTCTAGGGTGGAAGCTGGAGAAGTGGAGCATTGTGAGGTTGTCTGTTGGTTTGCGGTACAGTGAGGTGCTGAGGTGACCGTCCTTGATGGAGATGCGAGTGTCCAAGAATGCAACTGATTCTGGAGAATAGTCCATGGTGAGTCTGATGGTGGGATGGAACTTGTTGATATCATCATACAGTTGTTTCAATGATTGTTCACCATGAGTCCAAAGGAAAAAGATGTCATCAATGTATCTAGTATATAACCTTGGTTGGAGATCTTGTGTGGTGAAGAAGTCTTGTTCGAACCTGTGCATGAAGATGTTGGCATACTGAGGTGCGAATTTGGTCCCCGTGGCTGTTCCGTGTGTCTGGATGAAAAGCTGATTGTTGAAGGTGAAGACATTGTGGTCCAAGATGAAGCGGATGAGGTGTAAAATTGCATCTGGAAACTGGCAGTTGTTGGCATTGAGTACTGAGGCAGTTGCAGCAATACCATCGTCGTGGGGGATGTTGGTGTAGAGCGCCGAGACATCCATTGTGACAAGGAGTGTCCCTGTTTCTACTGCTCCGTGTGTGCTGAGTTTCTGCAGGAAGTCCGTAGTGTCAAGACAAAAGCTGGGGGTTCTTTGTACGATGGGTTTCAGGATGCCCTCGATATAGCCGGAGAGGTTCTCACACAGGGTCCCATTGCCAGATACGATGGGACGGCTGGGTATGTTTGCCTTGTGTATCTTTGGGAGGCAGTAGAGATCTCCAATGCGGGGAGTACGTGGAATGGTTGCCTGGGAAAGTGACACTAAACGAGCACTAGCTTTTATCTCAGATAGCTACTTAAAATTAAAACATGCAGTAACCAAAATGCTGCAGGAAGCTAGCTCGGGCTTGAGGCACTTTAAAGATAAGAGCAGACCCAGAACAATAAGGTCTGATAAAGAGATTAGCCATAGATGGGAACCTAAATGCAACAAATATCAATCATTATATGGACTGAAACCAGTCATTGATTGAGGAAATGAATCCATTCTATGAACAATGTTATGTTAAATGCCCATGTCTGTATCTGTCTGACTGTAACGGTGTGTTAACTATTGATCACCATGATTTGTCTACTCAACTATAACAATGTGTTAAACGGCTAATGTCTGGATTGTATGAAGGATATAAAAATGACCAACTGCTGTTGTATTATTAAGAAGGTAGCTGTCAAGTACTGCAGAGTATCAGTGCTTTCTCTCTGAAGCTTCGTGTCTGAAACAAAACTGTATTGTTGAAACCTCCAAGTCTGACTCTGAAGTGGTAAATTTTCCACAACATAGCACCAGGGATCTAGATTTGATTCCTGGCTTGGTTCACTGTCTGTGTGGAGTCTGCACATTCTCCCTGTGTCTGCATGGGTTTCCTCCGGCTGCTCTAGTTTCTGTCCATAGTCCAAAAAATGTGCAGGTTAGGTGGATTGGCCATGATAAACTCTCCCTCAGTGTACCTGAACAGGTGCTGAAGTATGATGAGTAGGGGATTTTCACAGTAACTTCATTGCAGTGTTAATGTAAGCTTACTTATGACTAAAAAAACCTTTAACTTAATTTAAAGCTTAATCCCCTCAGAGAAAGGTAAGCATTGACTTGATAGAGACAAAATTACCATGGATTTCAATTAGTAAATTAAGGAAGGTGTTTTCAATGACTGAAGGACTGATAACGAGTAGACACAAATTAAAGAGGATTGATACAGGAACCAGGTGTTATGTAATGAAAAAGATTTTTACACAAAGGCTTAGGATCTGGAAGGCACTGCCTAATAGATTTGATAGTAACCTTCAAAAGAATCATCAGATAAATATTTAAAATATTTCTAGAAAGGTACTAAAAAATTACAGAGATACGTGGAAAGTTTGAAGGATTGGAACTAACTGGAATGCCCTGCATCAGAGCTAGTGTGGACCTGATGGGCTGAATGCCCTCCTGTGCTGCATTGTTCTTTGATTCCTGGAAGGCAGTGTGGGGATAAGAAAAGAACAGGACACCTTCAGAGGTGATTGCCCCTTTAAGAACAACACAGCAGAAGAGTTTGGCCTGAGGGACCAATTGGGACTGAGAGTTAGCAATCAACCCAGGGGTGGAAACCTCTTTTAGGCAGAAGACTGTCTGTAGCCATGTAGAGGAATCGAAGAGACTTTGGGAGCCAGGGATCAGCTTTTGTGTTGTCTTAGGGATATTCCAATCAATATTTGGGAAATTAAAATCTCCTATCACGACAACTTTGTTATTATTACATTTTTCCAAGATCTGTTTACCTGTCTGCTCTCAAATTCCTATTACTATTGGGTGGCCTATAGAAAACACCCAGAAAAGTTAATGATCCCTTCCTGTTCCGAACCTCCATCCACAGAGACTCTGTAGACAATTCTTTCATGGCGTCCACCTTTCTACAGCCGTGATAATACTATCTGTGATCAACAGTGCCACTCCCTTACCTTTTTTTCTTCCCTCCCTGTCCCTTCTGAAACCTGACACTTGAAGTATCCAGTCCAGTCCCTGAGTCACCCAAGTCTCTGTAATGGCCACCACATCACATTTCCAAGTAGCGATCCACATTCTAAGCTCATCCACAATACTCCTTGCGTTAAAATAGACACATCTCAAACCTTCGGTCTGAGTGCCCCTTTCCTCCATCAGCTGCCTATCCTCCCACTCACACTGTCAACAAGCCCTCTCTATTTGTGAGCTAACCTCCTCTCTCCCAGTCACTTCAATGTGATTCCCAACTCCCAGCCTTTCTAGTTCAAATTCTCCCCAGTAGCCTTAGCAAGTCTCCCAGCCAGGATATTAGTCCTCCTGGGATTCAAGTACAACCCATCCTTTTTGTACAGGTCACACCTGCCCCAAAAGAAATCGCAATGATCCAGGAACCTGAATCCCTGCCCCCTGCTCCAATCCCTCAGCCATGCATTTATCCTCCATCTCATTCCATTCCTACTCTCGCTGTCTCGTGGCACAGGCAGCAATCCTGAGATTACTATCTTTGCATTCCTTCTTCTCAACTCTCCACCTAATTCCTACGTTCTCTTTTTATGACCCCTTCTCTTTTCCTACCTATATCAGCAGTACCAATATGTACCACTACTCCTGGCTCCTCTCCCTCCCATTTTAGATATCTCGGACGCAATCAGAAACATTCTAGATCACCGCACCATAAAATTGCTTGTCCGAACCCTTCACTGTAGTGTCCCTTATCACTACTGCTTTCCTCCGCCTATCCTTACCCTTCTGAGCTACAGGACTGGACTCTGCGCCGCGACTCTGCTGCTTCCGCCAGGTAGGCTGTTCCCCCCCAAACAGCACTCAAACAGAAGTACTTATTGCTAAGGGGCACAGCCACTGGGGTACTCTCTAGCATATGACCTATCCCCTTCCTAACCGTGATCCACTTGCCTGTCTCCTGAGGCCCTGGCGTGACCACCAGCCTGTAACTCCTCCCTGTCACCTCCTCGTTCTCCCTAACCAGACGAAGGTCATCGAGCTGCAGCTCCAGTTCCCTTAGGAGCCGCAGTGCAATGCACCTGGCGCGAATATGGATGTCCGGGAGGATGGAAACCCCAGGACCTCCCACGTCTGACACTGAGAACAACGAATCGGCCTCACACTCATAATTCCTCTTTTCTTCAAAGGACACAGGAAAAGAAACTAAGATTTAAACCTACTCTGCCTTGTCTGTTAAGCCCCATCCCTTTAGCTCTCACTCTGCTACCTGCTCACTCCGCTGCCTGCTACTGACGTGCGGCCTACTTTTTAAACCTTGTGCGCTAACAAACCCTCTCCAGGTTACCCCTCTTCCGTTTTACTGTTAAAGAAACTTGTAAAAAAAAAGACACTCTGCAAGAAACTAAAAAAAAGTCAATCACTTACCTTCAAACTTCCGTCACAAATCACTCCTCCTCTCTGCTTGCTCTGACAAACAAAGTCGGTGATCCAACAGGCATGCTTGGAGCCCTTTCCTGGAAACTTAACTATTTAAACCTTTCTACACTTTTTGATGAGAGAGAGTTAGCCCCTCTCTAAGGAAACCTGTCAAGGATTATTTACCATCAGGCTAGGCCCTGATAAAGACACTGCATCGAGCATTCTGTTTCAAAGAACAAAGGAGGTACAGCACAGAAACTGGCTGTTTGGTTCACAAAGCTTGCACTGATCACATTGTCTTATCTAAACCAACCGCCTGTATCCCACTATTGCCCACCAGTTTATATGTCTATCCAGATATGTCTTAAATGTCGCTAACATGTCTGCCTCAATAACCTCAACTGGCAATGCATTCCAGGCCCCCACCACTCCCTGTATATCTTCTGAGATTGGCTGTGCAGGCAGGAACCTGGAAAACCCCACAGACTCAACTGGACCTGACAAAGGGTTGTCTGACTCGAAGCTTCAGCTCTTTTCTCTCCTTACAGATGCTGCCAGCCCTGCTGAGATTTTTCAGCATTTTCTCTTTCAGTTTTACAACTGGCCATCAATTGTTCTGACTGTTAACATATATAGTTTCCAGCTTAACCTCAACTGTAGTAATAACTTTACCATTTTCTCCAGGCTGTAACAACAACTTCACAAAATATACACAAGAATTATGATGAAAGGAAACAAGACATCAAGAATAAACCAAAGAGAACACAAGACTTTGTGGGTGAGAAGATACTTCACTCTCAAAACAGGTCAATTCTAATACACTTCACCATTTATCTTGATTGGTATTTAAGATTGATGAGACACAGATGGCAGCAACTAGAGGAACACCAAATGTATTAAAGAAAAGCAGCTTGCCTTCACCATTGAACCTCCTTCAACATGAATTTGACTTAAAAATGTACTAATTTCTTTGCCTGGAGTTTAAATATATTAAAAAAGATCTTACAAACAGAATCAAACCAAACTGAGTTATATTATTTCTTGATTATCTGCTTGCAATATTCTTTGCAGCTTGATATCTTTTGTCAGCTGAGTTACATTTTTTATTTTTACTTAAAATTGTGGACACGAGCATCGCATTACACGGTCCCAGAACAGTCAAGCATTTTTGTTCTGAGTTTTCTCTTCTTAAATATCTCAAGAAACAGAACTCAAAAAGGGAAGTTCTAAGGAAGTGGAAATTTGTTTAAGATTTGAAAAAATAATCTCAGAACAAGCATTTCACAATCTATCGGCAAAAATTTTTTGCAGCATGCATTCTGTTTTCTTTGTGAGTGGAACATTAAAGGGAAGGTTTGGGCTTTGGGTTAATTTTTGAATAAATTACAACTAGCCTGATTGGGACCTCAAAGTGCTTCTTGTTGTTCTGCAATTGATTCAAATCCCACTTGTGCTCCTAATCTGGGTTTACAATTCTCTGTATGACTGAGACAATTCAGCTCTGTTGGAGCTGGTGTCTTTTGAGAGCAGGGTTAAACTGAGGCCATCACAACCACCACTCTTCTGCCTTCCCTTTCAGTTCAAAGAACAGCAGAACTCAACTCCTATGTCTTGCTCAATATCTACCCCTTGCCAATCGTCACTGATGAGAGACTGTGATCATTATCTCATTGCCCTTTGTGTGACTATATTGTACACAAGTTGCTTATCCATCATATAATGGCTATACTTCAAAAATATTTGATTTTTTGTACACAGGAAATCCTGACGTCGGTAAGGATGCTATTTCAATATAACTCTTTTGCTCTTGTTTATTCCATGGCTTCACAAGATGTGACATTAGGCTACAATAAAACTAGAATCTGGAAATAAAAATCTGAAAATTGAAAAAAAACTGATGTCAGTGGAAAGTGAACATGAAGGTGTTGAACAAGTCATAAATAAACAACTGATTTTTGTTTAAGGGAAGCAAACTTGTGTGGTCTGGCCTAAATGTACCCTCAGTCCTAAACCACCTTAGTTGACTCTTAACTGTACTCTGAGAAGGCCCATGATCACAAAGGCAACAAGGAGTGGCAATAAATGTTGGCCTTGTCAGTAATATCAAAAAAAACTTAAAAAAATACATGTGAAGATTGCAAGATGTTTTGTGCAATACTTTCCTCTCTTAGTGTCCTTTAAAGAGGCATCTTCTTGCTAATATAATTCTGTTTCAAAGAACAAAGGAAGTACAGCACAGAAACAGGTCCTTTCACTCACTAAGCTTGCACCGATCACATTGCCCGAACTAAATCAACCATCTGTATCCCTCTGTTGCCCACCTGTTTTTATGCCTGTCCAGATATGTCTTAAATATCGCTAACGTGTCTGCCTCAACAATTTCAATTGGTAATGCAAACCAGACCCCCACCACCCTCTATATAAAAAACTTCCCCCTTACTTTGAACTTGTGCCCCCGGCATTTCTGTCCTGGAAAAAAGCTTCCAACTATTCGCCTTATCTATGCCCCTCATAATTTTATAACTTCTATCTGGTATCATAAGAACATAAGAACTAGGAGCAGGAGTAGGAGTTGTCAATAAAATCATGGTTGATCCATTCATGAACCAAGCTCCACTTATGCACCTGCTCACCATAACCCTTAATTCCTTTACTGTTCAAAAATTTGTTTATCCTTGCCTTAAAAACATTCAATGAAGTAGCCTCAATTGCTTCACTGGGCAGGGGATTCCACAGATTCACAACCCTTTGTGTGAAAAAGTTTCTCCTTAACTCAGTCCTAAATCTGCTTCTCTTTATTTTGAATCTATGCCCCCTATTTCTAGTTTCACCTGCCAGTGGAAACAACTTTCCTGGTTCTACCTTATCTATTCCCTTCATAATCTTATATGTTTCTGTAAGATCTCCCCTCATTCTTCTGAATTCCAATGTATATTACCCCAGTTTACTCAGTCTCTCCTGATAAGCCAACCTTCAGAACTCCGGAATCAATCTAGTGAATCTCCTCTGCGCCCCCTCCAGTGCTAGTATATCTTTTCTTAAGTAAGGAGACCAAAACTATACCAGGTACTCCAGGTATGGTCTCACTAGCATCTTATACAGTTGCAATATAACCTCGCTGTTTTTAAGCTCCATCCCTCTAGCAATGAAAGACAAAATTCCAGTTGCCTTTTTAATTACCCGCTGCACTTGCGAACCAACTCCTTCAAATTCCTGCACAAATACACCCAGGTCACTTTGCACAATAGCATGCTGCAATTTATTACTGTTTAAATAATAGTCTATTCTGCTGTTATTCCTACCAAAATGGATGACCTCACATTTACCAACATTGTACTCCATCTGCCAGAGCCTTGGCCACTTGCTTAGACTATCTATAGCTCTTTGCAGACTTTCAGCGTCCTCTGCACACTTTGTTCTGCCACTCATCTTAGTGTCATCTGTAAATTTTGACACTCTATTCTTGGTCCCCAATCCCAAATCATCTACGTAAATCGTAAACAATTGTGGTCCCAACACCAGTCCCTGAGGCACACCACTAGTGACTGATCACCAACCAGATAAACACCCATTTACCCGCACTTCTTGCTTTCTGTTAGTTAACCAATCCTCTATCCATGCTAATACATTTCCCATAACACTGTGCATCTTTATCTTATGTGGTGTTCTTTGGTGCGGCCTTCAGGAAATCCAGATGTACCACATTCACAGGTTCCCCATTGTCCACGGCATATGTAAATGTTCTTAAAGAATTCCACAAGTTAGTCAAACATGACGTTCTCTTCATGAACCTATGCTGCGTCTTACCAATGGAACAATTTATACCCAGACATCTTGCTATTTCTTCCTTGATAATAGATTCAAGTATTTTCCTTACTACAGAAGTTAAGCTAACCGGCCTGTAATTACCCACCTCTTATCTACTTCCTTTTTTAAATAGGGGTGCCACATTTTTCATTTTGACTAGTTAATTGGGTGGATGGCAGATCTGTTTGTTTACCAAATGTATTTTCATGAAGTGAATTTTCTTTTAAGAAACTGCATTGACCTTCTGATCAAGCAATGAGCAGTTATAATGAACTCAAGATTCTCAACAGTAATACAAATAATAATTATATAACAATGATAACAACAATCTTGATTTGATTTATTATTGTCACAGGTATTAGCATACAGTGAAAAGTATTGTTTCTTGTGCGCTATACAGACAAAGCATACCATTCATAGAGAAGGAAATGTGATAATGCAGAATAGTGTTACAGTTGTAGCGAGGATGTAAAGAAAGATCAACTTAGTACAAGGTAGGTCCATTCAAAAGCCTGACGGCAGCAGAGAGGAAACTGTTCTTGTGTCGGTTGGTACATGACCTCAGACTTTTGTATCTTTTTTCCGACAGAAGAAGGTGAAAAGAAAATGTCTGCGGTGCATGGGGTCCTTAATTATGTTGGTTTCTGGTTACAGCAAAAAAAAAGTCAAGGCTTCTACTAAACATTTCTAACATTTCAAAAAATATTGTAATGAGATATTCTACATTTCTACAAATGTTAGTGAAATTTGTGCTGTTAGTTAGCAAATCATCTTATTGTGGGACGGTCCTAGCACTGCTTACATAACAATACACAAGGAAATGTGATTAATTTTGTGGAAAGCTTTGTGAAATTCTAATGCTGTGACATGTTGAAATCTTGCAAATATTTCTCAGCTTTACCGTTCCCTCTAACTTTGTGCGTAAATGTGTGCTGGCGTCAAGACAGACAGAACATAAAGTCCAGGCTGATATAAGACGCGGCGATTTCAGATAGGATTACAGCAGAATTTGCATTCATCATACAGATGAACAACATTTTTAGCCCACGGGTATTAGGCAACTTTCCAAACACAGAAAAGGGGAAGAAATGAGCAAACAGAAGACTAGGTGAACCATATATAAATACTTTTATATAATGCTGGTTTTTGTTCCTACTTCTCTCTGGAGGTCTGACTAAACTATGCGTGTTTCTTCGTGGAGTGAATGCACTTCTATAAAGGTTGAATTGGACCAATTTGAAGTGACTGACTTTCTATTTTTCCATTCCTGGATCTGAAGCTGTGAGTAAGGCTGTAACCTCTGATTAGTATCTCCCTTAGTGACTTGAAAGATATTAAGAATTAACTACTTGGGGAAGTGTGGGAAATCCATGATATATTACACCTTATTGGATCACACTGGTTTTATATACCACCATGAAAAGCTGCATCACTGGAATTGTTTTGTTTAGTTAGAGAAGTTGCTATGTCTTTGGTTGACGTACAGAGGCAAGTTAGCACACAGTGAGTATGAGTGGTCTCGCCCAGTGTTTGGGATTATGGAAACTTATAACACCCTGCTGCTTTGTGGGCCAATCATCCTAGTCAGTTATAACTAGTTATAACTGTCTGGCGTTATAATGGAAATGGCAGTGGGAGAAGTACATGTATTGTGCATTGCCAGATGGTTAATGAACCTGTGAGGCATCCCACTATTTTACTTTTTTCCCTCAGGGATTAACATGAAGATTTGAAAACCATAAAAGAAGCTACTTGCCATGTAACTTAGGTGTTAAAGGTACTCCAAAGGTGGCCAAGATGAAGTTGTGAACTGCAGCAACTGGTTAGCCTTTAGTGCAATGTACCATGGTGGGAAACATTTCATACATGCAATATAAATGGCATTGCGGGTTGGTTTAGCTCAGTTGGCTGGACAGCTGGTTCATGATGGAGAATGATACAACAGTCTGGATTCAATTCCCGTACAAACTGAGGTTATTCATGAAGGTCTTGGCTTCTCAACCTCACCTGAGGTGTGGTGATCCACAAGTTAAATCACTACCAATCAGCTTCCCCCCTGCCCCTCGAAATGGGAGAGCCTCCTACGGCCATCTGGGACTATGATGACCTTGCCTTTATAAACAACATCCTTAGGATGATTAAGTCTTTGATTATTAAAGCTACACTCATTGAAGATGATTGCATGCCAACTTGGAGGCCAACACTTAACTGAATGAATTAATTTAACTGTGACTGCCTGATCAGAATAGAAAAGTCATTACTGAGGCATTTGTCAAACTACTTGAAACCATGGTCAACTTTCATCATTCATTTGCTTCACCACTTTGTGTTTGAAGAGAACTTTACAGAAATATCAGGAGATGTTCTGGGGAAATTTGTCAATAGTTCACTAACGTTCAATGTTTTTCCTCTGGGAACTGATGATCCCAGACTAGAACCCCAAGTTCTACTTAGGGACCTGTAATATTTTGTTCAATATAATTAACAGGCAAACTGGTGAAACATGCCATATTATACAAGAAATGGAAACCAAGACAGATACCATGGATTTTTCATTGAAATAATTCCCCAGAGGCTGGTGTCCCTGCTCCAGATTCCCTTTTTCACATTCCTAAGAATGCTTCAGCTCCAACGTCAGACTCCGGAGTGTTAGTAGTCCTGACCGTCCTTAATATATTTACAGGTGGGACTGCCTGATTAATCAGGCAATCATGAGCTCAATCAGGGATCCTCATACTCCAATAGACCAACCTCGTAGACCTTCGCCTTCCACTACTGTGTCCTTACCTGTCGCCCGGATACATCTCGATGAGTGTGTTGCCGCCAGGCAGTGGAGGTCCCCAGTGGAGGTCCTCTATAGGGGGATCTCCTCTAATTACCTTGGGGACCTGGGGTGGAGGCTGCTGCATGCAGCGGTACTATAAAACCGTAGGTTTTTCCAGTACACGGGCTCCTGAGACTGCCCTTTCTGTGGCCTTGTGGACCATGTCTACGTTCTACGTTATAGATTGCAAAGCATTTTTGATTTTCTCAAATACCTTTTACTGATGTTTTGTTTGCACTTCAGTCCCATGCTCCTAATCTATGGGCACCCGTGCGTATAGGGGCGTATTGGGACACCGACCTCCTCGTGAACTTACTCCTGGGCCTGGTGAGATGCGCCATCAATAGGTCCACATAACGGGTAATTGACAGGACCATGCATCCTGACTGCCTGACCCTCTACCTTGACTACATTTGCGGCAAGTGTCCCTGGAGAGAGAGCACGCAGTGTCCACGGGCACAGTTGACGCCTTCCGTGCCCGCTGGGCACTGCAGGGGCTGAAGTGTGTTGTAGACGCTGATAGTCACATTTGGTTTAATGTTTTAAATTTCCTTTGGACTTTGGTTTCTGTTCGGGCCATCCCCGCCTTCCTTTTGGGGGGTTGCCCCTTTAGATTTGTCCCTAAGTTAATTTGAGTTCGTAAATAAAAAAAAAACCTCATAGACCTTGTTGAGGTCATTACACTCATCAACCTACATAGATGTCAGTAAACATTGTGCATCAGTTAATCTGATTGTCTCTCTCACAAGGGATTCCAGTCCTCACCTTTAAATATCTTTCCAAATCACTCCCCTCAGAAATGGCCTACCTTGCAAGATTTCATTCCCATCTCCTAAGAGTCTATTCCCTTGGATTTCTGTCTTCTGTGTTCTAGCGTTAACTCAACAGCACAACTTCAGTTCTTTGGCCAAGCCAAGCAGAATACTACTCTCCAAAGGGTAACCCTTGCCCCAGTTGCCCGAAGAATGGAAGCACCAACTTTCTGCTGCCTTCAATGATCTCCAAGGCAGCTCTCAAGCCATCAGACTGCAGCTTCTCAGCAATAATCTGCTCAGTGACACCCAGTTTGAGTTTTGCTAGGGTCACTCAGCCCCTGACCTCATTACAGCCTTGGTTCAGACATGGACGACAGAGCTGAATTCCAGAACTGAGGCAAGAGTGATAACCCTTGACATCAAGGCCGCATTTGACTGGGCGTGACATCTAGCGAAACTGGAATCAATGGGTATTGGGGGCAAACTCTCCATTGGTTAGAATCATATCTGGTACATAGGATGATGGTTGTGATTGTGGCGAGTTAGTCACCTCAGTTCCAAGACATCTCTGCAGGGAGTCCCTCAGGGTAGCGTCCAATGCCCAAAATCTTCAGCTGCTGCACCAATAAACTTCCCTCCATCATAAGGTCAGAAGTGGGGATGTTCGTCAATGATTGCAAAATGTTCAGCACTATTGGCAATTCCTCAAATATTGAAGCAGTCCATGTTCAAATGCAACAAGATCTGGACCATATCCAAGCTTGGGCTGATAAAGTGGCAAGGAACATTTGTGCTACAGAAATGCCAGGCAATGACCATCACCAATAAGAGATACTCTAACCACGACACTTTGACATTTAGTCAGAGGTTTACAACACAAAAACAGGCCCTTCTGCCTAATTTGTCCATGTGCCATGTTTTGTTTTAAACCCCTAAGCGAATCCCAATTGCCCACATTTGGCCCATAACCCTCTATACCCATCTTATCCATGTAACAATCTAAATGCTTTTTAAAAGACAAAATTATACCCACCTTTACTACTATCTCGGGCAGCTTATTCTAGACACTCACCATCCTCTGGACACTTTTGAATCTCTCCCCTCACCTTAAACCTATGTCCTCTAGTTTTAGACTCCCCTACCATTGGGAAAAGATATTGACTATCTACCTTATCTATGCCCCTCATTATTTTATAGACTTCTATAAGGTCACCCCTCAACCTCCAACACTCCAGAGAAAAAAGTCCCAGTCTATCCAGCCTCTCCTTACAACTAAAACCATCAAGTCCTGGTAACATCCTAGTAATTTTTTTCTGCTGTCTTTCTAGTTTAATAATATCCTTTCTGTAAAAGGGTGACCAGAACTGCATAATGCTGCATTAATTAACTTAATAGTGTAACTATCATTAAATCCTCCACTATCATCCTTCTGATTACCATTGACCAGAAACTCAACTGGACTCACTACATAAACAGGGGCCAAAAAGCCAGGACAGAGATAGGAACACTGTGGCGAGTAACTCACCTCTTGACTTGTTAAAACTTATCCACCATCTACAAGGCACAAGTCTGAGTGTGATGAAATACTCCCCACTTGCCTAGATGGGTGCAGCTCCAACAACAACACAAGAAGCTGACACTATCCAGAACAAAGCAGCCCGCTTGGTTGGTACCACATCAATAAAAATTCAATCTCTCCATCATCAATGCTCAGCCACAGCAATATGTACTACCTAAAGAGGCACTGCAATTCACCAAAGCTCCTTAGACAGCACCTTCCAAACCCATGACCTACTTCTATCTAGAAGAACAAGGATAGCAGATAAATGGGAATACCACCACCTGCATGTTCCCCTTCAAGTCATTCACCATTCTGACTTGGAAATATAATATTGTTTCTTCATGGTCTTTGGGTCAAAATCTTGGAATTCCCTCTCTAATGGTATTGTGGGTTAATCCACAGAACATGCACTGCAGCGATTCAAGAAGGCAGCTCACCACCATCTTGTCAAGGGCAACAACAGACGGGCAATAAATTCTGGCCAGCCAGCAAAGCCTATGTCCCACAAATGAATAAAAAAAACATTTTGGCATTACCTCTGCTATCTTCTGTTATCATTGGTCCTAAATATACAAACTTATCTATTCGTACCAGTGTGGCTACCCAATTTAAGCTCTAGTTTCATAGATCATAGAACCCTACAGCGCAGAAAGAATCCCTTTGGCCCATTGTGTCTGCGGCGAACACAATCCCACCCATATCCCTACATGTTATACCCACTAATCCCTCTAACCCACGCATTCCAGAGGAAACCCATGCAGACACGAGGAGAATGTGCAAACTCCACACAGACAGTAACCTGAGCCAGGAATTGAACCCAGGACTCTGGAGCTGTGAAGAAGCAGTGCTAACCACTGTCCTACCATGCCGCCCGTCTAATTTCATCTTTCTAATTAGAAAGTTTCTTCTAATAATATCATTGTTTTTGTCTTTTTGCTGCTTATTCTCAATCCATTTTCTAAACTTTTAGCTCTGACTTATGATATTTTGTAGCACCTCTTCTGATTCGCTAAGTAGTGTTGCCATCTGTGAAGTGTATGTTTATGTCTTGGCTGTACCACACCCCGGAAGAGCTTCAAAAGGCTAGTCATAGCACAAATCAATTCTAGCCTCCACTACGGTTTGCCTACTGCCACAATAGCTCCTCAGCAGATGCCATCTCCCTGGCTCTGCCCTGGAATACCTAGACAACAAGGACACCTATGTCAGACTCCTATTTATTGACTACAGCTCAGCCTTCAACTCACCTCCAAACTCTTTGACCTCGGCTCCTCCTTCTGCAACTAGATCTTGAATTTCCTAACCCGCAGACAACAATGAATAAGGATAGGCAATAACACGTCCACCACGATCATCCTCAACATCGGTGCCCCACATGACTGTTTCACAGACCCTACTATACTCCTCATACACCCATGACTGTGCGGCCAAATTCCACCCCCCCAATTCGATTTTCAAGTTTGCTGATGACACCATTATAATGAGTCAGATCTCAAACAGTGTTGAGACAGAGTACAGGAATGAGAGAGAGAATCTGGTGAACTGGTGCAGTGACAGTAATCTCTCCCTCAATGTCAACAAATTGTTATCAACTTCAGGAAGTGTAGAGGAGAATGTGCCCCTGTCTCCAAGGAGGACGAAGTAAAAAGGGTTGAGAGATTTATGTTTTTAGGTGTCTCGATCACCAACAACCTGTCCTGGCCACACCCACACCTCTTTCCCCACCCATGCTGACACTGTTGTTAAGAAAGCCCACCAATGTCTCCATTTTCCTAGAAGACAAAGGAAATTTGGCCTGTCAGCTATGATTCTCACAAACCTTTACAGATGCGCCATTGAAAGAATTATTTCTGGTTGTATTGCAGCTTGGTATGGTTCGTTCTGCCCAGGATCACAAGAAACTACAAAAGGTAGTGAATATAGCCCAATCCATCGCACAAATCAGTCTCCCATCAATTGACTCTGTGTATGCTTCCCACTGCCTCAGCAAAGCAACCAGCATAATTAATTAACCCCATCCACCCTGCACATTTTCTCTTCCACATTCTTCCATTGGGAAAAAGATGCAAAAGTTTGAGGTCACATACAACTGACTCAAGAACAGCTTCTTCCCTACTGCCATCAGACTTTTGAAAGGACCTACCCTGCATTGAGTTGATCTTTCCCTACACCCTAGCTATAAATGTAACATTACATCTGCATTCTCTCGTTTTTTTCTCTATGGACAGTATGCTTTGTCTGCATAGTGCACAGGAAACAATACTTTTCACTGTATGCTAATACATGTGACAATAATAAATCAAATTAAAAGTACATTTAATTCTCTGGTCTGTGTACAGATTGAATAATTTGGTGCCAGTACACAGCATCGTCATTCCCTTCTCTTCCTTTCAAATGCATCTAATTGTCCAACTTCTAGACTGAGGTTTGCAATTTGTCCCAATATAGGCTTTTGATAAATCTTACATCTTTACTGTCAATGGGACATTTTAGCACCATGTCTCTCAGCTTTTGATAATAAATACAATCATATCTCTCAGCTTTTGATAATAAACACAACCAAGTACTTTTTAAAAGTCCATGGAGTATATATGTGTTCTTGTTTATTTCTAGATGTTTATGGAAGATTGCTCCTCGGTCTAAAACCAGACTGTGCTTTACAAAGTTCTGATTCCAATACTTGGGAGTCCGTTTAGCTCAGTTGGCTGGATGGCTGGTCAGTGATGCTAACAATACAGATTCAATTTCCATATTTGGCTGAGGTTATTTATGAAGGCAGTATCTTAACCTTGCCCTCTCACCTGAGGTATGGGATCCTCAGGTTAAATTGCTATCAGTCAGATTTCCTCCTCAAGAGAGAGAGACGCCTATGGTCATTTGGGACTATGGTTTCTTAAATTTAATTGCCACCTCATCGGAAAACCCCACTAACAGTAGCCAATGTCAAAGTATAAAGGTAAAACTTCACTAAAAAACGGTGATCAATGGGAGAAATTATATCAATGGTCGCAGATACAGAACACCTGGACACTCGAGTTCGTTCTAATGTGATCAGTAAAAAAAAGGCCTTTTTAAAATCTGATTTTCTGCCTTACATTAGTTTAAAAGTAATTTCATTTAATGTCCATACATCATCGGTGAATACAGGAATTGGGATGTCTTGTTGAAGTTGTACAAGACATTGGTAAGGCCACACTTGGAATGTGTGTGCAATTCTGGTCACCCTATTATAAAAAGGATATTATTAAACTACAAAGAATGCAGAAAAGGTTTACTAGGATGCTAACTAGAGAGGGGGCTATATTGGATTAATTCTGAGTAATGAGCCAGGTCAGGTGGTTGATGTTGTAGTAGGGGAACATGTAGCTAACAGTGACCACAATTCTGTCTACTTTAGGATACAGATGAAAAAGGATACTTGTTGCCCTAGGGGCAGGGTGCTGAATTGGGGGAAGGCTAACTACAGTCGGATTAGGCAGGAACTTATGGAAACTGATTGGGAACGGTTGTTCGAGGATAAGTCCACACTAGGCATGTGGGACTCTTTCAAGGGAATACTGAAAATGTTGCAAGAAAGATAGGTGCTGGCTAAGAGGAAAGATGGGAAAGGTAGGATTAGAGAGCCATGGATTACTAGGGATATTGAGGACTTGGTTAGGACGAAAAGAGAGGCGTATGATAGGTCAAAGCAGCTGGGAACAGAGACAGCGTTGGAGGAATACAGAGAGAGTAAGAGGGAGCTCAAATGGGGAGTTAGAAGGGGCAAAAGGGGACATGAAATGGTTTTGGCGGATAGGAATAAGGAAAATCCAAAGGCTTTTTACTCCTATGTTAGGAATGAAAGGGTGGTTAGAGGAAAAATTGGACCTCTTAGGGACAGAGGAGGGGAACTGTGCTTAGAGCCCGAGGGAATGGGGGAGATCCTGAATTAATACTTTGCGTTGGAGAGGGGCTTGTTGACAGTTCCTGTCTCTGAGGGAGCTGTGGACCAGTTGAGGGAAATATCCATACCGAGGGAGGAAGTGTTAGACCTTCTAGGTAGCATTAAATCTGATAAATCTCCGGGGCCTGATGGCATTTATCCCAGGCTGCTTAGGGAGGCACGAAATGAAATTGCTGGGCCTCTGACTCAAATCTTTGTCTCTTCTTTGGACACAGGTGAGGTCTCAGAGGACTGGAGAATAGCTAATGTTGTACCGTTGTTTAAAAAGGGTAGTAGGGATAACCCTGGAAATTATAGGCTGGTGAGTTTGACGTCAGTGCTAGGGAAGCTGTTGGAGGGGATTCTTAGAGATAGGATGTATAGGCACTTAGAGCCTTGCGATCTGATCAGGGATATGCAGCATAGCTTTGTTAAGAGGAGGTTGTGCCTTACGAATCTGGTAGAATTTTTTGAGGACATGATGAAAACGGTGGACGAAGGGTGAGCCGTTGATGTCATCTATATGGATTTCAGTAAGGCGTTTGACAAAGTCCCTCATGGGAGGTTAGTTGAAAAGGTCAAGGCTAATGGGATACAAGGACAGATAGCTAGATGGATAAGTAACTGGCTTGATATTAGGAGACAGAGAGTAATAGTGGGAGGGTGTTTTTCTAGTTGGAGGTCGGTCACTAGTGGTGTGCCGCAGGGCTCAGTACTGGGACCTCTTCTGTTTGTTATATATATAAATGATTTGGAAGAGGGAGTAAGTGGAGTGATCAGCAAGTTTGCAGATGATACAAAGATGGCTGGACTTGCGGATAGTGAGGAGCATTGTCAGGCGATGCAGCAGGACATAGATAGGCTGGTAGCTTGGGCAGACAGATAGCAGATGGAATTCAGTCCTGATAAATGCAAGGTGATGAATTTTGGGAGAAAGGATGTAGGGGGGAGGTATGTGATAAAGGGTAGACCTATTAAGAGTATAGAAATGCAGAGAGACCTGGGGGTGCAGGTGCATAAGTCTCTGAAGGTGGCAGAGCAGGTGGAGAAGGTTGTGAAGAAAGCATTTTGTATGCTGGCCTTTATAGGAAGGGGTATAGAGTACAAGAGCTGGCCTTTATTATTGCCGTTGTATAAAACGTTAGTTAGACCTCATTTGGAATATTGCATCCAGTTCTGGTCACCTTACTCCGGAAGGATATGGAGATTCCGGAAAGAGTGCAGAGGAGGTTTACCAGGATGCTGCCTGGTATGGAAGGTCTGAGTTACGAGGAGAGGTTAGGCAAATTGGGACTGTTTTCCTTAGAAAGACGTAGACTTAGAGGAGATCTAATAGAGGTGTACAAGATTATGAGGGATATAGATAGAGTAAACAGGGTTAAGCTTTTTCCTAGGATGGACTCGAATAGCACGAGGGGTCACGGGCTTAGGGTGAGGGGGGTAAGGTATAATTTGGATGCTAGAGGGAGTTTTTTCACACAGAGGGTGGTGGGGGTATGGAATGCGCTGCCAAGTAAAGTGGTGGAGGCAGGTACTCTGGAGTTATTTAAGAAATACTTAGATGGGCACATGAACAGAATGGGAATGGAGGGGTATAGAAAACTGATTTAAAATAGGGATCATGAGCCTTGGGAGTCCCTGGGAAGTGTGTAAATAGATGATGATATTGATGTACTTGTTTTTATCCTACAGGTGCTTTGGTCCACCTTGTTGTCCAATGAGGGGCATACACATGGTGGGTTGTGAGAGGGCTGCTCTTGGATTTTTCGAAAGTATCCCAGTGCTTCACGTTGTTAGTGTAGGTTTGACCTGGATCATTTGATGGGCAACATGACAGCTCAGTGACTATCGTTGTGCTGTGCAGATGCATGGATTTGGGCCTGTGTCTGTGGGAGTTTGCGCATTCTCCCTGTGCTTGCGTGGGTTTCCTCCAGGTGCTCTGGTTTCTTCCCACATCCCAAAGATGTGCTCTTAGGCTAATTGGCAAAACAAATTCTCCCTAAATTGTCTTAAATTTGGTTTTTAATCCATAGATCTATAAACATAGATAGGGATCACAGGTAGAGGTGGGAACATCGGGGTGGCAGCATGGGCCTGTTGGGCCGAAGGGCCTGTTTCCCGTGCTGTTTTGTTCTTTATTCTTTGATGCTACTGGAACTTGATGGATTGAGTTATAAGGAGAGGTTGAATAGACTGCGGTGTTTTTCTTTGGAGCGTAAGAGGCTGAACAATGATCTTATAGAGGTCTATAAAATAATGAGGCGCATAGACAAGGTAGATAGTCAATATCTTTTCCCAAAGGTAGGGGAATCTAAAACTAGAGGGCACATGTTTAAGGTGAGAGAGAAAGAGTACAAAAGTATCCAGAGGGGCAATTATTATCCAGAGGATGGTGAGTGTCTAGAATAAGTTGCCAGAGGTAGTAGTAAAAGTGAGTACAATTTTGTCTTTTAAAAAGTATTTAGATTGTTACATGAATAAGATGGGTATAGAGGGATATGGGCCAAACGTAGGCAATTGGGATTAGCTTAGAGGTTTTAAAAAAATAAGGGCGGCATGGACAAGTTGGGCCAAAGGGCTTGTTTCCATGCTATAAACCTCTATGATTCTATCAATATAAATCTTTGCCAGTTACTTCAGCAAATTGCTTAGTACTTTCCAGCATAATGGTTTCTTATTTGTCCATTACTAAGAAGATGTTACACCCTTCTTGACTATAGGGCAACATGGTGACACAATTATTAACACTGCTGCCTCAGTGCCACGGGGACCTGGTTTGATTCTCAGTTTGGGTCACTGTCTATGTGGAGTCTGCATGTTCTCCTCGTATCTGCATGCGTTTCTTTCAGATGCTCCAGTTTCATAGAACATAGAACATAGAACATAGAACATTACAGCACAGAACAGGCCCTTCGGCCTTCGATGTTGTGCCGACCAAAATAAAAAGCAATGCCCCTCCAAACTAAACCATTCCCTTCTCTTCCATATACTTATCAATTAACCTCTTAAACGCCACCAAACTTGGCGCATCTACAACAGCTGCAGGCAGGGCATTCCACTCCCTAATCACTCTTTGAATAAAGAACCTACCTCTGATATCCGTCCTATAACTCATACCCCTTAATTTAAAGCTGTGTCCCCTCGTGCTAGCAAAGCCAAAGTTTCCTCCCAAAGTCCAAAAGATAAGCTGGTTAGGTGCATTGGCCATGCTAAATTCTCCCTTAGTGTATCTGAACAGGTGCTAGAGTACGGTGACTAGGGTAAGCCTACTTGTGATAACAATAATTATTTAATAATGATAAATAAGTAAATAAACTTTAAAGCTACTTCTCTTTTGCTGTGATAAGGTAAAGACAACTGTTAAAGTTGAGATTCCCACCAACTCACTGCTAAATTGAGTAGACATGTTATTTCATCTAGGTCATGTCTGATCTGTGTCTGGGCTATGAACCAACTATTTATAAAATTGCAAACTGTATTCCCTTTATAATAATCTCCCATATGAATCTGTTAACCAACAATTCCCATGCCTCTTGTTCTAAACTATTGAACTTTCCTGTTATGCTTTTCGGTATCTTGTATGATCTGAAATGTTAATCACAGTAAAATACATTGAAATACATTTAAAATATCAATTGAGATGTCTTTAAAATCACAGTTACTTGTTTTAATTCTCTTATTGTATTCACATAAGAACAAAGAAAATTACATCACAGGACTAGGCCAATCATGCTGCCCGAGTTAATTAAAGTCCCTTTCCCTTCCAGAGACCATATCCCCCTATTCCCAAATTATTCATGTATTTGTCAAGATGCCCCTTAAAAGTCACTATCACACCCGCTTCCATTACTTCCCCGGCAATGAGTTCCAGGCTCCATGTTGAAAAAAAATCTACCTTATACATCTCCTTTAAACCTTGCCCCTTGAATTTTAAACCTGTGTGCTCCCTAGTAATTGACTCTTTCATCTTGGGGAAAAAGCTTCTGACTATCCATTCTGTCCAATACTCTTAATCTTGTAGACTTCTAGATGGCCGTCCTTCAGCTTCCGAAGTTTCAGTGAGAACAAACCAAGTTTCTCCAACCTCTCCTCACAGCTAATGCCCTCCATACCAAGCAACATTCTGGTAAATCTTTTCTGCACCCTCTCCAAAGCCTCTCCATCCTTCTGGTAGTGTGGCAACAGAATTGCACGTTATATTCCAATTGCAGTTTAACTTAGGTTCTATAAAGCTGCAACATGACTTACCAATTTTTAAACTCAATACCCTGGCTGATGAAAGCAAATTGCTGTATGCCTTCTTGACTACCTTCTGCACCTGCATTGTTACTTTCAGTGACCTGTGTACTTGTATACCCAGATCCCTTTGCCAACCAATACTCTTAAAGGTCTGCCATTTACTGTATATTTCCTTTCTATATTAGACCCTCCCAAATGCATTATGTCACATTTGTCCTCTTCCTGCTGTTAGCTTTGTCAGTGTCTGTATTCTGTCTAAAATAAGAGAAATCTAAAACGAAGACTTTCAACTACTTTACTCACTACTTCTTTCTATTCTGATTTTCAAGATTAGTTTCATGAGAAGGCTTGTTCATTTGTAGTTTAGAGCTATTGTTGTTTCTGTTTTCATGGGTTCTTTTCTCCTGTTCAAAGTATTCTTTATTTCTGATGTTGTAATGCTTGGTCCATCAGTTGCCTCTATATATTGAGGCCACCAATGATTTGGGTCATACAATTCACCGAAATGTTTTGTCCATCTTTTTGTTCTTGAATTTCTTACAAGTAATACCTTACCATCTTTATCTTTTGTGAAGTCACCATTGATTAGCACTGCTGCCTCACAGCACTAGGGACCAAGGTTTGATTCTCGGTTTGGGTCACTGTCTGTATAGAGTTTACACATTCTCCCCGTGGCTGCATTGGGTTTCCTCCAGCAGCTCTGGTTTCCTCCAACAACCTGAAAAACTTGCTGGTTAGGTACATTTACCCAAATAGGGGAATTTCACAGTAACTTCATTGTGGTCTTAATGCAAATCCTACTTGTGATTAATAAATAAACTTTAGCTTTATTTATTGTTATCTCTTCCTTTCTATCTGACAAACATTTCAACTTCTGGTGCATAACACTCATGTTGCGATTTCTCTCTTATTTTGCGAATTCTTCCCAACTCCAATACTTCCCCATACATCTCCTTATCCTTTAGCTGCCTACAGACAATCTTTATTTTCTTTTCATTTGCCTCATTCTGAGGTGTTTCTTTTCTTTCCCCTTTCTATCACCATTACTTGTATCTCATTTGAAATCCACTCCTGTCTTATTTTTTGCCTTTTTTTCTGTACTGATAATTTTTCAGTATGTTGTGTACTTGTTATCGTATTTTTCCATTTCTGGTTCTGTGGTCTCTATTTGTCTTGTTTCCTCAGTTCTGAGAAATTCATACTTTTTTAATACTTTAAGAGTGACTGTCCGATGCTCACATCCTTCTACATATTGAGGTTGAAATGGTCACTTTTTTTTCTTTTTTTTTGACATTTTCAGTTCCAGTTTAACTTTGCCAGAAGGAAGTAATAATCCTTTTCCATTAAGAACAGATCAACAATTCCAGCATTTCCTAATTAACATAAATGCCCTTTGACTAGAGCAAAAACAAGCATTAATATTTCACCATTGTCTATTTGTCAGTGCTGCTGACAGATACCACTCTGGTCTTTCTAAGAATTGCAACATGTGTGGCTGCAGTAACTGAGATCGAAACATCAAATAGGAGCAGGAGTAAGCCCCATTTGGCTTATTGAGTCTGCTCCACCATTCATTTTGACTGTGGCTGATCATCTAACTCAATAGCCTGATCCTGCCATCCAACCCCCCCCCCCACAACCCCCACCCCCACAACCCCCGCCATATTTTTGCCTCAACGTAAATCAAACTGCTTAGAAAACATAGAAAAACTACAGCACAATACAGGCCCTTCGGTCCAAATGTTGTGCTGAACATGTCCCTACCTTAGAGGTGACTAGGCTTACCTGTAACCCTCTATCTTACTAAGTTCCATGTACTTATTTAAAAGTCTCTTAAAAGATCCTATTGAATCCCCCTCCATCACTGTTGCCATCAGCCCATTCCACGCACCCACCACTCTCTGAATGAAAAACTTACCCCTGACAGCTCCTCTTTACCTACTCCCCAGCATCTTAAACCTGTGTCTTCTTGTGGCAACCATCTCAGTCCTGAGAAAAATCCTCTGACTAACCTCTCAACATCTTTTACACCTCTATCAAGTCACCCTTCATCCTTTGTCTCTTCAAGAAGAAAAGGCCGAGCTCTCTCAACATATCTTCGTAAGGCATGCTCCCCAATCCAGGCAACATCCTTGTAAATCTCCTCTGCACTCTTTCTATGGCTTTCACATCTTTCCTGTAGTGAGGCGACCAGAACTGAGCACAGTACTCCAAATGGGGTCTGACCAGGGTCCTGTATAGCTGCAACATTATCTCTCAACTCCTAAGCTCAATTCCTTGATTGATGAAAGCCGGTATACCTTACGCCTTCTTAACTACATCCTCTACCTGCGCATCTGGTTTGAGTGTCCTATGAACTCAGACCCCAAGATCCTTCTGATCTTCCACACTGCCCAGAGTCTTACCATCAATATTATATCCTGCCATCCTATTTGACCTACCAAAATGAACCACTTCACACTTATCTGGGTTGACGTCCATCTGCCACTTTTCCACACAGTCTTGCATCCTATCAATGTCTTTCTGCAACTTCTGACATCCCTCCACACTATCCACAAAGCCACCAACATTTATGTAATCAGGAACCTTACCAACTCATCCCTCCATTTCCTCATCCAGGTCATTTATAAAAATCACAAAGAGCAAGGGTCCCAGAACAGATCCCTAGGGCATTCCACTGGTGACCGATATCTATGCAGAATATGACCCATCTGTAACCACTCTTTGCCTTCTGTGGGCAAGCCAGTTTTGGATCCACAAAGCAATGTTCCTTTGGATCCCATGCCCCCTCATTTTCTCAATAAGCCTTGCATAGGACACCTTATCAAATGCCTTGCTGATGTCAATATATACTACATCTACTACTCTTCCTTCATCAATGTGTTTGGACACATCTTCAAAAGATTCAATCAGGCTCTAAGGCCTGATCTGCCTTTGACAAAGCCATGCTGACTATTCTTAATTATTTTATACCTCTCCAAATGTTCATAAATCCTGCCTCTCAGGATCTTCTCTATCAACTTACCAATCACTGAGGCCAGACTCACTGGTCTATAATTTCCAGGGCTATCTCTACTTTCTTGAATAAAGGAACAACATCCACAATCCTCCTTGCTAGCACGAGGGGACACAGCTTTAAATTAAGGGGTGATAGTTACAGGATGAATATCAGAGGTAGGTTCTTTACCCAAAGGGTGGTTTGGGAGTGGAATGCCCTGCCTGCAGCAGTTGTAGATGCGCCAAGTCTGGTGGCGTTTAAGAGGTTAATTGATAAGTATATGGAAGAGAAGGGAATGGTTTAGTTTAGAGGGGCATTGCTTTTTATATTGGTCAGCGCAACATCGAAGGCCGAAGGGCCTGTTCTGTGCTGTAATGTTCTATGTTCTATGTTCTATGTTCTAATTGTCCGGAACCTCTCCCATCTCCATTGATGATGCAAAGATCATTGTCAGAGGCTCAGCAATCTCCTCCCTCTCCTCCCACAGTAGCCTGGGGTACATCGCATCCAGTCCTGGTGACTTTTCTAACTTGATGCTTTTCAAAAGCTCCAACACATCCTCTTTCTTAATATCTACTTACTCAAGCTTTTCAGTCCGCTGCAAGTCTGCATTACAACGACCAGGATCCTTTTCCATAGTGAATACTGAAGTAAAGTATTCATTAAGTATCTCTGCTATTTCTTCCGGTTCTGTACAAACTTTCCCACTGTCACACTTGAGAGGTCTATCTTTTCATGTCTTATCCTCTTGCTCTTCACATACTTGTAGAATGCCTTTGGGTTTTCCTTAATCCTGCCTGCCAAGGCCTTCTCATTATCCCTTCTGGTTCTCCTTATTTCCTTCTTAAGATCCTTCCTATTGGTCATATAGTCTTCTAGATCTCTAACATTACTTAACTCTCTGAAATTTTTCTTTGCTTCTTGACTAAATTTATTACAGCCTTTGTACACCATGGTCCCTGTAATCTACCATAATTTTCCTGTCTCAGAACTCCAGACAAATATTTCCTGAAACTTTGCCACATTTCTTCCGTACATTTCTCTGAGAAAACCTCTTTCCAATTTAAGCCTCCAATTTCCTGCCTGATAGCATCATAATTCCCCTTACTCCAATTAAACACTTCTTTAACTTGTCTTATCCTATCTCTCTCCAATGCTATTGTAAAGAAGATAGTGATCATAATTCTATCTCCAAAATGCTCTCCCACTGACAGGTCTCACACCTGACCAGGTTCATTTCCCAATATCAAATCAAGAACAGACTCTCCTTTTGTAGGCTTACCTATGTCCTGTGTCAAGCAACCCTCTTGAACACATCTAACAAATTCCTCCCCATCTAAACCTCTTACCCTAAGGAGATTCCAATCAATATTTGGGAAATTGAAAATATCCCATCACAACAACTCTGTTATTATTACACCTTAAGAAGTCTGACAACCTCTCATTATTACACCTTTCCAGGGTCTGCTTCCCAATCAGCTCCTCAACATCACTGTTGCTATTGGGCGGCTATAGAAAACACCCAGTAAAGTTATTGACCCCCTTCCTGTTCCTAACCTCCACCTACAGAGACTCTGTAGACAATCCCTCCATGGTGTCCATCTTTTCTGCAGCTATGACACTATCTCTGGTCAACACTGCCATTCCCCCATCTCTTTTGCCTCCCTCTCTGTCCCTTCTGAAACATCTGAAGCCTGGCACTTGAAGTATCCAGTCCTGTCTGAGTCACCCAAGTCTCTGTAATGGCTACCGCATCACATTTCCAAGTAGCGATCCACATTCTAAGTTCATCCAATTTGTTCACAACACTCCTTGCATTAAAATGGACACATCTCAAACCTTCGTTCTGAGTGCTTCCTCCATCAGCTGCTATCCTCCCTCACAATGTCGACAAGCTCTCTCTATTTGTGAGCTAACCTCCTCTCTCCCAGTCAGTTCAATTTGATTCCCATCCCCCAACCATTCTAGCTTAAACTCTCCCCAGTAGCCTTAGCAAACCTCCCGGCCAGGATATTGATCCCCCTGGAATTCAAGTGCAACCTGTCCTTTTTGTACAGGTCAAACAAGCCCCAAAAGAGATCCCAATGATCCAGGAATCTGAATCGCTGCCCTCTGCTCCAATCCCTCAGCCATGCATTTATCCTCCACTTCATTCCATTCCTACTCTCGCTGTCTTGTGGCACAGGCAGCAGTCCCGAGGTTACTATTTTTGCGGTCCTTCTCAACTCCCTTCCTAATTCCCTATATTTCCCTTTCAGGACCTATGTCATTGATACCAATATGTACCACAACCTCTGGCACATATTTTCCTCCTACTTCAGGACATCTTGGACGTGATCAGAAACATCCTGGATCCTGGTACCAGGGAGGCAAACTACCATCCCAGTCTCTTGACTGTGTCTGCAGAAATGCTTGTCTGACCTCCTCACTTACAGAGTGCCCGATCACTACTGCCTTCCTCCTCCTTTCCCTACCTTTGAGCCACAGGGCCAGATTCTGTGCTGGAGGTATTGCCACTGTTGCTTCCCCTAGGTAGGCTTTCCCCTGCAACAGTACTCAAACAGGAGTACTTATAGTTAAGGGGCACAGCCACTGGGGTACTGTCTAATACCTGACCTTCCCCTTTCCCCTTCCTAACCGTGGCCCCAGTGTGACCACCTGCCTGTAACTCCTTTCTGTCACCTCCTCACTCTCCCTGACCAAATGAATCGAGCTGCAGCTCCAATTCCCTAATGCGGTCCCTTAGGAGCCGCAACTTGATGCACCTGGCACAGATATGGACCTCCGGGAGGCTAGGAGACCTCCCACATCCGACACCGAGAACAATAAACTGGCTTCGCACTTATAATTCCCTTTTTCTTCAAATAACATGGGAAAAACTAAGAACTCTATCTATCTTGCCTCTCCTGTTTCCACCTAACCCTGTTGAGCAAAAGCTCTTCAGCCTTCACCCTGCTACCTGCTCCCTCCGCTGCCCACTAATGATGCTGCCCGCTGGATAGTGCAGCCTGCTTTTTAAATCTCACGTGCACTACTGGCTGACTTCAGGCATCTGCGCAGCCTTTAAAAAAAACAAACTCCGCAAAAAAGAAAGGTAAAAAAGCAACAATAAATCTCTTACCATCAGCACTCATAAATTACTCCCTCACTGCCTTACTCTGGTCAAACAATGAGCCTGATATTCCCTCACCCCCTTAGATTTGAGGAATAAGAGAAAAGAAAGATAAAAAAGAAAGCTTACCTGCTCTCACCCCAAGTCTTTTTTTAGGATTAGAGGAGGGGGAAAGGAGGGGGAGAACTCTAGAAGCATAGAGTCTCAGGTTTCCTCCCCGTTCAAATTTACTCATGGGAGGGGAGAGGTGGGGGGGGGGGGGGTGGGGGGGGGGGGGGGGGGGGGGGGTGGTGTCGGTGGGGGCGGGAAGAGAAACCTTTCCAGATCTCACTAGGGTCTACTTCTGGTTTATGCTCCCAGCTTAGAAAAAAAACTTTGAAAAAAAAGTCAGGTAAAAATCCCTCTTGCCTATAAGCTCTCTTTACTGAATCACCCCTCCAACTGCTCCTCTGGAAAAAATGAGGTTCAACCCTCTAAGGAGAGTACCTTTTTAAAGGGAAAAAAAATCTTCCCAGGTCTCACTGGGGCTTACTTCTGGTTTTACACTCCTGATTTAGAAAAAAAACTCTGGGAAAAGTAAGGTAAAAAATCCCTTTTCTTTGCTTCTTGAAAACATACAATTGTTTTGGCCGCACCTTCTTCCTGCGGTAGCAAATTCCACATGCTGTGGCTGCAAAGAATCCTCCTGATCTGTCCTAAACTGTCAAGCCTGTATCATCAGATAGTGACTCATTGGTCTTGACGCACCACCAAGAGGAACATCCTTCTTGCATCGACTTTGTGTGGCCCTGTTAGAATTTTATAGGTTTCTATGAGATTTCCCCTCTCACTCTTCTGAACTCCAGTGAAAATAATTCGAACAACTCAGCCTCTCTTCACATGTCAGTCCACCATCCCAAGAATAAAGTCAGTGGATGGGAGGCTGGTTTGCATGATGGATTGGGCTACATTCACGACCTTTTGTAGTTCCTTGCGGTCTTGAGCAGAGCAGGGGCCGTGCCAAGCTGTGATGCAACCAGAAGGAATGCTTTCTATGGTGCATCTGTAAAAGTTGGTGAGACTTGTACAGCTGACATGCCAAATTTACTTAATCTTCTAAGTCTGCTGTTCATCTGTCATTAATTTTTCATGTATGTTTGTTGCCCATCAAATTTGTTGCCCATCCCTAATTGCCCCAGAACTGAACTTATTAGACCATTTCAGAGGATGGAGTCAATGGCTGGCGTTAAATACAGGATAAGGGTGGCAGATATCCTTTCCTGTCGGATTAGTGAGTCAACTGGGCTTTTAGAGCAACTGTTGTAATTTACATTCATATTCCAGATCTATTAATTGAATTTAAATTCCATTGACTGTCATGGCGGGATTTGAACCCATGTCCCCAGATATGTTCACATATTTCCAAATGAGAATGAATCCTCTCCAGTAATTTCTGTACTACTGATATAAAGTTCATGGGCTTGCAAGAATCTGTATTATCCTTGCTACCCTTCTTAAACAAGGGAACAACATTGGCTATTCTCCAACCCTCTGGGACCTCCCCTACAGCCTGTGAGGATACAAAGATTTCTCACAAGGCACCAGCAATTTCTTCCCTTGCATCTCTTAGTATTCTGGGGTATATCCCATCAGGCCCTGGAGACTTATCTACCTTAATGTTTCTCAAGAATCCTATACCACCTCATTTTTTGATCTCAATGTGACCCAAACTATTTGTGTATCTTTCCCTAGATTCATCATCCATCAAGTCCTTCTGTTTGGTGAATACTGATGCAAAGCTCTCATTTAATAATTTGCCCATTTCCTCTGGCTCCACACACAGATTCTCTCCCCGTTCTTCAGTGAGCCAATCCTTTCCCTGGCTACCTTCTTGCTCCTTATATGTATAAATGCCTTGGGATTTTCCTTAATCCTACTGGCCAATGACTTGTCTTAAGCCCTTTTAGCCCAGCTAACTCCTTACTTTTTTTTGACATTCCTTGTATTCTATACATGCTTCATGTGTTCCCAACCTCTTAGCTTTGACAAATGCTTCCTTTTTCTCTTTGATGAAGCTCATAACATCTCATTATCCAAAGTTCCTGAAACTTGCCACATTTATCCGTCATCCTTACGGGAATGTACCAGTCCTAAATTCCTAGCAACTTAACACCTGAAAACCTCCTAAATGTCAGGTGTTGATTTACCCTCAAACATCTGTCCCTATCTACATTCTCCAGTTCCTGCTGAATATTTTGTAAATCCACCCAGATTCTATCCCCATGACCCCAGTTATTTATTCTGCCAGTCCGCTCAGGCAATTTAGCATGGCCAATCAGCCTAACCTGCGCATCTTTGGACTGTGGGAGAAATTGGAGCACCTGAAGGAAACCCACACAGACATGGGGAAAATGTGCAAACTCCACATAGATAGTGACCTGAGGCCAGAATTGAACCTGGGTCCCTGTAGCTGTGAGGCAGCAATGCTAACCACTGTGCTGCCCAGTTTTCCATCTCCCCAGTTTGCCATTGTTTTCTTCCCTCAAGATGTAGGATCTCAGGCTATTTAAGCTTGAACAGGAATCAAACCTGCACTGTTGGAGTCATTCTCAATTAAATCATATGGCCAATTAAGCTAATCAGCCACATGCAACATAACACATTTGAAAAATAGAATTCAGTAAAGCCTTAAAAGGCAAAAACTTAGACAATTGTTATCCTTGAGCCACTGTTATTCTGAAGTGAATTCTGCAGTGTAAACTTAATGGATTCTAAATTCCAATGGAATGTTAGCCTATGTTGACAGAATCAACACTGCATGCTTGGAAAAACAGAACTGTGAGCTTCTTCTTTCAATTAGAGATGTCAAGTCATATACAAATTACACTGTAAATCTGGCTAAGGTTATATCTTGTGGCAAACACCCAGGCCAGTGAGAATGAAGAGTTTGGCACTCAGCCAAAGTTTACAATGTATTTTTCTCCAAAACCTGTGGGAAATGAATTGCTTTACTTTTAACTTTTTTGACATAGGGCTTTACATAACTGATGGATACTGCTCGAAACAACTCGAAATGCGTAGGTGGATTTGTTGGTGCACAGCTCAGGACTGTGATTGAATCACATCTAAAGAAATATATTCAAAATTACTGTTGCCATGACTTTATCTGATCAAAAATCTATGGTTCTAGTATAAAAGGGGGGATTTTATGGCCTCATTTGTAAAATTCCACTCGGTCAATGGACCTTCCCATTGTCCACCCCTCGCTTGCTCTGATTCCCATTGGGGCCGGGGGTGGTAGAATTCTAGCCAACATGACAGACTTCTTCAACAACAAAAACAGAAAATGCAAGAAAATCTCAGCAGATCTGACAACATCTGTGAAGATGTCTGAAGAGAGAACTGTGCCAGTGTTTCAAATCTGGATGATCCCTTGTCATAGCTGAAAATGGGATAAAATTTATACTCTAAGGGGGAGGGGAGGGGATGTATATACAAAAGGCAAAGGGAATGTAAATGATGATCATGATTAAAAAGGGTATTAATAGCAGCCCATTAAGAGAATGGAATGTGTAAATGGCAGAACAATGGTGCAAAGTGTCAAAGAACAACCTTAAGAATGTGGATAAGGTCCTACTTAGGTGGGGTGGGAGGAAGGAGGGGAGGAAAAATGATTAATGGGGATCCTGTAGATGTAGTGTATCTGGATTTCCAGAAGGCAATAAATTTGATAAGATGCCGCACCAAAGATTAAGACACAACTATGATCCTATGGAGTTGAGGGTAATACGTTAGCTTGGTTTGAGGATTGGCAAACCACCAGAGAGTGACAATTATTAATGTGCTACAGAGGTTCGGTCCTCGGACCCCCAACTATCCATCTTGGTCAGGGGAATGAAAAAACAACTTGTGATCTAAATGGAGAGAAACTTCAAAATGCTTCAGTGCAGAGGATTCCAGGTGTCCTCGTGCAAGAATCACAAATGTTAGTATGCAGGTACAGCAGGTAACAGGGAAGGTGAGTGGAATTTCAGCATTCATTGCTAATGGAATAGAATATAAAAGTAGGGAAGTGTTGTTACAATTGCATAGGACATTAGTGAGACCACATCTGGAGTACTGAACAGTTTTGTTCTCCATACTTGATGAAGGATGTAAATGCATGACAGACAATTCAGAGAAGGTTCACTATATTGATTCCAAGGGCAGTAAGTAGCCTCACAACAACTCATCTGATGAAGGGGCAGCGCACTGAAAGCTCATGCTGCCAAATAAATCTGTTGCACTTTAACCTGGTGTTAGACTACCTACTGTGCCCACTCCAGTCCAACACCAGGATCTCCACATCATTGATTCCAGGGATAAAAGACATTCTTATGAAGAGAGATCAAGAAGATTAGGCCTATATTCATCTTGTTGAACATTCTAGAATGGGAGACTAGTTTTTTATGCTAAGGAGTGGCAGATTTAAAACAGAAACGCAGAGGAATTACTTCACTCAATGTTGTGAATTCTCTCCTCCAGTGTGCAGTGGATGCTGGAACAGTAAACAAATTTAAGGAGGAGATAGGTAGGTTTTTAATTAGTTGTGGGATGAAGGAGCAGGCAGGAATGTGGAGATGGGGCTGAGCTGAGATCAGCCCTCATCGTATTAAATTGTGGAGCAGGCTTGAGGGACTGAATTGCCTACTCGTACTCCAGTTCTTCTTTATGTTTCTATGTTTAATAAATGACCTTTCAAAACCGGGACTAGCAGTCTGATCTATCTTTTGTAATGTAAAAATAACAGAAAATAACTTTATTTTCCTTCTTGTTTTACTTTTTGTTCATGGGTGTGGGCATCACTGGGCTAATATTTTATTCCTAATTGTCCTTGAACTGAATGGCTGGCTAGGCTTGTTTCAGAGGGCATTTTTAAGACTCAACTAAATTGCTGAGAGACCTGGAGACAGATGGGTAAGGAAGAGCATTTATTAATGAATCAGACTTTTTACAACAATCAACAATGGTTTCATGGTTATTATTAGACATTAATATTGAATTCAAATTTTACCATCAGCTTCGGTGGGTTTATGAACCCAGGACCCCAGAGAAATATTCTCAGTTTCTGGAATATTAGTGCAGTGATAATACCACTATGCCTCCACATCCCCATATCGCCTTCATTTTTAAAACAAAATGAATAACAATGAAATCAGGAGGTCATTCCCGAGTGAGTGATAGTCTTGGGAGTTATCATACAGTTTCTGCAGAATAGGTCACTTAGCCAAGCAGATCTATGCTAGCGTGTGCTCCACATTAGCCTCTCTCACGCCTGCACCTCAGCCTTTCCTTCCATTCCTTTCTTCTTCAGCTACTTATTTAACCTCCCCTCAAATGCATCAATGTCATTTTCCCCAACCACTCCATTTGACAGCAAGATCCACATTGTCACAAATCTCCAGTTTAAAACACACTGTCATGTCTCCATGATTTCTGTCTTGTTGAGCAGATTCCTCACAGTCCAACGAAAGAGGATAAATTAAGCAAGTTAAAGTTAAAGTTTATTTATTAATCGCAATTCCTGAAATGAAATGAAACTCCTGTGAAAATCCCCTCGTTGCCATACTCTGGCGCCTGTTCGGGTACACGGAGGGAGAATGTAGAATGGCCAATGCAAGTAACTAGTATGTCTTTCAGACTGGGAGCAAACTGGAGCACTCAGAGGAAACTCATGCAGACATAGAACATGCAAACTCCGCACAGACAATGACCCAAGCAGAGAATTGAACCTGAGCCACTGGTGCTGTGAGGCAGCAGCATTAGCAACTGTGTCACCATGCCACTCCAAGCAAGAGTCACTACTGGGTGAATGTGTGTCCAATTTATTGAGCTCCAATTATAGGAATTAATGACCGGAAAGAACAACCACACCTCGCCCCTCCCCTCAAACTATAGGGGAAGTACAAATTGATTGTCTATGCTGGAATTTCTGAACCTTACATTGTATTGGGTCAGTGTGCATCCTTATGAATTTACCTTCTCCTTTTGATTAACTCATTGATCTATGCTAGGTTTAATCGCAACATAGTTTAACCAGATTTTGTTTTCATTTGTTTAAAAACATCAAGCTCGATGCCCGGGCATAATGAAACAGTTGGCATTGCAGAAGTGAAGAACAGGAACAACCGGGGTATCAGCAATGCAGAAATCTGTGTTAGTGTTGTTGCTTGACCTCCTCTGCAAGTTGGTGCTGGGAATATCTCAGCTCCATTTCTCTGTGCGTCAGTCCAAAATTCCATGCTACTGTCACATTACTCCCATCTTCACCACCTCTCATCCAGGCTCTTTTAAGATGATGAACATTTTTTTAAAAAAAATGACAGATATAAAAAAAAAGTACTTGTTGATTCATCCAGCCTGAATCATAACATTGTGATGTCAACTGTGTCAGATTACAGGTCAGTTATCCTATGCCCAATCCATGGAACTTCAGACCTGCTGTCCCATTGAGAAAACATGCAACCTCTTTGTGAAGATGAAAAATCAGATAAAAATGGAGATCTGTTAGGAAAAGATATCTGCAAATTTCTTCTCCTGACATTCTTAAGTGATCAAAGCTAGTTCAAAATTTCACTTTTTAATCCTATTATATTTGGAACAATGGGCTGAATTTTATGCCCCTACATGCCCTATTCCCCCCTCTCCCCTTCCCCAATCCTGTCCCACTCCTCCCCTCCCTATGCCAGTTCACCAGGAGAAACATCAGTCCTGAACTGACTGACCTTTCATACGGCCACTCCACGTAATGCTCCCCAGTCAGCTTTAGTAAAGTGACTTTCAGGCCTCCTCCTCAATTGGGGGAATTCAGCAGAACGGAGCACTGAGCACTTCTGGGGACTGCAGAGTTCCTGGGATGTAGAGCTCATGGATTCTGGACGCAGATTCAGGATTTTGGTTGGGGAGGAATTAGGAAGAGTTTGAAGTGGTGGCACGTTTCAAAGGCCAGACGGGAAGGAACAAAGTGGGTGTGTGTTTGAGGGGAGGTGCGGGGAGTGCACCCAATGTACACAGGGTGCTTTCTTAAGGAGGTAACTTCCTAACCTCCTTCCTATCCCTTCACTAAACCTGGTGAGAAAACTGCCCACTTTAGTCTGTTTTCTGCCAGCTAGTGTATTGTAGTGGGCAATAATTGCCCATCTAAGGACCTCACTAGGCCTAAGGGTAGGTGGGTTATTGGGTGCCTTTATTCCCTCTAACTACCCTGTTTTAATCTGGCAGAGTTGGGAATGGGTGGCCAAATTCCTACTTTATGCATCAGGTCTCCATCGTAAACACATTTGCCTCAACGTCACCATCCAATACTTGCCAATTTGAATCTTGTAGCATGTGTAATTTGACAGGAAAGTCTGGGCTCACCACTGGAAGTCAGTAAGAATTTAACAACACCAGATTTAAATCTAACCGATTTATTTGATAGTAAATTTGCGAGCTTTCGACACTCTGTGTCTTTGTCAGACAAATGCAGCACTGCATTTGTCTGACAAAGACACAGAGTGTCGAAAGCTCGCAAATTTACTATCAAATAAATCGGTTGGATTTAAAATTGGTGTTGCTAAATTCTTACTGAGTTCTTACTACCCCAGTCCAACGCCGGCATCTCTACATCATGACCACTGGAACACCAGTCCTCTGAGACATTCTTTGAGATGTTGCTTTATATGGGTAGTTAAGAATTATCTGTATCTATAATTATATAAGAGGAAATCCGCTGTCTGTTCTGTCAGCTAGAACTATTGGCTGCTCAAGATTTGCATAAAGGGCACTGAAATGAATTATCAAGTTGTATGGGATAGTGGAACCCTGCTAACTTAGTAAATCAAAGTTTATTTATTTGTGTCAAAAATAGGCTTACATCAACACTACAATGAAATTACTGTGAAAATTGTCTAGTCACCACACCGTAATGTCTATTTGGCTATTCAAGGGAGAATTTAGTATGGCCACTGCACCTAATCAGTACACCTTTCAGACTGTGGGAGGAAATCAGAACAAATCGAGGAAACACACAGATTCTGCACAGATAGAGACCCAATCCGCGAATCAAACCAGTTCACTGGAGCTGCTAACCACTGTGCCACCGTGCCTCGCAACTCTGCCATCGTGACACTCATAGTAGGACACAGTCTGCCAAAACAAAACAAACTTCTGACCTTTACCAAAATAACATATTGCTAATAATCTCGGGTGGGCATTGGGCTGAAGATCATGCCTACAGGTTATATCCAAAGGCTTTGAAAGTGCAAGTGGAACCAGCAGCCTTGCAGCTGTCTGTCGAAGGTTTAAAATGTCATTCAAAGCAGTTAGACCAAGCAATGAATGGCAGGAGCTTTTGTATTGTTTAAGCTTCGGAGCCAGAATTCTCTGGTCCCATCGGCAGCACACCCTGCCTGCGGATTTCCCGCCAGTATGAGGTGACGTCAATGGAAATTCCCATTGACAGTAGTGGAACCAGAAAATCCCGCTGCTAGCAAACGAGTCATTGTTAGTCGGTGGGAAGCTTTCAGCTGGGAGGCTAGTGAATTTTATCTCAGATGTTCCCTCTGCTGTCAAAGGTTTTGGTTTTTGATTTATCATTGTCATATGTAAAATGCTGAATATCAGGAACCACTATACCCTTAGAAATGTAAATCTTCTGGAAATGGCAAGGGCAGCAGGGAATTAGGACAGCAATGTCCAAAGAAATTTATACCTCCACAAACAGGTAGGTTTACTTCGCAATAAAAAACCTCACAGCACTAGGTTGAAGTCCAACAGGTTTATTTGGTAGCAAAAGCCACTCACTTTCAGAGCTTGCCACGGAATTGCCTCCGTGAACAGAATTCCCACTCACCTGACAAAGCTGCAAACCCCGAAAGCCAGTGCCTTTGCTACCAAATAAACCTGTTGGACTTTAACCTGGTGTTGTGAGACTTCTTACTATGTTTACCCCAGTCTAATGCTGGCATCTCCACACCAGGTCTATTTCAGGCAGGGTTGCCAACCATGATTCTGGGCAGAACCTTCCAGCCCTGACTGCCTCTGGGACTGTTTGGTCTCACCAAGGTCATTTCTGCCCCCAATGGCATGTTACCCAGCGTGGGACAGGTCAGTCATGAAAAAGTCTGGAAACTGTGGGATTGGTTAATCCAGTCGGTGTCCAATGTCTCACTGTATCATCTTATGATAAAACTTGCCACGGAGGGATGGGTACTGAAAAATCCTGGCTGAACTTTATTCCTGGCTGTTGGATCACCTGCTCCATGGCCGTCATTTTAACACACTGCCTTCCTATGCCAGTTGGAAAGTAAAGACTCATTACCCAATTGAATGATGCTTGACTGCCAGCCAGTGTTTTTTTTCCCCCCATTTTCAATATTTTTATATCTAATAATATTCAAAGAAAAAGACAAAAACATTTTTTTAGTACTGGATGATTTTTTTTTCCAGGATTGCACATGTCAGTGTCCTGGAGATTGATCTCTGATTCATGGAGATTCCAGGGTAATTCAACTGGAGAGTTGGCAACCCTAAATTTAGGCCAGAAAATCTAGGCCCAAACCTTCCCAAATTCTGAAGTCTTTACTACTTTATTATTAATTGTAGTTCGTAACAACACGGCATCAGAATTGGAGGTTTGCGGGAGAAGGAGGTTTGGTGGAGAAGAAAGCTAACTTTGAATAGTTACATGAACTTACCAAGGAAAAAGATGAAATTTTACTTGATAAAATCCAGACACCATGCAGGATATATCGCCTGTACCTTACTGCTTTCTAGGCATGAGGCAGACATTTAACTTTGAAATTGAAAATTCAAATACTAAGCACAGGAAAATTCAGTCACTTTTGAGTTGTCCAAATCTATTAAAATAGCCATTTCTGACACAGCTAAATTTTGTGACATCGCATCAGAAATTAGGAATGCTTTAAAAAAATTCTAAGATTTCATTAAGAGCTGCCACTTTAGTTACTTCAGTGGGCCAACATTTGGGGGTGTTTTTGATCTGGAAGAAATTTTGCAATGATGCATGTTATGGCATTACTGTGAAAATTGATTTAGTGCTTAACTCTTCAGGTGCAAGAGAACTCCTGTTAGAATATTTAACAGTAGGAAGGTTTACTTTACAGTTGGGCAGCATAGTGGCACAGTGTTTGGCACAGTGGTTAGCACTGCTCTTCACAGCTCCAGTACTTGGGTTTGATTCACAGTTTGGATCACTATCTGTATGGAGTTTACACATTCTCCCTGTGTCTGAGTGGGTTTCCTCTGAGTGCTCCAGTTTCCTCCTACAATCCAAAGATGTGTGGGTTAGGTTGCTTGGCCATGCTAAATTGCCCCTTAGTGTCCTGGGATGTGTAGCTTTGAGGGATTAGTGGGTAAATATGTTGGGATATGGGGATAGGGCCTGGCTGGGATTGTGGTCAGAGCAGACTTGATGGGCCGAATGGCCTCTTTCTGCAGTGCAGGGTTTCTGTGATTCTAATGGGTTATCGCTCATCAAATCACACATTTGTTTTGACCCCAGATTAATTTTCCATCAATGTACTCTGGCAAGGGTCTTTGCAGATCAGATATTAAGCTATTGTGAGCTTCTGCACAAGAGTTGTGGGTGTTTTGGGGAGTGGAGGTGAGTGGTGGGTTGGTGCCAGCAGGCAGGGCATCATTTCGTTCAAGATGGCTATTTTGAGTGGCAACCTTATTCTGTCTTGTAAGATGATGGTTTGAGCTGTGGTGGGCAGCCCCGTAAAGAAAGACCAGCTGGTGTGGTTAGCAGCCTCACTCTGGCGAGACATCTCTGCTGTATTTACCACAGAGGAAGACCATGGGTTGAGGAGGTACATGACTGACTGGTCCCTTCTTTCTCTGAGCCCTCATCTTGAAAACCTCAGCTTTATGTTTCTACTCACCTCTCTCGCTGCCCTTCCAAATAGTCATCTTCCATTCACGATGACTACACATTGGCAGCTGCCTGTGCCAGTCTCCACTATCTATATATCTTGCTTACAGGTATCAGTGTAGTTGAGGTATGGGTCCTCAGTGGGTGGTGATTCATTCACTTGATATAAGGGCCAGAATTTTCTGGTGGTCACATTCTGGTCCTTCTGATGGCATGCCCTGACCATCGGTATCCAGTAAAGAGGGGTGCGTTCAGTGGGAAACCCCATTAATAATGGTGGGGCCAGTGGATCCCTCTGCCAGCTAATGGTGGGCCACCTGTCCCACTGAAAAACATGTGGTGGGTTGCATGGAAAATCCCGTGCAAGGTCTTTGGGTACGCGGCTATCAACCATCCAATGAAAGTGGCAGAACTATTGCAGATGTATTGGTTTAGGGATGACTGTATGCTGGTGTACTCATTCTCCAGGACCTGTTGAGTTGATGGGCTTGCTCTGTTAAGAGGATACGTATGAGGATGTATCACATCCTCATACGATATGAGGATATGAAGAAAAACTCTGAGGATACAGGATTGGTATTCTCTCATTTTGGTATTCTTGGTCAACTTGCAGTTCTACACTCACTTTCTCAGCTTTAGTTAGTTTCTATAATTTAACGATTTCATTTTGATCGGCAACTTGGTAAATCAATATTCAACACAGAGAGTCAGAGGCAGCCCTGATGTGGAAGCTGTCACTTCATTTTCAGTCACTGAATCTTATTTGCACTGACCGATAACCGGGAGAAGTTGCAGTGGGTCCTTGGCTCCACAGCACTTCTGTTGGAAGTTACCTGTTGTGATCAGACCCCTCCCACCTGCCTGCCCTGCCGCCCTGCTCCACCACCTTCCCAGGACTAACCTCAGAGCCATTACAAAGAGGCAACTGGCCAGAAATTTGATTGTTCTGTTGGGCGAGCTGACAGATTTTAACAGATTACCATTGAGTGTTTGAGTTGAAGCTCACAGGCCATCTCATGATTCATGAGCCACCATCTTCAAGTACTAGGATTTCCCATGTTCCCCTTTGTTGTTTGATAACCAAATTAAATGGATTTCTAGGCCTGGATGTATCTCAGGCTTTTCATGTTTCGCCTTTCCTGTGAATCCTAGGATCTCAAACACAAGATTTCATGGGAACAAAGTAAAAGCAAGCTAAAGTGAACTCTGAGTGACTTTTCACAACATATTTTTATAAGATGAACAAAGCATGGCATATCATTGACAGCCTGAATAACAACGTCATGATGGTGAACTAACACAGCCAAAGTCAACAAATGACATGTCATGCCTTTAAAATGGCAGAACTTATTAAAGGTCTTCAAGTTAAAGTTTATTTATTAGTCACAAGTAAGGCTTACACTATCATTGTATGACATTACTGTTAAATTCCCCACATGAGCTGTTGGATAATAGACATTGAACTAAAAACTCTGGCGAAATAATTTTAAGGGAGGTATTTACATGGTTATGGGGAAAGAATAGGGAAGTGGTACTAATTCAATGGCTCTTTCAAAGGGCCAGTGAAGACACAAAGGACTGAATGGCCTCCTTTTGTGCTGTATAACCAGATGAAGTAGTGTGATGTTCCTATACTCACAAGGTAGCACTTCTCTAATGATGCATGTTCACAAAAGTTATTAATAAGAAAAACTATACAGAGGCCAGCAGGTGCATGTCTGTCCTATAGTAGCCCACCCCCGCTGTTCCGCTCCCCATAACTCCTCTACATATCTTCAGACTGTCTTCTGCCTGACAGAGGGCTCAACCCTCTGGGGTGATCACCCACTCTCAGTCCCAGTTTGTGCCCAAGCCATGTTACCCTTATCTGTGTTAATCTTAAAAGGGCAATCAGTACAGTCTTCAATCAGTGTGTGTCACCAACAGAGCTCTATTTATTGTCCATTTCCACTAGGAATTTATTCTGATTATTTTTCATCAAAATAGATTTCTTAAAATAATGAAATATTCCACAATAAAACCCTTCACAACATTGTTCATTAATTTCAGCAAACTACACTCTTAAGTAGAAAAAATTGATTTCTCAAGAATCAGATTTATTTTTGTAATCCCCGCCCTTGCTATCTGCATACCAGCTAAGGGAGTGGTACAAAGTCCAGGAAACGTATCTGGTCATCATTAAGATTGACAATGGCCATCTAATTTATTTAAGGATACAGTAACTAATTAAAGTAACTTGTAAAAATTGATAGAGATATTGTTAAAATTAAATCATAATTGTAAAATCTCTCTCGAGTGTTTGGTAATGGATATGAATGTATCTTTAATACAGTCAAATGTGGAACTGAAAGTGAAATTATCTGCAGTATTGCTTAATAATAGATTTCTTAGAAGGACAAAGTCTTTCTTGATCAAAGATAGCTTTTGCACTTTGATAATCCTGATTTTCTAGGTAATAAAAGGCATTACATGAGTGATACATTCTCCTGGTTTTGATGTTGTCCTTCTAAAGAATCTTAAGGGACTTGCCCAGTTGGGTGACAGGGTGTACCAAGTGCTCAGGGAGAAGGGAGTGCAGTCACAATGCCAGGAAGAGGCTTCAGGCCTAGTTTCAGGGACAGGAAAGCCTCTGCTAGCAGCAAGGAAAAATGGCGGGAACATTTAGCATGGTAGGTGCTTTTAAAGTAAAGTTAAAAAAAAGTTAAAAGTAAAGTTTATTTATGAGTCATAAGTAAAACTTACATTAACACTGCAATGAAGTCACTATGACATTCCCCTAGTCACCACACTCTAGCATCTGTTCAGTTCAATGCATCTAATTAGCATGTCTTTCATACTAAGGGAGGAAAGCGGAGCAGCCAGAGTAAACCCACGCAGACATGGGGAGAACATGCAAACTCTGCACAGACAGTGGCCCAAGCCAGGAATTGAACGTTAGTCTCTGGCGCCATGGGGCATCAGTGCTAACCACTGTGCTACGAGGAAACCAAGTTGTGGATAGCCTACATGAACAGTTTAGTATGTTTTTGACAGTGAATCGTAAGGTGGATGACCTCATTATGCCCGTTTTTCTTAGCATGGCTGGAGGAAAGACATACAGTGTTCTGTGGAGTTTACTGTAGCCAAAGAAACTGGCTGAGAAATCTTTCCAGGAGTTGTGTGCCATATTGGAGGGGTATTCTGCAACAAAATCACCGCTGATTGCAGAGTTTGTTTTACAGTCAGGGCCAGTTGGAGGGCAGGATCGTCACCAAATTCGTAGCTACCTCCAAGAGTCCAGTGGAACATTGTGAATTTGGGACTTTCTTCCAGGATGCACTATGGGATTGGCTTCCAACAGGAAGCAACTCAGTGACGTTTGCTGGCAGAGCTGTAGCTGAAATTCAAGAAGGCTCTTGAAATTGTGATCTCAATTGAACGGGCTGCGAATCAGGCAGCACAGTTAAGCACCAGCACAAGTTGGCAGACGTGCCAAGGAGTCAATCACAGTCCAAGGAATGCCACCTGTGTGGCTAAGTGGATTACACAGACCCAGTTGCTGGAACGAAGGGGGCTCAGTGCTGGAACTGACGGAAAATGGGCCACATTGCCTGAAACTGCAGAACACCAATGCCCCAGGATAATACAAAGCCAAAGTAATCAAACCAAGGAGGAAATGGCATGTGGCCTGTGTAGATGAGGACAAGGAGTCCATGGAGTCTATGGATGGAACAGAACAGGCTGAAGATGCAATTGAAGTTAAACATCCCATTTCTGCGAGAAATAGACCAGTCCTGGGCAATGCCTAAAGTGGAAAGGAAACACAGGGACAGCAGTGTGATTGATCCCAGGATCAATATATAAGTAAAAGGTGAGTCGTCTTCCCCTGAAGCCATCAAACTTCACTCTAAAAAGACACATATAATAGTTGGTCCCTCTTAAGGGCTATGTTTCAACCAGAGTACAGTTGAGGGACCAGTGCGCACAATTACTTTTCGATATCATTAAGGTTGTTTGGACAATTCTGGCTGAAATAATTTAATTGTAAAGAGAGTTGATAAACAGATTAATGGAGACTTGTTCGAGCCTGAACAATATTTTGGAGAGATACAAAAATGTGTTCAGTGGAATCCTTGGTGAGATTGAAGAAGTGAAAGTGAGCCTATGGCCGAAACTGGGTACATGCCCAAAGAGCATGAAGGTACATTCAGTGCCATACAAAATTAGACCCAACGCGGAGACTGAACTTCAGAGGTTAGTAGGTTTGGGAGTACAGGGTCACGTCCATTATTCCTGTCATGAAGACTGATGGATCTGTGAGGGTTTTAAAGCCACAGTAAGTCCTGACCCATGTACAGATCAGTATGTGTTACCCCTTATCAAAGTAGCCTTACTGGCAGTCAGAAATTTACCAAAATGGATCTCTCCTAGGCCTACCTACAGGTGGAGGTAGCTGAAGACTCACAGCAACCATTAACCATCATTATCCAAAAAGGATTACTCTATTACAAATGGTTACTTTTTGGGATTATATTGGCCCTGGTCTTATTTCAAAGAACCATGGACTAGATCCAAGTTACCTTGATGACATCCTGGTAATGGATTCCACAGATGAGGAATACTTGTGGAACTTGGAGGAGAGGCTGAAGAGACTGCAGGAACATGGGTTACAGATTAAGAAAGAGAAGTGAGTATTTCAAGGACTCAGTATTTAGGGTACATTATCGATAGAGAAGGGTTGCATAAAACACTGAAGAAAATGGGGGTCATAATAAAGATGCCGAAACCTGAAAATGTGTCCCAGTTGAGTTCCTTCCTGAGATTAATTAACTGCTATGGTGAATAGTGCCAAATAGTCCTGAAACTAAGTTATTGATGAAGAGTCAGGTGTGGACATGGGAATCAGAGTATGGGAAGGCTTACCACGCTGCAAAGAAGGCATTAAAGGTCTCTGGGATCTTTACTTTGGTCCAAGATTACCTCCACAGCTGGCCTGTAATGCCTCGCTGTGTGGTATAGGATTGGTGCTATCTCACATGACGGCAAATGGAGAAGATAGGCCTATTGCATTCATGTCTAAGTCATTTTCTAAGCAGGAGAAAAGTATACATAAGTAGAGAAGGAGGCACTTGGCATCATTTTTGGTGTTACCAAATTTCATCACTATCTGTATGTCTTACTGATGGACTATAGATCTCTGACTACAATTTTGGGACCTCACTCGGGGATTCTACCTATGGCCGCAGCTTGATTACAGCGATGGGTAATGATATTAACAAACCACCCATAAGATTCGCTACCATCAGTCAGAACAATATACAAATATGGATGCATTATCCAGGTTGCCATTGCCTCGTGCTAGAGACTCTGGACAAGATTATCCAAATCATGTACTTTTCATAAGATGATAAGGTTTCAATTACAGATGCTCAGATGAAAAGTTCTATATGGAGGATCCCATATTTAGTCAGGTGGTAGCCCTCGTCTGCAAAGGAAGAACAAGGTGATAGAAGAATCCTGAACCTATACCATACTTAAGCTGTCAGTGGGAACTGTTGGTGCAAGATAGTTGTTTGCTGTGGGGCATGTGGGTTGTCATTTTCCCTCCCTTCAGGAGAAAAGTGCTGGAGCAACTGCATCAAGGACACATAGAAATGGTGTGAATGTAAGCGATGACCCTCAGTTACACATGGTGGCCAAAAGTGGATGCAAGCATAGAAGAGAAAGTGGTCTTTTTGTGTATTGTGTTGCAAAATTCATAAGACACCATCTGCATCACCATTACATCCAGAATTGAGGCTGGCACGCTAGTAAAATTCCGGCCAATGGCTGGGATTTTCCAATCTGCCTCTCTTACAGCGGCAAGCAATGAATTCAGAACTTGTTACACTAGAGAATGATCCAATTTTATGATGCTCCCTGGGGAGTGGGTGGGTGATGGACATTTATGCCAGAGTCTGACTGGTTCAAATCTCATCACATTAGGTAGAGTTTGGATAGTCAGGGCGTACCTTTGGAGATGTAAGGTATTCGTTTGAATCTGATCCAGGGTCATAGCGCAGCTTTTTCAAAAAAAATTGTTTATGGGATGTAGGTGTCACTGGCAAGGCCAACATTTATTGCCTATCCCTAATTGCCTTTGAGCCAAATGGCTTGCTAGGCCATTTCAGAGCGCAGTTAAGAGTCAACTACATTGCTGTGGGTATGAAGCCACATGGAGGCTAGACCAGATGTGGACAATAGGTGTCCTTCTCTGATATTAGTGAACCAGATGGGTTTTTTTTATGACAATCAACAATATGGTCATGATCCTGACATCATGGTTTAATTCCAGATTTTTATTGAATTCAAATTCCACCATCTGTGTTGGTGGGATTTGAACCTGGGTCCGCATAAGATTGCCCTGAGTCACTGGATTGCAAGTCCAATGAAAGTACCACGACACCACAGCCTTCCCAAGCAAACGGAGAGCAGGAAAGGCAGCAAGGCCACCTAACCCGTCCACACTCGCGGACCAGAATTTTATGTTGCTCATGCAGGAGCCCAGAGACAGGAGAGAAGAGGTCAGGCACATGTCATCTCACAGTCCTGCAAATATATCAGTCAACATGTACGTGCAGGAGCTTGAAGTACATCCTTTGCCGCAGACAAGTAAACCCTTTAGGAGTCAATTAAACTTGATTTTCCATGATCCATTCACTTATGCTTGATGGTTGGGCCAATTGGCCAGGTGGCCTTACACATTTGCTGCAACCTCAATTCATGGTGGGTGAGACATCAGGGTGAAATAAAATTGAAAAAGGGATCTGGGGACTGAGACTTTCTGCATTCCGTTTTCAGTTGCTTGAATTGCTACATGGACACCATTCTCTTGCGTTTTTCATCACATTTATGGTGTAGAGGACTGCAGTTTCCTGAGACAGCTCCACAACAATGCGTCACTTTGGCTGCCCATTAATTGGTCAGCCAGGGTGAAATTTCATTCTGGGGCCAATTGTGGCCAGAAGCACATTTTTTATGCCTGTTTCCCAATTTACCGATTGCAGTCTCTTGTCAAACACAAAATGCTGGCCATGGTGGCAGGAGCTTCATTGTTCTAATTTGATGTTTATTTGCTGAGTAAAAGAGGAGCCTGGATCCAGTCTGTCTTTAACATGGGGTCATAAACAAAGCATAGAAAATATGGGTTCAGACTTCCGTTACCTCTCCCTCCTCATACCCCACAGCTGGAAACCACCTTTTATATATACATAAAAATGATATACTCACTTTTCCCCAATTAGTAACAACTACTCTCACTTACAACTACAGCGTGAAATTCATTGTGACAGGATTGCAACATTAACACTCCTGACTCCATTAATCTGCAACTCTCATTCCTTCGCACATTCTGACCTGCAGCCATTTAATTGCCATGCTAATTGAGATCAAATTGCAAACCTTTGTATTAACCCAACAATTTGACCACTTTCTCTACAACTGACCACAGGGAACTTTCCTCCATGCTTGGAAAATGTTATTTGTAGATTTGATGCATCCACATTCATATCTGCAAGTCATCACTTGAAGACATAATACCGAGAATTTTAGTTTTGCAGCTTTGCCAAGGCTTCCTTGAATAGAAAACATTGCGATATATAGGATTCTCTTGATGTAATGCAAAGACTTATGCTGGGGATTTCCAATCCCCAGACTGTCAATCAGCAGACTGTCTGTGCTGATGTGTGCTATTGCAGACCAGAACACTGCATTTGCCTGATGAAGACACAGAGTCGAAAGCTCGCTTTTTTACTATCAAATAAATCGGTTGGATTATAAATTGGTGTTGCTAAATTCTTACTGAGTTCTTACCACCCCAATCCAACGCCGGCATCTGTACATCATGATTTCCAATCCAGCCGTAGGACATGCAGGATCTGCCAAACTTCATTGACTTTTAGTAGGATCCCTGTGGCAGACGGGGCTGGAAAATCCTGCTCTTGGGTTCAGAGGTAACGGAAAACTGCAAAATAATTCTCCAGCAGCACTTTTGTCTCCAGAACACAATAAAATCACTTTCTTCTGTATATATTTTGGAAAACAGATTCCAAAGGAGCAATTGACTTTGAATTGAGAAATGAGTTAAAGATGTATGATGGCTTTCTCTGTATCTTATCTGATCAAAAAATCAATTTAGTTTTATTTATATATGAAGGTTTCAATCTGCCATCATGACCCATACACTTTACAATAAATGAGCTCACTGTTTGTGTTTAATGCCTAGGTATGAAATATATTTATCTGATTTGCTCTTTTACGTAATAAATATTCTTGGACTGTGACCAAAAACGTTTGATGAGCTCATGTTCCTCTGTGCTACTTATAGCTGCCAATGGAGGCTTGTGAACACTTGCACATACCAGGACAGAGTGTAAATTCTATAATCTACCTTCTCTCACCTGGGCTGTGTTGCTTCCCTATTTCTCAATGATTCAGTTCAAAAGTTTTACTTATTAATTCAGTTAAAGAGGAACCCATGCAGAGTCCAATTGAAGGGACATCTCCTTGGGCCAGGATTTTCAAGGCTACCCAAAAAACACCCCACATTTCTCTGCTATGGTCATGTCCAGCGGCTCCAAAGCTTTGCAAAAAGTTGCCGAAGATGTTGCCACCAGAATATTTTTCCATTGTAGCACATAAATTTGAGAAGTATTATGGTGCGGTGTAGCTTCTGTCAGTACAACAACAGAACACCTGCTTTTCCAGCCCTCTGACTGATTTAATGTCAGTAAATTTTTTTCAAAGTGTAGACAGTTTTCTATGTTTTCTCCAAAACAGGATATTTCTATTTCACTTCTATGAGGCAATAGAATCATTAGGCACATTGTTAACATCTGATGTTGTCCTATCTGTGATTAATATTTGTGAACTCTGGGAACAGTGATAACAGAGGAAGAGGTGCTGGAAGTCTTAAAGCACAAAGTAGATTAATCCTCAGTACCTGATGAAGGGTATCCCAGAACAGTATAGGAGGCTAGGGAGGAAATTGCGGGTTCCCAAGCACAGATATTTGAATCATTGAAAGTCATAGGTGAGGTGCCTGAAAATTGGAGAATGGCAAATGTTATGCCTTTCTTTAAGAAGGCCTGCAGGGAAAAGCCTGGGAACTATAGGCTGATAAGCCTCACTCACATTTCTAGTGGGTAAGTTGTTCGAAGATATTCTGAAAGCCAGAATCTACAAACATTTAGAGAGGCAAGGACTGATTAGGGATTGTCAGCATGGTTTTATGAGTGGAAAATCATATCTCACAAATTTGATTGAGTTTTTTGAAGAGGTAACCAGGAAGATAGATGAGGGTAGTGCAGTTGATGTTGTCTACATGAACTTTAGGGTGGACTTTGACAACATACCATATGTATCTTGTTGCATAAGATTAAATCTCACAGGATCCAGGTGAGGTAGGTTTAAGGTGAAGGAGAGAGATTCAAAAGAGGGGCAGTTTTTTCACACAGAGAGTGGTGAGTGTCTAGAACAAACTGCCAAGGTAGTAATAGAGGCTTTTAAAAAGCGTTGCGACAGTTTCATGAGTAAGATAGCTATTGAGAGATATGGTCCAAATGCTGACAATTGGGACTAGCTTAGTCATTAAAAAGAAAGAGTGGCATGGACAAGTTGTGCAGAAGGGCCTGTTTCTCTGCTGTAAACTTCTAGGACACTGGCTCTAACTATTAGGCACAGTGCTGTGCTTTGAAGTTTTAACGTATAGTTATGTAATCAACTGCATTGTGGAAATGAATCTTGTTCAATATGAGCCTAGTCTGTTGTACGCAAAGATCTGATTGTAAATTGGTGGTAGATGCAACTTCCCTGTTTATGCACAGATCTAATAAAAATCCACACTATGAATTTGAGAACAGGACTAATTTGAAGTTAAGGATAGTAAAAGGAGTCAATGGACTTCACACTTGTACCATTGAGAAGCAATTATTTTTCCATTATTTATCCACCACCAAAACCTAAAACTCCACTGTCTGAGGTCACGTACCCGCTTGGAAGTAAGTGGACATATTAGTGAGAGGCAACATGGTTTTGTGAAGAGCAGGTCATGTCTCATGAACTTGATTGAGTTTTTTCGAGGAAGTAGCAAAGATGATTGCTAAGGTAGGGCAGTGGATGTTGTCTACATGGACATGGACATCAGTAAGGCCTTTGACAAGGTCCCTCATAGCAGTCTTGTGCAGAAGATAAAGTTGCATGGGAACAGAGGTAAGCTGGCAAAGTGGATACAAAACTGGCTCGGTCAAAGAAGACAAAAGATAGCAGTGGAAGGGTGCATTTCTGAATTGAGGGACTGTGACAAGTGGTGTTTCTCTGGGATCAGTGCTGGAACCTTTGCTGTTTGTGATATATATAAATGATTTAGAGAAAAATGTAACTGTATTGATTAGTAAGTTTGCTGACGACACAAAGGTTGGTGGATTTGCAGATTACAATAAGGACCAACAGAGGATACAGCAGGATATCGATCAGTTGGAGACTTGGGCAGAGAGATGGCAGATGAGTTTAATCTGGACAAGTGTGAGGTAATGCATTTTGAAATATACAGTAAATGGCAGAAGCGTCTCATTTCTGCAAACCTGTTCAGGATTAGTTAGAACTTAAGCTGAAAAATTATCACCTTTAGGAAACGTTCTGTATAATAGTTTTTCAAATGTAGAAAGCTAGGGTCAGCAGCCAGTAAGAGGATAGCCATATTATTTTCAAGTGGAGTTGCATACTTTTCATATGGTGTATTTCAAGTTGTAAATCTGTTCTTGTGTTAAAATATTGTCAGAGTATTAATAGGCAAAGAGATCTAGGTGTATAGGTGCACAGGTCACTGAAAATGGCAATGCCGGTAGAGAAAGTAGTCAAAAAGGCATATGGCTTGCCTTCATTGGCTGGGGTATTGAGTTTAAAAAATGGCAAGTCAAATTGACGCTTTATAGAACCTTAGTTAGGCCGCACTTGGAATATAGTGGAATATAGGCTTTGGAGAGAGTACAGAAAAGATTTACCAGAATGTTGCCTGGTATGGAGGGCATTAACTATGAGGAGAGTTGGAGAAACTTGTTTTGTCCTCATTGGAACGATGGAGGTTGAGGGGAGACCTGATAGAATTCTACAAGATTATGAGAGGCATAGACTGAGTGGATAGTCAGAAGCTTTTTCCCAGGATGGGAGAATCAATTACGAGGGAGCATAGGTTTAAGGTGCAAGAGGAAAACTTTAAAGGAGATGTACAAGACAGATTTTTTACACATGGGGTTGTGGGTGCCTGGAACTCCTTGCTGGGGGAAGTAGTGGAAGCGGATATGATAGTAACATTTAAAGGGTGTCTTGACAAGTGAATGAATAGAATGAGAATAGAGGAATATGGTCCCTAGAAAGTAAAGGGGTTTAGTTAAGTCAGGCAGCATGGTTGGTGCAGGCTTGCGGGGGGTTGGGGGGGGTGCGGTTTGAAGGGCCTGTTCCTAAGCTGTAATTTTCTTTGTTGTTTGATCTTTGTACCAACCAACTCAAGAACAACATCTTCCATGCTGCCATCAGACCTTTAAATGGACCTACTCTGCATTAAGTTGATCTTTCTCTACACCCTAACTATGACTGTAATACTACACAGTGCACTCTCATTTCCTTCTCTATGAATGGTATGCACTATGTAGCATGCAGAAAACAATACTTTTTACTGTATGCTAATAAATGTGACAATAATAAACCAAATCAAATTAAAACAATTCCAGGCTGAAGTAATAGGTAAAGAATTAATTTTCTTTTTATTTTAACATATCAGTGAAAGTCTCATGGCATTGCTTATAGTTGGTCAAGGATTTGTGATAATTTTGTGACTAACCAGGCTTGTTCCCATATAACTACTTCCCCAGTATCATTCAAGTTGGTTTCCGCTTGAAATTCCTGGGCCAAGTTAGAGATAAGCAAATCGCTTGTGAATGTCGATCTCCTAGTTAGAAAAATCTAAGATAAAATTTCTTCATACGTGATGTTTGTACCAGGTACTGGGCTTCCCATATGCTGGCAGACTTACCATGGCAAATCAATGACAGACAACATGCTTTGTAAAAAGCAGATCAGCAAAATCCTGTCATAGGACTCATAGCATTCTGATATATTATGTTGTGAATAATCTCCATAAGGTACGTCTTGTGAGGTTCACATCAGCATTATGACTGTGGTGACAAATTATAATCGGCAATACAAGTGAACAAAGAGCAGCCAAAATAATGCAAAAAGCAAGGAAACAATTGAAAGTTGCACCAAAGTGCAAATAGAAAGCTAAGCAAACCAGTCGTGGAGTAAATAAAAAACTCAAGGGTTAATGAGACTTGTTCCACAAAGTAGCACCAGCACATAGAATTAATTTCATGAAAACGCAGTGTGTCTGAATTCTGTGTGCTTCACGTGAGAAGCAATGGCTCAGATCTTTCATTAGTGTTGGTTGTGTGTGTGTTGGTGCTGTGACCTGTTGCAATTTTCCAGCCAGGAATTCTGAGCCCAGAGGAAACATTGAAAGGTCGGTGTAGACATCCACAGAGAAGGTTGCTGAGCATCAAGAGAAGATGGGCAGAGTGAGTGCACACTTTCTTTTCACAATAGGAGCTGCTGTGTTCAGGTCAGTTTTCTAAAGTTCTAAGTGGGTTTTTGAATGTGTGAGTGGCTGAATGGGTAACTAGACCAGCAGGTGAGCCTGTGAATGGGTGAGTGAATAAGTGGATGGTCAGAGGAGGCTAACTGGGTGGTGGCTGGGAAACAGTTTGTTCAGCTTGGCTAATACCTGAGTTAGCATTACAAATTTCACACAGATTCTGTAAATTACAGCACAGAAACAGGCCCATTCGACTCATCCTGGATGTGCTGCTGCCAGATCTTCAACTGGAATAATCCGTTCTGTTTTTGCCTGTATTCTTTGATATTCTTCCTTTTCAGATACACATCATGTAAATTCCTTTTTATTGGCCAGAATTCTGCCAAGAAATGTCTAAGTGTTGAGTTTATGGAAAAACTGGTGTAATTCAAGTTTTTTTCTCAGTGGGAGTCCAGTTGAAGAATCTCCCACACTGTGTGCTGCCAAGGCCGTCAGCATGGATATCATTGATTTTCAGGGGTCCAACAGATTTATTCACAGCTGAAGAGGCTGAAATCAGTGGGTCTCTGTATATGCACAGGGTATCATCAGAGTGTCATCCTCTCATTTCTGGCAAGCTCGATTGTTGGCCAGCCTAGGACACCCACAGTGCTGTCCCCAACTGCGCACTCCAATGGTCAGATCGTGGCCCATTGTCCCATTCACGGGCCAGCCCCAAACCGCCCCATCTCAGCCTGCCCTGATCTCCAGTTCCTCCCAGGAATGACAATCCCTCCCATTCCATCACAGGCAGCGCCCCCACCCCCCCACCCCTCACCCCAGCAGATGTCCCCACCCACAGCAGACTCCCCCAGCTGAAGACCTCTGCCCCCCATCACACACCAGTCCACCCTGTGATTGACCTCCCTTCGGGCCCCATTAATCGTAATGGCAAAGTGGCAGCAGGACCAGCCCCCCCACTTCCCATCAATCACTCCTAGGCCCTGCCCCCAGCCACTTGCCCTCCAAATAGGCCCTGTCCCTTTTGCACTGCCCCATGCCAGGTGTGGAGATGTCGATGTTGGACTATGGCAAGCATAGTTCGAAGTCTCACAACACTACGTTAAAGCCAACAGGTTTATTTGGTAGCAGAAGCCACAAGCTGATGAAGGGACAGTGCTCCGAAATCTTGCGGCTTGTGCTACCAAATAAACCTGTTGGACTTTAACCTGGTGTTATGAGACTTCTTACTGCCCTATGTCAGATAGGCAATGTCAATGTGCTCCCTGGGCATTCAACTTTGCCTCTAGGGCAGAACCAGGGGATACAGGCTGGCACTGCGAGGATGCCTGGCGGCATCACCCCACTACCCAACTCCTGCTGGGCCCCGGTTGCCCATCTTCACTCCAGCAGGGTCAGGCCGCAGGTTTTTATTAGTGGGGTGATAGTGTAATGCCCACTGAGTGAAATTATTTTGCGGGGTGGGAGATGCAAGCAAGTCCAGAGAAGTCAGTCCTGGGCTTGCTAATAGCATTTAAGTATCGGTAAAATTGTCTGGAAATGAGGCCGATGTGAAACTGATTTGCATCCCGCTACCGGGATTCATATGAAGGTCCAACTAAAATTTTCACCCATGTCAAATTCTCTGTGAAGCCAATGGGAAAACACACCTGTCCAGAACTTGTCTTGATTAAAAAGAACTTAATGGCTTATTTGAATATTTAAATGCCTCAGCTTCACATGGGCATGTGGGGGGCTTGTTTCAATCCAGCCCAAATGAAACCTGTCCAACAGGATTATCTATTAAAACATTCCATGTTGACCATGGAATGGTCACGGAAGGACGTGGAGATGTTGGAGAGAGTGCAGAGGAGGTTTACCAGGATGCTGCCTGGTATGGAAGGTCTGAGTTACAAGGAGAGGTTAGGCAAATTGGGGCTGTTTTCCTTAGAAAGACGTAGACTTAGAGGAGCTCTAATAGAAGTGTATACGATTATGAGGGGTATAGATAGAGTAAACAGGGTTAAGCTTTTACCTAGGATAGACTCAAATAGCACAAGGGGTCACGGGCTTAGGGTGAGGGGGGCAAGGTATAATTTGGATGCTAGAGGGAGTTTTTTCACACAGAGGGTGGTGGGGATATAGAACGCACTGCCAAGTAAAGTGGTGGAGGCAGGCACTCTGGAGTTATTTAAGAGGTAACTTAGCTGGCCACATGAACAGAATGGGAATGGAAGGATATAGAAAACTGATTTAAAATAGGGATCGTGAGCCTTGGGAGTTCCCTGGGAAGTGTGTAAATTGTAGATGATATTGATGTATTTGTTTTATCCTACAGGTACTTCGGTCCACCTTGTTGTCTAACAAGAGGCATACATGTGATAGGTCGTGAGAGGGTTGCTCTTGGATTTTTCAAGAGTATCTTAGTGCTTCACGTCGTTAGTGTACGCTTGACCTGGACCATTTGATGGGCAACATAACAGCTCAGTGACTATCGCTGTGCTGTGCAGATACATGGATTTGGGCCTGTGTCTGTGGGAGTTTGCGCATTCTCCCCGTGCTTGCATGGGTTTTTTCTGGGCGCTCTGGTTTCCTCCCACAGCCCAAAGATGTGCTCTTCGGCTGATTGGCAGAACAAATTCTCCCTAAATTGTCTCAAATTTAGTTCTAATGCATAGATATATAAACATAGACAGGTATCATGGGTAGAAGTGGGAACATCAAGGTTGCGGTGTGGGCTCATTGGGCCGAAGGGCCTGTTTCCCATGCTGTTTTGCTCTTTGTTCTTTGTTCTTTAACATTCCATGCTGACCATCCTCACCCCGTTCAATAGTAGAAAATAGTAATGAAAACAGAAAGCTGGTCAAGCTGGCCTCTGTTCCAAATTCCAACACCAAGTTGTCATCTGATTTTTAAAACGTTCATTACTGAGACTGATAGATTTTTATTTGGCAAGGGATACAGTGTAGAGGCAGATAAGTGGAGTTCAGATACAAATCAGACATGATTTAATTGAAAGATTTATCTGGATAGAAGGGTTTTATGGCCTAAAAGTAAAGTTTATTTATTTGTCACAACTAAGGCTTACATTAACATTACAATGAAGTAACTTCAATACATTGAATCAGCACATCTTTCAGACTGTGAGATGAAGCCAGAGCACCCAGAGAAAATCCACACAGACCTGGGGAGAATGTGCAAACTCCACACAGACAGTGACCTAAGCCAGGAATCAAAACCAGGAGTCTGATGCTGTGAAGCAACAGTACTAACCACTGTGTCACTGTGCTGCCTTACCGTGCCTGCTCCTGTTCCTAACTCTGCTTTTAACTTGGATGAGAATTCTGGAGCCTATTGCCATGGCGGGCGGGATAATAACTTGATGGATCATTTAAAGGTTTGTTGACCTAAGGTGAGAATTTCTGGTCTGAGGATGGATGCATCTGGAAAATCCTGTCCAATGACTCCGTTCCATTCAATGGTTACTAACATGGAATGGATTTACTTACTTCCAGTCTGTTTAAATTGATCACTTATCACCAACTGGACTTTGGCAATAATCAATAAGCATGTTACCATTTTATGCTTACGGCTGAGAAGAGGAACACACAAACTGCTATTTTACCTATACACAAAGCACACAATACTTCATTACAATACCATTGGTGCAGTCAACCAAATGAATTCAAAGAGTGATTTGTACCTTTTTATCTTTGCAACGTAGCATTCGGCTAACCATAACAACAGGTTGCAGTGGCACATGCTATTTGCATGACGTTGTCAATGGTTTGGCAGCAGAATATTTATAATGTTACACAGGGTTGACTCACTCCAGCTCTGGCTTGCTGCCTTTACACTGTTATAAATGTGAAGCCTTTCAAATGCCAATTGCCAAACTGATATTTTAATCTGAATTCCCAGTGCCCAGAAATAGTGGCTAATAATAATTGTTCCTTGGCAACCATCAATTCTTTCCATAGTGGTGACATGAGAGATATTTTACCGACAAATACAGTTAGGGAAGGACTGGGTGACCAAGGACTTAGAACAGCAAGAGTTGATTCATTATGCACAGCTCTTCATGCTGACACTCTACCCAGGCTTCGGGAAGAACTCCTGCCCTCCCTTCATATGATCCTTGAAGTCACCATATTGCCACCTCATCACATGACTATTCAGTCTGAATCCTCCACATTTAAGTAGGGACATGTGGTTGTATTAAGTGTGACAGTGGGAATGAATAGTAATTATGTATGAAATATTTTATAACATACAGATTGAAAATGCTAACATTACACAACCATTTACATTTGGTCAGATTAAGTTGCTGCAGCTGGTGCGTAGTCCAGCGTGTCTCCTTTTCCTCACCCCATGTTCTTGCTAAAAGAAGGAAGACTAAGGCCAGTTGTAGACTTATTTATTACCTTGTTCTGTAACATCAGAGGAGTTCTCCCAAAAAAGTTCCAAGTGCTGAATTCGCAGGAAAACTGATGTAAATCATGATTGTTTCTTCAATGAGAGTTCAAACTTGACCCCAACAACAGTAATGAACCCCCACCCACCTCACCTGGCACGCCCCTCCCCGGAGGCAGACACCTCCCATATACCTCCCCACCCCCTCCAATGGGAGGCACACCCCACCAGCCCTGTCGACCCAAGTCCGCCCTGATTGCTGGTCTCCTTCCAGCCCTGATTGATCCTGTCTGCAGAGTGGCAGTGGGACCTCCACCCGCCAGTCATCCCCTAGGCACGGCCCCCCGGTGGCCCTACCCTTTAGGACCCATGCCCCTGGCACTGCCCCCTACACTCCACTCCCTTGGCACTGCCCCATGCTCCAAGCCATGGGCAGTACTAGGGTGCCCCCTGGGCATTGGCACTTTGCCCCTTGGCCAGTATCAGGGGCACAAGCTGGCACTGTCAGGGTGCCCATGTCCAGGGCAGCATCCCTCCTGTCGCCCAATCCCTAGAGGGCCAGTCTGCCCTCTTCATTCCAGCTGGGTCTCCTGCTAATTCCCCGAAAGTGGAAAGCTACTCTGAACCCCGCCAGAGTGAAATTGTACTGCTGGGGTGAGAGACATTATCAGGCCCAGAGAATTCAGTCCCGGGTCTAATAATCACATTTAAATGATATTAGAGTAAGAATAAAATAATTTTCCTGCTGTTTCTGCTACTTTCCAGCGTGGTCCCAACTGCATCGGATTTCCGTCGCAGGGAGATGTGCACGTATCGGGAACGCATGCACAAATCCCGCCAATCGACGCACGCATGAATCTCCAGGGAAATTGCCCCCCTTCTGTTTGGTCACACACCCTGAACGAGTGATTGTGCCAGTTGATTGTGCTGTAGTTGTTTTCAGGCTGGTGTCCTCAGTGTGGATGACCTGGGGCATTCTATTGGTGTGCCCAGCGAGTGCAGGGCTCACTGTGTAGACCTCTGGTGAAGCCTCCATTGTCACTGGTGTAGGGGACCTACATTAGCTGTTGGCTGGATGGCTGACGTATTATGCCAGTACTGGTTCCAATACCTATAGTAGGTGATTGAGATTTCATATATAGTGGCCGTTGTCTGAGGTTACCACATTTCCGTACAACTATGGAGCATAGACGTGTATCACTGCCAACTTATCATGGCCATATGTGGTCTGGATCCTGAGTTTTTGATCTAGTATTAGAAGCTGGGCCTGTAGGTATTGTAATTATAGCACATTTTGCTTCTTGATTTGTGTTCCCAGACTCGCATCGGTTTCAAACTTAGGTGCAACAGAGCTTTGGTGGAGGAACTGTGATTTTGGTGCAGCTGGAGAATAGTCACTGTGCTGATGAAGGTAGAACAATGCTTGGCATGTTTCACAGGCTAAGAAGTGAAGCATTGGGTACACTTCTCTAGACAGTAGATGCGCACACTGCCCGTTCTGCCATCCCATTAGACTCTGGGTACAGGGAGTTTGAGTACATTGCATGGTGCATATTTGGAGACTTCCCTATCTATGTTGGTGTATGTAGATTTCTTGGCCCCATTTTGTTAGTTTAACATGCTATCCACAAGATCCCATCTGCACTCTCTTTCCTGAGCACTGGTACCAATATCCCATGAATCAAAAACCCTTCTTCCCCTACCATTCTTTGAATCACGTGTTTGATTCTCTAATTTGTTCCACTCCTATCTCTGACCAATGACTAACTCTAAGGTCAACTCCTGGCCCACAAGCTGTGCTGCTGCAAAGACAATTATCTTTTCCCTGAAGATGCCAACCTCTATTTTGAGTTGTCGTGTTTCTTGGAGGCTGGTCTATCTGGCCAGTCAGCGTTAAATCATTTAACAGGTTCAATGTGATGCATGCGACTTCATCATATTTAAATGGCTAATCGAGCTCCTGGGAACTGGTTGGCTGCTCACTTATCCCCTGTTAAGCCTGGAAATTGGCAGGCTGGAGATAGGACACCAGAGTGAGCAAAAAAGGTCTGAATGCAATGAGAGTGAAGGCTAAGTTGGCAATTGGTTTAGATGCAAATTTGGTGTAAAGGGATGATGGTTTCTTTATAGCCTTCTACAGCTGGTTCTTTATTTTATCTCTCAGTTCGGAGACTTGCTATGAATTTAGCTGTGTAGATTATTAGCTAACCGACTAATGAAATAAATAAAGTTAGACAGACATGGTAGGAATGGTGGTGTGCCGTGACTGCAACGGTTGGGTATTGCAATGCTGGACAACAACTTCTGCAGCAAGTATTTGTTGCTCAAATAACTTTGGCTCAGTGTTGTTGGGCTGGAGTTGGAATTGCAGCCAGTGGGCACCACTCAGAACTTTAGGCTGGGGTTTTCTCTCCTGACTGAGCAGTTCTTTTTTCCATGGATAATGTGGTGATCCTGAATGCAGGATCTCCTAGTCTGAAAAAGTCTGTGGGCTTTTTCATGGCTTGCCCACCTGGTTGCCAGGGATCCTGCCAGAGGGAGGTTTGATTTCAGCATAACCAGAAGGTCCTAGAGATAGGAGGGGGCCATAAAACCCCTTCCTTAGAGTTAGTCATTTATCAGAGATAGGACGTTGAGACTGTGAGAGGGGCAAGTATGAGGATATGGTAGATAGTGGTGAAGGAGTCTCAGCCTTTGATTTTAACAAATGGGTATGGGTATGACTACGTGACAGGATGAGGAGAAGGATGGATGAGTCACTGACCATTTCACCCTGCTGCATTATGTCGTTGAAGTGGGAGGACTGTAAAAGAATGTGGAAGTAATAGGGGACAGTATAGTTAGCGGATCAACAGTTGCAACTGGGAGCAGGGTTAAGGACATCGTATACAGTGAAATAAACTTGGAGTTGTAGGAGAAGGGATCCAGTTGTCACGGTCCACATTGGAATGAACAATATTGGTAGAACTAGGAATAATGTTTTGCTGAGAGAGGTTGAAGAATCTAAATGAAACTCAGAACACAAGATTAATCATCACTGGATTGTTAATTGAGCATGTGCCAATTGGCAAAGGGTAAAGCAGATTAGAGGATTAAACGTGCGGTTCAAAGTGGCCTGGGAAAAAGTGGTTTTGATTCATGAGGTATTGACACCAGGAAAGAGAGCATAGTTAATTTGAGATGGACTCCATGTAAACTCAACTGGGAACAGTGTAATCACTGTATCCTTGTTTTAAACTAACAGAGAGGATGAGGCGGTTTGGGTAAATAGAAATTTAGAATATCAAAATGAAAAGCTGAGGCAACAGAACAGTGCAATGATATGGGTAAAAGCAAATAAAGTGAAAAACGGAGGAACAGAACATTTGGTGGTACCATGGTCAACACAAATCCCTCACAGCACCGGGCATCTGGGTTCAATGCTGGTCTCAGGTCACTGTCTGTGTGGAGTTTGCACATTCTCCTTGTGTCTGTGTGTGTTGTTTTTTGGATGCTCTGGTTTCATCAAAAAAAAGCTTTCCCCTGGTGCATGGGTGAGAACCTTAGCAGTTTGGAGTCGGTGCTGATATCTTTGCCTGGTCCCCTGTTGGCTTCTCTTTCTTTTGGGGGGAATCATCGCTGAGAGAAATCATGGTTATCAAGGTCTTTATTTGCAACCCAGTCCGGTTCCACCGTAATCAAGAAGAAACAACAGGATGTTCTGGGCTTCTTAGAAGCCAACAAAATTGAGTTTAAAGAAATGGACATAGTCAATGAAGACAACAGAAAGTGAATGTGGGAAAACGTTGCAGGAGAAAAGCGTCCATAAAATGGCATTCCTCTTCCTCCACAAATCTTCAATGATGAACTGTATTGTGGGGACTTTGAGGTTTTCTTCAATGCCGAGGAAAATAATGGACTTTATACATTTTTTGGTCTGGCACCACCTCCTGGTTTAAAGGAAGCAAAAGCCCTTGTAGAACAAGAGCACGCATAAGAACTTGATCCAGGAACATTGCATCACCCATGGTAACCTCTGTAAAAACATTGGCACTACCCAAGAAGTTCTTCGATTTAAAACAAACATGGATTTCAACAGAGGAGTAACCTTTGAACATCACTCCTTTATTGCAAATACTGAGCTGTTGTCAACCTTTTCCTTCTGTTTGTAGATGATTAGCTGCTGATATGTTTGGAGCCAGTGAGCTTTGTAGAAGCAGAATTAGGTTTTTGGAAGCTTATCTAAGCACTCCCAACAATTGTTAACACCTCAGACTTGCCTTCCCGGAGCAGCCAGTAAAAGCTTTCCTTCACAATAAGAACTATGTGAAAGATGTGTGGGTTAGGTGGATTTGCCATGCTAAATTGACCCCAGTGTTGGGAGGTTACTGGGTAAATATGCGGGGTTGCAGGAATAGGGGCTGGGTGGGATTGTGATTGGTGTAGATACGATAGGCTGAATGGCCTCCTTCTACACTGTAGAAATTCAATGATTCTATGATTTAACATTAATTATGCATTAATGAGGAAGATCCATGCAGAGAATAAGAATAAAAAGGGGCTATTTGAGCGTATTCCACTGGGGCAAAGAAAGTTGTAGAGTTTAGTTTAAATAGCCATTACATAGACATGGTTACATTGTGATCAGGGTTGAGAAACGAATATTCCAGGGTACATAATATTTTGAAAAGCCAGACTGAGAAAGAGTACTCCTGAGAGTAAAGGGCAATTTTAGGATAGCAGTTAGAAAGGATCTTGGCTCAGAAGATTATGGGTGGAGGTTAGGAATGGTAGGAGCCAGAAAATGCTGTTGGGAATAGTTTGGTGATCACTAACAATAGTAATGCTATTTGGGTGGAGCATTAAACAAGAAATTGTTAGAGCAAGTAACAAAGGCAGTATAATATTTATGGGGGCATTAATCTTCTTATAGACTGGGCCAATCAACTTGGGAAGGGTGATCTAGAAGATGATTTGTAGAATGTTTTTGTGACAACTACTTGGAACAATACATCATGGAAGCAATGAGAAGAAAGATCTAATATTATGTAATGAGACAGTGTTAGTTATAATAATCAAGGGCAGCACGGTGGATAGAGGTTAGCATTACTACCTCACTGTGCCAGCGACATGGGTTGAATTCTGGCCTTGGGTCACTGTCTGTGTGGAGTTTGCATTTTCTCCCTGTGTCTATGTGGGTTTCCTCCGGGTGCTCCGGTTTCCTCCCACAGTTCAAAGATGTGCCAGTTACGTGGATCAGCCATGTTAAGTTGTCCTTCAGTATCCCAGGATGTAGAGGTTAGAGGGATTAATGGGGTAAATACAGGGAAACGGCATGGGTGGGGTGCTCTGTTGAACAGTCAATGCAATTAGATGGATTGAATGGCCTCCTTCCGCACTGTAGGAATTCCATGAATAAAAGATTTGCTCGGAAACAGTGACCATTTACTTGCATGTTAAGTTTGAAAGTGACATACTCCAAAAATCTAAAACTAAAGCCATTAGATATGAGGAGAGGACTGGCTATGTTTATTTGGTTAAATTGACTCAATAAAGGCTGAAAAACATTTAAAGAAACAATTCAGGATGTTCAATAAATATATCTTTGGCTGAAAAACAAAACCACAACAGGAAAGGTCCATTCATAGCTTACTCAGGAACATAAAACATGAAAAAACTATAGTAGGAACAGGCCGTTCGGCCCACAAGTTGCACTGATCATATCACTATCTACCAGGCCTACCTATTATCCTCAATCTCATTAAATCCCATGTACTTATACATGGGATTTAAAAGTCTCTTAAAAGATCCCAATGAGTTCGCCTCCACCGCCACTGACGGCAGCCAATTCCACTCACCCACCACCCTCTGAGTGAAAAACTTACCCCGATATCTCCTCTGTACCTACTCCCTGGCATATTCAACCTGTGTCCTCTTGTAGTGACCATTTCAGCCCTGGGAAATAGTCTCTGAGAATCCACCCTATCTATATCTCTCAATATCTTATAAACCTCTATCAGTTCGCCTCTCATCCTTTGCTTCTTCAGGGAGAAAAGACCAAGCTCCCTCAACCTATCCTCATAAGGCATGCCACCTAATCCAGGCAACATCCTTGTAAATCTCTTCAGCATCCTTTCAATAGCTTCCACATCTTTCTTGTAATGAAGGAAGTTAGAAATAGAATTAGATTAAAAAGGAGAGGTTTACAAGATTGCAAAGAACAGCAGCAACTCTGAAAATTTAGAACAAAGGGTCACCAAATAGTTGAAATAAAGGGAGAAATTAGAAGCCAGAAAGATAAAAACAGATTGTAAGGTCTTTTGGAAGTTAGAGAAAAAGAAATGGATAGCGAGAGGAAATGTTGGTCCTTTAGGAATAGAGGCAGACATTAGGGAATGAGGAAATGGCAGAGATGTTTTGTGACAGCCTTCACAGTGCAAGACACAAGGTTCATACCATCAATAGACAATAACCGAAGTGCTTAAAAGAATGAACATATTAAGGAAATTAATATCAGCAGAGAGGAAAGTATAGGAAGAACTTAGGGTTGGATTATATACTTGTAAATTGGGACTACTGCCAACTCCCATATGTGTAAAATCTGCCATGAGGATGTTGAGTTGTGAATTGATTTTTCAGCATGCCGTTTTCCCATATTACATTGGGTGGGAGGTGTTGAAATCTGCAGCCTGCTGGGCATTTAGAAAATAAATCATTAATGGGCAATCAAGTTTTTTGACGAGCCAAAGGGCCTGAATATTACGCTGCCCACGACAAGATACAGTTAGAGTGGGCAGGCAGGTAAAAGCAGTGATCTGCTTCCCACTGACAGGTGGAAGTCCCCCTTTCTGCTTGTTCAGGCCACCTGAAATAACAAGGACAGCCAATTTTAAAGTGAGCCGTTTGTGATCAACATTTCCATCGTGGCGGCTCATTTCCCAGCACCAAATCCAGCACAGCTTCCTGCCTGTCTGGACTGTTTTGTACTGTTCCAAAAGTTCTCCGCACACCGTGCAGGAATTTCTCCCTTTCTGTGCTCCACACTCACCTTTTCCCCTTCTACCTGAGGGTAATTGAAATTCTCAACTATCACAAACCTACTTCTCCTGCAAGTTTCCACAATCTGTCCACAAATTCTCTCTTGTACTTTTCCCCACTATTTTGAGGTTTATAATAAATACCAAACAAGGTCACTGTTCGATTCCTGTTTCTCACCTCTAACTCTATAGTTCTAATTCAGGAACTGCATCGCACTCAAGAATGATGATACTATCTTTGATCAAGTTTGCCATACCTCCTCCCTTTTTACCCATCTTGTTTCTACTAAAAACCTCACTAAAAGCCTTACAACACAGAATGTTGAGTATCCAATTCTGTTCTGCTTGAGCCATGTTTCTGTCAATGCCGTTATGGCATATTCTCTTGGAACAACTTCTACTTCTAGTTCCCCAATTTTGTTCACTACACTCTGTGCATTTCCATACATACAATTAAACTCTGACCTTATCTCTTTCTTGCCCTATGGCAGGTGACCATTTCTTTGTTCACTGTCAACACTTAAGCTTTCCCTCATTTCCTTTTCCCTGTTTCCCATCTTCTTTCTTTTGCCCTCACGGATACTTTAAAACATGGCCCATTAATTAACCTTCCCTCCTACCCTTTGCATTACAAGTTTAAATCCAGCTTCACTATACTATTCATTCTCTCAGCCAGGAAACTGGTTCTATTTTGACTCAGGTGGAGCCCACCTCTAAACAAAAGTGATCCCAATGTCCTGAAGATCTAAACCCCTCCCTTCTACATTATCCCTCGAGCCACACATTTATCTTTCTGACGTGTCTGTGCCTAAATGGTAAAGCTCGTGGCACATATTATAATGTACTCTCTAATTTCTGAAACTAGCTCCATGCTGTCCTTTCCTATATTATTGGATCTGCATGAGCTCTCCCTTTCCAGAGTCTCATCCAGCTGATCTGTTCTGTCTCAAACCCTTGCATCTGGGAGTCAACAGATCACATGGGATCTCAGCGGCAAATTAGATGGTCTGTTGCTTGAATTTTTGCATCATCCACTACAACAACCTTTCTAATCTGCCTGCCAGCCTCCCTGTCTTTTCCCAAAGTAGCCTCGGTCATCATGATATTGTGGTTTTTCCTCAAGTCATCTACTCCTGACTCAGTTGCATTGCTCACTTTATTGGCATCTATATCTGTTAGAAAGCTCCAAGGAATCCTGTGTTCTCTGGACCTGCTATCTCTTTTCCTTTTGATGTTTTAATTATATCACCTCTTATTCTTCTGAATTCCAAGGAATTACAGACCCAATGTGTTTATATTACTCAGTCCCTTCATACCAGGATCATCTGAGTAGACTTCCTCTTAATCTCCAGTGATAATATATCTTTTCTCATGTAAGGGGACCAAAATTGTACACAGTATTCTAAATGTGGCTTTATTAGTACTTTATATAGTTGCAGTATCATCTCCGGACCCCTTGAGATAAAAACCAGCTTTCCGTTTGCCTTCACTTTTACCTTATATGCTTGTGTGATAGCATGCTGGGTTTCATGAACAAGGACCCTCCCTTTGTGCTACGGCTTTCTCAACCTTTCTCCAATTAAATAAGAATCCATCTTCTCACTCTTTCTTTCAGAATGAACAATCTTACACTTTCCCCACATTGAATTCCATTTGTCAATTTCCAGGTCAGTCGCTTAAATCTGTAATTTCTCTGTAAGTTACTTAAATCTTCACAACCTGCCTTCCCTCTCACCTTTATCATCTGCAAATCTGGTCACAATACACTCCTCCAAATCATTAACATACATTGTGAAGAGCTGCATCCTAGCGTTGATCCCTGTGGCACTCCACTAGTCACTAGCCTCCAAATTGAGAAAGACTCACTTATCACTATTTGCTGCTTCCTGCTAATTAGTCAATCCTCAATCCATGACAGAATATGACTTCCAACACCACAAGCTCCTATCCCACATAGTAGTCTTTTATGTGGCTCATTGTTAAATGCCTCTTGAAAATCCAAGTATACAACATCAACTGGTTCTCTCCATCTACCCATGCTGACATCTCCTCAAAGAACTCTACTAAGTTTGTCAGATATGATTTCCCCTTCATGGAACTATGCTGACTCTGCCTGGTTAGATTATTAATTTCCAAATGCACTGCTATTCTCACCTTAATAATTGATTCTAATATTTTTCCAATCAGTGAAATTAGACTAATTGGCCTGTTGAGTACTGCATCTTGTCCACTTCCTATTTTGAACAAAGGTACCACATTGGCAGTTTTCAATCCTTTGCCATAGGTCCAGAATCCAATGATTTTTGGAAAAAGACTATCAATGTCGCCATGATTTCTGTAGTTACATCCTTTAAGATATTGGGTGCAAACCATCAGCTCCAGGGAACTTGTTAGCCTTTATCCCAATTGGTTTGCCTAAAACTGATTCTCCTGTGATGATGACTGTTGGTGGGGGATTCCCCGGCCTCCCCGCAATGTGTTTCTCTTGGCGGGAGGTACCGTTCCATTTGCTGGTGGTGGAATCATCTAATCCTGTCGCTGTTAATGGAATTTCCCTTTGGCTGCATCTCACACTGCCAGGAAACCTGTGGTAGGGGTGTGCTGTCGATGAAACCAGAAGATCCCACCAGCATGAACAGCCAGAGAATTCTGGCCTATATTTAATTTACACCCCTCCCACCTCACCACCATTATTTTACTATTTCTTGGATGCTTGTAATGTTGTCAATAATAAAGAAGAATGAAAAATATCTATTTAACTCCTCTGCCACTTTTTAATCCCCATAGTTATTCTTTTCATTCTTTATTATGCCAATGCTTACTTTTACTTCTCTGTTCCTTTTAATGTAAAGTTAAAGTTTAATTATCAGTCACAAGTAAGGCTTACATTAACGCTGCAATGAAGTTACTGTGAAATTCCCCTAAAATTTGAAAAAAGACTCTAATGTACTTAAAAAGGCTCTTATTGTCTGTTTTTATGTTTCTTGCAAGTATGCTCCTATAGTTTACTTTCTTCTTCCTGATTATTTTTTAGCCCACCTTTGCTGCGCTCTGAATTTATTGCACTTTCTTCTGTACTTTTGCACTCTCTTGTTTCCTTCTCAATGAATAGTATGTACGCAAGAAACAATAGTTTTCACTGTATGCTAATACATGTGATGATAATAAATCGAATCTTCTGGCCTACCAGTAACCTTTCTGTTTTAGCTGTTTCTGCTTTGATACCCTTCTTACCTTCCTTGCTTATCCATAGTAGGTTCTTCCACCCCTTGGATTCTTTCCTCCTCATTGTGTTGTATTTTTTGCTGGGCCTTCAGAAGTGATTTTAAGTCTTTCCTGCCTATTCCATTGCTCCAGCATGATGCCCTCCCAGTGTGGGAGGAGAGTCTGAGTGGTATTCTCCATGCCCTCAAAACTCAATCCACTGCAGCTCACAAGCTTCAAGCTACTGTAACATTGGTTGATCCGGGCATCTACTCAGCCAGAGAGTAAATAAATCTGTGGGTGTTAGTGGGGTGGGAGCTGGGATGAGAGGACAGTGACTGTACTGGTGGAGGGAAGGCAAAATAAACTGCACTGATTGTATCTGTTTTACCCTGCAATCTGTGCAGAATGCGGAGAAGTGACGGATTCTATGATTTATACCCTGACTCAAACTCAATTCAAACTCATTCTGCCTCAGGAAAAGCTGAAAAACTGGGATAGAATCATAAAATCCCTACAGTGCAGAATGAGGCCATTCAGCCATCAACTGCAATCCCACTCAGGTTGTATCCCCATAACGTCATGTGTTTATCTAAGCAATTCCCTGTGAGATTAAGAGGCAATTTAGCATGACCAGTTCACCTAACCTGCTGATCTTTGGACTGTGGAAGGGAACCAGAGCCTGGAGGAAATCCACACAGTCATGGGGAGAATGTGCAAACTCTGCACAGTCATCTGAGGCTGGGAATTGAACTCAGGTCCCTGGCACTGTGAGGCAGCAATACTGACAACTGTGCCACATTTTGAATCATTTTGAATTGCTGGGACACTAGGATGTTATACTGTAACGTCTTGTCACCATGAAATTGCTACTGTTGCACAGATCTTTGGTATGACCACACCTGGAGCTTTGTGTGCAGTTTTGGTCTCCATGTTTAAGGATAGATATACTTGCACTGGGGACACTACTATGATGGTTCACCAGATTGGCTCATAGGATAAGTGTTGTCCCATAGTGAGGAGCTGAATAAATTGGGTCTATATTCTGTGGTTTTTCAAGAATGAGAAGAATGAGATCTCATTGAAATGTACAAGATTCTGAAGGGCTTAATAATGTAGACATTGAGAGATTGTTTACTTTGGCTAAGGATTTAGAGGAATCGAGCATCAAGGAGACATTTCTTCACTCTCAAATAGTTGTTGAATCTCAGTAAAATAAATTTAAAACTGATCCCAGAAGATTTAAAGTTTATTTATTAGTCACAAGTAAGTCTTAACACTGTAATGAAGTTACTGTAAAATTCCCGTAGTTGCCATTTTTTGGTGCCTGTTTAGATCAATTTACTTAACCAACACGTCTTTCAGAATGTGGGAGGAAACTGGAACATCCATGCAGACACAGGGAGAACATGCAAGCCTCGCACAGACAGTAACTCAAGCTGGGAATCAAACCCAGGTCTCTGGCATTTTGAAGCTGCAGTGCTAACCACTGTGCCACCGTACCACCCATATTATTTGAGGGTATATTTGAGGGTATAAACCGATTTGGGGAGCAAGTAGGGAAATGAAGTCCAAGATCAGCCATGGGAAGAGGAGATTTGGATGAGGTGAAGTTTAGAGAGAGATGGGAGGCTGACCAGGAGAGCAGTGAATTGAATTGATTTGATGTATTATTGTCACATGTATTGGGATACATTGAAAAGTATTATTTCTTACGAGTTATCCAGACAAAACATACTGAGCCATAGAGTACATAGGGGAGCGGGAAAGGAGAGGATGCAGAGTAGAATGTTGCAATTGCCAGTAGTTTAAGGGGGAAGATCAACTTACTATAAGATAGGACCATTCAAAAGCCTGATGGCAGAGGAAAGAAGCTGCTCTTGAGTCGAATGGTATGTGATCTCCGACTTGTTTTATCTTTTCCTGATGGAAGAAGGTGGAAGAGAGTACATCTGGCTGCTTGGAGTCCTTGATTAAGCTGGCTGCTTTTCTGAGGCAGTGGAGAGTATAGACAAAGTCAATGGATGGGAGGCTGGTTTCCATGATGGACTGGGCTGTGTTCATAACGTTTCGTAGTTTCTTGTGATCGTGAGCTGAGCGGGAGCTGTACCAAACTGCAATGCATCCTAAAAGAATGCTTTCTTTGGCGCATCTATAAAAAATTGTTGAGAGTTGCAGCGAATATGCTGAATATCCTTTGACTTCTGAGGAATTAGAGGCATTGGTGACTTTCTTAACTACAGCATTGATGTGGAGGAATCAGGGCAAGTTGTTGGCGGCCTGAATACCTCGAAACCTGAAGTTCTCGACTATCTCCATTTTGGAATAGTAAAATTGAATGTGAGAAAGATCTGGAAGAAGGTTAGTCCAGACGGGAGTATGGAGGTGTAAGTAGGCAGCTTTAGTAACGGAGGGAACTGAAGTTGAAAACCTGAATTTGGAGCTCAATTGAAGTTGTAAATAATCTGGCCCAGTTTAAATCAATGACCAAGGAGAAAGGTGGGAACTGAAGTCTACAATGGGTAGAACAGGGGACGAGGGCTAGTTCGGTTGGCAAAGTTGAGGGGGGTAGAGGCGAGGAGCGAGGATATAGGAGAATCAGCTGACCATTCATATTGCACCAAAGTTCAGATTACCAAGAAAGAAATGTAATGATCAACAGGAAAAAGGGACAAATCAAGTACAATAAATAATAAAAATACCAAGAAATAAAACAGAATGATATGCAAGAAGCATACAAAAATAAGAGACAACGATACACACATAAAGAAAACACCGGCAAATACAAGCAGGTAAACTAGGCTCATAGAGCGAGAGAGGATAAACCATAAGCGAAGAGATCGGAAACAGATAAAGAAACAGAATTTCAGCAAGCGACAGACAAATGGAACAAAGATCAAAATGGAAACAAGTGGTTCTGAAAGCAGACCGAGAGAAACAAAGAAATGAAAGTAGAAAATAGCTGACGTGATGCAATAATTAAGAACTAAGAGTGCAGATATATATATATATAGCTAATGAGAAGAGACACAAGCCATCTGTCTGTTTTCTTTGTTGAATGCTACAAGAACTATAGAACCCCTACAGTGCAGAAGGAGACTATTTGGCCCATTGAGTCTGCATCGACTCTCTGAATGAACATCTTATCCAGGCTCACAGTCCTGCAACAGTGCCCCTCCCCCCATTATCCCCCTATCCCCACATATTAGACCTCCCTCATATTAAGTTATGATATTAAAATTAACTAAAATCTTATTTATTATAGGAACTGCATTAACATTATTGGTTTGCCACTGGACTGAAGTAGAATGTTGAAAAGAACACAAGCAAATCAATGATGTCTACTTTTCAAACTCTTCTGCAGGCAAAAAACAGCTGCCATATTTTTACATTACAACTGAATACGTTTTCCAACAAACCACTGCGACCAATTCCACTGTATGTTTACCATCAAATGTTTAAAGCACATTGCTGTCAGATTTTGCTTTCGATCAAACTGTGTCTTCATTTAATTGAGCTGAACTTTCCACACAGATCTTTTCATTTTGACCCTGTACCAGTTTTGTTTTGCTACTAACTCTTTTGCAGTGCAGTGAAATCGTGAGAATTTTAGATGAAATACTAAATGATCTGTTTATTATTAAGTCTGCAGAATGTTGCCATGAGATAGTGTCCAGTCTATGTTGGAAGCTAGTTCTCTCACATTGAAAATCATGATTTTTTGATAACATTTGCTTTGATCTTTTACATTAAAGAAAATTATGTTTTGTCTCGAACTATTTTGCACTTTTTTGATTTGTTAACAATAATCATTTGAAGCGTTAAAAGTTGGGGCTCAAACTGATCTGACAAGCTAAGGTGATCAGGTTAAATCATGGATTTTGAATTTCTCACTCGGTTTATGAGAAGAAACCAACGTGCAAAAGTTCATGTGATTCGTTTAAAATGGAAATCAGTACAAAGTTCAGCGACATCCCTTGGTAATTGAAGTCAGTTTGTAAATACCCATAAAAGTTCAACTGAGGTTAAGGGTTAATGTGAGAAATAAATTTCATATCATTGCATAAAACATTATGATTAGATTATTGGCTCTTATGTCAACATTCTCGCTTTGTGAAGTATATGCTGGGAGATGGCCGATGATCATGATTATGGTTAATTTATATTAAATTGGATCTTTGGTACTTGATGTCATGTAACATTTCTTTGGCATAGAAGGTGTCAGAGTGAGGCAATTCGTTTCAAGCTGTGTCCAGCATACCTCCTAACTCTAACTTTTACTCTCGTTCTATGCTTCTAAAACTTCATTCTAACTCTATTAAATTCTTTTAAACAATACTCTAATTCAATTTTTGACAGATTTGGCCATCCTTAGGACTCAGGAGATTTTGCATTAAGTTGATCTTTTGCAACATTCTAGCTATGGCAGTAACTCTACATTCTGCACTCCCTTGTTTCGCTCTCTTGTTTGTATAGTGCGCAAGAAACAATACTTTTCACTGTGTGCTAATACATGTGGCAATAATAACTCTAATGAAAATTGGATAAGCTTGAAAATGGATGCAGGAATCATGATGCGTACTTCACCCATGCCAATTTCTTCTAATGCAGCCTGTGCTGCTGAGTAGCTGTATGTCTGGGCATGCCATGTAAAATCAGGAAAGGCAAGCATTACTTAAAGCAAGCCTGTGTTACCTAAAACCAGCCTGTGCCGCTAAAAGGGCATGTGCATTCTGAGTGGAGTGGATGCTGTAAATAGCTGGGGAAAAGTGTCTGAGCAGGAAGAGCACTAAATAATTGCACAATGTTAAGAGAACAGGCTCCAGGTTTTACTGATACAGCAGTAAAGGCCTTGGTTCAAAAGGTGGACAATAGGAAAGTGGTCCTCTACCTATAGTGGATCAGGAGGCCTCCAAAAGATCTCTGCAAATGCAATGGGAACAGATAACTGTGTGTTTATTACCAGCAGTGTAGCCCCAAGGTCCCAGATGCAGTGATGCAAGAAATTCAATGACTCCAAACGAGAGGTTAAGGTTAATGAATCCATCACCTGATGCCAATTCCCACCAACTGCACTGCCGGCCATGTATTCTGTTCAATTAATAACCCAAAAAATACTTATCAAGAAGCAGAAGGGAGCAGAGAACAGATTAAAAAAAACAACCACCATTGAAACCTACTTTGAAAGGTAGAACTGGAGACTGACAAGTCTGATGAACTTCATCCTAGAATCCAAAAAAGAAGTGGCTGCAGAGATAATGGGGGCAATTTTTCCCCGCAAATTCTAGAGTGCCAAATACGCGGGAAAAATGCTGTAAATCACGATTGTTTTCTCAGTGCAACTTCAGACTTGAATCTCCCATGCTTTGTGCATTGTGGAGTCACAATTGGGAATATCATTAAAAATTTAGGGATGGCAGGGCCTATTCATGCCAAAGAATCTGACATTGACGGGATGAGTGGGAACCCATACCTGTGCACATCACTGGGAGGTCACGGAAAAGACCTCCCAGCATCGGAATCGTTGGCTTCCGCAACACCGCTACACACTTCGCTGGGCCCCCCTCTTCCATATGGACATCACTGGCCTCATCACTGGACACCCCTCTTCCATACAGATATCGCTGGCCTCATCACTGGCCTCCCACAATCCTTCCTATATGGCCCCCCCTCCTCCATTGCTGGCCTCATCGCTGACCCCCGACCCCCCCCACCCCCACCCCCACACACATCGCTGGCACCCTTCCTCCATACAGACATCACTGGCCTCATCACTGGACCCCCTAACTCCCCAACAGACATGACTGGCCTCATTACTGCCCCACCCTCCCTCCATAAGACATCGCTGGCCTCATTACTGACCCCCCTCTCCCACACACATCATTAGACCTCCCCTCCTCCATACGGACATCACTGGCCCCCACAACGCTCCCCCAGACATCACTAGCCTCATCACTGACCACCACAAGCCCCCCAGACACACATTGCTGGCCCCCCTCCCCCATACAGTCATCACTTACCACATCAGTAACCTCACAACATCCCCCCCCATTGCCTTCAATGGCCTCATCGCTGTACCCCGCCCCCTCCCATACAGACATCGGTGGTCTCATCACTGACTCCCACAACCCCCCCCTACAGACATTGATGGCCCCGGTCCCCAATACAGACATCATTCACCATGTCGTTAACCCCACAACCCCCCACAGACATCGATGGCCTCATCGCTACAACTCCTCCCCACGTACAGACATCGCTGGCCCCCACAAACCCCCTACAGACATTGCTGCCCTCATTCCTTCTTCCCCCTGCCCCCACCACAAACAGACATCCTGGCCTCATCGCTGGGCCCCCCCAAACAGACATCAATGGTCTCATCGCTGCAACTTTCCTCACATACAGACATAGTTGGCCTCATTGCTGTCCCCCTTTCCCATATAGACATCACTCGCCTCACCACTGCACCCGCACCCCCACACCCCCAACTTAGAGACATTGCTGGCCTCGTCACTGGACCATTCCTTCCATACAGAAATGGCTGCCTCCACATCGCATGCCCCCCACGAGCCGGGTAACATGGGTACCCCATCCCTGCATCTCTAGGACGTACTAACCTCACTGATATCCTGCAGAGAACTGGCGCTGTGCTGCCACGCACACGGCCAGATTGCAATTATACCCTCTCTTGAATGGGAGCCCCTGAGCATCGCACCCCACCTGCACACAGCAGCTTATTGAATGGCACCAGTCAGCACCCCGAGGGATGTGTGACTCTCAATTCAAAGTGGCTTTCAAAATCTCTCCCGAGGAATTGTTGTCATGACTGGCCACATTCACTGCACCTTCACTCTTCTCATGATGTGGAGCTGCCAACATTGGACTGGGGTAAACACATCAAGGTGAGCTTACCTCATCAGCTCACCCAACGAAGGAGCAGCGCTCTGAAAGCCAGTGGCTTTTGCTACCAAATAAACCTGATGGACTTTAACCTGGTGTTGTGAGACTTCTTACTGTGTCTATATCTCTACTAAGTCAGAGCTGTATATAAGCTGCAGGAGTGGATACACAGCCAGTCAAGCCATGAAGATATCTTTGAAGACAGCAGCCCTGAGATTCACGGAGGCTGACCAAGCCCATCTGCTTGATGCCGTAGAAGAGAGGCGTGAGTGGATCTTCCCCAATCAGGGCCCTCGTCCAAAAAGTACATCTGCCATCATATTGTGGGAGGAGGTGGCAGATGCTGTAAAAGCCAGGAGCCTGACACCCCGGTCCGGCCAGCACTGGAAGAAGAAACTTCAAGACCTTCTTCGGGCGGCAAGGGTGAGTGAACATCCCATTTTGAAACCTGCACATGGTCAACAGAAATCTTGACTTTTGCTTAATCACTTGCAAGGCCCCCTTCACTCAGGAACAAAATCTAACCCCTTTTCCTCACCCCTCAATGATACCTCTCAGTGATAACCCTTTTCACCAAAACTGCCAACACAGCATTCAAAACACAGACACTTGTACACGAATCTTCAGGGTTCTCCATTCCCTCTCTCTTCCTGCACACCCTTTGGGTGAATGGTGGCCAGCTTCTGCCTCTGGTTGTCGCCTCCCTCTGCTCCTACAAGTGGTAAGGCCCGGGTCTCCGGTGCCCACAATTCTTCCTCCTGCTCTTCCTCCTCAGCTCCAGCAGCAACCAAAAGAATAGTAAGATCAATAGATTGCATCACAAAATCCATCGTGTCACTCTGAAAGGGGAGCGGGGAAGGTGTTGGAGATGGAGAGGAACACATGTAGAGGTTAAGGAACCGCTGCTTGCCCCAAACCCAGCAACAGTTACTGTCCATATTGCCCATTCCCCCCCACATACACTCCCCAGAGTCACAGCTGCTTGAAAAGTTCAGAGGCAGCTACAGTGCAATTTGCAAAGGTTTTATGCACATCTTTCAGCTGGCAGAGTACTAAGTGCATCAGGACCCAGCAACATCCACAAGACTCGAGTGTTGAGACCTGGGTCTGTGCTGCACATTGGACATTGGACACCTTGCTGAGCAATAGCCCCCTTCCCCCCAACATACTCACAGAGCCCCTACTGACCCAGAAACAAAATGAACGCAATGAAAGGACACCCATGAGCAGCACAGAGCCATTGGACGCTATGCACTTACCTCCTCACTAACACTCACTGATGGAGTGCCCGCACCACACTGTTATGGAGCATGTCTTTTTCACACTGATTCCGGATTGACGAATGCAGTAGTAAAGAGGGAAGTGCTGGTGAAGTTGAGTGTGCAGCCCATTAAGTCAATTTAAATGCATGCAAATACATTAAATGGCCATCATGCCCATTTTGGGCATGGTCCAGTTTGCGGCCAAGTTCACGCTTTATGCCCAACTTTACTAAGTTTTCATGCCCAAAAACAGGTGCAACTCGATGGTAAAATCAGGCCCCTAGAATCCACAAATATTTGATACTTAGTGTTGCCCTTTTGTAAAGCAGCTGAACACTGTCACCATGATATATATTCTCATGTGGATATCTGTGCATCTCTACAAGAGGAAGAGCAATCGGCAAGTATGCAACAACCACCGAGGAATCTCACTGTTCTCCATCACAGGAAAAACCCTCGCAAGAGTCCTGCTAAATCACCTGGTCATTCATCTGGAGCTGGGCCTACTTCCAGAGTCACAGTGTGGCTTCCGCAAAGGTCGTGGGACTACTGACATGATTTTTACTGCGCGCCAACTTCAGGAGAAGTGTCAGGAGCAGAATCGCGAGCTCTTTGTTGACCTCACAAAAGCCTTCGACACTGTAAACCGACAAGGAGGATCATGTGAAAGTTCAGCTGCCTCCCAAATTCATTCAGATAGTGTGCCAGTTCCGTAATGGCATGATGGATGGCGGAGAATCTTCTGGGGCATTCCTGGTCACCAATGATGTCAAACAGGGCTGTGTGCTAGCACCCACACTGTTCAGCATGATGTTTACTGCCATGCTGAATGATGTCTTCCTGGACAGTGTTGCTGGAATCAGCCTCAAGTACAGAGTGGATGGGAAGCTCTTCAACCTGAGGAGACTTCAAGCTATTACCAAAGTGAAGGAGACGGTTCTGAGAGACTTCCTCTTTGCCTATGACTGCATTCAGTATAATGGCTCAGAACCAGAGATGCAAGTCAGTATGGACACGTTTTCCATGGCTTGTGACAACTTTGGACACACCATCAACATTAAAAAAATCGAAGTCTGCATCAGCCTACTCTTCATGCACTGTACACAGAACACATAATCGCAATCAAAGGGCAGAAACTACAGGCAGTGGGCCAGTTCACTTATATTGGCAGCACCTTCTCCCAAACTGTGACCATTGATGCAGAAGTTAACTGCAGAATAGCAGAGGCAACTTCTGCTTTTGGTCGACTGCGCTCCACTGTACGGGAACGTCGAGAAATCAGCCCAGCAACAAAAATGAAAATCTACAGCGCTGCGGTACTCACTACCCTCCTGTATGTCTGTGAAACATGGACTGTGTATCGAAAGCATGCAAGACAGCTCAATCATTTCCACATGACTTGTCTTTGCAGAATATTATGCATCAGATGGCAAGACAAAGTACCAGACACTGAAGTTCTCTCTAGAGCAAGTTTACCATCATCCACACACGGCTAATGAGAAAGCAGACCTGGTGGGCAGGTCACGTCATCCGTATGTCAGACGAGTGTATACCCAAGCAGCTTATTTTTGGGGAACTCTCTGTTGGAAGACGCTTGCATGGAGGGCAGAAGAAATGTTTCAAAGACACACTCATGGCCTCCCTGAAGTCACTTGACATAGACACGACCACTTGGGAAATGCTAGCACAAAACCACCCTACCTAGTATAGCTTCATCCACAAAGGCTGTCAAGCTTACAAAACAAGGTATATTGCTGAAGCACAACTTAAGCCAAGGCTGCACAAGTCCAGAGCCACCAGTGCAACAACAACAGTGTCTGCACAAGTCTGTCCAATATGTGCCAGGACATTCCGTGCCCGAATTGGCCTGATCAGTCATCTTCGGACATACTGCAACCATAGAACATAGAACATAGAACTTTACAGCACAGAACAGGCCCTTCGGCCTTCGATGTTGCGCTGACCAATATAAAAAGCAATGCCCCTCCAAACTAAACCATTCCCTTCTCTTCCATATACTTATCAACTAACCTCTTAAACGCCACCAAACTTGGCGCATCTACAACCGCTGCAGGCAGGGCATTCCACTCCCGAACCACCCTTTGGGTAAAGAACCTGCCTCTGATATCCGTCCTAGCTCAAAATGATTAATGGTGTCAAGGTTCTCATTGATGATGGGCAAACAACGACATTCAGGCACTTGCCCCTTAAAATCATTATGGGAAACAGGCCCTTCGGCCCAACGAGCCCGCACTGTCACCCCGATGTTCCCGTCTCTACCCGCGATCCTGTCCATGTTTATAGATCTATGGATTTAAAAACCAAATTTGAGACAATTTAGGGAGAATTTGTTTTGCCAATTAGCCTAAGAGCACATCTTTGGGATGTGGGAGGAAACCGGAGCTCCCGGAGAAAACTCACGCAAGCACGGGGAGAATGCGCAAATTCCCACAGACACAGGCCCAAATCCATGTATCTGCACAGCACAACGATAGTCACTGAGCTGTCGTGTTGCCCATCAGAAGGTCCAGGTCAAGTATACACTAACGATGTGAAGCAGTAGGATACTCTCGAAAAAAATCCAAGAGCAGTCCTCTCACGACCCATCGCGTGTATGCCCCTCGTTAGACAACAAGGTGGACCAAAGCACCTGTAGGATAAAAACAAGTACATCAATATCATCATCTATTTACACACTTCCCAGGGACTCCCAAGGCTCATGATCCCTATTTTAAATCAGTTTTCTATACCCCTCCATTCCCATTCTGTTCATGTGCCCATCTAAGTATTTCTTAAATAACTCCAGAGTACCTGCCTCCACCACTTTACTTGGCAGCGCATTCCATACCCCCACCACCCTCTGTGTGAAAAAACTCCCTCTAGCATCCAAATTATACCTTACCCCCCTCACCCTAAGCCCGTGACCCCTCGTGCTATTTGAGTCCATCCTAGGAAAAAGCTTAACCCTGTTTACTCTATCAATCCCCTTCAAAATCTTGTACACCTCTATCAGATCTCCTCTAAGTCTACTTCTTTCTAAGGAAAACAGTCGCAATTTGCCTAACCTCTCCTCATAACTCAGACCTTCCATACCAGGCAGCATCCTGGTAAACCTCCTCTGCACTATCTCCAGAGTCTCCACGTCCTTCCGGTAGTAAGGCGACCAGAACTGGACGCAGTATTCCAAATGAGGTCTAACCAGCGTTTTATACAACTGCAACATTAAAGGCCAGCTCTTGTACTCTATACCCCTTCCTATAAAGGCTAACATACTATATGCTTTCTTCACAACCTTCTCCACTTGCTCTGCTACCTTCAGAGACTTGTTCACCTGCACCCACAGGTCCCTCTGCGTTTCTATACTCTTAATAGGTCTACCCTTTATCATATACCTCCCCCCTACATTCTTTCTCCCGAAATGCATCACCTCACATATATCAGGATTGAATTCCATCTGCCATCTGTCTGCCCAAGCTACCAGCCTATCTACGTCCTGCTGTATCGCCTGACAATGCTCCTCACTATCCGCAAGTGCAGCCATCTTTGTATCGTCTGCAAACTTGCTGATCACTCCACTTACTCCCTCTTCCAAGTCATTTATATATATTACAAATAGAAGAGGTCCCAGTACCGAGCCCTGCGGCACACCACTAGTGACCGACCTCCAGCTAGAGCAACACCCTTCCACTATTACTCTCTGTCTCCTATTACCAAGCCAGTTACTTATCCATCTAGCTACCTGTCCTTGTATCCCATTTGCCTTGACCTTCTTGACTAACCTCCCATGAGGGACTTTGTCAAACGCCTTACTAAAATCCAAATAGACAACGTCAATGGCTCGCCCTTCGTCCACTGATTTCGTCACCTCCTCAAAAAATTCTACCAGATTTGTAAGGCACGACCTCCTCTTAACAAATCCATGCTGCGTATCCCTAATCAGATCGCAACGCTGTAAGTGCCTATACATCCTATCTCTAAGAATCCCCTCCAACAGCTTCCCTACCACTGACGTCAAACTCACCGGCCTATAATTTCCAGGGTTATCCCTACTACCCTTTTTAAATAACGGTACAACATTAGCTATTCTCCAGTCCTCTGAGACCTCATCTGTGTCCAAGGGAGAGACAAAGATTTGAGTCAGAGGCCCAGCAATTTCACTTCGCACCTCCCTAAGCAGTGTGGGATAAATGCCATCAGGCCCAGGAGATTTATCAGTTTTAATGCTACCTAGAACCTCTAACACTTCCTCCCTCGGTATGGATATTTCCCTCAACTGGTCCACAGCTCCCTCAGAGACAGGAGCTGTCAACAAGCCCCTCTCCTTTGTGAATACCGATGCAAAGTATTCATTCAGGATCTCTGCCATTCCCTCGGGCTCTAAGCACAGTTCCCCTCCTCTGTCCCTAAGAGGTCCGATTTTTCCTCTAACCACCCTTTTATTCCTAACATAGGAATAAAAAGCCTTTGGGTTTTCCTTAATCCTATCCACCAAAATCATTTCATGCCCCCTTTTTGCCCTTCTAACTCCCTGTTTGAACTTCCTCCTACTCTCTCTATACTCCTTCAATGCTGTCTTGGTTTCCAGCTGCTTCAACCTATCATACACTTCTCTTTTCTTCCTAACCAAGTCCTCAATATCCCTAGTAATACATGGCTCTTTAATCCTACCTTTCCCATCTTTCCTCTTGGCCGGCACATACTTATCTTGCAACATTTTCAGTATTCCCATGCCTAGCGTGGACTTACCCTCAAACAACCGTTCCCAATCAGTTTCCCTAAGTTCCTGCCTAATCCGACCGTAGTTAGCCTTCCCCCAATTCAGCACCCTGCCCCTAGGGCAACAAGCATCCTTTTCCATCTGAATCCTAAAGTAGACAGAATTGTGGTCACTGTTAGCCACATGTTCCCCTATTACAACATCAACCACCTGCCCTGGCTCATTACTCAGAACTAAATCCAATATAGCCCCTTGTCTAGTTGGGCTAGCCACATACTGCTCCAACGATCCTTCCAGTACATATTTTACAAATTCCTGCCCATCCAAACCCCCAGCTTTAGGTACTTTCCAATCCACCCTAGGGAGATTAAAATCTCCCACTATAATGACTCTGTTCTTTCTGCACAAATCCAAAATATCTTTACATATGCCTTCTTCAACTGCCTGTGGGCTGTTTGGGTGGCTTATAATAAACCCCTAGCATAGTAATTGCCCCCTTTCTATTCCTCATCTCCACCCACAGTGACTCCACTCCTATCTCCTCTGTATTGTCCTCCCTCTGCACCGCCGTGATGCTCTCCTTAACTAACAAGGCCACCTCTTCTGGACCCTCCTCTGTCACGCCTGAAACACTTATACCCAGGAATGTTCAGTTGCCATTGCTCCCTTTCCTTTAACCACGTCTCTGTCACTGCAACCACATCCAAGTTCCTCACAAACATTAAGGCCCTAAGTTCATCCGTTTTTCCCGTTACGCTCCTCGCATTGAAACAGACACACTCCAGACCTCCAAGACCACTTGGAACCTCCTTCTCCCCGGTGCATCTCTTCTTGTCCAAGCTTAGTCTATCTCCCATCTCGCTCTCTACCGAGCTATTGGCTCAGCCCCTCCCCCCCTCCAAATTAGTTTAAATCCTGCCGAAACACTCCAGCTAACCTCCCAGCTAAGATATTCACACCCTTCCCATTCAATTGTTCCCCATCCCTTCTATACAGGTGCCCTTCTTTCACAAAGAATTCCCAGTTATCCACAAATTCAAAACTCTCTGCCCTACACCAGTCCTTCAGCCACGCATTCAGCTGTAGGATCTCATTTCTCCTGGCTCCGCTATTACCCGCGCCTGGAAGCAGACCTGAGATTGCCACCTTCGAGGCCCTGCTCTTCAGCCTACCCCCCAACTCTCTGAACTGCCTTCTTATATCCTCCCTGCTCTTCCTTCCTACATCTTTCTCTCCTACGTGAATAATCACATCCGCCTGGGTCCCCTCACCCTTCAAAATGCCCTCTACCCTGTCCGACACATCTTGCACCCCTGCTCCAGGGAGGCAAACTACCATCCTGGAGTCCCGCCTTGGACCACAGAAGCGTCTATCAATTCCTTTGACCCTCCCATCCCCCACCACTATCTCCCTTCTAGCCCCTTTCCACCCCTTTGAGGTATTCTGGTCCTCGTGCCTTGCCTTTTTTAACCCTCCGCCCTCGATATTTTGGGGGGCTGCCACTGGGGAAGTCTTTGGACTGTCTCCTGTCTCCTTTTTCCCCTTCCTGACAGAAATCCACCTGGAAGGGTCAGGGTCCCCCCCCTTAGGCTCCAGGTCTGCCACCCTACTCTGCCTCCCTTCCATGATTGCCCCGTTCTCCCTGACTAAAAATGCATCTTCCAACTGGCGCTCTAGTTGCTTGACCCAAGCCCTCAGACGCTGTAGCTCCAAACACTTGACGCATACATGGACTTTCGGGAGAGGTCTCGCCTCCAGGAACTCCCACATGTGACACCGTACACAGGTGAGGCATCTTCCCTTAATCCCTGCCATTGTCATGGACACCTTTGGAGGTGTGAATTCCAGTGGAAACCCAGTAGCACATTGTGCCTAAGCCTGCTCTCATCTAAGCCCCACAAGCCAAAGCCCTTATATCTCATTCTGCTGCCCTATTCACTCCGCTGCCCGCTCCTGACGCTGCCCACTGTCTACTGCCACTTTCTTTTTATACCCCGGTGCCCTTCCCAGCTAGCCCAGGACTAACTACAGCAGCAAAAAGCACTCAAAAAGAGAGGTAAAAAAAAAGCAAATTGAAAAAATCACACTCAGCCACCAGCACTTCCAGTCACTCTGTCCCAGAGAACAATCACAGCTTAGTACATCTCCTGCTCTGCCCAAGACTGAAGGAAACAAAAGGTCGTGAATGTGGCTCAATCCATCATGCAAATCAGCCTCACATCCATTGACTCTGTCTACACTTCCCGCTTGGCAATGTAGCCAGCATAATTAAGGACCCTATAAACCCCCAACAATCTTTCTTCAATCTTCTTTTGCCAGGAAAAAGATACAAAAGTCTGAAATCACATACCAACTGATTTAACAGCTTCTTCCCTGCTGCTGTTGGACTTACCGTGCATTAAGTTGGTCTTTCTCTACACCCTAACAATAACTATAACACTGCATTCTGCACTCTCTCATTTCTTCCCAGTTCAACAGAATGCTTTGTCTGAATAGCACGTAAGAAGCAATACTTTTCACCGTATGCTAATAGACGTGACAATAATAAATCAAAGGCTAATTTTCTTGCTGAAACCATTTATTGGAAGATTTCACCCATTGGGTCGGTATCAATATTTTTCCAATTATTTATGCAGTGTAACTTAGAAGTGTAATTAGCTAATGTGCCTGGTACAATGGCAATGGATGTTTCAGCGTCCATTTTGTGATTCAAAAATGTCACAACACCCTGGAATATCTTAGCCAATCTTTCAGAAGGTTTATTTGAAATTATATAGGTAAGCAATGTTTTGAAATGTTGCTGCAATGCATGCACTGATAAAATCTCAGATATCAATCTTCTGCTCAGTTTTTGACTTGTTTCCTGTCAGTGTTACCTACATATTTCTCAGTCTTTGCTTGCCACAATGCTTGTCTAACTGAGAGCACGTATGCTCAAAGATTCAACTCATGGAGATACTGATAAGCAAAAGAAGCCATTTTGAACTGGATCCTCGGCTGAAGTGAAATGGTAACATGGAGTTGAAAAACACGTGTGCTTTAGAGATGAAATTGGATTGACATGGTACGGCAATCAGTTTGAGGAACATACTATACTGGCCCTTGTTGTGATTTGGGGAAACTACACAGCCAGCATGTTATCTGTTAACTTGCATAGAATATTAGGGCAGAAAAAAATAGCCATTTTCTCTACCAGGCATGTGCCATTTTTTTGACAGACCGATCCAATTAGTCCCACTCTTCTATAAATGCTGTCCAAGTATATGTGCCATTCCCTGATGAAAGCTATTGAAACCACTTCCACCATTCTTCCAGGTCATGAGTTAGAACATAGAACATAGAACATTACAGCACAGAACAGGGCCTTCGGCCTTCGATGTTGCGCTGACCAATATGAAAAGCAATGCCCCTCCAAACTAAACCATTCCCTTCTCTTCCATATACTTATCAACTAACCTCTTAAACGCCACCAAACTTGGCGCATCTACAACTGCTGCAGGCAGGGCATTCCACTCCCGAACCACCCTTTGGGTAAAGAACCTACCTCTGATATCCGTCCTATAACTATCACCCCTTAATTTAAAGCTGTGTCCCCTCGTGCTAGCAGGGGTTCAATTTCATTTCAGCTTAATGCCAAAAGCAATATCTCTTCACCTCTCACATAATTTTTTTTGCCAATAATTGCGGGCATCCTTTTGGTTATCAGTTTGCCCATCAGTGGAACATGTCCTCTTTATTCTATCAAAACATCTTGTGGGTCTGACTAAACGTCACTCAGCTGAATATTTTAATAGCAAAGTAATAAATGAGTTCAGCCTACACGTGTCTGGATGTGTTGGATGACATCTTGGCCTGAATTATTTTGTCCGTTGGCGGGCGTGCTCGGAGGGCCTGCAAATGGGCACAAAATGCGATTCCAGCCGCACTGAGCCCGGATGCCAATTTGGCTGGCCAATTAATGGGCAGCCAGCATGAAATGCATGCTGGGAATGGCTCAACACTGCTGGGGAGAATAGGAAGAAGGTAGGTGATAAAATAGGAACGGGGGTGTTGTGAGCTGGCACTTCCAATGTGCTCCCTCAGGGGCACTATAGAGGTCTCTCAGGAAGCTGCAGATCTGTAAAAATTAAAGCTGGGAAAAAGTTAAAGCTTATTTATTAGTCACAAGATTAACATTAACATTACAATGAAGTTACTGTGAAATCCCCCTAGTCACCACAGTCCTGCACCTTTTCAGGTAAATTCACCAAACAACATGTCTTTTAGAATGTGGGTGGAAACTGGAGCACCCAGAGGAAACTTACACAGACACGGGGAGAACGTATAAAATCCACACAGTGACCCAAATTGGGAATTGAACTGGGGTCTCTGTGAGGCAGTAGTGTTAACCACTGTGTCACCCCTATGCAAACAATGTCTAGGCAGCACATTTAAATAGAAATCTCAGTTCCTTAATGTCTTTTGAATTGCATTTCAACCGCGACATTTCATCCTGCATCAGATTGAGCTTGAAGCTGAAACATAAAGGCTGTTTGGCCAATTGGTTTACTCACCAGCCTGTGTATCAGGATTAAAACCATTCTAACTCACACCAGAGCTGGAATAGCAGTAAAATATGTCTCTCACATATCACTGGCCACTGCTTAATGATAGATTTTTTTTTAATTATTGATTTATTGCAAATCAGTATTATAAGCATTGAAAGATGTTTTTCAATTCAGTGTCATGGCAGTCTACTCTTGATATTAAGGCAATATTTGACCAAGTGTAGCATTAAGAAGCACTAGCAAACTGGAGTCCATTGGAATCAGGGGACAAACTCTCCTCTGGTTGGGGTCAAATCTGACATAAAGGAAAATGATTGTGGTTGTTGGAGATCAGTCATCTCAGCTCCAAAACATCACTGCAGAAGTTCCTCATGATAGTGTTCAAAGCTTAGCCATTTTCAGTTGATTCATCAACTGCCTTCCTTCCATCATAAAGCCAGAGGTGGGGATGTTCACTGACAAGTCAGCATCATTTGTGACTTCTCAGATACTGAAGCAGTCCATGTCCAAATGTAACAAGATTTGGACAATATCCAGGCTTAGGATGACAAGTGGCAAGTAACATTCATGCTACACAAATACCAGACATTGACCATCTCCAAAAAAAAAGAATCAAACCATTCAACCTTACTTTCAATGGCATTACCATTGCTGAATCTCCCTCTATCAACATCCTGGGGGTTAATATTGACCACGGACTGAACTGAACAAATACAAGTACTGTATGGGATCCTGTGGTGAGTAACTCAATTGCTGACTCCCCAAAACCTATCCACCACCTACAAGGCACAAATGGGGAGTATGATGGAATCCCCTCCACTTGCCTGGATGAGTGCAGCTCCAACAGCACAGAAATTTGACACCATCCAGGCTAAAGACGCTCACTTGATGGCTACCGCTTCCACCTCCTTCATCACGGCAGTCTGTATCATTTACAAAATGCAATGCGAGAACTCACCAAGGCTCCTTATGCAACAACTTCCAAACACGTAACCACTACATCTAGAAGAAACACCACCACTTGGAAGTTCCCTCCAAGTCACTGTCATCCTGACTTGGAAACATATCATTATTCCTTTACAGTCGCTGGATCAAAATTGGAACAAGTTGCATTACAAACTGATACTTCTTTTTATTTAGAAGATAAAGGGTCATTGAATTGAGTTTTAAATAATGAAAGGACTCAGTAGGGTAAATAGAGAAATGCTATATCCTCTAAGGTGGTGGGGGTGTTGGGGTGGGAGATAATGAAAGATCGAGGTGACAAAGGGATGAAGTTAGCGAGAGCTTCTTCACAAAACAAAGATAGTGGAAGTCCGGACCCTCGACCCATAATGGTTATGATAAGTGGAAAATTTCACTGTCAAGGTGTATTCCTTTTTGCTGGGAAAGGAAGTTGAAATTTAAGGAGCCCAGGTGCTGAAATGGACCAAAGATACTAATCAGGCGTAACCTAAGTGAATGGCAGAACAGCTTTGAGAGCTTGAAAATTCTACTCCTCTTCCTCGCTTCTTTGTAAATCTATGTAGCCAGCAACCTCTATCTCCTTACAAAGACAATTTGCATTTGTATATTGTTTTAACGTAGTGAAACATCCAAAGGCCCTTCACACAAGAATTATTTCAACAGTGAGTCACCTATCAAGAGATATTTGGACTGGTGAAAACAGTAAGTTTTAAAAGGTGCTTGAGAGGAGGAGAGGAAGGAAGATTGGGGGAATTACGGATCTAGATGGCTGCTTCATAGCAATCAATGATGAAATATTTAAAAGTGGGCATGCCCTGATGGTGTTGAAAACAAAGATGGGAATTTTAAATTCTAGGAATCGGTGTAAGTCACTGACAGGGCATGACTTGTTGCGTGTTAGAATACAGACAGCAGAATTTCATATTTGCTCGGATTTACAGAAAGTGGCATATAGCAGTCTGGACAGTCAAGTCTCGGGGTGGTAAAGACATTGATGAAGCTTTCAGTAGCAGAACAGCTGAGGTGTGACAGAATCTGGCAATGTTCTGGGAGTGTAAGCAGCCGCCTTTTGTGACAGAGCAGATATACAGTTGGAAGCTTAAAGTAAGGTTAATCATGACATCCAGGCTGTGAATAATTGGGTTCAGTCTCATACAGTCCAAAGGTGTATGAGTTAGGTGGGTTGGCCATTTAAATTGTCCTTTAGTATCAGGGGAATTAATAGGGTAAATATGATGAATTATAGAGAGAGGGCCTGGATGGGAATGCTGTTGGTGCAGACTTGATGGGCCAAATAGCCTCCATCTGCACTGTAGTAATTCTCTGATTCTATTCTAATCGCTGTTTATGTATTATTGTGATGACGACTGCTACTGCTTTATGTTATTAGCAGATATGCAACCTTAAAAGGGTAGACTCAAAATCATTCCTGGCTGATGAGCAGAGGTTTCCCACATCCTGCCTCAACATATCAAAATTTCAAGCATTTTTCAAATCATTCCACTCCATCCGATCCAATGATCGCCAGCTAGTGTACCTCGGGGAATCCCTCTCTCCCTCAAATCATAGCAGTCCTGACCATCCAGAATTTCATAATTCCTGTATTTGACCCCTTAAGATGGTTCAGTTAATTCTCATAAAACTGCTTTCCCTATTGACAATTTGACTTCTACCGTTCATAATTTCAAAAACAGAAGTGACCTATGTTTGGGGAATTCCATTTCAACCGCACCCCCCCCAACCCGACCACACCCCCACTCCCACCACACCCTGGCCCCCCCAGCAATAGTTTATCCTATGTTCTGTAAGTTTCTGTGAGAGATGTTACAAACTGCAACTTAACATCTCACTAGGTTTCCATTCGAGTTTCTATCTTGTCTTAACTCTCATCTCCATGGCAGACTGAGCTGTTTACTAGAAATTCCAATCGCATTCTTTCCAGAATTCCTTTTCATTTTGGATTCAAAAGTTCATTTCAAAACAAAAGTGTCTCACTTTTGGGTCAGTGCTCATGGCAATATTTTCATATACATGGAACTAACTTCCTCCCCTATCCTTTAATATAGGTACAGTTCCTCATTAGCAACATCAGGACTGAGTCTGATTTCGGATCTTGTCAGCATACGGTGGGAACAATTTGAATCTTACAAATAATCAGAGATAATCAAGTGAATACATTTCTTTTATTAAAGTTTGAAGGATATGCAGCTGTCAGGGGCTATGGTGGAAAAGGTGTCAGGTAGTCAGAGGTGAACCAGAGATTTGAGTCTCAATTGGATGATAAGCCCCTGAGTTATCTGTAAAGTAGTAAATGCTGAATGTTCAGTGGGAGGTGTGTGGTGATTTGGTGGATTACATCTGGGGCGGGGGGGGAGGCAGGGGGTGCAGTGTTCTGTGTCCTGGCTCGCATTGTGAAGATATCCATCCAGACCCTGTTTACTATAATCACCCACTCTTCAGAGTGCCAAGCTTCAAGCAGGCACAAACTGGTGACAGTCTTGGAGTGACAAACCTACCACATAACTGATAAATGTTGACCATTGTCCCTGGCTCTGAGCTCAGGGTCCCAGAACCGGGGCATGGGAGTTTAGGAGTTTGGGTCCTGAATCCAGCTTCTGGACCCTCATAGGAAAATAGATAAGAGCAATTGATCCTTGTGATGGAAGATGCCACTATCTGGGATCACCTCTCAGGGGCAAACCTCTCCACTGCCCATCTGCCATTGACACAGTCCTCCTCAATCATCATAGTGACAGAAGCTCATCCTGCAACTCGGCCAGAGATCTCTAACATGACTTCAAACTACACTGCAAATGCCTGCCAAAGTTATCCAGGGCAAACTCCACACAAGTCACTAATTGCGTCACATGGGTAAATATTGTATCTATTCTCATCAGATGGGCCATTGCCCAGACATTAATAAACTTTCAATTTAGTATCTCTCGTACAGACATTCAGTTTGTCTGGAAACGCTTCAGGAATTTTATTAGAACCATAGAAACCATAGAAAATTTACAGCTAAGAATCAGGTCTATTGACTCTTCTTGTCTGTGCTGAACCATTTTTTGCCTAGTCCCATTGACCGGCACTTGGACTATATCCCTCCACACCCCTCTATTCCATGTACCTGACGAAGCTTTTCTTAAATGTTAAAAGTGACCCTGCATTTAACCACTTTATCTGGCAACTCATTCCACACTCCTACCACTCTGTGCATGAAGATAGAAACCATAGAAAATAATATTGAAAATGATTCCTGAATTGTCAGTAGTGATTGTTGGTCGTGATATATCAATGAGGAAGGAACTGAGATGATGCATATGCTGATCGGGCTTTCTCAATGAGCCCAGTGTAGCTCTACATGATGTTGAGACACAGGTAGTATACGTATCTTTGTGATCAAGAATTCCTGACCTATTGGAACCTTTGTCTTATCAAGTCCTCCCTTATGTCGTTCATGAGCTCCTGTCCAAGGCCTTTAACCTCTCTGTCAGGGAATTCCCTCAACTCCTTATCAACCTCATCATCAAGGCAGACCTGCTACCTTGTGCCTTTTTCTCCTGGGCATCCTCTTTCTGAATGATGAGGTTTTGCAGAGTGCAGCACAGAGTGGCCATGAATAACACTCTGGATGGTGCGTACTGCAATGTTCCTCCTGATCTACCCAAACATCGAACCTCATCTTTCACAGCCCTTTTGTCTACTTGGTAATGACCCTGGTAGTCCCATACTGTTGTTATAGCTTCTGTCTGTATGTCTTCAAGAGGCCATTACAGATGTCATAAGACATCTCTTCACAGACAATCATTCAGGGCATCAAGTCCATTAAACCTGGGAACTTAGGAGAACAGTGGTGCAGTGGTTAACACTGTTGCCTCATAGTGCCAGAGACCCGAGTTCAAATCCAGCCTTGGGTGTTTGTCTCTGTGGAGTTTGCATGTTCTCTCCATTTTTGCTTAGGTTTCCTCTGGGTTTTCCAGTTTCCTCCCATAGTCCAGAAATGTGCAGATTAAGTAGATTGGCCATGCTAAATTGCCCCTTACTATTCCAAGTTGGGGGATTAGCAGATAAACAGGGTTATGAGGTTAAGGCCTAGTTAAGATGCTCTGTTAGAAGTCAGTGCACACCCAATGGGCCAAATGATCTCCTTTTGTATTGTGGGGATTCTATGATTTTATGTATGAGCTGTGACTGCTCTTTAGGTATCTTGTACACGTCAATATAATTTGTCAAATTTGGTCACAGGCCAACTGGATTTTATGGAATGACAGCCCTTTCTATTAATGAATGTACAGTGTTGACCTATTGGAATCTTTTTGGTGTTTTTTTTATTCATTCGTGGGACCTGGGCATCGCTGGCTGGCCAGCATCTATTGTCCATCCCTAATTGCCCTTGAGAAAGTGGTGGTGAGCTGCCTTCTTGAATTACTGCAGTCTGTGTTCTATGGGTTAACCCACAATGCTGTTTGGGAGTGCGTTCCAGGATTTTGACTCAGCGATTGTGAAGGAATGACGATATATTTCCAAGTTAGGATGAAGAATAGCTTGGAGGGGAACTAGCAGGTGGTGGTGTTCCCATGAAGCTGCTGCCCTTGTCCTTCTAGATGCAAGTGATGGTGTGTTTGGAAAGTGCTGTCTAAGGATCTTTGATGAATTGCTGCAGTGCATTTTGTAGATAGTACACCCTGCTGCTACTGAGCGTCGGTGGTGGAGAGATTGAATGTTTGTAGATGTGGTGCCAATCAAGCGGGCTACGTTTTCCTGGATGGTATCAAGATTCTTGAATGTTGTTGGAGCTGCACCCATCCAAGCAAGTAGGGATTTTTCCATCACATTTTTAACTAGTGCCTTGTAGATGATGGATAGGCTTTGGGGAGTCCGGACGTAAGTTACTCACCGCAGTATTCCTATCTTTTAACCAGCTCTTGTAGCCAGGGTGTTTATGTGGTGAATCTAGTTGAGTTTCTATCAATAGTAACCCATGGATGTTGACAGTGGGGGATTCAGTGATGGTTGCACCATTGAATGTCAAGGGTGGTGGTCAGAATGTCTCTTATTGGTGATGATTATTGTCTGGCATTTGTGTGGCGTGAAATTTAGTTGCCACTTGTCAGCCCAAACATGGATATTGTTCAGATCTTGTTGTATTTGAACATGAACCACTTCAGTACCTGAGGAATTGTGAATGGTGCTGAACATTGTGCAATCATTGGCAAACATCCCCCTTCTGACCTTATGATGGACAGAAGGTCATTGATGAAGCATTTGAATTCTTGGGCCTAGGGCACTACTCTGAAGGACTCCTGCAGAGATGTCCTGGGGCTGAGATGACAGATCCTTCACAACCACAACCATCTTCCTATGGCATGATTCCAACCAGTGGAGAGTGCCCCCCCCCACACCCGATACCCATTGACTCCAGTTTCGTTAGGGCTCCTTGATGCCACACTCAGTTGAATGTTCCCTTGATGTCAAGAGCTGTCACTCTCACCTCACCTCTGGAATTCAGCTCTTTTGTCCATGTTTGAACCAATGCTGTAATGAGGGCAGGAGCTGAGTGACCCTGGCGAAGCCCAAACTGGGCGTCACTGAGCAGGTTATTACTGAGCAGGTACTGCTGAGGCCTAACCAGATGAAGGCAGGTCGGAGTGCAGAGAATCAGACATGGACTGCATGGAATCTGTTGTCACTGGCACACATTTGGTGCTGATTTGTGTCCTGTCCCTGTCCTGTGACACGGACCAGCCACATATGTCTATAATGGATGTGGCAGTTGCACATATGGCATTGACTCAAGATGGGCAATGCCCATGGCTACACATTGAACTGCAGAATCTGTGCCAGCATTTGTCAGGATGGGAATCTCAGACAACCATAATCAGTTCTCATGTGGCATCATGGATTGTGTAGGATTGCCAGCTCCTACAAATAAAGGTACTGGCCCAAGTGAGGGTTTAGGGTGGTGCTGGGTCTATGCAGCCAATGATAATAATCCGTCATTCTATGCTCTTTCCAAACCCCATCGTGGAGATGGATCTCGGTTGGATTGATTTGGAGTTAGCCATTATGGTGGTGACGGAGGAGGAGACAATTCAGCAGATAGCAGGTATGGAGAGATGACCGTGGGAATAGCTAATACCAGTCCCTCAGGAAAGAGGACAGATGGATAAACAGATTCCCAACAGATGCACCATAGGTAGAGGGCAAGGAGATACAGGCCCCGGAATTCATTCGAATCTTCTCAGCGGAGATGTGCCATCGCTTGGCTGTGGCACTCCAAGACCACGATACAGTACCATTGTCAGATGTTCATTTACCTGGTACCTCAGGGGAGGAGCAGTCATCTGCTCCCTGTGGAAGTTAAGGTGATGGCTGCCCTGACCTTTTTCTGTACCTGGGTCATTTCAGGAAACCAGTGACGACCTTAATGGGGTCTCCTAGGCCTCCGTGCACAGACTGTGTGGCAGGTCACAGATGTGCTGTATGCCCGGGCAGGACAGTACATAACTTTGACATAGGTTGTAGGCTTCGCAGCCATTGCTGGGATGCTAAATGTACAGAGAGCAAGTGGACGGGACACACGTCGCCTTGTCGGCCCCACAAGGAGCACCACAGTCATTTGTCAACTGAAAAGGTTTCCACTTCCTGAACGTGGAAATTGTCTGCAACCATTCCATATGGATTGTGTAGGTTGATGCACACCATCCAGTGGTTGTCCATGAGAGCTTTATCCTCAGGCAGTCAGATATCCCTGGCCTCTTTGAAAACCAGCCCAGACTGCCGGGATGGTTACCGGATTACAAGGGTTACCCACTTGGCTGATGATGCCTGAGCAGGGGCCCCAGATCGAGGTGGAAACCCATGACAACCAGGCCAAGGCAGTCACCTGGTCTATAGAAAGGCTGTGCGTTGGCCTGCTTAAGATGCAGTTTTGCTGCTTGGACTGCTCTGGGGAACCTTCCAGTATGACCCTATGTGTACCTCATACATCATCATAGTTTGCTGCATTCTGCACAACATCGTGCAGCAGCAAGGAGACCAGCTGGAGCAGGTGGAGGAGAATGAGGAGGAAGAGGAAGAGCGGCGCAGGAGTGAGGTGGGCATCTTGCTGTATGAGGAGTTGGAGGAAAGAGGGTGAGCTGTGTGGGAGGTGTCCAGCGGGGGAGGGCAATGAGGGACACCCTTGATCGCAGCCCGCTTCACCAGCTGGTGCTGTGTAGTGAGGGGGCTGCAACCAACACACATCCACCACACTCAAGAAGCAAGTGCAGTTATTATTTCCTCTCCAAACTGACTTCAAACCACCACATCCTCCTTCCCCAGCCTCTGTCATCCTACTACCCTATCTCCTAGAAACATCCAGACTGGTGAATGTGCCTGAGCTGGCAGTGGTGGCGAGTTATGGTTGAAAACTGGATGATGATGATGATGACTCGCTGTTGTTCAGACTGGGATCCTGCCCCTGGTGCCACTCACTCTGACTCCGACCTATTCTCTGAATGCACGCTGCCACCCTGACCCATGTAGCAGTAAGGACTGGGACACATGTGTGGGGCCCATCAATGGGGGGTGCCCCGAGAGAAGGGGGATGGCACTTGCACCCAAGGATCTGGTGGATATTTTAGGGAAGGTAGAGCAGGCACTCTGAAACATGTGGCTCCAAGGCACAACAGACAGTGCCTTTATGCACGGAAAGGGGGAGCACACAGCTCTGTGGGGGATGTGAAAGAGTTGAATCAGAAACACATTAGTCACAGCAAATAAAAGTTTATTGTGCTTTTAACATTATTGATGAATAAACCCTGTCTACTGATGATCTCCATTCGTGCCCTCTTAGTTAATCTACAACTTTCTAACTTTGTGCGGCCTAATGCTCCTTTGAGGTGCTATTCCAGGATGCACATTGGAGGTGGAGGTGTCCAGCTATGATGCATGCCCCCTTGCCTGAGATGCCCGTGGCGGACGTTCTCTGGGTGGCCAGAACCTATAGGGAACCGGCTGACTTACTAACAACACTGTTTCTGTGCCACAATGTTCATCTAGCTGGAGATGCCCTGGGTGAGGAATGGGGGGGATTTGGAAGGTCTCGGGACATTGGGATCTCCTTAGTGGAAGGCCCTACTATAGGCTCAAGCTCTTTCTCCTCTCTTGGTATGCGTAGAGGCCCCTGGGACACTCCAAGGTAGCCGGACTGAGCTCCAGAAGCTCTGGCGTCACTTATCATTGCAAGTCCTGGAAGCCCAGTGTATCTGCCCCATGATCTGTGATCCATCAACCCTGTCCCTCTGAGACTGGGCCAAGTTCGGGAACCCCTCCGCTACAGCATTCTGTGAGTGAGTCAGACACTGGAGCCCTCCAGCTGTAGCCTTCTGAGTCTGGTCTAAATTGTTGAGGCTCACAGCCATGGCCTGCTGTGTCTCCAGAATGTCAGTGAGGGTCCCAGCCATGGTCAGCCCCCGACACCCATGGCCATCGAATGCTGTGCCTCCTGGATGTCGGAAACACACTTACTTGTGGCCCATCGTGTGTCCAATATGGCCAAGAACCCTCTCGGAGGGGGCAGCAATGAAGTCACCAATGTCTTCTTCCTCGGATGGAGATGGATAGCACGAGGGGACATAGCTTTAAATTAAGGGGTGGTAGTTATAGGACAGATGTTAGAGGTGGGTTCTTTACTCAGAGGGTAGTAAAGGGTGGAATGCCCTGCCCCTCGTCAAGTTTAAGGGCGTTCAAATGGGCAGTGGATAGGCATATGGATAGCATTGGAATAGTTTAGGATAGAGGGTCATAAAATTGATTACATTGGTCGGCGCAATATTGAGGGCCGAAGGGCCTGTACTGCACTGTAATGTTCTATGTTCTATGTTCTATCTATGGAGGTTGGAGGGCAGTGATCCCGATGCTGGGAGGTCTTTTTATCGATCTCCCACAGATGTGCAAGTGCACAGTTCCCGCTCATCCCACCAATTTCAGATTCTTTGGCTTGAAAAAGCCCTGCCCCTCCTCCCCAAGCTTTTAACGATATTCGCGATTGTGGCCTTGGCAATGCAGAGTGGGAGATTCTAGTCTGAAGTTGCACTGAGAAAACAATTGTGACTTACAGCATTTTTCCTGCCAATTCAGCATTTGTTTGGGAGATTTGCATCTCCCTTCACCCCAGAGGTGAGTGGAAGGTGAATGGGACTAAGGGGCAGGGAAATAAGCAGGGCCGGGCAGACATAAGCCAGAATTTTCTGGCTCCATTGAGGTGGGACGTGCCACAGGCAATCCGATGGCCCAGCCAAATGTCCATTGACTTTTGGTGGGATTAGATGATCCCAAAGGCAGGCAGGCGTGCAATATCCCATCCATTGATGGGAGAATAGAGGGGGGCAGAGAGTGACACACAAAAATGAGAGTAACATTATGAGGGAGATTCCGGCAGAGCAGAAGGAAAGATGTGAGGAGAATAATTAAGGATAATCAGATGTTGAGAGGAAAGGAGAGACGTAATAGAAAAGCAACAGAAAAAAAGGGCAGAGAAAATGAATACAATTAGCAATAAACAATTTCCTGTACATAAATTTCCCACACACCAATGACAGCATGTTTTGAAGGAATTAGCCTTCTTCCCACAACAGTTTACAGAATGACTGTCCCAAACACTTCATTAGATGTAATCTTCTTGAAAGTTTTCATTGACTCACTGGAATAGGTTTCCCAGCAATTATTTAGGTTATGTCTATGGCTGATCTTTCTTTCTGGGTCATCCACTCAAGACATGCAGATTTTTTTCTAGATCATTTACTCATTACGTGCATGGAAATAATCAACTTGCTGGCCAGAAAATTCAGAAATCAACACAAGGAGAATTTGTCACTTCTGGGCAGCATGATGGCACAGTGCTTAGCACCGCTGCTTCACAGTGCCAGGGACCTGGGTTCGGTTCCACGCTTGGGTCACTGTCTGTGTGGAGTTTGCATATTCTCCCTGTGTCTGGGTGGTCCAGTTTCCTTCCACAGTTCAAAGATGTGAACTTTAGGTGGATTGGCCATGTTAAATTGTGATGATGTGGAGATGCCGGCGTTGGACTGGGGTAAACACAGCAAGAAGTCTCACAACAACAGGTTAAAGTCCAACAGGTTTATCTGGTAGCAAAATCACTAGCTTTCAGGGTTTGCCTCTTTGTCAGGTGAGTGGGAGTTCTGATCACAAACAGAGTATATAAAGGCAACGATCATTTTACAGAATACTGTATTCTGTAAACTGGGTGTCCTTTCATATGCATTGTCTGTCATTAGAACTACCATTCACCTGATGAAGGGACAAATCCCGAAAGCTAGTGATTTTGCTACCAAATAAACCTGTTGGACTTTAACCTGGCGTTGTGAGACTTCTTACCATGTTAAATTGCCCCATGGTATCAGGGGGACTAGCTGGGGTAAATGCATGTGGATAGAGTCTGGGTGGGATTGTGGTTGGTGCAGACTGGATGGGCCGAATGGCCTCCTTCTGCACTGTAGGATTCTGTGGTTCTAAATGCATACCCTTTCCCTGTAGAGGCCCTGAAAGAATTTGAAGACTGAAAACCTCGGTTGATATGAAGGAATACATAGGAATACATTGTGCATTGGTTTGACTAGCTACAGTGAGGAATCCTATTAACTTGTACAACAAGGAAAATCTAACACAATGAAACCAATATAGTTCAAAGTAACTAAATAAAAAAAGAAAAATGTGTGTCAATATATATAAGACTGGTTTTCCTTTGACCTAACTCATTGAAGTTCTATCTTGCAGTGTTAGCAAGGAAAAAATATCCAACTCCTCTAACCTAATCACTCGCTACACCGCGAGATTCCCTGGCCATCCCTGCATAACAAGTACATTCTTCACAGGTCTGGCATCATATAGCAAGTTGATTACATCCAATGGTGAAAGTTGGTCTCTGTTAACCATGACCCACTATTGCACCTTGTCCACAGCACCCCTCCACCATTTTTATTGTGGGGGAAGAAGTTTCCTTTTCTTAGTCATACATTTCAACAGTCAAATCTCCCCCCTATTGTCATATCATCATCTTCACACCCACACTTGCTTTCCCTGCTCATGAGTGCAAGCTCACATATACGCACACAAACACTCATCTGCCTGTTGATTTATGTCTTTATCTGCATATTTCACAGAGTCCTGAATAGCGATAGGGACAGAGAATCTCCCTGAGTTCCCTGGCCCTGTCCAAAAAGCTTACAAAAAAGTGTGCCAAATCAATGTGATCCAAATTGAGAACCCGAGTTGACTTGGAACCTTGTTGCTTTGTGGAGGTTAGTCTCAGGCTACACTCATCCCTCTGCCATCAGAAGATGCCATCAGTTATTTTTCATATATATTTTAAGGAAATAAAATGTTCCTTAAAAATAATTCAGGCACTGCAGAATGAACTTGACTTTTTATCTCATGATTTTTCATTGGCCAACACAAGTTTCACTTCTTCTCCTCATGTCGGTCTGTGTAACCATGAGAAATAATTTGATTCATTTTCCAGGATCAGTTCAGCCCATCTATACTGTAAATGCTGTCCTGACTTGGAGGAAGATTTTTTTTTTTTTACTGCAGTCAGCTTCCTATTGAAAACTCACATAGGATTCTAGGAATGTCACAAACGGAAAACACTTAAACAATGATTTCAAAACCATAGACCGTGTGAAATGGCAAAGGGTTCCTCAAAAATTAGCTCAGGGTCAGGCAGGATACAAAGGCTCCATTGAGGAAGTTGCTGAATTCAAGACACAGATGCACAGATGCTTATTGGAGCCAGAGAAAGCAGCTTCAATTTTGATGATATTCAGAGAACGAAATCTCGGCTTCTGGTTCAGTAATAAATCTAAAGTTTGAAAGAGTGATCTTTAAGCCAATGGATAAGGCAAAGAGGTAGACCTGTGTGGTAACCATGAGGAAGCTGACCTCTTGATGGACACTTTTAGCACCTCCCTCAGCTTTCTTCACCCTCGTTTACATTCTTTTCATCCTATTATAACACCCCTCCTCCCCATAGTACAAAACATTTCTGATTTTCTTTGCTCTTAGCTATGATAACGTCTCCCAGACTCAAAACATTGGCTCTATTCTCTCTCCACAGATGCTGTTAGACCTACTGATCCTGGTCTGGCAATGTTTTGATTTTAAACCGACATCCTTATTTTCAAATCCACCGGAGCCTCGCTCCTCTGTCCTTGGAACTCCCTCCAGTCTGGGACATGTGTTGAACTAACTTGCTTGAGTTTTTGATGAGATAATAGAAAAGGTTGATATAGGTAACTGTTGATGTGGTGTTCATGGACATCCAAAAAAAAATCTTTGATAAGGTGCCACACAAGACTTGTAAGTAAAGTTAGAGCTCAGGGAATAACAGGGACCATGGCAACATGGATACAAAGTTGGCTGAGGAAACAGAGACTAGTGGCTAATGGATGTTTTTCTGACTGGGAAAAGGTTGATAGTGGAGTTCCACAGAGACTGGCGTTAGCACCCTTGAACTTTCTGATATATGTTAATTATCTACATCTTGGGCACAACTTCAAAATTTGAAGATGATACAAAGCTTGGGTGCATTGTGTGGGGAATGGTGTAGAACTTTAAAAGAACTTAGCTTGGTTGGTGAGTGGACAGATAAGTGGCAGGTGAAATTTAATGCAGGGAAGTTTAAAGTGATTTATTTTGGTATAAAAAATGTGAAGAGACAATATAAAACAGAATGTACAACTCACAAGGAAATGGTCAAATTTCTAGGTGTCCAGATCACCAACAACCTGCCCTGGTCCTTCCACACTGCGCTGTCATCAAGAAAGCCCATCAACACCTCAACTTTCTCAGGAGGCTAAGGAAGTTTGGCATGTCTGCTATGACTGTTACCAACTTTTACACATAGTACCAAAAAGAATGCTTCCTATGGTGCGTCACAGCTCGGCATGCCCAATCCATAATGCAAACCAGCCTCCTATCCATTGACTCCGTCCACACAATCCACTGCCTCGGAAAATCAAGGACTCCATGCTTCAGGCATACTCTCTTCCATCTTTTTCCATCAGGATAAAGATACAAAAGTCTGAAGTCATGTACCAACCTACTCAAGAATAGCATTTTCCCAGGCGGCCATCATACTTTTGAATGATCTACCTCACATTAAGTTGATCTTTCTCTATACCTCAGCCGTGACTGTAACACTACATTCTGCATCCTCTCCTTTCCTTCTCTATGTATGGTATGCTTTGTCTGTATAGTACACAAAAAACAATATTTTTTATTGTATACATGTGATAATAATAAATAAAATTAAACACATGATTGTATGACAAAACCTATCTAGAAATTAGCTGTATTTTCATTCTCAAATTTGCTTTGCCCTGTGCTAGTATATCTGCATGCCTTTATTTTTAAGTACACCTGTACTTGCATGAGGGGCACCAGCTTTCCACTTGCACTCAGCAGAATGTCCGTGGTGCAGGTGGAAAAGCAGTACATGCTTTAAATATTTTAATCAGAATAAGATCTTAGGGGAAAGTATCAGCTTCCATCACAGACTTCTGAGAAAAGTGGAGGCTTTGATCCTAAAACATTAATAAAATGCTCAGAGACAAAAGCGTAGTCGATGCTAAACCTGTTATTTCAAAATTTATGAGAAAGCTTATTTTGTTCCTGTGGTCAATGGGTTGAAAGAAAAAATGGCACATTCACCCAGTCCTATCCTAATTAGAATTATTCATCTTTTTTGTTAATTGCCCTTCATGAGTGGATCAGTGTGATTAAATCTCAAAATCCACCGCAAGAAATTTATTATATAAAATAGATTTGATTTTACAGGAGGTATTAGGTAATTTTATGGGTATTTATGTGCATAGCTATTGAAACTGGCAGGGCAGCCAGCATCCTAGGTTTTGTTAATTGGGACATAGAATGTAAAAGCAAGAAAGCTGTGTTAAACTTGTATAAAACGCTGGTTTGGTCTCAACTTTTGCATCCAGAGAGGAAATTTTCCTGGCCTGCCTGCCATGGGAATCATAGCGGGCGGCAAAAGGAGAGTGATGGACTATACAAAGGTCTGTAGGCCACAGGATTTTCTGGTTTTGGGGCAAGTATGGCTGGAAAATTTTGTTCTAGGTGTCATATTTTAATAACGATTTGAAGGCATTAGACAGCATGCAGAAAAGATACATGAGGAACTTCAGATACATAAAATGGTGAGAGAAGCTGGGACTGTTCCTGTTGGCTAAATGAAGGTTTAGAAGAGATTTGGCAGAGACATTAAAGTCATGAGGTCTAGACAGAGTAAATAAGGTGAAACTGTCCCCATTAATGGAATGATCAAGAATCAGCAGGTATAGATTTAAGTTAGTTGGCAAAAGAAGCAATGGTGATATGAGGAAAAAGTTTCAGGTAGTAAGTGACTACGAACTGAAATACACTACCTGAGATTGTGGTGGAGGCAGGTTCAGCTGAGGTATTCAAGAGAGGAATTGGATTATTATCTGGAAAGGAAGAATGTTCAAGGCAATTGAGCGGGGAGGGTGGGGGAAGGAATAAAAAAAGTTAATTTATTAGAAACAAGTAAGGTTTACATTAATACTGCAATGAAGTTAGTGTGAAATTCCCCTAGTCGCCACATTCTGACATCTGTTTGGATCAATGCGCCTAACCACCATGTCTTTCAGAATGTGAGCACGCAGAGGAAACCCGCACAGACACAAAGAGAAAGTGCAAATTCCACACAGTAACCCAAGCCGGGAACCGAACCCAGGTCCCTGCCACTGTGAAGCAACAGTTGTAACCACTGAGTTAGCATGCCACCCATGAAGGTGAGGAGGGCTAACATTAGAGTGGAGTGGTAGCACAGACACAAGAGCTGAATGGCCTAAGCCAATGCTGCAAACATTCCGTAATTCTATAATTAGTTCTGATGTTGCATATTGCTCATTTCTATCATCCCACTATTGGCTGTCATGTCTTCAGCTGGCTAGGACCTAAACTCTGAAGTTTAGTCTCTAAATCTGTCAGCTTTCTCTCTCATTGAAGACACTCTTTCCCCAGTCTTAATATCTACTTAAATATGAACAACAAATGCTGGAAATAGTCAGCAGGTCAGGCAGCATTTGTGTAGTACAATTCCAGCATTTTCTGATTTGTTTCAGCACCTATGCTAAAATATTTAGGTGTAGTTCAGTAAAAGTTTGTTTGTGAAGTGCCTGGGGCATTTTACTACATTACAATGTACATTAGGCCATCTGCCAACAGTGCTGTGACAGTAACTTTACCACACAAACTGTGGTGGTTCAAGAAGGCAGTTCACCATAAGCAATTAATGCTGGCTTTACCAGGGGCTACAATTTATAGATAATCAAAACAATGAATACATGTAAGTTGTTGATGCTTGAATGAATTAGTGGGCTGGTGAGCTAGGAGGTTGTTGAAAAATGGGAAAATAGCTTTTATGAATTTAATTTAAAAAGCTCGGAGCCAAAATCCTATTGTGAACCTTTTCAATACAAAGTCTGAGGCCACGTATCAACCGATAAAAGAAGTTTCTTCCCTGCTGCCATCAGACTTTTGAATGGACCTACCCTGCATTAAGTTGATCTTTTTCTACACTCTAGCTATAACTTAACAATACACTCTGCACTCTCTCATTTCCTTCTCTATGAATGGTATGCTTTGTCTGTATAGCGGTAAGAAATAATACTTTTCACTATCTGCTAATACATGTGACAACAATAAATCAAATCAAATCCAATCAAATCAAAAAATCCCACTGAGAAGGAGATGAAGAGCAAACATGATCATTGTGGATTGAGTGGTATTGATATGAAACTTGCATAAGTGAAGGTGCTGGACGAGTTACAGCTTTGTCTAACAACCAACCGACTCAAAAATAACTTCTTCCTTGCTGCCATCAGACTTGTGAATGAACCTATCATATATAAGCTGATCTTTCCCTACTCCCTAATTATGAATGTAACACTATTTTTTGCACCCTCTCCTTTCCTTCTCCCCTAGGTACCCTATGAACAGTATGTTTTGTCTGTATAGTGTGCAAGAAACAATCCTTTTCACTGCATCCCGATAAATGTCACAATAATTAATCAAATCAAATTAATACAAAATGTTGAGTGATTGTTAGTGTGGTGAAGATCAGAATGGTATAGCCACATGCATTAATTTTAATAGAACATACCTTACAAACATTTACACACTATAGGTATTGTGTCTCAAAAACAATAACCTTGGTACTGAGGCCATGACGGATTTTGGATCTTGCCAATTTTGGGTGGGACGGTTTGGACCAAATTGGATTAGGTGGTGCAAAGATCACTTGGAGCACGGGAGTAAACTTGAATGCAAGTGAAGAAGCAGATAACTAGTCCAGGGCTGTATAATGCTTAGCAAAATTATTCAATTAACCTTTTTTCAGTCTATTCAATTCTAAAAATGTCATTCCTTGGACAACTCTGATTCTTATCCAGCCAGATTTGAGACACTATATCCATACTGGCAAATGTATTGTATTTTTACGTAACGATCATTAACCCAACACTTTGTTAACAGGGAAAGAGGAGGTGATACAGTGGTATTGTCTCTGGACGAGTAATCCCATTAGTGAAATCAAATCCCACCATGGCAAATTTGAATTCAATAAAAATCTGGAATTAAAAGTCTATTGATGATAATGAAGCTATTGTTGATTGTCGTAAAAACCCATCTAGTTCACCATGTCTTTTAGAGAAGGAAATCTGTCATTTTTACTCAACTTGGTTTACATGTCGTTGACTCTAGAAAATCCGCTCTGTAATAGCCTAAAAAGCCAATCTGCTTAAGGGCAATGGGGGATGGGCAATAAATACTGGCCCAGTGACTGACGCCCACAAGAAGGAATAAAAAGGAAAAGAAATAATGATCAAAAATTTCCACCCACTCTGCTCCCAATCTGAACAACAAATTCACAAAAAGGCTTTTAAGTTTAGATGCAAGCAGTATCTTATTTGAATACTGAGTTCACAAACTTTATCACCTTTTTCTTAATTTACTGATCAGAATTGCCAATAGTCACATCTGGAGTTGTGACAATCATACGTGTCTCTTGGTTAATGAGTTGGGCTCTAGACACATCATAAAGACAGCAACTCTGAAAGTCAGACAAAGAAGCTTTTGAAAAGGTAAAGTTGTGGTAATGAGGATGTGGTTGAGTTGGAACACAGAAGAACAATACTGTAAAGATGGAAAGAATCTTGACACATTGGGAAACACCATTACTGTTTTGCACACAATTTCCTCTGCATCAGCTTTTATACAGGTAATATAGCTTGCAGGCAAACATAAAAGAGGAAATTGCACATCTTGCGTAATTTCCTGTTCTGTCTGCTGAAAAAGCAATTCTGAACAAGACAGAACGTGCCAGGTGAAAGAAGGCGAGAAGGAAGGAATGGATACCATCGGAAATTGGGAAACTAATTTAGAGAAATGCTTGATTTACACGAAAGCTTTAACTGGCATACATTCCAATCCAGGAAACTTGCAAAAAACAGACTAACTGTTAAAACTAAGTTATAAATATGAATCCCAAAGAGCAACCAACCTTCAACGGACAAAGAAGAGGAGGAATAGATTTATTGAGAGACGGACCTTATGTTTGCCACGACCCATCTCAATTTACTAGGACATGGTTTAAGATATTAAACTGAGGCCCTATCTGCCTTCTTAGGCGAAGGAAAACAATCCTATTCAACTAAAAGAATAGCAGTGGAGTTCTCCCCACTGTTCACACCCATATTTATCCCTCAAGAAGTAGCAAAACACTTGGCCTAGCCATTAGCACATTGTTCTTTGTGAGATGTTACTGTGTAAAAACTGGCTACCCTGATGCTTCCAATTTAACAACACGGACAAGGATACAAAAACCTGTGAGATGAACAACATAATTGCAAATCTTTATTTAAGGTGAGTTCCTGGTAGAAGTCCCACCTTCAGGGAGCCTGTCAGCATTGAAACAGAAACTGAACCAGTGAATGAACGTGTGCAACATAACCCTCCCCCAGAAACTACAAGAGTAATAGCATATAGAGATCCCAAATTTGAGAAGTATAAGCACAGTGGGACAGTATGGAAAGAGACTGGATTTCTTCCCAGCCCTTTTTGTCCTTATCAGAGCAATAACCACACTATATAAAGCCAACCACCATCTTCTACACTGGCTGTGGCAGTAGCAAAGATAAACAGGAGGGAGAAATGTCAAAATGTGGGAAAGGGAAGGCAGTGTTGTTCCTCATGGGCAAAGGAAAGGGAAATCAAAATTATTGTGGGAAGTCAACTAGTTAGCTTCACTGTCCCATTTTTCCACTGATTCCAGTCCTAACCTACCTGATTTCAGTCAAGATATCAGATGAAAAACTGTTGAGAGTGATGGGATCTAAACTGCAAGTATATCCAGCATCCCATCAATTCAATACAGGAGTCCTAAATTGTACAGATGGGCAATTTGCAGCTGTGATAAATTGTGAACCTGTTCATGGAAACAACTGTTGAAAACAAGATTCAATGTCAAGTTGTGGTTAGATTTTTTAGATTTCTGCCCCCCCCACCCTAGAAGACCTTGATTTTTACTGATTAGGTTGATACATTTTATAGCTAGCTATAAATTTATAATAATAATGGTATTTTATTCAAGAAACATGTTCACAGGGTGAAGTCCGAATTGCCGTGTAGATTACATTACAATCCATGCCTTCAAAAAAAACATAGAATTCCATTTAATATCTAAAAAGGATGGCCAAAAAGATTTCACAATTTAAGACTTTTACTGTAACAAATAAGCAGAAATACTACTGACTAAACCTATTTTAGTAATTATACACTTTAAATTGCAGGAATGTATGTTCCCAATTTATGCTTATCATTCTTGACACTCTCAGAAGAAAACTCTGGTGACCACATAGAATTACAGCCCTTAAAGTGCTGACCAGCTGTGGCAAGTGGGGTACTACAAGGATCAGTGCTTTGTCCTTAGTTGTTGACAATATGTACCAATATTTTGGATATGGGGACCAAATGTAATATTTCCAAGTTTGCAGATGATACAAAGCTGGGCAGGAATGTGTGCTGTGATGAAGATGTAAAGCAGCTAGGGGAGATTTGAACAGGCTTAGTGAATAGATAAGAACACGGCAGATGGAATATAAAGTGGAAAATGTGAAGTAATCCACTTTGGCAGAAGAAGTGGATCATAGAAGAATCATAGAATCCCAATAGTGCAGAAGGCCATTCAGCCCATCGAGTCAGTACTCACTTTTGACACATCATCCCTGTAACTCCATATTTGCCATACTAATCTCTCTAGCCTGTATATCTTGGGACACTTAGGGGGAATTTAGCATGGCCAATCCATCTAACCTGCACATCTTTGGACTGCAATGTATTTCTTAAATAATAAGACATTAGAAGTGTAGATGTAAAATGGGATATGTCCTTATCCATAAGACACTGAAGACACACATGCAATTACTACAAGCTATTGGAAAGGCTAATGCTAGCCTTTATTGGAGTACTGAGCTTTGAAGCTTGGTTTGACAGCACCTGGAGCATTGTGTGCAGTTTACCTTATCATAGAATCCATACAGTGCAGAAGGTGGCCATTTGGCCCATTGAGTAGGTACTAACCACAATCCCATCCAGATCCTATTCCCGTAATCCCACACATTTACCGTGCTAATCCCCCTGACACTAGGGTCAAGTTAGCATGGCTAATACACCTAACCAGCATATCTTTGGATTGTGAGAGGAAACCAGAACAACTGGAGAAACACATGCAGAAATGAAGGGAAAGTGCAAACTCCACACAGATTGTGATCTGATGTTAGAATTGAACTTGGATCTCTAGTGCTGTGAGGCAGCCATGATAACGACTGTGCCACCATGCCACTCATCTTATTTCAGAAAGGATGTCATTGCTATCGAGGTAGTGTAACGAAGATTCTCCAGATCTGGTCCAGGGATGGCAAGACTGCCTTGTAATGAGCGATTGGGCAAATTGGGGTTTGTATCTCTAGAATTTCAAAGAATGAGACATTCACACATTGAAATCTACAAAATATAGGAATTGACAGGGTTTACAATTTCAAAATAAGGAGGAAAGCCACTGAGGACTGAGACAAAGAGAAATTTCTTCACACAGAGAGTTGTGAATCTTTGGAATTCTTTCCCAAAGAAGCTCAGGCATTGAATATGTTTAAAACAGAGATTGGCAGATTTTTGATTAACAAAATAGAAAGGGTCATGGGGACAATGTGTTAAAAGGGAGTGGTGTCCATCAGCCATGGTTGTATTGAATGGCAGAGCAGCCTCGATGGGCTGAATGGCCCACTCCTGTTTTGATGTTCCTGGTCCACAGTTGCTCCCAGTTTCAGTGGGTTTGTACTTACTTGTTTTATTTTTGCCTCCAACCACTTTTCTTAGTGTTGAGGACATTCACTACATCTACCACCAGCACTGAAGACTGTGGCCTGAAGATTCTTCTCCTCTGGTCAAAGTAAGATGGTTGGTCATGAATCTTTAGACTGTGGGATGCAGCTCTTTGACTAAAGACTCTCTCCATACCACATTTGGCTGCGGCAGCTTGCAAAGCCAGAACTGTGTCCTAACCATTCAGAGCTATTGTCTGTATGTTTACTGGTTTGTAGGGAACCTGATCTCAAAAATGACATCTTTTGCATCCTCCCCACAGTAACATGAATTACATGGACTTCGTATCCAGATAAAAATATTGATTAACTGTCCTCGAGAATCTCATCTTGGAGTTAAATGGACATTTTAATGCACAACTGTTTCCAACTTCACATCTTTAACACATCTCTGGGATGTTAGGGACTCGGAGCTTCTGTTGCTAACACACAGGCTGCTGCCATTATCCCCAAGTAAAGACACGGTACACCTTCTTCCCAGAAAATAATCCAAGCCTTCCTTTGGTCTCTAACAATCAAACAGCCTATAAAAAAGCAAAATAGTGTGGATGTTGGAATATGAAACAAAAACAGAAAATGCCAGAAGATCTCAGCAGATCTGTCAGCATCTGTGGAAAGGGAATAAAGTCAATATCTTGAAGATAGAACCAGGTAGGAGAGAGAAAGGAAATTATTTACTTTTTCAAGGACCTGTGAATGCGACCCTTTTCAGCCTGATTCATTGCACCAGTTAGATGGTTGTGCTTTATGATCTCTCTCTCTCTCTCTCTCCCCCTCTCTCTCTCTTGTAAGATGTCTCACAATATCAAGTTAAAGTCCAACATGTTTATTTGGTATCATGAGCTTTCAGAGTGCTGCTCCTTCATGAACATGAATAACATAGGCTTTGTATCCAGGTAAAAATACTGATTAACTAGCTTCAGGAATCTCTTTCACCTTGGAATTAATTGGACATTTTAAGCTTTCTCTCTGTGAAGCTTTTACTTGCTTCTCCAAAGATGTTTTCAGATGGTTCTTTAAGGTGGTTCTTTACTGCAGGCCGCTTGCCTTGCCCTTCAATATAGCACGAAGCAAAGATGGGTACTCTCATGCTGACTCATAAGGAAAAATTGTAAAATAGGAAAAGAAGAATACTGGTGTGAACTGGTCTTGTATACTTTAAAATGGAGTACCATTAAAACAAGGAAATAAGAATACTCATTGAAACTGATTAGTCTTTCTGAAGAGTTATTATTTCATTTAAAACAAATGGTAAATTTATTATAATTTTAAATTATTTTTACTACGAGCCATGTTCAAAAGGACCAAGATAAAAGTGAAATACTGCAGATGCTAAGATCTGAAACAAAAATAGAAAATTCTGGAAAATCTCAGCAGTTCCGACAGCATCTGTGGAGAGAGAGAGAGAGAGAGCAGCCAATGTTTCAATTCTGACATCATCCAGATTTGAAATATTAACTCTGTTTCTCTCTGAAATTGGATTGATTATATAAAGGAGTTTTCAAACTTTGCATAAATATCAATTTTTTTGGTAGTATTTTGAGTTTTGTGACATGAGGGAGTATTGTCATGTGACTGATGCTGAGGGCCTCACATTCATCCAAACACACATTTTGGCGTTCTTTCAAGTGTATAAGCACAGGGTGCCATACCCAACACAGCATATTCACCCAAGGGACAAGGATGTTGTCAGAATGTAACCAATGATAATATTGGATCTGTTGTGCCAACCAATGATAACATGTTGTAAGGATCAGCTGACCCAATAAACTACATAACCAATGACAAAATGATGTGGTGATTAGCTGACCAGCTCACTCAGTATAAATAAGAAGCTACCAGGCTTTGTGGGAGTTTTAAATGGTTCATGGTGTTGCTGGAAGTGTGGGGGGACTGATGTTTATTTATTAAACTTTTCTCTTTCAGCCATAAGTTGGAATAAGTCTTGTTTCAGTTCATTGTCTATAACTGAAAAGCTCCTTCTGTAGATGAACAGATGTAGTCAGTGTAAATCATTTAGAGAATCTAAAGAAATGAGTAATCTGAGAGCAAGCATCCATTTATGTGTATTTTTTGTTAAAACACTCTGTCCACTTGATCATCCTACTTCAACTCAGCTTGTACGTGTACCCCTACGATTTTGAAGGTTGTCACCTCTATCAGGGTCTAATTGCTTAACTTTATTTCAAGGGGGCATATGCTCATGTCTACTGAAGTCTGTTAATGCAGTCTAACTTTTCGTAGCATTTAACTGCAGATGGTTTTCCCCACTGTTCATTTGAGAGTTTCAAGTATTTTCTGCATCTCAACTGGATCTTGTGTTCTAGACTTAACTTTGCAAGTGAAAAATAACTTTCCTGGAGGGTTGACAGATGTTGAATTTGATAATAATTTTAGGCACTTGTATATTTTTTCATCTGCTCCAATTTATTGAGAATCCAGTATCATTTGACATTTGTAAATTGAGATCTTTTACATAACTGTACAGTATCCTAACTACCTCTCCAATCAAGATTCACGGGAAAATTTGTACTCTGTCACATCAGTCCCAGTTTAGGACCTCATGGAAAAGAGAGTTTCAGCTGATATAATTGTTTTATTAGACAGCTTCAGCAGGGTCACGTGATCAAGTTGCGATGAAGGTTTGTGTCAAACTTTAACAAAGATGCTAGCTGTGGTTCAATTGTATCAGTCTCTGAGGTGGAGGTAAAAGATGCCATGGTGCTATGCCACAGAAGAGCTGGGGGTGATACCTCCCTGGTGTGTTGACCAAAATTTGTCCTTTCAACCAATACCTCAAAACAGTCTGCATGTCAATTGTCATGTTGCCGCTTATGGAAGATTGCTGTGCGCTGTTTGACAGCCGTGATTCCCACGGGGGGCTCCAGTTTCCTCCCACACCCCAAAGATCTTAGGTCTTAGGCTGATTGGCAAAACAATTTCTCCCTAAACTGTCTTGCAAATTTGGTTCCGATACATAGATCTATAAACATAGACAGGGATCATGGATAGAAGTGGGAACGTCAAGGTGGTGGCGTGGGCTCATTGGGCTGAAAGGCCTGTTTCCCATGCTGTTTTGTTCTTTGTTCTTTGTTGCGAGTTTCCATTTCAAAAGTTCTTCCAAGTTTGATGAACAGTCATCAATCCTGGAACATCAACTCGCCACAAATGCCACCAGACTGGTTGCGTATTTCCAGCATCTTCTGTTTTTATTTCAAAAGTACCTCACGAATCTGTTGACACATTAGGATATGGTGAGGTTGTGTAAGATGCTGTTCGGTAGTAGGCCTCCTTTCTTTTTCTTCTATAGATGCTATGAAATTCAGGTATGTTCTGCTTGGGGTTAAATGGGTTAAAGTTCTTCAGTCGTAAGAACAGACAAGGGAACATTATGTACGTGCGCTAATGATTACCTAGATGTCTAGATTATGCTTTTGACACACCCAGAATTATTTTCTTTTGCTGGAAATAACAGCTGAAATGTGTTGTAATCATTAAAATGAAACTGAAGAGCATCAACCCATGTGATTAACAGGAACTGGCAACAGGAAGTTGAGATCTGAACATTTTATTGGACTGATTACTGGCTGTAGAGTTTATATCTCCTGCATGCTTATTGATGCCAGTTCTCATGTCTCCACATTCATGAATATCCCTGAGAAACATTCGCTTATTCACTGGTCTATTTCTGTTGGGGATTGTTGCAGTTTTGAAAGAGAAGGTGGAAATTCATGTATCTTTTCTTGTTGCAATTCCAACTCCACAATTTTCAATCCTTACAATTCCCCACATGAGAGTCAGCATTCCATAGCAGACTGCAGGATCAGATAAGTCCCATTCTCAAACTCATAGAACATAGAACATAGAACATTACAGCGTAGTACAGGCCCTTCGGCCCTCGATGTTGCGCCGGCCAGTGGACCCTCTAACCTAAACTATTCCAATATCATCCATATGCCTATCCACCGAACATTTGAAAGCCCCCAAAGTAGGCGAGTCCACAACTGCTGCAGGCAGGGCATTCCACGCCCTCACCACCCTCTGTGTGAAGAACCTGCCTTTGACATCCGTCCTATAACTACCACCTCTTAATTTAAAGTTATGTCCCCTCGTGTTGGTCATCCCCATCCGAGGAAAAAGGCTCTCACTATCCACCCTATCCAATCCTTTGATCATCTTATACGCCTCAATTAGGTCACCGCGTAACCTTCTTCTCTCTAATGAAAATAACCTCAGGTCCCTCAGCCTTTCCTCATAAGGCCTTCCCACCATACCAGGCAACATCCTGGTAAACCTCCTCTGCACCCTTTCCAATGCTTCCACATCTTTCTTATAATGCGGCGACCAGAACTGTACGCAATACTCCAAGTGCGGCCGCACCAGAGTTTTGTACAGTTGTAACATAACCTCACGGCTCCTAAATTCAATCCCTCTACCAATAAAAGCTAACACACCGTACGCCTTCTTAACAACTTTATCAACCTGGGTGCCAACTTTCAAAGAGCTATGTACTTGTACCCCAAGATCCCTCTGCTCGACAACACTATTAAGGGTCCTTCCATTAGCCCTATATTTCATATGCCTGTTATTCCTACCAAAGTGAATCACCTCACACTTATCCGTATTGAATTCCATTTGCCACCTCACAGCCCAGCTCTGCAACCTCTGTCCCTCTGCAAACTGTAACATCCATCCTCGCTGTCTACAACTCTCCCCACTTTGGTATCGTCAGCAAATTTACTAATCCAACCCTCTACACCCTCATCTAGGTCATTTATAAAAATGACAAACAGCAGTGGCCCTAAAACAGATCCTTGAGGTACACCACTTGTAACTGCACTCCAGGTTGAATATTTCCCATCAACCACCACCCTCTGTCTTCTATCAGCTAGCCAATTCCTAATCCAAACTGCTAAATCACCTTCAATCCCATGCATCTGCACTTTCTGCAGTAGCCTACCATGGGGAACCTTATCAAACGCTTTGCTAAAATCCATATACACTACATCAACTGCCTTACCCTTATCTACCTCTTTGGTCACCTCCTCAAAAAACTCAATAAGGTTTGTGAGGCACGACCTACCCTTCACAAAACCGTGCTGACTATCCCTAATCAATTTATTTCTCTCTAGATGCTTATAAATCCTATCCCTTATAATTCTTTCCAAGACTTTGCCCACAACAGAAGTCAGGCTCACCGATCTATAATTTCCAGGATGGTCCCTACTCCCCTTTTTGAACAAAGGGACAACATTTGCCATCCTCCAGTCTTCCGGCACTATACCTGTAGCTAACGACGACATGAAGATCAAAGCCAAAGGCTCTGCAATCTCCTCTCTAGCCTCCCAGAGAATCCTAGGGTAAATCCCATCTGGCCCAGGGGACTTATCAATTTTCATACCCTCAAGATTCGCTAACACCTCCTCCTTATGAACCTCAATCCTGCCCAGTCTACAACCTAGTATCGCAGTATTCTCCCCGACAACAGTGTCTTTCTCCTGCGTGAATACTGACGAAAAATACTCATTCAGTGTCTCTCCTATCTCCTCAGGCTCCACGCACAACTTCCCACTGCTATCTCTGACTGGCCCTAATCTTGCCCTAACCAATCTTTTATTATTTATATACCTGTAAAAAGCTTTAGGATTCTCCTTAATCCTATCCGCCAAAGTCTTCTCGTGTCCTCTTCTAGCTCTTCTCAACTCCCTCTTTAGCTCCTTCCTGGCTGATTTATAGCTCTCCATTGCCCTAACTGAGCCTTCACGTCTCATCATTATATAAGCCTCCTTCTTCCTCTTCACCAGAGATTCAACTTCCCTAGTACACCATGGTTCCCTCACTCGACCACTTCCTCCCTGCCTGGCAGGTACATATTCATTAAGGACATGCAGAAGCTGTTCCTTAAATATGCTCCACATTTCAGATGTCCCCAGCCCCTGCAATTTCCTGCTCCACCCTATGCATCCTAAATCTCTCCTAATAGCCTCATAATTACCTTTCCCCCAGCTATAACTACTGTTATTCGGTACGTGCCCATCCCTTTCCATCACTAAGGTAAACGTAACCGAATTGTGGTCACTATCACCAAAGTGCTCACCCACCTCCAAGTCTAACACCTGGTCTGGTTCATTACCCAATACCAAATCCAATATAGCCTCACCTCTTGTTGGCCTATCTACATACTGAGTCATGAAACCTTCCTGCACACATTGAACAAAAACTGACCCCTCTAACGTACTTGAACTATAGCTTTTCCAATCGATATTAGAAAAGTTAAAGTCCCCCATTACAACTACCCTGTTACTTTCACACCTATCCAGGATCAACTTTGCAATCCCTTCCTCTACTTCTCTGGAACTTTTTGGAGGCCTATAAAAAACTCCCAACAGTGTGACCTCTCCTTTCTTGTTTCTAATCTCAGCCCACACTACCTCAGCAGACAAGTCCACATCAAACGTCTTTTCTGCCACCGTAATGCTGTCCTTAACTAACAATGCCACTCCTCCCCCTCTTCTACCACCACCTCTGCTCTGACTGAAACATCATGGATCCAATCTCGAGATTGCCAGGTGAAGGAACATCTCAAACCCGATTCCAGGGAATGTCTGGACCTTGAATTCCTGATCACTAACCTCCAACAATCAGAGTCTTTATTTTATCATAGAATCTTTAGAGCTGACTTGGAGGACTGGGGGTTTGAAAGTGGTAGGGAGCAGGAGTAGAGTCCATAAGACATAGGAGCAGAATTAGGTTACTTGACCATTCAGTCAAGGCTGATATTTATTTCTCATCCCCATTCTCCTGCCTTTTCCCCATAACCCTTGATCCCCTTATCAAAGAACCTATTTATGTCAAGTCAAGGTGAGACAAAATTTTCCGCTCTCTCCGGCCACAAAGAGTGCTGCAAAGCACTTGATGTCTTCCCAAAACTGTCCTTACCTTACTCCAGCTGTTAAGTTACCCTGTCAAATTTGGATGATCACCATGAATACCCATTCAATCAGAGGCCGCCATTCTTATTCAAATATTTAAATACCCAGGGGAATTATCCCACCCATCATCAGCTAGCCTTGGACCAATCCTGCCTCTGTTAAACCAGGAAATGGGCAGATTGGAGGCCATAGAGCCATAGAAGTTTACAACATGGAAACAGGCCATTTAGCCCAATTTATTCATGTGCCTCCTTTTTAATCCCTAAACTACTTCCTATTGTCCACATTTGGCCTATATCCCTTTACTGACATCTTACCCATGTAACTGTCTGCACGCTTTTTAAAAAACAAAATTGTACTACTGCAACTGGCAGCTTGTTCCAGACACTCACCACCCTCTATCTGAAAAAAATTGCCCCTCTATACCTTTCTGTATCTCTCCTTTCTCATTCTAAACATATGCCCTGGAGTTTTAGACTTCCCTACTCTTAGGAAGTAATAGTATCTACATAGCTTCTCTCTGCCATCCATTAATTTATAAACCTCTATAAGATCACTCTCAGCTTCCTACACTCCAGGGAAAAAGTTCCAGTTTATCCAGCCTTTCCTTATAATTCAAATCATCAAGTTCTGTAGGGTCATAGAGTCACAAAGGTTTACAGCATGGAAACAGGCCCTTCAGCCACACTTGTCCATGCTGTCGTTTCTTTTTTAAAATACCTAAGCCCGCATTTGGCCCATAACCCTTTATATCCATCGTACCTATGTAACTATTTAAATGCTTTTTAAAAGACAAAATTGTACCTGTCTCTGCTACTACCTCTAGCAGCTTGTTCCAGATACTCACCACCCTCTGCGTGAAAAAATTGTCCCTCTGGACACTTTTGTATCTCTCCCCTCTCACTTTAAACCTATGCCCTCTAGTTTTAGAAACCCCTACCTTTAGAAAAAGATATTGACTGGCTAGCTGATCTGTGCCCCTGATTATTTAATAGACCTCTATAAGATCACCTCTCAGCCTCTTAGGCTCCAGAGAAAAAAGTCCCAGTTGACCCAGCCTCTCATTATAACTCAGTCCATCAAGTCCCGATAGCATCCTAATAAATCTTTTCTGCACTCTTTCTAATTTAATATCATCTCTATACTAGAGTGACCAGAATTGCACACAGTATTTCAAGTGCGGTCTTACCAATGTTTTGTACAACTTCAACAAGACATCCCAACTCCTGTATTCAATATTCTGACCAATGAAACCAAGCATGCTGAATACCTTCTTCACCACTCTGTCCACCTGTGACTCCATTTTCAAGGAGCTATGAACATATATCCCTACATCTCTTTGTTCTGTAACTCTCCCTAATGCCCTACCATTAACTGACCTGGTTCAATCCACAGAAATGCATCACCTCGCAGTGGTCACAGACCTCCAGATTGAAAAACAACCCTTTGCAACCACCATCTGGCTTCTGTCAAGAAGCCAATTTTGTAAGCATTTAGATATCTCATTCTGGATTCCCTGAGATTTAACCTTATGCAACAACCTACCATGAGGTACCTTGTCAAAGGCCTTGCCAAAGTCCACGTAGACAACATCAACTGCACTGCCTTCATCTACTTTCTTGGTTACTCCTTCAAAAAATTTGTGAGACATGATTATCGGCTCACAAAGCCATGTTGACTGTCCTTAATCAGTTCTTGCATTTCTAAATGCCTGCAGATCCTGTCTTTCAAAATACCTTCCAACAATGTACCCACACAGATATGAGGCTCACTGGCCTGTAGTTCCCAGACTTTTCCCTGGAGCCTCTTTTTAAACAAAGGCACACCATTTGTCACTCTCCAATCTTCAGGCATCTCGATGATTCAAATATCTTGGCTAGGTGACCCGCAATTTCCTCCCTAGCCTCTCACAATGTCCTGAGATACACTTCATCAGTCCTGGGGATTTATCTGCCTTGATTGCTTTAAGACTTCAAGCATCTCCTTCTCTGTAATATGTACGCTCTTCAAGACATCACTATTTATTTCCCCAACTTCCCTAACAGTCATAATTTTCTCAACAGTAAATACTGATGAGAAATATTCATTTAGGATCTCACCCATCTCTTGTGGATCCGCACACAGATGACCTTGTTGGAGTCAAGCATGAGATTTTAAAAATTTTAACCACTGAACTGACCCTACTGTAAGTGAATCCTGTAAGTCAGTGTCCACCAAAGTTATGCTTCATGATGGACTGCAGAATGATGCTATGCATGTTGAACCTACCATGAGCTGTTAATGGACACTTTCCTTTTCTCTGAAATACTGAGGAGGTTGCTGCAGACATTCCAATGCACTCGCTGATCTATGGAAAATGTTTTTTTCATATTAATTCGAGTTCTGATGTCTTTATCACTGTTCTCTTTAGCAGAACTAGAATAGGAGCCTGTCTTTGTTGAGCAATTCCCTGAGACAGTTCATTCCACTGGCATCTGATCTACCCAGCTACTTCACTAACTCAGTATCGGTAGCATGCAGAGTGTTGATCTATGTACTAGTACAGGGAAAGGTAAGAACATGTGAGGATGCATCTTTTTTTTCTCTTAGTCGGTGTGGTTGCAGGGATCTGAGTAGACTGAAGGATTTATAAAGTTGGAGAAAGACAAGGGCTAGTAAGTAAGGATTAGGACAAGCAGCAGCAACAGAGTGTAATGCAATGTTACTGAGGTTATGTTGAGTGTTTGTAGGTGTGTGTGTGTGTGTGTGTGTGTGTAGGAGTGTGTCTGTGTTTGAATGTGTGTGAATTTGTATGCTTGTGTGTGTGTGTGTGCACGTGCATGTGTGTGTGTGTGTGCGCGCGTGCGTGTGTGTATGTGTGTACACGCGTGCGTGCGTGTGTGTGTGTGCGCGCGTGCGTGTGTGTGTGTGTGTGTGTGCGTGCGTACTTGTGTGTGTGTGTCTAATGAGGGAAAAGGAAATGAAATGCTCAAATTCTCCGCTAAGTGCAGCTCCAGGCAATGCTGCAAGTGTCCCAGTGATATCAAAGGCTGTATTGCTGTTAGTTTGAACTCTAGTGGATGCTGCACTTTGCTTTTATGTATTTTGCAGCTTTCACTGCAAGAAGAGCAGCAGTAGATTAAGAGGACCTTGTTGAAGGGTTTTGGAGATATGCGCCGCTGATAAGAGGAAGAAACAGCAATTGTGGCTAAAAGGGGAAGCAGTGTGAGGGAACTAGAGGTGTTAAGCATGTAATGTGAGTGCAGTAAAGTGTCCTATTATAATTGAAGAGCCATGAGAAAGGGGCAAGAGAAACATGAATAGTGTTACTGCTAATGTGAAAGGCTACAAAGGCAGAGAGATCACAGTGCTTCCAATGACGTCTTCAAATTTTTTCCTACAATGCAAATTTTGCTCTGATCAATGTGATTGGCATTGGCTAGCTCAGTATCTTGGCACACTGCTGATGGTTAATATGTCAAAGAACGGGTTGCCCATCTGTTGGGAAGAGGAACTTTTTGTTTCTTACTGGCTCTAAGAGCACCTCCCGGGCTATCCTGGATGTGAAGGAAAAGGGCGGATAGGAAGGCCTTAGTAATTTTATGCTGCTTATTAATTCACTCTCCAGAATGCACCTTTGAAAGATGCACCCTGCCATCCTGCTAGATTTCATGCCCGCCTAGTTGATGAGAAAAAGCACTATCGGCAGTGCATAGTGCCAGGAACTTGGATTCGATTCCTGTTTGGTTCACCGTCTGTGTGGAATCTGCACGTCCTCCATGTGTCTGCGTGGGTTTCCTCCCACAGTCTCAAGGGTGTACTGGTTAGATACATTGGCCATGCGAAATTCTCCCTCAGTATTACCCAAACAGGTGCTGGAGTGTGACAACTGGGAGACTTTCAAAGTGACTTCATTGCAATGTCAATGTAAGCCTACTTGTGACTCTAATAATTACTGCAGTGAAATGCTGCAGTGCATCTTATGGATAGTACACACTGCTGCTACTGAGTGTAAAGATGGTGGAAATGATTGAATGCTTGTAGATGTGCCAATCAAGTGGACTGCTTTTTCCTGGATAATGTCAAGCTTCTTGAATGTTGCTGGAGCTACACTTACCCAGGCAAGTGGGGAATTTTACATTGTGGTGCCTTGTAGATAGTGGATAGGCTTTGAGGAGTCAGGACGTATGTTACTTGCTGCAGTATTCCTAGCTTCTAACCTGCTGTTGTAGCCATTGTGTTTATGTGGTGAGTTTAGTTGAGTTTCTAATCAATGGTAACCACAAGGATGTTGACAGTGGGAGATTCAATGATTGTTACACCATTGAATGTCAAGGTGGTTAGACTGTCTCTCATTGGTGATGGTCATTGCCTGACATTTGTGTGGCACGAATGTTACTTGCTACTTGTCAGCCCAAATCTGGATATTGTCCAGATCTTGTTGCGTTTGAACATGGACCGCTTCAGTATCTGAGGAGTCACAAATAGTGCTGAACATTGTGCAATCATCAGCAAACATTCCCACTTCTGACCTTATGATGGAGGGAAAATCATTGATGAAGCAGCTGAAGATTGTTGGGCCTAGGGCACTCCCCTGAGGGACCCCTGCAGAGCTATCTTGGAGCTAAGATGACTGACCCTCCACAACTTCAACCATCTTTCTATGTACTAAGTATGCGGCCAACCAGCAGAAGTTTGCCCCCTGATAGCCATTGATTCCAGTTTCGCTAGAGCTTCTTGATGGCACACTTGGTTGAATGCGGCCTTGATGTCAAGGGCTGTCACTTTCACCTCACCTCTGGAATTGAGCTGTTTTGTCCATGTTTGAACCAAGACTGTAATGAGGTCAGGAACTGAGTGACCCTAGCCAAACCCCAAACTGGATATCAGCAAGCTTAATCACAATGTTGTGCACCCAACTGTAAGTTTCATATACATGATGAGCCAGCAATCTCCAGGAAGTAACAAGAATTCTCCTAGCCATAAGAAAGGTACCAATATGTGACCAAATTTTGTCAAAAGCTAGAAGCAGCTCTGTACACAGTTTGCTGAAATTAAGAAGGTGGAATATATTTGCGGTTCACGGTTTGATGTATGAAACAAAAGATCTTTTCAATAAGATAAAATAACCCAAATGAAGAAATTTCTTTGAAAAATGATTGTCACCTCACTTGAAATTAAAGTGAATCAGTGATACTTAGTGATGAGGTTTTAAGGTGCCAAAGCAACTGTAAACCTTTATAAATGTGTCATTGCTAAGTCTGACAGCGCTCTTTTTAAATGAACTGTGTGCTAAGAATGTTAATTGGTGTTGTCCCATAGGCATCTTCAGCCTTCCCCCATTGTCATCTTCACATACAAGACCAGTGAATGTGCCTTGGGCTATTACTTGACTGTGAGATAGAGCAAGACTTTGCATTTATACGGTGCTGCTCACAATCTGAGACCATCCCAAACAACATTACAGCCAATGAGGCACGTGTGAAGTTTACGCACGAGCATAATTGTAATAGAAATTCTTTGCACAGCAGGATCCCACAATCACAAATGAGGTATCGAGGTGATGGTCTAATGGTATTATCGTTAGACTATTAATCCAAAAACTCAGCTAACGTTCTGGGGAACCTGGTTTCGAATCCTACCATGGCAGATGGTAGAATTTGAATTCAATTTTTAAAAAAGTATCTGGAATTGAGAATCTACTGATGACTATGAAACCATTGTTGATTGTCAGAAAACCGCATCTGGGCTCACTAATGTTCTTCAAGGAATGAAATCTGCCGTCCTTACCTAGTCTGGCCTACATGTGACTCCAAAGCCACAGCAATGTGGTTGATTCACAACTGCCTTCCAAAGGCAACTCAAGATGGGTAATAAATGCTGGCCTGCCAGCGTCACCCATGAATGAAAAAAAGAGATATGGTGCAGGTTACTGGCTTCTTTTAGTGATGTTGATTGAGGGATCGATGTTGCCTACAAAACTGATAGGAGCTCTCTTTCCAGGAGAAAGGTAAGTAACGGAGGTTAAAAGAAGCCTTGGCAAGTTGTTACAGTGTTTCAATCATGTAGACGGTACACCCCACTGTTATTGTACACCAATGTTGGAGGAAGTGACTGCTAACTTCTTCCAATTTATTTTTAATTATTGCCACGTTCAACTGAAGACTGCACTTCTCAATTTACCCTGGCTCCTTGACAAATAATGGAACATTTTATTACGTGCCTTACATTTCATTTGAAAAAATATGTTTGGAATAAAAAGAAAAGCATGCATTTATATAACATTTCAGGCATGTATCAAAACACTTTTTGTAGAATTACCTCTTTTGAAATGTTCTTTTTACTTCTGTGGTAAATAGCACAGATAGCTTGCCAAGTTGCCTGGGGCTTTTCTTCTCTGGGAATTTCCTATGTCTCATTCTGAAGCTACCAGAATAAACTGCATGAATTGTTGCATAAGATTAAATCTCACATGATCTATGGTGAGCTAGCTGAATGAATACAAAACTAGCTCGATGACAGAAGCAAGAGGGTAGGTTGCAGAGAATTGTTTTTCAAATTGGAAACCTGTGACCAGTGCCTCAGGGATTGATGCTGGGTCCACTGTTATTTGTCATTTATATTAATGATTTGGATGAGAATATAGAAGGTGTGGTTAGTAAATTTGCAGAAAACACCAAGATTGGTGGCATAGTGAACAGTGAGGAGGATTATCGAGGATAGCAGTGGAATCTTGATCAATTGGGCCAGTGGGATGACAAATGACAGATGGAGTTTAATTTAGATAAATGCAAGGTGATGCATTTTGGTAGACTGAACCAAGTCAGGACTTACTCAGTTAATGGTAAGGTGTTGAAGACAATTACAAAACAAAGAGATCTCAGTGCAGAAATTCATAGCTCCTTGAAAGTGGAATAACAGGTGGACAGAATGGTGAAAAGGGCATTCAGCATGCTTGGTTTCATTGGTCAGAACATTGAACATAGGAGTTGGGATGTCTTGTTGAAGTTGTACAAGACATTTGTAGGACCAGACTTGGAATACTGTATATAGTTCCAGTCACCCTATTCTGGAAAGGATATTATTGAACTGGGAAGAGTGCAGAAAAGATTTACTCGGATGCTACTGGGATTTAGTGGTTTGTGTTACAAGGAGATTCTTGATAGGGAGGAGGGGGGGCTTCTTTCTCTGGAGTGTAGAAGGCTGAAGGGTGATCTTATAGAGGTCTATAAAATAATGAAGGGCATAGACCAGCTAGATAGTCAATATCTTTTCCCAAAAGTAGGGGAGTTTAAAACTAGAGGAGATAAGTTTAAGTGAGAGGGAAGAGATACAAAAGTGTCCAGAGGTCCAAATTTTCATACAGAGGGTTGTGAATGTTTGGAACATGCTGCCAGATCTAATAGTAGAGGTGGGTACAGTTTTATCTTTTAAAAAGCATTTAGACAGTTACTTGGATAAGATGGGTATAGAGGGATATGGGCCAAATGCAACAATTAGGACTAGTTAAGGGGTTTTAAAAAAAAGGGCAGCATGGACAAGTTGGACTGGAGGGCATGTTTCCATGCTGTAAACCTCTATCACTCTGTGACTCTAACATGATTTTTTCATAAATTTCATAAATCATAAGTTGCAGAGTACCTGCAATAATGTGTTGGCATAACCCTACCTCTAGTCTGTTTTAATGTTAGCCCAAGGTAAATGTAAAAACTAATATACCACCTGAACCAGGAGCAAGATCTTGTGCCTGCCTGATATGTCTCAGCGACTTGTCAGCTAACTTGTGAGCAGGAATTGAATAAATTACTCACAGCACTCTTAAACCATTTGAACATTCAAATAAAGAGAAGGGGGCACTAATTTGGCAAGCTATTTTTTTCTCCTAAATTGCTAAGCAATAGCAGTCCTCCAAATTGTAACAGAAAATGAAAAGCATAAAATATTTAGCATTAAAATCAAATACGCAGCAGTCCTATGTTGGCTCTGTTGTAACTGAAACAATAGTGGCTTTGTGGTTATCATCACTGCCACAATTCTACCCATTTGCATGGAATATTTCTACCACAGATAACCACAATAAACTGAAGCAACACTGGAAAGAGATTGGCCTTGACAGCATTCATTTCCATAAGGGATTCTTAGGAAAGAAATCAACACTCAGTCAGGATGGAATCTTCCCATCCAGCCAGTAGGGTGAATTTAGTGGGCAGAGGAACTTAACTTTACTTAGGAATTTTGTTCTTGGGATGGTAAAAGCAGGTTAAAGGCAGAAAATCCTGCTGATGCATACTCATTAAAAAGAAAAGGTGATGGCCTAGTGGTATTATTGCTAGATTATTAATTCAGAAACTCAGCTCACATCCTGGGGACCCAGGTTCAAATCCCACCATGGCAGGTGGTGGTATTTGAATTTAGTTCAAAATATCTGGAATGATGAATCAACTGATGACCATGAAACTGTTGTCAATTGTCGGAAAAGCCCATCTGGTTCGCTAATGTCCTTTAAGGAAGGAAATCTGCTTTCTTTATCTGGTCTGGCCTACATGTGACTCCAGAGGCACAGCAATGTGATTGACTCACAACTGCCCTTGGGCAAATCAAAATGGGCAATAAATGTTGGCCAACAAGTGACACCCAAGTCCCACAAATGAATTAAAAAAGAGCCAACTCACTGATATTAAGTTTCTAGACAGCAAGAAGTAGAACGTTCACTTTTGCAACTGTTTATAAGTCACATACACCTGGTGAGGTAGGCCTCTTTCATGATTAACAACAAGTTTCTTCTGGCCTCATTGAGATGTGTCTATAAACTCCAGTTTTTGCTTGAGTGGTGGTGGCAGTGTGAGTTGTGTGGACAATGACCAAGGAAGGCAGGAAGGATTAGCAGGGAAGGGTGGAGCATGCCTTGGCAAAGACAGAAGGGGATGGCACAGGTTTTAAATATAGCACTCTGACCTTTGATCCTATGAGGTACTGGGGGATGGCAGCTTCCTGGTGTGAGAACTCCATCAAGCTTCTCACGAATGACTTATGAACTAAAGAGTGTAAGACTGTGCATGCTCAGCCATTTTCCATCCAGCCAACAACCCCCTCGACTCATAGCAATAACTCAGACTTCAGCGTCTGTCACCAAACTTTCGACTTCAGAGCAGAAGATTCCACCCACAGTGATGTCTGCCAGAAGTATGCAAAGATGCAGAGCAATCAAATCCTAAGGTCAACCACTACAATGCCTGCATTACAATCTTGGAGCTCATGCTCTCTCATAACCTGGTAAAACTGAACACATTAAGGTCTTTTAGGCAATTGTGCGGACTCTATGGGCCAAATGGATTCCTCCTACACTGTAACAGTTCTGTGGTTCTATGATTATATAACAATTGCATAATTGCAACAATTGCAAAGGTTGCAAACAATTTGATTTCATCCCAAAACGTTTCCAGGAAGAGAGATAGAGTCAACTGTGATCATTCAGTACTGGGTATCAAATAAACATTTCCTTTCATGTCAGGTTTGCGACATCTGTGTTTGTATTACAGACCTCAGTCATTCGTTTAGTTGACTGAGTTAAGAAGCCAAAGAGGAAATTAAAAAAACAACATTGCCAAAATAGTAATCTTTGAGCTACAGGCAATGTTATGGGAGTAGAAATAGGAACTTGTGGCAGGCTAGCGGATGAGTGGACACATGGTGCAGGAGGGAGGGCTTTAAAATACTGGCCCACTTGATACCAGAGAGATCTGTTCAATATGGATGGGCTGCAGCTGAACAGAGCTAGAACCAAACCCTTGTGGGCAGATGCAGTGGGAGAGGTTTAAATTAATGTGGTAAGTGGGTTGGGCTCCAAGGTGTCATGTTCAACGTAGAAAAACATAGGTCTAGGAGCTAGAAATACAGCTCGAGATAACAGAATTAGATGAGTCATTGAAAATATGTAAAAGTTTAATTAGATTTTGAGTACAAATGTGTAAAGTTTGATCAATAAGGCTGATTAGCTGCAAGCAAAAATAAGGCATGGAAATCAGCTGTAATGGCATCAAAAGTAAATTAGTGCAGATGCTGAAATAATTGAAGGATGGCTGATAAAGGGGGAGGGTTATATACTTGATGTTCTTATTTACATCGTTTTCTTGGAAAGATAGGAAGGAAAGATGTTGCTTTGATTAAAGAAAATATTGCAGTGTTGGAAAGAGAAAGTTCTGGACATTTCAGAAATTTGTTATCAAAGTCCAGATATAATAAAGAAGTTATTACACTACAAACCTTATCCATTCCTACCTTTCCATGAAAACCATGGAGATAAGAGCATTCTAATCCTTTCCCTTAATCAGCCAGCTTTCAATTTATTCTAGCATCCGCAGTAATTTATTTCTATTGCCACTACATTTCAAAGCTGCCAAATAATGAAAAGAGAGCGAAGCAGATTCATGAAGGAATTTTTGCAGATGCAAGAATGAATGGGATAATGGGAGATTGCAATAATTCCATTATTGATTGAGGCAGTGACTGTGGGGCAGTAAACGGGAAGTTTCAAAATTGGAGAATTTTCTTGACTTTGTTTCCTCTGCACTGGGTCCTAAGGTATGAATCATAGAATAGCTACAGTGAAAAAGAAAGCCATTCAGCCCATTGAGTCTGCACCAACTCTCCGACAGATATCTTACCCAGGCTCTAACCCGCAACCCTACATGTTTACCCTGCTAATCCCCCTAACTTACACATCTTTGGTCACTAAGGGGCAATTTGCCTAGGCCAATCCACCTAATCTGCACATCTTTAAAGTGTGGCAGGAAACTGGAGCACCCAGAGGAAACACACACAGTCACAGGAAGAATGGATAAGCTCTACACAATCAGTCAGTGGAGGCTGAAATCAAACCTGGGTCCCTAGTGCCATGAAGCAACAGTGTTAACCACTGTGCCACTGTGCTACACTTGGGTGGGTACAACGGAATATCTCAGAAACAATGATAAAATTTAGAATAGAGAAGGGTAAGGAGCAATATACATCTTGATTTATTATTGTCATATGTATTACTATACAGTGAAAAGTATTATTTCTTGTGCGCTTTATGGCCAAGGCATACTGTACATAGAATAGGAAAGGAGAGAGTGCAGAATGTAATGTTACAGCCATAGCTAGGGTGTAGAGAAAGATCAACTTAATACGGGGTAAGTCCATTCAAAAGTCTGATGGCAGCAGGGAACAAACTGCACTTGAGTCGATTGGTATGTATCCACAGACTTTGTATCTTTATCTCCACAGAAGAAGTTGGAAGAGAGTATATCCGGGGTGTGTGGCATTCTTGATCATACAATAAACTACTGGACATGAGGATGACTAATTTCAGTGAAATCAGCAGAGATCTGGACTGGGTAAAAGGGAGTCAAAGACTGACAAGCAGAAATGTAATGGAGGAGCTTTTGAGATGAGCAGATTTGGGTCCAGTATGGTTATATTTCCACAAAAAAATAGCCAGAGCAATCAAAGTTAAAGCGCCCTGATAAAGTAGTCAGAAAATGCAATAAGTGGGAATATAACAGATATCATCTTGATGTTACAATCAAATGTGGAGAGGTTGAGTGGCTCACCTCCTTTCATTCCTTGTTAAATCCTTTGTTGAAAAAGGATATACATGCTGATTCAGTGAATGTTTAACTGCTCTTGTGTTGTGAACATTAAGACACAGACAGATTTTCCTGAGTTTTTAAAAAGAACTTCACCCTATTTAAGTAAACCATCAAAACTATCAGTCCACTATTTTGAAATGACAATTTAAGGTTCAATTTTAGACTTGTTATAAAGCTTATTGACTCAAATAATACTTTGTCCGAGCCATAATATATTTGGCTTTGGCCAAACTTCAAATAGTTAAAGGGTGAGAAGTTGGGGAGTGGAGGTGGGAGTCACTCTTCAGGGACTGTACTTAGCACATTATGGTTTGCTCCCTTCTATTAGATTGAACCCCCCTTCTTTCCTATCAACTCTCTCCCCTCCCCCTGCCTCACCCCTAACAGCCCAAACCCACCTGGCTCAAGACCACAGATCTACCTGTTCCAGGGATCCTAGGCCTTGGTCTCCTCTCTTCAGCTCTTGTCCCGGCAGCTGCCACTGTCACCCTCCTGGCCTTACCAGGATTAATAAATATGCTGACAAATTGAATTGGCTGGCAGCTCCAGCAGTTGGGGCTTCCACCCCAATGAGAGGCAGAAGACTCAGTCGGCTGGGATTAATAAGTCCTGCAGTGCTTTATTACAGAGAGGCTTCTCAGTGAGGAGACAGCTGCCTGATGTGTTTTCTGGGTGGGAAGCGGAAAATCATCCACACCGTGTTATTCAGGCCACATTTTTATTTCTTAAGCATCATAGGCCGGGGTTTTCCAGTCCTGCCCATGGTAGTGCAGGGATTCCCAATTCTGCAGAGAAAAGATTAAACTTAGATCTAGCACTGTGTTATGAATAAATGAATAAAGGTTAATTATTAATGTCATAGTAAAACATCTACTGGGAAATAGTGACCATAATATCTTTCAATTCCATTAGTGTTTATTCATGTTTATTTATTAGTCACAGGTAGGCTTACATTTACACTGCAATGAAATTACTGTGAAAATCCCGAGTTGCCATATTCTGGTGCCCGTGGTACAGAGGGAGAATTTAGCATGGCCAATGCACTGAACCAGCACATCTTTGTGGGAGGAAACCGGTGCACCCAGAGAAAACCAACTCAAACATGGGGAGAGAATATGAACTCTGCACAGGCAGTAACCCAAGCCAGGATTGAACACAGATCCCTGGCGCTGTGAGGTAGCAATACTAACCACTGTGCCACTGTGCTGCCCCTCAACTGGCAACAAGCACCATCCTACCTCACAAGTGCATCATCCACCAGCCAAGAACGGTTATCTTGGTGTGTTGTTGCACAAACAAATGGGATGGTACTACGTGATGACCGCAGCATGTGATCTCAAAGTTAAAGCGTCCTGATATAGTTAGAAAATACAATGAGTGGGAATGTAACATATGTGACCTTGATGTTACAATCAAGTGTGGAAAGGTTGAATGGCTCACCTCTTTTCATTCCTTGATAAATCCTTTGTTGAAAAAGGATATACATGCTGATTCAGTGAATGTTTAACTGCCTATATGTATATGGAATATGTATATGTATATGCCTCTTGTATATGGAAGAGAAGGGAATGGTTTAGTTTGGAGGGGCATTGCTTTTTATTTTGGTCGGCACAACATCGAGGGCCGAAGGGCCTGTTCTGTGCTGTAATGTTCTATGTTCTATGTTCTATATGTTGTGAGCATTAAGACACAAACAGATTTTCCTGAGTTTTTAAAAAGAAAAGAGAATAGTTTTTATTGTGCTTCACCCTATTTAAGTAAACCATCGAAACTGTCAGTCCACCATATTGAAATGACAATTTAAGGGACAATTTTAGACTTGTTACAAAGTTTATTGACTTGAATAATACTTTGTACCTGATGGCCTACACTCTAAGATTCTAAAAGAGATAGTGAATGTACCAGCTGTGATTTTCCAAAATTCCTCATGTTCAGTCTTATTGGATTATAAATTGGCAAATGTCACTCCTCTCTTCATTGAGGGAGCAAGAAAGCAGGCCAGTTAACCTACATCAATATTGCTGGGAAAATGCTGGAATATATTATTAAGGAATTCTTAACAATGCACTTGGAAAAGCATAGGATGATTAGAATAAATTAACATGGTTTTATTGAAGAGAAATATTGACAAATATATGAGACTTTATTTGAGGATGGAACTAGTAGGGTAGATACAGGGAAATCAGCAGATGTGATATCTGGATTTCCAAAGGGTATTCGGTAAGGTGTCACATCAAAGATTAATTTGCAAAATAAGGGCTCAGATATGGAGAGAATATATTTACAGGGATAAAGAGTTATTTAATAGATAAAAACTGGATATAAGCAGGGCTTTTTCAAGTTGGCAGACAGTGAATACTGATTACCACAAGGGTCAGTGCAGGAGCCTCAGCTATTTATAATCTATATTAATGATTTAGATGAAGAGTAAAAGAATATCTAATGATGTAATGACGATACCAAACTAGGTGAAAAGGAAGCAGTGGGAAGGACACTGAGAGGCTGCAAAGACAGAAATAAATGTTAGGTGAGTAGGCAACAAGATGGAGTGTCATTTAGGGAAATTTGAAGTTATTCACTTTAGTCATAGGAATAAAAAAAGTTTTAAAAGGCAAGTAATTTGTGAATGTTGGTTCAGAGACATGGGTGTTCTTGCACACAGAGGCAGAAGTACTGCAGGCAATTAGGAAGACAAATGAAATGCTGGCCTTTATTGCAAGAGGATTGCAGTACTAGAATAAAGAAGTCTTATTACAGCTGTATAGAGATTTGATAAGATCATACCTGGAATATGTCTGCAGTTTTAGTCTTCACATGTAAGAAAGGATATACTTGCGATGGGACAGTGAAGAATCATTAAATTTGGATGAGAGGGAAGGATCATCCAATAATGAGATTGAGCAAGTTGGGCTTACATTCTCTGGAATTTAGAAACATGGGAGGCAATCTCATTGAAACCTACAAAATTCTGAAAAGACTTGATCAGATGGATGCTGAGTGTTTCCATTGGTCGGGAAATTGAAAGTACAGGGGCACAATCTCAGGATAAGGGGCTGAAAGGAGGAAAAAATACTCACTCCAAAGGTAATGAATCTTTGGAATTATTTATCCCAGAGGATTATTGGATATTGTATCATGGAATATATTCAAGGCTGTGATAGAGATTTTTGGTCTCTCAGGGAGTTAAAGGACTGTGGAGTGGGTGGGAAAATGGAGTTGAGTCCAAGATCAACCATGATTGTAGTGGCACAGAGGTTAGCACTGCTGCTGCAGTGTTAGGGACCCGTGTTCAATTCCCAGCTTGGGTCTCTGTGTGGAGTCTGCATGTTCTCCCTGTCTCTGTGTGGGTTTCCTCTGGGTGCTCCGGTTTCCTCCAACAGTCTGAAAGACTTACTAGTTAGGTGATTGGCCATGCTAAATTCTCCCTCAGTGTACCCGAACAGGTGCCAGACTAGTTGATTTTCACAGTAAATTCACTGCAGTGTTAATGTAAAACTACTTGCTACTAATAAATAAACTTTAAAATATAAAACTGGCAGAGCAGACTCAATGGGCCAACTTCTGCTTCTATTTCTTATGTTCTTTAGGAAGTAGATGCTAAAACACACACACAAGATTGGTTTGTCACATGGCCTACTCTCTGAAGCTGCCCAGTGATCCAAATAAGTCCATAGCTAGTGTATTGCAATTGTAATTTGATTAGATCATGGTTGGGAAATCTTTATTCTGCCAGGTCCCATTGTCCAAGCGATTATATTTAATGTCTTTCTCCCCTTATCTGAGTGCATGGATGATTTTTTGGATGTTTTGTTAATGGGATATGAGATGGGCCCCATTTCACTTCCTTCAAGGTCAATTTTGCAGGTCTGGCATTTCAGACAGGTTCTCTCTGAGTCAAAGAAGAACTCCTTCACCCAGAGTGAAGCAGTTGAGGCTACGTCACTGAACATTTTTAAGGCAAGGCTAAATACATTTTTGAACAGTAAAGGAATTATGGTGAGCAGGCGGGTAAGTGGATCTGAGTCCACGAAAATATCAGCATTGATCTGCTTGAATTGCAGATAAGGTTTGAGGGGTCGAATGGTTTACTCCTGCTCTTAGTTATTATGTTCTTATATTTTTCACTTTAATCCTTTTCAGAATGTTGAAGGTCAGTGACACAAATGTGCAGCCATCTTTGACTACCTCAAATTACATGAAAGTGGCCTTTGTCGCTTTTTTACAAAAAAAAGTTTGTTTATTTGTCACAAGTAAAGCTTACATTAACACTGCAATGAGATTACTGTGAAATTCCCCTAGTCACCATAGTCTGGCACCTGTTCAGGTCAATACACTTAACCAGCATGTCTTTCAGAACAGGGGAGGAAAACGGAGAACCGGAGGAAACCCATACAGGCACAGGGAGAACATGCAGACTCCACACAGACGGGCACCCAAGCTGGGAATTGAACTGGGTCATTGGTGCTGTGGGGCAGCAGTGCTAACCGCTGCGCTATACTGCTGCCCCAGTGAAGGGTTTCCAGCCAGCAAATTCAAAAACACTTCTCCTGATGTAAAACATAATTTCACTACACTGATCTTAACTGTTGAGAATCAGGCTGTATAGGAAATGTATGGAGAAACAAAAAGAAGAAGCGAGTGGGGCAAAAGGTTAGTACAAGAATAGATTATAGCTGATGCAAAGGGAATTTCACTGTCCTTTATATGATTATCACCAATACAATATTTGTCAGAGGAACAGTGGGTGAATCGAACATCAAAAAGATTAACTGTTTGTCGAGACTGGCATACTAAATCAGTACTTCATGTTGTTGTTTACCAGGGAAGAGGAGTTTCCGATGCTATGGTGAATAATGCTGGGATACTGGATGAAAGAAGAGTAGTGAGGAGCAGTGGATTGACTAGAGTGCTTAAAGTGAATAGCTCACCCAGTCTAGAAGGGATGCAGCTTAAGTTGCTTTGGGATTAAGAGTAGAAATTGTGGAGATGCTGGCCACAATCTTCCAATTCCCTCTTGGATAAAAGAGATGATACCAAAGGATTGGAGGATTACAAACATTGCACTCTTATTCAAAAACGGAAGAGGACTACAGACCAGGGAGTCTAATGTCAGCGCTGGGAGTCTTCGGTGAACAATAATCTGAGAGACCGTCAACAGCAAATTGGAGAAACAATCAACAGAAATCGTATTTGACTGACTTGATGGAGTTCTTTGAGGCAGAGGAGAGTGTGGATGGAGGCCCTAGAATTTGTGTCATGCCTATGAACTTTCAAAAGACATTCAATATATAAAATTAGTTCAGGGTTAGCCAGATTGTTGACACAAAACTGAATGGAATTGTAAATTGTTGGGAGGATGCAAGGAGGCTTAAACAAATTGAGTGAGTAGACAAACGTGGCAAGTGCAGTACGATGGGGCTAAATGTAAAGTTATACTCTTCGGTGGGAAAACAGAAGAGTATTATTTAAATTGTGATGTATTGGAAAGTGTGGATGTACAAAGGCTGTCTTGTATACCAGTCAATGAAAGTGGAGAGGCAAGTGCAGCGAGTATTTAGGACAATAGATAGTATGTAGCCTTTATTGCGAGAGAGTTTGAACTAGGGATGTCTTATTGCAGTCGTACATGGCCTTGGTGAGACCACGTGTAAAGTGTTGCATGCAGTTTTGATTTCCCTACCTAAGAAAGGATATACTTGTCATACAGGAAGTATGGCAGACTTTCAGTAGGCTGATACCGGGGTCGCTGAGATTGCCCTATGAGGAGAGATTAGTTTGACCGGGCTCACATTCACAAGAGTTTAGAAGGATGAGGCATTCTGATTGAAACATAACAGAGATGGGCAGACTAGACACAGGGAGGATATTTTCTCTGGTTGGGGAGTCTAGAACTAGGGGACAGTCTCAGGATTTGGGGCAGACCATTTAGGAATGAGGTGAGGAAAATTTATTTATTCAAAATGTGGTGAACTATGGAATTGTCTGCCACAGACTGTGGCAGCCAAGTTACTAAATGTATTCAAGAAAGAGAGAATTTTTTCAATTTTAGTGGCATCAAGATGTTTAGGAAGAAAGTACGAATATGTCATTGAAATGGAGGATCAGCCTTGATCATACTGAATAGTGGAACAGGCTCGAAAGCCTATTGCTACTCCTAGCTTCTATATTGCTGTGTTTGCAGTGAATGGCTATGGCCAGAATGTTATGGCCATTCACACTGCCGGGATTTTCCCACCCCGCTGCAGTGAACAGAGATTTGGCTGGGTTCCAAAATTTCCGACTTTGCTGCAGTGGGAGCATGGCATGAATGACTGGTAAGTTTGGGTAAGATCCCAAAGTTGGGAATTCCAAACTTGGAATTCCCCAAGTTTGCGCACTAAGGCAACTGCTGTTTGGGAATACGGAGAACAATTCAGAATTCTGCAAGAAGATAGTTATAGACTTAAAGAGAATACAGAAAAGCTGCTGGAATGGGCGAACATGTGGGAAGTTCAGAAAAATGCAGGGTGATAAATTTTGGTAGAAAAGAAAAAGGAATGAATACATGCAAAGAGGTGCAATTTTAAAAGCGTCCCAAGAAGAAAGAGACCTGGAAGTTGTAGGTGAGGATGGGGGAGGTGTGTGGAGGCAGTGCAGGGGGTTGCAGATAAATGTTTGAAAGTGACAGTCCGGGCTAACAAAGCAGTTAATAAGACAAAAAAGAGCCTTGTGCTTCATGAACAGAATGTAAAGATCAGGAAGTTATGCAAAACCTATATTTGTTCTAATTGACATACAGCGTGAATCACAGTATTAAAAACAAGAACATTCACAGCAATATCAGACAACACATACAGAGAAATCACACAATGGTCGGATTTTTCTCAGAAAAATTCTAGGTGTCAAACAGGCGAAAAAATGGAGGGTCTTCTTTCCTGATCTTCAGGCGAGGTAAGTGTGGTTCTTTACAGAATTCTGTGCAATGTAGAGGCCATAATGTGAATCTTGCCAGTAATAGGGATGGATGGAGCCTTTTCGCATGAGGAAAACTGTAGCAGGCTTGTAGATGTGCCATTGCTCAGGTGCCCCATCTCCCAATATACTAACCAATCCAGCTGCAGCGTATGAGGTGGTTAAGGCAGTGAGTTGGGACGATTGGGAGTGAAGCTCATTAATTACATTGTGATGAAAGCAAAAAAAATGCAAATTGACATTTTTCCCATTTTGGGTAGAGTCCCTGATTTTTTTCTTGGTAAAATGGAAATGGGTGTGAAAACGTGTGCCATTTCCACTAGTCGCATTTTGCCCAATTTTATGACTTTTTCCCGCCACAAAATGGGAGCAATGAGGTGGTTGAAATCAACAATTCTGTGTGGAGAAATAAAATGTGAATATCAAGAACTATGCCAAACTTCTGTAGTTTATACTAATGACCACACAAAATACAGCAATTGCAAGTAAAAAACTTTTCAAGCTTAGAGCTAATAAAACCATTATCAACTTCAGCAAAATCAAAAACTAGTCTTCTCTGAATATTGAAATCCAAGAATTCTTAAATGCCCCTCACAAGGTATTCCTCTCATATCTTCCATTTTCCTGGTAACATGTCTTTGCACTCTCTCTATCAGTTATACATCTTTCTGGATGTGGATTTCAACTGTGGATACACACTCCAGATGTGGGAATACCAGCTGCTTATAGAGTTTCAGATAAATGCTGACATCCCAACTCAAAAAGGATGCATTCAGCACTTGTAAAACATTTTCTGCCCACTTTACTGCCTGAGCCACATGATTTGTAAACTTTGACAATCACACCCAAATCCTTTTCAATGGTTGAATGTGCTGAAGGCTGGCCATCAATTTGGTACTGTGGCCAAAATGGAGAACTGGACACTTTGCCATATTAAAGGTAGCCATGAAGTGGAGATGCCAGCATTGGAATGGGGTGGACACAGTAACAACTGTCACAGCACCAGGTAAAAGTCCAACTCATCTGATGAGGGAACAACTGTCCAAAAGCTCATGCTTCCAAATGAAATTGTTGGACTTTAACGTGATGTTGTGAGACTTCTTACTATATTAAAGGTAAGTTGCCACTCCTTGGACTCCTTGGAAGTCTCCTTGCACCAGAGACTTCACTCTGAAGAAGTGAGGTCGAGATCCCTGGATGATTTTTCTGAACTTCCAAATAAATTTTAATGTCATCCGATTATTTCAAAATTGTACAATGCTGAATATGGCCATTAATATCATTGATAAAAACAGGAAGGCGGATTATTATCTGAATGGTTATAAAGTTAGAGACGGGAATGTCCTTGCACATGGATGTCCTTGTACATCAGCCACCAGCAAGTGGTAAAAAAGGCAAATGGTATGGTTTTCATATCGAGGGGATTAGAATACAGGAGCAGCGATGTCTTGATACAGTTATTCAGGAGCTTGGTGAGGCCACATCTGGAATGTAGTTTTGGTTTCCTTATCTGAGGAGGATGTTCTAGCTCTGGAGAGAATATAGAGAATGCTTACCAGACCGATGCCTGGGATGGCAGGGCAGATGTATGAGGAGAGATTGACTCGGTCAAGATTGTATTTGATAGAGTTCAAAAGAATGAGAGGGGATCTCATAGAAACCTATAAGATTCTAACAGCACTAGACAAGGTACAGGCAAGAAAGATGTTCCCAATGATGGGGATGTCCAGGGGAGACAAAGGAGACTGTTTAGGATAAAGATAAGAACTTTCTTCACTGGAGAGTGGCCAGCCTGTAGAATTCATTACGACAGAAAATAGTTGAGGCCAAAATATTGTATTTTTTTTAAGAAGCAGTTGAGCACTTGAGGTGAAGGGGATCAAAAGATAGGCAGGAAGACAGGATCAGGTTATTGATTTGGATGATCGGCCATGATCATAATGAATGGTGAAACAGGCTGAAAGGGCTGAATGACCTCCTTCTGCTCCGATTTTCTATGATTCTATTAATATAAATCACAAATAAAAGGGGCCCTAAGATATCAGTCTGATTCCTGGGATACTTTTTGAGGGACTCCAGATATTGTGACTGGGATTATCTCAAAAACATTTGAAGTGCTGAATTCATGAGAAAATAGGAGTAACTCATACTGGTTTCTTTAGTATGATTTTCACTTTGAATCTCTGACATTTTGAGCACTACAGATCTCCCTCTGAAAATCCGGGGGCAACAGCATAGCGCTGAGTGGGCCATTGCACGTGTATCAATCTGGCAATGTTGAGATTGACGCATGCGCAGCAATCCCGCATTGCTGGCTCCTGATCATGGGCCAGCCTCACAAACCCCCATTGCTGCCCCTCTGACCCTCCCCAAACCCCATTCCGGATCTCTCTGGGTCAGCTCTGATTTCTCCCAGCCCGTCTCCCCACCCCCACTCCTGGTTAGCCCCGATCTCCCGATTTCATCCCACCGCCTCCCCAATTCAGATAGCCAGCTCTGTTTGCCGTCCTTCCTCCCTCTCTCCCTCCACCAATGATGCAGAATAAAGAGTGATAGCGGGACCCCCCCACAATCGTCCCCTGCCCGATATAAGCATCCAAATGGGCCCTGCTTCCTCTGGTCCCACTCCATTGGTGCTGCCTGATGCCAATTTGCCCCTTGGACAGTGCCAGGGAAGCAGGTTGACATTGCCAAGCTGGCACTGCCCCAGAGGCATCCCCCTTACCCTTGACCACCTGGGGAACCTCAATGGTCTCTGTTCCCTCCTAGGGTCTCACTAATGGGATGGAAATTCAAATTTAAATATTGAAATCAACTCTGCTCCGGAAATTGACGTGGAGCTGATGACTACAAATCTTGGCCCCGGAGACACACGGAGGTTATGGCACCCAGCGGGAAGTCCGCAAAATGGCCTCGGTTGTGGGCTGGGAGAATTGCTCCCTGTATATGTTGGATTTAATAATTGCCCATTAACAGTGACCACTTCCACACGCTGCAACGAAAATGATTCTATTCACTGGTAAGTTTGCCTTTAATTCCCAATGCAGATAACTTGTTAAAGAACCACAAATATGGCACTTAAAAGGCTGAAAAAAAAAACTACATCACTATAGTTGGCTTCTAACAACTATAGTAATTACATCTTCTAAAGATTCAGTAACTGTGACACATACAAATTCCTAGGGGTGAAGCTATGTAAGACCACACAGCTAAAAAGCCCAGATACTCTCAACAATGCAAGATTCCATGTTAAACCATTAGTTTGTCTCCAGTTGGAATATTGTAACTAATTTTGGGCATTGCACATCAGAAAGGATTTGAAAGCTGTGGAGAGAGTGCAGAGGAGATTCAATCAAAAGACTCTGGAGCTGAGGAATTCCAGCTACTTTTGCTCAGGCAAAAGAAGGTTAACAGAAATTTTGATAGAGACGTTTAAAATCAGGCAAGGTTTAGATAGAGCAAATAACTTGAGTTGATAGCCAGAGGCATAGATTTACAGAAATTGACAAAAGAACCAATGGCAAGATGAGGAAATGCCTTTTAACAGATCAATTGGATAGGATTTGGAATGCCTGTCTGATGATGGTGGGTATAAATTCAATAGCAGTATTCAAAAAAAAATTGGATTAATTCTTGAAGGAAAAATATTCACAAGGGACATGGGGGGAAAGGTGGGAAAGGTTGATTGCTTTCTGAAAGCCAGATGAGTTGGGCTGAATGAGCTCCTATGTGCTGCTATCTGTTTCCAACTTTCTGCATAGTAATTGATGGGTTTTTTTTATTCAGGAAGAAATTCTGGCCACAGAAAGTTCCCTTCTGCCATGGAATTTTTAGCATCCAGCTGAATTAACAGAACTTTACATAGAACATTTGCTTTACCATATCTTGAAAGCTAATGGGAGCAATTCTCCCAGCCCCCTGCGCTGCTGTAACAGAACAATGAGCTAGGAGACATCGTAAGAAGTCCCACAACACCAAGTTAAAGTCCAATAGGTTTATTTAGTAGCAAATACCACTAGCTTTTGGAATGCTTGCTGCCTCTTCATCAGGTGAGTGGGAGTTCTATTCATAAACAGAGTATATAAAGACACAAAATAATGATTAGAATGCGAGTCTTTACAGGTAATTAAGTCTTAAAGGTACAGACAATGTGAATGCAGAGAGCATTAAACACAGGTTAAAAAGATGTGTATTGTCTCCAGACAGGACTGTTAGTGAGATTTTGCAAGTCCAGGCAAATCGTGGACATACAGACATGAACCCAAGATTCCAGTTGATGTTGTCTTCATGTGTGCGAAACTTGGCTATCAGTCTCTGCTCAACGACTCTGCACTGTCATATGTCATGAAGGCAACCTTAGAGAATGCTTACCCGAAGATCAGAGGCCTAATGTCCATGACCACTGAAGTATTCCCCAACAGGAAGAGAACACTCTATTCCACACCCTAACCTCTCACTGAGTAAAGGATCTACCTCAAACTTCTCTCCTATATCTCCCACCGTGAACCTTATAGTCATGCCCCCTAGTAACAGCTACATCCACCTGAGGAAACAGTCTCTGCATGTCCATTCTATCAATCCCTCTCATCATCTTGTAAATCTCTATTAAATCACCCCTCATCCTTCTCCACTCCAAAGAGAAAAGCCCCCGTTCAACAATCACCAGGCAAGAACACTCAATGTCATGCTCATTGTAGCGTGCTGTTGCGATCCTCCTCATCTGCTCAGATGAGGAGGATCTCAACCGACTCCTCCAGACCCTGAAAGATGCCCTCATAAGATCAGGATAAGGCGCTCAATTCATCGATCGACAGTTCCAATGCCCAAAGTGAAAAACAACACTGAACTCCTCAGACACGGTGGACAGAGTACCCTTCATTATCCAATACTTCCCCAGAGCAGACTAGCTAAAACATCTTCTTTGAAGCCTTCAACATATCATTGATGAAGAGAACATCTTGCCAAAACCATCCCCACTTCTTGCCTTCAAACAATCACACAACCTCAAACAGACTAATATCTGCAGCAAACTACCCAGCCTTCAGGGGAACAGTGACCATGACACCACACAACCCTGCCACAGCAACCTCTGCAAGACATGCTGAATCATCGACATGGATGCCATCCTCTCATGTGAAAACACCATCCACCAGGTAAACAGTACATACTCTTGCAATTTGGCCAACTTTGTCCACTTGATATGCTGCAGAAAATGACGTCCTGAGGCATGGTACATTGGGGAGACCATGCAGGTGCTATGACATGAATGAACATCGCTCAATAATCACCAGGCAAATCTGTTCTCTTCTTGTTGGGGAACACTTCAGTGGTCATGGGCATTAGGCCTCTGATCTTCAGGTAAGCATTCTCCAAGATGGTCTTCATGACATATAGCAGTGCAGAATCGTTGAGCAGAGACTGATAGCTAAGTTCTGCACACATGAGGACAGCCTCAACCAGGATCTTGGGTTCATGTCACATTATCAATAATGTCCACGACTTGCCTGGACTTGCAAAGTCTCACTAACTATCCTGTCTGGAAACAATACACATCTCTTTAACCCATGCTTAATGCTCTCACCACTCACATTGTCTGCAACTTTGAGACTTGATTACCTGCAAAGACTTGCATTCCAATCATTATTTGGTAAATTGGCTTTATGTCTTTATATGTCCTATATGTGAACAGAACTCCCACTCACCTGACAAAGGGGCAGCAAGCATTCTGAAATCTAGTGGCTTTTGCTACCAAATAAACCTGTTGGACTTTAACCTGGTGTTGTGGGACTTCTTCCTGTGTTCACTCCCGTCCAACACCAATATCCCCACGTCAGGAAACATCAGCAGAGACCCCTTAGCGAGCTGCCCATTTGGTGCCATGGCTCCCTGGACCAGATTTCCAGTGTTATTAACTCCGCCGCAAGAAATAAGTGCTGAGCTGATTAACGTATTTAAATCTCATTAGCAGGTCTTGGATTGAAGTCCCTGGGCCTGATAGCCTCTTGAGCCAGCTTGGCAGTGTCAGCCTGGCTACCTGGAATTGCCCAAGGGGCATCATGGCACAGCCCTCCACCAAGCGCCAGGTGTGATTCGCTCCAACGGGTTTTATAACAATTCCCCACTAATGGGGCACTGGGGCTAGAATGAAGAGCAGCCATGGAGGCTCTGCAAGAGGTCAGTGGTAAGGCAGGTGCCCTCAGCATTGTCAACTTGGTAATGCCAGCCTGGTTCCATGCACTACCTGAGGTGCATCTTGACACTGCCCAAGGGGGAGGAGGGGGCAGGCCAGAGGAGAGTAGGATGTCGGGGGATGGGCCTATGTAGGGGGGTATTGGTGGCAGTGGGGGCTCCCACTGCTACTCTTCCTAGGGATGCATGACAGAGGGAGGGAAAAGGGCTGATTGGGGTGGCCATCGGTGGGTTCAGTGGAGTGGAGGGTGGTGGTGGCAGGACTATCCGAGTTGGGAGTTTCGGGGAGTTTGAGGCGGGATGGCGACCGAGGGAGGTGGTCAGGGCTGCCCGAGGTATTCAGGAGGCCAGCAATCAAGGCATGGTCAGAAGGACAGCAATGGGGATAGTGCTTTTATGTTCACTAGTGATCGAGTTGGCTCACGATCGGAATGCCACTATTGCACATGTGTTGATCTTGGCGTTGACAGATTGGTGCATGCGCAGTGGCGTGCTCAGCACGATGCTGCTGGCCTCCTCAATGGGAATAGACACTGCCCCTGGTTTTTCACCTTGAATCATGTTAGGGCACTCTGCAATGCTCAGAGTGTGGAAGATTGAATTTGAAAAAATTAGCAGAAGTTACTCCAGTTCAGCAAGATCAACACTTAGATTCTTTTGGCAGAATCTTGGTCAACACCTCTGACAATGCAGCATCAGCCAAAATAATGTACTCAAAGCCTAAGGCAATGATGGACAAGCTAAGCTGTGGAGTGAGCCGCATGATTGGCCCTCCTTCATCTTTCATTTCTCCATCACAAGAGTGAAATCGGGCTAGTTCCCTAACCGTGATCCTAAAATTAAATACATTTCATACATGCCGAGTATTTCCTAATGAGTCATAGAAAATGTTTTATCGCTCTATTTATGCTTCCCACTGCCTTGGAAAAGCAGCCAGCATAATTAAGGACCCCAATGACCCCAGACATTCTCTCTTCCACATTCTTCCATTGGGAAAAAGATACAAAAGTCTGGGTCATGTACCAATATACTCAAGTACAGCTTCTTCCCTGCTGCCATTAGACTTTTGAATGGACCTACCTGCCATTAAGTTGGTCTTTCTCTACACTATAGCTATGAATGTAACACTACATTCTGCACTAACTTGTTTCCTTCTCTATGAACAGTACGCTGTGTCTGTATAGTGCGGAAGAAACAATATTTTCCATTGTACGTCAATACATGTGACAATGATAAATCAAATCAAAATCAAATTGTGTATTAAATAGAAGTATCATCAACTTCAAATGGTCACTCCAAAGAAGTATTTATACTTTGGATGTAGAGATGCATGGCTCTCACACTCATTGTTGGCTGGAATTTTTTAGCCATTCATGCCGGCAAGATCTTCCGCTTCTGCTGACAGCACACCTTGTCATGGATTTCCCAGAGACATGGGGTGGAATCAATGGGAAATCCCATTGACATCAAGAGGGCTGGAAGATCCCATTACCAGCAAGCGGCCTGCTGCCTCCTGCTGCTGAGAAACTTGCAGCTGAGAGGCCAGAGAATCATAGAATCCCGACACTGCAGAAAGAGGCCATTCAGCCCATCGACTCTGCACCAACCACTATCCACCTAGGCCCTATCCCCATAACTCTATGCATTTACCCTGCTTAGTAATTGCCCCTAGTAGACACTAAGGGGCAATTAAATATGGCCAATCCACCTAACCTGCACATCTTTGGATTATGGGAGGATCCAGACAATCTGAATTAAACCCATGCAGAGATGGGGGGAATGTCCAAACTCCACACAGACAGTGACCCAAGTCTGGAATGGAACCTGGGTCCCTGGCTTTGTGAGGGCTTTGTGAGCAGTGCCGTCGTGCCACCTCAAATCCTGCCCGTTGTGAGCAATCAGCACTTACCTCATTTCGCTTTTCCCTTGCTTTATGTTTTACCATTGCAGTCATGCCAGCAGCAAAAAAAATGCAAACAGAAATCAGTGGAGCGTGACAGCTATGTGCCTGGGCATTGGACAACAAAATTGTGGCCGCAATCAGAATATGCAGTGGGCCATATGTGGTTGTACAACAGTGTCCTAGAGTATGATTTGAAACCAAGTCTTTCTAAAACTATTTAGGTCTTGCGTATTCCGGTTGTTCATTGGTGTTACAGAGCAATGTTGCAAGTGAAATTTTAGAAATTCCAGAAATAGCACTTCTGTTCTGCAAACACATTGAAACTTTTCCATTTATCATTGTGCACAGAGGAACCCAAGATGGCGACACAGCTCCTCCATAAATTGTCTTGTAATGGTGAATGAGAAAGTGATCTAGAATATTTTATAGAATCATAGAATCCCTACTGTGTAGAATGAGACCATTCAGCCCATTGAATCTGCACCGATCACAGTCCCACTCAGGCCCTATCCCCATAACCTCATGCATCCACCCTGGCTAGTCCTCTTGACACTCAGGAGCAATTTATTATGGCCAATCCACCTCATCAGCACATCTCTGGTCAGTATCCAAAATATATCCAAGAAGAAGGCATTTACAGACGAAGCACTTTGTGTGACCATTCACTGCAAAACTACTTTCGACAAGCAGTTTGCATTTTTACAGCATCTTTTCCACCACAGGATGTCCCAATAAACTTCATTGTTTGCCAAGTATTTTGTAAGTGTTATTACAGTTCCAGTATAGAAACTGAAATTGTAAATCTGCACACAGCGTTATCTCCCAAACAGTAACATCTATACTTAAAGTTCATTTATTAGTCACAAGTAAGGTTTACATTGACAATGCAATGAAGTTACTGTCAAAATCCCCTAGTCACCACACTCTGGCATCTGTTCGGGTCAAAGCACTTAACCAGTGCGACTTTCAGCTTGTTGGAGGAAACTGAAGGACCTGGAAGAAACATATGTAGACAGAGGGAGAACATGCAAATTTCACACGGACTGTAGCCCAAGCCTGGAATTGAACCCAGGTCCGTGGCACTGTGAGGCAGCAATGCTAACTGTCGGCCGTTATGCCATCCAAGTACTGGATACATCTGGAGTACTGTGTCCAGGTTTGACCATTGAGATACAAGAAAGTCATTTGAATGTCACCAGTACTCCAGAGAATAAGCATGAATTGGACGGGTGTCAGGAAGATGGGTTTTAAGGAAAGTGTGGTAGTGTGGCCCTTTAACGGACAACCCTTCCTGTGCAACATGTCTGGGCTGGAACCAGTGGAGTGCAAATGTGTGAATCTGAGCCAATCGGGAACGAAGGTGCACATTCCCACTGCTGAAAGGCTTGGGTAGGAGTCAAGGCGTTGTGAGGATTAGACCTGTGTAGTTGTGCTGTTAAACTGTTAGTTGCATATAATTCTTCTCAATCAATATATACTTTAGTTGCATGGCCAATCAACCTAACCCGCTCACCTCTGGATTGTGGGAGGAAACTGGAGCACCCAGAGGAAACTCACGCAGAAATGGGGACAATGTGCAAATTCCACACAGACAGTGATCTGAGGCCGGAATCAGACCCGGAACCTTGGCGCTGTGGGGCAACAATGCTAACCGCTGTTTCACTGTGCTGATTGTCAGATACAGTTCATTTAGCAAGATATTTGATTGGGAATTTCCCCAGAATGCTCCATTCTACCGCTATAAATTCACTAGGAGTGTGCTGGAAAGCCCCTATTCATGAGCATACAGATGTTTCAGCCAGTTTGCATTTCCATTACATCAAAAGCAATTCCCAAAAAATTCTAGTCTGTTTAATCATTAAAGAAACAGCCAGAAATTATGATGAGAAGACATGCTGGGATGTTCTTTTAAATTGTTGGGATAAGCTGGGTCAATCGGCCTTGCACAGACACGTTGCCTCAGCAGCTCTGATATTATCGCTGCAAACTTTTTCAGAACAATATCTCCTTATTAAGTGATTCATGCAAGCAACTTGGGAAATTACAATTTACTGTGAAATCCACTTACCAATATACAGAGTAATACATTTCATCACAGAACTTGTACACCTTGCCAACTCCTTTTGAAAATCGACGTGATTTGACTTGCTAAAGACAGATATGAGTCTGCACCATCAGAGCAGGATGTCCCAGAAGAATATAAAGCCATAAGTCACTGCAGCTGTAGTCATCACTCTGACATCGGTACCACAGGAGTTAATTTGTACAATCTAAGATCTCTCAAAATGTAACAAAATAAATAATCTCTGCTTTTCTCTGGTGATTTTGGTTGATGGATGGACATTAGCCAGGAGGCCAACTAAATAGTGTCCCAGAATCTTTTACATCCACTTCACACAATAGAATCATAGAATTCCTCTAGTGCAAAAGGAAGCCATTCAGCCCATCAAGCCTGCACTGACAACAATCCCATCCAGGCCCTTTCCCTGTAACCCCATATATTCACCCCTGCTAACCCCCTGGCACTAAGAGGAAATTTAGCATGGCTGACCCATTCAGCCCGCATATCTTTGGCTTCTACTGGTTGCAGTTTAGAAGGCCCATACTTCATCATTTTTTGGGAGACTAATGAGATGCACGCCGATTCTGGGAGAGGTGGGGCCTAAACATGCTGCTCAGACTACCTGCAAAGCGATGAGCCTCCCTTTTAGGGGTTCACTGGGGGACCCCCTCCTACCATACACAAACATCGGGACCCTTCCTTTCATCGCTGGCATGTTTTGCCACCCCTTCCCCTACAAGGATTGGCAGATGGCATCGGAGCCTTAGGACTTTGCCAATTGGTCCACCTTCATGACTCAAGACATGTCTGTCAATATGACTCCCCCTGCAGAACTCTTCCTTCACAGACACGCTGCATGGCTCCCTCATTGTCATTGTGTGGAAGTTAAATACTCAGATCTTAAAAAAATCATGCCTTTTCTGTAACAGCTTGTGAGAATGTTATCAGTTGTAGACCTTTAAGACATCCTGTGTGCATCAGACCAGGCCATATAACATTTCAGTTTTTTACCTTCACCTAAAAATGCCAGTGAGCCTGGCTGGAAAGCAACCAGCCTTCCTTTTGATTTGATTTGATTTATAATTGTCACATGTATTAACATGCAGTGAAAGTATTGTTTCTTGCGCGCTTTACAGACAAAACACATCATTCATAGAGAAGGAAATGAGAGAACGTAGTGTTACAATTATAGCTAGAATGTGGAGAAAAATCAACTTGATGCAAGGTCATTCAAAAGTCTGACAACAGCAGTGAAGAAGCTATTCTTGAGTTGGTTGGTCCGTGACCTCAGATATCTTTTTCCCCAAGGAAGAAGGTGGAAGAAAGAATGTCCAGTGTGCATGGGGTCCTTAATTATGCTGACTGCTTTGCCAAGACAGCGGAAAGTGTTACAGAGTCAGTGGATGGGAGACTGGTTTGCATGATGGATTGGGCTACTTTCACGACCTTTTGTAGCTCCTTGCAGTTTTGGGCAAAGCAATGCCATACCAAGCTGTGATATAACCAGAAGAAATGCTCTTGTTGAACAGTCTGAATTCACAGTGCACTGGGCATCTCTTCTCCTGCCACTTGTGGACATCGGGACTCCTCCCTTCATCAGTGGCAGGTGGACAAGACCAGATTTTTTTCCATAACTACCAAAGGCAAGATATGGGGAAATGCCATGCAAATGAAGGATTAGCAGAAATCAATTTTTCATTGAATGAGAAAGGGTGAAAGGCCAAGATTTAATTGGCAAATATGTATGTCATTGAAAGATGTGAAAAATTTCTTGTTCCTGACTTACTGTAATTGACTGTAACTGCTAAATTTTTTCTCTGTAACGTCAGAACTACTCAATGGAAGGAGGGGAGTTCTCCTTGTGCTCAAGTAATTAAAGACCTTGCATTGGATGCATGGTGTTCAGCGCTGTTTGTATTAAAAATTGACTAAGTGTGCCCAAGGTTGTTGGTACATAATACTTTCTGACAATTGCATCCTACATCATAACCCTCACTCAGGTCCCATCATCTCTCAGATTCCACCACTTTGGCACTGTTTCTGGGATACTGGGAGTGGCCACTGGGCATGGTAGACACTGCCAGATGGACGCATCGCAGCCATGTCCCCAACCACCCAGTGATTCTTACTGGTCTCACTCCATGCCCGAAAGTCAGAAAGTTCCGAGAGATAGGAGAATCCGGCATTGAACTGACTATCCAAATTTAAATCATACTTTAAAGTTGCTAATCAGCCTCATGACCCCTGGTTTGCACCTGTATGATTGGAAAATGTTTTGCACTGGGTGCCAAACAAATATTTAGGCCTGATGCAATCTGTGCCAGGCACAGTGAGGTTGGAAAATCACGCTCAATGTATAGGAACATCCTTAGACTGAATAGATAAGGATCTCTCCATCACACTGCAGGTTAGTGATCTTTCAACTTATCTGGACAGCATTCTTCTCATTAATGGGTAGATTAAGGCTTTGGTCTTTTGGAGGAGTAATCACCAATGATTGCGATATTATTTGTTACTTAGTCTATCTCCAATCTTTGATATGGTTGATCACACCATCCTTCTCTAAACTCTCTCCACTGTCGTACAGCTAGGTGAAACTGTTTATACCTGGTTTCATTCATATTTATCTAATTGCGGCCTAAGTATCTCCTGTAATGGCACCTCCTCCACATTCTACATTGTTATCTCTGGTGTCCCCTAAGGATCTGTCCTTTCTGCCCCATTTCACCCTTGCCCCCAACCTGCGCGCGTGCACATGCATGCATACATGCATGTACCATAATGGTAATTTTCACATGTTAATTTTCACTGTGCTACCTCCTCGCCATCTCTCAGCTTCTCCACTGTCCTTAAACAATCATGCTGCTTATCCAACATCCAGTATTTGATGAGTGGAAATGTCTCAATTTAAATATTGAGAAGACAGAAGTGATTGTTTTTGGTCCCTGCTCTTCTCTTTATCCCTTAGTTGACTAACTCCAACTTTTCCCTGGCAACAGTCTAAGATTAAGTCAATCTGTTGGTGCCTAACCTGAGATGTGGTGTATAAAATTAAAATGGCTATAGATAGAATGAATGTAAGCAGGCTTTTTTCACTGAGGCAAGGGGAGAAAAAAACTAAAGGACATGGGTTAAGGGTGAAGGAGGAAAAGTTTAAAGGGAATATTGGGGGAGGGGGGGGTTGCTTCTTCACACAGAGTGTGGTGGGAGTGTGGAATGAGCTGCCAAATAAAGTGGTAAATGCGGGGTCACTTTTAACATTTAAGAAAAACTTGGACAAGTACTTGGATGAGGGGGGTGTGGAGGGATATGGTCCAGGTGCAGGTCAGTGGGACTAGGCAGAAAAATGGTTTGGCACAGACAAGAAGGCCCACAAGGCCTGTTTCTGTGCTGTAATGTTCTATGAGCTTAGATCTTAAAACAGCACCCAGACCAATTTCCACTTCTGTAAAATCACCTGACTTTACTGCTATCTCAAATCTGCTGAAACTCTCGTTCCTGTTTTTCCTATCTGTGGACTCAACCAGTCCAGTGCACTCCTGGTTGCTGTCCCACATTCTACTATCCACAAATTGAGGACAATCAAAAACACTACTGCCTGTGTCATAGCTAGCACCAAGCCCCATTCCCCTACCTTCACTGTGTTGGCTGACCAATTCTTCCATGTATGGCGTCACACCTCCCTATCTCTGTATAATGTTCTCCAGCCCTACAGCCCTCTGAGATATCTGCGTCTCTCTAATTCTGGCCTCTTTTGCACCCCCAATTTGATTTAGTCCACCACTGCTAGCCATGCATTCAGTACAGACCCAGACTTTGGAATATCCTCCTGCTCTTTCCTGTATCTCTATCCTGCTTTCCTCCAGTAAGACATTCCTTAAAACCTACCTCTTTGACCAAGCTTTTGAGTCATCTGACCTGTTATCTCCTTATGTGGCTTGCTGTCATTAATCTCCTGTGAAGCATTTTGGCATGTTTTATAATATTAAAGGCACGATTTTTTTTAATGCGTAAACGCCATAAATTCTCAAACTCTAAGGTGCCAATAACATGCAAGCAGGGACAGCCAGGAAACAATCCCCAGCCAACCTCACTAACATTCAGGGTGAGCTGTGCGTCAAATATGTACACTCCCTTCCCTTTCCGAAACGACAAAGTCCTGCAAGAGGCGAGTAATGAGACACAAGTCCAGCAGAATTAAGGAGGAAACTATGTGCAAAGTTAATCTTTTCAGCCAATGATGTGATCAGATTGAGACATGGAAGTATATTGACAATACTTATTCATCAACACTAGATACAGATATTTATCTGTCTGCAGTGTTATTACAGCCTTGGCTATAGCTGAAACCTCATTCTCTCATTCCATGAGTAAGAATACTTTTCTGTGATTCAGTTTAGTTATCTATCTGGAGACAATCTAAACTGTAAATCAGATATGGAGGTTTGAGGCGACAACTTGCGTTTATGTCACGTAATTCATGGAATTAAGGTATCTCATGGCACTCAAATCTGATAGTTGCAAGAGTTGTGAAGACTTTTAGCTGGGTAAAATTTACAAGGGGTGATCGTGCAGGCCTACTAAATTGTCCAGTTTGCATTCCAGCTGAGGCAGCTTGTAGTAACAATTGTTTCTGGCAGAGATAAGCTGGCCCAAATAGCCTTCTTATGGACTGTATGAGCCTAGGATTCAATAATTTAACAAGTGCAAAACACACTGGTGAATAGGTAATATGGTGGCATGCTGATTAGCACTGCTGTCTCACAGCAGGTTCAATTCCTGGCTTGCGTCACTGTCTATGCAAAGTCTGCACATTCTCCTTGTTCCTGCATGGCTTTCTCTGGGTGCTCTAGCTTCCTCCCATAGTACGTAAGACATGCTGATTAAGTGCAGAGTACCTGAACAGCACCAAAGTGTGGCGACTAGGGATTTTCACAGTAGCAAAAGTAACTCCATTATCCAAAAATTGAAGGAGACAGAGAGCAGGAAACTGGGCTGTTAGTTTAACATCTATCATGGAGAAATGTTGGAAGCTGTTATTATTTTGTGAAAGGGAAATCAGGTTTAATAAGTTATTGGAGTTCTTTGAAGGAGTCACATGCGCTGTTAATAGAGCCATAGAGTTTTATAGCATGGAAACAGGCCCTTCGTCCCAACTAGTTCCTGCTACTCTTTTTTTAAACCACTAAGCTAGTCCTAATTGCCTGCATTTGGCCCATATCCCTCAATAGCCATCTTACCCATGTAACTGTTTAAATGCTTTTTAAAAGACAAAATTGTACTCACCTCTATTACCACCTTTGGCAGCGTGTTCCAGGCACTCTGTGTGAAAAAATTGCCTCTCTGGACTCTTTTGTATCTCTCCCCTCTCACTCAAAACATATGTTCTCTAGTTTTAGACTCCCCTACCTTTGGGAAAAGACTATTTAGCTGATCTATGCCCCTCATTATTTGATAGGCCTCTATCAGATCACCCCTAAGTCTCCTATGCTCCAGGGAAAAAAGTTCCAGTCTATCCAGCTCTCCTTATAACTCAAACTATCAAGTCTCAATAGCATCCTATAAATCTAAAAGAGAATGATGGATATGCTACATTTAAATTTGTAGACACTTTTGATAAGGGGCCACATCAAAGGTTATTGTGCAATAGAAAAGTGTAGGGAGTAACATACTGGAATGAATAGCAAATTGGCTGGCTAACAGGACATGAGTCTTTCTCTGGTTGTCAAACTGTAAGGAGTGTTGTGTGACAGGGATCAATCTTGCAGCCTCAACATTTTATAATTTATAAATAACTTGGATGAAGGGACTGAAGTAATGATTTGCTGATGATACAAAGAATGGGAAAGTAACTTATGGAGAGAACATAAGAAGATTACAAGAGGACATAGAAAGATCAGGTGAGTGGGAAAAAATCTGACTAATGGAGTACTATGTCTATTTTGGCAAAGGAAGCATGTCATCTCAATGATGAGACACTGCAGAACGCTGGGATTCTAGGGGGAGCTAGGTGTCCTAGTACATGAATCACAAGAGATTAACATGCAGGTAGAACAAGTAACTAGGGAACCTAATAGAATGTAATTGCTTATTTCAAGGGATCAGAATACAAAAGTAGGGAGCTTATGCTTTGGTCGTACAGGATATTGGTGAGACTACATTTAGAATATTGTATACAATATTGGTCTTTTTATTTAACGAAGGTTGTAAACACAATACAAGCAGTTCAGCAAAGCCTTACTGGACTATTGCCAAGAATAGGTGAGCTGTCTTATCAGGAAAGATTGGGCAAACTAGGCTTGCATCCACTGGAGAAGAGTAACAGGTAACTTGATTGAAAGATGTAAGATCCTGAGAGGTATTGACAGGTGAATGAACGTGAATGTTCCCTATTGTGCAAGAATCTAGAGCTAGAGGGTCACTGTTTAAAATGAGAGAGTGTCCATTTAAGGTAGAGATGAGGAGAATCTTTTTCTCTCTGAGTTAGTGAGTCTTTGAAACTCCCTCCCTCAAAAGGCAGTGGAAGTAGAGTGTTTGAATGTTTTCAAAACAGAACTAGGTACATTCTTGGTAAATAAAGGGATTAAAGGTTATTTGGGAAAACGGGATGTTAAGTCAGATTAGTTATGACCTCATTGAAAGGCAGGGCAGGCTGGAAGGACAAAGTGTCTAGTGCTGCCCCTAGTGTGTATGTTCTTTCAAATAGTTATGAACATCGGGAATTCCCTATCCCAGAGAGCTGTGAATGATCAGTCATTGAATACGTTCAAGGCTAAGATTGATTAACTTTTAGACAATCAAGTAATATGGGGATGGAGCAGGAAATTGGGGTGTACAATGTCAGTCATGATTGAATGGTAGAGCAGGCTTGTGGAGTTATATGGTGAGTTGTGCTCCTATTTCTGTCAGACAAGGAGGAAATGGTCGAGTAAGGGAGCCATGGTGTATGAAAAAAGTTAATTTGCTGGTTAAAAGGAAAAAAGGGGCTTATGTCAGGATGAGGCTTGAAGGCTCAGTTGGTGCAATGGATAGCTATAGATTAGCCAGGAGGGAGCTAAAGAGTGAGTTGAGGAGAGCTAAGAGGGGACACGAGAAGACTTTGGCTGATAGGATTAAGGAGAATCCTAAAGCTTTCTTTAGATATGTTAAGAATAGAAGATTGGTTAGGGCAAGATTAGGGCCAGTTATAGACAGCAGTGGGAAGTTGTGCGTGGAGCCTGAAGAGATTGGAGAGGCATTGAACAAATATTTCTCTTCGGTATTCACGCAGGGAGATGTAAATGTAGTTGTGGAGAACACTGAGGTACAGGGTTGCAAACTGGAAAGTATTGAAGTAGATAGGGAGGATGTGCTAGATATTCTTGAGGGTTTGAAGTTAGATAAGTCCCCTGGGCCGGACGGGATTTACCCTAGGATTCTCTGGGAGGCAAGAGAGACGATTGCAGAGCCTCTGGCTCTGATCTTCAGGTCGTCGTTGGTTACGGGTATAGTTCCGGAAGACTGGAGGATAGCGAATGTGGTCCCATTGTTCAAGAAGGGGAAGAGAGACTTTCCAGGGAATTATAGGCCAGTGAGTCTTACTTCTGTTGTGGGCAAAGTATTGGAGAGAATTATTAGGGATAGGATTTATAGTTATTTAGAGAGAAATGAATTGATTGGGATAGTCAGCATGGTTTTGTGAAGGGTAGGTCGTGCCTTACTAACCTCATTGAGTTTTTTGAAAAAGTGACCAAATAGGTGGATGGGGGTAAGGCAGTTGATGTGGTATATATGGACTTTAGTAAGGCGTTTGATAAGGTGGCCCATGGAAGACTTCTGCAGAAAATGCAGATGTATGGGATAGAGGGTGATTTAGCTAATTGGGTTAGGAATTGGCTAGCAGATAGAAGACAGAGGGTGGTGGTTGATGGGAGATATTCATCGTGGAGTTCGGTGACAAGTGGTGTACCTCAGGGGTCTGTTTTGGGGCCCCTGCTGTTTGTAATTTTTATAAACGATTTGGATGAGGGTATTGAAGGATGGATTAGTAAATTTGCGGACGACACCAAAGTCGGTGGAGTGGTAGATAGTGAAGAGGGGTGTTATAGTTTGCAGAGAGACTTGGACAAGTTGCAGAGCTGGGCCGAGAGGTGGCAAATGGAGTTTAATGTGGAAAAGTGTGAGGTAATGCACTTTGGCAGGAATAATAAATGTGTAGAGTATAGGGCTAATGGTAGGATTCTTAATAGTGTTGATGAACAGAGGGATCTTGGTGTATATGTGCATAGATCCCTGAAAGTAGGCAGTCAAGTCGATAAGGTTGTTAAGAAGGCATATGGAGTCTTAGCTTTTATTGGTAGGGGGATTGAATTTCGGAGCAACGTCATGTTGCAACTGTACAAAACTCTAGTGCGGCCGCACTTGGAGTATTGTGTGCAGTTCTGGTCCCCACATTATAAGAAAGATGTGGAGGCATTGGAGAGGGTACAGAGGAGGTTTACCAGGATGTTGCCTGGTATGGAGGGCAGGTCTTATGAGGAGAGGCTGAGGGATTTGAGGTTGTTTTCGTTAGAAAGGAGGCGGCTAAGAGGGGACCTTATCGAAACATATAAGATGATTAGAGGTTTAGATAGGGTGGACAGTGATAGCCTTTTTCCTAGGATGGAGAAAGCTAGCACGAGGGGACACAGCTTTAAATTAAGGGGTGATAGTTATAGGACGGATATCAGAGGTAGGTTCTTTACCCAGAGGGTGGTTAGGGAGTGGAATGCCCTGCCTGCGGCAGTTGTAGATGCGCCAAGTTTGGTGGCGTTTAAGAGGTTAGTTGATAAGTTTATGGAAGAGAAGGGAATGGTTTAGTTTGGAGGGTCATTGCTTTTTTTTTTCAGAATTGGCTGGCGCAACATCGAAGGCCGAAGGGCCTGTTCTGTGCTGTAATGTTCTATGATCTATGTTGTATGTTCTCATGTTGTTAGGCAACAGACCTTATACAATCTGCAAGTAATGATAACCACTGTAACACAAATAATTTTGAACTATTTTATTTATTTATTAGTCACAAGTAAGCTTACATTGATACTGCAGTGACAGATTCTTATTTATTGATTACAGCTCAGCCTCCAACACAATTATTCCCAAGAAACTCATCTCCAAACTCTATGGCCTGGGCCTCCCCACTTCTGCGATTCGATTCTGAACTTCCTAACTCATAGACCACAATTAGTAGGGATAGACAACAACACCTCCTCCACAATCATCCTCTAAATCGGGTGCCTACAAGGCTCTGTTCTCAACTCCCTACTATACTCGTTATACACCTATGACTGTGTGGCCAAATTTTCAAGTTTGCTGATAATACCACTGCGGTGGGCCAGATCTCAAACAATTGCGAGACAGAGTACAGGAATGAGATAGAGAATCTGGTGAACTGGTGTGGCAGCAATAATCTCTCCCTCTATGTCAACAAAGTGAAGGAGATTGTCAGTGACTTCAGGAAGCGTGAAGGAGATCATGCCTCTACATGAGGGTAGCAGTGGAAGGGTCTTTTTCCAGCTGGAGGTCTGTGACTAGTGGTGTTCCGCAGGGCTCTGTACTGGGACCTCTGCTATTTGTGATACATATAAATGATTTGGAAGAAGGAGTAACTGGTGTGATCAGCAAGTTTGCAGATGACACGAAGGTGGCTGGACTTGCTGATAGCGATGAACATTGTCGGACAATATAGCAGGATATAGATAGGCTGGAAAATTGGGCAGAGAAATGGCAGATGGAATTTAATCCAGATAAATGTGAGGTGATGCATTTCAGAAGGACTAATGTAGGGGGGAGTTATACAATAAATGTTAGGACCATCAAGAGTATAGATACACAGAGGGACCTAGGTGTGAAAGTCCACAAATCCTTGAAGGTAGCAGCACAGGTGGAGAAGGTGGTGAAGAAGGCATTTGGTATGCTTGACTTTATAAGAAGGGGTATAGACTATAAAAGCTGGAGTCTGATGCTGCAGCTGTATAGAACGTTAGTTAGGCCACATTTGGAGTACAGCGTTGAGTTCTGTCGCCGCACTACCAAAAGGACATGGAGGCTTTAGAGAGAATGCAGAGGAAGTTTACCAGGATGTTGCCTGGTATGGAGGGTCTTAGCTATAAGGAGAGATTGGGTAAACTGGGATTGTTCTTCCTGGAAAGACAGAGAATGAGGGGAGACCTAATAGAGGTATACAAAATTATGAAGGGTATAGATAGGGTGAACAGTGGGAAACTTTTTCCCAGGTTGGAGGCGATGATCACGAGGGGTCATGGGCTCAAGGTGAGCTGGGCGAGGTATAACTCAGATGTCGGAGGGACATTTTTTGCACAGAAGATGGTGGGGGCGTGGAATGCACTGCCAAGTAGGGTGGTGGAGGCAGACATGCTAGGGTTGTTTAAGACTTACCTGGATAGTCCATGAGCAGGCTGGAAATGGAGGGATAGAAACGAATGTTCTAGTTGAAGATCAAGAGCATCATAATTCTTGGGAATTAATTGATTCCCATCAGCCATCCAACAAATTTCAAGGCTCACCTTGTCACTTACGTTGAAACTATTGGCGATCTTCAAAGACAGGTGATAGATTACATACACTGCAAGACAAGCTTGTCACTTGTCAGATAATAGTGCTTACAGCCTGCCAGGAGGCCATACGAACTTATATGGAGGACTCCATCATTGTCTGTATAGCCTGCTGTATGTCTATTTATGTTTATTGATGTCTCCTTTTACATCCACAGGCGGTTTGGTCCACTTTGTTGGCTAACAAGGTGCATACATGCGGTGAGTTGTGCTAGGGTTGCTTTTGGATGTTGCTTCGAGAGTTGCCCAGTGCTTCACTCCGTTAGTGTACGCTTACTCTGGACCGATTGACTATCACTGTCTGCTGTATATTTACAGGGAGCTGGGTCGGATCTCCGGCTTGGATCAATGTCCGTGGGAGTTTGCACATTCTCCCCGTGTTTGCGTGGGCTTTCTTCGGGTGCTTTTTAGGCTAATTGGCGTCAATAAATTATCCCTTAATTGGATCTCCCTTAATCTGGCATTCATACAATTCCCTAAATTTCTACCCCCTTTATTGTGGAGTACAACAAGAGGTAGACAAAAATATCGACAAGCAATGTAAAGACTCAAATAACGCATTCACTGAGTGTGTTAAAATGGGTGGCACAAACTTGTAGGGCCAAAGAGCCTGTTTCGTGTACTGTGCTGTTCTTTGTATCAATGGGAACAAAATAGAAAGGGTCAAGAGGTTCAAATCCAGATCACCAGCAACCTGACCTGGGTCTCCCCATATTGAGAATATAGTTAAGAAAGGTTTACAACGCCTCTACTTTCTTAGAAGATGAAGGAAATTTGGCACGTCGGCTACAAATCTCATTAACTTCTACAGGTGCACCCTAGGAAGCATTCTTTTGTATCACAGCTTGGTATGGCTGTTGCTCTGATAAGACCAAAAGACACTACAAAAGGTTGTGAATGTAGCCCAGTCCATCACACAAACTAGCCTTCCACCCATTGACTCTGTCTATGTTTCCTGCTGCCTCTGCAAAGCAGCCAGCATAATTAAGGATCCTACACACTCCAGACATTTTCTTTTCCACCTTCTTCTGTCGGGACAAAGATACAAAATTTGTGAGGTCAAGTACTAACTGATTCAAGAACAGATTCTTCCCTGCTGCCATCAGAATTTGAATGGACTTACCTTGCATTGAGTTGATCATTCTCTACACCCTAGCTATGGCTCTAACACTACATTCTGCACTCTCTCATTTCCTTCTCTATGAATGATATGTTTGTCTGTATACGGCATAAGAAACAATACTTTTCACTGTCTTTTAATACATGCGACAATAATAAAGCAACTCAGAATCAATGAAGTTACTGTGAAATCCCCTAGTCGTCACACTCTTGTGCCTCTTTGTGTACACTGAGGGTGCATTTAGCATTTCCAATCCACCCAACCAGCACATCTTTGGACTGTGGGAGGAAACTGAAGCACCTGGAGGAAACCCATGCAGATACAGGGAGAACGTGCAAACTCCACACAGACAGTGACCCAAACTGCGAATCGAACCCAAGTCCCTGATGATGAGGAAGCAGTGCTAACCAATGTGTCTCCATGCCGCCCTAGCAAATCAAAGATAATATTAAACCTCAAAGGCTTATTACTGTGAAGTAGTATTTTCCTAGAAACAAACCATCTATTCCTGAACCTTGGCAACAATCACATAAACACTTTTAGTCCTTTATCCTGTGCCAACCAACTAATACAAATTTCTACAATACTGTAAGGGTTATTTCAGACATCTATACATCATAGCATGTTGCCAGCTTACACAAATAAGTTAATCATTTTGTAATTAATCATTCCACACAGTGTTCGACACAATCAGCCTACACACAAGTTATAAAGTTACATGTAAACAGACAATATACCTTAAAGAACATAGAGTTGTATTTCGACCATTCTGGAAATATTCTGTCACACAGTAGTTAGCACTGCTGATCACAGTGCCAGGGATCCATGTTCAATTCCTGGCTTCGGTCACTATCCGCACAGAGTTTGCACATTCTCCCTATGTTTGCATGAGTTTTCTCCGGTGCTCCAGTTTCCTCCTGCAGTCTGAATGATGTGCAGGTTAGGTGCATTGGCCATTTAAAATTCTCCCTCAGAGTACGTGAACCGGCACCCGAGTGAGGTGACTAGGCGATTTTTACAGTAACTTCATTAAGATAGGCTGATTCTAATAAATAAATTTAAAAGAAATAAATAAAAAAATCACAATCATGAACGGGACAGACACAGTCGCAGCTAATTTATTTTGAATCTCTACATAATTAGAAAGAAGTCTCCATGGAGAAAGAATTAGACATAGTCAAACATCTTCTGGAGGCACAGAAAACATTTAATTTCCTGATCTACTGAGTAGAATCCTTTACAGCATTGGCAAAAGGATTTGTTGATTTGTGTTGCCAGATTGGATTTTGTTGCTTATCATTTAATCTCCCGTGATTGTATGCAAGGAAATGACAAACCCATAAAATGTTGACAGAAAGCAAATACTCCAGATATTGAGAATCACTGAACAGAAACAGGAAAAGCTCCATGGTTCATGGAGCATCTAGGAACAACAGAAATCTCACAACTTTTAAATCATAGAATAGAATCATAGAATCTCTCCAGTGCAGAAGGAGGCCAATCGGCCCATTCAGTCTGCACCATTAACAACCCCATCTGGATCCTATCCCCATAGCCCCGTGTATTTACCCTGCTAATTCCCTGATTCTAAGGGGCAATTTAGCATGGCCAATGAACCTAATTTGCACATTTTTGGACTGGTGCAGGAAACTGGAGCACTCAGAGGAAGCCCACACATAGCATCTGGGAACAACAGAAATCACTCACAATATTTAAGTCATAGAATAGAATCATAGAATCCCTCCAGTACAGAAGGAGGCAATGGGGAGAATGTGTATACTCCACAAAGACAGTCACACAAGGCTGGAATTGAACCCGGGTCTCTGGTGCCATGAGGCAGCAGTGCCACCATCCTGCTCACTAGCCCTCCTGGTCAAATCCAAAGAAAGAATCACTCCATGTAATATCAATAAACAATAGATGGCACTGGATATGCAAAGGAAATGGGCCCTGCTGTTGTTCTGACAATAGTACTGAGGAATTGTGCTCCAGAACTCGCTATACTCTTAGCCAAGCTGCTGCAGTACAGCTACAACACTGGCATCCACCCAGCAATATGAAAATTGCCCAGATATGGACTCTACACAAAAAAACAAGACGAATCCAACCCAGCCAATTATCGCCCCATCAGTCTACTCTTCATTGCCAGTAAAATGATGAAAGGGGTCATCAACAGAATTATCAAGCAAAACGTAAGTAGCAATAACCTGCTTATTGATGCTTTGTTTGTGTTTCATCAGGGTCACTCAGCTCTTGATCCCATTACAGCCTTGGTTCAAACATGGACAAAAGACTTCCAGTGGAGCAGTGAGAGTGACTGCCTTTGATATCAATGCAGCGTTTGACCAGATGTGGTATCATAGATCATTGAATCCCTACAGTGCAGAAAGAGGCCATTCAGCCCATTGAGTCTGTACCAACCACTATGCCACCCACACACTTCTGTTATTATACCTACATGGGGAGAACATGCAAATTCCACACAGACAGCAACGCAAAGTTGGAATTGAACCCCGGTCCCTGGTAGCAGTGTTAACTACTGTGCCATCATACCAGCCTTTCAAAGAGTCCTAGCAAAATTGAAGTCAATGGGAATCAGGGGAAAACCCTCTGCTGATTGGAACTGTACCTGGCGTAATGAAAGGTGGTAGTGGTTATTGGAAATCAATCATCTGAATTCCCGGACACCTCTGCAAGAGTTCATCAGAGTAGTATGCTTAGCCCAATCATCTTCAGCTGCTTCAGCGACGATGTTCATTCCATCATAACTGAGGATGTTCACTCATGATTGCACAATATCCAGCACCATTTGCAACTCCTCAGATACTGAAGAAGCCTATGTCTAAATGTAGCAAGACCTGGACAATATCCAGGCTTGAGCTGATAGATGACAAGTAACATTCTCACCGCACAAGTACCTTGATATTCAATGAACACCATCTCCGAATCTCTCACTAGAAAATTCCTGGGGTTACCATTGACCAGAAATGGAAATGGACTCATCATATAAATATTGTGGCTACAACAGCAGATCAGATGCTAGGATTTCTGAAGCAACTAACTGACTCCTAACTACCCAAAGCCTATACCTAATCTACAAAACACAATTCAGGAGAACACTGTCCACTTGCAGATCCAACCATACTGAAGAAGCTCAACAACTTCCAAGACACTGCAGCCCACTTGATTGGCGCACCAACCATAAACGTTCATATGCTCCACCAGCAATACAGGGCCATGTGAACCATCTACAAGCTGCGCTGCACCAAATCACCAAGGCTTCTTAGACAGCACCCTCTGAACCCATGACATCTACCATGTAGAAGGGAAAGGGCAGCAGATACCTGAGAACATTACCACCTGGAAGTCATCCTCCAAGTCACTCACCATCCTGAGTTGGAAATATACTGTTATCGCCTTGCTGTCACTGGATCAAAATTCTGGAACTCCCTCCCTACTGCACTATGGGTGCGCTCACATCACATGGACCACAGCGATTCAAACAGGCAGCTCGCTCCCATTTTCTCATGAACAATTAGGGATGGGCAATAAATGCTGGTCTAGCAAGCAACGTGCAAATGCCATGAATTAATTGAAAAAAGGTCTAATCCTGTGGAAGAGTCTTATAAAGCCTGGCTTCTGGTTTTCCACAAGGTATTGCTGACCTGTTAAGTATTTCCTGCTTTTAGTGTATCATGTTGAATTGCATTATGTGAATGCTTCTAAAGTAAACTAATAGATCTCCCAAAGTCACAGTGGAAACATTTTTTGATACTTAAATGACAAAGACAGAACATGAATTAATGAAAGAATTTTTATAAATATAAAATGCTTTTCTTCATCACAACAATACACAGTACAAAGACAGAACAGAGTGAAAGCGTTATGAATCCAATTGACAGGACTCACTCAGCATTATAAAATGGCCACTGAGAAGCCAGACAATGCTTTAGACAATAGTGCAGTCAAGCCTAACTCACCTCAATAACAAACAAACCACAGTAATATACTTTCATACTGACATTCAGACTGTAAATCAATCAGTTATATTTGGCCCACGAGCAATGAATATTATAAAGAGATGTGTACTTCAAATAGAAAAAGATGAAATTATCTGATGAAAATGAATCAAACTAATATTGGAGCATCGTTACTGCATGGCTGAAAACAGACTTTTTCAGGTTACCTCAGCAAATGACTATAAGAATGACACCAGTCACTTCTGCCCCAACTCCAAAGAATGGAAATGCAAGCTAGATGATTCATTTCTGAAGTAGTACAAATGCGCAATGCAAGCAAAAGGAATTGGGTATGATAGGGAAGTAGAACCAGGGGCCATTACCTAATATTAAGACAAAAGAAAATGGCACTATAATGCACATTCATGACCTCCAACAACTCTAAGTTGAGAGTGACACACAAGCAGATTGGTTAGAACTGCTGCTTCACACCACCAGGGACTTGGGCTCGATTCCGAGCTTGGGTCACTGGCTGTGTGGAGTTTGCATGTTCTCCCTGTGTCTGTGTGTCTTTCCTCTGGGTGTTCCAGTTTCCTCCCTGAATCTGAAAGACATGCTGGTTAGGTGCATTGACCCGACCAGGTGCCAGAGTGTGGCGGCTAGGGGAATTTCACAGTAACTTCATTGCAGTTTTAATGTAAACCTTATTTCTGATAAATAAGTTAACTTTACTTTAGTTGCATGATTTATCTGGTGTTCTAAGAAATACAAATATAAATTTGCAGGAAAGAAAGTTACTGACGTGAAAGTTCACAGTAAGTTCAATGACTTTGAGAAAGAGGTGTTGGAAATGGGGCAGCAGTTTGCAAGGACTAAGACGTCAATGGTAGAGAGTGATAACAATGTTTATCAAAGGGAGGAGATCAGTACCTAGAAAAGAGCATTACTATCCAGAAATTAAATAATGCTTCAAGTTGTAAATAAGAGACAAACATTTTAATGTTTATTTATTAGTGTCACAAGTAGGCTTACATTACGACTTCAATGAAATTACTCTAAAAATCCTCTAGTTGTCACACTCAATTGCTTGAGGGAGAATTTAGCATGGCCAACACACCTAACTGGCGTTTTTTTAGACTGTGGGAGGAAACTGGAGCGAACTCACACAGACACAGCATGCAAACTTCACACAGGCAGTGACCCAAGCCAGGAATCAAACCCAGGTGCTTGGTGGTGTGAAGCAGAAGTGCTAACCGCTGCGTTACCTTGTCAGCCTTAACTTAGAGGTGTTGGAGGTTATGATGCGCATTATTGTGCTATTTTCTGCTTAATAACAGCTGAAAATTGTACAGCTTGAGTCATTCTTCCAAGTTAGGTTGTGAATTGGAGAATATTACAGCTCAATCAGTCCAGGTCACAATATTTGCATAAGTGGTTTAGTCAAAATTGTACTTCCTCTGATAAATTTGTTGTTTTCCTGTGAAATGGAACAGCATTATTAGTGCAACTTCTAGCAAAATATCCTACAGTCCCACCTTAGAAAGACACAGATGATTAATTGAATTAATGTAAAATAGTCATTCATTATTATTATTCTTCTGGTCCTGTCATCCAATGCACTCTCCTTTCCGCTGGTCCGTTTGTCTAAACCTGTGATCTCCAGTTAAAGACCTTCCTGCAAGTGCAAATAGTTTGAACATATTAAGTTTTGATTATTTTGAACATTCCCATTAAATGTTCTATTAATCTTCCTTGTTTTAACGAGAATACTCAGCCTCTAGTTTGTCCACAATAACTGGAGTGGCATAATTGAGGTGCCATCCTAAAAAATCTCCTCTGCAACTTCACCAAGTCCTTTACATCCTTCTTGAAGTGTACTGCCGTATCAATGATTTAGAAATGTGTACCTGAAGTTCCATGCTAGGATTCTTTACCAGCATTCTTGACTTTTTACGCCAACTCTCACTGGTTAGCGCGATGACAGTAATCTCTCCCTCAATGTCAACAAAATTAAGGAGATTGTCATTGACTTCAGGAAGCATAGAGGACATGCCCTGTCCACAGCAATGGGGACAAAGTAGAAAGGGTTGAGAGCTTCAAGTTTTTAGGTGTCCAGATCGCCAACAACCTGTCCTGATCCCCCCATGCTGACACTATAGTTAAGAAAGCCCACCAATGCCTCTATTTTCTTAGAAGATTAAGGAAATTTGGCATGTCAGCAATGACTCTCACCAACTTTTACAGATCCACCATAGGAAGCATTCTTTCTGTCTGTATCACAGCTTGAGATGGCTCCTGCTCTGTCCAAGACTGCAAGAAACTACAAAAGGTTGTGAATGTAGCCCAATCCATCATGCAAGCCAGCCTCCCAACATTGACTCTGTCTATATTTCCCGCTGCCTCGGCAAAGCAGGCAGCATAATTAAGGACTCCATGCGCTCCAGACATTCTCTCTTCCACCTTCTTCCATTGGGAAAAAGATACAAAAGTCTGAGGTCACATGTGAACTGACTCAAGAACCGCTTCTTCCATTCTGCCATCAAACTTTTGAAGACACTCCACTAAGTTGATCTTTCTCTGCACTCTAGCTATGACTGTAACACTACATTCTACACTCTCTCATTTCCTTCTATATGAACAGTATGCTTTTCACTGTATGCTAATATGGATGACAATAATAAATCAAATCAATTAAAATCAAATCAAAATCAACTGCATCTCCAAAGTGGTTCCTGCACTGCTTCAAAATGATAATCTTTAGTTTGAAATGTTCCCTTTATTCTTCTTTTCAAAAATACTCACTTCACACATTCTTGAATTAACAAACATACCCTGAAGACCTCAGAATCATTCAAGTTTCAAATTCATTCTTTTCATTCCCTCTACACCCGGTGGGAAACTTCACAGAAAAGATGTTGGTAACCATCCCGTATTTCTTTGGAATCCATTCAGCCAGAGTCTTGTGAGGGGAGGGTGATATGACAATATGACAATTTCCGCGGCCTTCTAATGTCACGCGATATCACATTCTCTGCTCAGTAAGGTTTGGAGATCTGTGCACTATGTTAATAAGGCACACTCACCTTTAGAATGGACATAGGTTGCTGAGGAGGAGGTGGGCTCCAGTCCAGTGAACCTTCTATTCCCACTAGGATTGCCTCCCTTACATAAACATACATGATGTGGAGTTGCTGTCTTTGGACTACCAAATAAACCTGTTGGACTTTAATCTGTTGTGAGTCTACTTACTATATACATGTCATTATATAACAGGTTCTAGACAAGGGGGGGCAGGCAATAAGGGAATTTGAGGGAAGCATTTGAACCCCATTGCATGTTTTCAGATGGGTACCAGACTTTCCAACTTCATGAGTTTGCTAAATACCAAGAATGTGGCAATAGGGGTATTTATGACCAGTGGAACTTTGCAAAGGAGATGCCCCCACCTCCCCAACCACCACCACCCCCCACCTCCCCTCCCCCCTGCCGCATATGGAGTTTGCCAATCAGATTACAGCATCGCAAGTCAAAGTTTGCCAATTTGTTTTGGCCACTGAGTGCTTCACCATTCTCAAATGCCTTTTTTTTAACCTTTATGCATTTACTTGCTTAATTGGAAGTTTACAACCTTTTGGGTTCCTCATTCACATTTTTGTAGGGTTGCTTCAAACATTGAAAGAGTTGCTGTAATCTAAGTCTTGTTTGCCACTGTTGCCGTGCTCCATCTACTGGGGGAGTTAAGAAGTGGAAAGGCTTTAACGTCATGTCTGCCGCAAGACAATTTATCATCTATTGTGGTGGGATTTAAGCCTGGAACCTCAGAGCTTTGCTCTAGGTTTGTTACTAGTTCAGTGAGTTTTACCACTAGACCACAGGAGGAATCCCTAGAATAACTAGGAGCTGCAGCTGAAATTGATTCAATGAAAAGGATTGATGCCTCTCAATTCTGATCCAGTTGAATGAAGCAAGTAGGGAATTGAGTGGTAGCTTGTCTATGACGAGATGTATACTGTCTTTGGTTGTTTCTGTCAAAGGGTAGACTGTCTTCACTTTAGAGGTAGCATGCCTTTGCCAAGGATTATTATAGAATTCGACAGTGCAGAAAGAGGCCCTATGACCCATCGAGTCTGCACCTACCACAATCCCACTCAGGCCCTACCCCCGTATCCCTACATATTATACCCGCTACACACTAAGGGGCAATTTCTTAGCATGGCTAATACACCTAACCAGCACACCTTTGGACTGTGGGAGAAAACTGGAGCACCCGGAGGAAACTCACGCAGACATGAGAAGAATGTGCAAACTCCACACAGACAGTGACCCAAGCTGGGAATCGAACCCAGGACCTTGGAGCTGTGAAGCAGCAGTGCTAAACACTGTGCTACCTTGCCACCCGATTAGTTTGTCTTTGCCAAGTAGTAGACTATCTCTGCCGAGAGTTAGACTGTATTTGGTGAGGGTAGATTGCCTCCGCCAGGGGTACACAATAATTAATTTATATACATCATGTGTACGTCTATCTCTCAATATTAAGCTAAGTGTCATGTTGGCACAATGGCACAGTGGTTAGCACTGCTGCCTCACAGTGCCAGAGGCCTGGCTTCTTTTTTCTGTGTGGATCACTACCTGTGTGGAGTCTGCACTTAGGCAGAGATAGTCTACTACTTGGCAAAGACAAGTATTAGCCATGCTAAATTCTCCCTCAGCGTACACAAATGGGCGTAGGAATATAGAGACTTTCACAGTAACTCATTACAGTGTTAATGTATGCTAGCTTGTGACACTAATAAACAAAAACTTTAAAAAAAAACTTTTAAAAGATATAATACTGTCTCCACTCATGTACAAACACATAAAAATACAAATTAGACACAGGGGTAGGCTGCTTAGCCCATGGAGCCTGATCCACTATCCTATAACATGGCTGATCATAGACTATCTTTGCTTAGAGCTAGTTTGACTTTGCTAAGGGATAGACACGTGGTCTCAAGACGGCACATGCGTGCAATGGGATCCCACCTGAGCATTTCCCTGCTCGGACAGAATACCACATTAGCCCAAAGCCTCAACCCCCCTCCTTGGGTCAGGTGCCCCACAGCATGAGCCGTTTCATGAAAATGTCCTTCGTGCCTTTCTCCAGCACGCGGGGGCATTTCCTGTACGGGCTAGTGCTGCATACCATCCACTACCGCATCCTCGCCTGTTGCCCGGATACACCTTGGCGAGTCTTGTTGCCATCAGGCTGCGGACGTCCCCAGTGGAGGTCCCTTTGGGATCTCCCCCAATTACATCGTCGGCCTCGGGTGAAGGGTGTTACATGCAGCAGTTCCGCAAATCGTATGAGTCACTGGTTCACGGGCTCCGAAGCTTTCCCCTCCTGTGGCCTCATGGAGTCCATGGACCATGTCTATATTTCATGCCTTAGGTTGCACTCCCTTTTTATTTTCTTGTAGAACATTTTATTGATGTTTTGTTTGCACTTCAGTCCCACGCTCCTGATCTAAGGACACCTGGTGCGGAGAGGGGAGGGTCAGGATGGCAACCTCCTCGTGAACCTGCTCCTGGACCTGGCGAAACGTGCCACTTACAGGCCCAGGCAGCGGGTGATTGAGGGGGCCATCCATCCTGACTGTCTGCCTCTCAGTCATGATGTGGAGTTGCTGGCGTTGGACTGGGGTAAATACAGTAAGAAGTCTCACAGCACCAGGTTAAAGTCCAACCAATTTATTTGATAGCAAACTCATAAGCTTTTGGGGTTTGCCCCTTCGTCAAGTGAATGGACAGTTCTGGCCTCAGAATTGCCTCTCTCCCATGGCTACATTCACGGCCAGGTGTCCCTGGAGAGGGAGCGTGCGGTGTCCACAGGCGTACTTGACACCTTCAGCACCCCTTGGGCATCAAAGGGGCTGGGGTGCATTATTGACCCCATTAATCACATTTTAATTTGATGTTTTCAAGTTTCCTTTGCACTTTGATTTTATTCAGACTGTTCTCCTTCCTTTTACTCTTTCCTGGTTTAACTTTTGTTTATTTGGTTTGACCTTAAAAGAAGCCAACATCTGTGAGTTTGTTTTTGTTGATTTTCTGCCAAATTGTCAGCTCCCAGCAGGAAGGAAGGAAGGAAGAGGGAAGAAAAGCTGTCACCCACCTGCCTGCTGTCCGGCCTGATTGCCAAAAAGAAAGGGATAGACTATATCTACGAAGAGGTCAACTGTTTTCACCATGGGATGGGCTGTCTTCACTAAGAGGTGGACTATCTTTAACAAAGGGTGGACTGTCTTTGCTGATCATTGGACTGTCTTCGTTCAGTAATGGACTGTTTCCACAAAAGATGGACTGTCTTCACAAGGGATGGACTGCCTTCACTGAGCAATGAATTGTCTCCATGAAGACCAGAATGTTTACAGACTAAGGGCCCGATTTTACCATTGCACTGTACTCATTTTCAGGCAGGAAAACTTGGTAAATTTGTGTAAAAGTGAATAGCACGATCTGCGCCTGTCTCCGTGCAGATTCTCACTTTCCCAAGGCCCGAAAATGGCACTGCAATGTCAATTTAAATGTATTTGCATGTATTTAAATTGACTTAATAAGTTGGACACCCAAACTTACTGGCATTTCCCCTTTTACCATTGTATTTACCAATCCAGATTCGTGCAAAACAGACCTACTCGGCAAAGGTCTGTTTCGGGTGCTTCTGAAGAGGAAAGACTAGATTATTCTCTTATTGGGGAGGGGTGGGGGGTGGATGGGGGGGGGGGGGGTGTGGCAGTGAGGAAGAGGGAGGCAATCATTCTCGGTAGGGGGTAGGGGGTAGGGAGGCAGATTGTTTTTGGTGGTGGTGGTGGGGGTGCAGGAGTGGGGGGCACCTCTGTCACTCTGCGGGCAATTGGTGGCGGGGGAAGGGGAGGGCAGGAGTCATGATCGCTCTAGATAGGGGATGGTGGGTGGATAAAGAGGACAGTTATATTGTGGGGGTGGGCAATATCTGTGGGGCCGCTTTATCTGCTTTTTGCGGCCCGTGAGTGGTGTGGCAGGGCAGCATTTTTCAAATATCTTTTCACTGCGCATGTGCAGTCGACGGCTCCAATCAGAGCAGCAGAGCTTCGGGTGAGATAAACCCCATCCACAGCACGATTCAGATTTATGATTTCTTTTCAGGCTGAGTGCGTATGGGGATGTCTGAGAATAAATTTCCTGAATCACACCAGATTCAGCACTTGGAATCAGAATGGTAAAATCATCCTCTAAATGCAAAATGAAGGATTGAGTGGAATGTTCCAGGCACTCCAATACAGATATGGAAGCATTTTAAAATGTATAAAAACTATCCATATTTCACCTGAGGAAGGAAGGAAAAGCTTCCTAAGCTTTCCCTGGTGCCCCACAATTACTTGAGTTCTTGTTAGGAATAGGTATTAAGCATTCAGTTCCTTGAACGTGTTCCACTATTCAATTTGATCTATACCTTCTGATATATTTAGCTAATAATAAATTAATCATCCCACTCTTGAAAATTTTAATTGACCCAATGCCCATGACTGTCAGGGAGAAGATATTCTACTATCCATTATGCAAAGAGTTGTTCCTGATTTCAGTTCGAAATGGGCAAGTGCTAATTTTAAGATTATGAGTTTCTATCCCAAAAGGAGTCCATTTGGCCCAGTGAGTCAGCGACAACTCTCTGAAAGAACATCTTAACCAGATCATCAACACCGCAACACCTCTCCCACCCATTCCCCGTAACCCCACACATTTACCATAGTCAGCCCAACTAACCTACATATCTTTGGACAAAGACAGAATTTTACCTGCACATCCATCCCAATTCCAGGAGTGGGCTAGGCTCAGAGAAAGACATGTTCTGTTGGCCTCGAGTAGGATCGCATGAACCTCGGGCAGATGTACCAGTAAAATTCCACCCAAAGAGTCAATTTAACTCGGCCAATCCACCTAACATGCACATTATGTTTTGGATTCTCCAATAAAAATAATTTATCCATATCTATCCTACAAAATCTCATTTTAAAGATTAAAACTTCTAAATTTGAGGCAATTCAAATTAACTTTCAACAAACTTTCCTCATAAATTAACCCTTTACATCCTGGTATCAATCAGGTGAAGCTGTGCTGTACTCATCCCAAGGTCGGTGTCCAAGATATTGAGGTTACAAGAAAACGTAAGACATTTAGACCCAATTCCCAATTTTCTAATTATCCTTTGATTGGTTTTCATCCTTTCTGTTGAACTTTATCAAATGCCTTCTGGAAGTCCATCTAACCAACACCAAGAGACACTCCCTATCCATTCTGAAAGTGACCTTTTTAAAAAATTCAACAAGATTATTCAGACATTACCTACCCGTCACAATATCTCGCTGACCTTATTTGATCAGATACTTGTCCAAGTGCTCAGTCACTCTATCACTGTTGCTCATATCCAGTATATCTTCTGAATTTATATTAAGCTGAGATATTTACAATTAATTGATTTCTCTCTCATTTCTTAATTTGGAGTAGTATTTACAATTTTTCAACATGTACAATGTTCAAATTGGGAGAGTTAAGTAAGAGTCATTCATTCAAATGTCAAATTGCACACAGTGAGCAAAGTCAAGAGAGAGAAGAAAGGGACAGATAGAATAAGTTTTTTAAAATAAATGTACTTTATAGTCTCCAACAATAATTAAATTCTGAAAGAATCAGGCTGCATACTTGTACAAGTTAATTTTTAGTTTCAGTGAAATCGTTTGGCAATAATTAAGATTTATTATATTGTGAAAACTCACTTACATTAGAAATGACAAACCCAACTCTCTTCTTATCTGGTTAGTGAGTATCTAGGAGTTAGCTGCTGCAACTTCACAACCTCTTACCTTTGTTTCAATGCTGAGTCTCTCTGCTATATACCAGTATAGTGAAGAGGAGCAGGACAGTAAATTCCTTATTTTTGCATTTGGCTGTATGCATGTGCTTTTGCTGGAAAATGCTATCCATTTTATTCTATGATAATGGTAAATGCTGGTAGTGTCACTATTATTTCTAGTGCAGATACGGAAACTTCATTCATTTGAAAGTGTATAATTATTTCACTTGGAAATCAAAAGCACATACTCAATAGCATAGACAATTTGTGTCTGTGTTCTTGATAATAAAACAATTAGGACAGAGTTTTTCTGCCCTATTGGGTGGCATGGTAGCACAGTGGTTAGCACTGCTACTTCACAGCTCCAGAGACCTGGGTTTGATTCCTGCCTTGGGTCACTGTTGTGTGGAATTTGTACATTCTCCTCATGTCTGTGTGGGTTTCCTCTGGGTGTTCCAGTTTCATCCCACCATCCAAAGATGTGCAAGTTAGGTTGATTGGCCATGGTAAAATTGCCCTTTAGTGTCCTGAGGTGCGTAGGTTACAGGGATTAGCGGATAAATATGTAGGAATTTGGGGGTAGGGCCTGGGTGGGATTGTGGTTGTTGCAGACTCGATGGACCAAATGGCCTCTTTCTGAACAGTATGGTTTCTATGATTTCTATTGAGACAATGGTTGGAATTTATAACTTTACAGTTAAACAGATGGTTGGTTGATTCTCCAATGATGCTCGGTTTTCATTTATGCATATGATTTCCACCTGCTGGACAGTTTAGCAAACAAATAAAATATAGATTAAAGATCGAGCACCTTTGTATTAGTCAGGAATAAGGGAGCTAAAGGGTGTCAACACACTTGGCATTATATCACTGCTTGACTGAAATGTTGCTGTTATTTCAACACTGGAGGAAAGGGGCAATAAAAATTGTAGATTCTGCAAGGAAAAGAAGAGGATAGGATTTGCTGGAATGAATTTAAGATCAGGGAAAAACATGTCACCTGGATGATCAGATACACTTTAAAAAACATTGCTGCTTCAAAAGAAATGTCATTTCACTACTCAAACAGTAAGGGGACAACTAAAGATGAGAGGTGTTAAAGATGGACAAAGATCAAGCATAAGATAGCAAATATTCTAAGTTATAGATCCCTTCAAAGATTCATGAAATCGGAAGGATAAAATGTTTAAAGTTTATTTATTAGTGTCACAAGTAGATTTACATTAAAACTGCAATATAGTTCCTGTGAAAATATGGGTGATGTCTTCTCATTGCTCTGCATAAAATTAATGGTTTCAATGTAGCTGCAGGTTGAAGTTGGAACTGGATACTGGGGCAGATATCCATAGATAGGATTCTCAATTTCAACAACTGTAATTGTAGAAGGGATTCAGAATAATCTGGGACTAAAAGACTAACAGATCAGGGTAGATTAATTTAGAGTGAAGTCACAAAGTGACTGGAATATATTTTACAAAAGTACTGTTTACTAAGACACACATATAACCATTGTTAAAGAATTTATATTCTGTATTAAAAACACAGCTTAACTAATGACACACTGCTCTAAGGCATGATGGAATGTAATCTAGTTAAAAGAACGACATTCCTCAGAACAATGAACAAAGAGAAAGAAGAACTCTTATCAGTGTGGACTTCAGATAGTCTTAGACAGTTAATGAATAGAATGCACATTCCACCTGATAAGAAAGTATCATGTGGCTGTCAGAAAAACTTCCAAAGTCTGCGAACTCACATAATCCCATGCTGTCAATGAGCAAACATAATTGGCCAAAGTAAATGATCCATACTAATAATGATTGGCTCATACCTGACTGGTGTGAGCAAATGGCTTTTGAAAATTATATAATTGTAGTACTGACAGTGATGCACTTTTAGAGTAGATTTGAATTCAAATCTCTCTCCCACCTGCATGGACCAAGCTTGGGAAATAAAGAAACGTCTTTAATCAGAATAATAATTCTGTGAGCTTTTGTGATAGCTAAGAAAGCCAGCATAACGGTCTCTGAAAAATGCTCCAATAGTAACAAATCACATTACACCGAGACTTCCTGAAACTATTTGAAATAACCACTTAAAAGACAACTGGGTTAGTTCAAAACTATGGAAATTCATAATTGAAAGATAGACAACAATCAGCATTCTTCAAGAAGATTTTGCAGTTGCAAGCGTTGTAATGCCGACCCTACCCATTCAGGCTATCCCTCTTCCCTCTTACTAACCCCTCACAAACTCCCATACATGCCCATCTTCAGGTTATGCAGCTCGGCAGTGCCCCCTGATTCCCTGGCACTGACACCTGGATCTAGTGGCTTGTGCTGCAAGGAGTCTCCAGTGGCCATTTGCCCCTCTGCTATAGCCAGGTTACAGAGGAAGGGTCATTTAGATCTTGGTGGCTGGACGAGCTGGGACTGGGGTCAAGGGATTGACCTTACCATTGTGTCCCAGGATGGGGAGTAGCGGGGATGGTTCTCATGGCTGGAATGTCTCTTCTAAACCTGGCAGACCTGAAGATTGCCCTTGACATGTTGATTTCAGACATCTCTGTAACCAATACCTGGTGGGTCAGATATAGGGATGGTGGTAATTGGGTTGGATTGGGGGTGTAAGTCAGAGTTGGGGAATGGGGAATGAGGAATGGGGGTTGTGGGGTCAGGTCAAGTTGGGTCGGGAGGGTGGGGATTGGGTTAGGTCAGACCATAAGACCATAATATATAAGAAGAAGAGTAAGCTGTTTGGCCCCTCGAGCCTTCTGTGCTATTTAATAGGATCATGGCTCATCCAACGTTCCTCACATCCACTTTCCTGCCCTTCCCCAGTAACATTTGATTCCCTTAGGATCAAAAATCTATCCATTTCACCCTTTTCACTCTGTCCTCACAGATTTCTGTGACAAGGCTTTTCAAAGATTCACAACCATCTAAGAGGAGAAATTCCTCCTCATCTCAGATGTCAATTGGCAACGGTTTGTTCTGAGACCCTGCCCTTTGGTTCTAGATTTTCCCACGAGGACCAGAGATCATAGGGGTTTACAGAATGGAAGTAGCCCCTTCGGCCCAACTTGTCTATGCCAGTTAGTTCGAATCTACGTGTGTAAACCACATATATTTCATTTGTTATGAGACTTCTTACTACATCTAAAAGATCTCAAGTATCTTAAAATCTGTCTCTTGTCTCAACCATTGATCCAATGTACTCATTACCTAATTAGGAATACAGTCCAAGGGTTCTTATCCATGTATTCAAATATTTACATGACTCATATAGTTAGTGACTCTGTGGCCTCATTGGTTTTAATGAGTACATGATAACAGTCTCTTGTAAGGTCACAAGTCCTTGGGAATTTGGAACACGATGCAATGCAATTCTTTTTTTAATGAACTTTTGTTCTTGCACATCATCGGTTGTCCTCTCCAACTCCCAGTATTGAAGTCACATTATTACTGTGATAAAGATTGATTAGATTGCTGGTCATGTGAACATTATCTAAAAGATGCATTGTCACACAGCTTCAGACTTTATGGAACTCAGCATGAAATAATATTGTTTTTCTCATGGTGATCATTTTCTGTTGTAATCTGTATTGTTGCAATGAAATAAATTGTTAATTTATTCAGCCTGTTTGTTTTTCAATGAGCATAAAATATTCTGCAGTATAATTGAGGGAGAATCAGTGACTTTGAGAGTATTGAGATGGAATTCCTAGGAAAATTAAATGGGGTCAAAACAAATAAATTTGCAGGGAATTAACATTAGAAAGTTTACGTTTTCAACCTGAAATCTGTGCCGTGATTCTCCCAAAAACGCTGTATTTGTGGATGAACTGTTCAAAATCCCAACTGTTCTGTCAGTTTAATTTCTCACCTGAATCACTGTACTCAGACTGCTAGGCACCAATTACTTGATTTAATTTGATTTGATTTATTATTATCATATGTATTAACATACAGTAAAAAGTGTTGTTTCTTGTGCACTATGCAGACAAAACATACCATTTATAGAGAAGGAAAGAATGTAGTGTTACAGTCATAGCTAGGTGTACAGAAAGATCAACTTAATGCACAGTAGCTCCATTCAAAATTCTGACAGCAATAGGGAAGAAACTGTCCTTGACTTAGTTGGTACATGACCTCAGACTTTTGTATTTTTTCCCTGAAGGAAGAAGGTGGAAGAGAGCATGTCCGGAATGTGTAAGGTCCCTAATTATGTTGGCTACTTTGCCGAGGCAGCAGGAAGTGAAGACAGAGTCAGTTGATAGGAGGCTGGTTCACGTGATGGATTGGGCTACATTGACAACATTTTGTTGTTCCTTTTGGTTTTAGGCAGAGCAGGAGCCATACCAAGCTGTGATACAACCAGAAAGAATGCTTTCTATGGTGTGTCTGTAAAAGTTGGTGAGAGTCGTAGCTGACATGCCAAATTCCCTTAGTCTTCTGAAAAAGTAGAGGAGTTGGTGGGCTTTTGTAGCTACAGTGTCGGCATGGGGGGACCAGGACAGGTCATTGGTGATCTGGATATCTAAAAACGTGAAGCTCTCGACTTTTTCTATGCATCTCCATTGATGTAGACAGGGGCATGTTCTTCTCTACGCTTCCTGAAGTCGATGACAATTTCCTTTGTTTTGTTGACATTAAGAGAGAGATTATTGTTGCTGCATCAGTTCACCAGATTCTCTATCTCATTCCTGAACTCTGTCTTGCCATTGTTTGAGATCTGACCCACTACAGTAGTTCAGTTTGAAAATCAAATTGGAGGGGAATTTGGCCACACAGTTATAGAACATAGAACATAGAACATAGAACAATACAGCACAGAACAGGCCCTTCGGCCTTCGATGTTGTGCCGACCAAAATAAAAAGCAATGCCCCTCCTAACTAAACCATTCCCTTCTCATCCATATACTTATCAACTAACCTCTTAAACGCCACCAAACTTGGCGCATCTACAACAGCTGCAGGCAGGGCATTCCACTCCCTAATCACTCTTTGAGTAAAGAACCTACCTCTGATATCCGTCCTATAACTCATACCCCTTAATTTAAAGTTGTGTCCCCTCGTGCTAGCTTTTTCCATCCTAGGAAAAAGGCTATCACTGTCCACCCTATCCAAACCTCTAATTATCTTATATGTTTCAATAAGATCCCCCCTTAGCCGCCTCCTTTCTAACGAAAACAACCTCAAATCCTTCAACCTCTCTTCATAGGACCTGCCCTCCATACCAGGCAACATCCTAGTAAACCTCCTCTGTACCCTCTCCAATGCCTCCACATCTTTCTTATAATGTGGCGACCAGAACTGCACACAATACTCCAAGTGCGGCCGCACTAGAGTTTTGTACAGCTGCAACATGATGCTGCGGCTCCTAAATTCAATCCCCCTACCAATAAAAGCTAAGACTCCATAAGCCTTCTTAACAACTTTATCCACTTGACTGCCTACTTTCAGGGATCTATTGACACATACACCAAGATCCTTCTGTTCCTCAACACTATTAAGAGCCCTACCATTAGCCCTATACTCTACACATTTATTGTTCCTGCCAAAGTGCATTACCTCACACTTTTCCACATTAAACTCCATTTGCCACCTCTCGGCCCAGCTCTGCAACTTGTCCAAGTCACTCTGTAAACTAAAACACCCTTATAGGAATACATAGAGTATAGTAGGGGCTGAGAACACAGCCTTGTAGGGCACTGGTGTTAAGGATGATCATGAAGGAGGTGTTGTTGTCTGTCCTTACTGATTGTGGTCTACGAGTTAGGAAGTTCAGGATCCAGTCACAGAGGGAGGTGCCGAGGACCAGACCATGGAGTTTGGAGATGAGTTTCATGGGAATAATGGTGTGAAGGCTGAGCTGTAGTCAATAATAGGAATTTGACACAGGTCCTTGTTATCTAGGTGTTCCAGGGTTGAGTGTAAGCCAGGGCCAGGCAAATGGTATCTGCAGTGGACCTATTGTGGCAGTAGGCAAACTGTAATGGATTCAGGTAGGCCATGAGGCTGGAATTGACTTGGGCCATGATTAAGCTTTTCCCAAAGAAAATGACTCCTTTAAAATAACCAGGAGGATATTACCCACTACAACAAACATTTAGAGAGATCAGTCAAACATTACCTTGAACACTACCTGTGAGCATGAGGAAGCTTCAGCCATAACATAGAGCCTGTCAGTCATGTTCAAACTGAATATCAAATGCAGTAGAGGAGTTTAGAAAAGCTAATGACTCACTTGCCATCGGCAAAGTTCCACATGACAATGCTATACTGTCTGAATATTGAATTCTAGCACAAGAAGCCAACAGTCCTGGGGCATCTGAATGAACTTCTTTCTCTGTCTGGAGGAAGAAGGCAGGGCTCAAGAATAGGTATGAATCAAATACTGTGAACTAGTAAGAGAACAAAGGTGACCACAGTGATTGCAACAACTATCGAGACATTGCCCTGCTGAGCAATATAGGAAAGGTGTTTGTCTGTGTTGTCTTTGTCACACTGTAGATCCTGGCTATACACGTATTTAACCTAAATCCCAGTGTGGTTTCAGAACTGGAAGATCTACACTTGACACGATCATTGTAGCAGCTGTAAGAGAAGTGTCATGAACAAAGGAGACCCCTATATATATCTTCATTGATCTCACCAAGTCATTCGACCATTGGAAAAGGTGTTGAAAAAGATTGGCTGCCTGCCTAAACTAAAAGTGATCTCCTCTTTCCATGACAACATGATGGGTGAGGTCAGCTATGACAGAGCAAGTTTAGAACTCCTTGAGATCTACAGTAGGATTTGTGTTCTGACATTGGAACTCAGTGGCGTGTGCTTTTCTTTGCAATTGCTGTGTGCCTTCAGGTCACCTACAGAGGTGTCTGCTTGCAAAATCTGCCTGAAAATCTCCTGAGTGGAGTGGGAAAGATGTTTGATGGCCCACCTGCCCTTGTGGCAACTGAGGCCTTTAATTGGCTCCTTAAGGATTTCACGCTGCTCCTTAAAGGTATTTTACCTGACTGTTTGGTCATTTGGGTGGCGGGGAGGTAGTGTGTTGAGAAGGGTGAGGGGGGAATCTACTGCCAAGCTTGAAACCTGGCACCTTTAGCTGAGCAGCCTCCTTTCTATGCCCCCTTGTCAATCAAAAATCTTTCAAACTCAGCCTTGAAAATATCCAATGACCTCCTCAATACTTGGAAGCAGCGCATTCCAAATCCTCAGTAGGCTTTGTGCGAAAAATATCATTCCTCATGTCACCTTTGATTCTTTAATTAATTACTTTAAATCTATATCCTTTGATTCGTGCCACTTTCACCAATGAGAACAGTTTCATTTACTCTTAGAATATGAATAAAGCTGACAAGGTGACGTTTATGGCTCATCTCTGGGTGATAGGCTCTCCTACATGATATGAAGAGTCAACAACATGGCGTGAGTTAAATTTCATTTCAAGATGAAATAATGAGAATTTGTGCCAGATTTGTGCTCATCTATTCCGAATTCTAACCTGGGAATCTGATCAACAAGGTAAGAGCCCATAGAATCCAGGGCAATTTGGCAAATTGGATCTAAAGTTGGCTTAATTGCAGGACGCTGAGGGCACTGGCAAAGGTTGTTTTTATAACTGGGAAGTTTATGTCTGCTGGTGTACCACAGACATCAGCGCTTGATTCCTTGCTGTTTACACTGTGCATTAATGATCTAAGTGTGAACGTGGAGCATACGATCAGTAAGTTTGCAGTAAGACACAAAAACTGGTGCCGTGGTAAATAGCGAGGAGGGAAGCTTACAAGATAATTTGTATGAGCTGGTCAGATGTTCAGGACCAGTGGCAAATGGAATTTAATCCTGAAAAGTGTGAGGTAATGTTGGGAAGACTAACAAGGCAAGGAAATATTCAAAGAATGGCTGAACACTAGGAAATATAGAAGGCCGAAGGGACATTAGGGTGCATGTCTAAGGATCCTTAAAGGCAGCAGGGCAAGTAGATAAGGTGCTTAAAAAAGACATTTGGGACATTTGTCTTTATTGGCTGAGGCACAGAAGATAGGAGCAGGGATGTAATGTTGGAGCTATATAAAACACTTATTAGGCTAGAGTACTGGTCGCCACACTATAGGAAGGATGTGATAGCACTAGAAAAAATGCTGAGAAGGTTCCACAGGGTGTTGCCTGGGCTGGAGCATTTCAATAATGAAGAACGGCTGGATAGACTAGAATTGTTTCCATTAGTTAGAGGGGAAAGAGGGGAGACCTGACTGAAGTGTATAAATTCATGAGGGACATAGATAGATTAGACAGAAAGAAACTGCCCCGTCAGGAGAGGAGTCAATATCCAAGAGGGATTTCATGACTTAAGATAAGGCCCGGAATTTTGCCGGCATGCCAACTCCAATTCCGGGTGTGGGCGTGACTCGGCGAACAACAGTTTCCTTTGGCCTTTTGTGGGATCATATGAAATCCGGGTGGACTTGCTGGTAAAATTCTGCCCAAGGAGCAGGAGATTGAGAGGGGATTTGAGGAAAGTATTTATCACCCACAGGGTGTTGGGAATCTGGAATTCACTGCCTGAAAGAATCGTAGAGGTGCGAACCCTCACAACATTGTGAAGTACTTAGGTAAGCATTTAAAATGCCACAGCATAAATGGGATTAGATAGGTGCTTGATGGCTGGCAGAGACACAATGGGCTGAAGGGCATCTTTCTATGCTGCAAAACTCTATGGAGCGAAGTTTCCCATTCCGCCCACCATGGGAATCGGAGCAGATGAGACACACACACGGAAAGATCCATTGACCTCGGGTGGGATTTTCTATTTTGGCGTGAGCGCAGCTGGAAATTCCTGACCAATGAAATTACAAGGATTATTGAATTTTATTTCACAACTGGCAAAGTAGGATTTGAACTCCAGTCCTCTGGATGACGAGCCCAGGAACATAATCACCCCACAGGTCTAGGACCATAACAACAGGACTGAACCAAAAGTACGCTCCACACTGTCAAGCCAGTCCATAACCACAGCACAAATTCTGGATCAGTACTTTACATTCCAGTTGATATTTGGTTAAAACAGCATATTTAATTATTTTTAGATAGTGGCAGAAATATTTAAGAACACTTCATAACCAATACATTACTTCCTCACGTTATGCTGACAAGGATAGAAATCATAATCTGCATAATAGGATCCTTCAAACTGAGATTGTGTGACCAATTAGCATTTACTTTTGGCTGATGTTGGCTGAGGAAGGAATTCTGCCAAGAGAATTGCTGTTTCTTTTCCAAATGGTTCAATGGGATTCGTAACCTCCACGTGAACCAGCAGAGCTGACAACTGCTTAATGTGTTCAGCACCCTCCAATCGTACCCTGAAATCAGCCCAGATACGCGCTCAAGTTATGTGTTGGGGCTTGAACCAATGACTTTCTAATTCCAACCCATCAGCTGAATCAAGCCAATGCATTGAGCTAAATTCTCCCATGGATGCCATTGACCAGACGTTGGATCCTGAGCCTGTATTCGGTGTCTTGTTTTGGGATGACCGGCCCTCACTGAATAACTAGTAGAAGGGAGAGTGACTGAGGCCTAGCCTGCCGGGGAAGCTGGTAAACATTACAGCGGCCATCAGTACCAGGAGAGGTTTAGATATAATTTAGGGTGGCAATATGATGCAACAATTAGCACTGCTGACTCTCAGCATCAGGGTCCCGGGTCTCTCTTGGGTCACTGTGTGTGCATGTTCCCCCCATGTCTGCGTGGGTTTCCTCCGGCTGCTCCGAAATCCTCTCACAGTCCAAAGATGTGCAGGTTAGGTGGATTGGCCATGCTAAATTGCCCTTTTGTGTCAGAGGGTTAGCTTGGGTAAATGATGAAGTTACGGGGAAAGGGCTTGTGTGGAATTGTGATTGGTGCAGACTTGATGAACTGAATGACCTCCTTCTGCATTGCAGGATTCTATGATTCTATGATTCCATGATCCTGAAGCTGCATAGTAATTAGAATCATGTATCTCCATGAATTCACATTCAATAATGAGGCTATAAGATAGGAAGACAGCATCTTGTCATTTCAAGGTGCAAAGTTGATGTGAAGGGTAAGTTTTTTACACAGAGAGCGGTAGGTATCTGGAATGTGCTGCCAAGGGTGGGGGCGAAGGCAGATAGAATGGAGGCATTTAAAGGGCTTTTAGATAAGCACGTGAATATGCATGGAATAGAGGTATATGGGCAGGCTGCAGGGATTAGGTTAATCTGGTGTTATGTTCGGCACAACAATGTGGGCTGAAGGGCCTGTTCCACTGTTGTACTGTTCTATGTTCTGCCATTATCGGTTAAATCTCAATAATATGAAACACATTCTCCACTGCCTGCTGCGAAGTGTATATGCTTCTGCTGCAGTGTAGGTACGATGTGGAGATGTCAGCATTGGACTGGGGTAAACACAGTAAGAAGTCTCACAACACCAGGTTAAAGTCTCACCTGAGGTGAGTGACCTAACAAAGGAACAGTGTTTTCCAAAAGCTTGTGGCGTTTACTATCAAATAAACCTATTGGACTTTAAACCTGGTGTTGTGAGACTTCTTGCACTATAAATACACCAGGGGGCGCTCACAGCACTAATAATTAAGATTGAAGTTTGCTCCCAAAATGCTCAGTAATTGGCTTAACTATTTTTCCATACCCAGCCGTGTGTTTCCTATCTGCATGGAAAGTCTGAGGTGGCGGAAACACATCAGAGAAAATCCAAGATATTCATTTGTTAAATTCCACACTCGCTTACACTTTTGCCTCTGGTTAAGTTGTTTTGGCATCACAGACTTATATCCGTAATCCTCCAACATTTCCATAGATAGCGCCAGTTAAACAAGGCATGACCTGCTGAGATGATATTTTCGAACATAAATATTTACAAATGGAAAAAATCTGAAGATGGGTCTTGAAGATATTAAGTGATGGGGCTGTGATTATTTCCTTTGATAGCATGCTCTATTGTAGTATTGTACTCAGACAGGAAGATTGCTGATTCACTGTCTTAAAACAAATGATCTTTGTAGTTTGAGTGGGTGGCTCCCTCAAGTTCTGTCATTGTCAGACGACACCAGAAACTTGTCCTGTCAATTCCCACCAGCCCATTCCATATTTTACAGATCCTCGTCAGTCTACTTTACTCCCTCCTCTGCGACAGTAATTTCTATTTTAAATCTTCAATCAACAATACATCACTGGTATGGTTTCTGTACTGATTCTTGCGGAACCTTTCAATTGTTTCAACCTTATATGTAACCCTTATCATACAAGGAACCTCCCCCTCCTACACTGTACACCATATACTCCAGGATTGGACAAACAAATGTTTGGTTGAAATATAACTCTAATATTTTTCTTCTTCAGAAATCCAAGAAACCAGTCTGCTTTGGATAATGTGAATCCCCATTGAACACTATTTGTAAGATGAGCCGATATCTGTTGGAGAATTTGTTTGCATAACTTAAAGCTATCTGTTGGTGCATCCTTTTTAGGAACACAGGAATTAGTAGGGGCCTGTCTGTCCTATCTTTTAATCCCGTTTTTCAGTACATGTTAGCCAGCTCCATATTCAGACCCTTACTGTTATCTTTATTTAGGTTTCAAACACTTGTCTTAGAGTCATGCTTTTTCTCTTTGATCCGAACATGAAATTCTGTCGTGTTTGGATTGCTGTCACCTTGTTGCTCCTTTACCATGAGGTTATTGATTAATCCTGGGTCATTGCACATGAACAATTGAGAATAAACTGCTCCCTGGTTGGCTCTGGAATACAGGACTCTAAGAAATTGTGTCAAATACGTTTTATGGGCTAAATATCTCAGCTATCTTTGTCAATCTGATTTTCCCAATCTACATCTAGGGAAAAGGGGGTGGTCTTACCAAAAAAATTTTAAGTACCAAATGAACATGACAACAGGAAAGTTTCTGATCAGGTACTGGAGGGGGGGGGGGGGGGGGGGGGGGGGGGGGGGGGGGGTGGTGACTCGATGGCCTCCACTTCTATTGGCAAGCCCATCACATCAGATCTCCATTGATGGGGACCGCATGTGAGCCTCAATCGTGAAAATCCTCACTGCTAAGACAGCGAGCCAGGCTGATAGCATCCCAGGCTCAGTAATATTATTAAATTCAGATTTAAAGTAGATTTCAATATTACAATCAGTCTCACACCCTTCCTGAGCATGAGGCTCTTCGTGATGGATACCCAAGACCAGTAAGATCATGAGAGACGAGAAATCGGATGTGAACCTGATTTGTCGCCACTCACATGATGTTATTGGCTCGCCTCATTCATTGATTGGTGGGCCAAGAAGAAAACATTGCCCCTAAAGAATTCCATAATTATTGTAATGCCATTCTATTCATGTGCCATTTACTTCTTCCTCAATGCTCTATTCTAGTGTTTAACTACTTTGAGAGTGCCTATAAATTACTTCCACAGATGACCACTTACATTCCTATCTCTACCCAAACTAATTCTATAGTTTCACCTTTGAGACCGAAGTCATTCCTTACTTCTGTACTAATGACACCTTTAATTAGCAAAGCAACCGCACCATCTTTTCTAGCTTCCTGTCTCTCTGAAATGCCAAATACATTTTAATATTCAGATCTCAGATCTGGTCGCCTTGGTTTCTGCAGTGGCTATCAAATCATGCATATTTATTTCAATCCGTTTTGTTGCAAGAACTGCAAGCATTCAGGTACAGAGCATTTACCTTTGCCTTTTTAAAAGATTTTTACTATCTAGGCCATATCTAACCGTGCATTCCTGTAAGACCCTCTACCTAGTTTAAAGGTTGTTTTGTCTTTATTCTGGCTATGATTGACACAATAACATTTTTCTTAAACCATTAAGTAATAGTGTATATGATTACATCAGTTGTTTAGCTTTCCTGCAAGTGGGAATCTGCCTTCGTGGTCAATTTATTGACAATCCTCAGTATGCATCTAATTAGTTCTAATCCACTCATCCCTGATGGTTCTGTGGGCTCTTTACGCTGTTTTTGGCTATGACCTTGTGCAGTATAAGGTAAAGCTGCTTTTAGTCCATTTACTTGTTTTTTGATTACATCACTATACATCATCAGATGTTCCCTGGCTAGGTCCCCTTTGAAAGTTACACTTGAGGTACAGTTTGTCTCCACTTTTGATCTAATGATGGAGAGCAGATCATTGATAAAGCAGCTGAAGATTCTTGGGCCTAAGACATTACCCTGAGAGACTCCTGCAGAGATGTCCTAGAGCTGGGATGACTGATCCACAACCACAACCACAACCATCTTCCTATGCACCAGGTATGATTCCTATCATGGAGAGTTTGCTCCCTGGTATCCATTGGTTCCAGTTTTTTTGGAAAATGGATTTACGTTTACTATCTTCCAATCTAATGGAACTCTCCCTGAATCCAGGAAGTTTCAGAAAATTAAAACAATGCATCAACTATCTCACTAGATTCCATGACATAGCATAGCATTTTTTGGCATTGAATGCAACCACCTGCCATCTTTGGAATTCCAAAACATTATTTTGCAAAGAATTGATATGATCTTGAGTTTTTTAGAAGTCTGTAAATAGTCCTAACCATTTTTTCAAATTTTTTGGCAAGATAATTTATGCATGTGAAGGAAATAAAGCCCCATTATAATTCCCGGTGGAAATCAGAAAAGGATATCTCTAGGAGAGGTTGATACCCCATCACATAATACTCTGGGTGTAATCTTATCAGCCATTCACATCATACTCCTGCTGTAACAAAGTTGGTGAACTTGGCACCCAGCCAAATCTCCATTCATTGCATCAGGATGGGAAGACCTCACTGGCATGCAAGGACATGACATTCCAGCCTTTGTCTTTTGTTGTGGAGGAAGTGTCGGATCCAATTAATAACGTTTCCCTGATTGCATATTAGTGGAGATTGAATAAGAACTTTTTAGGAGGAACTTTGTGAACGGCTTATGAGAAATTGACTTTGTGAGTAGTTTCATCACTTTTGAATCTAGGTCAGTAACAGATGGTGCAAGCTGTGACTAAACACAATGCTGATTATCTATCTTGATACTGTGAGATTCTAAATGCTTCATTACATAAGAACAAACAACATGTTCAAGCGATTTGCAAATTGCACTGATGAGAGAGATAATAGTCCTGATGAGATAGGATCTGCTTACACATCCAGGGGTACCATTGTCTCTGCTGGGGTCTCGCATAGGCATTGCATCTTCATTAAATGGAATGTGACTTCACAGTAGCAACTATTTCAAGTTTGTTTAGCAAGAATGTATTTTTCTTTTAAAAATGGCTCTCTTTAGGTGATCAGCTGATCAAATTCCAAATTAATATTGCATATAGTGTATCTATGTGACACTTCCCTGAAGGCTATGAAATGAACCAGCTGAATTTTTGTTATAACAGTCTGGTAGCTTTGTGAGCATTATTAATTGGATAATTAACATTTTACTGCCAATTTAACAATCAATGAAATGTTAATTCTTTCAGCTGCCATGATGTATTCATATTTCCAATGGGTTTATCTGAACCTCTGTCCAGTTATGTTACCAGTATGCTATCATATCCTCAACCGATCAGGAACATTTTTTAGTAAAAAGAGGAAGAAACATATCATTGCAATAACAATTTACAGTCATGTGAGAAATTTTTCCTATTATATGCAACCATGCTCTGGAAGTAAATAAATCTGTCAATGTTAATATCTTGTTTATATAAAATGTGGCTGCTATAATCAGAGCATGCAGTGTAAATCCATTACAGTGTGAAAGATTTGAATCATAATCATTGCATTCATATCTGCAGAAGGTTGAAGGTTGACCCGCCAGTGGCTAAACATCGAAATGTCCATTGGATAACAACATTTGAAAACAATCTAGACAGGAACTCATCATTCTCCCTCCTTCACAACCCTACAATCTCCACACTCTCTCCCTCTTTAAAAATGTTGAACCCTCCAAAGGAATGTGTGATAGCACATATTAATCATAGGGTTCACAAAATCCACTCTCACACTTTTTGGAGTACTCCTGTCAGAATATTGGATGAATTGATATCTAGTGACATTTCATATATTTTACTGGAGAACCCAAGCTCAATAGCAGAGTAGGAGATGTTTTGTGTTGCCAAAACTGTGAAATGCATCACTTCCAGCCAATGATTTAAGACCGCTGCACACACGGTATCAATTCTCTCTATTCTTTCCAATTTCAGATAACAGATCTTGAGGTGTAACCAGTTGCACTGCATTGCAATGGGTGTTGTTTATCCACAACTATCTATGTGGCATCAGATAAGAAGTTGGACACGATGAGAGATTGAACTAGGGAAATAGTTAAGAGCAGAATATGGTCTCAAAAAGATGAACAATCATTGCTGTTGTCACTTAAAACCAGAGACTTTGGTGAGTGTTGGGTCCAATGTTAAGGGAACTGGCCTGAGGTTTTGAAATTTCTGCACACAAAAAAAGATTCCACAGGGGAGAAATATCAGAAAAGGGATGAGGGAATAATTCTCGTGGATGATTCCATTCCTGAAATAGAACTGAATTGATCTTTGAAAGAGACAGTGCAGAGCCAATGGGCTAAATATTCTCTTTTTATGTTGTCTTATCCTATGATTCCATGCAGACAACAAAATGTTCAGCTAGACCATGAAATCAACAATTATGTTGCCTACCATATACGCAGGTAATGAACTTCAACTCATGTGTGAATAATTTGATTATTTTCCTTTATTCTAAAGTTAAAGTTTATTTATTAGTCACAAGTAGGCTTATATTAACACTACAATGAAGTTACTGTGAAAATCCCCTATTCGCCACAATCCAATGCTTGTTCAGTTTCACTGAAGAAGAATTTAGTATGGCCAATGCACCTAACCAAGGCATCTTTTGGATTGTGGGAGGAAACCGGAGCATCCAGAGGAAACCCATGGAGAAATGAGGAGAACATGCAACTCTCGTCAGGCAATCCTTAAGGGACATTAGTGACCCAGATGGATCTTCTGGCCTGTTGTGCTGTTTGAGCAATGTGATCGGCCAGCAGCCAGGAGACATCAGCAGAGCCTGTTTCATGGGTATCTCCAGCTCCAAGACTTTAGAGTAATCAGCTCTGCTCTAGAAAGTGGAGTGGAGCTGATTTCAATATTTACATTAATATTTACATCCGATTAGCAGGCTGGAGACTTCAGCTCTGGGCCTGCTGGCATTCCCCCCCCCCCCGCCTTCCCCCATTAGCAGGATTTACAACTGCTTCTGCATCAGGCAGCCAACCCCATTAGAAGAAGCAGAGGCCATTGAGGCTTCCCCAGGAGGTTGGATGTAAAAGGGAAAGTGCCCGCTGGGCAGTGTCAGCTTGGATCCCTGGCATTACCCAAGGATCAAACTGGCAATGCCTGAGGGGCACTTTGGAGCTACCCATCGGGTAGATGGAAGATTTTAATCACATTTATCACTTATCACTCCCTTTGATGTTTTAAATAAAATATCAATTACGTTCTAATTTATTTTAAAATATTGATCTTGGGGTAAGGCCAGAGAAGATGGGGCCTATTGAGGCTGGAGTCTATGGGGGGGCAATAGGTGGGAGGTGGAGGGGTGAATCCCACTGCTATTTTGCATTAGGATTGCTGGTGGAGAGAGGACAGTGATTGGGGCTGGCCACCTGGGTGGAGCAGCAGGGGGATTCAAGGCTGCAGAGAGATGAATCTGGACTGGTTGGAGGCAGGGGGACACATCGGGGCTTGCCCAAGTGGTCCGGGAGGTGAGTGATGGTGGTGTAAGGGCCGGGAGTGTATCAGGCAGTCAGGCTGTCCAGCGATCGGAAGGCTGGCACTGCATGACCATTGCACATGCACCGAACCCGCTCTGACAGATTTTCAGAGTGGAATCTCGCTAGGGCACACTGCAGTGCTCAGAGTGTCATAGATTCAATCTGAGGGGCGGACGGCGGTTAGCACTGCTGCCTCACAGCGCCAGCCCAGGTTCAATTCCTGACTTGGATCACTGTCTGTGTGGAGTTTGCACGTTCTCCCCGTGTCTGCGCGGGTTTTCTCTGGGTTCTCCAGTTTCTTCCCACAGCTGGTTAGATACATTAATCCGAACAGGTGCCGGAGTGTGGTGACTTGAGGAATTTCACAGTACCTTCATTGCAGTGTTAATGTAAGTCTTGCTTGTGACTAATAAATAAATTTTTAACATTTGAAAGTCCCACTAAAAAAAAAGATGTTATTTCTGTTTCCTCATGAGTTGGGGATTTCTGGTGAGTTGAAGAGGCTTTTTGGGAGAACCCTGGCACACATTTTTTAATTAATTCAAACCTCACCATCTGCCATGGTGGGAATCAAACCTGGATCCCAAGGGCAGTACCCTGGATTTCTGGATTACTTGTCAAACGGCAATATCACTAAACCACTGCCTCCAAGATGATGGGGTGTGGGAAGAACCTGATCATTGTCATTCAAGTTACAACCTTGGCTGCAGACAATATCTACAATGACTTGTTCAGTGGATTTCCAGGGAAAAGAAATAAAGAAACTCGGTGAAATTCTCTGAAATAATGCAGGAACTGCAAACAGGAACATATTTGAATAAGAGAATCAGATGTATTTCTCAGGTTCTGTTGTGGAATCACAGGTTCAATATTAAAAAAGCCTTTTGAGAAATAGAAGGGTTGGACTAACTTTTTCTTTATTCATATGTGAAATATGGGCATCACTGGCTGGTCAGCCTTTATCACCCATCCCTAGTTGCCCTTGGAGGACAGTTGAGAGTAACAGAAATCATAGAATCCTTATAGTGCAGAAGAAGGCCATTTGGCCCATTGAGTCTGCACCGACAACAATCCCACCCAGGCCCTATCCCTGTTACCCCACATAGTTACCTTGCTAATCCCCTGACATTAAGGGGCAATTTAGTGTGACCATTCAACCTAACCCACACATTTTTGTACTGTGAGAGGAAACTGGAGCACTTGGAAGAAGCTCACACAGACACGGGGAGAATGTGCAAGCTCCACATAGACAGTGACCCAAGCCAGGAATTGAACCTGGCCCCTGGCGCTGTGAAGCAGCAGTGCTAACCACTGTGCCACCATGCCACCCCACGTTGCCGTGGCTTTGGAGTTACAAGTAGGCCAGACCAAGTAAGGATGTCAGATTTCTTTTCCTATAGAATATTAGTGAATCAGATGGGATTTTCAGACAATCGACAATGGTTTCATGGTCATCAGTGAATTCTTAACTTAAGATTTTTTTAAAATTGAATTCAAATTCCATTACCTATCATGGTGGGATTTGAACCCGGGTCCCCAGAACATTAACTAAGTTTCTGGATTAATCATTTAGCAATAATACCACTTGACCATCACTTTCCCATGATATACTTTACAGATATCCTTCAAGAAGGTGTGCTGTCACTCACCCCTTTGTCAAGCCAAAATGTGAGTTTAACCTTCAATATGAGGTTGAAACTCTGAAATGGCTTTAAAAAATGTTTTTGTTGGGTCAATAACATTCTGGAATATATGCATTGAGATTGAGATCAGACTACCTCACCCATCTACCACCAAACCTATCCAACCACATATTGACTTACTCCACACACCTCCCACTCTATCCATTCACTTGTTCATCCCCTCATCCATGAACATTCATCCATTCACCCCCATTCACTGATATTCTCACTGGATTGTCAGATTCCGTGGATCCCGAATCATTGTTTAGAGACAATGGATGTCATAGTCTGAGGAAAGCAAGAGGAAAGCATAGTCTGGCACATGTTGGCTGGGGAAGGCAGTTCTGTTGGTTCTCCACTGGCCCCTGCCAGTTCCAAGAGACTCTATCAAAAACAATTGTAGTCGTCAATCCAGATCGCTCAACTATCACAAGCACTCACCGCCTGCAGAATTCACTTTCCATCCCTATTCAAGGAGGGCTCTCGGACTGTGATTCATTGTTGACAAAAATATTGCACCTTTGAACACAGTTCGCTTTTCCTCTTTTCCTTATCTCTCAACTGGTTCATTCACAGTGGGTGAATAAACAGGACTCTGTTATACAGTGTATTGACATGTAATTGCTCTCTTGAAGGCAATACGGTTATTAATATTATTTTTGTGCGCGTATCCCATAAGATACAGGAAGGTGGTAGACCAGTTTTGAGGAAGTCAGTATCTTGTGGTATTGACTCCACTTACCACAAAGATCGTCATAAATGCATCAATCTGAGAGATTTACATTGTGCAATTGATGTCGTTCTGGCTAAAACAAGAAGTGTAAGTGGAGGAAAATGCTTTTGACTGGAAGAATAAATTATGTTCTTTCAAAACCGAAGAGCCATGGTAGTAGATCAGCATTATTTGATGGTATCACTTGAGTCTCTTTGTCTCCCTCTGTACAATTGGGCTAATAGTTTGGAGGAATTCACTAGCCATATCATGTGGGAAAGCTTCTCAGGACTTACAGTTCATCAAGAGATATAGGGTAACTTGTAAGTATCTGCAAGAGATGCCCCATTAGCAGACTCTCATGTTTACTCAGGGACTGATGGTGGAATCTGAAATCAATGACAGCGTTTTTTGTCCACCTCCCAAGTGCTGATAGAATGGATGGTGACAGCTACGTTAGAAAGTTTTACTACCTGGACTTCTGCTGAAATGGGGTCACTGGGAGGGAAAGCATGTGAGCAGAAGTGTGTCTGAAAGAAGCAAAACTGAGGCTGCTTCAAGCATTGAGATATAAAAAAAATCCTGTATAAGAACAATGGACACGGGAATAACAATTTATTGGGACCAAAACAGTAAAACCAATGACTTTACAATCTCACAACATCCTACTCTGGCCCACATATTTCACATTGACAGGTTTCTTTCTCACACATTGAAAAACAAAGCTCAAAGTATCATTTGAATGGACATGTAGTCATGTACTTACGTGGTTGATGAGTTACTGAACTGTTTAAAATACTGCAATGCCTTGTATTATTGTATTTTACAATGTGACAAAGGGTAGTACAGCCTCACAATTGTGAGATAACAGACAATTCAAGGTCTTTATACAACTAACATAATCCAGAAATTGATTCACTGTCCAAATGGATTTCAATGAATCTGGATGGGTTAATGAACAATAAATTGGAATTTTCTTTTACTCATTCGTAGGATGTGGGCATCGCTGGCTATACCTTCTTCATTGCCCATCCTTAATTGCCCTTGAGAAGGTGGTAGTGAGATACCTTCTTCAATCACTGCTGTTGATATAGTGTATGTACATCCACAGTGCCATTCGGCAGGCAATGCCAGGATTTTGACTCATAGACACTGAATGAGTGATGATATATTTCCAAGTTAGGATGATAAAGTTTAAAGTTTATTTATTAGTCACACATAGGGTTTCATTAGCACTGCACTGAAGTTACTGTGTAAATCCCCTAATCGCCACACTCCAGTGCCTGTTCGGGTACACTGAGGGAGAATTTAGCAAAGCCAATCTACCTAACCAGCACATCATTGGACTGTGGTAGGAAACCGCAGCACCTGGAGAAAATCCATGCAGAGAATATAAAGACCCCACATAGACAGTGACCCAAGGTGGGAATCAAACCTGGGTTCCTGGTGCTGTGAGACAACAGTGCTAACTGTTGTTCCACTGTGCCACCCAAAACTTGGAGTGGAATTTACAGGTGGTGATGTTCCCTTGTGTCTGCTGCCCTTGTCCTTCTGGATGTAAAAGGTTGTGGGTTTGAAAATTGCTGAAAATAAGCCTTAGTGAGTGCCTGCAATGCGTCTTGTAGATGGTTCACACTGCTGCCATTCTGCCTTAGTGATGGAGGAAGTCACTGTTAGTAGATGGATGCCTAACAAATGAGGCTGTTTTGTCCTAGATGCTGTTGAAGTTCTTGAATGCTGATAGAGCTGCATTAATCTGACAAGTGGAGAAGATTCCATCACACTCCTGACTTGTGCCTTCTAGATTGTGGTCAGAATTTGGACACCAGGAGGTGAATTCCTCACTGCAGGTTCCCAGCCATTGGTCTGTATTCACAGTATTTGTATAGCTCGTCCAGTTACGTTTCTGGTCAGTGTTAACTCCCAGGATGTAGGGGGATTCATTGATGGTAATGCCATTGAATGTCAAGGGGTGGTGGTTAGATTATCTCTTGTTGGATATGGTCATTGCCTGACATTTGTGTGGTGCGAAGGTTACTTGCTACTTGTCAACCCAAGCCTGGGTATTATCCAGGTTTTGCTGCATTTGAATGTAGACAGCTTCAGTATCTGTGGAGTCATAATTGGTGTTGAAAATTGTGCAATCATTAGCGAACATCCTCACTTCTAATCTTATAATGGAAGGAAGGTCATTGATGAAGTAGCTGCAGATGATTGGGCCTAGAACATTACACTAAGGAACTCCTACAAAGATGGTCTGGAGCTGAGATGATTGTCCTTCGACAACCACAACCATCTTCCTTTATGTCAGCTACAATGCCAATTGATGGAGAGTATTTCCCTTGACTCCAGAATTGGAGGAAGTTACAAGAGATGATGGCAATTCTGTATCCTTTATGCTGACATACTGGACATCCAAAACTATTAAATCATTTCAGTTTGATCAAGCTAATCATGACGTTACACTTACTGTCTTGTTAACCATTAGAATAACTCACTTCATCTTTGGATCCTTTCACACTTATGATCTTATTGTTGACAGACGAACTGATGTGCAGAAATAAGTCCTGGTACACCTTGGGACAGTTGCACTCTCATTGACAAAAGCCTTCAATACACAATAACTGTTACAGCAAGATAACAATTTCAAGAAAGAAATCATACTTATCACTTGAATATACAAGCATTTGTTGAAGCCAGCAAGAAATAAATCTCTTCCCAAACAAACATTCCCCACAGCTCCACCTGCGCAACAAAATAATTTCTTAACCTGAAGAGGGCTGAAAATTAAACTGAATCAAGAAGGAGTGACAAGAGATGTGTACCAATAACTTAGTTCCTGATCCACCAAAGTTAGTTTTAACGATGTAGTCACGTTAATAGCTGGCGTTGGTCTACACACATCAGATTCATAGAAACCAATTTAAAAGACCATTATTAAGGCCCCTTGACGCATTTCTTTATTATATGAATGTCCAATTTCCAAAGATCGAAATATTAAATCTGAACTGAAACCGTACATGAATTATCACTGATATAGAATTCAACATCATGAAATAGGTAGGAGTTTGAAGCTGGAGGGTGGACAGCTCAAAAAAAATCTTAAAGGATGATGATGTTTACTTTAACAATTTTCAGGAGATGGTGACTAAAATTTGTTAGATGTTGACATTCACGAAAGGCAAAGTTGAATCCTGGGGGATACCCTACTATGTGGCAAATGGATTAATGTGAAACCCATTTTCAAAGGACATGTTGAAACAGATTGAGGAAAGATAGTTCCACCTGAATATGAAGAGATTTTAGCAGAATGCATAACACAGGACAGGAGCGGACTAGCAGTTTGTGGGGCCCCATGCTTAGCTTCATTTTCAAGGTCTGTTCAACCTGGGATCTGAAGACTGAAGCCCTTCCCTTCATGCAGACTTCTTCTTCTCCCCATTTCTCATACAGATCTCTCTTTCCCCCACTCCTCAAATAGCCTCTCTCTTTCCCTCACCTCTCATTACAGATTATTCTTCCTCCCCCATTCTCTTACTCTCTCCCCCACACTCTCGCATACTCCCATCCCTCACACAGACTCTCTTCCCCCCACCTCTCATACAGATTTTCTCTGTCATCCTAACCCTCTAATCCACTTTCTCTTTCCCACCATTCCTCTCACAGACTCCTCTTTCCCTTCTCCATACATTCATCTGAAACCACTCCTCCCCCCAACACCACCACAAGTGGCATAATGGGAAATCTTGAGATGCAGAAGCGCTAAGAAAATGTGTTGACCATGTAATTTCTCATTCTTCTGTGACATTGTTTTCCTGTGCATTAATCATTTGATCCCCAAATGTCTGTAAGGCTACATTTCTTTTCAGTGGGAAAACTTCATGCTTATGGACTATGAATCATTGCATGCATCTTTAGCACAGCTAGAATTCATTCTGCAACAGTTAAATTATCTAATTCAAACTTGTTAAAAACATGAATTACAGAGATTTGTTTCCAAGAAATGGGACAAAACTGGGTTAATAGTGTTAAGATACAAATGAGTAATAATGGCAGAACTAGCTCCAGAGCTGAGTGGCTATTCTTGTTCCTGTGTACTATATAGATATTAATCAGTGAGGTTTGATACATATGTGCAACCATTCATATATCAAGCTTTTTATTCAGTCAATTCAAACTAGCCCTGATCTCAAAGAACTAGTCAGCTAATTAATTTCGCTAGCTAAATCGAGGTTAAATGTTATCTGGTCTTGCAACCTGATCAATCTTCATTGCCCTGAACTAAGCTAACATCATTTATGCATTCACAATCAAGGAGTCAATATCTAATACATTTGTCATCTTCAATTGTGAAAATGAACACAAAGGACTTATGTGGTTTTCCTGGCCATGGATAGAATTTATAAAGTAAAGTTTATTTATGATTCATAAGTAGATTTACATTCATGCTGCAATGAAGTTAATGTGAAAATCCCCTAGTTGTCACACTGTAGTGACTATTCGGCTACAATGAGGGAAAATTTAGCATGGCCAATGCACCTAACCAGCACATCTTTTGGACTGTGGGAGGAAACCAGAGCACCCAGAATTTGCACATTCTCCACGCAGACACAGGGAGAATGTGCAAACTCCACACAGACAGTGACCCAAGTCGGAAATCGAACCTGGGCTCCTGGGACTATGAGGCAGCAGTGCTGATCACTGCTCCATTGTGTTATAAACTTTTACCATGGAAATGCCACTCGGTTAGTTGTTTTCCTCCAAAGCATTTTTGACATTCAATTATGCCTTTAGTTAACTTCTGCAGTATCTGATACTGTATAGACAATCGTGTCATTGTTTTATACTTGGTGAAATACTTAGTTTCAAGATTTCGGATGAATTATGTAAATAACCTTATTTATGTTCTCTACACTTTATTTTTATCAACCGGCACACAAAGTTCGGAATTTTACTGGCACACCGGCCTTGATTCTGGGGGCCGATGAGTCTCGGAGAACGGCATTCTTCTTTGGCCTAGGGCTGGATTGTACCAATCTTGGGCAGACATGCTGATTAAATCCCGCCCACAATCTCCATTTTTCGAACCTTTCTTTTTAACTGAAAATTGAACTCATTCTTAGCAAGTTGTTGGTACCAATACGTTTCTCAATCAAGTCGCAGCTGATGGTAAAGCAACTGTTGACGTGAACTGAGGGGTTTTAGGAAATGGAATATTCACACGAGAACCAGTGGCAGGAATGGAATCCATTATAAGTTTCAAATCTGAAATAAATATAGGAAATAGGATGACATGGAAAATTCTTTCCATGAACTGTGCATAGCTTCCATCTGTTGTAATCGGATATCATCTCAGGAATGCTGTTACACAGTAAATCCATACCTCCCAACTTGTTGAGTGAGGAGCAAATTCTTGCCTTCACCCTCAGCTATTTATTCCTTGCCATACTAGCTTTTGAATAATTTCTAACAAAGTATCATTGTTTCCTAATGTTCACAGCTAATTTTAGGCATCGAGGGTATGCTTCAAATAAGATAAATTAAGTGATTGACAAAACTTCTTGGGTCTAAAGAAATCTCTATATTCTAAGAGAATTTGATTTTACATGATCACAGTCTTGTGCAATACTTATCAAGCCGTGAAATCTAAAGAAGTTGCAGCCCGGATGCAGAGGTTCTATATAAGAAATCTTTGCCTGTATTGCTCCTGGTGCATTAGCACAAAGGAAGAAAGGCATTAATCAAAAGCTCTTTCTGAGGGAGTGCAGGCTTAGAGTGAACTAATTTGGCCTCAACTTAGTGCTAGGGTGAGGGATTGACCTGCAGAATGTACTTCTTTTTCCTGGTGTCCCAGTGGTACATTCCCGTATGCCTGTTACAATGATGACTGCCCCTTGAACACTTACAGGAACAAACTTCATCACAATACCAGGGATCACCTTTCTGAGTGGACTGTCAAGATCCACTCACTGTTGAAGGAGCCTGGATGCAAATTGGTCTTCCACACGCTCGCATGCCCACACATTCAGCATTTCCAGCACTGGGGACTGGGGTTGATGGAGGGGGATGGGGGTGAAGAGGGGTGGTTGGTGTGTGAAAGGAGGGTAAATAGGGTAGAGGAGGATGGGTAAAGAGAAGGGATGGGTGTAAAGGAGGGGGATGAAAGAGGAGAGGATGTGGGTGAAGGAGGGGAGGTTGGGAATGATGGAGGGGAGGGTGGGGGTGAAGGGGAAGGGTGGGGATGATAACGGGGAGAATGAGGGTAAAGAATGGGAGGATAGGAGAGGTGGAGGGGAGGATGGAAGTGACGGAGGGGAGGATGGGAGTGGTGGAAGGGAGGATGGGATGAAGGAAAGGATGATGGGAGTGATGGAAAGGAGGATTGTGTGTGAATTGGGTGGGAATGGGTGAAGGGTGGTTGAAGGGTAAAGGAGGGGAATAATGGTTTAGGAGGGGAGTTGGAGGTTGAAGGAAAAGGGAATTGGATGAAGAATGGGGAAAGGACGGCAACCAGGAGATGAAGGAGGGAGACGAGGAATGAAGCAAGGAGGTTGGGGTGAAGGAGGGGAGAAGGGGTGATGCCAGGAAGGTGGGAGATGAAGGAGGAGTGAGGAGTGAGCAAGATGTGAAGGGAAGGTAGGTGATGTTTCCTGCCTCCTTATTGGTGTGGAGCTTCAATCCCAGTCCCGCCCACGTGTTAGACATTCAGGCTAGTGCTTTCTCAGATCTGAACTCCTGAACACTGGATGATAACTGTAGGTACTCGTGGCAGAGATATAATTCCCATCAGGAACCTGGGCTGTGTCTCTCACTGATCCCATATGGCCTCTCCTCACCGCACAGGCAAAATGGTTTCATCTCACATTGTTTCCAGGAAACAGGATACAGTGGTTAGCTAGGAAAAGGAATTTGCAGCAGGAGCCAAAAACTTTGGCTTCAGCAGCCTTCCCCAAATTTAATTTCTGCTCATCCAGTATAGAATGTCAGATAAGAAGTCTAATAATTTAGCAACGGTGGAAGAGTTAAGAGAGGTGGTGGGGAGGTAAGCTTGGGCATTGACAGCATTTCTAGCAAAACTAATGCTATTCTCTCAGAAGATGCCATTGAGAAGCAGCATGTAGACAAGATATAGGACATGATAAACATTAATCACTGCTGGACAAGCTCTCTGGCACTGAAAATTAGCCAGCAAAATGGTGGCAACATGGTGGCACAGTGGTTAGCACTGCTGCCTCACAGCATCAAGGACCTGGGTTCGATTCCTGTCTTGGGTCACTATCTGTGTGGAGTCTGCACATTGTCTACATGGTTTTCTCTGGGTGTTCTGGATTCCTCTCACAGTCTGAAAGACATCTTGGTTAAATGCACTGGGCGTGCTAAATTCTCCCTTGCAGAGTGAGTGTGGCAACTGGGAAATTTCCACATAACTTCATTGCAGCATTAATGTAAGCTTACTTGTGACACTGATACTTAAAATTGAGGTATTTTGTCTTTCGGCATTAATTGATATTGGAAATTATAAAAATGTGAAATTTAGTTTTTTTTTGAAAGTACTTTCTCTTCTTGTCTCTCATAATCAAATCTTTCTTTCCCTTTATTTCTCTTTTTGTGCTTGATTTGGCATTGAATATATGCATTCTGATTTTCACTTGCTTCTCAGTCATGCGCTGTTAGTTTCACAACTTTTCAAGTTGATTGGTTGAGGGGCAATATAGTCGCTTTTCCTGTTCATCCAGGTGCCAGATTACTGTCTTGCCCTAGTTGTGAAATTCCTCGCTCGTAATTTCAGCAACCCATCATACAAAAAAAGATCTCAAACCTTGATGTCCAAGGGTAGGCATAGCAAAGCCATTAAAGGCAAAAATCTGCAGATGCTGGAATTTGAAACAAAAACAGAAAACATTGGAGAAACTCAGCAGGTCTGACAGCATCTGTGGAGAAAGAATAGAGCCAACATTCGATGACCCTTTGTCAGAGGCATTAATTGGCCTGCTGTGGCAAAGTGTATCCCAATATTTTCAATGTTTCTACTTTTACATTAAAATGCATTTAAAGTTTATTTATTAGTCACAAGTAAAGCTTACGTTAACACTGCAATGAAGTTATTGTGAAATCCCCCCCAGTTACCACTGTCCAGTGCCTGTTTGGGTCAACGCAGCTAACCAGCTTACCAGACATGGGAGAAAACCGGAGGACCAGGAAGAAACTCATGCAGACACGGGGAGAATGTGCAAATTCCACACACAGACAGTGACCCAAGCCGTGAACCAAACCCAGGTCCCTAGTGCTGTAAAGCAGCAGTGCTAGCCACAGTGCCGATGTGCTGCCTTTTATCCAGAATAATTTATGCCCTGAGCCAGAAGTCTGGAGTTAAAGTTATGGAACTTTTTTACTTTAATTTCATGTGGATTGGAAGAAGGAAAAAACCGGAGAACTGCTGTTGTTTTTCTAGTCTAAAAATACATTGAGGCTGGGATTCATTGAGAATGCAGGACGCAAGCCAAAATTCAATGTTTTGCAAGAGGAAGTATTAACCAGTGACCATAATAGGAGCTGATGACATCAGCACTAACTCACACCAGATGCAGATATATTAAAATGAATGCTAGAAAGTCCTTCACACTTGCTGAGTATTCACTGTTATGAAGAAATGGGGCATCTGAGCAACGTGTGTGAAGCATACTCTCAACAACAGAAAGTGTAAGTATTTACTACTTTCTCCCACCATTATCATTGTGTTAGCTGCTTTTCAATTTGTTCTGATTCCCTTTAAGTCCAGAATTCATTTTGTGATGGTTTTAAATGAAATCATATTGTATCATGTTTTAATCACTGAAAATTCAAAATAATTTTGCCCACAACTCAAAATGACTCAAATCATCCACCAGCTCACTCATGTTCTGAAAGTGAAGACTATTCTCTAACATACTGGAGTTGCAGTCAGCTTGCAGACTAGTCTTAATGATATAAAAATTCAATTTGTGCTTTGGCGAAGTTTGGAAGGCTTGTCTCCAGAAATTCAGAGGGTATGTCTGTAAGGAAGAGTGGAGTATGTGTGCGTGTAAATGAATGTGAATGTGTGAGAGAATGTAAATGTGTAGGAGACAGTGTGCGATAAAGTTGGAGAAGGATATGTGAGTATGTGTAAGAGAATGAATCAGGGAGTGAAGTATATAAGAGAGAACTTGTGTATGAGCCAAGTGTGAGGCTGTGTGGTGCGCAAGAGGATGTATGAGAGAGAGTGGCCAAAGTTCAGTTGGGCTGACGGGAAATTTATTCATCAGTTTGGGGACCAGCAAAGAATACCTGTCAATTCCATGGAAGAGACCCAATAGAATCAAGTACCTTTCAGGTACCTAAAAAGCACTGAGGAACTTTCGCTGCGACTGCGACCCCCAGGAGTGGAACTACCACCCACCCATGGTGCTGGCAACTTTTTCTGCTGCCAGTGCCAGCAAGAACAATAGAAAATCCTGGCACTGGACATTCCTGAGGCACATGCTTCATGTCAAAGAATTGCCCCTGTGGATTCTTTTGTATCTCTCCCCTCTCACCTTAAACATAGTCATTTGATAGCTTTGATTGTAAACTGAAGGTGAAGGTGAATTAAGGTGGGGTTGGCAGGGTGGAGGGTGTGGGGGGGGGGGTGATAGGGCTTCAGGGGCATTGGCTTACAGAAGTTAAATCCTGTTTGATGCTAGGGTGCTCAGTTTGGGCACTGAAACCACAGCCATCCCCACAAGAAGCCACTGGAAAACCTGACAGAATAGCGCTATGAGGGCACAAGGGAACCAGTTCTGTTCCTACATGCATGCTGTGCCACATTTCCCCTCTCTCATACACATAAGTAACTTAGCTCTTCACTCACACTTGTGGGAGTTGGGATAAGATAAGTTTTTCAATCAGCTGGGGCTTTGAAGAGGCTGCTACTGCACTTAGGAACTGACAAGTTGGAACTCTCAGCATCATGCTCATGATAAGACATTGCACTTACATCTAAGCATCCACCCCTGGAAATATAATAATATTTTGTCAGATTGCTAATTAAGTGTTACACTCAAATAAAACTAAACATCGTAACCATTACATTACTATCAACCTCCATGGGTTTGAATGTCCTCAGGGGACATTCCTCTCTGTGACTGGAACTGCAGCTAACTGAAGCATAAACCTCATTGAAGTGAGTCAATATTGGAGGGAGAAATCCTCATTCCAATACCAGTTCAAACATACTTATTTTAGTTAAGAAATAAACCAAATTTATTTGTCAGATTCTATTCACTTTCTTAATTTGAATTTACAACAAAAAATGTGATGACTTTCCGCAATATAGCTCACAATATCAGACCTGTGTCTGATTACTGCTTTCTAAATTAGATGCAATTGATCATATGGCCAGTTTTGAATTATATTTCAATTGCAAAGAATAAAGTTATTTCTGATGAACTTCCAAGGAAAACATGTGAATGGTTATTGCACTCTCGGTCCTGCACAGTGTAGGGAAAATGAACGTGCAATATGTCAAAAAGCTAACATTTTCAACTGTGGGGGTGTACAATCCATCTTGGTGCCAATTTAGGCAAAGTTGGCTGACTTGTTGGAAAGGAAAATTTACAGGGAACTATCTTACTGAGGCTGTGTTCTTGCAAGCTTGACAGTGTTTTGATCTATTAATAACTAACAGGGCAAAGGGCCACAATTTTGATTTGATTTGATCTATTATTGTCCCAGGAATGCATGTGGCGAAACATATTCCTTCTTGCACGCTATTCAGACAGAGCATATCATTCATAGAGAAGGAAACGAGAGAGCAGGATGTAGGGTTATAGTCATAGCTAGGGTGTAGAGAAAGATCAACTTAATGCAAGGTAGATCCATTCAAAAGACTGATGGCAGCAGGGAAGAAGCTGCTCTTGAGTCAGTTGGTACATGACCTTAGACTTTTGTATCTTTTTCTCAGTGGAAGAAGGTGGAAGAGAGAAGATCAGGGATGAGTGGTGTCCTTAATTATGCTGGCTTTTTGCTGAGACAGCAGGAAGTGTAGACAGAGTCAATGGATGGGAGGTTGGTGTGCGTGATAGATTGGATTACATTCACGACCTTTTGTAGTTTCTTGCGATTTTGGGCAGAGCAAGAGCCATACCAAGCTTTAATACAACCAGAAAGAATTCTTTCTATGGTGCACCTGTAAAAGTTGGTGAGAATTGTAGTTGACATGCCAAATTTTCTTAATCTTCTGAGAAAGTAGAGGCATTTGTGCATTTTCTTAGCTATAGTGTCAGCATGGGGGCACCAGGGCAGGTTGTTAATGACCTGGACACCTAAAAACTTGAAGCACCCAACACTTTCCACTTCGTCTGCATTGATGTAGCCAGGGGCATGAACTCCTCTATGCTTCCTAAAGGTGATAACAATCATCTTTGTTTTGTTGACATTGAGGGAGAGATTATTGTCACCGAAGCTGACTAGAATATTATTTTCTTTCATTCAGTTTTGACCTTTCAATATGGGTGAACAGGAACTGTACAGGTTCAACTTCATACTAGAGGTTCACAGCATGAAAACAGGACCTTTGGCCCAACTTGTCCATTTTGCCCTTTCTTTTAAACCCCTAAACTAATCCTAACTGCCCATTGTACCCACGTAACTGTCTAAATGCTTTTTAAAAGACAAAATTATACCTGCCTGTAATGCTACTTCTGATAGTTTGCTCCAGACACTCACCACCCTTCATGTGAAAAAATTGCCCCTCTGGACCACGCCACCTATATTCTTATTCAAATCATTAATAAAAATGACATATTTTAGTGGGCCCAACACTGATCCCTGAGGCACACCGCTGGTCACAGATCTCCAGTTTGAAAAACAACCCTATACACCAACCGTCTGACTTCTGTCAAGAAGCCAATTTCGTATCCATTTCGCTACCTCTCCCTGGATCCCGTGAGATTTCACCTAATGCAACAACCTACCATGTGGTACCTTGTCAAAGGCTTTGCTAAAGTCCATGTAGACAACATCAACTGCACTGCCCTCATCTACCTTCTTGGTAACCCTTTCAGAAAGCTCAGTCAGATTTGTGAGACATGATTTTCCACTCACAGAGCCATGCTGACTGTCCCTAATCAATCCTTGCATCTCTACATGCCTGTACTTCATGTCTCTCAAAATACCTTCCAACAGCTTACCCACCACAGATGTGAGGCTCACTGGCCTATAGTTCCCAGGCTTTTTCCTGCAGCTCTTTTTAAACAAAGACACAACATTTGCCACCCTCCAATCATCAGGCACTTCATCTGTGACTATCAAAGATTCAAATATCTCTGTTAGGGGACATGCAATTTCTTCCCTCGCTTCCCACAATATTTTGGAATATGCTTCATCAGGTTCTGGGGATTTACCTACCTTAAGGGGCTTTAAGACTTCCAGTACCTTCTCCTCTGTTGTATGTATACTTCTCAAGACATCACTATTTATTTCCCCAAGTTCCCTAATATCCTTGCTTTTCTCGTCAGTAAATACTAATGAGAAACATTCATTTAGGATCTTATCCATCTCTTGTGCACCTACGTATAGATGACCTTGTTGATCTTTAAGATGTCTTATTCTCTCCCTAGTTACTCTTTTGGCCTTTATGTATTTGTAGTAACTGTTTGGATTCTCCTTTGCCTTACCTGCCAAACAATCTCGTGTCCCCTTTTTGCCCTCCTGATTTCTCTCTTATCTCTACCCCTACATCTCCTGTACTCTTCAAAATGTTCATTTGATCCCAATTGCTTATGCATGTCATGTGCCTCCTTCTTCTTCTTGACTAGGGCCTCAAATCCCAAATTATCCAGGGTTCGCTACTTCTACCAGCCTTGCCCTTCACTCTAAGAGGAATGTGCTTACTCTGAACCCTGGTTAATGCAGTTTTGAAAGTCTCCCACTTACCAGATATCTCTTTGCCTTCCCACAGACTCTCCCAATTAACTTTTGAAAGTCCCTGCTTCATACCATCAAAATTGGCCTTGCCTCAATTTAGGATTTTAACTTTTCACCAAACTTATCATTCTCCATAGCTATCTTAAAACTAGTGGAATTATGGCCACTGGTCCCAAAATGATTTCTCACCAGCACTTCTGTCACTTGCCCTTCCTTATTTCCCAAGAGCAGGTCAAGTTTTGCCCCTTCTCTAGTCGGGCCATCCACACACTAAATGAGAAATTCTTCCTGAATACACTCAACAAATTTCTTTCCATCCAACCCTCAAATGCTATGGGTATCCCAGTCAATGTTGGGAAAGTTAAAATTCCCTACTATTATCACCCTAATTTTCTTGGAGCTATCTGTAATCTCCTTACATATTTCCCTATGACTATTTGGGGACCTACAGTACAACCCTATCAAAGTGATTTCTCCCTTCTTATTTCTCAGTTCAACCCATATAGGCTCAGTGGGCGAACCCTCAGATATATCCCCTCTCAGTACTGATGTGATGTTTTTCCTAAATAAAAATGCAACTCCCCTTCCTCTCTTACTCCCTGCTCTATCTTTCCTATAGCACCCTCAGTCCAGATACTTTAAGGATGGGCAATAAATGCTGGCTCAGCCTGTAATACCCACGTTCAACAAATAAACAAAGAAAACATAGAAATCCTGGTTTACTTCACCAATGTTGAGAAATCTTTCTTATGACCTTACCCTGAAAAGCTGTAAAGATGATGACATGATGCAGAGCAGGGAGGTACGATTTTCTTCAAAGAATTGCAATCAACCTCAGAGTTTTTAAGAATGGGCATCTTAAATCAAATTCACTTTGAGAAGAAATTAACTTTTTGTCCTTCTCACAGGAGAACCACACAGTCAAAGTCTCCTCAGCGCACAGATTACCTGCCTGTTCTGAAGAAGTATCTGGTTGTGAAATACATACAGTACATGATCCTGCCCTCTGCAAATATTGTGGTTTTAGCTGCAGGAGCCTTTGGAACACTCCACGTCTCGGTCTTGTTCTTGTCTCAGGCCGTGTCCAGGAAAAGCACGGCAGTCTTCATTTCTCAGCTGGCAGCAGCAGACGCGTTGCTGGTGCCTGCCATCTTGGTCGAGGTGTGCCGCCAAGCGTTCGATGTCCAGTTCGCGTCGGACGACTTTATCCAGGACCTTATTCGCAATTTCCTGACAATGAACGCCTACGTCAGCTCTCTAATATTAAGCTGCATTAGCCTGGAAGCTTTTCTCATTACTCAATTCCCTGTGCAGTCACGTCACATGAGGACTGTAAGATATGCCAGAAGGACTAGTATTCTTGTCTGGGTTGTTGTGCTCACAGTATGTATGATCTTACAAGCTGAATGCGCCGCCAGTTGTAATATTGCTGCTCCAGGCTTTGAGAAAACCCTTTCCTCAGAGCTACTTCAGTATTGTTTGCTGATAGCTCCTTTTGTTAGAGTACTGTTTGATAATCTAGTCATCTGTTTCAGGTTTGTTAATGGATTCTTCTACTACAAAGTTTACATCGCCAGATCTTATTCAAGACACTTCTCAAATAGAATAGGCCATCCTTCTTAACATACTAAATTAACTGATGTATTAATTTAAAAGATTGTAATTTATTCAGCATTTTAGATATGAGCGACGAAATGCTTGTAATTAAAGCCTGATTACTTGATGACATGATGTGGAGATGCTGGCGTTGGACTGGGGTAAATACAGTAAGAAGTCTGACAACACCAGGTTTAAGTCCAATCAATTTATTTGATAGTAAACTATCAATAGCAACTGATAGCTTACTATCAAATAAATTGGTAGGACTTAAACGTGATGTTGTCAGACTTCTTACTGTACGTGAAGACATACATTGGAAAACTAGAAAGTGGGAACTTCTGTCTCATTTTGCTATGATGCAGCTCCACATGATTTAACTACTGAATCAGCCTAGAGGAATGCGACAGTAGTGCGTCAGAGCAGGCGCAACATTTAGAAGTCTTTTGGGACAAATGCTTCCAATAATTGAAACAATGTCATCGTAATTCTTACATCAGAACAGAAGGAATATCACACAGGTTTGGACAAATTCCCAACAGTTAGGCTCGCAAATTGTTCTCAAAGAAAGTGGAAATCACTGAAGATTTTGCACATCACAGGTGTATTACAGCTGCACCAATATGTCACAGTTGACTTTGGCAGTCCCCTAGGCATTTCAGAAGTTAAAATTTTCCTTTTAATTCCCTCATTGTGATGGCAAATCTATTATATCTTTTTATATGAAACGTATGTATTTATATTAAACATGCTATGTACTGGAATGGACTATAAAATCTCATGGGTCAGTTTCTCTCCCTTGTAAACTTTTAATCCTCCGCTGACTCTCAGTATGAAAGGAATGCAGCAGAATGATTGATTATACAGCTAGGTGTTGCAGAAATCGCAGTGTTACAATAAATCTAGTCAATTCTACAATGATAACTAAAAGAGATTAATTCTTGTGAGGCAGACTAATTGATTGTGCTCCCTATTACTTGCATATTACATTCCTAATCCATAGCCATCTGCTATTTGTTAATAAATTTTCAAAGGAAAAAATAACTTGGCAAATAAGACCTTCTGGAGTTAATTGGACAGAAGAACAGTTAAACTATTTGGTAGAGTTTGTGCTTCAGTGTTGATACTGCTGCAGTTATTTCCATAATAGTTCTCTACAGATGGAAAGCGAGGCCTGCTCACATGTGCCATTTGAAAGATCACTCACGTAGACTTGATCTCCAGAAGATACCTCATCCCTAGCCAAGCTGTCTCAGTACAGCTACAACACTGGCATCCACGCAGCGCTGTGGAAAACTGCCCAGATATATTCAGTACACAGAAAGCAGGACAAATCCATTCCAGCTAATATCCAGAATTGGGGCCCCTGTTGAGGGATTTAGTGGGAGAGAAGTTCACACAGGCAACAGCAGATGAGTAAAATTCATGTCACCTAAGTACCAGACAATGACAATCTCCAACAATAGAGAATCTAACCATCACTTGATATTCAATGACGTTACCATAACTGAATCCCCCACCACCAACATTCTAAGGGTTATCATTGATGAGGAACTGCATTGGACCAGCCATATAAATGCAAGGACAGGTCAGAAGCTGGGAATTCTGTGGTGCACAACTCACCTCCTAACTCCCGAAAGCTTGCCCACAAGTCGGGAGTGAGATGGGATACTCTCCCTTTGTCTGAATGAATGGAGCTCCAACAACACTTGAGAAAGTCAACACCATCCAGAGCAAAGCAGCCTACTTCATTGCCATCCCATCCACAAACATTCATGCCCTCCAATGCACAGTAGGAATACGTGGACCATCTATACTGAATAAGCTACTGAAAAGTCCAATTAGCTGGAATCTTATGGCTCCTTTTGGATTTATTGATATGCATGAAGGTGCTTCAGAGACTCATAGGATTAGACATCAAGGAACAGGAACCCAATGTTAGGACTCAGCCAGCCATCAAGGGAGATTTCTGTGGTATTGGCAAATTATGGTAGAAGGGCAGAAAAGATGCCAGCATTATGGTGGCATGTAGTCTGGGTCACAGAGGGGTAAATCCAAATACACCAAAGAAACAATTCAGGGAAATATTTGGGAGAATGGCTGTGGTGGCGCCATCAAGATAGAATGCCTAAAAGAGCCCCATTCTCATGATTCACCCAGGATTGGGGCCCCTGTTGCGGGGCCCTGTGGGAGAGAGGTCCATACAGCCTGCAGCAGAGGGATATCAGGAGCTTCAGGGAGGCCTTAGGGTGGGTATTCTGAAGAAGGGTGCAGAAATGCACACCACCAGCCAACTATGGGCAGAAGAAACTATCTTCAACTGTCCGAGGCTGAACTTCCTCCAAATGTCCAGGTGGCAGTGTCAATGAAGACTGCACTCCAGGGAGGCCATCACTGGCATCTCCACTATGCTGCAGAATGAGCTCTGACCCAATGTCAGTGATGCTGAAGATCACAATGACTCTCAATACCTACATCTGCAAGTCTTTCTAGGGATCCACTGGCTTTCACCATTTCCAATTCTGTGACCAAGAACTATTGGATCATCAAATTTATCTTCTAATTCTATGTATCATGGCCAAGAATTGATTAACTCACACCCATACCAAACTCCAATAACAATAACCTGTTTATTTTCCACTTCTGTTTCTTACATTGATTACCAAATTCTGATTTGATTTGATTTATTATTTTCACATGTATTAGCATACAGTGAAAAGTATTATTTCTTGCACGCTGTAAAGACAGAGCATATCATTCATAGAGATCTACTTTCAATAGAGTTGGAAACAATAAAGTTGTGTTGCAGTCATAGCTAGGGTGTAAAGAAAGATCAACTTAATGCAAGGTAGGCTTATTCAAAAGTCTGATGGCAGCAGGCAAGAAGCTGTTCTTGAGTCAGTTGGTATGAGACCTCAGACTTTTGTATCTTTTTTCCAAAGGAAAAAGTTGAAAGAGAGAATGTCCGGAGTGTGTGGGGTCCTTAACAATGCTGGCTGCCTTGCTGATGCAGTGGGAAGTGTGGACAATCAATGGATGGGAGGCTGGTTTACATGATGGATTAGGCTACATTCACAACCTTTTGTAGTTTCTTGTAGTTTTGGGCAGACCAGGAGCCATACCAATCTGTGATACAACCAGAAAGAATGCTTTCTATGGTGCATCTGTAAAAGTGGTGAGAGTCGTAGCTACATGCCAAACTTCCTTAGTCTTCTGAGAAAGTAGAGGTGTTTGTGGGCTTTCTTAACTATAACGTTGGCTTGGGAAGACCAGGATAGGTTTTTGGTGATCTGGAACACCTAAACACTTGAAGCTCTCCTCCCTTTCTACTTCATCCCTGTTGATGTAGACAGGGACACCTTCTCCTCTAGGCTTCTTGAAGTTGATGACAATCTCTTCCATGTTGTCAATATTGAGGGAGAGATTATTGTCACTGCACCAGTTCACCAGATTCATTCCTATATTCTGTCTCACCATTGTTTGAGATCCAACCCACTATGGTGGTGTTATCAGCAAACCTGAAAATCAAATTGGAAGCGAATTTTGCCACACAATCACAGATATATAAGGAGTATAGTAGGGAGCTGAGAACACAGCCTTTTGGAACACCAGTATTGAGAATGATTGTGGAAGAGGTGTTGTTGCCTATCCTTACTGACTGTGGTTTGTGGGTTAGGAAGTCTAAGATCCAATCACAGAGGGAGGTACTGAGGCCCAGGTCACAGAGTTTGTAGATGAGTTTTGTAGGAATTATATTGAAGGCTGAGCTATAGTCACAAATAGGAGTCTGACATAGGTGTCTTTGTTATTGGCTTCAGTTATCCTTTGCCATTTGTAATGTAGAATGATCTAGATGGGGATGTGGGGGGCATGATCAGTAATTTTGCTGACTCTGGCATGATAAATAGCAAGGAGGAAAACCTTAGAGTACAGGATAATATTGATAGACTGGTCAGAGGAACAGAAGAACGGCAAATGAAATTTAACCCTGAAAAATGTGAGATGGTATATTTTGGGACGACTAACAAGGCAAGGAAATAAACAATGAACGGTTAGACCTTAGGAAGTACAGAGGACCAGAGGGAACTTGGGGTGCATGTCCAAAGATTCTTGAAGGTAGTAGAACAGATAGATAAGTTGATTAAGAAGGAATGTGGGATACTTGCTGTATTAGCTGATGCATAGAATATAAGGGCAGGGAAGTTATGGCCAGAATTTTTTGGTCTCACAAGACCCTGCCAACAAGAATGAAGAATTTAGCACTCAATTCATTTGATTAAGAATGGAGAATTCCATAAGGTCAAAAAATTCAGCCCTCAGATAGAACTGTAAAAAAAATTAGTTGGGCCACAGCTGGAGTACTGTGCGCAGTTCTGGTCACCATACTATAGAAAGGATATGGTTGCATGAGAAAGGGTGCAGAGGAGACTCATCAGGATGTTGCCTGGCCTGGAGTATTTCAGCTATGAAGAGACAGAGGATGGTTGGACTGGGGTTTCCTCAGAGCAGAGAGGGCTGAGGGGAGACCTGATTGTGATATATAAAATTGTGCTCCACTCCGAACTCTGCAATGGAAACGCTACAAGCACACTCTGAAAGCTTCCTTAAATAAATGTAGAACATAGAACATTACAGCACAATACAGGCCTTTCAGCCCTTGATGTTGCACCGATCTGTGAAATCAATCTAAAGCCCATCTAACCTACACTATTCCAATATCATCCATGTAAAATCCCCATTGATATATGGGAATCGCTTGCTTGAAAATGCACAAACTGGAGATGAAGCATCTGCAAAGGCATCAATCACTTCGAGCATCACTGGGTGGAGCACACAGAAACCAAGTGTAAACAGCGGAAAGAGAGTGTAGGATCCAGAGCGTCCCACCCAGCCACCTCATCAAACATCACCCTCCAAACCTGCAGCAGAGTCAGCACCTCCAGGATTGGACTATTCAGCCACTGTACAATCCCCCTCCCTGGAGTGGAAGCAAAACATTTTCGACCTTGAGGGATTGCCAAAGAAGATAAAATTATGACAGCTATAGATAGAGCGGACAGAAATAAGCTTTTCTGCTTCATGGAAGGGCCAATAACCAAGGAGCATAGAATTAAGGTAAGGAACAGAAGATTTAGAGGGGATTTGAGGAAAAAACATGTTCACTAGAGGATGGTGGGAATCTGGAAATCACCGCCTGAAATGGGAATGGAACCCACACCACATTTAAGAAGTATTTAGATGAGCACTTTATAGCTCCATAGTATAAAAGGCTATGGACCAAGTGCTAGAAAATGGGATTAGAATAAATAGGTGTTTGATGGCTGGCACAGACATGATGGGCCAAAGGGCCTGTTGCTGTGCTGTAAAACTCTTTGACTCTCTATGACTCATGACCCACCCTCACTCTTATTAAATCTGCTGACAAGGGCAGTGCTGTTGCTGTTTCACAAGGCCTCTTGCGATGAAGTGACATAAATGATTTGACTCTTGTTCGTTCCTCCCCCCAGCAGGCTGTAACTTGTTCTTATGTTTGGCTTTCAGTGAATTTCAATCCTTGCCCTGCTATTTATACATTCTGCTATCTGACCTATTTTTCACTATTAGCACCTTCCTTAGTCTTTAATACAATCATTAACATTCTCTTTCTTTTATTCCATCATACCTTTGTCAAATTTCTCTTCAGCTCCCACCTATCTCTGACCTGGTATTTTTCTCACCTGTTCCAGCTCCTCTTTAATAGTATAAAACCCATCACATTTCTATCCCTCTTCATTTCTCAAGGGATTATATAGAGTTGAAACATTAGCTCCAGGTTTGACGTGTTATCTTCTAACATTTCAGTCAGCACAATGCCTCCACATAACACATCTCTGCAGCTTCATGAGGGAACCTCCCTCTCCCACACCCTGGCTCCCTCCATCATCACCTCTGTCATCGATTCCCATTCCCATGACATCTACCCATTATTCCCCTGGTCAGGGCATCTAAAGTCCAAATTGATCCCAAATGTTAATATATTCAACTAAACATAGAGCATGTTAGTTATGATAAGATCAGTCTCCTCAGTTCAAAATTTAGGAGCAGATTTATAGAGAAGTTGAAAAAAGTTAAAGGTGGTTTATTCAATAGGAGCTTCACTGTGCACAATATGTGTGAACTCTCAACTTCTGTGGCGTTTGGCTGCCCTCAAACTGCACTCTGATGACTCTGAAATAAAAAACATTCTCCTACAAAAGTGTTCATGGATGGGATTCTCCCAGAAACAAACGAAGTGCTCACTGGGCAGGAAAACAGGAGGTTTTCCCTCGTTTTTTGGGTGTATTTATCTGAACAAATCTCCAACGTTCTGTGCATCACGAAGTGCCTAACAGAGATTCAGTCAGGAAGTGTAGGGATGAGCTTCAAGCTGCCCAAGAGGTCAGCAGCATAGAGCATATGCCCCAATCTGTCAGTGGGGAGATCGATGCATGTGCATTGCCCCCTCCTGCTCTCTCCACTCCCCCCAATCACCATTCTCCTGATCGTTGGCCTTCTGTTTCTCCCTGAATTCCCATCCTGAACACAGCCGTCCTGATGCTGACCTCCCCCCCCAATCATTAGCATTCACAACCCCACTGCCCCAGCTTGCTGGCCGACCACACCCCTCACCATCAGCCCTGATCTGTCCCTCACCATGGTCAGTCCCGAACACTGATGGCCAACCCCAATCTACCACCCAGATAGCCAGCCCTGGCCTCCTCCAACCATGGTCAGCCTTGGCCCCCCACCACTTCTCCTGATGACCAGCCCCAATCGCCCTCCTCTCTCCCTTTCCCACCGATCCCTTTGCAGAGTGATAGCAGGATCTCTCCTCCCATCACCATTCGCTCCCTCAATATGTCCTTTCCCCTCTGCCTCCCCCTTGGCATTGCCCAATGCCAAGCAGTTGGTGCCAAGGTGACTGGTGGACAGTACCAATGTATCCCTCAGGCAGTGTCAGGGTGCCAGGCTGACACTGCCTCCTACTCTTGATCTCCCAGGGGAGGGGATAGTGCCTAAATGCCCTTCGCTCCATCAATAGGATGGAGACTCTGTTCCCATTAGTGGGAGACAGCTATAAGCCCTGCTGGTGAAACTTCTCCCATTAGGTAGAAGTGGTGGGAAACAATCATATGGAAATTGCTATTTCCACAAGGTAGTCAGCTACGTGCCAAATTCCAACTTACATTACAAAAAAAGGCCCTGGAGATTAGTCATTGGCTAGACGCCTGATGCAAATCCCACTAAATCCCAGCTGTTGTCTCCTGGCTCGCTGCACTACTCACATAGCAGACTGGGCAAACCCCAGCCCACTTTGTGATGTCCTTCTTCCCTGCATTATTGCTCCCTTTCTCATGCATTTATCTTTGTTCTCAAGCTTTTTTTTTGACGTCTTATTGAATATTTCCATTGCATGGGGAATTGTGGGCGAATTCACGCCATCCGAGCGACACTCACCCCAGTGGTTTTAGTTCCTGAAACAAGTATATACCTGAAGTCTGTCTCAGCAACACCATTATCACGAAGGTGATGTTACAAACCAGGTACTAAACTGGGAATGCCTTGTTCTTCTGTCAGAGCACACATGGACTTGCTCAAACATTGCTAAAGTTATGGATACTTTAATCGCTGTGACACTCCTTAATGGAACGACACTGAGAAAATTACAGTGCAACTTTTCTCACATCAAAGCCCCTGAATTATGAGTCCACTAACATAACTCCAACATTACAATATCTCTAGCATCACAAATCGTTGTAACTGGAAATGTATAAAATAAAGCTTTGTTGGGCACTGCTTATTTTGTTTTTTGGACAGTAATCTACATTAAAATGCAAAATGTGAGGTAAAGTCACCACAGTCCCAGATGACCATAGGTTGCTCCCCTTTATGCTGATTGATGGTCAGATGAGGATCACCACACCTCAGACGAGGAGCAAGGTGGAGAAAGTAGGGCCTTCATTAACCTCAGGTGGTTGCAGGAATTGAACCTGTCCCGTTGGTATCCACTCCTCATCACAAATCAGTTGTCCAACCAACTGAGCTAAATTGACCTTGCAATGAAATGCAAAGTCTTTCTTATGCAATTTTCTGATTGGTCAATGGGTTGATTTAGTGGATGCACATTCAAAGGCACGTGCAGATGACTGGGGCACTGGAGGTGCTTGCACTGCCAACTGTTAACTGCAGAGGTAGTCAGGTCAGGGTTTTATGGGTAGAAGAGAACAGTCACAAAGGCCCTGCAACTGGAAGGGTAACTGTGGCACCACCCAAATGCAGCCACGTAAATACCAGCCTTTCTTTTCCTTTTATTTCTAATCTTCTACATATGCCTAAACCTTTCATAATTCTCTCTAAAACCCAAATGCTCTTATCAATCAGCTTGTTTTTGACATCCTTTTCACAGAAATCAAACCACATTGGGTATGATGTGCTCTGTGATTACCTGGAGCAGCCAATACATTGTGCGGTGGGTAAGCAATTTCCATTTAACGCGTAAATAACTTTTCATTCTCCCTGTGGTAAATTAGTCAGAACATTTTGAAATGTTGCAAGTTGGCTGATCCTATCATTTTGATGACATAAGGTGGCACAGTGAGACAATGGTTAGCACCACTGTCTCACAGCGGCAGGCACTTGAATTCAATACCAGCTTTGGGTGACTGTCTGTGTTGAGGTTGCATGTTCCCCCTGTGTCTGCATGGGTATCCTCTGCCTGCTCTGGTTTCCTTCCACAATCCAAAAATGTGTGGGTTAAGTAAATTGGTCATAGTAAAATTGTCCCATAGTGTCCCCCAAGAAGTGAAGGTTAAATGGATTACTCCTGGTGAATGTATGGGGTTATGGGGATAAGATAGGGAGAGAGCCTTGGTTGAAGGGTTTTTTTCAGTTATTAATATCACAAGTAGACTTACATTAACACTGCAATGAGATTACTATGAAAATCCCCTAGTTACCATACTCCTGCGTCTGTTTTGGGTATACAGAGAGAGAATTTAGCACGATTTATGTATCTAACCAGCAAGCCTTTCTGGGGGAGAAAACCAGAGCATCCAGAGGAAACCCATACAGACAAGGGGAGAACATGCAAGCTCCTCACAGACAGAAATCCAAGCCATGAATTGAACCCAGGTCCCTGGCACTGTGAGGCAACAGTGCTAACCAAGACACTCTGTCAGAGAGTTGGAGCAGTGTCGAATGGTCTCCTTCTACAATGAATGGATTCTACAATTCTTCTAAATTCTTCAACTGATATTGGTAATATCAATTGCCTTTTTTGGTTCTTCATGCAGAGCTCAAGGAAATAATAGCCATTCTTCCACTGTGAAGTTACAGTAGCTATTTTAAGATTGTTGTATATCTTAAAGGAACCTACTTCTAAACTTTTAACACAGTGGATAGGAATAAATCCATAAACACTGTTGCAAACATGACTTCTTGACCAATAACTAGGCAAATCCTTGATGGAATTAAAACATAACAAACTCTATGATGCAGTAAGTGGAATTATTGGAGCAAAAGTAACACAGGAAAGCTGGGAAAAGGGAATGGAGTTTTTTCCTGAAGGATGTACCCTCTGGAGGCTTTGGAGGGAGTACAGAAAAGATTTATCAGGATATTGCCTGGTATGGAGCGCATTAACGAAGAAGAAAGATTGAAGAAACTTGGTTTGTTCTCACTGGAACAACAGAGATTGAGGAGCTAACTGATAGAAATCTACAAGATTATGATGGGCATGGACAGAGTGGATAGTCAGAAGACTTTTCCCAGGGTGGAAGTGTCATTTACTTGGGGGCATAGGTTTAAGGTGCAAGGGGCAAGATTTAGAAAGATGTATGAGACAAGCTTTTTATACAAAGGGTGGTGGGGTGCCTGGAACTCGCTATCAGCAGAGGTAGTGGAAGCAGATATGGTGGTGACTTCTAAGGGGCATCTCGACAACCACATAGATAGGATGGGAATAGAGGGATATGGTCCCCAGAAGGGTAGGGGATTTTCGTTCAGACAGTCCCTGCAGGCTTGGCGGTTGAAAAGCTTGTTCTTTGTTCTTTGATATCTGAACATTGCTGTCAGCTTGTGGGCACCATGCTTAAAATAATTGCTCTCAAAGTCATGGAGAAGTTTATTATCAGGAACAAAAGTTATTTATATTGAAGTCTCCAGAAATATTTGGGCTCTTTTCATTAGAGTAGTAACAGTAGAGAGAATATCCAAAGAAGTTTACTTTACACCAAATATATAAAATCATACGATCTTAGAAAGTTTACAGCACAGAAAGAGTCCACTTGGCCCATTGGATCAGTGCCAAACAAATAACAAGCCATACATTCAGCACCTTTTAAATGAGTTCATCACTACCCTTTCAGACAGTGAGTTCCAGATCCCAACACACTCTGGGTGAAAATTATTTCCTCATTTCTCCTCTCATCTTCCCATCCATGGGGTGGGACAGTGGTTAGCACTGCTACCTCACTGCACCAGGGGTCTGTGTTCAATTCCCAGCTTGGCTACTGTCTGTGTGAGTTTGCATGTTCTCCCTATGTCAGTGCGGGTTTCCTCCAGGTGCTCCAGTTTCCTCCCACAGTCTGAAAGACATGCTAGTCAGGTGCATTGGCCATGCTACATTCTCCTTCAATGTACCCGAACAGGCGCCAGAGTATGGCGACTAGGGTAATTTTACAGAAACTTCATTACAATGTTAATATAAGCCTATTTGTGACACTAATAAATAAATCAACTTTAAATTATCTCCTTAAATCAATGGGCCCAAGCCAACTGACCCCTCTGCTAAATAACCAGGACCCTTTCACCCAATGTACCCAGGGCTTGAATAATTTTGCATTTATGTGAGCAGAATACAGTTTCTGTACCATCATTTTCCCATCTATCCTCATTCCATGAAATTAAAGATGTAAACACTGCAAAAGGTCTGGATAATAAAACCCACTTTAAAGCTAGGCAGACTCAAGTTAACTGGTAATTGTGTAATGGGTTTGAGCTGATGGATTCACTCCACCATCCTGTTATTTGCCAGGATGAGAAAAATACACAAAGAGAATTCATCCTCTTTAGAATGTAAAGTCAGGCAGGAGTGAATCAGTTCAATAATAGATTGAAGATTTCTTGGGCACAAGTACATCCAAACATCTGTTTAGCCAGCTCGCTTGCTGGTATACTGAATGAATCAACAACTCATCATAATTTTCATAAGAAGCTATTCAATTTCGCATTTGCTATGGTGCCAAAAATCAATTTCCCACTGACATTTCTGTTGTAGGCAATCTATTTATTTAAATGAAAGGGAACCATTAAATTATATTGTGCAGCCATACAATTGTGGTTGCATAAAGGAGCCTGCATCTGCAATGTGTAGTTAGTGATATCCTAGGATAACAATCATTGCCCAGAAGCTGAAGTGGAGCAGCCATATAATCACTGTGGCTAAAACAGCAGGTCAGAAGCTGGGCATTCTGTGCTGGGTGATTAATGTCCTGATGCCCCCACAGAATCTTTCTACCATCTACAAATCAGAAGTCAGGAATGTGATGGATTACCCCTTACTTGCCCCTCAACCTCCATCATTCCAGTGAGAACAAACCAAGTTTCTCCAACCTCTTTTCATAGCTAATGCTCTCCATTCCAGGCAACATCATAGTAAATCTTTTTTGTAACATCTCCAACGCCTTCACATCCTTCTGGTAGTGTGGCGACCAGATATATTCCAAGTGCGGTTGAACTAAGATTCTATAAAGCTGCAACATGACTTGTCAATTTTTAAACTCAATATCCCAGCTAATCTAAGCTCTAAATTCATCTGCCTTACATGTTGTACTTCCCACATTGAAGCAACTGTACTCTTCCATCAGACCCTCTTTGATTAGTAACTACCCCTTGCCTGTTCTTCCTCTGAGTCTTTCTGTCCCTACTCTCTGGTTCCTTTTCAGTCAAATCACCTTTGCTTTGATTCCTACCCCCTGTCAAACTACTTCAAATCCTACTTTGTGACACTAGCAAACCTCCTGGCCAGAATATTTATGCCCTTCCAATTTAGGTGCAAAAGTTTAACTTTTTAAATTGCAATGTGGAGGAGGATTGTTGAAAATCTTGCTCTCCTTTCAGAATTGCTAGATTTTACTGGGTTCTCACAATACAATCCGTATCAGCCCTGAGTGGCAGATCACAGTTTCAAGATTCCCATGTTCATCTGCATGTGTCCAACACTCTAAATTTACCAACAGTTTCCTGACGATGATGAATGCCGACAGTTTACCATCAACACAATCCCACACTCCCCCTCCAAAGTCTGGCCTGATACCATAGAACTATAGAATCCCAACATTGCGGAAGAAGGCCATTCAGCCCATTGGCCACAGAACTGACCTTTCACGCACTCACCCTGACCCATTTCTTGATTCAAACTATCCCCTTGACTCCGACCCAACCCAGCATGAGAAACTCTCCCAATCATGCTTATAATCCAATCACATGACGAGACATGACTACCCTTATCACTTGATTATACGAACCTGCTGGCTGTGCCCCCCTGACCCAGTGACCAATCCCTGACCCTACTATCTGCTAACTCCCTATTGCCCGCCTGCCCCACCTGGCCAGACCTAATTACACCTGACCTGAGTATCCCACCTGACCCAAACACCCTTTTAACCACCTACCCATTGACCTACATACTTACAATCAACTACCATCTTCCTCACCTGTGACCTTAATAACTTACGTCTCTACCCACTTGCCGATACTGACCATTGTTTTGCATGTTCTTGGCTTATCATTAACTCCAGAAGACAGGAAGTTCAAACTGTAAACAAGGGATGTTGTTAATAAAGTTTCCCATGAACTTTTTGTTATTATTTCATGATATGTGATCATCACTGGCTGGGCCAGCATTTGTCACCCATCTCTAATTGCCTTTGAGTAGGTAGTGGTGAGCGGTCTTCTTGAACTGTTACGGTTCATGTGGTGCAGGTACACATACGGTGCTGTTAGAGAGGGAGTTCCGGGATTTTGAACCAGTGATGGCAATATAGTTCCAAGTCCAGATGGTGAATGGCTTGGAGGAGAACTCACAGCTGGTACTGTTCCCAAACAACTTTTGCCCTCGTCCTTCCAAATGATAATTTCATGAATTTGGAGGTGCTGTCGAAAGGAAAAGTGCTGTTCATGACAGATTTCTGTCAATGATGGAGGCAGTGAATGTTTAAATTGGCTGCTGATCAAGAGGTTTGCTTTATTCTATGTGTTACTGAGCTTCTTGAATGCTGTTGGAGCTGCACCCATCCAGGCCTGATAGAAGTCTACCAGGAGCATGAACAGAGTGGATAGTCAGAAGTTTTCTCAGGATGAAAGAGTCAATTACTTGGGAGCATAGGTTTAAGGTGCGAGGGATAAGGTTTAAAGGAGATATGTGAGGCAGATTTTTTACGCAGAGAGTAGTGGGTGCCTGGAACTCGCTGCCGGGGGAGTAGTGGAAATAGATACAATAGTGACTTTTTCAGGGGCGTCTTGACAAATGCATGAACTGGATGGGAATGAAAAGATATGGTTCCTGGGAGGGTAGTGTGCTTTAGTTCAGTCAGGCACCATGGTCGATGCAGGCCTGGAGGGCCAAAAAGGCCTGTTCCTGTACTATAATATTTTTTGTTCTTTATTCTTTGTCCTTTTAAAATAAAATTTGCCAGACAACAAACCTGAAAAATATAATTCTAGATTTGTGGAGTGCTATTACTTCGAAAATCTTAGGAGTTATGCTTTTAAAAATGATCATTTGTCAGGATATTTTAGTTTCGGTCAAAATGTTTAAAGGTGATTTATTTTCAATGCTTTTTATTTATTGATTGGAGACTCCTTTGAAAGTCAAGATAGATTCTGCCTCCACCACACTTTCACATCATGTTGGGTGAAAGTAGCTGTTATAAATAACTGATTAGTTGAGTCTTGATTACTCATTGGTCTTTCTGGAGCTAGAAACCTTTTTAAAGTTTATTTATTATTCACAAGTAGGTTTATATTAACACCTCAATGGAGTTACTGTGAAAATCCTCTAGTCGCCATACTTCACCAACTGTTCGGGTACACTGAGGGAGAACCAACTGCATCTACACAGCATACCTTTCAGACTGTGGGAGGAAACCAGAGCACCCGGAGGAAATCCATGCAGACATAGGGAGAACATGCAAACTCCACGCAGACAGTGACCCAAGCCGAGAATCAAACCCGGGTCCCTGGTGTGTGAGGCGGCAGTGCGAACCATTGTGCCATTGTGCCTCCCTAAGATACTGGGCAAAATTCTTCCATTCCAATTCCCCCAGTCGATGAGTTCAATTGTGGCTGGGAGACTCAAAAATCAGTTATTTTCCCATGGGGATTATCCGCTTATACCAAACATATTGGGTTGGGAAACCACTAGACACTAGTGTGAAACTCATTTGTATCCCACGAAAGGAATACGGATGAAGGCCTGGCCCACACACACGCGCGCGCACACACACATGCACACACACACATGTGCACACACACAACACACACACACACACACACACACACACACACACACACACACACACACACACACACACACACACACACACAAACATGCACACACCTCATTTCCCTGCGATGCCAATAGGCCAGTGCGAAACATATTTAGAAAATGTAGATGTTGGGACTCACCTGAACAATGTTTGGGACGGCCTCTGGAATTTGGCATGGAGGTCACCAGCTAACCTGTATCCCAGAACATCACAGCAGTGGGTAGGGGGATTACTTACAGGTGGTACTTGCAGATTCAATTTTACTGAGAGGGTTCACTTTCAGTTTCGGAATATTAGTGAATATCTATCTCTTTCTCAGGAGGTCACCTTCATTCTTCAATAATGGGTCAGTAATATTGGGCACCTTCTCAATATGGTGCCCAGATAGGAAGACAGACTACATATGCCATCCAAGCTTGCTCCACCATGAAATATGGCACAAAGCATCTGGGTGAATAATTAATGAGGTCAGGGCCAGAAGATTTGGCGTGTTTTTTCCTTCCAGCCTCCACAACAGGAAACAACAGCCTAGTGGTGTTATTGCTGGACTATTAATCCAGATACTCAGCTAACGTTCTGTTTTGAATCCCACCACGGCAGCTAGTGGAATTTAAAATCAATAAAAACTATCAGGAATTAAGAGTCCACTGATGACCATGAAAATATTGTTGATTGTTGTGTAGTTGAGAATTCAGATTAATTCTGAACACCCAATCTGAGGATAATTAAGAACAACACAGGACGGGAAACAGGCCCTTCGGCCCAACAAGCCCGTGCCACCATTTTAACAGTGTGAGTTCCCACTTCCACCCAAATATTAGCAGCTAATGTTTGAATATGTGGTCTGCAAATAATGCAAAATATTTAAGTAACATACTAATAATACCTCTAAGAAATGAATTTGTAACTGCAGTAAAATGAAAGATGCATTCATAGAAACCATAGAAAATTTACAGCTCAGAAACAGGCCTTTTGACCCTTCTTGCCTGTGCCGAACATTTTTTGCCTAGTCCCACTGACCTGCACTTGGACCACATCCTTCCACACCCCTCTCACCCATGAACCCATCCAAATTTTTCTTAAATGTTAAAAGTGACCCCGCATTTACCATTGTATCCAGCAGCTCATTCCACACTCCCATCACTCTCTACGTGAAGAAGACCCCCCTAATAATCCCTTTAAATTTTTCTCCTTTCATTCTTAAAGGAAAGATATCATAAAAAATACCAATACAAGTCAGGCATGAATTACGCAACAAAGTAAGTTACCCATGCATATCCAAGCTGGCGGATAATGCCAAATGATAAAGGGGCTTTTATTTGATATTGGAGCCAGTTTAAACTGGTATGGGAAATGCTGAAGCATAAGAAGCCATTTCTGGGACAGAACTTCCGTAAAACAAATAGGCAAATAACAGATCAATATTTAGAGGAATCAGATTATAATTGATTGAAGGACATGCCATTGTTAGATTGACAGAACAGTAATCTGATAACAAACACTAAAACAACTCTGCTTTTTGGCATGAAATCTGAGGTTTTTTGAGAATGCCGTATAGCATATTTGCGGCCCAATTTTACCATTGCATCGTGCCATTTTCAACTGTGAGACCATTAATGTGATCCCGCCCATAGAACATAGAACACTACAGCACAGAACAGGCCCTTCGGCCTTTGATGTTGCACCGACCAATATAAAAAGCAATGCCCCTCCAAACTAAACCATTCCCTTCTCTTCCATATACTTATCAACTAACCTCTTAAACGCCACCAAACTTGGCGCATCCACAACTGCTGCAGGCAGGGCATTCCACTCCCGAACCACCCTTTGGGTAAAGAACCTACCTCTGATATCCGTCCTATAACTATCACCCCTTAATTTAAAGCTGTGTCCCCTCGTGCTAGCTTTCTCCATCCTAGGAAAAAGGCTATCACTGTCCACCCTATCTAAACCTCTAATCATCTTATATGTTTCGATTAGGTCCCCTCTTAGCCGCCTCCTTTCTAACGAAAACAACCTCAAATCCCTCAGCCTCTCTTCATAAGACCTGCCCTCCATACCAGGCAACATCCTGGTAAACCTCCTCTGTACCCTCTCCAATGCCTCCACATCTTTCTTATAATGTGGGGACCAGAACTGCACACAATACTCCAAGTGCGGCCGCACTAGAGTTTTGTACAGTTGCAACATGACGTTGCGGCTCCGAAATTCAATCCCCCTACCAATAAAAGCTAAGACTCCATATGCCTTCTTAACAACCTTCTCGACTTGACTGCCTACTTTCAGGGATCTATGCACATACACACCAAGATCCCTCTGTTCATCAAGACTACTAAGAATCCTACCATTAGCCCTATACTCTACACATTTATTATTTCTGCCATAGTGCATTACCTCACACTTGTCCCACGTCCGCGCAGATGGCCATTTTACTGAGACCCAGGATGGCTGCAATCCGATTCGTGCCCAAAATGGGCGCAATGACAATTTAAATGCTTTTGTATGTATTTAAATTGAATTAATGAACTGCCCGCCCAACTTTATCAGCACTTCCCCTCTTTACCACTGCGCTCACTGATCCGGAATCACGACAAAATGGACCTGCTGAATAAAAGCCTGAACTGGGCGCTCCAGCTGCTGAAGAGGTGAGTTCAGGGCTTCTCACGGCTGTCTGACTCAGATCGGTAGTGTGGGGTGAAGGGGCGGGGAGGGGCTTCGGGGGAAATGGGCAGATCATTCAATGGTTGGGGAGGGGAGGGATGATCATTGTCTGGTGGGGGAGGGAAGCGATCGTTGTCTGATAGTGGAGAGGGCCAGGCTGATTGTTGTCTGGTGGGTGGGGGGGGCAATTGTTGTCTGGCGGGGAAGGGGGTGGGGAAGCAGGCCAGATGTTCCTCAGAGAGGGTGTGAGTGAGTGAGACCAGATCATTCTCTTGGGTGAGAAAGGAGAGTGAGATCATTCTCTGGTGGAGGGGTGGTGGTTGATGACTGAAGCCAGGTCATTTTCTGGGGCAGGGGAGGGGATGGGAGTGAGGCCAGATCATTGTCGGAGGAGTGGGGGGGGGGGGTGGGAGGGCGGAGGAGGGAGGCAGGTAAGATGTAGCTCTGGTGGGGATGGGGCGTGGGGAGGCCTGATCAGTCTCAAGCGAGGTGGGCAGCTGGATCTCTCATGGGGAGTCGAAAGCTCGCGTTTTTACTATCAAATAAATCTGTTGGATTATAAATTGGTGTTGCTAAATTCTTACTGAGTTCTTACCACCCCAATTCAACGCCGGCATCTGTACATCTCTCATGGGGGGCAGGGGAGTCGGCTGCCACCCTGCGGGCAATCGGTGGAGGGGAAGGGGGGCAGAGGGTCACAATCAGTGGCAGGTGGGGGAGGGTGAATAAGGGAGACAATGATGTCTGTGGTGACCATCGCTCCCACTTTTCACTCCTGGACCACCTTCTCTGCTCTCTGTAACCCGGGAGCGATCTGACACCGGCGCACTTTTTCAAATTTTTTTTCTAAATGTGGATGCGCAGTCCAGAGCTCCAGTTGTTTTGGGCACGCTGAGTCTCACACAACACAAATGAGACTCACGATTTTTTTTCAGGCCAAGTGCTAAAGGGAGCGCCTAAAATCAGATTTCTAAGTCGGATCTGAATTGTGCCCAGGTTCCACGCTTAGAATGAAAATGGTAAAATCAGGCCCACAGTTTCTAAGGTGGACAACCATTCTTGTTAGCAAGTGATCACCAGAGAATGAATGAATTTTTAAAAATCCACGCTGCCACTCCTGCACAGGACATAATACCAAGATGGGAGAATTCTACCTACTATGGACGCAAATACTGAACTCACCGCTCAATTCAGGCAGGTGACAGAACTATAATAAAGTAATATAAAACACATTGGATAGACTAGATTCCTGCTCACGTACCCTACTTAGTTTACAATTAGGGAGCTTCTTGATTCATCGCAAAAAGTGCTTCGACAACAGCCCAGAGCTTTTACCCGAAACAAACAAAAACTTCTCCAAAACCACAGATTGTTTGGAACAAGACAACTCCTTCAAGCGAAGACTGGAACATGTGGAATTATTTATCATGCAGTTCAAAACATAGAACACAGTAGGCAAACAACAATGCTGATTGAGTTCTTGCTTATCTCAGGGTAAATCAACAGTATCAGAACAGAGTGCTGCACAACTTAAAAGGTCACCGAGATTAGAGAAAACAAAAGTTGTTTTGTCTTAATGTTAAAACAGATCGGTGTGCAATTACTTGTCTTTGATTTAATATGACCTGTTTTTACATAGATGATAGACTAGTTTGCCCAGTCAGATCTTTTAATAGTGATGGTGCTGAGTGCCCTGCAGTGTAGCTCCAGGGCTATTATTTAGCTGAGATGAAGCAGATTTACTTACAGAGTCATAAAGTCATTGAGGTTTACAGCATGGAAACAGACTCTTGGCCCAACTTGTCCATGCTGCCTTTTTTATTTAAGACCCTAAGCTAGTCCCAATTACCCACATTTGACACACAAAACAGCCTCACTGCGTTGTCAAACCAGCAGATCTAAGCTGTATAATCATGAATTTTCTCCTCCCCACTATTGCTGACCTTATTCAGTGAGGATGCAGTTCTCTGTTCTAAGGCAATGTTTTGGCATGCTTTATTATTTCTATATAGTCTTTTCATACTATTTTTTTCATGCTCTTTTCATACTGAAGGAGAACATCTATCTCCACTTGGAGAAGCAAGGTTTGATTTTCGATCAGGGATAGTCGGCATGGCTTTGTCAGAGGAAGGTCATGCCAAACACATTTGATTGAATTTTCTGAAGAGGTGAGCAGGAGGGGAGAGTAGTGCAGTTGATGCAGTTTATATATATTTTAGCAAAGCCTTTGACTAAGTCCCACGTGGGAGACTTATAAAGAAGGCGATTGCACATGAAATACAGGGTAAATTGATAAAGTGGATTCAAAATTGGCTCAGTTGTAGGAAACAGAGGGTGATTACAGAAGGCTTCTTTAGTGACTGGAAGCCAGTGTCTAATGATGTGCCACAGGAATCTGTGTTGAATCCCCTATTTTTCGGTCATTTACAGAAATGACATAGGTAATTATGTGGCTGGTTGGTTTAGTAAGTTTGTGGATGATACAGAAATTACCGGATGGTTAATAGTGAGGCTGAGGGTCTTAGGCTACTGGAAGGTAGAGACAGGATGGTCAAATGGGCAGATAAGTGGCAAAAAGAATGTAACCCTGAAAAGTGTGAGGTGATATACTTCGAAGAAGTAATTTGACAAAAAAGTACTTAAAGAATAGTAGGACACTAGGGAGTTCTGTGGAACAAAAGGACTTGGCTTGTTTGCCCACAGACCAGTGAAAACTGAATATTTTCATCTACCTGGTTTTTATTGTACTTGTTTATTTGTTGCCAATACATTATACACAACAATGCTAGAACTTGTATTTCCTTTTTTTTGACGTATCATTGCCAATTCTAAGTCACGGTGTTCACAATTTGTTGAGTATGCAGACACATGCGGGCATATTAGTAAGATGGTGAAAAACACTTGCCTTTTTCAATTGAGGCATGGATTACAAAAGCAAGGGAGTCACGATGGAGTTGTACAGAACTTTGGTAAAGCCACAGCTAGACCAGTTCTGGTCATCACATTATAGGAAGCATGCGATTGCACCTGATGAGGTGCAAAGGAGATTCACAAGGATGCTGCCTGGGATCAAACATTTAAGTTGTGAAGAAAGGTTGGGTAGGCTTGGTTTGTTTTCATTAGAGCAGGGAAGACTGCACGGCAACCTGATTGAGGTGTACAAGATTATGAGAGCCAGAGTGCATAAGAAGCAGCTGCTCCCCTTGTTTGAAGGGTCAGTCACAAGGATACACAGGTTCAAGGTGATGGGCAGGAGGTTTGGGGGGGTGGCTGTGAGGAAAATCCTCTTTACACAGAGGGTGGCGACAGTCTGGATTGCCTTGCCTGGGATGGTAGTAGAGGTGAGTTGTCTCACATCCTTGAAGAAGTACCTGGATCAGCACTTGGTATATCATAACATTCAGGGCAATGGGCCAAGTGCTGGAAATGGGATTAGGTGGGAGATGAGGTGTTTCTCGCATGTCAGTGCAGACTCGATGGGCTGAAGGGCCTCTTCTGCACCATATGATTCTATGATTCTGTTGTACAATATTGCTTTTGGGCAGAAAAAATTCTGGAGCCAATGTAATGCCTTAATTAGCTTTAAGCGAGTAAATACATCAGTCAAGACAGTTCCCAGATATAACTCTTGTTTTCTGTTGAAATTGGTACTCTAAGGTGGGGCAACAATTGGAATACTATTGGAGTGAGACAACTGGAGTGAATTCCAATGATCGATTTGCTTCGTTGATTCAGTGGGTATACCTTGAAACATGTCACCTATCTGGCTCCTACTGATGCATAGCTGCAACAGTTTTCCTCTTTGCTTATTTAATCTTATCATCTACCTGGATTTTCATCCTCAGTTTTACTGAACCCCAGATCTTGTTATTCGTGTGCATTCATTGCCAATACATCACACAGAACAATGCTATGACTTGTATTTCCTGTTTCTCTGAGGTGTCATTGCCAATTCTAAGCCACAGTGTTCACTGTCTGTTTAGTCATGCAGACACCATAGGGGCAATTTTTACCTAAAAGAGGCAGAATGGTGAAAAGCTAAGCCAAGTGGGAAGATCCAAAGAAATGTGGGAGCCCTGGATAGTATGGAAGAGAAGATCTGTGATAGACTGGAAGATTAAATGACAAAAAGGTTTCATGGTGTAAGACCAGATGGCCTGGTAATGACACAAATAAAAAAACAAAAATGATGTATGTACAGAGGCGTGAATGTTAGGGTCATGAATAACTGCCATCTCAAAGCAAAGAGAAGGAATTAGAACAAACCAGCAAAGAAACACCTAAACAAAATGGGGGCAGAGTTTGCCATTTGAAATTGTGGAACTCGATATTGAGTCCAGAAGGCTACATCATGCCCTGCTAAAAAATGATGGGCTGTTCCTCGAAATTGCATTATGTTTCAATGAAGTACAGCAGCAGGCCAAGGACAGAGAGATCAGGAGGGAACATGGTAGAGAATTAAAAAGAAGTTCAACTAGAAGCTTGAATTACACTTGTAGATGGCCAATGACAGTTTGCTTACAGGAAAAGCCCTTCAAACTGGGCATGATTTTTCTGACCTGTGGTGTTGCTCGGGTGGTGCACCGAGCCAGTGGGACATCTGTATCAGGATTCCCAACTGGCATCCAGCTGATCACAACTTTCTCAGGCCCTTTTTCAAAAGTGTAATCAGCCTCACGCAGGACATCAATATGAAATCTGAATTTCCATATTGTATGTGTGCCCAAGATGGTATCATCCGAGATTGCTGATGTTCCCTGTTCCTCCCCCTCACTGGGAGAGGTTCCTGCCAGTGGGGATTAAAGTACATCACCATCAATGGGGACCATGCATGATCATCTCGCTGGTGAGAACAGTGGCCACTGAGTGCCCCATGGAAGGTTGGGAGGAGGGGGCAGTGCCCGCCTTGCACCTCAGTAGTGCTCATTGGGCACTGGACCACACCAACGGGTTGGGGCCTACAGGATGGGAGCTACTGGGAGTGGGGCTGATCAGTGATGGGGGGAGGGGGAAACCAGCTCTGAATTAGGGGTCGGTGGATTGAGAGGGAGGAGGGTCATTGGGCTGGCTATAGATTGGGGGGTGGGCATGTGGCTGGCCATGTGGGGGTTATAGAGGCCTGCAGGATCAGGCAAGCCAGTGGCTGGCTGCTGATTGGTGATGCCGAAGTGGAGGTCAGTGCACAAGTGCCCAATTCCCCACTGACAGATCAGCATGTGTGCAATGGCCCACTCAGCATGCTGATTCCAGCCTCTCGGGCGGGATTTGGCCCCATCCCCACGAATCCCCTGGCAGACTCCGTAAAGCTGAGACTGTTGCAAATTCATCCCACTAAGTAGGCCCAAAAGCGTGTGGGAAAATCTCCTGTTTTCCCACCCATTGAGCTCTTTGAATCTTTTGAGAAAATTGCCCCCACAATCCCAACCTTAAATTACTGTACCAGAAATATGATTTAAAAATGCATTTAAATTGTTTAACAAAGTTTGGCGTAATTTCTGTTCATCAAATACTTTAGATTGTGGAGGGCAGCTTTGGACATTCTTTTATACTGGCTTGGAGATGTGCAGAAAAGGGCTACACCTAACGACTAATGAAAAGAATGCATGCACCTTTACAATCTGCCCTCCAGATGGCAGTATCTGCGCAGTGTTGCACATTGAACAGTCACTGTGACTATTCTATTCCCTGGGATTCATAGAATCATAGAAATCCTACAGTGTTATCTCTGGAATTCTCTGCCCATTGCAGTGGTGGAAGGTACCCTGTTGAATATGTTTAAATCACGGGTAGATAGATTTCTGATTGATAAAGGAATTAAGGGCTATGGGCAGCAGGCGGGTAAGTGGAACTGATTCACCTCAGATCAGCCATGATCTTATTGAATGGCAGGTCAGGCTCTAAGGGCTAGATGGCCTACTCCTGCTCCTTATGTTCTTATTCGTACAGTAAGAGGCAATCTAGCCCATCGAGTCTGCACTGACCACAATCCCACCCAGTCCCTACCCCCATATCTCTACACACTCACCCGCTAATGCTCTAACTTATGCATCTCAGGATACTAAGGGGCAATTTTAGCATAGCCAATCCAACCTAACCCACACATCTTTTGACTGTGGGAGGAAACCGGAGCATCCGGAGGAAACTGACACAGACACGAGGAGAATGTGCAAACTCCACATAGAAGTGACCCGAGCCAGGAATTGAACCTGGGCCCCTTGAACTGTGAAGCAGCCGTGCTAACCACTGTGCCACCATGTCAAACTTTAATAGCTTTCTCATTCATGAGGTGAAGATATTTGAAAGAAAATTATGCTCTATACCCTCAACAATGAAAAGATCCAAAGAACAAAGAACAAAGAAGAACAAAACAGCACAGGAAATAGGCCCTTCGGCCCAACGAGCCCACGCCGCCACCCCGATGTTCCCACCTCTGCCCGTGATCCCTGTCCATGTTTATAGAAGCTACATTATATTATTGTTTTGGTAATTTGTTCTCTGTATTTTACTGTTTCTCCTTGTTGAAAGATCAGCTAATGGAGTTACTACCATTGCTCACATCGTAAATGTGCACACATCAGCGAGTGCCTGTGCTTATTTGGGATGGTGATTCCTCCATTGCTCCCTCTCACTGCCTGTTCACCCATCGCCCTCTCCTACTGCCATCCCCACCAGGGCAGCACATTGGCACAGTGGTATAGCGGTATAATAGTTAGCACTGCTGCCTCACAGTGTCAGGTTTGATTCTCAGCTTAGGTCACTGTCTGTGTGGAGTTTGCACGTTCTCACCATGTCTGCATGGGTTTCCTCTGAGTGCTCTGGTTTCCTCCATAGTCCGAAAGATGTGCTGGTTAGGTGCAATGGCCATGCTAAATTCTCCCTCAGTTTACCCGAACAGGTGACGGAGTGCGGCGACTAGGAGATTTTCACAGTAACTTCATTGCAGCATTAATGTAAGCCTACTTGGGATTGATAAATAAATGTTACTTTACCATTGCTACTCTCATTCCCCCCAACTGGCTTTTTCAGTTAGGCTTGCTAGCCCAGATCAATGTCAAGTTATTCATCTGTGAAAGAGGGTGCAAAGACAAACAGGAATAAATAAAAAAAAGTTTCATCGAAGTAACTCTCATTGTGATAGTTGGTGTTGAGTTTTTCAGTATTTGTTTGAGTTGAAAATGATAGAAACATAGAAAAACTACAGCACAGTACTGGCTCTCGGAGGTGAGAGGAGAAGCTAATGGACTCAGAGAATACAGTCCCAGGCCCACTAATCATATTCAAATTCAAATTTCCGTACGATAAACAACTTTCGTGCTGATTTCGGATGCAGAACTGATTGTGCCAAAAAAAAATGCTTGGGAGAATCTCGAACAGCGTTACCTTGCTAAAGGCCCCCTGCTGGTTAATGCTGGCCATTAAGTTTTTGACACCAAATGGATTATCGAGATGAATATACATCTTTACAACTAGCTGAACTGATCACATATTTAGATTTCACTGTAACTGTAATGATGTGAGTTAATGACGTGAATTAAAATGGTTAATGACACTATTAATCTTCCTGGGAAGAACAGTATATGAATTAGGAGAAGGAGTAATCCAACAGAGAGCTGAGGGATGGCGCAGAAATCAATGTTAGATTTTTAATTTTCAGGGTAAATGAGCATGCTGATACTGTGATGATATGTGTATATTTTTATATTTTTATATATATGTAAATATGCTGCATAGGTAACGATAAAACTGTATCTGTGTCCGTGGTTAATTAAAAAGAGAGATTGTTAGAATCAGCTTGACTGTAGAGTCTAAGGGATGAAATATTAAAGGTATTATCCCTCTGCATTTTGTTATGGGATCATAGGATTTTTGTTTTGCTTTGCTTTGATTTATTATTATCACGTATATTGGTATACAGTGAAAAGACTTGTTTCTTGCGCGCTATACAGACTATACCACTCTTCGAGAAGGAAACAAGAGAGTGCAAAATGTAGTGTTACAGTCATAGCTAGGATGTAGAGAAAGATCAACTTAATAGAAGGTAGGTCCAATCAAAAGTCTGACTGCAGCAGGGAAAAAGCGGTTCTTGAGTCAGTTGGTGCGTGATCTCAGATTTTTGTACCTTTTTCCTGATTGAAGATGGTGGAAGAGAGAATGTCCAGAGTGGTTGGGGTTCTTGATTATGCTGGCTGCTTTGCCGAAGCAGCGGGAAGTATAGACAGAGGCAATAGATGGAAGGTCGGTTTGCATAAAAAAATTGGGCTACATTTACGACCAGGTCTGAAAGTTGCATTTGGGGATAAGTGTTGAAGTTGATGTATAGCTTCTGCATTCCAAAAAGTCTTAAAGGTGCATTTTACAGGAGATTCATGAGCAAGCAGACATTTTAAACATTATTGACCTGAAATAGAGATAAAATAGGAATATGAATGATTTTAATATTTAGGAATCTATATTTTCAAAAGGATATTTAGGGACAATGGAGAATTAAGAGAAAAAGGTGGAAAGAGTATTTACCGTATCATGTCTTTAACTG